>OX465436.1:8134695-9384695 GCA_950005045.1 Agrotis exclamationis | reverse complement strand
ATTAACAAAAAATAAAAAATAAGAATTTATTAATGTGTCCATAATGAAAAATGCTTACTTCCGTGGTTTGAACATCTGGTCGAAGTTTATGTATATCGTCCGGAACACGGTGTATAATAATACCTAATTTCAGACTTATTCTGTTATACGTACTGTAAGTTCCCACTTCTTGACAAATTTCATAATTCTAGGCCAATGGGAAGTACTTACAGGTTTTGATTACAATGCAAGCGTCAACATATGCCGCCAAAATGAGCAAGTAAACGGCCGTATCTTTTGATTGGGATCCGTTTTATTTTCTTTTGAAGCACACCCTAAAAATGACATTGTTGATAAAAATTCTAGTGAATGATGTCCATTTTCAGAGTAGTCTGCCATTCCGTGTCCTCCATCGAAGTCTGAGTGTACACTTCAATGTCAACCTGTTAGTGATACCTATTGAGACTCCTTTCAAACTGTACACCGATGTCAACAAACTGGACTACTTGGATGAGGGTATGACAGTGAGTGTACATTATTTATTATTTTTTACAAAGGTAGGTACAGACGCTAGCACATCAATCTACCTAAATCTGTCAAATTTCTTTAATATATTTTCAACCTTGTCACAATAGTGGAAGGTTAATGTTCGACTAGTAAAATTTGACAGATTCGGGTAGGTTGACCTGCTGGCGTTTTATATTTTAATTGAAAAGTTTTTTTTGTTTGTTTTATTGCTTCTGTACAATAATGAAATGGCTAAATTATCCATTTGACTTATTTTTTTTAAACGATATGGAGTTTCGAAAATGTGCACCTTTTGTATCACTCAGCTTCTATGTTCTATTTCTGGTAAAATAACTAAAAATAAAGTACTTATAAAAATACAAATAAATTAGTATAGGCATTTCTTATCACAGTCATGATTTACAACTGCCGATTCTGTTTCATATTTTTTTTACTTTATGTTGTTATGTTTAGATTTAAATTGTTTTTCTTTTTGCTATTTTCTAATATCGTGATAATAATATGTTTTTGTTGTATATGCGTGTCTGTGATAAATAAAATATTTTTTCTTTCTACTTGTAGTTTGCTTGGGAATGTACATTTGGCGGTGAGCCCGTCGATACGTACTACGAGACTGATGACGCGGGCACCTTGTCCTTCCCATCGGGACTGTCCTACGTCGGCGAGTAAGTTATAGCCTAATTTATTAGCTAATTGCTTTCAATTCGCTAATAGGCTAGTTTAAACCTAGACTAATTGCTAAAGGGCGTAACACGTTCAAGGTTATTAAGGTACACATTTATTTGAAGTTTGTTTACGTTTCGCGAATAGACTATCGAATTAAACGCAACCTATTAGGTATAACGTTCATGAACGTGTTTACCCGACTTCAAAAAAGGAGGAGGTTTTATGTTCAAAGTGTGTGTATTGTCACCGACTTCCGAAAGAAAAGTTATCTTGCACTCCTTTCATAGGTTATTTTGTTTTTGTAGGATTTTTTCTAGTTGGCTACATCATCGTAAGTACTTTTATTAAACATATTATAGGGTCAAATATTTTGCCATGTTGATTATTTAAACAGTATTCAGAATTATTTCAAATGACATTTTTGCACCTGTAACTCTTCAGCATTGAACTGTATTAACTCTAATATTTTTAATCAATATTAAAACCTTGAGTTTGGACTACATACTGGATATTTTTAAAGAAACGAAAAATTCAGTTGCGAGCAGGGCTCGAACCGGCGCGCGGCGTCTTCTGGATAGATACTCCAGACGCCTCAACCTGCTAGGCCATCGCAACCACTACTCACAAAGCTGAATTTCTCGTTCCCTTGTTTTTTGAACGCCGTTTACACGTTATATCCAGAAGGCGCAGGTTCGAGCCCTGCTCGCAACTGAATTTTTCGTTTCTTTAAAAATATCTTTGCGAAGACGCGACGCAGGCGTTATTGCGTATAAAAATATAACTTTACATGCTGGATCTTAGTCAAAGACCAAGTCCGCTATGTTTGCCGAAATATTTTTGAGCTTTAAATACGTATATTCTAAAGAGATTCTAATTACACAGGTACTTAATAACTCTGACGGTCACTGTGAGGGGCCAGTCCGTGTCAACTCAGGCCATAGCTCGAGGCACCTCTTCGGAACTTAGATTACCCGTAATACAGGTATGTAGCAGAAACATTGCTGTTGGCTGCAAAAGTGTAAATCAATTTACACTTGACTATTTGACTGAGTATTTTGCATTTTTTCGAAATTTCACTACAAAAAATTCAATCACACCGCTATTTTTCTATTAATAACAATCGTTTACATTTTATTTAAGTCTCAGCAACCGCCTCCTATTAATCCCTTGATCTGGTCCTCGTTCCTTGCCCCAGTTCCGGAGTGGGGGTAGAAAAGATCAATTTTAACGTAAAAAACCACCGTGGTTTTTTGCCCATTTCTCAAAATTTTGCCTCCTGTCATATTAAATTTTATAACACATATTGGGCTAGCCCGCTCGGAGCCCGATCTTTGGACACCCCGCACGTGCGTCTAGCTCGCAAAAAATTCCTCACCCACCCGCTCTCTGGGCTATATCTATGAGGGTAAACCAGATTTTTGACAAAAAAATGTCTTCAGTGTTTAATTTTCCTCGTCCTTTTAGAAGGTTGACTGTCACTGTTAGCGCGGATAGGGTCTTTTTTCAAGGAACCTACACAAGTTTTAGAATTTTTCAATTTTTATTTGACAATATAACATAAATCGTGTTCCCCCCTTTATAGAGACAAATTTTAAACTTATTACCTATTAGTTACGTATTTTATTTGATTTACACTTTATTTTAATTTTCCTTAAGCCTTCGAGATGTTCGGAATTAGGACACACGTCATAAAGGCGAAGCCCGCAGAAGCCAACTTGGAGAAGAAGAGACCCCAGTCTGGTACAGGCGGGCCCCTCAGTACGGCGGAGCATCCCAAGCACCTCGCAGAGATCTCTAACACCATCTGGAGACGCACCTACTCGCACTCCACCAAAATAGACTGAACAATAACCCCAAAGCCCAAGCCCGCCACAGCAAGGGCCACCACATTGCAACAAGAGCAATCAAAGCAGCCGGAGTGTGCCTTGGAGGTGCCGCCCATGAGATATTCAAATAGAACCACGGAGGCAAGCGGGTGTCTCTTCAGTGCTAAAAACTTGCTTAATGCTTCCCGGAATCAAAAAAGGGAATAAGGACGGCATGATAAATAAATAAATGATGAGCGCGGTGAAAGAGGATGAGTGCACCAAAACGAGAGGATCCGAAGAGGTGGTCGATCTCGGGAAGGCTCCCGTGGATGTGAGGCCGCCCCCGGTTGAGCCGACAGACCTCATTAAACAACTGATGGAAAACCTCCAATGCCACAACAAGGCATTGGTGGAGTTCCAACAGCACACACGGACTCTGTCGGAAAAACTGAACCAGGCCCCCTACTTTGTTACCGGCCAAAGTCCTTCGTGCGCGGAAATAGCCGTCGCCCCGAAACAAAAATACCAAGCGCCTCTTCACTCGGCGATTGTATCAGTCGATGATAAGGACACCAGTGAGGGGGTCATTGAGAAGCTAAGGACAGCGGACGATGCCAGGAACGAGGGCACACGTGTCGAGAGGCTGCGCAAAGGAACCAGAATGTAGTGGTCGGCTTCAGAACCAGATAGGAGCTGACTACGGTCACCGAAAAGATAAAAAAAAGGCTGGGAACCTCATGGTGGAGGACGCGAAAAAAAAGGATGCCCTCGTAATCCTGCGGGACGTGTTATCGTGCCACACTGATGTGGAGGTCATCGACGCGCTAAAATGCCAAAACGGGCATCTGGTTGGGAACTTACGTAACTGCGGACGACTTGCGACTGGAAGTGAAATACCGTCGTAGGGCGAAGAACTCCCACTTATGTCACGTTGCCCTGCAGGTGTCAACTATATGGCAGAGGTTGACACAGGCGGGTAGAATGCACATAGACCTGCAGAGGGTGCAAGTGCTGGACCAGTCTCCACTGATTCAGTGCACCCGGTGCCTGTGTTTCGAACACCTGTGTACAGAACCGGCCGACCTCTGCATATATTGCGGAGACCCCCACATGAGTGTGGACTGCCCTTCCCGGCTGGCAGCAGAGCCGCCCAAGTGCAGCAACTGTGCGTCTGCGAAATTGGAGAGGACCGACCGCCTTCGTCAGCGAGTGCCCAACCCACTTGAAGTGGGACGCATTGACGTCGCTATCGGTGGCGTATTGCTAAGGTCCAACTAATAGCAATTGGAACCAGGCAATCTCTTCCAGAGATTCCCGACGCGGAGGCGTTTGTAGATTCGCTTTGCTCCAGGAACCGTATTTAGGTGGGGTTAAAAAGATGAGAGACTACCAGGGAGCGAGAGTCTACCAGTGCGCTGAACAAGGAGGAGGGACTGTGAAGGCGGCGATAGCTGTCTTTGACCACGATCTAGACGTGTCACAGTGCCCAAAACTCACAACCAATAACATCACGGTTGTGAGGATCCGGAACAGCGCCTGGGAAATCGCAGTAGTCTCCTTCTATTTCGAACCAGGCCAGCCCATACAGCCATACCTTGAGCAACTCATGTGGATTCGCGAGGAAACGGTATTGTTTTCCAAATTTACCTAAAAAAAGTAAAAGCATTAGAGTAAACAGGTTCCCAAGACTACAACACAAGAAAGGCAAATTGGAGCCAACTTCTTGAAAAATTGGCTCAATTATCAGATGAATCCCAACTTTGCTCAGAAGTAATTACTAAGCCGTTAGTAGTTGCGAAGCCGAGGGCAAGAGCTAGTTCTTTTAATGTAAATAGTATAAACATACTTAAATGGCTTATTAAAAATATAATAGGCTATTTGACTAAAAAATTCTAATTAATCCGTAGTTAGATTAATCAAATAATATTTGACCCGTATTTTTTTCTTTTTTTACGCAAACCAAAATTGACGGAGATATGATGCTTTCAAAATTTCCAATACGTCACAATTTAGTACATTTTTTACTGAATTCTGACGTCACGAGCCCCCACTCTCGAGTCTTGATGTGTTATATCTTGGTAAATATTCATTGATTTTACATAAGAAAAAATATGTGTCCGTTATTTTTCAAATCTCTAAGTAACGGACTTATTAGATTTATAATTTATTGATACTGTCAAATAGCCTATTATACATATAGTTTACTTCTAATGAACATATGTTATAAGTACTTCAAATATTCTACAGATGATCCAACAGCCACGGATTATAAATGAAGGCAGCATAGTGACCATCAGCGCTAACATAAGCGACGTGGCTCCAGGATGCTCCGTCATTTGGTACTTCAGGAGTCAACACTGCCTAGTGTCAGAATTCTCTAGTTCTAATGACATCTGCGATGATAACCCGGTAAGTAGTAAGCTATTACACTATTTAACTTTGAAATCACATCGATAAAGATATCTACAGGTCAGGTAGTTGTTCCAGATCTGGCTGTTGCTTATGTGAATGTAAATGTTTGTAAACATACCCACGATACAGGCAAAATTTACTTGTGAGAGTCTAATAAAAAAAAACATCAAAACACTCGGGGATTTTAAGCAGATTAAGGTGACCCTGTTTTCGTTTCGTTTACGTTTTCGTCAGTGTCTGGCAGTCCCATCCAAAAAAAATGTATATAAAACCAATCTAAATATTGCTGGAATTAGGTGAATACTGTTTTTTATTAGCGGGGCGTGGTGTGCGTGCTAAGTAGGCGCCACTTTGCGTGTCATAAGTACTAGCGGTCAGCCTTTTTCATGTTTATTACATTTATGTGCAGAAACGACGGCTTTATGGAAAGCGGTCGGAGGTGAAAAGTGCTACTATATTTCTTTACGTTCATTTACATTTTTATTACTGAAAGAAAGAATGTACCAACATAACTTTCCAGTCGAGAAGGTGTCGTGTTTGAACTAAAAAGGTCGTGTTTGGTTCTTAAGGGTACGCTAGTCGGTCATTCTTCCATACAAACGTAGTTTCGCAATTACTCCAAAATTTGACGGTATACATTCAGAATAAACATTGATTCACATTCATCTCATCGTTATCGAGCCCTGTATGGAAACAAAAAAGTAAAACAAAACTTCTATTATGAGTTATGGGTGTCGAAAACTTATTTTAAGACTAATTTTACCACATCTTCGGGGGGAAATAAATAACAAAAGAAGCAATTGTAAAATAATTACCATACTCGTAGATAATTTGTTCAAAAATATTTTTTATTTTTTATTTTGAACAGATACATTCAGTAGTTTTATTATAATATCCAAACTCCCGAAGGTCTCTTGAAAAGTTGCAGTAGTCCATTTTCAGTGAAATCACGCCTGTATGAGTCAGTCGAAGGTTGGAGAATGTGTGCGTAGGCGCCCTAGCTTCTTACTCATCCATCTCATTGGTACGTGATGTTGGATGAAATAGCATGCATTTTAATCCCGCCCGAGTTCCCCAACGAGTTCGTCCCGCCGACTATAGGGCACTCATAAGACCGCATATCGATTATACAACTTGTATACAAGTTGCAAATTGTATGCAACTTGAAAAAACATGCATACAAGTTACTAGTACGAAAGAACATGAATAATCTATGGCCTAGCACCAAAAAAAAAGCCCAAAGACTTGATGTCTAAGAAAAAGCTAACAATATGAAATCCCATAATGATTTTAATTTCTCCGGAGGACAAAGTGGAAATGAATCAATATTAAGAGTATTGACTAGCATCTATAAGCTGTCAGGAAATAACTTATGTTACAAATTGTTGGAAATAAAATGGAACTAAGTAATTTTTAATGTCCATTGCATATGTTTTACCCATATTTTGGATGGAAGATCAATTAAAAAATAAATAAATGATAATGTAGTTTTAGTGAAAACTAAAGTATGAGGAAACTATACGTAATATATACATCTATTTCATTAAATAGGCAATAGATTAAATTATTTGTCTATGTAATGGAAACATTGTCTTTTTTTGTAAAGTCAGCTACACATGAAGCAATTAAAATAGACATGTTTTCATACTATTTTTTATTTTGTTATTAATGGAACTTTTGACTGATGACAAACGAGATTGGACGGTTGAACTTGCTTTTCCAGGTACTATAGGAACTCTTTAAAGAATATACCAATGGTCTAACCTTAGCAATCACTGCTTATCCTCGGAGATCGGTAATATACTTACGAACCGCATGTTTCCACATAGATATACTTATCTGTGTTATTAAAACGACGCGCGATGTAAATGTATGGAGTTGGACAAAAGGAAACGAGAACTGAAGTAATCTCGTAGCGGCACAATTCAATAATTAAATGAAAGATAACTCAGTTGCTGCTGCCTTGATAAATGCATTTCACCCTCTTATTGGAGACAGGGATGCCGCTGGGGAAATCTTACAAAGCATCCAAAGTAAAACGTTGTTCAGAACTATCCACGATCAAAATCCGCTCACCAAGAATATTTAGTTCAAAAGAAGTACAATTAGTTCCACAGTTCAAACTAGATGGCGTTTGTTAACGATACTTAAAGCCAGAAAAAGAGAAATAAAACAAGCAAGTTGTTATGTCAAACTGTCTTCAAAGAAAAACTATATTTTTTAAAACACAATATTTCAATGTTATTCCGCATTCTTATTATGCACCTGCACAGCGTTGTCGGCGAAATAGAAGTCGGTGTTAAGATTCTCCGCCGTTTAGGTAAAGTCCGCGATGCGATGTAGAGTTTATGTTTGTTGGTTCAATAGATCAGTACCTACACAGTATTGTCGGTTGTTTCATTTGACACTGAACCTTACTGATATATACATAAAGGTCAAACTCTTAGTACGGATGTCCAACCCGTCACATCAGTCGAGTCCTGTACCCTTAGCACGAGTTTTCAGTATTTGAGACGTAAAGTAAACTGGAACTTTGACAACTTCAAATTGATAATTTTCAAGGAAAAAATTTGTTCCTTCTTCGCACACCAGAGGCGCTGTTCCAATTTTTCATACAAGAAACGCTGTAAATACTGAAAAGACGCTGTAAAGTAAAAGAGTGAAAACTCGTGCTAAGGGTACAGTACTAACTAAACAACGTAGGTATACTGTTTTTTTTATCGAATTTAGTTTTGACAAATAATTTAAATAAACGCCAATGTGAACCTTAATGCTGAAGAAATCAGCTATAACGTTCAAAATAATTATGTCAACGATTTTCCCCAGCTCATCTAGAGTGAAATAAGACTAGCATGTTTAGGAACATACCAAATAAAGCAAGCACGTTCCTATTACGTTGAACACGTAAGGGCGAACGGTACATATACAATTGAAGTGTGCAGAGAGATCGACAGCAGCCTGCTAAGAGAGCTGTCAATTACAACAAATGCTTGGATTTTGAGAGGAAAAATACAACCGCGACCTGTAAACCGTAAAATATACTACCATAAAGTATATACAGCATTACTGCAATTCTGTAACAGGCAAAAGAACAGTAGACTGCTGTTCTCATAAATTATGGAAATTATTTGGTATCTAACCTAGATACCAAAGGGCAAGATTTAAAAGGAATCTTGTACCTACATCCTGCATCGCACTTCGTTAATAATGTATATTAATTATCCAAGATTAAGATAATATTTTTTAGTACTATCTGTTCTCCGTGTTTCGTTTTATAATTTATACCTTCGTCGATAAATTGATTATCCAAAATAGAAACTTGAAGATTTACAATTCGAACCAGAAGTTCCAAAAACCAAACAATCAAACCAACTCTTTAGCTTTAAACTTTACTTCATATTATTTAGTTCTTCCTACCGTATCGTATCCGTACCGTATGTATCTGAGAACAGTTAGTATCTCTCAAAACAAAATGACATACTAACAATGTTCACATAATATGTCTTATATTATTATCTCGTCACCACCGAGTTTAAGATTAATGAAACATATATTAGGCTATTAAATAATGTTAATCCTTTACGATTTGTGTTGTTTCATTCTTGGTCATGCTAGGCTAAGCTTGTGTGGGATTGTTATCCATCTCCTTTGAATTGTAGATGGTGTTTTTTTTTTCAATTCAAGACACTTGTATACTAATGTGACATCATACTTGTATGCAAGACCAGTGGCGGGCCTAGGGTTTCAAAATAAGGCAAGCCCAATAAAATTTAAACCGATTTCAAAAAAAGAAAGTTCAGTTTTCGACTGAGTATGTAGGTACCTACGTATGTATCATCGCAATTTTCTCATAAACTACTTGTTAGGTACAATAAATTAAAAGTGAATTCAAAGTTATGGTAAGTAGTTGCTTGTTTTGTAACAGGACTAACAGGTTACAGACAAAAAAAAAACAAAACAGAAAGTTACAAAACGAAAATTAAAAAATAGCTAGATAGAATGTAATAAGGAATTTAAATAAATTATTTATATTCTAATTGGAATCGTCTATCTTTCTTAAGAAATGATTTAATTACATCAGAGTAAAATGTTGGTGATCGTTTTAATTCTACCAACAACTGTTTTTCAATAGCTAAAATCGTATCCCCGTCCCAGTTCTGTGGGTTGTCGCACAGATCAGAAAACAACTCAATAAGTTTACTTTTTTGTTCAAAAACCGTGTTTACGACTCGCGACATGTATGTCCAACGAATTTTTTGCTGCAATGAGTATCGTAAATAAAGCAGCTCGTTTTGTACTATTACTAAAAAAATTACACAAAGCCTGAAGGGCTGAAAAAAATAAACTAACCTCTTGAATTCTATTGCATGATTTATACACATATGAAATATTCTTTTATGCGATTTACTAGTCTGAGAAATACACAGATTAGGCGTCGGCGTCGGGAAGAAATAAACTGTTTTTTTTTTTCTGAGCAAAGTTTAAAGATTTTACCTTATCTTCGCCAATCAAAATTTGAACGCATTTTAAATCCTCACAAGGTACAATTACCTCCATTGTTGCAGGTAAGTCACCAAAACAATTGTATCACTGAGAAAATCTAACAAAACACACAAAAAACTTTAACAACAAAGCTTTCCCCACTCAAGCAAATGAAACTGAAGTGAGCTACTTACGCAGAGTAACAGTGTTGTCATTTAGGCAAAAAAAGTCGCCAGGTATATGAACAATCTAGCGAGATGTCGCATTTTTTTTATTTTTAAGATATTGCTTGAATATTTAATTTCGTTATTTTAAAAAGTCGCTAGTTCTTGTTGTTGCTAAATCTTAAAAAAGTCTCCAAACTCGTTAAAAATCTCCAAGATCTCACAACGTCGCTAAAACGGCAACACTGCAGCGTGCAACTTCATACGCATGCACGGCTTAAATCTTCCATACTGATCGATTTGTAGACGCACAAGGTTCTAACTCGTTATACGGCACAACGCTTTAGGCGCGAAAGGGACAGAGATAGTATTTGAAAGCCCGGTAAAAGCCGGTACGTGTAAGCGAGATAGCTATATATAGATGTTGCAAATACGAAACTGCCCGCGAACAATTGCGATGTAAAGTGTGTGGCGTGGATAGTTTGTGTTATTTTGATAACAATTAAGCGCGCGAACTTTTAAATAGTTCGGGTTTGATTATGATTCTCTGTCGAGCATTTTTAATAAGGCATGCCGGGCTTTTGGGCTTGTATGAAGGAACCGCCACTGTGCAAGACTTGTCTAATGGAAACGCGCCTTAAGTGACTTAATACATCAGAACTCAGCCGCGACACTTTTGAATTAGATTTGCAAGTTCGAGTGAAAAAATAATTTACTGTTTAGTATTGGGGGCAGGGGACAGGCAAATTAATGCGTTAAATAAAAATAATGTGCAGCTCTACACAAAAAATCGCGGGTTTGATCCCCGCACGGAATAAATATTTGTATGGACTGCAGGTAATTGTTCCGGGTCTGGGTGTTTGTGTATGTGAAGGCAGATTTACATTGAGTCAGTAACTGACGAGTCAGTGCTGACCTGGCACTGCCATAGTGTAAATTGATTTCAAGTCAGTACACGCTTTCAATATTTTCGGCGTCAGTTCGCTCCCCCGCCACCCGCGTCAGTGCAACTGACTGCGTGTAAATATGCCAAAGTCAGTCGCTGCCGCTCTGTATTTTGGCCATGTTTCCTCGCACCGCATCACAAAATGATGCGAAAACTGAGCGACACGGAAAGCTTAAAACTTGTTCAACTATACCGAGATAATAAATGCCTGTGGGATCTCAAATCGCAAAATTATAGAAATAAAGAAGTGCGTGCAACAGCGTTGGTCCAACTTTGATTTTTTGTTGGTTTTTGAGAATTCATTTTTCCGCACTGATTTTATGAACGTGTGTACACCAAAACAATATTCTCGACTACTGACGAAATACTGACTGCGTATAAATAGTATGCGTCAGTTTTCGGCGCCAGCACTGACGACAGCCACTGACTCAATGTAAATCTGCCTTGAGTTTTGTATGTCTCTAAACGCACCCACGTCACGGGATCAATTCAACGGGGCAACGTTTAAAAAAAAAAGTTAAAATTAATTTGCTGGCCGCTTAATTATTTTAATTTAAAACGGACTATAGATACTAAACGACGTTAATCCTACTGATCATCTCTTCTTTGATTCTCCTGTGATTCATTTCATTTAATAACATGTGTTCTTCACCCATATTTTATGTATTCGATTAAATACTGGTTCATGAGTCCTTTTTAGCCATGCCGACCAACATCACATCCATCTTTGTTTACATGAGTCCATCGCATCAATTTAATAATATATCTTACAAAAACAACTTTCACAAACAATGTTTTGAAAAAAAAAAAAAGACTAAACGTTGTCATATATTTAGTCAAGGCCGAGTTATCATAAAATATAAACAAGCATTCATATATACACACGCCTTTTTGCCAAGGGGCCCCATGGGGGTCTATTGGACTGGGCGTGAAAGAATGTACAGTTAGGAGTACCAATATGTTAATACATTTCAATATAAAAAAGAAATTACAGAAACAGCACTGTGCTAAATTAATATACGAGCTAAAGATGGCTGGTATCCAGTCAAGGTCAGAGAGAGTCAATACCATCACTCGAGAAATGTCCACGAGCATTGTACAATGCTTGGAAAATGCAAATAAAAAGAACGAAAGAATTCATTTGGTCACTGGTATACTCGTAGGTCTAAATACCCTGCGAAACGAATACAATAAATACGAAATCCGACTCCAGACGAAAAATGATATCCTCCCGCTCTGGGTAGAGGAGGAGGACTCATATGACCACTTTTTCACGATAAAAAAATAAAAGATGCTCAAGCTAGCGGCAACTAAATTACAACTACAATAAAAAAAAGATAAATTGATAGGCTACGATAGCTTTGAAATGACTGCTCTGCATAACATTATACAATCTACAATTAGAAGAGAAAGTCCAACTTTAAAGAAAATATTAACCGTCGCAAAACAGAACTAAGAATTTCCAGCAAGCAAGGAAACCCTAAGAAGAATAATAATGGACTCTCTAGGATATAAATGTTTGTAAAATAATACTTTGCTTACAGAGCAATGCGTGATTTATTTTCTAAATTAATTTGAAAATAGTAACTTTATGAAATTAAATGAAAAAGAAAAAAAAACACCAATTTTTTTCGAGAGTGCTCTGAGTAAAGTTTTTCGAGGATGCCCAGCATAAATCTAAGAAGGTATTCGAGGAAGCCTTTTCCCAGCAGTGCGACAGCATAGGTACGTACGCTACGTTTTTATTTGGTATCCCTAAATTTAAAAAGTCAATTGACAGAGAAGTTGAGTGGCATAGTACATAATATATGATTGCCCATGACTGTACTTCCAACCATCCAAAAAAAGCAAATATTATTTATTTATATAAACTGATCGATTGTACTTCCCAACAGCACGGAACACGTATATCGGAGCCGATAAACTTTTATTCCCTGGAAGAGAACTTTCTGAGCGAGCTGACAGATTATACCAATGAGACTGGTTGGAAGTCGGTGTCCGCCAATATGGCCGCCAGGGCCGGGAGGGTGAGGGTCGTGGCGGAATGCAAATGTACGAAGAAGGAGAACTGTACTGCTGATGGGGAAGTCTATGCTGACGTAATCTTCCAGCTCAATGTTTGTCCTGAGGCTGGGTTTGTTATGGTGAGTTTATTTTTATTTAAATTATTAATTACTACTGTCTTTTTTCAGATAAATACGATACATGGCTAATTTCTTAACCCACTGACACCTACATGGACGGTTTATTCCACTTTGTTCACCCAGGTGAATTGAGTGGACTTATTTGGTGTCCTTTGTTCACCTCGGAAAAATATCACCTAGGTGAACAAAGGCGACTTTTCTTCTAAGTATGTAAAAAGCAACAGATAACTTAATATTTAAATTTATCTAGGAGAACAGGATCATGAAGAACATGTTCTTGTCCTGCGCTGTTTTCAATAGAATAGAATAGTAAAATATTTTTTTTTATATGGGGCACACGAACATAATTTAAAAAAATGCAATAATTTTGCACACCAAATGCGTTACCGAATCAGCCTTTGCTCGAAAGAAAAACATTCAGAGCGTCAAGACGTCTTTTTGGTGAATACTGAATACTCAAGAAAAGTACTAGGCGTGTACAAATTCAAGGTGGATTAGGAATCACAGGGAAGCGTTATCAAAAATTTTCAAAGTAAAGTTGGTTCCAATTTTGGGCATGCAACAAAAGATGCTTGCACACTGACATACTTACATAAACCTTTTATCAAGTTACGGAATTATTGTTATCAATTTTCTTTTTTTTCTTTAAAGGTAATGCCAGAAATGGGCACGGCAATGGAAACAATGTTTCGCCTTAGCACGGTCGCTGTAGTGGACTCGACTAGACCCCTGCGTTACTCCTTCTT
This sequence comes from Agrotis exclamationis, assembly GCA_950005045.1. NCBI lineage: Eukaryota > Metazoa > Arthropoda > Insecta > Lepidoptera > Noctuidae > Agrotis > Agrotis exclamationis. The sequence goes on along the minus strand of OX465436.1, from coordinate 9,370,820 downwards.
CGCTGATCTGACCAATAACGACACTTTGCTGCTCGGGACATATCTGGAGCACATGGCTATTGAGACACTGTTGCCTTATATTGGTAAGTATGATAACTGTTATAAATTCTATACAAATTCTATGGTCATTCATCGTTCATAAGTTTATTTCTATATTTTTTTAGTAAATAAAAAGATATGTAAAACTTACATAAGTACGGGACCGTAGTAAGATTTCTTTCTACACATTTGCTCGAAAAATGCATTTACAAAGCCTGTATACATTGTTCGAAAGTTAAAAATTACGCACCATACAACGGAACGTGCGGTAAAATAGGTACTCTCACTCACCTAAGTACCTATTTTACGGCATACCCCGTTGTATTGCACCGTGCGTTTTCTTTGCGGATTTTTTTAATTTCCATAAAAAAAGTATAAGAATTCCACCAGAGTTTCACATTATGAGAATAACAACCTGACAGATCGAACCTCCTTGGAAGCGCTTTTGCTCAATACATTGTCTCACTTTAATACTAAAGAGTAAATGAGACGAAAGATGTAGTTCTAATTTTCACCACGTGCATATGATTTGCAAATTCGCGCCATTTTCATATTGGAAACTTCAAAAATTGTTGCAACTTTCCCACTGCTACATAAACAAAATAATACGAGTAATATGAGTTCAAGCGAGGAATCTGATATTAATATGGAATCAACTCCACCTGATATTTTGAATGTGGCGCAAATTGTAGAAAACGGTCTCTTGCCGCCAAAATCGCGAGAGCGCTATTTAATGACTTTTTTTTTTGGGTTGGTAAAATCATGAAATGAGTCCTCCCACACCGGGCAGCGCGGGAGGGACTGTCAGACTTGTACTGACTAAAATCCACGGTGTCCTTCAATAGCCCGTTATGTCCCGGGGTCACGGTAATGAGATAAGTCCCGCGACCCCGGGCTATTTAATAACTTACAATAATTTTATAGCATGGAAGACTCGAAGAAATACTCAATCATTCTCTGAAAATGTATTGATATGTTAAAAACCACTCTAAATAACATAGATTTAACAAAATCCCACCAAAAACATTTCATGTAAAATGTTACCAAGACGACCACATAAGGTTTGCCCTGTGAAAAAGATATCAGATCTCATGTAGAACCAAGCTTCTGAATTTACAAGGCCTAACTCTACCAACCCTAACTTCACAAATTCTACATATCAGTAAGAATGTATGGCTTCGCCGTTTCGCTACCGTCGTGGAGGTGATGCGAATATTAGTTTCTGAAGTATAGCATATCATGGGGGTGGATTTCAAATAGGCTGTCCGCCACCTGGGGTCGGCCGCCCCCCCCCCATTTTAGGGGATGAAGGATATGTTTTTGTATACTGAACTTTATTTAAATAACAAATTTCAGCTTTCTAGCACTTCAAGAAGTACCCTAACATTTTAAAGTCTCATACAAACTTCCACCCCCCCATTTTAGGAGATGGGGGGCTAAAGTTATAAGTTTATGATTTTTTTTTGTTTGTATACTAAACTTAGATTACATACCTCAGCTTTCTAGCACTTCAGGAAGTAGCCAAACATTTTGATGATCATCAGTGTCAGTGTGTCAGTGATGAAATCGGCGTATTTTAGATATCAATAAAATCTAATTTATTACAGCTATTCTATTGAAACATTGTATATTTAATAAGTCTATTATTGACATCATTTCCTGAGAACATTAACTTTCTGGTACATCGGAAACCAACTCTATGAGGGTTTAAAAAACGACGAAACACTTCGAGAAAAGGTAGGTAGTGCCCTTACGCTTCGCTTGGCTCGTCTTGGTGGGGGCACTACCGTGCCCCCAGATACATAAAACTACATATATTTTTGAAACGACAGTCAGATGGCTTTACAAGCAAAAGTTTGTTTCATTACATATTGTACTATTTTCTCGCAAATGTGTTGAAAAACATTGGATGACTCACGTGCAGAAATTGGTATTTACAAACTCGTGACCATGGTAAGCCCTCGACTTCATCTCGGGCTTACATTCGTCTACTCGTTTGTAAAGACCAACTTACCGCACTAGTATCATAAATAACTATTTATATGTTGAGTACCTAAGTATTTTAAAACAATCTAACGCGTTCATTTTTCGAAATCTTAATTTTTCACGTTACTGATTTTAAATGATCAAAGATTTATCTATACAGGGTGATTTTTTCAACTGGGCGTGGATGGCTATATCCGAAACTATGAGGAATATCAAAAAACGTTGAAAGGAGTCTCGAGGCCGATTTTGACGAAAACTAAAACTGCATCATTGGATTTTAGAAAAATCAATAATCCTGGCAAGGCATCGAACCCGCTGATTTTGGAAAAAAAATCACATCCTATATTATTACACCATTCGATACTGTTGCTAATAAGGATTAAATTCTGAGAAGGGGGATACTTTGATATTCTTATACAGGGACACTTTTTAAACTTACGTATTATTCGACCTGAAAATTTTAATAATTTTATTTTTTCTTATACAAATTATATATTATTTAATTATTTTCTGTCTGGATCCCCCCTTTACAGGGATTCGCCGAATCCGAGAGACGCCGAGAGACAAAAGTCGGGAACTTCGCAGAAATCCCCAACTCCACCTGTAGATGCACCCGCTCCCACTCTACCAAAAAGGGCGGTAGCAATTCCTCCAAAGTCCAAACCCGCCTCCGCAAGGGCCACCACATCGCAGCAAGAGCTGTCAAAGCAACTGGAATGTGCCCTGGAGGTCTCGCCCCGGGAAACGCCATCCGTGAGGTATTTAAATAGAACCACGGAGGCAAGGGCATGTTTCTCCAGGGCTACAAACCTGCTCAATGCTTCCCGCAACCTGAAGAAGGAAATCAAAGAGGGCATGCTGAGTGCGGTGGAGACTTTTTCAGTTGGTCAAGGAAGGAGAACGCACTAAAACGAGGGGATCTGAAGAGCTGGTCAACCCCGGGAAGGCTCCCACGGATCTGAGGCCGACCCCAGTCGAGCCGACAGAGCTCATGAAGCAGCTGTTGGAGAATCTCCAATGCCATAACAAGGCACTGGAGGAATTCCAGCAGCATACGCGAGCTCTGTCGGCGCAACTGAATCGGGCACCTCTCCTTGTTGCAGGCCAAGGTCCATCGTTCGCGGAGGTAGCGGCCGTCCCAAAGCAGCAATTCCGAGCGCCTCTTCACTCGGCGGTTGTGTCATCAGTCGATGACAAGGACACCGGTGAGGAGGTTATCGAGAAGCTAAGGACGGCGGTGGATGCCAGAAACGAAGGTACCCGCGTTAAGAGGCTGCGCAAGGTGAAGAACCAGAAGGTGGTGGTCGGCTTCAGGACCCGAGAGGAGCTTACTCGGGTAACGGAAAAAATTAAGAAGGCCGGAAACCTCACAATAGAAGAGGTCAAAAACAAGGACCCACTCATCATTCTGCGCGACGTCCTCTCATGTCACACGGACGTGGAGGTGATAGAGGCTCTCAAGCGCCAAAATAGCCACTTAATTGGGGACCTGCCTGCCGGGGACGTGCGATTAGGAGTTAAGTACCGCCGCAGGGCGAGGAACTCCCACCTGTGCCACGTCATCCTACAGGTCTCCCCATCAGTGTGGCAGAGGTTGTCGTATGCGGAAAGGGTGCACATCGACTTGCAGCGGGTGCGCGTGCTGGACCAGTCTCCGCTGATCCAGTGCACCCGGTGCCTGCGCTTCGGCCACGGCCGAAAAGTGTGCACAGAACCGGCCGACCTCTGCACACATTGTGGGGAGCCCCACATGAGCGTTGACTGCCCTTCCCGGCTGGCAGCAGAGCTGCCCAAGGGCCACAATTGTGCGTCTGCCAAACTGGAAAGGACCCAGCACAACGCCTTTGACAGCGAGTGTCCAACCCGCGTGAAGTGACACGCATTGGCGCGGTTGTCGGTGGCGTATTGCTGACGTCCAACCAATGACAATCGGAACCGGAGAATCTTCCAGGGGTTCTCGAACACGCGGAGGCGTCCACACAAGTTACCAGGTTATCCAAGCGAATCTGCAGAGAAAGAACCTAGCAACCCAAGAGCTCATGCTCGTTGCTAGTGAGCGGAGGGTTGCGTTCGCATTGGTCCAGGAGCCGTACGTGGGTGGGGTTAAAAAGATGCGAGACTACCGGGGAGCGAGAATCTACCAGTGCGCTGAACAGGGAAATGGGACTGTGAAAGCAGCAATAGCCGTCTTTGACCACGACCTTGACGTGACACAGTGCCCAAAACTCACCACCAACAACATCACGGTGGTGAGGATCCGAACCAAAAGACAGGAGGACTTGTCGCTGATAAGGGATGGACTGCCACTCAACGCCAAAGAGTCGGCTCTGCTGGCCGAGACTTTCTACCCGGAGGACCTGGAAGAAGGTGAAACCGAGGACCACCGTCGGACTCGAGAAGCGGCCTGTCGTGTGAACGAGCGATCGCATGATGAAACACATGACCCACCGTTCACACTGCAGGAGCTGAAAACCGCGGTGGGAAGTTTCAACCCTAAGAAGGCACCCGGGTCAGATGGTCTCACAGCCGACATATGTACGCAAGCTATATTCCAGGACCCGGAGACGTTTCTCGCCCTGGCAAATAAGTGCCTGGAATACGGTCACTCCCCCGGTGCCTGGAAAGTGGCAACAGTGGTAGTCCTCCGAAAGCCCGGCAAAGACTCCTACACCACCCCGAAGTCTTATAGGCCGATTGGCCTCTTACCGGTCCTAGGCAACATCCATGAAAAGATGTTGGTAGCAAGATTAAAATGGCACCTGTTCCCGCGGCTTAGTACTCGCCAGTTTGGTTTCATGCCTCAGAGGAGCACCGAGGACTCCCTCTATAACATGATACGGCACATCAAAGAAAAGCTTAAACAAAAGAAGTTGATCGATATATGATCGATGATAGAGGGAGCCTTCGACAGTGCATGGTGGCCCGCCATCAGAACCAGACTGGCTGAGGAAAAGTGCCCGGTGAACATTCGCAGGGTGCTGGACAGCTACCTGACCGGTAGGAGCGTCTGCGTAAGGTACGCCGGCGCCGAGTGTCAGCGGGAAACAAGTAAGGGGTGTGTGCAAGGATCTATTGGCGGTCCGATTCTATGGAACCTCATCCTGGACCCCCTGTTGAAGGGGCTGGAAGAGCGAGGCGTCCACTACCAGGCTTTCGCCGATGACGTGGTGATGATCTTCGACGGTGACACAGCGTTGGAAGTTCAGAGACAGGCCAATGCCGCCCTCGAGTATGTTCGGGGGTGGGGCATCCGAAATAAGATAAAGTTTGCACCACATAAAACTTGTGCTATGGTTGTCACAAAGAAGCTAAAGTACGATGTCCCACTCTTGAGCATGGGCGGGGTAGACATTGGCATGTCTAAAGAGCTGAAGATTCTGGGGCTCACCGTCGACCACCAGCTCACTTTTAACACCCACGTCACCGATGTTTGCAGAAAAGCTGCAAACATCTACAAACAGCTGGCACGTGCGGCCAAAGTGAGCTGGGGCCTTCACACGGAGATCATCCGCATTATATACACGGCGGCAGTGGAGCCGGTGGGCGCCGGCGGCCCGAAAGATCGGAGTGCAGAAAAGCCTAAACACGGTCCAACGAGGACTCGCCCAGAAGCTCTGCAAGTCCTACCGCACCGTTTCGCTGAACGCGTCTCTGGTGCTGGCTGGGATACTCCCACTCGACCTCCGAATCCAGGAAGCAGCAGCTCTATATGAGGCAAAGAGAGGGGTGCCTCACCCAGCGCTTGCGGATAGGGGGGTGGAGCGGGTGGTGGGATTTGCAGAGACTCCGCACCCGGCGAAACATATGGCCATGGGGTTCGTGTGCTTGGATAACCGGGCGCTTGTGGAGTCCCACAACCGCCAGGCAGTCAGATTATTCACTGACGGCAGCAAAGTCGAGGGCAAGGTAGGGGCAGCGCTGACACTTTGGGACAGTGCTGCCGAGATCAAGTCGGTAAAACTTTGCCTGCCGTCATACTGCACGGTCTACCAGGCGGAACTCCTGGCCATATGCGAAGCCACGCGGGAGATCCTCAGGCGCGGGGAGGGAACCTTCGATATTTACAGTGACTCGAAGGCCGCCTTGGAGACGGTCACAAACCATGGTTCCCTCCACGCGCTGGCCGTGGAGGCGAGGGCGAATGTTGGCGCGGCTCTGGCCCAGAGCAAAGATTTGTCCTTGTTCTGGGTCAAAGCACGCGCTGGTTTTGAAGGCAACGAGCGCGCCGACCAACTCACCAAGGAGGCTGCACTCCGATCCAAAAGGAAACCGGACAATGACCGATGCCCGGTTTCATTCGTCAAACGACAGATCCGCTTGGAGTCAGACCGGCGAGACAGCCTCAACAACAAAAAATTTCCTGCCCAACGCCATCGACGACTACCGCTTAGTAAGAAAAATTAAGCCAGCCGGCATAGTCACGCAAATCTTGACGGGGCACGGTGGGTTCTCAAAATACCTGCACCGTTTCAGGTGTAAGGAGAACCCATCGTGCATCTGCGAACCGGATGCGGAGGAGTCGGTGGAACACATCCTAGTAGATTGTCCAGTGTTCGTAAGGGAGCGGATCGAAGTAGAAAATAAATTAGACATAAAAATAGATATAAGCAGCCTAAGTAAAATTATAGAGAACAACAAGCACAGAGAAATATTTTTAGAATACGCCAGTAGGATAGTGATAAAAGTTATAAATCGAAATAAGGATGCCGGATGATTTTGTGTTCCACCCTATATGAATATTTCAAACTTTGAAAGGATATAGGTTGGAGCACAAAATCATCTGATAAGGAAATAAAAATTAAAATCATCGCCCGTAAAATAGTTAGAAAACATCCTTAAAATAATAAAAAATATGAACTTTCTTAAAAATTTAGACCAAAAATAATAAAAAGAAATGTCAAAGAAAATGAATAAAAAGTTCTCTGACCATGTCAGGGGGACCCCAGCAGAGCAGGAGTGGGTTTTAGCGGGTTCATGTCCCGCACTACCTCGACTGTCTCACAATCTCCGTGAGATAGTCGAGGTGTCCGAAGGGATTTCCCACACCTGCCATTATTAATAAAAAAAAAAACCAGGTTGGAGAAGATTTGACAATTTACCCCAAAAAAAAAGGTACACTTGTACCAAACTCTTGAGAAATTACAAGCGTGTTGTTACATTTATGTTTACAGAAGGAGGTACTTTCGTGTGGGTGGAGGTATGTGACTCATTAGGGGCGTGTTCCACTGGCACGTCGTCCATGGTCCCCGTGGCGCCGGGAGAGGCGCGCACGATCGAGGCGCTGCTAGAGGACGCGCGGGCGCACGTGAAGCGCTGCGAGTTGTTGGCGCTGCGCCGATTGGCTGCGTCTGCTATTGTTACTTACACTGTTAGTAAATTAACTTATCTCTATCTATCTTGCGACTTTTCCTACAAGGTTTATAGACTAACTGGATGTAACTGAGTAAACAGATTTCACTTGGAAGGGTAACACTCAAATAACTGTATTCCCCCGGGAAATGTACCCCGGAGTAAAATCTTGGTAAGACTCTTTGTCAAACTTGACTTGAGTTGTTAGCGCTCCCAACCATTAAAAACTATCTATTTCGATACCGCAATTTACTCGAAAGTCGGAGGCAATTTATTGGGTCGCCACTGCTCTCACCCTGATATTATCATGATGGTTCATATATACTATGAAACGCTTCATTCGAGTGTGACTGTATTTACTCAAAACGAATGTTGCCATTTTTATTTACACAAGCAGTGGAAAAAACAGATATTTACTTTAGCGCCCCTGTCAAAACACGTCTTGTTGTGAAGGAAAAGTATTGCGCAGTTGCTACGGCGTAGCTGACGTCACCTCTACGCTGCCTACGAAGTCGTAGACGGTAAGAGCCTGCGCGCACTAGCGATTAATCGCTAGTGCGCGCAGGCTCTAAGACCGTGGTCGTCAAACAGCGGCCCGCGGGCCAAATGTGGCCCACGGGCTTTATTTATGTGGCCCACAACAAAGTAAATTATTTTATTGACGCGTAAATGAATTGTAAGTATGAATTACGTTAAAAAATATTTCTCTTTCTTTGTTATTTTCGTAAAAAGGGTGGTTAGACATCTGTGATCATTGTTAGAAATCACAGATGTGTCATTTTACCAAGTTGTTATGCAAAAAGGTTTACACATCTTCCGTTATTTTTTCATTGTAACAGCTATTTGGTCCCATCTTTCTCATTTGTTTTGTTTTGACTACTATTGGTTCTCCAAAAATGGGTGGTTCGCAGATGTGGTCTCGGTGCAAGCGATTTTGGTTTAAGAACGGCGCCCACTTCGAAACGAACCGCGAGCTATAACATTTAATTTTGTTTCAACGCACAAGACTGAACGTTTCTTGCTTCATCGATTGCGCGTGCAGTATTATAGGATAATGGCGGGACTATCACCTACTCTTAAATGTGCTACTAAAAAGAAGATAGCTGACGTATAAAGAAGTTTTCAAGAAAAATGGGAGGAAGAATTTGGTTTTGTGTATAAACTTAGTTCATTATTTTTTACCTACCTATGTTTGTTATGTTTTTCTAATAAATATTTTTATGCAATATGTATGAGTATTTTTTTCGGTACCAACTCCCACGTGAATATTTATAATATATAGAGGTAAATAACGAAATGAGCTGAATACATAATTAATAGCTAAAATATAAATTTGTATGTTCTGTTTTTGTAATTCGAATCTGTAGCAGTAAAGTGTTTATCTATCTCTGTCTATGTATTATTGTGCAAACGCTCTTGGAGAGTCTTGACATACTCTGCGGCCCGGTGCTGGCACTCGCATTGTCATGGGTGGCCCTTGGCGAAAAAAGTTTGACGACCACTGCTCTAAGATCTGCTACGAAACCGTTTTAGGTTTTTTAATGGTTTCTGTTTATGGTTTGTTTTCGTTTAGTCATTTGATATTTAGACAATTGGTCTAAAAAGCTAGTTATTTGTTTTCCACAATGATTATATTTATGACCTTTTGAATAGATCAGTGTTGTTGATATATCTATCCGAATGCGGACCTAAATATAATAGGCAGAAGGCTTAGTGGATCATGAACGCTCTCAGTCAACACCGACTCTATCTAGTTTTAAAGTACTGTTATTTATTTTTAAGTGTTTATAACAAATGTTTTTTGAAACATAAATGTAATAAGAAATTTATATGAATATACTTCTAGTCTCAGCCTTTTGAGTCCCATTGATTCACGTCCAAAGTGATACATATACACCGTGACTTTTTAGTCGTCTTACAAAAGTCGTCCACTTAATGTATCCGACCTAAAATACCTCTAGGCGAGTTTAATTTTTTTTTTATCGTGAATTATAATTTTTATTTTTAATAAATAAGTATATTACAAATATGAAACATACTGGTAAAATGTTTACGTATCAATCTGTAGAGTGTACCTACCCAGCGCAATAGTCGGGTAGATCATTCCATTTCCATTTTCTATGAGACAAGGGCGTTTCTAACTACGCCTTGTGTCATAATAACCAATTAAAGTTTTATTATTAAATTTTCAAATCTCTTAAATACATATTTTTTTGTTATAAACGTGTTCTAGTCATTGGATACATGAACTGGGCTGCTTTTGTAAGACGACTAAAAAGTCACGGTGTATATTTGTGATTGACATCAAAAATAAAATTGCGTTCATTGAAAATCAGGAAAATCCTAACATAATTAACATTTTAATAGACTATTCTCTTTTCAAACGAATAAATCCGTTATTAGATATAGTCATTCATGGCTAATTGAATTTTTTACAGAACTCCGATCAAGTAGAAGCGCTCTCGAAGTTCACTACGTCACTGCTCAACGCTCTAGGACAGTGGTCGTCAAACTTTTTTCGCCAAGGGCCACCCATGACAATGTGAGTGCCAGCACCGGGCCGCAGAGTATGTGAAGACTCTCCAAGAGCGTTTGCACAATTATACATGGACAGAGATAGATAAACACTTTACTGCTACAGATTCGAATTACAAAAACAGAACATACAAATATATTTTAGCTATTAATTATGTATTCAGCTCATTTCGTTATTTACCTCTATATATTATAAATATTCACGTGGGAGTTGGTACCTACCGAAAAAAATACTCATACATATTGCATAAAAATATTTATTAGAAAACATAACAAACATAGGTAGGAAAAAAATAATGAACTAAGTTAATACACAAAACCAAGTTCTTCCTCCCATTTTTCTTGAAAACTTAATGATCACAGATGTCTAACCACCCTTTTTACGAAAATAACAAAGAAAAATATTTTTTAACGGAATTAATACTTACAATTCATTTACGCGTCAATAAAATAATTTACTTTGTTGTGGGCCACACAAATAAAGCCCGTGGGCCACATTTGGCCCGCGGGCCGCTGTTTGACGACCACGGCTCTAGGAGGCATAGAAGAGCGTTGTGTTGAAGGGAACTACGATGAGTACAACGAGTTTATATACTGGCTGCAAAGTGCTGGCATTGATACCACCAAGTTAATGTAACACTTGCACTATGAGAAAGAAATAAAAAGGAATATGCGAAGAGGAGTTTTTATTTTGTAACACAGTGTGTGAGACCAAAAATATTGCAAAATTCTTGCGTTAATTTTCTTCTTCTCATACAAATTCATAATCCTTAGAAGACACTGAAAATTGGTTGATATCACATTTTTTATGGAGATTTCACAATTGACAAACAACTGAATTGATTGAATTTACAATTGAACCAAAAACTGTATATAACATTTTTTTTTTAACATCAAAGAAAAACAAAACTCCTATGAAAGTTTTCCAGGGTCTCTTTTAAATTAAGACGCATATTTAGAACGTCTATCAAGACTCAAGCGTTACTTAAAACCCGATTCAACCATTCAAATGGCTTGAATTTAATTCTAAGTAATGCTTGAGTATTGAGTGACGTTCTGTAATACAGGCCTAAGATTCTATTCATAGTCAAATTATCTTAAGTCATGGAGCAGCTGCCCAGTGATGAAATGATGCAGGCAATCACTAAGTTAGCAATAAAGCTAACCCAGTTAGTCTAACCTCTTGTACTAGAGATTAAAGACCCTTTTCAGATTACCAACACTCAAAATCCCCAATATCCAGCTAACATGGTGTCACGATCCCTAAGCAAACGACAACCAAATTTTTTATCAGACCATGCAAGACAACGATGTACGTTAGTTTTAAGAATGGGATTACATAATATATAAGTACATAACATAAATGTATTTACTGGAACAAGAGCCCTCACAGGAACGCTTGTTAGCGATACGACAACTGCAGCGCGCGCCGTAACGACAAAGCAATACGTACCTAGCGATACCCACTCACCTGAGTCGTGGTCATGTCATGAGCGGCAGCGGTATGGGCGGATTTTATGTCGCCAACTCTGCTCAAGTTAAGCTCAACACGCTGCAAGTTCGCCCCATTATAGACGCATAGAATCCTATCCTACTAATAACATAAATGCAGAAGTTTGTATGTTTGTTCCGTTTTCACGACAAAACAGGTCAACCAATTTCGATGAATTTTGGTAACCCAATATTGAAAAGAAAAACATCAATAACTAAAATGTTTCCCAAAAAAAATAATAACGCGACGACATACTCAAGAATTTATAAGAACAGAAGAGATTATTGGACACCGGTTACCTAAGGAAAGACATACAACTTTATCTATTATTGATTGCTCTATTTCTACGGATTTATTAAATGTAGCACCACCGTCTTCCACAAAGAGAAAGAAATATGATACCAGCATGAAAGATAGATTAGTTGAGAAGGAAAAGGTACGCAGAAGCAAGTACAATGTAAAAACAGGCTGTGATATGAAGTGTACAAAAAAAAACGTAATAGTTAAACATTGTTAACAATATAGTTGAACATTGTTCAACTATAAATGAAAAAGGACGGCAGTGTTGGTTTAAAAAGAGACAGTACTTAACATTTGACAATGTATGAGCGGCAGTTCGCGAGCGAGACAGCGACAGGAGACAGATACGTAGCAATCTTCGGTCGCGGTTTCGCGCGCCATCTGGCACCTTTAGAATATGAGTGTTACAGTCTGGGACTGTGAATAAACCCTCCACAAGTAAGCTAGTAAGCCGGTTTTGAAGGTCTTGTGACAAATAACATGTGATTAACTTAGTAGACAACTCGTCCTTTTAAAAAATTGGATGTTTCAGAAGTTTCTCACGAATTCTTCAAATATCAGATATCATCGAATAACGTTATCGTATCGACATAGTTCCTTCTATGATCAGTCAATATTGAATAGCCAAGTTGAATTCAATTCTTTCATATTACTCTATTTCCTGATATAATCCAGTTTCCAACAACGCAAAACGCTTATACCTTGAGCCTCACACGTAATACTTGGAGGCGCGGGCTCGCGTCCTCCGTTAACGAACCGATACACGATCGAAGAAAAAGCTCCTTACAGCCTCCGGCGACGTATCGATACTCTGATACTTATTTATACTGCAAACATAGGACTGCACCCGATACACTACGGAATATTGGATACACTAAGAGGGCGGGGGAACTGGATAATACGTAATTTCCTACTCCTACGCTTTAATTTTCTGATTAATTTCATTTTCAAATTAAGCCAAAGGGAGTCACGGTGTCTAACTGAGATTGAAAATAAATATAACTGTTACATCGAAGGTCAACCTGTACAAAAATTGCTTCTTGATGATAAAGTACGAAATTTAGAGATTTGTCAAAGATTTAAAACTTTAAGAAATAGTTCTTCTCTCAATCACATTATTTTGGCGGATTAATGTAATTTTCCTAATAACGATAAGTACAACAGAAAGAATAGCCACATATTGGTCACATACAAATCCATCTAGAACCACAGAGACTCATAATCAAGTTTGCTTTTCCTTTAATTGTTGGTGTGCAATATTACATAATAAGATATTTGCCATTAATATTTACCATGGGTCATTGAGGTATGAAAAGTATCAAGAAATATTGAAAACAGTTGTGGACTTAGTGGACCATACCATTCTCTTAAGATTACTTATTATGCAAAAGATATTGCACCGGCTAATAATTGCATAGCGAGTAAACAGTTCTTAAACGATAGTTTTCCAGACCGTTGAATTGGCACGCATGAGCCTTTAAAATGGCCACCACGGTCACGACGTTAAAAGTTGTCAATTTCACTAATTTCCATAGACAACTTACGCTTGATCAAAAAATAAAATATAATAATATAATATCTACAATTATTAACATCAAAAAACAAGTAAAGTCTGCTAACAAAGTTTTTTCATATGCCCGACATTTTTCTAAAACAGTAATATCAAAACATTGAAAAAATTATTTAAACGTCATTATGTTAGGGGGACGATTGTTGCTCGCGTCCGTAGGATTTACCACCTTATCCAGGCCCACCCTACACGTGTCCCCCGGGTGGTGCAAAACGAGCACAACGCCGAGTCACAGGCGGCGGGTCAAATAACCTGTAGAAAAGACAGCAGGACTAACAATCCTGCCGAGTGAAGGTAGGAAATGATCTTCACAAACGGTAACTCTGCTATCACAGTAGAAATCGTGGCCTTGGCTTAATCGCCCGGACTGAGAGGAAACGCCTAACAATAGGAACTATTCCTCTATAAACATTCACTGAAACACTCCCTATCCTACGGTGGGCAACGTGCCAAAAGGATACTCATAAACATCCAAATGAGTGGCTAGTGGGAAACTAGTCATTAGCGCCAACCACAACGGACCTGGCAAACGTTGTGTGTATCTGCCTTCTTGAGGGGATGGGCGTCACCCTTCTTGCGACTTGTTATATCGACCCATACTCGTGGGAATCTCATGGAAAACCTACAAAATAATAAATCTACTAACCTACAAAAACAAAATCTGATCCAACAAACATTTCATCCTTGCATGTTCGAGAGAACAAGAAGCAACTCATTAGGGGCACCACCTAAAGAAATCCAAAAGCCTACTGAAACTCAGATAATACTTAGTGATTCAGAAAACACGGATACAGAGAAATGGCAAAAAGATAAAATACCTGCTAGGAGAAAGAAACGGAAAGAGACAAGCCCTATTCAAAATACAACAAACAAAAAGATCAAAAACACCTCGGATTTTCAGATACCAACACATAACACCTTTGAAATCCTTAATGACGAATCTACAAAGGAAACCAAAACAGACGGCAAAGAATACATTCCAAAGCCAGAGCCTATATTTGTGACAGGTGTACTGAACATAGCATCCCTCAAGGAAAAACTAAACGCGTTCATTGAAACTGATCAGTTTATCATGACTGCACTAAGATCTGGACACGTAATTAAAATTATCCCAAAAGACATCAAAACATACAAGGCCATCAGAGAAAACTTTATAGCAAACGACATCTCCCATTATACATACCAGCTAAAAAGTGAGAGAGCCTACAGGGTTGTTTTGCGTGGGCTGCACGCCTCTGAAAGCACAACAGAAATATCAAGAAACCTGGAAAGCATTGGACACCAAGTCAGACAAATAGTAAACGTACGACACCGAGAAACAAAAGAACCATTGCCTTTGTTTTACGTCGACCTAGAACCTAAGCAGAATAACAAAGATATCTTCAACGTCAGATACCTGAACCAAATGAAAGTCTCATTTGAAGCTCCCTACAAAAAGAAGGAAATTCTTCAGTGTAAAAGATGTCAACGATTCGGACACTCAAAAAACCAGTGTCACCGACCTTTTCGCTGTGTCAAATGTGGCGAGGACCATCCGACAACACAGTGCATTAAAAAACCCGATACTGAGGCCACTTGTGCAAACTGTGACGAGAAACACCCAGCTAGTTATAAAGGCTGCAAAATCTACAAGCAATACAAAGAAAGAATCCTGAAGACTGCTCCCAAGAGAAACGAACAACAACCCAAAAGGAATTTACAGAACAACAACATAGACAGTGACACTCCACATGAACTCAACTTCAAGAAAACATACGCTGAAGTCATTAAAACCAGACCATCAGAGAGAAAGAACGATTTGAATGACATGACTGACATAATGGAAACTATGATCGAAAAGATACAGCACATAATGTTAACAATGATGGAAAAAATGATGGACAGAATGATGGACCGCATGGTTCAATTAGTCAGCAGCCTTGTAAAGAAATGAATCGCAATCTCCGAGTTGTCACTTGGAACGCCAACGGCTTGACGGAACGCCGTCAAGAACTTGAAACCTTTCTTCAAACAGAAATGATAGACATTGCATTAATCTCCGAAACGAGATTTACCTCAAAGTCTCACGTCACATTTAATAACTATATGATCTACACGACTAACCACCCCTCCGGAAACAGCCACGGAGGCACTGCAGTCATTATTAAAAGAAACATCAAACACTTCTCGATGGAAGAGTATCGCACGGATAAAATACAAGCAACATCTATCACAATATTAGATGGCAAACATGAAACAGTGTTCTCTGCGGTATACTGTCCTCCCAGACACACAATATCAGCTCAAGATTTTACAAACTACTTCAATACACTCGGTAAAAGATTCATTAGTGCTGGTGATTGGAACTCAAAACACCTCCACTGGGGCTCCAGACTGACCAACTCGAGAGGTAGGCAACTGTTCAAAGTAACGGAAGATATGAAATTGAATTGTTTGTCTGGAAGAGAGTCTACCTACTGGCCAACTGACAGAGCTAAGATCCCTGATCTGCTCGACTTCTTTGTTACAAAAAATGTAGACAGTAACTTCGTAACAATAGAATCGTGCATTGACCTCACCTCAGACCACACTCCAGTTATCCTGAATATTAACTCGACGGTAACTCTAGTAGAACCACCCTCAAAAATCTACTCCAAAACCACTGACTGGGTAACATATGCAAAGGTGATAACAACAGAAATTACCTTAAAAAACAAAATTGGCACACCTGAAGCTTTAGAAGATGAGGTAGAGATTTAACAAGTCCATCCATACTGCTGTTAGCATCGCTACCACCAAACGAAAAGGTAAAGGGAAGCCACCAAAACATAATACATATCCAAAAGATATAAAGGAAAAAATATTGATACGACGGAAACTTCGAAAGATATGGCAGACAACAAGATATCCAAGCGACAAAACAATATTCAACAAATTCTCAGACGAACTTAAAGCCCTTATAGACAAGCACAAAAATGACAACATACAAAGCATGCTTTCAAATCTTGATCCAACGATTGAAACAAACTACTCGCTGTGGAAACTTACAAAAAAATTAAAGCGCCCTAAAACCCACATACCACCCATCAACAATAATAAGGGAGGATGGGCTAGGTCTGATCTTGAGAAGGCAATAATTTTTGCAGAACACCTCAATACTGTTTTTCAACCACTTCCGGAGAACTGCAATGAACACACTAAAGAAACTAAGGAGTATCTCGAAACAGCAAATCAAATGTGCATGCCCCTGAAAAGCACTAGTCCTAAAGAAGTATACCATGAAATAAAAAACTTAAAGGAAGCAGGCCTGTCTCACTCCGCGGTGTAGGCATAAAACTGCAAGTAGTTGCGGGCCATTATGTCGTGGCCCATTCACTACGGCTGCCACGCGCCACCCGTTACGCACGCGCTCCGTCTCCTTAATATTTTTGTTACGTTACGTGTAGTTACGCACAAGTTTCTTGCTTTAGGTGCTTTTGGTAAATTAATAACACAATATTATTATGAAGAAAAAAAATATATAGTACATATTTAGTAATGATCAACAAAATTATCTCCCTGCTTGTGAAGTATGGGCTTAACTGATCATGATACATAATCATGAGGTTACAAGTTTGGAAATGAGGCGAGATACTAATTGGGGGGGGGGGGTGAGCTTACTGGACGACCAAGATAAAAAGACGACACTCTCACTCACCTTAAGCTGAGTACTAAGAATTAAGATCGGTAGAAAGTAGAAAGATGTTTGCGTTGTTGTTTAAAAGTTCTAACTCAGAAAATGGCCACACTACGCATTCAAGGTCAGCGGTCGTAATTCGCTGTGCCACTTTTTTACCTACCTACAAAGACACGCAACGCGGGGCCTGTGACATGCGATAGTAATTGGTCGGTTACTAGGTTGAGTGCAAAATAATAAGGACTGGCTATTTTGCCATAGACGATAAAAATCTTTTAAATATTATTCTTTTTTATTTGTAAGATAAAAGTTCAAAAATATAACAGTAATAGGTAGAAAAGATAATATTATTATAAATATTATTCCTCACGTAAGGTGCCGTAGGTACCTAATATTATCATTCTGTGCTAACAATCAATAATGTATGTAGTAATCGATGACGAAACCAAAAAGATATAGGCTGATGATAAAAACAAAATTCCTTGAGGAACATAGGTATTTATGGTAATAATGTAATTTAACAAATGCATAAAATACGCATAGGTACCTACCTATTTGTGCCTGAACTCGCAAGTCGCAACCCTATTGAGCTTGACCCATAGTAACCTTTTAATGTCGTTGGCGTCAGATAAACCAAAATAAACTCTCGGGCGTAACCATTCAGTACATTTTTGCTTGCGCACGGGAAGTTTAGGCTATTATAAAAGTAGGTGGGCGGTACGGCTGCCAGTTAAAATGTACTTTATTCTCTCGTACATAGATTTTACATTTGTTTAATTTTTTTTTTGAGTGGGACTTCTGTTGTACTATTAAGTATTCTGTGAAGGAAGGGAAAGCACCCGGCTATGACCTTATCGACGCTACGCTCCTAAAAAATCTCCCATACAAAGGAATAATGAAACTTGTACACATTTTCAATGCATGCTTGAAACTTGACCATTTTCCTGGCCAATGGAAGATGGCATTGGTAGTAATGATAGCAAAACCAGGCAAACCAGCACAAGAGACAACCTCTTATAGGCCCATCAGCCTGCTACCCGTAGTCGGAAAACTCTTCGAGCGAATTCTGCTAAATCGAATGAAGGGACACCTTGGCACGGTGTTACCCAAACACCAATTTGGATTCCGCGAAAGGCATGGAACAATAGAACAAATACACCGCATTGTCGACACTATCAGCAGAAGCCTAGAAAACAAAATGTATTGCTCAGCGGTCTTTCTTGATATCAGCCAGGCATTCGATAAGGTATGGCACGACGGCCTTCTCTATAAACTCAAAAAGACGCTCCCACACAGTTTTCTCCACATACTCAAATCGTATCTGGATAAAAGAAGCTTCCAGGTGAAGTATAACGAAGAATGCTCCGAACCCCACGAAATCAAATCAGGTGTCCCGCAGGGTAGCATACTGGGCCCAATATTGTACCTCATTTTTACAGCAGACATACCAACAAACGACAACACATCAACTGCGACGTATGCTGATGATACAGCCCTGCTGTCCACTCATACAAACCCAGAAACTGCTTCACTTCTATTACAAGATCACCTTCACGAAATAGAGTTGTGGCTTCAAAGGTGGAGAATAAAAGCTAATGAAAGTAAATCTGTTCATGTAACCTTCACACTCAGGAGAGAAACCTGCCCCCCAGTTAAATTAAACGACAAAATAATTCCTCAGGAAAATAATGCAAAGTATCTAGGAATGCATTTAGATAGAAGAATGACCTGGCAAAAGCACATCTGGACCAAAAGAAAGCAACTTGACGGAAAACTTCGTAACCTAAACTGGCTAATTGGACGCCACTCACAACTAGACGATAGCAGCAAGATGTTGTTATATAAAACAATAATAAAACCCATCTGGACCTATGGCATACAGCTGTGGGGAACCGCCAGCAATAGCAACATCGATATACTAGAAAGATTTCAGAGCAAAGCACTAAGAACAATGTTCGGTATCCCCCAGTGTATTAGCAACAAATACATGTATCTAGACCTCGGCATAAAAACTGTCCGGCAAGAAATAGCCCAAAGCAGCCTTAGGTACCAAGAAAAGTTAACAACCCATATAAATGAACTTGCCCAGACTTTGAGCGGAAAGGGTGGACTCCAACATACCCGATTGAAAAGACATGACATCCCTAATCTCACCAAAAGATTTTTACAATAAGACAAAGAGAGAGCTTGCTGGAGAGAAATTTTCCAACAGTTTTTAACTCTCGTAGATAACACCTCAAACAGATATTTATCAGCCAAAGAAGTGGATTATTGTTCCTAGAACAGATTGCCATGTAGCAGGAAACATCAAAAAAAAAAAAAAAAAAAAAAATTATGTTACACACTTTTTCTGTCCGTAGTTAGTTCAGCAATCCAACCAAACCAATCAGCAAAATCTATTGGTAATCAGATGATTGGTATGGCCATGTAGGTACAGTTATTTATAAGGTAATTTAGATCGTTTCTTTAATTAACCTTTTACTAAAAAAATACTTATTTGAGTTATACACTTTTCTTGTTATCGAATATGTATAATTACACGCATTAGTATTCATTTTAATAACTATTTGAGGTGCGTAATTTCTCTGACTGGCTGATTAAACCACTGCAGTGTGGTTCCGTGCAGTGGTTTGACCAAAAGATTAAAGCCCCACCCAGAGGAACAATTGCTGATCTTCGAAATTCCAGGGATTATGGCACCCAGCACCCTCGTTTGTTTCCAAATTCCAAGATTGGTAAAAAACCAGAATTAGGAATCATTACATTTATTAAGACAATAGAAGAGTCTAATGAATGTTTAAACCACGTCTTTAAAGGTGTTCCAAAAAATAAAGATTAACGCAGGTAAAGAATTCCGACAACATGCATTGTTCCAATTGCCAAGCTGTGAAACAAATGTTCAACCAATATTTTTGCTAATAAAACTAGAGCAGTAAAAAACTTTCTTTTCAACTTCGGCGAAAATATGGGTCCTATTGTTTTACTAAGAAGATCACAGAGATTAGCCGACTGAGCCATTTTGACACGTAGCAGTCATTTTCGTGGCAGAACCTAAAATTGTACAAGATAATATGGTGTGATTTTATTATTATGTATGAGAATATCTATTCATTACGTTTTCTAATTGATTCTTACTTGTATCTGACATGTAGGTAAGAATCGATTAAGAAATAAATGGTGTAAGTACATCGTCCGTGTACATAGTGCAACAATGCTTGCGTAGCACGCCGTGTAGTCTCTCGTAGCGCGTCCTAGCAGAAATGCTACGTTTTGTGTTCATAAACGATAGGTATAGCACACGTAGGTAGGCCTCCCACTAGGTGGACCGACGACATCGTGAGGGTCGCGGGCAACCGATGGATGCAAGTGGCGAATTGTTTGTCGTTCGGCGTGGCGGTCTAAGGGGGAGGCCTATGTTCAGCAGTGGACGTTTTCCGGCTGATGATGATGATGATGATGATAGCACACTAAGAAGACGCGTGTACTTGATTGATATTTAAGTGAATGAACACCAATTTTCTTTGAATTACCTTACCCTATAATACTAATTCATTGCTTAATTGGTCAGGCTCATCATTAGGTAATTATGTCCAGCTCATTTACCTACCGCTTATGAATTAAATTAGACGGTTAATTTCATAATTACATTATTTGGGTAGACTCTGGTAGAGTTAAGGTGCGTCTAAACGGGTTATACAAGGTGTTAAAAAATCAACTGCAGGAATTTCGTGTGCGTACTTGGTATCAAAAACTAAGTACATTCCAAAAAAAAGTTTTTTTTTCGAGCATTTTTTTCAAAAAAAAAATTTTTTTCAAGCATTTTTTTTTTGACCTTGTTAATGAATTTGATTGCTCTTTGAGGTCGTTTACCCGTGTGTAGCGTTCACAGCTGATTTCAACTTTCCCATCACATTTTGCAGACTTTGGACTGGCAATTTATCGAAATATGTACTTACAAATAACTTATTTTATTGGCCATATTAATCGGCCAAAAGAAAAATGCTTGAAAAAAAAATTAATAGTTTTGAAAAAAAAACTTTTTTGAAAAGAAATGCTCGAAAAACAAAATTGTTTTTTGGAATGTACTTGGTTTTTCATACCGAGTACACACACGAAATTCCTGTAGTTGATTTTTTAACACCCTATATACTTGTTCTAATCTGTTCGCTACAACATTTCCGGCTAGCTCAAAAATAATATTTCAATACGTCTGAACCAGCATGGTTCATGTCATATATTGCATAGTCTGGCCGGTATTGGTGGCAATATAGCCGGCAATTGCAGCCATAAATTGCAGTTAGCATATTATCCGTTTAAACGCACCTTTAGTGTGTTTTAAGTGGTGGTGTGGTACGAGTATATTACGGTGTGATGTTATTGGTTGGATACAAAACGATCATCACATTATTTAAAATTAATTAAAAATCATAAAATTACAAACCAAGTAAATCAAAAACCGGCAAAGCTTCATAATTACTAGAGAGTAATATAATCTTCAGCAAGTCAGATCAGCCGCCAAAGCTTTGTAAGTGGATTGAGAATTATAGCTTTCAGCAATAAAACGGTCAGATTACATGTTGTAAATTATTTGGAAACCATTTACAAGCCTATTGTATCATAAAAAGTATCCAAATCTGGCTCTAACACTTCTCCAAAATTTAAAAACAATAGAAATCCTAGAACAATAGAATAAACTATCCAAAGCCGACCAATAGCGGAGCGTTTACAGGTTTATCCCTACCCCTTCATGTGGCATCCCTGCGTACGCGCTGGTACCTATATAAACTCGAGTCCCAAAAAAAATCACTTATTACACATTCTGTTGCTAATTGGTGCAATTTTGGAGGACAATATTTTCTTTTTTTATTTATCAAGTTTACGTACATAGTTTCGCAGCAAAAATGGTCAACAACAAGGTATTTTTTTTTTGTATTCAATATTTTTATGTCTATACGTTAATGATTAATAATGATAAATTATTCTTTTTTTAATTATTTTATTTCAGAAACAAACATCTGCTGCATCGGACGCCTCACTGAGACGTCCGCGTCGCGGCAGGCCTGCTGGCAGCAACCGAGTTCCTCTCTCACGGGTTCGTTTTTAAATAATGTTTTATATACTTTTACGTGATTTATTCATGAATTACTCACATTTCGTTTCTTTGGATACAGGAAGAGCGACGCGCACGCAATGCCCAGTACGAGAGGGAACGTCGGGACGAGATAACAGCACTGATGTCACAGCTGATTGAAGCGGCAAATTGTGATCCTAACGTAAGTAAATTATGATTTTTCTACTAATCAATGAATCATTGATATGACAAAAAACAGTGCAACATTGTATTTGTTTACAGATAACACAAGCTGAACTGCTTGCGACTGTAATTTGTCGCATCCAGGAGGCAAGCAATTCCGAGAACATTGCAGACTTGGAACGTGTGAATGCGAACCTGGAAGCACAAAGTACGTTTAAACTGTTCAAGAACTAGATTTCGTTTGTTTTGGTATTCAATTCGTTATTAATTCTTTTTATAATTACAGTTGCATCAGCAGAAGAACGATTGGGTCTGGACGACGTAGACATTCTAGAAGCTGAAACATTAGTAAGTTTTTTAACATTTTGGTATTCTTTCATTATTTTTTGTCGTTACATTTTCTGTCTCCAAGTATGTACTTCTTAATTGTTGTCTTGTACGAGTACTGAAATAAGAGCCAATCAAAAATCTACAAATCATTTAAATTTTGTAATTATTGTACCTTCATCACCAGCTTTGATAATGAAAATGAACTTTGAAAGATCTTTGTTTACTTACATTTTAATTTTTACAGAGGAAAAAACGTAAGCGTTCGGAACATTTGAGTTCCGAAAAGAGCGAGAAGCGAATGAAAACCCAATCCGGCAGCTCAGCGGACTCCGGTATCGAGTCAAGTACATCAACATCCACACAGCCGGAACCGTCCCTGGAGTTCTTGAGTAAGAGTTTATTTTCTTATCCTATCTATAATATTCAACTGCAACATAAGTTTTAACTCAAAATCTTTACTCATTGCTGAGAAGATAAAAATAAATTGTCTTAATATTAATTGTGTTACTAACTTTTTCTTTTCGGTTCAGCCGACGCCGACATCGCATTGCTGTCGGATTGGGTTAAAGAGGAAGTTTCGTCATCGCACAGCGAATCGTGTGATGAGTTATAGACACAGGTGAGAAGAAACGGTTGTAAAGTCTATTTTTTTTTAGTTTGATATGAAATCAGCCTTACCTACGTTTATGATTTCGGAATATTACTGATTGACTTATTTGTTATAATTTTTTGTTATTTCAGAAACAAATATCTACAGCATCGGACGCTCCACTGAGATGTCGCGAGAGACCTGCTGGCAGCAACAGGTTTCCTCTTTCACAGGTTCGTTTGTAAATAGTATTTGTCAGACTTGTACGTAATTTATTCATGAATTATTTGTATTTCGTTTCTTTGGTTATAGGAAGTGAAGCACGCACGCTAACTTTTTCTTTTCGTTTCAGCCGATGCCGATATCGCACTGCTGTTGGATTGAATTAGTGCGAAAACTTCATCATCACACAGTGAATCGAGTGATGATACATAGACGCAGGTGAGATGGAATAACTTCTACTGTTATTTTTTTTGAGTTTACAATGATCAACCTTAACGGAAACTCAATCAAACAGCATCATAAAAATCGGTATTTTTTTTCATGCAACTAGAGTCGTTAACGACTTTTAATGCCGACTGTACATAACAAGAGTATATACCAAGTATGTGAGGCAATCTATATGCATTGATTTTGTCATTTTACAGCTTCATGACGGCGCAGAGGACCTCTGCGACTTCGTGAGTCTCTTCGAGCTGATAGCTCTGTGCGGGACATACTGTTCAGACATGATAAACGTTGTTTGAACTTCGAAGAACAGAGGAATGTCGAACTAGCTGGCATAAAAGAGGCTATCATAGAGTTGTACGGGCATATGCAGTATGAAAAAAAAATGGGGTGCTTTTTTATGATTGTAATGGTGACACCCCAGAAGGCGGCCAGAGTTCGTTTCGCATGAAATTATCGGGATTTTTCACACGAAATATTTGCCGACGAAGAGAGTTTAAGTCCAATCAGATAACTCGTCGGCGTCTAGCCTAGATACTAGCCCGGGATATGTTTTACAAAACAGAGTGTCGGTGAGAATAGAGGTAAACGTGTGGCCTTGGATGAGTGCGGCTAAAAGATGATAGACGCATAGCTACAGTAAACATGCCCTTCGTTTTAGAGAGGATATTTTTTTTACTATGATTATAGACAATCATGCTAATATATGATTTACAGTGGCCCTGGCAAGAGGTGCACTACGTTCGCGATTTAAATTGCTTTTGGTGCAACAACCAAATTTCTGAGGCCGGACGTCCAAACCATTTAATACTCGTATTAAATAAGAAGATAGTGCATCAATTACGAGTACACTTCTTGGACAGTATATTCTTCTTGGTAATATATGTACATATATCCACGATGTGTAATGTAATACAGGTAGTTATTTTATCCTCTTTTTACTTTTAACATAGAAACAATCCCTTTATTTATAATAATTTGTAACTTTAGGAAATATGATCTCATTATGTAATATTTAGGTTCATATAATATTTTAAGAATATAGTTACCTATTTCCTAAGAATATAATTTAATTTTGTTAATGTTATTATTATGTGCTAAAATTTATTAAATGTGCATGTATAATTTATGATAATATAGATTTAGAACTTTAGGTTTGTATTCTGAATACTTTTGTTTTGCTGTGCCCTGACATTTTAATAACTGAAATTGTGATATGTAAACTATTTGTAATCATTCAAATAAAATATCAGTTAACCTGTACCATTTCTTTTAATTGATTCCAAATACCTTTAGGTCACTACCTACATAGGCAGCTCGCCATTCTGTAGCAGTACAGTAATACATGTACAAGCAGGTGCAGTGAAATATTACGTACTTGACAGGCCTGTACCGATCCCGATAGGAGTCGGGTTCAGATTAATAATTTATGAAATAAAACTTATTGGAATATTAAGACTATAAGCAAGCTCTGCTTTCATAGAACCAGAAAAACAAAGTACTTATTACCCAAATACCTACAAATAAAATAACAACAGAATTAAAAAATTAAGTGATTGGAGGTATACCAGCATTATTACAGCGCGGGCAATATCTTCTTGTTACTTTGTACTGCGGAAATATCGTAAAAGTTATTTATATTTTTAAATGTTTTTTTTTTATTACTTTTTTGTTTTTGTGGAAATATTTAAAAATGTATTTAATAAGGTGAATGAATAAAGAAAGAAAGTATGTTGCAGTTAAAACTCCTAACCAGTCAAAAGTACCTACTATTGCCTAACAAAATTTGTCAAAAGTACAGGTTGGTTAAAAAAGACAACACAAACTGTTTTAACCGACTTCAAAAAAAGGAGGAGGTTCTCAATTCGGTCGGTATATTTTTTTTTATGTTTTTATTTTGTCTACGACTAAAGGACTAGTATCCAGGTCATGAATGAGGTTTCTGGCTCTAGAACCACTTAAAGGTGCCCTAGTCGGCGGGACGAACTCGTTGGCGGGCGGGATTAACCTTTAATTAGTCGCGTGGGGTCCATTGGACCCCAAGCGAGATTGTTTTTATCATATTTCGGAAAATATTACACTTACGCGGCCTTACGTCTTGGTACCTTCCTAGCTTACCCGCTCCTCCCGTCTCAGTGTTTCTAATGTAATTGTGTGTGTGTGTAATTTAGATGTTGTTCTTTAAGTTCTTATATAAAAAAAATTTAACCGCCTTCAAAAACAACCACAAAAAAGGGTAAAATAACCTACAAAATAACTTTTCTTTCGGAAGTAGGTGGCTTTGTTTTATTTATTTCGTTGTCTTTTATGCCACCGACTTCCGAAAGAAAAGTTATTTTGTAGGTTATTTTACCCTTTTTGTGGTTGTTTTTGAAGGCGGTTAAATTTAAAAAAAAAGTTTTTTATTTTACTTTTTTTAGTTTAAATATTCAACCCAAATTCTTGTCAAATACATCATTTCTTACATGTGCACTAGAATTTGGTAATCCTTAGCACTGGTATTAACATCGCTCATGTGCACAATAAGCTAATAAAATTCCCTATCAAAAACTGCTGAACCGATTTTGATGAAACTTGCAGTGTTCCCTAAAGTGAACTATTCCTCGTACAACAAAAAAAGAATTTTGAAAATAGGTCCACAATTGGCGGAGTAATCGCGTAACAAACACTCAAAAAAGTAAAAATCATCACATCATCCATCAATAAAAATGCTCACAAAATAAAAAGTACTGAACCAAATTGGATGAAATTTTTATGGGACCAAACTGCAAGTATACTGCATCGAACGAAAAAAGAATTACACTAATCGGACCAGAAACCTCGGAGTAATCGGCGTACATACATAAAAAAAAAACATACCGACCGAATTAAGAACCTCCTCCTTTTTTTGAAGTCGGTTAATAAATAGTTTCACTTATTTAATCTATTCTATTGTCAAAAGTAAATCCTGGGGTCCGTACGGACCCCACGCGAAAATTTCTGAAGAATATTTCAATAAAATTGTCATTATAACTGCTTATAATGTAATAGGTAGGTACCCAGGTATGAAATACACAGTGCATGTGTATAAATTAAGGTTGTTTTACAAAAAAACAATGAAAGACTTTGGTACGTGATCTATAGTTAATTTATACTATTTTTATTTTATTATGTAAAACTTTTCCAAGTTATGAAACTAATTAGAAGTTAAATATGATGGTAGGAAGGCTGATGCTACTATTTGATTGTTTTTTTTTTATTAAATTTTTCCTACTACGAAAACATTTTTATTTGACAACCCTAACCCTAACTTCTTTTTACTAAGAAATATTTTGGAAAGGTTGGTGAATTTGCCAACTTCTTAGAGAGTTAAATTACCAGTGCTAAATAATATAAAGTTTTTACTTTTTTTACGGGATGTAGGAAGCCCATATGGCAAAGGGGTTTGAAGATTTGTGGCATACCTACTGCCGCCATTTTGATTTTTTTTCAAAATCGCGGCCAGCCATGAAACCTTTTTAGATCGATAGCTGACATCAATAACAACTAAACATATTATGACACCAACCCTCGTAAAGTGTCCGGTTTCTGAGATAATAACCGTGAAAGTTGATCACGTGACATTCACAATTCTAAGCTAGTGTATGTGTTCGAATGTATCAAGATGTTAAAAATAATAACTTTTTGAACGTAATATGTATGTTGCATTATATCTGGATGTTATTTAAACATTATACGTCTGACATAATCTACTTTTTGAACTTAATAACTTATTTTTAGACCGTCTACACTTGTTTGAATGTAATATCTTCATATGATTTAACTATCAATACGATAGTTATACGATAAATGTTAAACAATGTAAATGTAATACATGAGACAGGTTTAACCATTCAGTCTAAAATACAACTGACAGTACTCGTTACATTTATATTGTGTGATGGTTCTGTGGTTACTACAATATCTAATTTTAAGCATATAACGTAATAAACTGACGTCAACTCGCGAAAATTGTCTTCTATTGGTTGCATAACCCTGTCTCTCTTTCTAATATACTGGCACAAATAGGGATAGAAAAATTAAAAATCCGTTTTAAGAACATTTTATTGCCTATCAAACAATTTTAGGCGTCATGTTTTATTTGATAAATATAATCATGGCATGTCACCTTTACTTTTTGCAATTTTGGTAGCGATGGTTAGATTTTGCCACATTTTTAAATATCGAATTTTCTTGTTTGTACCTGAAGCCATAACTTAGCCGTTACATTGTATCCCTATCATCAACAATTATGACCACTACAGACTTGGATTGTCTTGTACCGGAAGTGTATTTACTTCGCGTGTAAAAAAAAGGAGATATTTTGATTTCTTTTAATGAGCCCGCGCTCGAATATTCTCGCAGTCAGAGGTTATACAAAAAGTAAAAAATGCCTAATTGTGCCGTATTGAGTTGGAGAAACAAAACACAAGAAGTGGGACGACTACGACGAAGTTTGTATACTAAATTACAGTTGTATCATCAAAATATCTATGCAAAATATGACACGCTCGTCTCGATACAAATTGAAGAACATATTGCTTCTATCCAGATATATTGGTGTGATGGCCACAGTAAGCAGAAACATCATGAGGCATATCATCATCATAACAGCCGTAGAAAGTCCACTACTGGACTAAGGCCTCACCCAAGGATTTTCCATTGGATGGTTATTGCCATACTCGCCACGCTTGGCAGGCGGGTTGGCGAGCGCATTTATTTCAGCTTATTAGTCTTCCAACGCTGCTGCCCATTGAAAGAGTTTTAAGCTGAGGGGCTATGGATCTTACATTTTGCCCTATCCCACGACCGACTTTTACGGTCTGCCCGGGAAGAGAAGCAGCTGGCACATTCTACGTTTTTCTTTTTCTCCCAGACCAGAATTATCAATTACTAAAATATTTTATAAAAAAATATTAAGCCTTTGTTATTCCGAATTAATGTGGTCAACTTAAACACTTTATATCTCAGAAACCGGACACTTTACGAGGGAGAATTAGGTACACTTTACTTTATTAAAAATAAGTTATTAAGTTCAAAAAGTAGATTATGTCAGACGTATAATGTTTAAATAACATCCAGATATAATGCAACATACATATTACGTTCAAAAAGTTATTATTTTTAACATCTTGATACATTCGAACACATACACTAGCTTAGAATTGTGAATGTCACGTGATCAACTTTCACGGTTATTATCTCAGAAACCGGACACTTTACGAGGGTTGGTGTCATAATATTTTTAGTTGTTATTGATGTCAGCTATCGATCTAAAAAGGTATCATGGCTGGCCGTGATTTTGAAAAAAAATCAAAATGGCGGCAGTAGGTATGCCACGCTCCATAGTAAAATCTTCAGACCCCTTTACCAAAGTGATAGCCGACTTTGCAATGTTTTTATGCTTAAAATATTTTAATTTACAAAAATGAAGTAGATATTTAGTAATAAGATAAATTTTCATGAAATTTACTACATCTAGGTGTAGGTTACCTACTCATTACGTTTTCATACAATTATA
This sequence comes from Agrotis exclamationis, assembly GCA_950005045.1. Taxonomy (NCBI): domain Eukaryota; kingdom Metazoa; phylum Arthropoda; class Insecta; order Lepidoptera; family Noctuidae; genus Agrotis; species Agrotis exclamationis. The sequence goes on along the minus strand of OX465436.1, from coordinate 9,341,735 downwards.
TTTTTTTACAGCGAATCAAACTTTTTGACATATGGTGGCAAAGTAAGCAGGTTTCACGGTATTATATTATTTTTATCTTTGTTCATCGGGTTTGAAGCTTCAATGAAAATTTCAGCCTGCTAGCTTATCGGGAAGTGCCTCAAAGCCTGTCCGCCATATTGGATTTAAGTCACAAACCCTTTTATTTGATGTCCATATTATAGGGGTGCATTTCAAATAGCCTGTCCGCCATCTTGGGGAGGCCGCCATATTGGATTTGTTATGACGTTTCTTAGCTAGTTATGTATTGTCATCAGAACTCAGAGCGTGTGCAAAATTTCAGCCTGCTAGGTTATCGGGAAGTGCCTCAAAATTGAGTTGCACAAGTCCAACCGGAATGTTGTCGTTCCGGTTGGAGAGATTGGACAAACGAACAAGAAGAGTGAATAAAAAGTGAGTGTATAAAAAAACGAGGGGAAAACGTGGGAAATAAAGAGTTATAGCCAAAGAGTTAACCTTCGAAAAAATTAAGGCACATGCTATTATTACAAATGTAACTGGAAAATAATTGTCTAATAGTGAGTTGAGACTTTGAAAACTGAAAAATTTTCTTTAATAAGGAAGTTTCCATTTTAACAAAAATTAAAAATACTTATTAAAATTGTAAGGCAAAGAAATTATAATATATATGGTGAAAGAATTATTTTAATAACTTGAAAAATGACAAAGTTAATCCACTTTTACTGAAGCCCGAATTAATTTTGAAATGCACGCGGAGCATTTGGTCTGTGACGTCACAAGTCTCTACGCGCGCGTGGGGCGGGTAGCGCTTAGCGGCTGTTTCGAGAATTTCGTGGTTTGTTGCTCACAGTACATGTACATGGAATGCGGTGTTTGAGTGTCTGTGTGAAGTATTAAGTAACCTTATTAATATATTTCGTATAATATACTATCTTTTAGCTAAGTAAAAACTAGATTAAAGTAAAATTTAGACGATGGAGAGTGGATTTGTGCGTGGACAGACTGTGTTAGACTAACAATTTACCAAAAGTGAACATGGTTATGGTTTTGGATTTTCTGGCAAACAATCCACTGTACACAAGTGCAAAGGTCAGAGGAGTGTAATTTTCAACGTATGTTCCTATACCTATTTACTAAGTCCTACATAATAATTTTATTATACCGTAACAATCATCACATGGAATAACTTCTCATTAGTTTGCTGCAGCTTTTATTCTTTTTAGGTACCTACCTAAATCGGTGTAGGTACTCTGCCTAGTTTTGTTTAAAGTTTCATTCACCATTGATTGATAATATTAAACACATCGATCACTAATACAAATTTTCGGTACTTATGTATTAATAAAGCGCAGAGAAGAGCAGTGGTGGCCCAGTGGTATCGGCCTCGACTTACGAGTAGTAGGTCGTGGGTTCGAACCCCGTCAGGCGCATTACTTTGTGTAATTTATTTCAACACCACTGCTCTTAAAACGGTGAAGGAAAACATCGTGAGGAAACCGGCATGTCCTAGAACCAAAAATTCGAAGACATGTGACATCTACCAATCCGCACTGGGCCCGCGTGGTAGATTATGGCCCACTCCCTCTCACAGAGAGGAGGCCTGTGTCCCAGCAGTGGGAACATTTATAGGCTGATGATGATGATGATGATGTATTAATATTAACATTATTTAATTGTTCTCTATCACTGTATTGTAAATACTGATATTTTATCAAGAAATCATCGTAAAAACATTTTTTTTTTAATAAGTCGTAGTTATTACATAATATCATTCCTTGTCCTTGAAGCGACGAGGCTCGGTCGTTAATTTTTAGGGTTCCGTAGCCAAATGGGAAAAACGGAACCCTTATAGATTCATCATGTCTGTCTGTCTGTTCGTCCGTATGTCACAGCCACTTTTCTTCGAAAATATAAGAGCTATCCTGTTGAAACTTGGTAAGTAGATGTAGGTATTGTGTGAACCCCATTAGGATTTTCACACAAGAATAAAAACAAAACAAATTTTGGGGGTTCCCCCATACTTAGAATTGAAACTCAATTTTTTTTTTCACCAAACCCATACGTGTGGGGGTACCTATGGATAGGTCTTTAAAAATGATATTGAGATTACTCATATCATTTTTTTCTAAACTGAACAGTTTGCTTGAGAGACACTTCCAAAGTGGTAAAATGTGTCCCCCCCTCTGTAACTTCTAAAATAAGAGAATGATAAAACTAAAAAAAATATATAATGTAGACCTCAACAAAAACTTCCAACGAAAATTGGTTTGGATGAGATACAGTTAGCAGTTTTGAACTATAGTACATTTTTAAAAACCGCAAATATAACTTTGCCATTCATACAAACACTATGAAAAACAAAGATATTTTTACTGTTTGTGTAAATGTATCCCTAATCTATGCCTGCTACTACGGAACCCTTCATGGGCGAGTCCAACTCGCACTTGGCCGGTTTTATTGCTTTTTATCGACACTTTGTAATTCTGACCTTAAAACATGCGTGTAAGGTTGTTTTTGTTTTGATGTAGTTTACAGATTTATGGTTACAGAGTTACAGAGAGTATGGTTGTATTTGTACACTTGGGAACGATACAATATTTATAATGTATTTTCGCATCAGTCTGCATGGTTTCCATAATGATTCCATAACGATAATATTTGTTCCGTCTTGTTTGAACCAAAAGTAATAACCGTCTGAGGTGACCGCGCATCGACGACTACTCGACTCGAGCGAGTGATGAGACTTGTGACGTCATGAGATTGTTGACCGGCCGCGCGCCGAGAAGTTTTAAAGCGGACGGGAAAAGTATCATAACTTCGTCATTTATGAAGATAATTGAAAAAAAAATTTCAATGGGCTTCATTGCAAGTTTAGTACTATTTTTTAAAAATAAATAAAAAAAATTGGAAACTTCCTTATTGTTGATGAGAGCACTGACAAATCAACCACAAAACACTTGGCGCTCATTGCCAGGACAGCAGTGGATTTCAAAGTGGAAGACAATTTTTTGTGCTTTATACCAATTTTGGATGGTACTGCTTGTGCACTACATGAAAAAAATAATAATTCAAAACAGTTTTTATGTATTTTTAATTTAAAAAAACCTACTAATTTAAGGTGGTAGATCTACCGATTTTTCATTTTGAATTCTACCAATTTCTACCGATTTTTGGCACCTAGACTACTAATTTTCTAAAATTAGGTTTGGCAACACTGATAAGGTATGACAACTCGATGATGCGTTGGGCATCCCTATTTCTTTGTATGTGAAACTTTTATGTTGGTAGCCATGGTTTTTTGTTGTGATTGGTATCACTTCCGTTATAAAGTCATTATGACCTAAATGTTCTAAGTTCAGAGATTCCGACTCTTAAAATTACATGCTCTGTGGGACGTAGCCCGCAAGTGCACTGCTAGTTCAGTCACACAGAAAAATTATGTCGCGGTAGTCATTAACCCTTTATTCCCATCCGCCCCCTTTGATTTTGCCACCGGGGTAGTGGTTGGCACTAATTAGTGGCGTTTACCATCGGGGTGGTGGTTGGCACTAATTGGTGGCGTTTACCACCCCGGTGGTCAATGAAACTATTAAGTTTCATCTGCCCCCTTCGTAGTTATCGTACAGGGGTTTATTCGCATTTCGTGGAAATATTGGTCTGAAGAGAATTTCAACATTCTAAATGGTTCCGAGGGTGTGAAGAGAGTATACGAGTACATCAACTTTTACTTGTCTATGTATCTGTTGTTACCTTGGCAACCTTCATAACAGAATTACTGTTGAAAATATAAAAATTATTCCCTTTCTTTATTTTATTTAAATCTTTCTCGCATAAGAAAAAGTTAACATATAATCCGAGACTGCGAGGTGCGTGCGCGCAAATATACCAATATGGCGGAACCACTAGCAAGTAGAAGTTCCCAAGACTCAGATTTGATTTTTTATATTAATAAAAACAATGGTACGGTGCTGTTACGTGCAGAACACCAATATATCATAAAAAAAAACAACATAAAAACACTGGGCTCGTGGTATGGGAGTGCTCAGGCAGAAGAAAAAAATTAGTGTCGCGGTCTTTAAGAGTTAAAGTAAGTAGTTCAAGTTACAGTTTAGTAGGTTTTTTAATCTGGCGTTGTTCAAAAATTTATATCTACACTTAATATTATGAAGAGGAAAGATTTGTTTGTTTCTTTGTATTTAATTAACTCAAAAACTATTGAATCGATTTTCAAAATACTTTCACCGGCAAAAAGCTTAATTATCAGCGAGTAACATAGGCTTTATTTTATTTTCAAAAAATGCTCTGCTATGAAAGGGGTCTCTGGGAAAAACTCTAGTTATTTTTGAACTTATACCTAACTAGCAAGTTAGGTATAAGGTCAAAAATAACAGAGTTAGACATGAGTAACATTAGACATGTTGACCGAAACTGATGCGACGCGAGTTACAAATTAATTGACTAGTGCTACTACACAAATCTGTATCTAAGTAGGTAGGTAGCTACTTATCTTGACTTGCGTTGGATCAGTCTCAAACAATATTCACTTAATTTATGTTTTTCTTTTTATAGGCGAAGAATATTGTAGATGAAAAGCCTCACGACTGTACACCAGATTTCGCCAAAAAAGAGAATGCTATATTATTGCAAAGAATAAAGAAAAATATAACAGAGCCAAACTTTCCCGCCGTGCCAACTATCTACAACAAAGCAATAGTGGAGATGAATAATGTCGACGTGAGTAATATTGTACAACTTCCTTTATTCAATAATATCAAATCATCATTATATAGGCATAGAAATAAGACAGCAGAATTGCCAATAATATCCTGTTGTGAAGCTGAAGAGGTGGAAATCCCAGCTAGATACCTACCAAGAATTTTTGATGGCCGACTACAGACATGAAGGAGTACATATCATTATATTCTGCTCCAAAAGATCCAGAGAATTAATTAGAAATGTCAAGGACTTCTTCAGCGATGGTATTTTTAAAAGTTGCCCAACATGCTTCAAACAATTGTACGTAATTCATGGAGATTTGGGGAGTGATAGAGAAGCCACTAACATCGTGCCATTGTTGTACTGTCTTATGAATAAAATGACATGTAAAGCCTACGTCACTCTATTCGACTTAATAAAATCTCAGATTTCTGAGTGGGAACCATTGAAATTTAAGACAGACTCTAAAAATGCTGCGATCTTTGATCGCAGCATCGAGCTTTAAAAAAATCCTTCCCAAGTACAGTGATTTCCGGCTGTTATTTTCATTACAATAAAAATATTTGGAAGAAAGCCAAAGAACTTGGACTGACACAAAGATACGAAAAAATTAAAAGAAAGAAAATAGAGCAGTATTACCTTTATTGCCCATTAACGAGTTGTTAAATGGTTGGAAATATACAAGGTGTTGATTTGCATCCTAGTCAAATTCAAAGACGTAATTATGCTGATGATTCTCGACCCAAATCAACATAAAATAGGTAGGTATATATATGTTTTTTCCTGTTTACTTAAATCCGTAAGTATGAACCAGCCGTATTTAAAGGCGGCGCGTCTGTTACTAGCCCTATAACCGCGCTTTCACACACAAACAAACGCAAACATTCATACACAACGCATACGCAACAAACATTCACTAAATTCGAAGGTAATCAATCCCACCCCAACCAACCACGGCGCGGGCGCTCTCCCGCGCACGCGGGGGTGCTCCTGTTCATCAGTGGAGAATGGAGACAGCCACAGAACATATAAGGAGGTACCTCCTTTATATGGTCTGTGGAGACAGCCTACGTGGAGCCATCCGGATGTTCACGGAAATGTTGTAAATATGTTGTTAGCTTAATCAATTTTATTTGTGTAAATAAGTTGATTTCAAATTTTTAACTACGCCAATAATACCTAAAAGTCGAAAGTATCACCACTTACTTACATTTAACTAGAAAATCTTTAAAAAACATTTTTTTACTTAGTACCTAGATCGGGGTAGGTATTATTGCCGGTCCTAAGCCCGTTAAGTAGGAAGGAAAATTTCAAATCAACCAATTTAATCCACAAATAAAAACAAAATCACTACGAAAAGTTCAGGCTAAACAATAGCAATAAAGCAAAACATAAATTTTATTAATCATCTGATAGCAGGGCAGTGAACTTTTTATGGCGTCTAGTATTAGTGTCATTAGTAAGATTCCGTATTATACTGATGCTTAAAATGAGTTAAATGACAATAATGTGGGTGATTTTCGAAACAAAATTAGGTAAAATTATTACTACCGGTCGCTAAGGTCATTTCTCGGTCGCGCACGCTTGAATTTAGTAAAGACGTCGAAATTCACGCACACAGCTGTTTGTCGCTGTGTGCGTAGACTACGTAGACTGCGTAGTCGGTGATTCTCTCTAATTTGTATTGAATTAAGAGTTTAATTCTGAAATACTGTTAAATTTCAACTCGAAGGGATTGTGTTATTGTATTACAAAGATCCCATGGCCACCTTCCAGCTCCATCATCAAAACCTAGAATAATATCCAGCACCAAAGTCTATGTAAAGACGAATCAAATGAGCCCAAACTAGATGGGATTGCGTTATTGTATTACAAAGATCCCATGGCTACCTTCCAGCTGCATCATAAGAGCCTGGAAAACATCCAGTACAAAAGTCCATGTAAAGACGAATCAAATGACCCTAAGCTCAGTAGGATTGAATTGTTGTATAAGAAGAAACTCATGGTCACCTTCCAGCTCTATCATCAGACCATGGACATCATCCATCATCAATGTCTATGTAATATAGACGACTCTAACGAGCCGAAACTCGACGGTTAAGCAGGTAAAGAATTCCGATAACATGTAAGTATTGTGCCAATTGCCAAGCTGTGAAACGAATGTTCAACCAAATATTTGCTTATCTTTTCATTTATTTCTTTCATCGAGGACTTACAGCTAACAAAATCACAGTAATTAGGGCAGTAAAAAACTTTCTTTTCAACTATTGTTTAACTAAGAAGATCACAGAGATTAGCCGACAGCCATTTTGTAACGTAGCACAGTATATTTTTTGCCCAAAAATTCGGACATGCCTTTTTTATGATCTTATATCTTAAGACTTGCAATTATAAATGCGAGACGACAACTCCCGATTGCCTATTTGTCATAAAAGACAGAAAATTAGTACTTGAAAACAATTTCTATGGTTTCCAGAAAAACCATAGAAACAATTGTAGCTTAAAAGCTTGATATTTTTTTAAGACTTTACTGATGGTATTGAATAGTGATTTAAAGACTTTACGATAGCAAAAAAAAATCAGGCTATATTTGTTCAAGATAACAGAGTTATGGCTGATTTTGTAAATTTATGATTTCTTTTTTTTACCGCTATATTATTACGTATTAGGATTTGTAACTAGAACTGAAATGTTCTTTATAGTTACACTTATGACCTTACAAACAAAGGAGTCCTTACTAAGCAGGATATGGGAATTATTATAATTCAAACTTTTTTGATTAGGGTTATCACCTTATAACTTTATTAAAGTTAATATTTGAACTTATTTTTTAATATTAGTAAGATTATAAAAGAAGACATTTTTATCACATTCTAATTGTTTTTTGAGTGTTAGGTGGCATTCAAAAATTCAATTTGGAAATAAGATAGAAAAAAATTCAAAAAAAAAAAAACGGTGAATTCCGTAATTTCAATTTGGATCGTCTCCTAGCTAAACGTAGATCTTGATTAAGGGGTGGGGCGCTAGGTAGCATGGCGCGCGCACAATTTTTTTTCTCTTTTTAGTCAACGTCACGTGTCGGCACGTGACGGGTGTGTATGTCCTAGTTGAAGAACTAAGAAAAAATAGCTTCAATGTATTTATGCTAATATTGTTTTGTTTTTAAATGTTTAGTTTAAAATCCAATGAAAGGTAATATGTGGTGCAGGGAAGGGGTCCGCCCTCGTTAGGCCACGGCTAAAACCTTGCACTGACGCATATTTCCTGGAGGAACGGTGGTGAGGCACCATGGAGCCGTCAAAGACCCATGGCGCCACTTTGCCTCATCAGGACCTGACCCGCCCTGTTGAGGGATGTCTGTCCGGGCTCCGACCGGCTGACTTACTGCAAGGAGGGCATGAGGGCGCCAACCCTCATGTTGGTTCACGAGTGGCAGTTGATGAAGCTGTGGATAACGCCACAGCCGGTACTCTTCATTCTCCTGGAGTATTCGCAAGTACGCAAGGAGACATAATTAGCAGACTCGATGTATATAAAATGTTAATCGCCAAATCAAAAGAAATGGGGTCTAAAATTCGTCCTACTGACTTGCCTTTAGAAGATAGATCAGAGCTTATCTTGACTATTTTAGGATTTAACAGAACTGAACTCAATGATGAGAAAGCATTTAAAGAGGCAATAGCTAGATTCACGTATAAATGTGAAATGCTTTACAAAAATTGTAAATATAATTTTAACTTTTTTGCCAAGAAGAACAATAAATGGCTTAAAGAATCACTAAAAAATGATTTAAATAAATTTTTCTTTAGAGTATTACAAGACGCATCACTTTCCGAGTCTGTTATGATTACAGATTCTGAATCAGAATCTAACATATTGAGCCAATCCCCTGACAGACATGAACTTGTACCTCATAATCAGCCACTAATTTCAGATTCCAATACCGACCCAAATTTTAGTGTACAAGATTTACCTATAGTCATTGAAGAAAATACTTTTAATATTACAATATCCCCCACAATCGATACTATTGCTTCGACTTCTTCATGTCTGGTCTATGAGTCACTTAGTGACAGACAAAAACGAAGGGTGTGCAAAGAACTTCAATATTCTTTAGAAAGTGAACCTCCTACAAAAGTTATTAAAGCTGTTTTGAGTGCATTAGAAGCAAAAGGACAAAAATTAAGAACCAATGCGTCGAAGGATTTGCAATACGTTATTAATACTTGTCTTGAAAGTCCAACACGACCGACTAAAATAGCAACTAAACTTCGCGAAGATCCTCGTCCTTATTCCCCAGATGAAGCTTTAGCAGTACTTATAGATAGAAAATTTACTGTAGAGACATACAACTTTTTGCAACAAGATTTAAAATCAAGAGGATTTCCAGCATTTCCTCCATATAATAAAGTGTTCGACGCAAAACAAAAATGTTATCCGGATAGTGCGATTCAAGTAACAGAAAGAGAAGCCTTTGTTCCATTAGTTAGTTTACTTTCTCACACTCTTCAAAGATTAATAAACTCCTGCGACGAAATTATATCAGCATATTGTGAACAAAAATGCCTAGATACGGTAGATTGTATTTTTGAGGGGAGTTGGGGGTTTGATGGTAGTTCGGGTCAATCATTTTATAAACAGAATTTTTCTGATAATCAAGAGCCTGAAAACACTTTATTTGCCACTACATTCATCCCATTACGGATAAAAACAAAAAAAGACTTTGTACTTTGGTTAAACCCAACTCCACAATCCTACAGATTTTGCCGTCCGATTCATATTCAATATCGGAAAGAGACAAAAGATTTAATACTAAATGAACAGAAATTTATAGAAAACCAAATTAGAGATTTGACTACTTTAGAAGCAACTACATCTAACAAAAAGAAAATAAGGGCAAAACCACAACTTTATTTGACATGCATAGATGGCAAAGTACTAAATATAATAACAGAAACCTCTTCTCAACTTAAATGTCCATTTTGCAAAGCAACCTCAACGCAATTCAACAAATTAGACATAATTTATTCTCAGCCAATTGATGTATCGGTTTTCAAATACGGAATAAGTCCCTTGCATGCATGGATTCGCGTGTTAGAGTTCTTACTTCATTTGGGCTACAAGCTTCCTGTTAAGAAATGGAGGGTAGGCAAAGATTCAATGGAATCAAAAACTGTTGAGGAAACAAAAAAACGTGTGCAAGAGAGAGTGCGAAAAGATTTGAAAGTGCTAGTTGATGTTGTGAGACCCAATGCTGGAACAACAAATGACGGAAACACAGCCCGAACAGTTCTATCGGATAAAAATCGTGGAGTTTTTGCTGAAATATTAGGCCTTGGTCAGTGGTTGTTAGACGATCTTCACACGATTCTGATTACTTTATCTTGTGGTCTACCTGTAAATGCTAATAAATTTGGAGATTTTTGCAAAAGCGTTGCATCTAAATACGTGGCAGAATATTATGGTTGGTACCCAATGACAGTAGAATACATAAGATTCTCATTCACGGGCAAGATATTATTAATAACTCAGCTCTTCCAGTGGGCTTATTATCAGAGCAAGCCGGTGAAGCGCGGAATAAGTTCTGGCGTTACGACAGAGAACACCATAGCCGAAAATCCGACCGCGAAAAAACCATGTTAGACTTGTTTCACAGAGCACTGGAATCGTCAGATCCAGAAATTTCCTACATAAGGCTACAGAATAGGTTGAAAAAACTAAAATCCTTACCGTTACCACCCAGCGTAGTTAAGTTACTGAAACCGTATGAAATCTCAGCAGAAGACGATTTTGTGGCAATAGAAAATGACGAAAATTTTGAAATTATTGAAGGACATACCGACAATATAACAGACATTCTTTCGTCAGATCAGGCTGAAGAATGTACATCAGAAAACAATTAAGTGAAATTGCATAATGTAACTTACTACTAGTAAATGAAATTTCAATATAGGTTCAGTACAGAGATCGCTTCCTACAAACTTTACCTCTTTATAATATTAGATTGTAATAATTATGAAGATAATGTTCAAAAAATTCCAAATTAGTATGGCAGGACAGGATTGGCATGTCAAATGAAATTCATAGTTTTTTTTATTATCTAAGCACGTCTAGGAAAACTGTGCTAAACCACAGCTCGATCCAAAAATGAAATAAAAAGTAATCTTTTTTTTTGTTTTTCGGTTCATTTAAAAACTATTTTTCTGTGTAAATAAAGTGATCCCATGCACACGCCCCAACCTCCAGTTAATGTATTATTTACGAATAAAAAAGTTATGGTAACTTTTTACAATAAATTCTATTTAGAAATATTGACAACCCTAAAATCATAATTACCATAGAAAACTTTAGAAGCTTCTAAGTTCGAGATCCTTCATTATTTGGATCTGATTTTTTTTTCATGGTTTCTTTCACTTTTTTATAACAATTCTGTAGAAAAATAGAATCCAAATAATTAAAAATACGACCATAAAAAAAAAATAAAAAAAAAAACATTAATTGTAAATAAATCTCTGAAAACTCGTTTAAAAAATATATAAATTAATCAGTATTATGTGTATTAAGATTATTGTTTATCAGGAAAAACAAGAAGATAATTCGTGAAATATTTCAAAAGTTATGGAGGATTAACAATTTTCTCATAAAAAATAATTAAGTGGTTTTTTTTGTCATAATGAGAAATAGGCGCTTGTGAGTTCTATTCATTAATTTTATAAAACATTACAAACAAAGTTATCACAAAAAAAAGACGTCCGAAATTTTGGCCAAAAAATATACTGTGCGTAGCAGTCATTTTTGACGTAGTGCGAAAAGTTGTAGAATACTAGATATGATTATTATTAGGTATATCTGAACATTATGTCTTGTAATTGATTCTTACTTGTATCTAACAAGTAACAATCGATTAAGAAATAAATGGTGTTCTCTTCTTTTGCTTGTGTCTGCAAAAAAACAAAATTAAGACATAACATCGGTCGTTCCCTGAACCGTGCAACAATGTTTGTAAAACGTCGCGTAGACACTCTCGTAGCGCGTCGCGGTCGTTGCCGAACCGCCACGCTTTGTATTCTTGAACGAAAGGTAACACGTTAATAAGGCACGCGTACACGTGTACTTGATTTATATTTAAGTGATTAAGTGCGTTTTTTTTTCTTTTTCTTTATTATGTATTACCTACTTAAAAATATTTAATTGTTTAATTGGTCAGGCTCAACACTAGGTTATTACGTCCAGCTAATTTACCTACCGCTTATAAATTAATAAATTTTATAATTACACTTTATAAAATTGACCGTTTTATTTTAATTAAACAATTCTTTTGTGCATGTAATAGCGAATCTATGAGTGAAAGAGACAGCGCAACCGTGTCAAGTCGTGTTACCACGTTGTTTCTTTATTCGGGGAGATTTGTTTCGACAACGAAACAGTTGGCACTACGCAAAGAACGGTTTAAAAAGTTTTATAGAAGCTGTACCAAAAATCGAATCACATTACATATGAGCCAACTCCAGAAGACATTACATCGATAGCAGCAAAGCCATCGCCGATCTTCATAGAGACAATGTTGCAGAATGTAAGTAAAAAAAATTACGTATTTCCAATTATTTAATATTAAACCGTATATTCACACACGATTAAAACATATCATTCTTTGTTCCTAAAAAAGATCTTTGTGATGTATGTGAAGCCTACAAAAATAGCACAAATGGAGGGAGAGAACGATTTTAAAAAAATCCACGAAACGCATCAAAATAGAAAACGGGCGGAGAAGAGAACGAGAAAACGAATTATGTAATTCATGTTGCTGTGTAAGACCTTCAAGCAGTTTTCCAGTGTCCCAAAGGGGACATCTATGTCTTTTATTATAAGACTACATTGAATGTAGGCATACTGCGAGTGTGCTGCTATAATTACTCATTTTAATCTAACCATGAATAAAAGCATTAAAATCTCTGGATACTACCAAAGGTCCTGGACCTGATGGTGTACGCACGCCTCTTCATATTATTTACAATAAATGTATCACAGAGGGCACTTTTCCCACATACACACACGCATACACGCACACTTATACACACCTCTTATCATGCTTATAATTATCGTTTTTTTTTTTTTTAGAAATTTGTACGGAAGTGGGAATCCACAGCTCGCCCAATAAACAAACGTGCACTGTGATTGGTAAATATCATACTACACAATACATAAGCTGTATAAACACGATTATACACCGTGACTTTTTAGTCGTCTTACAAAAGCAGCCCAGTTCATGTATCCAATGACTAGAACACGTTTATAATAATAAAATATGTATTTAAGAGATTTGAAAAATTTAATAATAAAACTTTAATTGGTTATTATGACACAAGGCGTAGTTAGAAACGCCCTTGTCTCATAGAAAATGGAAATGGAATGATCTACCCGCCTATTGCGTTGGGTAGGTATACTCTACAGATTGATACGTAAACATTTTAACAGGGTGTTTCATATTTCTAATGTACCTATTTATTAAAAATAAAAATTATTATTAACGATTAAAAAAAAATTAAACATGCCTAGAGGTATTTTAGGTCGGATACATTAAGTGGACGGCTTTTGTAAGACGACTAAAAAGTCACGGTGTATAAAGTAATATATTTTTACAGGAACACATGACCGTGACTAAGTTTGACAATTGACGAGTGGGCAGAATGTGACAGTGACGATAACATCATTTTTGACGACGAAACTGACTATAATGATCCCCAGACCATACGTGACCATACGTCGGCTGAATCTGTATGCCCGACTGACTTCTCGGATTTCCAATCAAGAGTATTGGAAACCGAGGATAGACGTAATGACATTGCCTTGCGAAGTATTGCCCCCGAAAACGTACACGAGTTCACGTGGAGCAAAGACGAGGCAATCTTCCAGGATCGAAAAGAGATTTTTACTGGCACACCAGGACCGACTTTGACGTCACTGACCACACTTCGATACTAGACGTCTGTTATAATATGATTGACGTCGAATTCATCGAAATGGTTTGTACTGAGACAAATCGGTATGCCAGACATTGACTTATTAACATTGAATAACAAACTGAGACCCCAGTCTCGACTGCTGCAGTGGAAGCCGACTGACAAAGATGAAATGTTGCATTAATAACACAATGACAAAAAGACAATGTTACATTTTGCCCATTTTGACGATACACGGAGAATGAGTAAACTATGGAAAATCGACCCGGTGACAGAGTACTTCAATAAAAAGTTTTACAGGCTATACTATCCATCGAGGCATCGAAAGAGATAGTCGTTGACGAATCCCTTCTGAAGTGGCACGGGAGACTGGGCTTCTCTCAGAAGATTTCGTCGAAGGCTGCACAGGTCGGCGTGAAAACGTACGAACTGTGTGAGTCTTCCGGCGGCTATCTCTGGAAATTCATAGTATACGCTGGAAAAGACGCGCCGACAGCTGATTCTGCACCGACAGACCTATATACAACTGATGAGATCCAAGCTGAACCTGAAGCCGAAGCATCGCCGATCTGACAGACCTGAAGCTACAGGACACAAAACTAGCGATTTACGACCAACTAACGCGACTGCGCTTATAAGTACAGACTGACGTACAAACCTAACATTGTCCTGGATTACAACAAGACCATGGGGGGAGTAGATAAGAAAGACCAGTTTCTTTCTGCTCACCCCATGGATCGTGGTCGGAATCGTGTTTGGTACAAAAAAATATTTCGACGTTTTTTTAATGCAGCTATACTCAACTGCTACATAATTTATTGTACCAAACACGACCAGGTACGACAACGAGGATTCAGGACACAGTTGGCAGAAGACTTATTGAGAGTACATAGACGACTTGATATTCAATCGAAGTCGATGCCAACGCCAACAAGAACACGTGCACGAGGGTGTTTTGTGGAAGAAGACCACTTCCCAGTACGTTCCAGCTCTGAAAGGAGTCGCTGCTTAATTAATTTTAAATTAATTTTAAAATTAATTTCTTAACGTTTGTAACAGGATGTGAGTCACCGTTGCCGGCACGAAGAGAACTTTCGGTTTGCTTGACAAGTTTTTATTCACAATGACGTTGAATACAATAATATAGCGAGTTCCGACTACCTTTTCCCAGTAAGGACCGGGGGCGACTGTCAATATATATAATTTCATGATTAACTTAATAGCCGAGTATTGTGTAGCCATTCCAAGTAGGACGTAGCTCGCAAGTGCACTGCTAGTTCAGTCACACAGAATTACACGTTTTCTTAACTTTTTTTTGTCTACCTGCAGGCGTAGCATGGCGCCGTAGAAAGGGGTTTTGTCGACGGAAGAATAGACAAAATGACAGAACGTAGAAATAATTTTAGCGTTTTAAACATGGTAATGTCAAAAATATAGAAAATAAACGTTCTATTCTTCAATAGTGTACGAATGGTGTCATATTTGTGCAAAAAAACAGTCGATTTGTTTAGAAATAATGATGAAATAACTTTGTCTTTTCTTCGTAGAATAGAGATAGAATCGCCATGCTACGCGTGCTGGAAGCCCTGGAAGGTGATGAGGCGATGGTCGCTGGAGCTCGCGTTCCCATGCACGGTCCATCCGGTCAGCTCGATGCTCCTTGTTGTGACCATTATGTCGATATTCGATTCACCGTTGGGGCCATAAAAAGTCGAGGGTTGGCCCTCCTCATTTTGAACGGTCAGTCCATGTGCCGCAATGAATGCCACCAGAGCCACCCGCCTGTACTCTGCTGCGTGGCCCCGGCCAGTGTAGTGTTTTTTTTTTACGTAGGTACAGTTTTTTGTCAATTACTTATAATTTTGTAACAGACGTTAAGGTCAGTCATGCGCCGCAATGAATGCCTCCAGAGCCACCCGCCTGTACTCCGCTGCGTGGCCCCGGCCAGTGTAGTGTTTTCTTTTTTACGTACAGTTTTTTGTCATTTACCTTGAATTTTGTAACAGACGTTAATGTCAGTCCATGCGCCGCAATGAATGCCTCCAGAGCCACCCGCCTGTACTCCGCTGCGTGGCCCCGGCCAGTGTAGTGTAGTAAATCACTCAAAATAAAATAAAAAATTACATGTTCGAGTGTTTTATTTTATTTTGAGTGAGTCATCTCGACTCAAATTTTACCTGATGATAGTTTACATTAAGTTATGGATAAAAACAAACGTCAGCTGGCTGTATCTCGGTGGAAAGATAGTCAGCTGGCTTGAGAAGAAATCACTGACGAAATTTTGCTCTGGCTGGCTCAATAATATTCTATAATAATTATATTAAATCAAATATAATTATATTTCCCCATTGACAGCGATGTGGATGAATTTTTTGACGCCATTTAATTTTTAATTTTAATTTAGTTATTTTCGTAAATATTTTAGTTTTTAAAGGTAGTGTGCACATTTAGGTTTTTATAATTAATAATTATGTAAGAATGGATAATATTAAAAATACATGAATTATATTAAATTAAAAACTTGATTTTGACTGCACGTGTTTTATTTACTTATCAGATAACGATTAAGGACTTGAGGCCAAACTCCACTGTTTAAGATTCCCCAAAAATTTCATAATAAATGATTTCAAATTGAATTTTTGGTCCAATCCGATTTTATTATTTTTAATAATTTAATTAATATGAATAAAATAGAAAATGAAATTAGTTCCAATTATTGTCGCGGGACTTCTTTCGTGAGACAGACTCTACATTCATTTTTTCTATAGCTAATAATTTATGTTGCTAATTTTACTTTCCTCGTATTCGTAATGAAAAGCACAGTGTTTACCTCGGGTAAATTACTTATTTAGTCTCTCCAACTATTAGCGCCCTCACTACGTTAACTTTCACGTCTTGGATAACAATGTACTATTATACACCATGACTTTTTAGTCATCTTACAAAAGTGGTCCATTCAATGTATCCAACATAAAAAGCTCTAGGCGCGATTATATATTTTTTAAGAAATGTGAAACACCCTGTAAAAATGTTTACGTATCAAACTGTAGAGTATACCTATCCAGCGCACGGAGCGCACGACTCGAGCAGATCATTCCATCACCATTTTCTTATGAGACAAGGGTATTTCTTACTACGCCTTGCGTCATAATAATGAATAATATTTTAATTTTTAAATTATTGAAATCTCATACCTAAATACCTATTTTTTTATTATGAACGTTTACTAGTCATTGGATAGGTGCATGAAGGGGGTATTACAACGTCTTAAAACCAGGCTTATTCCGGCGAGTGAAAGTGACAGAGCTATACAAGTCGTCTAGCGCCATCTCGTTCACTCACTGGAATAAGCCTGGTTTTAAGACGTTGTAATACCCCCCCTGGGCTGCCTTTGTAAGACGATTAAAAAGTCACGGTGTTTGATATGCCATTTGTCAGGCCAACCAGATACAACACACCTCCGGTCGGAGGATCCTTCTATTTCAAACGGAAATCATAAACTTTAGGCCCGTACCTGTCCATCATATCCCTAAAACCACATTCAACTACTGAAAGAAAGACCAATAAAAAAAATTATTTTATGCAAACTTTTGAATATTTTTTACCTGCATAATCCATTTTATAGACTATTAATCTAAATATGTAGGTACATACATATTTTTTTTAATCAATTTGTATGAATTTTAAATATTTATTTAAGAAGTTTTGTTTCCAACTTTTGGTACCCAGACATTTTCTTTCACTTAAAATAATAATAACCTAATAAAAATATAAAATCAAACTAACTCAAGCAGCAGCACTAATTTGGTATTTTTTGCATTCATACAACAAACAGTGTCAAAAAAATATTTTGCATGACCATTTTCTGCTGTCCTAATTTTCTTCCCATACAATGATGATCCTTTGATTAAGTTTGTATTTCCTGGGTTATTGACTGGTTAATATTGAGAGAGAGGTAAATGAAAAACGTGACGTGACTTGTTCATGGAGTCAATCAGATTTTATGTGTAACATAACACTGACACTGACAGTTCTTATGACAGACGCCAATAGACACTACTTGCGGTGTTGCAAGAAAATAAAAATATTAAAATTAAATGTTGGGGATGCCAACATACTGCCCCTCAGGGACAAAATTACAAGTAACAAATGTACATTCAGAAAAACTTTATCAAAATGTTATACATTTAGAAAACCTTAACATTATGTAACCTATGAGGTCCTTTAATTTTTTTTTTTAAATAAACAGAGAACTTAGATAATGATAAACTAAACATTAATAGGAACAAGATGTGAGTCTCAACTTGAGTAGTTTTATAATGTGATTTTGAGAACTAAGACAATCTTATGACTATTATTAAAGATTGAACATAACAATAAATGCAAACATACTTTTTCTTAGAACTATTTCTTATTTTTGTAAGATTCAAAGTATCAACACAATATGATTAACTGAAACAAAAATAGACATCTTTCTCAATTGAAACCTGGAACTGTAGGCATTTCTCTTAAAACTAAAACCGACATTTAAACAGTAGGTACTAAACTTACTTAAAAACTTAAATTTAACCGTCAACTTAGACTGTACTACACTCTATTGGTAAAACACATATTTTTACAATAGAACGTTTGTGGGTTTTACCATTTGCTGTTTTAACTTCCACAACTCTGACCTTGTTATCAGCCCCTGGGAAGATTTGCGTTACTCTGGCCATTGGCCAATACATTGGTGCAGTATTATCTTCTTTCAATATTACTAAAGATCCTATTTCTACATTCGGATGACAATTCCTCCACTTGGGCCTAGACTGCAATATATTCAAATAATGCTTTTGCCATACTTTCCAAAAGGAATTCTTCATATTTATACAAATTTTCCAAAACTTTAAATTATTTGTAAGTTTTACATCTGGTTCTGGATATGTGTTTAATGCAGATCCTATTAAAAAATGACCAGGAGTAAGACAAGAAAAATCATTAATATCATTTGATAGTGGCATTAGTGGCCTACTATTCAAAATGGATTCAATTTGACACAGCACAGTGTTTAATTCTTCATAGGTGAGTAAAGCCTTCTGAACCACCCTTTTTAAATGGAATTTAAAACTTTTCACGCCTGCCTCAGCCAAACCAGCAAATATTGGGGAATAGCATGGAATAAACTTAAAATTGATGCCTTTTTGTGCCGAAAAGTCATGAATTTCCTTTTGATATTCTGCTGAACTTTGTAATTTATACAATTCTTTCAATTGTTTATCTGCACACTTGAAAGTTGATGCATTATCACTATAAATGTCAGTGGGCAGGCCCCTTCGTGCTATGAATCTTTTCAAACAGGCGAGAAACGTTTCCGTTTTAAGGTCTGAAGCTAACTCTAGGTGTATAGCCTTTGTCGCAAAGCACACGAATACACATACATATGCCTTAGTTTCTACTGATTTTCTAATTCTCGATTGTTTTACTAAAATTGGTCCAGCAAAATCTAACCCAATTTTTTGAAAAGGTCGACATGCATTTACTCTATCATGAGGCAAAGACCCCATTAATTGTTTGGCCGTATTGGCTTTTAATTTAAAACAAATAACGCATTTGTGAATTACTTTTTTAACTGCTTGAATGCCGTTTACAATCCAAAACTTTTGATTTATTGTTGAAAGGACTAGTCTCTGTCCTGCATGGAGATTCTTTACATGCTCGCTTTGAATGATTAGTTGTGTGACGCGAGAATCTCGAGGCAGAATCGCTGGATGTTTCTGAGAATATGGAATTAAAGCATTTTGTAGGCGACCACCCACTCTGACTATACCCCTGTCATCAATGAAAGGACATAGTGGCTTTAAATTGCCTTTCAAAATTTTATTTTTAGATTTTAAATCATTAATATCGTCTTTTAGATACTTTTGCTGCTCAGCTTTCACTATCATCAATAACGAATCATTTAATTCTTTGCTTGTTAAATAGCCATTATTTTTAACATTTTTATACCTTGTATACTGAACGAAACGTAGTATGTATGCTAATATACGTTGCATTTTATTTATATCTGAGAACTTATTAAGAAAGTTTAAACATATTTGTTCTTCTGGAAGAGTGCAAACAAATACACTTGAGGGGGAGGACCCACTCTTAGTCTCTGGCAGGTCACCCTCAAAAGGCAACTCTGACAAGTTTTTGGAATTATACTCACTACAATGCAATATGCTTGGACCACTCCACCATAAGGGATGACTAAGCAACTCGTGCGGCAAGATGCCTCTACTTAGACAATCAGCAGGGTTTTCCGCAGAGCTTATATAGGCCCAGTTGAATTTGTGTGTGAGATCTACAATTACTTTTACTCTATTTGACACATATGCATTTAGTGTATTTATATTGGTTTTTATCCATGCTAAAACTATTTGTGAGTCAGAATATAAGACAACATTATCAATTTTTAATTTAAGTTGCAGTGTGTTACATGTTCTGGCAACGAGCTTGGCTAATAATACAGCAGCATTAAGTTCAAGCCTGGGCACAGTTAAGCTTTGTTTCGATGGATTGACACGTGATTTAGAACCGAGTAAAGAGACCTTGACTGCGCCAGTAACATCAACGACCTTGTTTTGGGTTCGGAGCTGCAGGTACAGAGCCAGCAATTACATATCCAAATTGAGTGTGTAGTACTGGCACAGTAGGTGTGGTAACGCTGCCTCCGGGATGAGTGACCTCCTGGATACACACTTCTGGCTCAGGCGGCAGTAGCACCCGGAAGAATACATCAGCTCCTAGTAACATGTGTATAACACCTGGTTTATTGAAGGTTTTGTCAGCGAGATTTATATTTTCAGGAAGAACCATATTTCTTAAATTTATTTTTACTTGAGGCAGTTTAGTAGTAATATTGTTTAATATGTAACAAGTTACAGGTATATTATACTCATTTATAATTGAAAGCACCTGTACGTTGACCTTTTTTCCAATATTAATTGTACTACCAATTCCCAATACCGGGGTGTTGGCCTCCTTGGGTTCTAATTTTAATAACTGCACAAGTTCGCTTGTAATAAAAGATACTTGAGACCCACTATCAAGAAGGGCCCTAATGTGTATTTCTGATCCATTAGACCCTATTAACTTTACTTGGGCTGTAGGCAACAAAACATGTTGATTACTGGATTCTGTAAACAAAGTAACAGGTGACTGGGCCTTATCTTGGTGAAGTAATGTATTGTGCTTTTCTTTGCACACTTCACATTTGAAGAAAAACCTGCACTTCTTATTATGGTTGTTTAGACAGATATTGCACAAATTGTTATCTGTGACAAATTTTAAGCGATCTGAAATAGACATCAATTTAAACTTAGGACAAACAAACAGTTTGTGGGACAACTTACACAGTATGCAGACTGTTGGTGGCGGCGTGGTGCGTTTTGATCCAGCTCCTGCATCACCTTTTTTAACAGTTACCATGTGAGTTGCTTTAGCTGTGGGGACCTTTACAGGAGTCCTCTCTGCATCCTCAAGTGCACTTGCTTTCTTCTCTAAAAATCCAATGAAGTCAGAAACTTTAGCATTTTTATCCCTTATAAACTGGTATTCTTTACTGCAGTACAAGTCTAGTTTTCGTGTCAGTATACAAAGTATAATTGGATCCCAAGAATTAATGTCATGTTTTAAATTCTTTAGAGCAGCTAACTGCTGTTTTACAGTGGACACAAACATTCTAATATTGGCTGCTGTTGACTTGGCTATAGATGTTATGTCTAAAAGGATATTGATATGATCACAAGTTATTTTGTACTCATTGTCATAGCGATCCTGTAATATGAGTCTGGCCTCGCTATAGCTTTCAGCGACTAATGGTAGATTTTTGACCAGGTCAAGAGGCTCATCTTGTAAGAAACTACGGAGATAAAATAACTTTTGGATGTTTTCTAGACTAGAATTGTGGTGAATTAGTGCATCAAATAATCCTATAAAGGATTTGTACTCTGAGTACTTACCATTAAATATTGGTACATTGACTTGAGGCAATTTTGTTAGCTGTTTAGGTTGAGGCTGCTGCTGCGGTGATGGCGTAGTACTATTGAGGAGGGATTTTATGACTGTTAAGGTGTTTAAATATTTGGACTCGACGGCATCAAAATCGTCGGCCGTTGGATCGACAGCACAAATCTCCAAATTCAAGTTTTCAAACTTGTCAAAAGCAGATCTCAGGCGCTCTTCTTTAACGAGGAGGGCCTGATGGTCGCAATCTACTTTTTGTTGTTCTTGAAAAAGATTGAAATATTTTGTGAGAACGCCTTTCACAGCAGCACGCTTCCTCATTAATGTTATCTTTTCATCTTGAACACTATCGGATTTCGACATTTTGCAATCTAAAGCTATACTTTTCCCTTTAATAAATAACTTAAAGCTAGCGTGCACGTGCTTAAACCAAAAACCACAAAACGTTCAATGTCTTTCACAAAATGGCGACAGCGAGCAGCGAGCCTTGTAACTGGGCGGAAGCACAACAGCGCCCCCAAGCGTCGAGTAGCGCGAAGCAGAACCACGATGAGTCCGGTTGGGATCGAGAAGAGATGATTGGAGCTTGCTGAGCAGAATGTAGGCCTGAGGCCTCTGGCGGCGAGCGGCGGTGGGTGACTCGAACACTCGCAGCGGACGAAATCGAACAAACCCGAAGTTATTTGAGATTCTTGAGACACGTGGGCCGTTGTGATGATGGCGGTTTCCGGTACAACTTTGTCCGTACCGTAACCTAACCTCCCGTTTTGAACCACACCACGTTCTTGAGTTTCTTGGGTTCTTGTTTTCAGCACTTGCAGATTTGATGATAGTAAATTAATTATCAATATTTTTGCGTATTGGATTGCTCAATCGATCGGCGGCTGTAGATGTTGGCGAACGTAATCTGCACAACAACACTCCTACACGACACTGAACACTGAACACGTTTTGTTTTCTTTTGCACGGGCCTCTCTCTTTTTGCGAAGGACCATGATTAAGTTTGTATTTCCTGGGTTATTGACTGGTTAATATTGAGAGAGAGGTAAATGAAAAACGTGACGTGACTTGTTCATGGAGTCAATCAGATTTTATGTGTAACATAACACTGACACTGACAGTTCTTATGACAGACGCCAATAGACACTACTTGCGGTGTTGCAAGAAAATAAAAATATTAAAATTAAATGTTGGGGATGCCAACATCCTTACAAACAATATCTCAAAAACTGCTAACTGTATCTCATCCAAACCAATTTTCTTTGGAAGTTTTTTTTGAGGTCTACATTATAATTACCTATAATTTTTTTTTAGTTTTATCATTCTCTTATTTTAGAAGTTACAGGGGGGGGGGACACATTTTACCACTTTGGAAGTCTCTCGTGCAAATTGTTAAGTTTAGAAAAAAATTATATTTAAAATTATACACCGTGTTCTTCACGTTATCCATAAACTTTAGCAAATACTTCTATGGCTTTTACAAATCAAATCCAACAAAGGAAGTAGTACTTAAAAAGGCTTCGTTACAAAGATATTTGTAATTTCATTTAATGAAATTTAATTGAGCTATGCAGTGAGAAAGTATCTTAATTTGAAATCTATCAAATACTATTTGCATTTCATTTGTTTCAGCCCGCCAAATGTTATGAATGAAAATACGACGTTGCCAATTCGGATAAAGAGGCATGCATATCGGGTTATTTACGTCTAGGTATTTAGTTTGTATGAAAATTAACAAAAAATAAAAAATAAGAATTTAATAATGTGTCCATAATGAAAAATGCTTACTTCCGTGGTTTGAACATCTGGTCGAAGTTTATGTATATCGTCCGGAACACGGTGTATATGGGTTTGGTGAAAAAAAAAATTGAGTTTCAATTCTAAGTATGGGCACCCCCAAAATTTGTTTTGTTTTTATTTTTGTGTGAAAATCCTAATGCGCTTCACATAATACAAATCTACCTACCAAGTTTCAACAGGATAACTCTTATACTATCGACAAAAAGTGGCTGTGACATAAGGACGGACAGACAGACAGACAGATATGACGAATCTATAAGGGTTCCGTTTTTACCATTTGGTTACGGAATCCTAAAAATGCCCTGTTTCACTCATTTTATAAGCAACTCAGACTTGACCACACTTGAAAAAATTAATATAAAAAAATAATTGGTTTCCTAACAAAGCTCAACCAGAAAAGATCCAAACCTCAAACAAATTCGGCCAACTGAAAACCAATATGTGAAGATATCACCACAATACTATGGTGTGTCCTCACATGTCAGTTTTCACACTTCTCTGCCCTCTTCGTAGTTATTGTACAGGGGTTTATTCGCATTTCGTGGAAATATTGGTCTGAAGAGAATTTCAACATTCTAAATAGTTCCGAGGGTGTAAAGAGAGTATACATCAACTTTTACTTGTCTATGTTTAGGCGCGGGATAGCGCCCAGTTTGTTCAATGAAAGACCGGTCCAGTTAGGTTTAGATCATGTATTGTAGATTCCACAGAAGTGCCTTATGAATAACTGACACACAGTATAACACGGTACAATGACGGTCATAGGAATATATTTCTAATATCCTCGTTACAATAACGTGGGTTATTTACAACAGTATAATACTTTGTGATTCCTTGAAATTCGATCTGTATAAGACCGGTAACGACCTGTCTGGTGAGCGGTGTGTCGGGGCATAGACAAACATAACCATAGTGTTGTCACTATGGGTTATGTTTGTAATACCACAGATAATGTGGCAATAAATTCGTTCGCCACACCACCCCCCTACGGAGAAAAAAAAGGGTATATACAAAAACACAAATTACAGAAACACAAATTACAAAAACACAAATTACAACTATAAATCTAATATGTCCCTAAATCTAACCCGTCTGCCAGTTCTGGTGGTGACAGTAGCTGGAGGTGGTGGAGTAGTAGGAGCTGGAGAAGATGAGGGTGCTGGAACGGATGGACACTGCGGGACAGGAGTCTGTTCGGAAGGAAGTGCTTGAACAGGGACTGATACTGGTGGTAAGGAAGATGCTTCGACGTCCAGGTAAGCTGGTTTAACACGGTCTATGCTAACCGTAGCCTCTCTTCCATTCATATCCAAAGTAAGGGTTTTATCCCTTCTCCTCAGGATACGATATGGGGCAGTGTAAGGAGGTTGCAGAGGCCGTCGAACAGTATCGTCGCGGAGCAGAACGTGAGTCGCAGTCGCCAAGTCTTTAAATACAAATGATGACGGGCGAGTGTGTCGTGAGGCTGGTATTGGGCGTAAAACTTCCATCCGACTTCTCAGCTCCGTGACGAAATCTGCGACGTCGTTTGGGCTCCTGGGTTCATCCGCTGGCACGATTAGTTCTCCAGGAAGGCGGAGAGGTTCCCCATAGACCAGTTCAGCAGATGAGGTGTTCAAGTCCTCTTTGAGCGCGGTCCTCATGCCAAGTAGTACTAATGGGAGTGCCTTGCTCCATGTTTGGGAATGGCACATCAAAGAAGCTTTTAGCTGGCGGTGCATGCGTTCTACCATGCCATTTGCGCACGGGTGGTAGCTGGTTGTGCGAATCCGCTTTGTTGCGCACACGTTCATGAGGCGCCGAAACAAAGTGGATTCGAACTGACGACCTTGATCGGTCGTTATGGTGCTTGGTACCCCAAAACGGGATATCCAACCAGTTACCAGCGTGTCTGCGACTTCTTCCGCCGTGATAGATGACATAGGCCACGCTTCGGGCCATCGCGTGAATCTGTCAACCGCGGTAAGGCAATATGTGTAATTGTTTGAGTGCGGCAGTGGACCTATGATATCGATATGAATATGACTGAATCTACTTGAAGGGCTACGGAAAGGTATTAAAGGCGCAGAGGTGTGCCTAGTGATCTTAGTGCGCTGGCACTGTATGCATGACTTTGCCCATTTTCGGCAGTCTACGTTCATTTGCGGCCATACGTATCGCTCAGCCACCAAACGTAAAGATGCCCTCACGCCTGGGTGACTGAGACCATGCAGTCGATCGAAAGCTGTTCGACGAAAGGGTAAGGTGAGATATGGGCGAGGTCTACCCGTTGATGTGTCACATATTATGAATGTGTTGGTTCCGGGGATAACGACTTTTTCCAACTTCATGGAAGAAGATGAAAACATCTCCTTGAGCTCCTCGTCATTTTGTTGAGACTCGGCAAGAGCTTGGCAGTCCTCCTCCAAAGAAATGGATTCAATCCGTGACATGGCGTCTGCTACTACATTGTCAGCGCCTTTAATGTACTGTATATCGGTAGTGAATTGACTGATAAAAGTTAACTGATTGAGTTGTGTTGGTGGTAGTTTTTCGCGTCGCTGAACGAAGGCGTAAACTAGTGGCTTGTGATCAGTAAAAATTGTTGCGTGTTGCACTTCTAGTATGTGCCGAAAGTGTTGAACGCTCTCGTACACAGCTAGAAGTTCCCTATAATATGCAGGCCACTCACTCTGTTTGCTAGTTAGCTTTTTACTGAAGTATGCGAGGGGTTGCCAGTCGTTGTCGACTTTCTGTTGTAAGCAAGCGCCAATGTGCATGCTGGACGCATCGGTGAAAAGGCCCAATGGGACACCACATTTTGGGTGCGACAAAGTAGTAACCTCGGTCAGACTCTTCTTGCAATCATTAAAACATTGTTCGAGCTCGGGCGACCATGGAAATGGTTTTGCGCCCTTGCTGTTTGTTGCAGCGACTGCGTCAATTAATGGAGCCTGGTACTTGGCGGCGTTGGGCAAGAATCTGCGGTAGTAGTTTACCATGCCCAGGAATCTGCGCACGCCTTGTACTGTCTTGGGGAGAGGAAAATCCATCAGTGCACGGATGCGATCTTCGGGTGGGTATGTGCCTGCGGCGTTAATGCGGTAACCCAAGAAGGTAACTTCGGCTGCGCCAAGAACGCACTTTGCTGGGTTGATGACCACTCCATACTCGTGCAGTCGACGGAACAGGAGCCTGAGGTGTTCAGCATGCTCTCTCGGGTCTCTTGAGTAAACAATGATGTCATCCACGTACGCAAAACAGAAGCTAAATCCCCGCACCACTTCGTCAATAAACCTCTGAAAAGTCTGCCCAGCGTTTCGCAGGCCAAACGTCATGTAAGGGAATTCAAACAGGCCAAAAGGTGTAATTATGGCTGTTTTACAAATATCGTCGGGGTTTACAGGAATTTGCTGATAGGCTTTAACTAAATCTAGAATGCTGAATACTGAGCATCCGGAAAGGTTCTGGCAGAAGTCCCCTACATGACGGACGGGGTAGCGGTCCGGAATGGTGCGGGCATTAAGCGCTCGAAAGTCCCCACATGGGCGGTAAGTGTCGTCCTTTTTAGGTGCGAGATGCAGTGGAGAGGACCATGCGCTGCTAGAAGGTCTAGCAGTACCTACTCGAACCATCTCTTCAAATGCCTTTTGAGCTTCCCGGAGTTTTTGTGGAGCGAGGCGACGTGGTCGCGCTGTCACTGGTGGACCATCCGTGGTGTTGATGAAACGCACCGTGGAGTGCTTCGGTTCTGTAGGAGCGCCAGGAGGTCGTGAAATGCTGGGGAACTCGGCCAAAATGTGTGCATAGGGGGAGTCAGGTGATTGGATGACCTTGATGCTGGGTTGGTCTATTGACGATAATTCCGTCACAGTAGACAACCCAGTTTTATTGTCCCTTAATTTCCCGAGAGCACAGTCCGGTAGCAGATGATAATGGGCTAAAAAATCCGATTATTGGAGTTCCGACCTCTGCAACTATAAATTTCCACACAAAGTCACGTCTTAATCCTAAATTTAGTTTAAGCTCTACGACACCGAAAGTATTTATTTTGGAACCGTTTGCTGCTATAAGATCATAAGGTAGTGGCTGCTTGTTACCCCGAGTGTCAGAGAACCGTCTAGGAAGGCACGATAGATCGGATCCGGTGTCGATTAAAAATCGTCGGCCCGAATATCGATCCGTTACGAACCGACGACAAGATCTAACGTAAAGAAGACAAAGGTGGTACAAGTTCCGTCTCAAGCAACTGTTGCTGTTTCTACTTCAGTAGTAACTGTACTACCCGCTGTTCAGATGGCTGGTGGTTATTCCAACTGGACTTTTGAGATTGAGCTAGTTTCGTCTCAGAGTTTCGTAACTTTGATAGATTTGGTGCGTTGTTTGGGATTAGCTCAACGAATTCCGTTTGCCATTAAAGCAAGGCGCGATGAAGCTAGGGAAACGATTGGTAATTTAATTGCATTGGGATTTCAAAAGTTTTCTAAAACTTCTCGATTCCCGGAAGATCCTCAAGTAAACACCACTACTGGTATTATCGCCGACCTACTAGATAAGATACTATCAGCTCTAGACTACGGAGAAAAATTTTGTGCTGATTCAACATCACAGCAATCTAATAGTAGGTTCGGCACTCTAGACGACGCAAAGCAGGCTTATTATAAAGGTGTTCAACGTTTACTCGATATATTGGTTAAAACGAAGCCTGAAGCCCGAATCTTGTTGTCGCGAGTTCAGAAGGCTCGGTTGGAAATGACTCAAGTTCAACCGAATCAATTTGTAGTTCGGAAAGCGAAGACTCAGGACAGGTGCCCTCTAGTAAAGGCGCTTCAGGTACTGAAGTGTTACGAGGCACTTTAACGTTAGTCTTCTTTTGTTTACCTTGAGTCTTTGTCAAAGATATATCCGTTACAGATGAACTACGACGTGATCCTCTTAAATCAATTTTGAAGTTGTAACTCAATCAACCGTTCATACCACAACGAAACTTCGTTAGTGTAAAAGATAGAATATAGAACGGATTTAAGAGGTATAACAGTTTAATCACAGACAACCTTAGCAATAACAAACACAAACGCAAAATGTTTGTTACAGAATTAATTAATAACATGTAGCGCAGCAAACCATATACCAAATTAATGACCGACAACAGGCAACTTGCACATTCAAAATAATTATAAAACGAACAGTGCTAAAATTATACATGCAGCCTACAGGTAAAAATGTGACATAATATGTAAATAATAGGTAAGTATGTAAGTATGTAAATGTGACATAATATGTAAATAATAGGTAAGTATATAAGACCGGTAACGACCTGTCTGGTGAGCGGTGTGTCGGGGCATAGACAAACATAACCATAGTGTTGTCACTATGGGTTATGTTTGTAATACCACAGATAATGTGGCAATAAATTCGTTCGCCACATATGTATCTGTTGTTACCTTGGCAACCTTTATAACAGAATTACTGTTGAAAATATAAAAATTATTCCCTTTATTTTATTTAAATCTTTCTCGCATAAGAAAAAAGTTAACAGATAATCCGAGACTGCGAGGTGCGTGCGCGCAAATATACCAATATGGCGGAACCACTAGCAAGTGGAAGTTCCCAAGATTAAGATTCGATTTTTTATATTAATAAAAACAATAGTACGGTGTTGTTACGTGCAGAACACCAATATATCATAAAAAAACAACATAAAAACACTGGGCTCGTGGTAGTAGTTGGGAGTGCTCAGGCAGAAGAAAAAATAAGTGTCGCGGTCTTTTAAGAGTTAAAGTAGAACTTACAGTTTAGTAGGTTTTTTAATCTGGCGTTGTTCAAAAATGTATATCTACACTTAATATTATGAAGAGGAAAGATTTGTTTGTTTCTTTGTATTTAATAAACTCAAAAACTATTGAATAGATTTTCAAAATACTTTCACCGACAAAAAGCTTAATTATCAGCGAGTAACATAGGCTATATTTTATTTTCAAAAAATGCTCTGCTATGAAAGGGGTTGCTAGTTAGATATAAGGTAAAAAATAACAGAGTTAGACTGTATCTAAGTAGGTAGGTAGCTACTTATCTTGACTTGCGTTGGGTCAGTCTCAAACAATAGTCACATAATTTGTGTTTTTCTTTTTATAGGCGAAGAATGTTGTAGATGAAAAGCCTCACGACTGTACACCAGATTTCGCCAAAAATGAGACTGCTATATTATTGCAAAGAATAAAAAAACAAACTTTCCCGCCGTGCCAACTATCTACAACAAAGCAATAGTAGAGATGAATAATGTCGACGTGAGTAATATTGTACAACTTCCTTTATTCAATAATATCAAATCATCATTATTATAGGCATAGAAATAAGACAGCAGAATTGCCAAAAATATCCTGTTGTGAAGCTGAAGAGGTGGAAATCCCAGCTAGATACCAAGAATTTTTGATGGTCGACTACAGACATGAAGGAGTACGTATCATTATATTCTGCTCCAAAAGATCCAGAGAATTAATTAGAAATGTCAAGGACTTCTTCAGCGATGGTACTTTTAAAAGTTGCCCAACATGCTTCAAACAATTGTACATAATTCATGGAGATTTGGGGAGTGATAGAGAAGCCACTAACATCGTGTCATTGTTGTACTGTCTTATGAATAAAATGACATGTAAAGCCTACGTCACTCTATTCGACTTAATAAAATCTCAGATTTCTGAGTGGGAACCATTGAAATTTAAGTCAGACTCTAAAAATGCTGCGATCAAAGCTTTAAAAAAATCCTTCCCAAGTACAGTGATTTCCGGCTGTTATTTTCATTACAATAAAAATATTTGGAAGAAAGCCAAAGAACTTGGACTGACACAAAGATACGAAAAAATTAAAAGACGAGAATTAGAGCAGTATTACCTTTATTGCCCATTAACGAGTTGTTAAATGGTTGGAAATATACAAGGTGTTGATTTGCATCCTAGTCAAATTCAAAGACGTAATTATGCTGATGATTCTCGACCCAAATCAACATAAAATAGGTAGGTATATATATTTTTTTCCTGTTTACTTAAATCCGTAAGTATGAACCAGCAGTATTTAAAGGCGGCGCGTCTGTTACTAGCCCTATAACCGCGCTTTCACACACAAACAAACGCAAACATTCATACACAACGCATACGCAACAATCATTCACTAAATTCGAAGGTAATCAATCCCACCCCAACCAACCACGGTGCGGGCGCTCTCCCGCGCACGCGGGGGTGCTCCTGTTCATCAGTGGAGAATGGAGACAGCCTACGTGGAGCCATCCGGATGTTCACGGAAATGTTGTAAAATGTTGTTAGCTTAATCAATTTTATTTGTGTAAATAAGTTGATTTCAAATTTTTAACTACGCCAATAATACCTAAAAGTCGAAAGTATCACCACTTACATTTAACTAGCAAATCTTTAAAAAACATTTTTATACTTAGTACCTAGATCGGGGTAGGTATTATTGCCGGTCCTAAGCCCGTTAAGTAGGAAGGAAAATGTGGGTGATTTTCGAAACAAAATTAGGTAAAATTATTACTACCGGTCGCTATGGTCATTTCTCGGTCGCGCACGCTTGAATTTAGTAAAGACGTCGAAATTCACGCACACAGCTGTTTGTCTCTGTGTGCGTAGACTACGTAGACTGCGTAGTCGGTGATTCTCTTTAATTTGTATTGAATTAAGGGTTTAATTCTGAAATACTGTTAAATTTCAACTCGAAGGGATTGTGTTATTGTATTACAAAGATCCCATGGCCACCTTCCAGCTCCATTATCAAAACCTAGAATAATATCCAGCACCAAAGTCTATGTAAAGACGAATCAAATGAGCCCAAACTCGATGGGATTGCGTTATTGTATTACAAAGATCCCATGGCTACCTTCCAGCTCCATCATAAGAGCCTGGAAAACATCCAGTACAAAAGTCCATGTAAAGACGAATCAAATGACCCTAAGCTCAGTAGGATTGAATTGTTGTATAAGAAGAAACTCATGGTTACCTTCCAGCTCTATCATCAGACCATGGACATCATCCATCATCAATGTCTATGTAATAAAGACGACTCTAACGAGCCGAAACTCGACGGTTAAGCAGGTAAAGAATTCCGATAACATGTAAGTATTGTGCCAATTGCCAAGCTGTGAAACGAATGTTCAACCAAATATTTGCTTATCTTTTCATTTATTTCTTTCATCGAGGACTTACAGCTAACAAAATCACAGTTATTAGGGCAGTAAAAAACTTTCTTTTCAACTATTGTTTAACTAAGAAGATCACAGAGATTAGCCGACAGCCATTTTGTAACGCAGCAGTAATTTTTGACGTAGTGCGAAAAGTTGTAGAATACTAGATATGATTATTATTAGGTATATCTGAACATTATGTCTTGTAATTGATTCTTACTTGTATGTAACAAGTAACAATCGATTAAGAAATAAATGGTGTTCCCTTCTTTTGCTTGTGTCTGCAAAAAGACAAATAACATCGATCGTTCCGTGGACCGTGCAACAATGTTTGTAAAACGCCGCGTAGACACTCTCGTAGCGCGTCGCGGTCGTTGCCGAACCGCTACGCTTTGTATTCTTGAACGAAAGGTAACACGTTAATAAGGCACGCGTACACGTGTACTTGATTTATATTTAAGTGATTAAGTGCGTTTTTTTTTCTTTTTCTTTATTATGTATTACCTACTTAAAAATATTTAATTGTTTAATTGGTCAGGCTCAACACTAGGTTATTACGTCCAGCTAATTTACCTACCGCTTATAAATTAATAAATTTTATAATTACACTTTATAAAATTGACCGTTTTATTTTAATTAAACAATTCTTTTGTGCATGTAATAGCGAATCTATGAGTGAAAGAGACAGCACAACCGTGTCAAGTCGTGTTACCACGTTGTCTCTTTATTCGGGGAGATTTGTTTCGACAACGAAACAACAGTTGTCACTAAGCAAAGAACGGTTCAAAAATTTTTTTAGAAGCTGTACCAAAAATCGAATCACATTACATAAGAGCCAACTCCAGAAGACATTACATCGATAGCAGCAAAGCCATTGCCGATCTTCATAGAGACAATGTTGCAGAATGTAAGTCAAAAAATTTATTTAGTATTAAACCGTATATTCACACACGATTAAAACGTACGTGATGTATGTGAAGTCTACAAAAATAGCACAAATGGAGGGAGAGAAAGATTAAAAAAAAATCCACGAAACGCATCAAAATAGAAAACGGGCGAAGAGAACGAGAAAACGAATTATGTAATTCATGTTGCTGTGTAAGACCTTCAAGCAGTTTTCCAGTGTCCCAAAGGGGACATCTTTGTCTTTTATTATAAGTCTACATTGAATGTAGGCATACTGCGAGGGTGCTGCTATAATAACTAATATTAATCTAACCATGAATAAAAGCATTAAAATCTCTGGATACTACCAAAGGTCCTGGAACTGATGGTGGACGCACGCCTCTTCATATTATTTACAATAAATGTATGTATCACAGAGGGCACTTTTCCCACATACATTTTTGCACATACACACACGCATACAGGCACACTTATACACACCTCTTATCATGCTTATAATTATTGGTTTTTTTTTTAGAAATTGGTGCGGAAGTGGGAATCCACAGCTCACCCAATAAACAAACGTGCACTGTGATTGGTAAATATCATACTACACAATACATAAGCTGTATAAACACGATTATATAAAGTAATATATTTTTACAGGAACACAGACATGACCGTGACTAAGTTTGACAATTGACGAGTGGGCAGAATGTGACAGTGACGATAATATCATTTTTGACGACGAAACTGACTATAATGATCCCCAGACCATACGTGACCATACGTCGGCTTAATCTGTATGCCCGACTGACTTCTCGGATTTCCAATCAAGAGTATTGGAAACCGAGGATAGACGTAATGACATTGCCTTGCGAAGTATTGCCCCCGAAAACGTATACGAGTTCACGTGGAGCAAAGACGAGGCAATCTTCCAGGATCGAAAAGAGATTATTACTGGCACACCAGGACCGACTTTGACGTCACTGACCACACTTCGATATTAGACGTCTGTTATAAAATGATTGCGTCGAGTTCATCGAAATGGTTTGTACTAAGACAAATCGGTATGCCAGACATTGACTTATTAACATTGAATAACAAACTGAGACCCCAGTCTCGACTGCTGCAGTGGAAACCGACTGACAAAGATGAAATGTTGCATTAATAACACAATGACAAAAAAAGACAATGTTACATTTTGCCCATTTTGACGATACACGGAGAATGAGTAAACTATGGAAAATCGACCCGGTGACAGAGTACTTCAATAAAAAGTTTTCCAGGCTATACTATCCATCGAGGCATCGAAAGAGGTAGTCGTTGACGAATCCCTTCTGAAGTGGCACGGGAGACTGGGCTTCTCTCAGAAGATTTCGTCGAAGGCTGCACAGGTCGGCGTGAAAACGTACGAACTGTGTGAGTCTTCCGGCGGCTATCTCTGGAAATTCATAGTATACGCTGGAAAAGACGCGCCGACAGTTGATTCTGCACCGACAGACCTATATACAACTGATGAGATCCAAGCTGAACCTGAAGCCGAAGCATCGCCGATCTGACAGACCTGAAGCTACAGGACACAAAACTAGCGATTTACGACCAACTAACGCGACTGCGCTTATAAGTACAGACTGACGTACAAACCTAACATTGTCCTGGATTACAACAAGACCATGGGGGGAGTAGATAAGAAAGACCAGTTTCTTTCTGCTCACCCCATGGAACGTGGTCGGAATCGTGTTTGGTACAAAAAAATATTTCGACGTTTTTTTAATGCAGCTATACTCAACTGCTACATAATTTATTGTACCAAACACGACCAGGTACGACAACGAGGATTCAGGACACAGTTGGCAGAAGACTTATTGAGAGTACATAGACGACTTGATATTCAATCGAAGCCGATGCCAACGCCAACAAGAACACGTGCACGAGGGTGTTTTGTGGAAGAAAACCACTTCCCAGTACGTTCCAGCTCTGAAAGGAGTCGCTGCTTAATTAATTTTAAAATTAATTTCTTAACGTTTGTAACAGGATGTGAGTCACCGTTGCCGGCACGAAAAGAACTTTCGGTTTGCTTGACAAGTTTTTATTCACAATGACGTTGAATAC
The DNA here is from genome assembly GCA_950005045.1 of Agrotis exclamationis. Classification (NCBI taxonomy): domain Eukaryota; kingdom Metazoa; phylum Arthropoda; class Insecta; order Lepidoptera; family Noctuidae; genus Agrotis; species Agrotis exclamationis. The sequence goes on along the minus strand of OX465436.1, from coordinate 9,307,103 downwards.
AATAATATAGCGAGTTCCGACTACCTTTTCCCAGTAAGGACCGGGGGCGACTGTCAATATATATAATTTCATGATTAACTTAATAGCCGAGTATTGTGTAGCCATTCCAAGTAGGACGTAGCTCGCAAGTGCACTGCTAGTTCAGTCACACAGAATTACACGTTTTCTTAACTTTTTTTGGCCACCTGGAAGGTGATGAGGCGATGGTCGCTGGAGCTCGCGTTCCCATGCACGGTCCATCCGGTCAGCTCGATGCTCCTTGTTGTGACCATTATGTCGATATTCGATTCACCGTTGGGGCCATAAAAAGTCGAGGGTTGGCCCTCCTCATTGTGGACGGTCAGTCCATGTGCCGCAATGAATGCCACCAGAGCCACCCGCCTGTACTCTGCTGCGTGGCCCCGGCCAGTGTAGTGTTTTTTTATTTATTTTTTATTTTACCTAGGTACAGTTTTTTGTCAATTACCTATAATTTTGTAACAGTCATGCGCCGCAATGAATGCCTCCAGAGCCACCCGCCTGTACTCCGCTGCGTGGCCCCGGCCAGTGTAGTGTTTTCTTTTTTACGTACAGTTTTTTGTCATTTACCTTGAATTTTGTAACAGACGTTAATGTCAGTCCATGCGCCGCAATGAATGCCTCCAGAGCCACCCGCCTGTACTCCGCTGCGTGGCCCCGGCCAGTGTAGTGTAGTAAATCACTCAAAATAAAATAAAAAATTACATGTTCGAGTGTTTTATTTTATTTTGAGTGAGTCATCTCGACTCAAATTTTACCTGATGATAGTTTACATTAAGTTATGGATAAAAACAAACGTCAGCTGGCTGTATCTCGGTGGAAAGATAGTCAGCTGGCTTGAGAAGAAATCACTGACGAAATTTTGCTCTGGCTGGCTCAATAATATTCTATAATAATTATATTAAATCAAATATAATTATATTTCCCCATTGACAGCGATGTGGATGAATTTTTTGACGCCATTTAATTTTTAATTTTAATTTAGTTATTTTCGTAAATATTTTAGTTTTTAAAGGTAGTGTGCACATTTAGGTTTTTATAATTAATAATTATGTAAGAATGGATAATATTAAAAATACATGAATTATATTAAATTAAAAACTTGATTTTGACTGCACGTGTTTTATTTACTTATCAGATAACGATTAAGGACTTGAGGCCAAACTCCACTGTTTAAGATTCCCCAAAAATTTCATAATAAATGATTTCAAATTGAATTTTTGGTCCAATCCGATTTTATTATTTTTAATAATTTAATTAATATGAATAAAATAGAAAATGAAATTAGTTCCAATTATTGTCGCGGGACTTCTTTCGTGAGACAGACTCTACATTCATTTTTTCTATAGCTAATAATTTATGTTGCTAATTTTACTTTCCTCGTATTCGTAATGAAAAGCACAGTGTTTACCTCGGGTAAATTACTTATTTAGTCTCTCCAACTATTAGCGCCCTCACTACGTTAACTTTCACGTCTTGGATAACAATGTACTATTATACACCATGACTTTTTAGTCATCTTACAAAAGTGGTCCATTCAATGTATCCAACATAAAAAGCTCTAGGCGCGATTATATATTTTTTAAGAAATGTGAAACACCCTGTAAAAATGTTTACGTATCAAACTGTAGAGTATACCTATCCAGCGCACGGAGCGCACGACTCGAGCAGATCATTCCATCACCATTTTCTTATGAGACAAGGGTATTTCTTACTACGCCTTGCGTCATAATAATGAATAATATTTTAATTTTTAAATTATTGAAATCTCATACCTAAATACCTATTTTTTTATTATGAACGTTTACTAGTCATTGGATAGGTGCATGAAGGGGGTATTACAACGTCTTAAAACCAGGCTTATTCCGGCGAGTGAAAGTGACAGAGCTATACAAGTCGTCTAGCGCCATCTCGTTCACTCACTGGAATAAGCCTGGTTTTAAGACGTTGTAATACCCCCCCTGGGCTGCCTTTGTAAGACGATTTAAAAGTCACGGTGTTTGATATGCCATTTGTCAGGCCAACCAGATACAACACACCTCCGGTCGGAGGATCCTTCTATTTCAAACGGAAATCATAAACTTTAGGCCCGTACCTGTCCATCATATCCCTAAAACCACATTCAACTACTGAAAGAAAGACCAATAAAAAAAATTATTTTATGCAAACTTTTGAATATTTTTTACCTGCATAATCCATTTTATAGACTATTAATCTAAATATGTAGGTACATACATATTTTTTTTAATCAATTTGTATGAATTTTAAATATTTATTTAAGAAGTTTTGTTTCCAACTTTTGGTACCCAGACATTTTCTTTCACTTAAAATAATAATAACCTAATAAAAATATAAAATCAAACTAACTCAAGCAGCAGCACTAATTTGGTATTTTTTGCATTCATACAACAGTGTCAAAAAAATATTTTGCATGACCATTTTCTGCTGTCCTAATTTTCTTCCCATACAATGATGATCCTTACAAACAATATCTCAAAAACTGCTAACTGTATCTCATCCAAACCAATTTTCTTTGGAAGTTTTTTTTGAGGTCTACATTATAATTACCTATATTTTTTTTTTAGTTTTATCATTCTCTTATTTTAGAAGTTACAGGGGGGGGGACACATTTTACCACTTTGGAAGTCTCTCGTGCAAATTGTTAAGTTTAGAAAAAAATTATATTTAAAATTATACATTGTGTTCTTCACGTTATCCATAAACTTTAGCAAATACTTCTATGGCTTTTACAAATCAAATCCAACAAAGGAAGTAGTACTTAAAAAGGCTTCGTTACAAAGATATTTGTAATTTCATTTAATGAAATTTAATTGAGCTATGCAGTGAGAAAGTATCTTAATTTGAAATCTATCAAATACTATTTGCATTTCATTTGTTTCAGCCCGCCAAATGTTATGAATGAAAATACGACGTTGCCAATTCGGATAAAGAGGCATGCATATCGGGTTATTTACGTCTAGGTATTTAGTTTGTATGAAAATTAACAAAAAATAAAAAATAAGAATTTAATAATGTGTCCATAATAAAAAATGCTTACTTCCGTGGTTTGAACATCTGGTCGAAGTTTATGTATATCGTCCGGAACACAGTGTATATGGGTTTGGTGAAAAAAAAATTTGAGTTTCAATTCTAAGTATGGGCACCCCCAAAATTTGTTTTGTTTTTATTTTTGTGTGAAAATCCTAATGCGCTTCACATAATACAAATCTACCTACCAAGTTTCAACAGGATAACTCTTATACTATCGACAAAAAGTGGCTGTGACATAAGGACGGACAGACAGACAGACAGATATGACGAATCTATAAGGGTTCCGTTTTTACCATTTGGTTACGGAATCCTAAAAATGCCCTGTTTCACTCATTTTATAAGCAACTCAGACTTGACCACACTTGAAAAAATTAATATAAAAAAATAATTGGTTTCCTAACAAAGCTCAACCAGAAAAGATCCAAACCTCAAACAAATTCGGCCAACTGAAAACCAATATGTGAAGATATCACCACAATACTATGGTGTGTCCTCACATGTCAGTTTTCACACTTTGGTGGTTATATTATGACCACCAAAGTGTACAACAAGATCAAAGCGACATGATTCACATCAGTTTTCCTTATTGATTCCGGCATCAATCAATATCAGATGATGGAATCAATTCATATGGACATGGAACCATCAGAATTTTGCAATCAGATTTTTTGTTCTGAAACCCATTTCTCCATTGAGTTGACAAGTTCCTAGACAAAGACTCAATATATTTCCAAAACAAAGCCCCTGACTCACACCTGATACCTGCCTTTGCTGAACATTGAACAAAATATATAGACGGAGCTGCTAAGTCTAGAAAATATTTGGCTTTAACATTTTTTTTCAACCAACTACAAACAAGAACTGACTTCCTATTTAAATCTTTAAGTATACTAAGACGACCCACTGACCATATTTCCTTAATGGAGCCCCTGACTCACGCCTGATCCCTGTTTCACTGAACATTGAACAAATTATGCAGACGGAGCTGCCAAGTCTAGAAAATATTTAGTTTCAACATAACCAAATTTTTTTTCTGCAGACCATAAGTACAAGAATTAACTTCCTATTATATTTTTTTAAATATCTAACTCTACTTCCCTCAAAGCCTACCCATGCACAAAATAAATGACTTTTATGAGAAATGTTATAGAAAACTTATTTTTTTGTGAGAGGTACCCAGAATGATCACAACCTAATAATGGACATTTTAAATTATTTTTTTAACAAAACCATGAACTATCCCCAGATAGGTACATACTATACCTACTCCACTTCCACACTGTCTGAAGAAACAAAACATCAGGAAATAGGAAATAGACTTATCAGTGTCCACTTAGACTGAGATTTCTGAATAAGAATTGAACAATATTAGCAATAATGAAACCTTACAAGAAAATAGCCAGCCTCTTTCAAGATTCCCCTAAGACGACCCACTAACCGGCGCAGTCAATTAATACAACTCGAAGAATTGCTGGCCCTCCGAAATCAAGGAGGCAAGAAAAACTATTGCACTTGTTATGTTGAAGGTGGATGTAATGATGACGCACTTTTACTTTGATTTCACTTTTGTTCAATGTAGGGCATTCTTTGTTTTAATTTGAACCGTTGAGAACGAGAAACACGAGGGTAGGAGTGAAGTGAGGCGATTTATTTATGATTTATGCGAAACAGTTAAAAGAAACAGGTATTTGAGTTGAGTATTTCAAAGTAACAAGAACAACCTCTATTCTATCGTATCGCAATACCGAAAAACCGTAGAAAGAGAAAAATATAGATCGCGGGATAATTCCTTCTCTTTCCCTCAAGAAAGAAAAACAAATCGACAAATCGCATAAGAAGAAAAGGGACAGAGTATAGCTATCGCCATCTCTCAGCGCGTAGCCAGTTTTTTCAAAGCCAGCCACAACATTTCGCGGATTTTAGGGATAAGTCCCCATTTGTGACGTCAACATTCTTTATCTCATGTGGCTACGCCAAACAATCATCTAGGTATTTCTTTATCTAAGCACAGAATACTTAATAGTACTATAGGTACAGAAGTCATACTCCCAAAAAAAAATAAACAAATGTAAAATCTATGTACGAGAGAATAAAGTACATTTTAACTGGCAGCCGTACCGCCCACCTACTTTTATAATAGCCTAAACTTCCCGTGTGCAAGCAAAAATGTACTCAATGGTTACGCCCGAGAGTTTATTTTGGTTTATCTGACGCCAACGACATTAAAAGGTTACTATGGGTCAAGCTCAATATGGTTGCGACTTGCGAGTTTAGGTACAAATAGGTAGGTACCTATGCGTATTTTATGCATTTGTTAAATAACATTATTACCATAAATACCTATGTTCCTCAAGGAATTTTGAATTTATCATCAGCCTATATCTTTTTGGTTTCGTCATCGATTACTACATACATTATCGATTGTTAGCACAGAATGTTAATAGTATAGGCACAGAATACTTAATAGTACTATAGGGTATAGGTACCTACAGCACCTTACGTGAGGAATAATATTTATAATAATATTATCTTTTCTACCTATTATTGTTATATTTTTGAACATTTCGTCTTACAAAAAAAAAAGAATAATATTTAAAAGATTGTTATCGTCTATGGCAAAATAGCCAGCCCTTATCATTTTGCACTCCACCTAGTAACCGACCAATTACTATCGCATACTGTCACAGGCCCCGCGTTGCGGTTGCGTGTCTTTGTAGGTAGGTAAAAAAGTCGCGCAGCGAATTACGATCGCTGACCTTGAATGCGTAGTGTGGCCATTTTCTGAGTTTGAACGTGCTTAAACAACAACGCAAACATCTTTCTACTTTCTACCGATCTTAATTCTTAGTACTCAGCTTAAGGTGAGTGAGAGTGATGGCAGGTTTGATATTCGTCTTTTTACCTTGGTCGTCTAGTTGGCTCACCCCCCCCCTCCTAGTATCTCGCCTCAATTCCAAACTTGTAACCTACCAAATCAAGATCAGTTAAGCCCATATTTCACAAGCAGGTAGATAATTTTGTTGATCATTATTAAATATGTGCTATTTTTTTTTTCTTCATAATAATATTGTGTTATTAATTTCCCAAAAGCACCAAAAGCAAGAAACTTGTGCGTAACTACACGTAACGTAACAAAAATATAAAGAAGACGGAGAGCGTGCGGAACGGGTGGCGCGTGGCAGCCGTAGTGAATGGGCCACGACGTAATGGCCCCGCAACTACTTGCAGTTTTATGCCTACACCGCGGAGTGAGACAGGCCTGATCTAAGCGAAAAACGGTTTCTGCTTTTTCGCCTGTTCCACAAACAATCCACAGACTACATAGACACTAAACTTGACTAAATAAATAATCAAACAATCTACAACAGACACTATCTGGAACCAGGGGCGTAGCTACCGCCGTATCTGCCGTATCAATTATACGGGGCCCCCAACGTGCGTAAACAAAAATTAATAAAAACTTAATGATTTATTGAATAAAATAGTTAGGTAACTATTTACTTTTACAAAATTTAATTGTCTAATCTATCTCTGGTGTTTTTATTATTATTTATATGTAATACTGTTTTAAGCACGAGATTGTCTATTAGAAATCCCGGGAAGATCCATATTAACATCTACATTTTGATGCAAGTATTAAAATAACTCTACCTAAAGGTAAGACCGCACTAGGCGGAACTGCGCGACACGGCGCTTTTCTTTGCCACGCAGTTCGGTTGCAGTGTAGTTCCGTTGCCGCTTAGTGCGTGATGTCTCGTATAATTTCATAAAAAGAATATTTTGACGTGTCGTGCAGTTCCGCCTAGTGCGGTTTCACATTTATTCCAACCTCTGGACTGATCAGTCGCATCTTGAATTTTTTTGATGACCTTTGTCCAATTTTTTGTTTATATTTCGGCGTAGATACAGAGAAATGCATTTTTTTTCTTGAGTGATAAATCTTTACCCTACCTAAGGGACCCCAAACCATTTTTTATACGGGGCCCCGCCAAGGCACGCTACGCCTCTATCTGGAACAGTTTGACACAACCACTGGTAAGCCTAAACATCCAATAATATCAGACCTGTCAAATGTCTGTCTTGTCAAAGTGAATGTTCATAACCGCCACTGGGAAGACAACTTCCCGTTGGCGATTCCGAAATTTGACACTAATGACAGGTTGCGGGAAGAAAACTTCCCAGTGGCTTACCAGGGGCATGCTCTTTTCTCTTCTAATTGTTATTGAAAGAGATAGCATCTGTTGTCTGGAACAAGCCCCCCTAGCCAAGTCACAACAAGTCTCAAACGATAATCGTTAACGCTCGGTACTCCTCAATAGATTTTCAACTTGAAGCCTAAAGTTGAAAATCTATTTAAGATTTCTGAGCGTTACCGACAGGGAAGATCGAAAACGATAAGCAATCTTCACTAGACATTCAACGCTATACCGAAGCTCATAAAGTTGAAAATCTATTAAAGCCGACAGACTCAGCGTTTCTGTTTATCGTTTGTTATATGGCTACAGGGCAAGCTCTTTTTTCATCTGACTTATTATGATGGAAAGAGATGGCATCTGTTATCTGGAACAAGCTCCAATCTTCAATATTTGAGACATCCGTTGAGGATAATGACGCCCGATCTTTTACTACTAGTGCAAGCATCCATTGACAAAAAACAAAAATATAAATTATTTTAATTACATCTAACTTTAATAAAATTAAAATAATTTATATTTTTGTTTTTTGTCAGTGGATGATTGACCTCTTACTCCCCTGTCACTGTTGGACCATTTTAGAAGCGCCCACAGAAAAAAGTGCAAAATAAAGATTTTAAAAACACTCCTCGTGCTTTTACGGGTACAGGACAAAAGCATGGAGGTTGATTTTTATTTCAATGGCATGTATTGTTCTAAATGAAACTTGGTACTTTAGTATAAATCTGTTGCAATGAAAAAGTCATTCGTCCCAATGTAACAGGCTGTTCTTTTGGAACAGGATTTTGGATCTATTTTTTCCTGGAACTGGAACTGGTACAACAGGTTCCTAATTTTACCTGTTCCGATATAAAAAACATAATAGAATGTCTTTGGCATGGCTTCGAGGCCTTTGTGCCAAATGTTATTATATTGACTCGTAGAAAGAGAAAAGTATAGATTTTCAATCAATCAATCTTTCTATACTTCTTTCTCTTTCCCTCAAGAAAGAAAAACAAATCGACAAATCGTATAAGAAGAAATGGGACAGAGCATAGCTATCTCCATCTCTCAGCGCGCACCGGTTTTTTCAAGGCCAGCACAAACATTTTGCGGATTTTAGGGATACCAGGTTCAGGCAATATATTTTCCGCACAATTCGTCTGTACGATAATAATTATATGAAAAATGATATTTATTTTTTAGCAAACATTCTACATGTTGTACTAGTTTATCGAAAGGAGATGTTTCAGTTTTATATGGCGCTCCGGCCATAACATGTACATTTTACCAAAGCTGGTAAAATTACCCCTGAATAGAATAAAGTGACATTTTCTTCATAATATTATATGGATTTTACGCACAAGATAAAAATAAAACAATGTTTGACGTTTGTTCTAAGAGTTATGACAGCCATGACAGGTTGTAGAGATGACATTTACTTAGTCATTTTGAACTCGATCAGAAACACATTTAAAAAAAAATGCAGACTAAAGATTTTTGCAACGATGAAATCGTGGTACTTAATTATGTTTACTAAAAATATGTACAATAGAGTAATAGTGTATTTTTAACACTTCAAGAACACACACATTTTTTTATTTATTTTCTACTTAACATTGATTTGATGAGACATAATTTCAGAACGAATGAATTATGAAAGCAAACGAGACGCCATGTTGAATAAAACATGGCAATAATTGAAAAACTATTTTTTTGTTGTGCACAACAAATCAGGCTCAAATCCACCAGAGAATATTTTTTCCCGAATTTGTGGTATTTTTTCCTCTTTTTTGATATATGTACTTCTGATGGCCGAAAATGAAACATCTCCTTTGAATACGAAAGAGATATAAAAATAACTATGGATTGAGCATTTCCCACCTAGATTTTTAAGAGTTTTTACCAGGTTTTGGTAAAGAATCTGTCACAATCTATCAAAAACGCCAACATAGAAATATTATTATATGGTAACACAAAAAATAAAGTGGAACGGAACGCAAATGTTTACTTTTGCAGCCATTTCATCTGTGGTCGGCCGCTGAACGGACATTTTTGTGACAAGTGCACCGTAATGGGGAAGGCAAGTGTCAAAGTGAAAAGTGACATTTGTGTCCCAAAAGAACTGTCATATCAAAGGAATTTTCTGAAAAAAAAACGCTTTTATTGATGTAAAATGACTAGATGTTGTGTAATAGTCTGTAAAAATGATGGAACGTACAAATTTCCGACAATTCACACTATCAAGAAATAATGGGTAGGTGCTATGACTGCTGTGAGAACAAAAATTGTATTATCAATAAGGAAAAGCTATATAATAAACAAATATCTTCCCTTGCGAAGCCGGGACAGGCCGTTAGTTGAATTTATTAATGAAATTCTATGATTATACCATAACTAAACAATCGAATACACCTTTCAAAATAATATCTACTTTTCTATTGGAGGTTAAGTATTGCATCGCTCTTTATATCATGAAATGGTTCGTCTGGTGGAAGAATTATCACCGGGACCGAGATTTGTGATAGTGGTGGTGTTAGGAAGTAAAAATTCTTATCATATTGCTCCAATCTATAAAATAGATGTAAAATTAGATGAAGAAGACAAACACAAAACTTGATGACCTTTTTCTCAATATAGAATGTCAGAAGCAGTGTAATACCTACTTAAAAATTACAATTTTAAATCCCAACTACAAGTAAATGTGTGTTTAATGTAGTAGAATCAAACTAGCCTCTCAACTAAATCACTTTTTTTTCCTCTTGTAGATGCTCCGCGGCGTCTTAGTTCTGGTTTTAGTATATGCACTTGCATTGACGAATAATTTCCCATATTTGTTTTTTAGAATAAACTTTTATAACAAAATACGTGTCTGTTTTTTGTACAAGCTATACAGTAATCTGACTTATGGGACAACGATCGCAGCGACATCTACGATTAGCTTTGAGTTGCCATCCCCATTATATTCATTCATAAAGATATGTCGTACAATTTTTTGACATGTTGTAGAATTTGAGTTTTTCTAGTGATGTGTGCATTAATTATAAGAAAAAAAACTTTTTCAAAAAAAATGTAACCGTCTTCCCACAAAAAGTTCTAAATAACCTACAAAAAAACTTTTCTTTCGAAAGTCGGTGAGTTTCTTTTTTATTTAATTGACTTTTTGTCACCGACTTTCGAAAGAAAATTTTTTTTGTAGGTTATTTAGAACTTTTTGTGGGAAGTCGGTTACATTTTTTTTGAAAAAGTTTTTTATTTTATCCTTTTTAGTTTCAATATTCAACCTTCTTACATGTACACTAAAATATTGTAATCCGTAGCACCGGTGATAACATCATCCATGTATGTACTCTTACACAATGAGCTAAAAATTAAAACTGCTGCACCAAACTAAATGAAAATTTTATGGGACCAAATGGCAGATATACTGTATCGAACAAAAAAAGAATCATCGAAATCGGACCAGAAACCTCGGAGTAATCGGTGTAGACAATGTTGAAAACTTTTTAGGTTTTCGTTGTTTTTTGTTCATTTTTCTAAAAGTGCTAGTCCGATTTCGATAAAATTTTAATGGGACCATTCGGGAAGTATACCCTTTCCAACAAAAAAAGATTTTTTCAAATGGGTCGGTAAACGACGGAGTTATGCCCGAACAAACATTAAAAAAAAAATATATATATATAAACATCCGAATTGAGAACCTCCTCCTTTTGGAAGTCGGTTAAAAAACGTCTAAAATATCATGATATAACTAAATAAAACATGTGGGGAACCATAAGACCTAAGCCTGTGAATGCCTAATTATTATGTCCATTGCCCGGTAAATTAAAATCTTTATTTTATACTAGGTTTTTGCGACGGGTTTTATTTAGGATTTACTCACACATCTCATTTATCAAAATATAAAATGTGGGTAGTGGTAAAATTTTGTCGTCGTTATTTGTCAGTCTACTTTACTGTATTTTTTTTTATCCAGGTAATAAACGATCAACAGCTCGAAAACATACTATATGAAATGTTTTCATCAGACGAAGAAAACGATGATGATGAAGACCCATATTTGGATTATGTCCTAAAACCATTCGATGAAAGATTGAACGAAATTCAAGGTATGTCAAACCGCGAGTTATTATAAATATTAGACGATGATGCACATCAAGCTCAGAAGAGTCACCTGATGAGGAAATTTCACCTCGTATAACATTGTCTGCACCATCCTATGACTTACCTACCTGAAATGCTTACTCCCTCTGTTGGTGAAGAATCAGCTTGTGTTTTGTTTGGATCATTGCCTGACTTACCTGCTCACCCTGAAACGATTACTCCTATTAACGAAGAAAGGGCACCTTATGTTTTGTTTGCACCATTGCCTGACTTACCTGCTCACCCCGAAATGCTTACTTCTCCTACTAACGAAGAAAGGGCACCTTGTGTTTTGTTTGCATCATTGCCTGACTTACCTGCTCAACCTGAAATACCTACTCCTTCTGTTGACGAAGCAACGCCACCTTGTGATCGCTTTCCTGCACCATCCTCTCGCTTACCCACTAATATGCCAACTTATGCTGAATTGCAAGTACGGGATAGAACATGGACTACACGTGTTGAAAATTTTAACGAGTACAATTTTGACAAGTTTAGAACCCACTAAACCATATAGCCAGCAGAGTCTCCCTATTGAATATTTCAGTAACTTGTTTCCTGATGAGATTTTTCAAATGATCGTTGAATACACAAATAAATACGCGAGAATGAAACAAAGCAAATTCTGGAGTGACACCAATGTAAATGAACTGAAAGCATTCCTAGCTATAATCATCCTAATGGGAATAAATCCTCAGTCAGATATGGAGCTTTATTGGAGTGCAGATCCTTTTTACAATAACATAGAGATTAGTGGTACAATGACTTGCAAGAGATTTAAAAAAAAAATTGAAAATCTACATGTTTGCGACAATTCAACTCATTTGCCCCAGAATCACAAAGATCACGACAATTTTCAAAAAATAAGACCCCTGTTAGATTGTCTCAACAGGACTTTTCAAGAAAATGCCACCAACTCGGAATCTCAATCAGTGGATGAAAGTATGATCAAAAAAGGGCCAAGCCCATCAAAAGAGGGTTCAAGGCATGGTGCCGTTGTGATTCCAAGACTGGATATTTGTATCAATTTGATATTTACACAGGCAAAGACCAAGAAGCCAATGAGGAAGTATTAGGTTACAGAGTTGTAATGAAACTTGGAGGGAATTTACCACGAAACACACATTTGGTTTTTGACAATTTTTTCTCCTCTTTGGCTCTCATGGAAGCTCTTTATCATAGAGGTATTTTGGCAACAGGAACAATACGAATGAATCGAAAAGGCCTACCTAAACATCTGTGTCCAACACGTCCTAAAACACCTGAAGAACGAAGACTCGCCAAAGAAAATAAATTGGATCCTGGGGAGTTTACATACCGCTTCTGCCACCCTTGTGCTGTTGTCAAATGGCAAGACACTAAAGAAGTTTTTGTCTTAACAACTGCCGTTAACCCAACTAAAGTGGAAGTGATCTTTTTTTTTTTTTTTTTTTTTGCGTGGTAAAATCATCAAATGAGTCCTCCCACCCCGGGCAGGGCGGGAGGGACTGTCAGACTTGTACTGACTAAAATCCACGGTGTCCTTCGATAGCCCTTTATGTTCCGGGGTCACGGTAATGAGATAAGTCCCGCGACCCCGGCAGGCTTTGGCCCTCTAGAGAGGGGGCCCCGTCATTATGCTGACGCTCTTTGAGGCGCGCGTGGAACACAACGCGCCGTCGACCCGGGCATGGTCCATGGTCGGGCAGCGAGTTGCCCTTTACTCGCCGCCCGCATGCCCGCGCCTACGGTGGCCGGAGATCGTCTTGCGACGTCCGTCGCCGTGGGCGTCCACCACTGCGGTTGGGGCGGAGGGAGGACACTGTCCTCTCTCTCACGCGGCCCGCCTCCTCCTTCGCGAGCATTACTGCTTCGCAGAAGGAGGCGACCGCTTCCCACTCCGTCTCGCCCCGCAGCATGGCCGCAACCAATGCCGGGCGCGAGAGGTCTCCGCCTATCGCCACCGTGAGGACACGTCGGTGCTCTGCCCAAGCTGGGCAGTCTTGCACCGTATGCTCTACTGTGTCCTCCGGGCGATCTTCGCAGTGGTGACACCCAGGCGTTTCCTCCTTTCTCCTTAGACACAGGTACCTCCCGAAACTTCCGTGTCCGGTGAGGACCTGCGTCATGCGGTAGGTCAGGACGCCGTGACTCCTATCCAGCCACTCCTCAAAGAGGGGTCTTACCGCCGCGATTGCGGCGTGCCCGGCCGTCGGTTGCGACAATCGTCCCCTCCATACTGCCCTGAGATCGCGCCGGACCTCTTCCCGCCGCGCCTCGACTTGTCGGGGCAGCGGGAATTCTCCCCGGCGCTGCGCCTCCACGCGCCACTCATAGACGCGCTGGAGGGCAGTCGCCTCCAGATCCCAGGGAAAGTGGAAGTGATCTAGAGAACACAAAAGAACGGGCAAAAAAGACATGTTTTGTCCTACTGCGTTCGCAGAGTACACAAGGAGTATGGGTCATATGGGTGGTGTGGATCATTTTGATCACTATCGAAGTTCCTACTCAATTGGCCGCAGATCAAAAAAGTCTTGGTTCCGGATGTTTTGGTTTTTGTTTGAGAGTGCCATTATAAACGCATATCTACTATATAAAAATAAGTCGGGTTTTCCTTCCTGACGCTATAACTCCAGAACGCACGAACCGATTTCCACGGTTTTGCATTCGTTGGATAGGTCTCGGGCTCAGTGAGGTTTATAGCAAAAAAAATTCAGGAAACAAAAAAAAAATCTTCTTTTAATCACCAAACGAAATGTTACATAAAACGAAGCCATCTGGTGGCGAAACGGAGTTCGCCGGGTTTGCTAATATTTTATATAAACATAATAACCAAAATCGTAAAAACATACATCGCGATTTCCGATTACGGTTAGCTAGAAGTCTGAAATCGGGTCACATCTCAAACAAGAAACAAGATCCGGTGGTATATAAAAATAAAAAAGGTGGTGTTTTTGGAGTTCCGGACGAAATAAGATTGGGGCAAAGAGGAAGTCATTTTTCCCACGTTTTTTTTAGCATTGTCTACATACAAACGGTGCAGGTTTTGTAGCACAAGGAAACAAGAAAAGCGGTCAAAATATGAATCCGAAATTTGTAAGGTAGCATTATGCGTCAACCCTTGCATGAAATTGTACCACCAAAATCAAAATCAAGAAATTCTCAATTAATTCTTTGAAAATTTCTGGATTTTGGTTTTTACGGCTTTCTTTTTTAATTGTTTCTTTTTTCTTGTAATAAAATCCAGACAAATTGTGTTTGTTTTTTTTTTATTTGTGCTTACATAACATTTAAACAAAAACAGTAAAAAATGATACCAAGATGACAATAGTTTTTTATTTTATAATTATATATGTCGCAGAACCAACACAGAAGCACAATAATTTAGAATAACGCCATCTATTTTCATTTGCCGAGGAATCAAAACAGAAACACAATTTGGAATCTCTATTGATTATTGTTAATTTAGAATAACGCCATCAATTATCGTTAGTGTGGAATCAAAACGGAAACGCAATTTAGAATCTTTATTGATTAGTGTTAATTTAGAATAACGCCATCTATCTCTCATTGGAGGAACTATGAAGTTAGATTTGACAGATAACGTTTAGGAACGCCAAGTTATTACACTTGGGGATGGTTAGCGTGGAGTAATAGCAACACTGAGCGAATAGTCGAGTTGAATATCGATTCGGAAGTTTAATCAGGTATTAGACGTTGGCAGGTAGGCCACTTGGACGGACAGTTGAGTGAAGTGAACACTTTGAATCGGTCTGTCAATCTGGGTAGACATCTTGGTCACGCCACGTCATCCACGATAAACTTCCCGCGTTTCTAAGTTTTTAATCGAGCCATATCTCGGGCATCCTTGATTATTTTGTATTCAGTGTGTGTTAGCAATTAATTAAAAGTGTTAACGAAGGTTTTGTTATTTCCGATATCGCGACCCACTGATAACGATTCTCCGATAGAGATGATATATGTATAAAAAGTCGTCATCTAGACAGGCAATGGGATTATGTTTTCCCACATGTTTTTTTCAGGTTTTCATATAATTTTCTAAATATAATTGAGAAAATCTCAAACCATATTTTATCACTCATCTAAATCTACCAAAAAAAAACATTATTACTGCAGGATTTGTCCAAGGCCTGGTAAAGGGTTAAATAAAATTAAAATAATTTATATTTTTGTTTATGTCAGTGGATGGTTGCACTAGTAGCAAAAGATCGGGCGTCGTTATCCTCAACGGATGTCTCAAATATTGAAGATTGACCCGAAAATCCGGGGGACGCCACGCGGCCACCGAGCCACTCACTGTGAACGTATAGCGTACCAAACTATCGTCTTGATACTTTTTTTACTATTTTTTTTTACAAATACCTATTTATTTATTGAAATCAGTTAGTATCATTTAATTCAACGAGAATTTATTCTCCTCCTGTTACTGCCTAAAACTATGCAAGTAATGCTGTTTTTCTTTATATATCTGGGATTAAAAAAAGACGTAGATATAATGATATATTGTAAGTTAAGCGGAGCCTCAGTAGTAGCCCGCGAAATTAAAATTTTTTATATGTTTTTTTGCAATTTGCTTAGCAGTGACAAGTTGTAACTTGATCAAAATATGATTCGCGACAATAAAAAATATAATTTTGTATATTATTAAAAGAATCATCAAAACATTCGCTCCATTATTTTTTATTGTCATCATAATCATTGCTCCTAGTGAGCATTCGCGCATTCACTCCCACCTTTACTGCAAATAAGCTAGTTAGGGTCAATTTATACAAGCGCAGAGTCGAAGCGCATCGAAGCGTCTATCCAAAATTGAACATATCAAATTCAACCTTAAATCCACAGCGTAACGCACACATTACTTCTGAGATTTTAAAAAGACGCGCGCATTCTTTTGAATTCGCGCGTCTGCGCGTGATCTACGCTGATTGGAGCGCGCGTTTTCGCGTATCCATGCGCCCACTAGCGAACCTACGCGAATCAGTCGGAAATTTGTATATAAAAGAACAGGGTTTATTTATTAAGACTCGACTACAGCCGAAACTGCTAAACGCAGAAACTTGAATTTTGGACAGCAGTTGCAGTCTACCATATAGGGGAGCAATAAGACGGGATTTTGCGAAAATCCTCCTCGAAAGGGGTGAAAACGTTTGTATGAAAAATCTTATTACTTGGGTTTATAAATCTGAAACTTGCCACGAATAAGAACACAAGTAAATAAGAAAGATTGGCACAATTATTTTTTAAAACTACCCTCCATCGGTTATCTATACTACGTTAAAGTTTGTATAGGAAAATCATAACACGTGAGTTGATTAATGTGAAAATCAGTATTTACATACTAGATCAGAAATAATTAAACACGTGTTTTTGGATTTTTTGAAAATCACCCCTCAAGTTAGTGAAAAGGGGTATTCAAGTTTAAAGGGGAGGATCTTTAACCGCTAAACGTATAACCTAAATTTTGGTCTGTACTGTAGTTGCAATTTATTATGTAGGTGAGCACTAAGAAGGGATTTTGCGAGAATCCACCCATAAGGGGGTGAAAACCTTTGTATGTAAAATCTTATCCCTTAGGTTTATAAACTTGAAACTTGGTATGAATATGAGTATAAGTTAAAAAAAAACAGACGGGCATTATTAGTTTTTTTAAAACTACCCTCCATTTGTAATCTAGACGATGTTAAAGTTTGTATGGGAAAATCATAACGCGCTAACCGATAAATTTGAAACTCAGTTTATAGAAATTAGATAGAAATAATCAAACACGTGTTTTTGGGTTTTTAGAAAATCACCCTCTAAGTTTGTGAAAAGGGCTGATTAAGTTTTAAGGAAGGATTTTACTGCTTGCTTCGATAAACTCAAAACTGCGTGATGCGTATTTATTTACCTATATTTCAAAAATCAACCCCTACCGGGGCGAACATCGGAAAATCAGTGTGTCTACACTAATATTTCAAAAAGAGGAAAGATTTTATTGTTTGTATTGAATAGGCTCCGAAACTAATAAACAATAAACCATTTTTAGATTTTCCAAAAGTATCGGAGGGTGACCCGATTAAATTCACTGAGTTCGAAGTTAGAAACACGCGCAGACGAAGTCGCGGGCAGAGTGCTAGTCAAATATGAATGCACTGCTGTTGATGCCCATTACTACACGTAAAAGAGTGCGCGCGTATTCTGGCGAATACGCGCGCATTCATGCGACTTCGCTTTAGTTGTAAAGAATTTGACGTTTCGATGCGCTTCGGCTCTGCGTATAAATTGACCCTTAGTTAGTTGTTAAGTTAAATGTTATACAAGTTCTGTCGGGAGAAGTGTAAAAAAATGTGATTCAACCTAATTTGGTCAAGATACATAGATCTTTTGAATTTAATGTGTGTAATATTTCACTACACCATCCTGAGTAGGTATCTGTAGGTACTTCCTTAATTCCAAATGGCGAGCGGCCTTAGGGTCCCCACATACATCAGTTTTTTTTACGAACGGAATTCGAAATGATGAATGAAAGTCTATGAAAGTGAACAACACACACAAAACATGCACACACACTTGTAAGAATTCACTGTGTTCGGATAGAAAACGGATCAGGATTCCTGATCAAGAAAACTGATGTATGTGGAGACCCTTATAGTTGGTAGAGGTATTCTACAGGTATTTGGAATAAATGAAAATAAATTGTGCTAGTTAGTGCTTGTTTATTTATTGATAAAAATAGTTGACTCATGTGAGACATTAAAAAAGAAAACATTACAAGTTTAAACTAAACGAAACATAAAATTCATAACAATTTAAAAATAAGTAATAAAATATAGAGGTAACAATTCATCACATAAAATGAAATTCAAAGAAAACTATAGAAAAATTACATAATTATAAAACATTATAGGCAATATAACAATGAAGGCATTCTAGTCACAATTAGCTTTTACAAAGAAAATTTTTTACAATACAGAACCAAAATACATTATCAGTAAATTCGCAAGAAAGTTGCGAATTTTGTAAAAATAGTTTGTACCGTTTTTATTTGTTTTTAATTTCCGTCGTCGTCGCATTCAGGTATTCATCAATACCCAGATTTCATGCCAATAAAGTTTTCTCAGCATCAGCTGAAACAAAAAAAAGTTTTGTAGTAGGTACTGAAGCAGTGCCTACCTACACAAAATTATTATCGTCAAAGACAAAACTATTTGCATAGAGATGTGTGGGAGACTGCAGAATTATTATACACGGCAGTTGAATAGTATAGTACCTATAGAAGATAGACAAAGCACTCACAATTAATCCAGAGTTTTTTCTTGGTCGCCGTCTTGCTATCTCGCTTCATCCTTCATCTGAAACGGTGGAGTTTCTTTTTCTGAAACAAGAAAACATTAATGCAGTTAACTAGATAAAATAATTATGTATTTTAAAAGTTGATTTGGTAGGTATTGGTTGCAGTAATAAAGGAGGATCGCACCTGTTTTTTGAAATCAGATGTGGCCCAGCTATCTCCGTGTCTTCCTGAAATAATGAAAAATGTAGGTATTATATTAGAGACTGTAATACACACATCAAAAGTGTCTAGGGATCAACATATATTTTTGCAATAACTTTTCTCCTGATTGATATTAATTAAAATTTTCTTTAAGGATTCATCAAATAAAGTGTTTTCGTTTGTCACAGTAACGATAAACCAAGTCACCTTTGCATTAATAAAGAAATTTGCCATTTTCCTAATAAAGGGATTTTTGACATTTGAACCACTAACACAAAAGTTCGAAAAAAAGACTGAAATAACAGTTTTCTTTAAAATTTTATTGGGTAACTTAAACAATTAATAATCCGTGTTTCTACCGCGAACACTAACAACACAAGAACATCGGTTTGGCATACTCAAAATGAGTTCATCCAAATCACGCTGTGGAATGGCCGCCCATGTTCGTTGCAACAACAAAAAAAGGTCTTCTTGCGACTGGATACCCTCCATATTCGGCAGAGCTCTTCTCTGTAGCATATCCCATGCATGCTCAATCGGATTCAAGTCTGGCGACTGAGCAGGCCAGGGCAGGACATTAATGTTAGCTGCGGCGAGAGTCTGTCTTACAACTCTTGCGGTGTGCGGTCGTGCATTATCATGCATTAACTGAAATAAGGAACCGATTTGCACTTGTAGAGGAACGATGACGTCTGATACAATCGTCTCAGCATAAATTTGAGCGTTGAGGTTGCCTCTGATCCAAATCAACTCAGTTCTTCCGCCGATCCAAATACCCGCCCATACCATGATGGTTCCACCACTATAAGGATGGACTTCCTGGCAGGATTTTAATCGCTGTTGGCGTCCAGAGGTTCTCCAGTGTCGTATACGTCTTGTATCCGGTCTCATACCGAAACGAGACTCATCAGAAAAGCACACGAAACGCCATTGTTCTTCTGCCCAATTTCTGTGTTCAAGAGCCCATTGATATCGAATCCTACGATTGTGCATTGCCTATAGGTGGTACCCGTAGCGGTCTTCGGGAATGAAGGTTCACTTCATGCAAGCGGTTTCTGACTGTTTGGTCGCTAATTAAGTTCCCTGAAGAGTGATGAAGCCTCACGGCTAACATCATGGCGGTTATTGTTGGAGCTCTTCGAGTTAAGATTTGAATGTATCGGTCTTGTCTCCGTGTGGTACAGCGATACCGTCCTCCATGGCGCTCAGCCACGGTACCAGTGCTTCGGTAACGTGTCCAAAGTCGACTGATAACACTCTGACTTGTATTCAGAGCTAAAGCCACAGTACGTTGCCGGGAACCAGCTTCTATCATTCCCACGGCTCTGAGCATTTCTTCCCTGCTTAAATGACGTCGCCGCTCCATAATAACGTTGGTTTTAATCAGTAGTAGGGAAACAGTAGCACTAATAATGTCTTCAATGCGTTGTATGTTTTTATAGGGAAAATATTGACAGCTGATTTTCATCTTTTACTCGAATTTGATTCACAGTTCCTGATTCAAATTATGAAATGCACCAAAAAGGATCCATATAAATTTATAAAATCATAAATTTATTACAAAGCCACATCTCAATCTCAAGAAATCCGCATAAAAATGCTTGATCCCTAGACACTTTTGATGTGTGTATTTCCAGCAGGTCTGTTTTAAAATGATAAGGCAGTTTCTCAGATGTTTGAATCTTGAATGAAAAAAAAAAATTACGTAAAAAAAGTCAAGAAAGTTATCCTCGCTATTAGGTACTCATCTTTTCGTCTGTTGGATTGCTTCTCACTTGCGTGCGTCTGTGAGTCCTCATCCTCACCAATGAATTCATTGATGTGGTGATGGAAATTCAGTACTTACCCAATCCGATAATAATGCAATATCGGTCTCGGCTGAAACGAAAAGAAAAATGTAGTAACACTTATAAAAGTCAATATTACGGGCACAGAAGACTTTAACAGATATAGGTAGATAGAAGAAGACGGAAACACTCACTCAAAAACTCAAGAGTTTGTTCTTCATTGCCGACTTGTGGAGTGGTCGGCTCTGGCTCCATGGATGATGGTGATACGGTCTGCTCTCTCACCTCGATACCGGAGTCTCCTGAGCTGGTCTCAGATTGGGTTTTTGCACGTTTTTCTACATTCCGACGATCAGAACTTGGTTGCTTTGAACGCTTACGTTTTTTTCCCTGTCATAAACAATATTAAGTTAATAATCAAAAATCCCATTAATTAAAAAAAAACTGTTATGTGAAAGCTGATAACACAAGTATTAAATTTAGAACAAAAATGATTGTACTTAATAGAACAAAATGTAAGAGAAACTCACGGTATTTTCACGATCTAAGAGATCCAAATGTGCATCTTCTAGTTCCAGGCGGGCCTGTGCTGATGCAACTGAAAAAAAAATATGTTTAAAACAAGGAACAACCTAATCTATCTCAAATCAGATTGAAACAACAATTGATACGTACTTTGAATTTCTAAATTGGCATTTACGCGTTCTAATTCAGCGATATCTTGAGCCTTAGTCGAACGCTCTATGCGACAAATCACCGTCGCCAGAAGTTCAGCTTGTGTTATCTGTAAAAAAAATAATATATTACACTATTTTACACTTACTACATAGGTCATGTAAATTATTAATTACTTTGTAGAATAACAATTATGTACTTACGTTACGATGACAATTCGCAGCTTCAATTAATTCGGATATCAATGCTGCTGTCTCGTCCCGACGCTCCCTCTCATACAGGGCATTGCGCGCACGCCGCTCTTCCTGTAACCAAAAACATGAAATAAAGAATAGGTAGGTATAAAATATTCACAAATAATTATAAACAAGAATGTAATTTATTAACGAACCCGTGAGAGAGGAACTCGGTTACTCCCCGCAGGTCTGCCGCGACGTCTCAATGGGACGTCCGATTGAGAAGAAATTTGTTTCTGAAAACACAATAAAATGTAAAAAATAAGTCATCGGAAATCATTCTCTAATTATAATTATTAATAAAAACACAGAATGTGTACCATACCTTGTCGTTCACCATGTCAGTCGCGAAAGTATGAAGAATGAAACGAAATAAGTTTACTTCAGAACTACACTAGTTAGGTACTGACAAAGTACTGAGAAATTTTTTTGAGACCCGAGTTTATGTAGGTACCTGCGCGTACGCAGGGATGCCACAAGAAGGGGTAGGGATCAACCTGTAAAAGCTCCGCTATTGGTCAGCCAGGGATTGTCTATTCTATTGTTCTAGGATTTCTATTGTTTTAATTTTCTCAAGTGTTAGAGCCAGTTTGGCATATTTTTTGGGAACACCCAAATACTCCGAAATATTTTATTCCGAATTTCGGTATTCCGATTTTCAAAACTCCGAATATCATAATACCTAAAAATTACAATATCTATTATTAAGAATCACGAAATTTATTTAACCGAAAGTCGTATATCCGATTTCTTAGTTTCCGATTTTCACATATTCGAAAAATGTAATGCTCGATGAGGTCTCATTCCGAAAAACGAAATACCGATTTTCAATATTCCGAATAAACTGATTTTTTCGGAATATTGAAAATCGAAATTTCGTTTCTCATTCTACAAAGTCAGTGCCAGAAACGAATTGCTGCAAAACCGGCTCCACGTAGTTTTGTCTACCGTACTCTTAGAGAGTTATTTAAGCCTGTGTGGGCGCGGAGTGGTGAGGCGTATCCTCTGGACTTTGACTGTTTGCCTTCAGGATTGTTATTGTTATTAGGAGAACTTAGGATCCATGAGCGAGCGAAGCGAGCTCGGGACTTGGGGCAACCCGACTCGGACAGGTTAGGTTCGAAGGGGATCTGGGGGTCTGAAAGACCCCGCCATCCCCTTCGTGTTAGGTTACTTTAAACCTTGCTCACAGAAATAGGAGCCCCGCGAAGCGGGGTTCCGTCGATCTACCTTGGTAGGTGGTAGTCAACAAATTGACCAAGGATGCAAGAGCGAGCGAAGCGAGCTCGGGACTGGGGGCACTCCGACTCGGACAGGTTAGGTTCGAAGGGGATGGCGGGGTCTGAAAGACCCCGCCATCCCCTTCGTGTTAGGTTACTTTGAACCTTGCTCACAGAAATAGGAGCCCCGCGAAGCGGGGCTCCATCGATCTACCTTGGTAGGTGGTAGTCAACAAATTGACGAAGGATGCAAGAGCGAGCGAAGCGAGCTCGGGACTGGGGGCACCCCGACTCGGACAGGTTAGGTTCGAAGGGGATGGCGGGGTTTGAAAGACCCCGCCATCCCCTTCGTGTTAGGTTACTTTGAACCTTGCTCACAGAAATAGGAGCCCCGCGAAGCGGGGCTCCGTCGATCTACCTTGGTAGGTGGTAGTCAACAAATTGACGAAGGATGCAAGAGCGAACGAAGCGAGCTCGGGACTGGGGGCACCCCGACTCGGACAGGTTAGGTTCGAAGGGGATGGCGGGGTTTGAAAGACCCCGCCATCCCCTTCGTGTTAGGTTACTTTGAACCTTGCTCACAGAAATAGGAGCCCCGCGAAGCGGGGCTCCGTCGATCTACCTTGGTAGGTGGTGATCTACAAATTGACCAAGGATGCAAGAGCGAGCGAAGCGAGCTCGGGACTGGGGGCACCCCGACTCGGACAGGTTAGGTTCGAAGGGGATGGCGGTGTCTGAAAGACCCCGCCATCCCCTTCGTGTTAGGTTACTTTAAACCTTGCTCACAGAAATAGGAGCCCCGCAAAGCGGGGCTCCGTCGATCTACCTTGGTGGTAATCAACAAATTGATCAAGGATGTAAGAGCGAGCGAAGCGAGCTCGGGATTGGGGACACCCCGACTCGGACAGGTTAGGTTCGAGTTAGGTTAAGCTAACAGAAATAGGAGCCCCGCAAAGCGGGGCTCCGTTGAACCACCTTAGTGGTAATATAACTCAGGAATTCAGGATGCGATAGCGAGCAAATTGTGTCTTGGGGCACCCCGACTCTGACAGCTTTCGTTCTTCTCACAGGGATTTTTTGTAATATTATGAATGAAAATACGTAACTCAAAAATAAATTATTTTAATTACTCAAAAAAAAAATTATAAAAGAAATTATTATCATTGAAAAGAAAATATTCTTATTCAAAAGAAATTCTTTTATTGAAAAGTTAAGAGGCATTTTGACAAGGCGTTTTAAAAGCATACTTTTCTCTGATAAGCGATTAAAGGAGAAGGGAACTACTCCATACATTCCTGGGCCCAGGTGTTAACTGAATCAAATTAGCCTTATTTGTAAGAGAATATAATAACAAGAGCTCACTGAAAATTTGGTGAAATTTGGCTATCCAGGAATCGAGTTATATGAAATAAAGTTAAAGTGAGGTTATATTATAACATTGCAGCTTTTTATGTTTTTTACGAAATACTTTTGAATGGCTTTGGTTGTGTTTTGGTTTTATGCATGGAGCGTGTGTAAAGAGTCGAAGATCTGACACGTTTGGCTCTCTCGCGCCCCGGACATTCGCTACAGTCGAAGACAAGTTTCTTCATCCAATAAACACTTAGCAGTGGGCGCCTACCTTTAGTAAGCACCGACGAATAACTGATAAAATCGCCTCATCTTCCAATACTCTTCTGCCAAAAGAGTTACTGCGACCAGTCGCAATCATACAGTTTACACAGCGATCCATGTCGTCAATATCCTATCGATAAGCGTAAACAGTTGTCCAAAATAGAGCCAGGTAATTTAGAAGTGTAAGATCCGTCAAAAGTCCTATTTAAAGCCGAGGTCGTGGTTAAACAATAAAACAAATAAAACGTGCGCACTCAGAACGAAAAATGAGCGAAAAACAACGAACGTGTGTCATCTGTCAATCGGTGACAGACTGATGTCAGACAGGAATGTTGCCAGCAGAGAAATTAAAGGAAATCGATTCGCTATGAATCAATTCCACAAAAAAATACTCGTTACTCGATTTTAATACATATTCTGAGATTTTACCGATTTATTCGTAATCGATTACTAACATTTTAGGCATTATTTAATCGATTATTTAGTTTCATTACTTAATTTAAGTTTTCTCGCTTCCTAGGTAGAATCCAGGTACCATATTTTGTGATTTCCCTTAGAAAAATATGACAGTTTTTTTAAAACATATTTCAACTAGTTAACTGCTGGGCCCAGAAGTCCCCTTCTCCTTTTCGGAATTCTAATTATTCGGAATTTTAATAATCGGAATTTTAACCATCGGAATTCGTGTTTTTGATGTTTCGGAAAATTATTAATTCGGAATTTTTGATATTCGGTCTATTGAAACTCGGTATTTTGAAAATAGTAATTATAAATGTTAGCAATATTGAAATTTCGGAATTATGAAAATAGGAATAATGATCAATCGGAGTTGTTATATTAGGAATTTTGAACCATTCGGAATTATGAAAATCGGTATTTTGAAATTCGTATTTATGAATTTCGGAATAAAGTTTTTCGTATTATCGTAGTGTACCCATATTTTTTATGACACAAGAGGATTAAAAATCGAGTCTAATAAGTTTACGATATGGAAACTGATAGTTTTATTCTTAAGCTACTTTCTTGAGCTTTGGCGGCTCATTTGTTTTATAAATAAGGCTAGTTATCTTTTCTTGCATTTGTCGTAAATCAGGCTATAGTCTGTTTTTTCTGTTGTAAGAAAGTTATGATTGGTGTGAACACCTGGCGTGACCAATAAAAACCACTTGAATTTGTAAAATACGTTTTTTACTATTTATGACTTTCGCTGTTTTTGCCACTTCCATAACTCCATAATAATACCATATCATTATAAAATTGATTTATTGGCATTATGACCACTACATTGATAATAAAATATTTTAGTTTCAGAGATTATTTCCTACAAAGAAGCTTTCAATCTTTACCTTTGTAATATAAAATTTTAATATAAATAACCCTGACCAAATAAACAAATGAATAATTTTATTAGGTAATAATTAGACAAAATATTGCTCAATTACGTACACGAATCTCATTAGTGAGATGCCTCTCGTTTTTAAGCTATTGCATAGCTTTTATCGCGGGCTCTGAGCGCGGCGCGGCGACTCAAAAAAATTTCAAAAACCTAGGAAAAAAAAATTATATTCTCGTTAAATATACGCGGTAAGCGATGTTATTCTTTAAAAATAAAAAAAAATGTTATGCAATAGCTTTACCGCGGAAGTCTCCGAGTGCCAATTGTATTTTTTTTCTCATACAATATTAATACAGGTTTATATTGATTTTGTACAATTAAACCAGAAATAGGTTGTATTGTTTAATAATAAAAAGCGTAGCAATTCTGATACGAAGCGCTACGAGTGTATGCGCTCGCTACGACTGTCTACGCGCGCGCTACGAGGGTTTGCGCAATGTGCTACATAATATATAGCTGGAGAGCTCTGCGAATTTTTGCGAAAGTGCTTGAACTTGCTCAATACTTCTTCAATTATCCCTAAACATCTGTGTTTAGGGATAAATTCAGAGCCAGGTCTTATGCAATTCAAGAAGTATTGAGCCAGTTTTCAGCGTGTCTCAAGCACTTTCCCAAATTTTTTAAGTAGCTCTTAGACCAAAAGCCATGTCAATGTATTACCTAGAAATAATTCTTCCTTGAAAAAAACATAATAGAGAACCACATACCATCTATTCTTGTGCAACTATTAATAATTCCACGAAATTTCCTGCTACATGACATCTGTGTCGGCTTATCTCTGTGATCTTAGTAAAACAATACACTACTTATATTTTCGCCGAATTTAAAAAGAAAGGTTTTATTGCCCTAGTTACTGTAATTAGCAAAATATGTATTTGGTTGAAAACCCGTTTCACAGCTTGGCAATTGGAACAAGGCATGTAATCGGAATTCTTTACCTGCGTTAGATAATATGGGTTTAGTTTACCAGTACGTATAGGCGCCGACCTGTCTGCACTGACAGCCTGCTATTTCGCAACCCGTAGTCTTTAATTGATAGAGACACCGTAACAATTCGGTTTTATCGCAGGCTCTGAGCGCGGCGGGCGCGAAAAACCTAACGAAAAAACCTGACCACATTTGACAGCACGTCGTTTCAGTTCGGGAGACTTCGGCAATCATAAAGGTACGGACAGACGTGCTCATAAAGGTGCGAAGAGGGATTTACTTTTTCTTACTGATTCTAAACGGCCAGCTACAAAAGGAGTTTTCACAATGAAACCTACTTATAAAATTCTCCTACAACAAAGAAGTTCTTTATTACAGTAGTGCACCACAAACATTTTAAATAAATTATATTCTCGTTAAATTTACGCGGTAAGCGATTTTTTTCTTTTAAAATAAAAAAAATATGTTATGCAATAGCTTCACCGCGGCAGTCTCCGAGTGCCACATGTATTTTTTTTAAATAAAGACTTCCAAAATGATGCGGAAGAGGTGAGGAACAAACTTCACGGCAATACATCTGTCTGTACTGAGTCCTCCATTGTATTTATTGATTGCAAGCAGTTATTATTTGCTCGCGGCCCCGCCTGCCGCTTGCACTGCAAACGCTGCGATTCTTTTGTTCATTTTCGTTAGGTTCCGCTTCTATTTGAACATCGGACGTTTACCCGCTATCTCGATATTTTCCCGTCAATTCTGCTGTTTCGTTTGCTCAGTCAGCAGTTTGTGATAGTTCGTTGATTTACTGCCCTAATTAAGTTGGGGGATGTCTTTGTTATTGCCAATGATATTATTATTATTATTTAATATAATTGTGCGCACGGCTAAGGAAAGGAATGCAATTGCAATGTCGAAGTCTTAGATAAGAGAATCTCCAGATTCCTAGTAGGCCACTGAGAATTGAAGCCAAAACTCACATTAATAAAAAAAAATACATGTGGCACTCGGAGACTGCCGCGGTGAAGCTATTGCATAACTTTTTATTTTATTTTAAAAGAATAAAATCGCCTACCGCGTATATTTAACGAGAATATAATTTATTTAAAATGTTTGTGGTGCACTACTGTTATAAAGAACTTCTTTGTTGTAGGACAATTTTATAAGTAGGTTTCATTGTGAAAACTCCTTTTGTAGCTGGCCGTTTAGAATCAGTAAGTAAAAGTCAATTGTTTTTATGACGGATATTATTATGATTGCCGAAGTCTCCCGAACTGAAACAATATTAGACGATGATGCGTGGTGTCAGGTATTTTCGTTAGGTTTTTGGATTTTTTTTGCTGTAAAAGCTATGCAATAGCTTAAAAAGTGGTTTTACTAAAAACGTTACGTTTTGTTTAAAACACGGAATTTGGATATTTTATAATCAATTCCAATCTTAAGTCAAGAGTGAACATGTGACTTCTTGGCAAGCGTAACTACTTCACCTTCGACCACATCTATCCAACAAGCGATATAGAGATGAAAATCGTAAAATAAAAAAAATACAAATAATAAGTAATATTCGCCATAATCCGTTTCTGCGGAAGGAAACAGCTTTACGCTACAGAATAATAATATACCGGGAACTGTTTCTATTGTTTTCATTCCTTTAGCGATCGTTTTATAGATAAGGTCACAAGAACTGCCGACTTGTTGTAAAAAATAAATATTTTGTCACCCGTGGGCGCTGTAAAAATGTAAAATACCTAATCCCTTTATCTTTTAATTCTATTGTTGTTTTATTTGGTTTTGGATAACACTTTATTCTGTAGGTACTATGAAAGTAGAGGGTCTACAACGACCCCTTAAAGCAATAATCCAAATGATTCACTTTGTGCATTTCCAAAAACGTCATCAGCTATTCATTCACGAAGTGAATCATTTGGGATATTGCTAAGTGGCCGTTTTACACCCTCAGACTAACTTCTAACTAAAAGTGTAATGTTTAGTTCATATATATAAATTTAATTCTGTTCCACTCGATTCACGAAAAGTGTAGTAGTTCATTATTCCAGCTTTCGTATTGATCAAAACCGTTACTGACTTCAATGTGTGTAATATTTTACTACACCCGCTTTACTACAGAATACATAGGTATACAGAGCGACTTTTTAACCGACTTCATAAAGGAGGAGGTTATCAATTCGACTGTATTTTTTTTTGTAGGTAGTGGCTTATACACCGTGTTCTTCACGTTATCCATAAACTTTAGCAAATACTTCTATGGCTTTTACAAATCAAATCCAACAAAGGAAGTAGTACTTAAAAAGGCTTCGTTACAAAGATATTTGTAATTTCATTTAATGAAATTTAATTGAGCTATGCAGTGAGAAAGTATCTTAATTTGGCCTATGTTGCCGCTTAGTGCAATTAAAATGATAAATCTATCAAATACTATTTGCATTTCATTTGTTTCAGCCCGCCAAATGTTATGAATGAAAATACGACGTTGCCAATTCGGATAAAGAGGCATGCATATCGGGTTATTTACGTCTAGGTATTTAGTTTGTATGAAAATTAACAAAAAATAAAAAATAAGAATTTATTAATGTGTCCATAATGAAAAATGCTTACTTCCGTGGTTTGAACATCTGGTCGAAGTTTATGTATATCGTCCGGAACACGGTGTATAGGTATTTGGAAACAAAGAAATTATACGGGTTACTGTTTATTTTACTGATAACAAATAGATTACATATCATAATTTAAGTTATTAACTAAAAAATAATAGCACAATGCAAAAAAAATTAATAACTTATCATAACACTTAAATAAATTTAAATAAGTTACAAATTAATAACAATGGAGGTCAAGAAACTCCTAACATTCAACTTCGAGTAATGATGATATTTCTGTACTAACCCAATCCAAAAAGTTGGTAACACTCCTAAAAGACAATATTATTAGACTAGAGCATAGAGAACTTAAGATTTAGAGAGAAACCCTTGGCTTCAGTATTGTTTTTTTTTATATGCACGACTGACGTCACGTTTGGCGCAGTGGCTGAGCGATCGACCGCTACGCAGCGTATAGCGGGTGCAATACCCGCACGAAACAAATATTTGTAGTATCTGCTGTAGCTGGTCCGGGTCTGGGTGTTTCATGTTTGTGAACGCACCAGAAGATTAAATACCAAAATAAGTATTTTACGAAATCTGATAATTCGGGTACAAGTTATTCCAAAGTTTAAATAATACTATGTTTTTGCTTCTTACTCAAAAAGTCCAGAGTCGGTTCAGACTGAGTAGATGTGAATGTACTTGTCTCGATTCCGGAGTTTACTGAGCTAGCAGATTGAGTTTTAATGCGCTTTTCCTTTCTGTAACATTCGAAACTTACTTTTTCCAATAACTGACACATTTGCCTCTGAAAAAAGAATAAAATATGTATTTAAACCAAACGTTATAGGGTACAAATTTACAAAAAGTATTCTATGAATGTTTCTATACCAGATAACAAATAATAATTAGTACATGAGTAGATAAGGCAAGTTACTTGTATGCAACTTGAACATTGAACTGAGGACTGTGTTTTCTTTTCAAATTCAAGCAACTTGTATAGTAATGTGACATCATACTTGTATGCAAGAACTACTATAAACAATGAAAGAGTACACCAATATGTAAAAGATACTTACAGCATTTTCACCATCTATTAGGTCCAAATCTGCATCGTTTAGTACCAGGCGAGCATGTGCTGATACAACTGTAATGAAAAAAAAATGTAAGTAACAACATAATCTATCACAAATCAAATTGAAACTCAAGTATTCGTACTGTACTTCGATCCATACTTTGTGTTTCTAGATTCGCATCAACGGATTCGCATTGACGCATTGGCATTTCGTGTTCTAGTTCAGCGAAATTATGCGACTTATTCGCACTCTGTATGGGACAAGACATCGTTGCCAGAAATTCAGCATGATACAACTGAAACGAAAAAAATGTAGTAGGTATTAATAAAAAATTGAGAACCGACAAACAATGAAAGAATACGAAAATGTTTAAAAACTTACGGGTGTTTTAGCTTCTAGAATGTCTGCGTCGAACAGACCTAATCGTTCTTCTGCTGACGCAACTAGATTAAAAAACCGGCCAAGTGCGAGTTGGACTCGCCCATGAAGGGTTCCGTAGCAGCAAGCATAGATTAGAGATATAATTATATTGAGATTAGTAAGTAATATACACAAACAATAAAAATAACTTTGTTTTTCATAGTATTTGTATGAATGGCAAAGTTATATTTGCGGTTTTTGAAAATGTACTATATCTCAAAAACTGCTAACTGTATCTCATCCAAACCAATTTTCGTTGGTAGTTTTGGTTGAGGTCTACATTATATATTTTTTTTTAGTTTTATCATTCTCTTATTTTAGAAGTTACGGGGGGGGGGACACACTTTTTACCACTTTGGAAGTGTCTCTCGCGCAAACTGTTCAGTTTAGAAAAAAATGATGTTAGTAACCTCAATATCATTTTTAAAGACCTATTCATAGATACCCCACACGTATGGGATTGGTGAAAAAATTTTTTTTGAGTTTCAATTCGAAGTATGGGGGGCACCCCCAAAATTTGTTTTGTTTTGATTTTTGTGTGAAAATCCTAATGCGGTTCACATAATACATCTTTCTACCAAGTTTCAACAGGATAGCTCTTATACTTTCGACAAAAAGTGGCTGTGACATACACGGACAGACAGACAGACAGACAGACAGACAGACAGACAGACATGACGAATCTATAAGGGTTCCGTTTTTGCCATTTGGCTACGGAACCCTAAAAAGAATTAATAACGATTTGAATACCAAAAATTAAGTTAAGAAACCAAAGAAACGAAATATGATACACTAGCTGTGCCCGCGACTTCGTTCGCGTGGATGTCGGAACTTAACAATGAAATTTTTTAGTGCTTCTTTATTAACAACATTAGCTGTAAACCGTCATTCTGGAGCATACATAAATATGCGTACGTAAATCATCAAATGAGTCCCCACCCAGGGCAGGGAAAGAGGGATTGTCAGACTTGTACTGATTAAAATCCTCGATGTCCTATAAATCCTATAATAGGCCTTTACGTTCCGGGGTCAAGGTAATTCGATAGTTCCGCGACCCCGGCAGGCTTTGGCCTTCTAAGGGGGGGACCGTCATTGTGATGACACATTGAGGCGCGTGTTGAACACAACGCGCCGTCGACCCAGGCATACTCGCCGCCCGCATGCTCGTGCAAGTGAAAAGTCTACGTTTAAATGCCTCTGGGTAGTATGGGCGTACTCCGGAGCCTGCCCGTTCCTGCCTTTACCGGCGCTGGCAGCCCCAGAAACAGGTCGTACCTATGCGTGACCCATCGTATCCCATCGTATCTCATCGTATCCCATTATATCCCATCGTATCACATCGTATCCCATCGTATCTCATCCTATCCCATCGTATCTCATCCTATCCAATCATATCCCATCGTATGCCGTCGTATCCCATCGTATCCAATCATATCCCATCGTATCCCATCGTATCCCATCCTATCCCATTGTATCCCATCGTATCTCATCGTATGCCATCGTATCCCATGCTATCCCATCCTATCCTATCCTATCCCATATTATCCCATCGTATCCCATCCTATCCCATCCTATCTCATCCTATCCCATCCTATCCCATCCTATCCCATCCTATCCCATCCTATCCCATCCTATCCCATCCTATCCCATCCTATCCCATCCTGTCCCATCCTGTCCCATCCTATCCCATCCTATCCTATTCTATTCTACGATTCCTTTAAATCGCTTTAATTAATTTACATTTTTTGTTTGTAAGGTGTAATCTGATTACGATGAAATAAAAAACATAATGTTACTTCAATTCAACACCTCTATTCCAGGTTTTTTTAACGCCATCTACCGTGTTATCGTTGGTTTAGATGAATTATTTGAATATGTAGTTTTTCTATTCGAAGCTAGATCGCGCTACTGAACTGCGCGTCGCGGTGTGAACTGACCGTAATATTTTACTTCTGGATCACTTTAAATTCAAATATCTTTTGATAGACTGAACCGATTGCAATGAAACAAAAACTAAATGTTACTTCAAGTTACGCTAAATCGTTGTGTATAAAAATTATCTACATTGATTTCGTACATTTTACGTGATGCCCGAATAACCAAACATACAAACAGACAAACAGATAAACAGACAAACAGACAAAAATTCTAAAAATGCTGGAAATGGGTTCTATTGGTTGTCCTTTAACATCCTGGCTATATTTTTTTTATTTTTTTTTAATGTACAAAAATTTCTTTTCTACAGTTTTATTATATGTATAGATATTTGCAGTGGTTGCCCAGTGTTATCGGCCTCGACTTACGAGTTGTAGGTCGTGGGTTCGAACCCAGACTGGCGCATTACTTTGTGTAATATATTTTTTAATACAGTTGCTCAAAAAGTGGCATATTGCAGGGAGGTATAGCGTTCGGGAAGTGGGCTATTACACACTTTTTTTTTTTTTTTTTTTTAGGGTGGCAAAATCATCAAATGAGTCCTCCCGCCCTGGGTGGGGCGGGAGGGACTGTCAGACTCTTACTGACTAAAATCCACCCGTGTTCCGTCGGATGCCCTTTACGTTCCGGGGCCACGGTATCCTGGATTAAGAAAAATCCGCGACCCCGGCAGGCATTTGGCCCCATAAGGGGCCCCGTCGGTGACGCGTGAAACACGACGCG
Source organism: Agrotis exclamationis (assembly GCA_950005045.1). Classification (NCBI taxonomy): domain Eukaryota; kingdom Metazoa; phylum Arthropoda; class Insecta; order Lepidoptera; family Noctuidae; genus Agrotis; species Agrotis exclamationis. The sequence continues at coordinate 9,273,642 of OX465436.1, read as the reverse complement.
CCACCGACCCGGGCTTGGTCCTTGGTCGGACGGCGAGCATTCCCATTACTCACCGTCCGCAAGCCCGCTCCGCCGCTGTGCCCTCTGCTGTTCAGAGGGACACGCGTTGGAGCGTCCACCCTGGCTATTACACACTAGTGCTTTTTTATACCTTTCCCGCACTAGTGCGTTCTCTTTCCCAACTGTCATGCCGGCTCCAGACTATGGCCGTGAAGCCCCGCGAACAGGCGCGAACGAGAATGTGGATGGTTTTCGCGGGGTCCACGGGTGTTCGCGCCTGTTCCCCGAGAGTTCACGGCGAGAATTCGCGGCGCGAATTCTCGGCAATAGTCTGGAGCCGGCATCAAAATAACGTCTATTAAAAAGAAAAACCAACCATGAAGTTTTTACTGAGAGTTTTTGTGATTCATACAAAAACGTTTATTTCTAAAAAGAAGCTACTAACTAGCTAATTTATTTCAATGTCAGATTTAATGATTTAGGTTAGGTTTCATTTCATTTCATCTCATTTTCATTTCATATCAATAAAAAATATCTACTGAAGACTAAGCTGTATGGCGTTCCCTTTGCCTACCAAAATAGGTACAGACCTGGCTGTATGGGCTTGACTCTTTGCCTATCCTAACGGACGAAGAAAAAAAAAATCTACGGTTGGCGTCATTTTCCAGAAATTTTCCACAAATGTTTTATTATTTATTAAATAAGGAAAACATCGTGAGGAAACCGGCATGTCCTAGAACCAAAAATTCGAAGACATGTGACATCTACCAACCCGCACTGGGCCCGCGTGGTAGAACTACATCTTTCGTCTCATTCACCCTAGACAACGTATTGAGCAAAAGCGCTTCCAATGAGGTTCGATCAGTCAGGTTGTTTATTCTCATAATGTGAAACTCTTTTTTTTTTTTTTTTCGTGGTAAAATCATCAAATGAGTCCTCCCAGCCCCGGGCAGGGCGGGAGGGACTGTCAGACTTGTACTGACTAAAATCCACGGTGTCCTTCAATAGCCCTTTATGTTCCGGGGTCACGGTAATGGTATAAGTCCCGCGACCCCGGCAGGCTTTGGCCCTCTAGAGAGGGGGCCCCGTCATTATGCTGACGCTCTTTGAGGCGCGCGTGGAACACAACGCGCCGTCGACCTGGGCATGGTCCATGGTCGGGCAGCGAGTTGCCCTTTACTCGCCGCCCGCATGCCCATAATGTGAAACTTTTTGGGTGGAATTTGGTGGAATTCTTATTTATTTTTTATGGAAATAAAAAAAAACCGTAAAGAAAACGCGCGGTGCTTTACAACGGGGTATGCCGTAAAATAGGTACATACTTAGGTGAGAGTACCTATTTTACCGCACGTTCCGTTTTATGGTGCGTAATTTTTAACTTTCGAACAATGTATACAGGCTTTGTAAATGCATTTGTCGAGCAAATGTGTTGAAAAATGTTATTTAAGGGCGCGTATTCTGAAAGTTTTCAAGATTTTTTTTACATCTAAAACTATACACCGTGACTTTTTAGTCGTCTTACAACGGCAGCCCAGTTCATGTATCCAATGACTAGAACACGTTTATAATAAAAAAATTGGTATTTAAGAGATTTGAAAAATGTATACATAAAATTTTAATTCATTATTATGACGCAAGGAGTAATTAAAAACACCCTTGTCTCATAGAAAATGGAGATGGAATGATCTGCCCCACTATTGCGCTGGGTAGGTATACTCTACAGCTTGATACGTAAACATTTACAAATTTCTAATGTACCTATTTATTAATAATAAAAATTATTTTTAACGAATAAAAAAAAACTAAACTCGCCTAGATGTATTTTAGGTCGGGTACATTATGTGGACCGCTTTTGTAAGACGACTATAAAGTCACGGTGTATATTTGGTGTTACGATATTAATTATTGCATTCCCTTATCAAATTTTTAGTGCACCACAGAGCCATAAATATTTCTTATTTCCACACATTGCGAAATTAATTATAACTTGTAAATATTTGACAGCTATTTGCGACGTTGCCAACTTTTAGAATACGCGCTCTTAAAAACGAAACCCGTGAGAGTGTCAGGTCTGCCTCGGTACCTCGGTGTAATGTTTGTTTCTAAAATCACAGATAATTAATTAATTATTCGGTAAACGAACTTATGACGAAGTCCTTACGGATACCTTCTCACTTGTGTCTATGAGTCATCACATAATTCACTGGTGTGGTGATGGTAATTCGGCACTTACCCAATCCTACAGCAGTTCGATATCGGCATTGGCTGAAACTAAAATATAAGGTTTTACATACATGCATCAACTCAAGCCTTTTTTCCCATAGGGGTTACGCAGAAACGACAGTGTGCCACATGCTTCGATCCTTACATAGGTACCAGGGATGTCAGACGTATGTACCAACTTCTTTGTATATATACCAGTTTTCAGTGTCACGTACCATGTACCAAGACCAAGACTACTCGGTCCTTGTACGCAAAAATACCAAGATTGGCCGTTGACCGACAAAAATACACCTACAATACAGAACAACCGACTTTGATGGAAGAATCAATGAATACTAACTAAAAATAATCAATCACTATTATTATGAAATCAAATATATCACAGACAAAAAAAATGTAATTTTTTTACTGTGCGACTGGTAAAACTGCTTTCTATGGCTAGTGGACTACTGCGCCATCTTCGCAAAGTAAGTATTTCTTGTTTACCTTTAAAAACACTGAGCGATCTCGTCCTCGGTTTTGGTACGATTTTTTTTGAACCACGAAGAAAAGAGACTCATCACAGTTTCTTCACTACAAACCCGAGCCCAATGAATAATTAAGTGACTTTTTTCTTCGAAAACGTTTTTTTTTAAATTTGTAAACAACACTTTGAAGCCAAGACGTTTAGACGATAAAAGTGTCAGTGTGGAAGAGTCAGAAGTTCGCCGCTTGTTGTTTCTCATCCTTCGTCCTTACCGTAAGTGTCATGCTCCCTAACTATTTATTTTACTTAGCCACCATTCGCACGAGCGCTGTTTTTAGGCGTTAAAAAGCGCTGAGCTTTGCAAGTGTTGGAAGAATTGAGAAAACCCGAAGTATCGATAGGACGGGACTTGGTGGGAAATTTTCGGGCAAGATTGTAGAAGTTTGCATAGCTCTTTATTCAAAGACTAAAAAAATACTAAAAAAGAAAAAACAAACGTCAGTGTGTCAAGACTTGTCATATGTGAAAAAAAAATTACTAACTTTGTGTTAAATTAAATAACGTGCTAAATCTGTGTTGTGTTGCCGACCGAACTAACAATTTGGACCATCCCACTGCTCTGCATGGTCGTAAGTTGTGAACTTTATTAGGTTGAGGGCCCGCTTGTAAGATGGAATCGGAAACATTCAAATTGAAAATTGGTCTACTAGAGGGCAAGTCGAACTGGGATACATGGAAATACAAAGCCAAATGCCTTCTACGCACCGTACCGAAAGCGCTAGAGGTAGTTGAGGGCACGTTCCAGAAACCCACACCACCAGCCAACGGAGCTGGAGATGCCGTCGTCACTGCGTACAACACCGATGTAACGTTGTTTGTTAAAGCTGACGCGAATGCCCTTCTTATTTTGACGACCAATATGCACGAAGAGACACTTAGGAAAGTCATGAGATTTGCTGAAGCTCGTGAGGTATGGCTTGAATTACATAGACTTTTTGATGGTACCAATGAAGATAAGGCATACAATCTGTGCATGACATTTTTTGGTTTTAACCCTTAATTTGGAAATGTGTCTTTAAAGATACGGCATCTTTAAAAAAATCTGTAACATTATATATTCATATTTTTTTGAATCGATCGATTTGATCTTAAAGATTGATTCAGCGCATCACTAGAAAAAATAAGTCTGTTGCATTTTGAACGACTGGACATCCCTATTTACGTCAAACTCGAAAAATGCCGAGCACGAGGAGCAACAAAGCTGTAAGTTTTATTGATTTCTTTTTTTTTTACATGTAACAGTGCCAGTTTTTTGTTAAATTATATGTATATTGAAATATACGAACGATCTAAATGAAAATCTAGTATAGAAATGTATTCTCCAAGCTGTGATATGTTTTCAAACTTCAACGTGCCTTTAAAGATACTTTGCCAAAGAGCCGACTAAGTAGTGAATTACGACATTGTGCTTTATAAGTTACATTGCCAAGGACCCTCATAAGTAATGTTTTATTACAATGTGACTTTAAAGTTACTTTGCCAAAAGTTAATCAAGTATCGCATGTTTTGTATCTTATGGTGTTTACATAAAAAATCAAAATCAGACGCATGTGAGACCCCATTGTATGTGAGGCTCCTTAGGGTGAAATTAATGCTTTATTTGAATATAATTTTTGTCTATTTTTTGCATGTTTTCACATAATTAGTCATTATGTTCAGTTTGCTTGGGTTTCGGTTTGGCTGCATGTGTTGTTTTTTTTGTTTGTAGGTACTCCAACGAGCTAGGTCTAAGCGCATTTTAGCGTTGATCCCTGCAAGGAATTCACAATCAGACGACAGTGACACAACAGACTGTGAAGAAATTAACATACCTCCATCAGAAGATGAGACCTACTGTAGTTCCTCAACGCCTTCTCTAGATTCTTCTTTAGATCGGATGAACCTACTCGACAGTGATGGTTCTGAACATGATGCACCTATATCTCCGGCATTGCAAAATGCCCCCACTATTTCTATCACAAAAGATTTGCCTTCCTCTTCTATGATGCAAGATATACCTTTTTCTCCAGTGTTACAAGCAGTATTTCCTTCTGAAAACGAAACCGATTACAACTCAATACCATCATTATCTTCAATTCCACTATTACCTTCACCAGCAGTACAGTCACCCCTCAGCTTACAACCGACTCCAAACACATCTCAACACCTGCAAAAACAGATAACCACAAGATCTGTAAGGCGTGAACGAAACAACCGCCCCCGTTTAGTGGCGAAAAGAAATAAGCGCATACCTATAAATTTCAAATGGAAAAAGACACGCTTTATTCACGGGGCAACTGTTGAAGCAATGCCATTTTCTCATCCACCTGCTGAAGTACCGTCACCTCGTCAATACTTCGCATTATTTTTTTCCGACGAAATAATAAGCGACATTGTAACCCAGACCAATATGTATTCAGTACAAAAAATAGGACGCTCCATCAATGTAACTGCGAAAGATATTGAAGAATTTGTTGCTATCCATGTTATTATGGGAGTAGTTAGAATGCCATGCTATTTAGATTACTGGAGCATAAAATTAAGATATGCACCTGTTGCAGATATAATGCCAATAAAAAAATACCAATTAATTCGCAGATTTTTACATTTTGTTGATAGCAATGAAGAAAGTTCGGATAGGTTTCAAAAGGTCCGACCTGTTGTTGAAAAAGTTCGCCTAAACTGCTTGCTTTTAGCTGAAGAAGAAAATCAATTCAGTATTGATGAGATGACTCTTCCTTACAAAGGTAAAAAGGCTGGCAATCGTCGTCAATACAATGCGAAAAAACCTAAAAAGTGGGGCTTCAAAGCATTTGTCAGATCCGGTGTGTCGGGTTACATCTACGATTTTTTGCTATATGGAGGCGACGATACGTTTCGCAACATACAATTTACGGATAGAGAAGAAACTCTGGGTTTCGGAGGTAAAGTAGTTGTGGCACTGTGTCAATCTATCAAAAACAGACCGTGTTTTGTATACTTTGACAACTATTATACGTCTCTAGAGCTGGTGGTTTATCTGAGAAATGAGCTGGGAATATTTAGCCTCGGAACCATCAAATCGAACCGTTTACGTGGATGCCAAAATGTAATAGACGACGATAAAAAGATGAAAAAAAGAGGCCGCGGTTCATTTTCTCAAATTGTCTGCAACGAAAATAAAATTGCCGTTGTCAAGTGGTTTGACAACAAACCTGTCACTTTAGTAAGCTCATTTGCAGATTCCTATCCAGTAACCAAAATAAAGAGATATTCAAAGGAACACAAAGCCAAAATAGATATCGATTGTCCCAAAGTCGTCAGACATTATAATACACACATGGGGGGCGTAGATTTATCTGACATGCTGATAGCCCTATATAGGACTCAAATGAAAACCAGAAGATGGTACATGGGCATTTTTGCCCAAATTCTAGATATTAGTATAAATAACGGTTGGTTATTGTATCGACGGCATTGTGCACAAAAAAATGTAAAGAAAGTGTTGAGTTTGAAAGATTTTCGATGTCACATTTACTTCTCACTAATTTCCAAAGAAGTGGTAGAAAGGTCTGATGTAGCGGGACCTAGCCTGAAAATAAAGAAACCAGTTAAATCCCGGCCAATAGATGAGATAAGATTTGACGGTATGGGTCATCTGCCTAACCTTGAAAGTAGAGGACGTTGCAGGGTATGCAAAGATGGACAGTCCACTTTGATGTGCATTAAATGTAACGTGCGGTTATGTCTAACAAAAAAACGAAACTGTTTTTACGATTTTCACGTGAAAAAATAAAACTTTAAGCATTCTTTGTTATTTTTAATAAAAATTTAAGCATTTTTTTGTCATTTTATTTCAGAACCCTGATTTGGTAATGTATCATTTTTGACACACTTCCAAAAGACTATACATTCCTCCGTATTTGGCAATGTGTCAAAAAAGACACATATGATTTTCGCGTAATTACTGAAAAAAGATTTTTTTTAGTATTTTCTTTTATTCCCTTACACCTCAAATAATCGGTATATAAACATTTTTGTATAAAATTTGATAAAAATGGTGCTTGCCAAATTAAGGGTTAAAAAGGACTCCGCTGACGATATAGCCACACATATGTCGAAACTTAAGAACATATGGACACAGCTGAATCAGGAACTCAAGAGAGACGACAACCAGGAGCTACCGGAATTAATGCTCATTTGCAAAATCCTGGATACGCTTGATGAATCTTTCTTTACGTTTAGAAGCAGTTGGCTATTACTCCCGAAAGCGAACAGAAACATCGATAGTCTAACAAGTCATTTATGCTCATTCGAACGGGCACTGCTAAGTAATAATGCCGTACCGCAGCAAGAAGCCCTGTTTACAAAAACGAGCACCTCTGCAACAGAGAAGAAGAAGGATAAGAAATTAAAATGCAATTACTGTCAGGCTATAGGTCATCGAGTAAAAAACTGTCACAAGTGGATCCGAGATGGCAAGCCTCCAAAGAGTAGCAATACAGCACCTTCTACTTCTAAAACAGCTAACATGATTCTAATGTCTATTGAGAACACAGACGTTTTTCACATCGAAAGAGACACCGAGATCTGGTTTGTAGACAATGGCGCGACGAGTCATGTCACCAATCGGGCTGATTTGTTCCAGAATTTTGAGCGTTTTGATGAGTTTTGTACGGTAACAACTGCCAATGGAAACACGATCCATGCTAAAGGTAAAGGTTCCGTAATACTCGAAGCAACCGTGAAAGGGAAACAACTACGTGTTACCCTGACAGACGTCTGGTACGTTCCAGCCATCAATAAGAATTTATTCTCAGTTCTCGCACTTCACGACAAAGTTCCGAAAAGCACGTTCACATCATCGACAAAAGAATGCACCGTCTTTGTCAATGGAGAAGCAAGCTTAATAGGAAAATCAAGGTGGTTTATACAGACTTGATGTCATAAATATTCCACCTACGTCTATGAACACCCAAGTCTATGCAACAACTGAAACGATGCAGCTCTATCACGAGAGGCTTGCGCATCAAAACAAGAGGCATATAAAAGCAACCATTAAACACGTATTGGGACTAGATCTGCCTCTTGACAAGGAAACATGCGAAGGTTGCATTTACGGGAAAGCACATAGACTTAAATTCAGTACGAGGACTCGAGCTACCGCGCCAGAAGAACTCGTACATACAGATGTATGTGGACCATTTCAACCGAGTTACGCAAAGTATCAGTACTACGTTTTGTTTAAAGATGATTACACAGGTTACCGTATGGTATACTTTTTACGCCGAAAGTCTGAGGTCAAGGATAAACTCGCTTTGATGCTCGCTCAGGCTAAAACAGTCGGACATACCATAAAATGCCTACTTAGCGATAACGGTGGTGAATTAGATAATAAGTCCATTCGAAGTATATTGGACTCGAATGGAATTCAACAAAGACTCGTCACACCGTACACACCGGAACAAAATGGAGTAAGCGAACGAGAAAACAGAACGTTGGTTGAAACTGCAAGATCCATGATGTATGCACACGAAGTAATGCCTCAAGAACTATGGGCAGAACTTATAAACACTGCAGCATACATTCTGAACAGAACGGGTCCTACCAGCATACGCAATAAGTCGCCGTACGAACTTTGGTGTGGGAAGAAGCCTATAATAAAACACCTACGAATTATAGGATGTCAAGCTTACGCCCACATTCCAAAGCAAAAGCGGAAGAAATTAGATAAGAAAGCAATCAAAGGCAGACTCATCGGATATGACGAAGATTGCTACCGTATATGGATAACGGACGGAAAGAAAAACAAGTTAGTCCGTTCGCGAGATGTTATCTTTAACGAACAACCACTTCCCATCAACGAACATGAAGAAACCGTTTCTAGTTCGAGGGAATATTCTTTTAAGCTGCCGATTAATAGCGCAAACGACTGTAAGGCACCGGTTTCGTTAGATATACATCAAGAAACAACTCAGCACGAGGGAGACCATGTTATGGAAGAGCCTTTAGCCTCCATTAATCAAGAACAAAGTCCTGAGGGAGAAAACCTGGAAGACGTCCAAGTGGAAGACTTTGTCCATGAACATGAACGTCAAGTAGATGACGATGCTCACAATTTCGAGGAATTTCATGACGCTGTAGAAGAGTCGCTGCCGCGATACAATCTCCGTGACCGTGATCAACGGAAATGTCCAAAAAGATTTGACGACTACGTATGTGTCACAGAAACTTATCCGTCAAACTATGCGGATGCAATGAAGCGAGACGATTGTATAGAGTGGCAAAAGGCTATGCAGAGTGAAAAAAAAAGTTAAAATCTCTAAAGGACCTCAATGTTTGGACGCCCTGTAATTTGCCTAAAGGAAAGAAAGCTCTTCCCTGCAAATGGGTTCTACGTATTAAAAGGAATCCTGATGGCTCTGTCGACAAATACAAAGCTCGTCTTGTCGTCAAAGGCTATAAGCAGAGAAAGGGACAGGATTATGACCAGACGTTTAGTCCTGTTGCCCGCCTTGCAACGATCAGAGCTCTGTTGAGTGTCAGCGCACAGGAAAACCTTCACCTAGTGCAGTTTGATGTTTGTACTGCGTTCCTCAATGGAAACCTGAAGGAGGAAATTTATGTACAACAACCAGAAGGCTATGCCGATAGTAAAGCTAATGTTTTGAAGCTGAATCGAAGCCTGTATGGATTGAAGCAAGCTCCAAGGTGCTGGAATGCCTGTTTCCAAGAAATATTATTAGACATGGACTTCAAGCAGTGTGAAGCTGACTGTTGTCTATACACCAAGCGGGGCAGGGGTAGGTCTAGATCTAAGTGCTTTGCCTGCCAGCTATGCTTCGCACTGCTTCGCATGCCCTGCACATTTCATGCTTTAGACTAGATGTACACCTATTCTATTCACCTGTCCGGTGCGTAGTTTGGCGAATGGCCTCGGGAGTAACGCAACAGTCGTGATGATCCCCTAGGTAAGTCTAGTTGTCATCCTTCTCGTGGTTGCCGCCTGTTATTGGTCCGGTTCCCTATGAAACGGATATAACCAAAACAACTAGACGTCCCCCTACTCTCCCCTTACCCAAAACCCCCTCCCCACCCTCTCCCACCCGTCACCTACTCCTACCCCATTCCCACTTCCCCCACTGTGGCTGGCTGGGCAATGTGGTCATGCCTGGCCTGCTTCTTCTGACACTCAGATATGTGACGGAAGGTGGGTATCCTGACCACCCGCGTGTTTGTGCCGTGCGCGGGGACCCGTACGGGGGGATGAAGGAATCCTGGTGATTGAGCCGGCACGGTTCGGCAACACATCACTTTGGTCTGGATTTCTCCTTACACGGGAGGTTGCAGCTGAGCCGGCTGCAATCAATCGGCTGCGGTGTCCGCTAGTACGGCCACCAGGCTAGCAATCTTGGTCGATGGGGACCGCAGTCGGCGGCGCAACAGAACCGCACTTTGGTGAGGGACTAACGGCGTCGTCCGCCTCGCGGGCAACTCAACCGGGAGAGCTATATCTCCGCAGTAGCCCTGGTGCCTACTCTAGGCATCCCCATATGAGGGCTCTGTGACGGGTGGGGAGCTGCGGATACGAATTTTTAAAACTCTTTTAATGGATAAATCAAATATAAAATCAAACTCGGGCCAGACCGTTTCGGGTGGGCCAAAGGTTGACCCCCTCGGGGGGAGACAAAAGGTCGACTCCCTTGGGGGGCGACACAAAGTTGAACCCCATGGGAGGAGACAAAAGGAATCACGAGAGGGGGGTAATAGGCTGATGGAAGGGAGCCGTACTGGCGACCTGAGCGGAGACCAGGGGAACTCGGATCGGGTGGGCTTGTCAAGCAGGGAAGGTGGTACGCATGGCAAGCAGCAGGCGGGGCGCGAAAGTGCACCGCAACGGGGAGTAGATCCATCTCCGAAAAAGAGGCTCAGCGGAGCGGCCAGACGGAAACGTCTGCAGCGACAGCCGCAGCAGGGATCTGCTTCTGGTTCTGCAAGCCGAGCTAAACGGATCCGAGAGGTAAGCGACGAAACCACTGACACCAAAGGCGACTCCAAACGCACAAAGCACGAGGAGACGCCCGGGCCGTCATACAGGGACGCTGCCTCTGGGATCAAGATGGCAATAGTGGCTGAGGACCACCCTGAGGTGGTACTTAGCACAAACCTGCTTGGGGAACTGCAAGCACTGGTATGGGAGTTGCTGGAGGAGACACCAGATCCTTTGCCTGTGGTCCACGTAGGCAGCCTGGCAGCAGGAGCGTTGCACGTGACATGTGTGGGGGACGAGGCTGCAAAATGGCTTGGCGGACTGACAGGTAAGACTGTTCGGGACGTCAAGTTGAAGGTCGTGTGCGCAAAGAGCCTCCCAAAACCCATAAAAATGTCCTGGAGGACAAGAAATATAGGCTGCACCGACACAACGCGGGTTCTCCGGATGCTGCAGCGTCTAAACCCGGGTATCAGGACGAGCGAGTGGAAGTGCAGACGCTCGTCGAGGACACTCATGTCAGACGGATCGTCTACATGGACCGGGCGTCGGCTGATGCCATCAGCAGCCAGAGCTACTGCTTGTCCGCGGGCCTTGACAAAAGCACCTTCAAGCTTCTCGAAGACATCGAGAAACGCTTGGAGGAGCGAGCCAGGGTTCAGGCGGAGAAGGAGGTGCAGGCAGCCGTGGCACCGGCCGAGGACGGGTCATATACGACGTCCATGCCGCCAGCACCTGGCACGAAGTCGGGCGACGGAGAAACACCGGAGGAGCATATGGCCGCGCCGAGGTCTCCCAGTCACTCAACCAGAACGGAAGAACTGCTGGGAGAACTCGATGCGCTGGACCTGGCATCCCCCCCGGGTCCCACCCAGGAGGAAGCCCTAATGGACAGCGACCAGTAATGGTTGCGTCAAGCCCCCATCACAAGCGCAAAGATGGAGGAAATCAGGTGTGTACAAATAAACCTACATCACAGTAAGGCAGCTACGGCCATTCTGGCACGACAGCTGAAAGGGAAAAAATTCGATATAGCCTTAATTCAGGAACCTTATATATATAAAGGGGACATTAAGGGCCTAGGTGGGTGATGGTGTAATATTCTATCTATGCTCCACTAATGATGTGAGGACATGCATCTATGTCAGAAATGGTATACATGCATTGCCCTTACATGATTTCTGTTCCAGGGATCTAACAACTGTCAAGATCCAAATAAGTAAGGGAGATGGCAGAGGCAACGTTCTTGTTTCATCTGCTTATCTTCCGTACGAGGCCGAGGAACCGACGACACAACAAATAAGGGACCTCGTGGAGATGGGCAACCAAGCGAACCTGGATCTAATCGTGGGGTGTGATGCAAACGCACACCACGTTATCTGGGGCAGCTCGGATGTCAACAAAAGGGGAGAGAAGCTTCTGCAATTTCTGGTAAGCTCATCCATGCAAATCCTTAATAAAGGCAACAGGCCCACTTTTGTTAATGCAAGACGGGCAGAAGTCATTGATCTCACGTTTGCATCCAACAGGGCCAGCAAAAAGATCAATGAATGGCATGTATCAAGTGAAATCTCATTATCAGATCACAACTATATATGCTTTAGGTACAGGACAAGACAAATACTCGAGACTGTACAGCGGAGGAACCCAAGAAATACTGACTGGTGCTCGTACGTGAATGACCTCAAAAACAATTTGGGTAACTCAAAAGGTAAGCTCAATTCAATTATAGACATAGAATTTGAAGCGGACAGGGTCGGCCATGCCATACAACAGGCGTGGGTCGACAACTGCCCTATCAAAACAACAAAGGGCAAAAAGGAGCCGTGGTGGACGACTGAATTGGACGGACTGCGGCGGGAAGCCAGACGGGCCTACAATGCCGCCAAGGCTACAGGTAACTTCGGTCTCTACGCCTGCAGTCTGACCCAATACAACAAGGCTGTCCGCAAGGCTAAAAGAAAGGCTTGGAGAGATCACTGCGAGAAGATCAGCACGATACCAGAAGGTATGAGACTCTCTAAGGCAATGTCAATGACAAGGGCGAATCCACTATCAACCGTAAAGGGGGAGAATGGTAAGCATACCGAGACTGGGAAGGAGACCCTTGAAATCATGTTCAAAACTCACTTCCCGGGCTCCAAGGTGGTAGAATATGACACAGTAGAGGCCATCAGCTTAGAAGAACAAAGGTCACGCACGACCAAAGCTGATTGGGAAATAGCAAAAAAGGTAGTAAATGAACACAAGCTAAAATGGGCAGTGGGTAAATTCCAACCATTTAAGTCACCAGGCCCGGATGAGATTTACCCCATTTTACTACAAAAGGGTATAACAATATTAAACCCGCACCTGTGCAGGCTGTACAAGGCATGCATAGCTTTCAGACATATACCGAGGATCTGGACAGGTCAAAGTCATCTACATCCCTAAACCAGGTAAGGCGAACTATGAGGAGGCGAAGTCATACCGACCTATTAGCCTAACATCTTTCCTCTTGAAAACCCTGGAAAAGATCATCATCATCATCATCAGCCTATAAATGTTCCCACTGCTGGGACACAGGCCTCCTCTCTGTGAGAGGGAGTGGGCCGTAATCTACCACGCGGGCCCAGTGCGGGTTGGTAGATGTCACATGTCTTCGAATTTTTGGTTCTAGGACATGCCGGTTTCCTCACGATGTTTTCCTTCACCGTTTTGAGAGCAGTGGTGTTGAAACAAATGACACAAAGTAATGCGACTGACGGGGTTCGAACCCACGACCTACAACTCGTAAGTCGAGGCCGATACCACTGGGCCACCACTGCTCTAAAAGATCTGGAAAAGATGCTAGATGAATATATAAGGGAGGGACCTCTGAAGAAGATACCTCTACACAGGCTGCAATGTGCGTACCAGCCAGGAAAGTCCACGGAGACAGCTCTGCACTTCGTGGTATCCAAAGCTGAGGAAACAGGAAATTTGTGTGGGGACGTTCCTGGATATAGAAGGGGCATTCGACCGCACAACCTTCGAGGCCATCAACACGGCGGCGCAGGAGCATGGTATAGAACCCACCATACGTAAGTGGATAAACTGCATGCTCAAAGGTAGGATTATACACTCTAATCTACTAGGTGACAGTCTCCGAGCGACGACCACTAGAGGATGTCCGCAGGGTGGGGTTTTATCCCCTCTTCTGTGGAGCTTGGTGGTTGATTCGCTTCTGAACAAACTGAACACAGGGCCACTCTACACAGTGGGATATGCAGATGATATTGTCATACTAGTTAATGGTAAGTTCCCAGAAACAGTGACAGGGTTAATGCAGAAGGCGCTGGGAACGGTAGAGCACTGGTGTAATCTTAACCACCTCTCTATCAATCCGAGCAAGACCACGGCGATAGCCTTCACTAGAAAAAGGAAGCTCGCAAGGCTGATGAATCTTCATCTGTATGACACTCGTATCGAATGGTCCACAACGGTAAAGTATCTAGGGATAACACTAGACAATACACTGACGTGGAGTACACACCTGGAGAACACAACGACGAAGGCACTTAGGGTCTTTGGCATGTGTCGCTCAACATATGGAAAAACTTGGGCCAAAAGCCAAGGGTTCTACATTGGCTCTATACTATGATTGTGAGACCTATTCTCACATATGGCAGCTTAGTATGGTGGCCGAGAACAAGACTGGTCACATGCAAACAGACACTGTTGAAAGTCCAAAGGACGGCATGCATGGCCATAACGGGAGCGTTCGGAACAACGCCCACGGCAGCGATGGAAATGATGCTTAACATGCCCCCACTGCATATTGTGATACAGTCGGAAGCTGCAAAAGCTCTCCACAGACTATCAGTAAATGACATGTGGAACTTCAACATGCCGAGGACGGATCACACAAGAATGGAGATCCCAACCACTCTCGAAAAGGTCATGTCCATGGGATGTGACAAAATGCGACCCACGCACATGTTCCGGAAGAAGTACAAGATACATGTGCCCAGCAGGGACGACTGGAGGGAGGGCCTGCAATTCACAGACAACTCGAAACTCACATGGTATACGGACGGCTCAAAAATGAAGTCCGGAACAGGAGCAGGCATTTATGCAGAGGACTGTCAAATCAGTCAAAGCATGGGACACTATGCTACGGTCTTCCAAGCGGAGGTCTACGCTATATGTGCCTGTGCCCAGGTAAACCTAGACAGGAATACTAAAGGTAAGACTATTTACATACTAAGTGACAGTCAAGCGGCCCTCAAGGCCCTGGACTCCTACCGAATGGACTCCAGACTAATCATGAACTGTGCCAAAACCCTCAATGCTTTGGGGAGGCAAAACAAAGTCAGATTAGTCTGGGTTCCAGGCCACGTGGGCATCCTGGGAAATGAGAAAGCTGATGAACTAGCCAGAAAAGGATCAGAAAGTGATCTCATCGGCCCGGAGCCATTCGTGGGACTATCAATTAGTACCGTGAACATGGCCATGAGGGCGATGGCCAGGGAGGCCCACCAATCGGAGTGGTCTAGGACGACGAGAATGGGCCACTCGAGGAGATTCATTGACACAAAGGACACCAGGTGGAATGGTCAAATAATCTCACATGGTAGGAAACAGTTAAGGCTGATCTTGGCAGCATTCACAGGACATTACCAGACAAATGACCTGCTGTATAAAATGCGGTTAGAGGACAACCCGTACTGCCGTTTTTGCCCAATGACAGATGTCAAAAAGGAGACCATGAAGCATCTTTTATGTGAATGCGACTCTCTGGCTGGAAAGCGTATGGGACTTCTGGGCCAAGCTTACCCTGACCCAGAGGACTACAGGAATCTGCCAACAGGGGGAATTATATCGCTTCTGAGGTATATTTTTGCCGAAGAGGCAGATTGAAAAGGCTAAGGGCAAGACACAATAGATCCAAAAGGGTCGGAGTGTCGGCAAGGTTACATCGGGCCCGCAATAGCAAAAAAAAAAAAATAAAAAAAAAATACACCAAGCATGTGAATGGCAAGAAGCTACTCATTACATTATATGTAGATGATGGATTGGTAGCTGCCACGGATGAAGTTTTGGCTAATTCATTATTGAATGACTTTAAAGAAAGACTACGGATTACAACGAAACCTGCGTCTCATTACCTAGGTCTTCAATTAACTAGAAAAGAAGATGGCTCTGTTTTCATCAATCAGGAAGCCTACGCAAAAAGAATTTTGGACCGTTTCGGGATGGCTAACTGTAACCCTGTTGCTACACCTATAGAGAAGGAACCTTCACAATCAGGGAAAGCTGAAGCTGCAGACGTGGAAGACTTTCCATACCGTGAAGCTGTTGGCGCTCTCGCTTATCTCATGGTCGGAACACGTCCGGACATTGCCTACGCAGTAGGAGTTGCATCTCGAAAATTGGAATCACCGTCCAAAGAAGATTGGCTTCGAGTAAAACGCATTATGCGCTACATTAAGGGCACAAGCTCTTATGGAATTGAGTATAAAGCTCATCATTTACCAGGCGTGCTAGAAGGTTTTAGCGATGCAGATCATGGTGGAGATCGAGATACCGGACGATCTACTACAGGAGTGGTCTGTCGTTATTCTGGTGGAATTATTTCGTGGCTGAGTCAGCGACAAGTATCTGTCGCTATCTCTACGACTGAAGCTGAGCTTGTAGCAGCTAGTGAAGCAGCTAGAGAACTTGTTTGGCTAACGAGAATTCTGCAAGCCCTTACTAAGCTTACGCATACACCGACGCTCAGTGTGGACAACGAAGCAGCAGTTCGACTTGCCCTCAACCCGGAATTTCACAAGAGGACAAAGCACATACGCATTCGTCACTTCTTTGTAAGAGAACTAGTGGCTGAAGGTGCTATTGAAGTTGTAAGAATTGGTACAGCAAATCAAGTGGCCGACATTCTTACAAAGGCACTGCCACGTTCAAGCTTTGCATCTCTTAATCATGAAATGGGTCTTAGAACTGTTGAATAAGGGAAAGTGTAGAAGTTTGCATAGCTCTTTATTCAAAGACTAAAAAAATACTAAAAAAGAAAAAACAAACGTCAGTGTGTCAAGACTTGTCATATGTGAAAAAAAAATTACTAACTTTGTGTTAAATTAAATAACGTGCTAAATCTGTGTTGTGTTGCCGACCGAACTAACAATTTGGACCATCCCACTGCTCTGCATGGTCGTAAGTTGTGAACTTTATTAAAGATTCGTAATTTCCTGATAAAACTTTGCAAGGGAATTCAAGAGCGATTTGATTTCGACGATTTCTATTAAGAGCATCCATCTAATGCGTTATCAAGAAATGAGCGAACAAAACGGTCAGTCGACCTTTGGACCATCGTTCCAAGAGCCAAGCCCGACAACTTGCAAGCTCTCCAGCGTTTGGATAATGAATGGCGTAGTCTTCCACTCGACGAAATTCCTGAATACGTGGTCAAGGAAAACTAACCCGATATTTTTTGGCACAAAATTGCTCAGCTCACTGACTCTGAGGGTTGCAAAAAATACATCGAACTACCATCTTTCGCAACTGCAGTTCTCTGTACCTACTCCTCATGCAAATGCAGATTGTGAAAGAGTATTTAGCAAATATAATTTGATAAAAACAAAAAGTAGGAATAGGCTGACGGTAGAGAACATTTTCGCTATGCTGGCATCACAGACAGTTAAACTAAGCGCCAAGTGCTGTGCCGCGTTTGAGCCGACGAAAAACATGCATAACCGAAGGACGTCTGTAATTTTGTATGATGCTACAAACAAACAAACGACGGATGCAGAAGAGGATCACCGGACTATCAACGATTTGGACGTGATAATGGAAGAAATCTAAGCTAGAGGACACTACGAAAACCACAGCATTGGTAGTGGAGATGATTTTCGAAACAAAGTTCTAGATTTATTCAGCGTTTTTTCAATAAATATTTTAATTAATTATTTGTTATACTATTAGATAGAAATAACATTGCTCACATTGTTAACATAATTCACAAAATAAATACCAAATCAAATCGCTTGTGCCGCGTTCCGATGCGGACGTGTTTGCATTTTCTGTATTTCGATTAGCGCAGCGCAAGCTGTCGCTCGTAATTTACCCACCATGAGTAACGAACTAGTGGCGAAAGAGCTGCTGGCGTTCCTGCAACAAAAGCTGGATGTGATGGACGAGGTGTCCGCTATCCAGATCTACGCAACGAACTTCAGCGAGGAAGACATAGCTGCTGCCAAGCTGTTATTGTTCAGTGTGCTTAACAAGCGCGACCAGATGGTGTCCCGCCGGCGTGACGGGACTAAGAAGAGCCTGCAAGATATTATCACGCTGTTCAAGGAGACCGACCCTGACGACGTGCCGACGTTTGTAGCGAAGGAGCTACACAAGCTGCCCCCGTCACCTTCGACCACGTCGATGTAACCAGCCTTTTGAAGGACATAGTCTTTTTAAAGGCCCGCCTGGCGGATGTGCTAACGAAATTAGATGCATCCCACAACACCGTCGCTGATTTGCGGAAAGAAGTAAGCGAACTGCGCAACAGTGTGGCGGTAATTAGATCACCTGCAGATGCGTCAAACGTAAACACGGGTCGCGGAGCCGGCCTCGATTTATCGTCGTCGAATTCCGCGTCAGCAGTTTCGTCGCCGGCGCATCCGTCGATTGCTGAGCTTGCGGTGAACCCCGCCCGCGTGCCCCACAGCCCCGCGCTCGTCACCGCGGCTCCTCCGAGCAGCGCCGCACGTACCCCTGGCCCCGTCCCGCTACCAGTGTCTGCAGTCCGGGTGAATACCCCTCAAAGGGATTTTGCTATCGTCACCGCAAGTGCGCCTGGCGCTCCTCGTAAGCCCGTGCTTGAAAAGGCACCGAAACAGGCAGTTGATGATGATGGTTGCGTGACGGTGCAAAGGAGGAAGCGCCGTCAGCGAGCCAACAAGAACCGCTGCGGCAAGGCACCTGTGGAGCCCAATACTATACGTGCTGCCATGCCGAACAATCCGGTGTATATCTCCTGCCTACACTACACCACTAAGGCAGAGGACATCGTCGAGTACGTGCGCCAGAAGACCAAGTACACGCCGAGAGTACAGCTACTAGAGTCGCGCCGCAACGTCAACTTTAAGGCGTTCGTGGTTCGTGTACCAACGTGTTTTGTGCATCTCGTCATGGAGGAGGACTTTTGGCCAAAGGATGTGGTGTTCCGACACTTCCGCGGACAAGTGCCACCAGAACGCACAATGACTAGTGCACAGTGAAATGAAGTGTTTACTAACATAGGCTTAAGTTTCTATATAGGGTGTTAAAATTAACTGCAGGAATTTCGTGTGCGTACGCGGTATCAAAAACCAAGTACATTCCTAAAAAAAAATTTTTTTTAAACCATTTTTCTTTTGGCCTATTAATATGGCCAATAAAATAAGTTATTTGTAAGTATTTCGATGAATTGCCAGTCCAAAGTCTTCAAAATGTGATGGGAAAGTTGGAATCAGCTGTGAACGCTACACACGTGTGAACGACCTCAAACAGCAATCAAATTCATTAATATGGACAAAAAAATGCTAGAAAAAAATATTTTTGGAATATACTTGGTTTTTGATAAGGGGTAGGTACACGAAATTCCTGCAGTTAATTTTTTAACACCTTATACAGGGTGGAATTTTGTAATGCCACCTGGACGGAAAGTACTCTTAATACTGCAGATAGAAAATTTTACTCAAAGGAAACATTCCTTTATTTTTGAATAGAAAGCAAACTGCACTAAAAGATTTTCGAAAATTCTTTTCTCCCACACCCGGGAATCGAACCGGCTAAAATCTGAAAAAAATATACCCTGTACTTTTATTGCATCGATCGTTAAGGTCAATTATAAATTTGTGTATCCAAGAGAATGGAGCCCTTTTTGAGCAACTAATTAGTTAGTTTACCATTTTTTGTAAATAATTAAATAAATTTAAGATTTCCTGGTTTTCCTTTCATTTAATTTATTATGTTTGTTAGAGAGATTTCATCCTTATAATTGACCCTAATAAATATCACGTTCATCAAGTTCATCAAGTCATGATCACGGATGAACTGAAGTAATTGTGGGTGGATGTTTATGAGCAGACAAATCGGTCTACCCTCTTTCGTGTTCGTTTACTCGACACCATCATCTCGTTCACAACACGATTCTGTTCCCGACACACAAAACTCACCGTATCCGCTCACGAATTTGTTTTCGTTCTTATTCGGTTTTTGCATATCGCCGCTTCACCTATTGAATCGTTCATCCTGTAATTTTGCATATACGTTGTCAGGTATACTCATAGATATATAATATTTCTGTGGGTATACCGGTATACTATACCCGAGGCGGACATAAGGTTCCTCATACGGTCAGTTCACACCGAGACGCGACGCGGCGCGACATAACGCAACGATACTTCAAATGTGTATCTTTTCGTGTAGTAAATAAAGTTAGATTTTGAGTCGCTATTAAAATGCAGCACGGCGGCGCAGTTGCGAATGGTGTATCTTATCGTGTAGGAAATAGAGATAGATTTTGAGTATCTCTACTAAAATGTGCGCGCAGCGTCACGTCTTGGTCTGAGCTGACCCTTACAGTGAAAGACAGTTATAACATTCATATGATAATACATCCTAATCTGTTGTCAAATTCAGTATGAATGCGAGCGAAGCATATAATATAGCCCAGTATAAAAATGTGATATTTTTATCTAGTAAGAAAAAAGGAAAAGTTACAATCCGTGTGGTATCGCCGCGACGCCGTGTGTCGGAAGTCAAGACTTCACATGAAAGAAGTCGTGAGCAGAAGCTTAAAACCCTGCTCATTTAATTTAAATAATTAATTTGTTTTATTTCAATAATTCAAAATTTACTGAATTATACAAATCAAATACATCACAATGAAAAAAAAAAAAAAAAAAAAAATGATGTCTAAAGTCTTGTAGCTGTACCTATCGTGTAAGGGTCCCCCCACATTTCCCCACATTTGGCTCGGCTCGGACGACGCGATCCGATGCGAATGGCATTAGTAACACCCTTATTACGTTGACATAAAGGTTTTCTTGACCGGCTTAAACCGATTCCGCGTCGATAAATGTGGGGGGGACCCTAAGAATACAGAGCATAGCAGTTCTACTACGAATCGTTACGAGAGAATGCACGGCGTGCTACGCGAATATTGCACTAATATTTATTACTAACCGCTGCCTGCGGCTACACTCTCTTTAATTTAGAATTTGTCAGTATAGTTCTTCGCAATACTCAAATGCAAATTTAAACACAAAAGAATAAAAAAATAAAGGGATTCTGTACTTCACATTTTTAGCACAAAAAAGTAATCCCACCAAATAAATGGTAACTCATTCCGATAACTTGCATTGTTCTTATTGCTAATCTGGGAAGCGGGTGTTGAACAACATATTTGCTAATTACAATAACTAGGACAGTATAAAACTTTAACGACAGTCATTGAAAATATAAGACAAGTAGTTTATTGTTTTGCTAAGCAGATCATAGAGATAAGGCGATAAAGGGCTACCGTATAATTTTGTCACGTAGTCGTCATTTTCGTGGTAGTACTTAAAGTTTTACAAGATTCGTTGTAGGTATGGTAAGATGTCACTACCAAAAGGTGTGAGTTTTCTCGGAAGCCGACTTTACATGATGCTTATTACAGGTTCTGTAGTTTCTACCTTTTTCTATGGGAAAAGGCTTGAGTTTATGTATATTTGAATTGTTTATTCTATACACCGTGACGTTTTCCAATGACTAGTAAACGTTCATAATAAACAAGAATAGGTATTTAAGAGATTTGAATAATTTAAAAATAAAAATATTATTCATTATTATGACTTTATGACAGAAAGCGTATATATAGAAACACCCTTGTCTCATAGAAAATGGAGATGGAATGATCTGCCCGACTAGTGTGCCGGGTAGGTATACTCTACAGTTTTTAGAATCTGGTAAGGTTGCAACCGAAATTGTAAACTGTTTTGTTTTTTCACTTATTGTGACGTAAAGTAAACTGGAACTTTGGTATTTAATTTCAAGGAAAAACACAGATTGATAAAAACTTATCTGGCCAAAAACTTGAACAAGTACGACGTAAATAACGTCCCTAATATAAATCGGTTGGCGATTGACGAACTATCGATGGATTGGTTTCATTCGAGAACTTACGTATCATTCATTTGCGGCTGGTAATGGTTATTCTATGATAAATAAACCAGTCGTTCCCAATATGTCCTTTGACTGAATCATACTACATAGAGTCGAGTGTGAAAATTATTAAAATAAAGAATTTATATGGTATAAAAGTGAGCAATAATGCCGGAAAAAAAGTGCAGATAATATTTACGCGGCGATTCAACAGCCACCGCCGCTACAAGCAGAAGGTAATTATTCAAATAACTGGAGAACATGGAAAACAATTGTTTTTTGGTTGCTTGTGGAAAAAACCATTCTTCTTCTGAAGTAAAATGTGCCTTATTTACACGTAATTGCAAGTTATGGCAGGGAATTCTTCAATGAATTAGATGTAAGTAGTTCAGAGGAAAATAATTATGAAGTAACAAGTTTTCAGACTATTGTGACCTAAGGAACCAGTTCTTCGAACACGGCTGTAGGAGTTACATAAAAACTTTTTTTAAAAAGGAACAAAAATACAAAAATAAACACAAGTTTAAATAGTTATTTGTGCAACAAGAGAGCAAAGTCGTTTTTTGCTGCGAGTGCTGATTTTGAATCCAGAGCAAGCGAAGGATTCAACGATTGAATCACGAGCGTAGCGAGTGATTCTAAAGTTGAATCCTGAGTGTGGCGAGGGATTCAAAGGCACGAGATGCAAAAAACTTTGCTCTCGTGTAACACACATAACTTTTCACTTCAGCAGCGAGAACACTTTAGGAGATAAAATAATAAACAGGAATAGATTTAAATAACTATTAACTTATTCAACTCTTTACGCCAGCCACGAAATTTTATTCCCGCTCTTTTATTTAAATTAAGGCGTGTTCGTAAATTATAGCACCCATGATATTTTATTATATATACACACATCAAAAGTGTCTAGGGATCAAGCATTTTTATGCGGATTTCTTGAGATTGAGATGTGGCTTTGTAATAAATTTATGATTTTATAAATTTATATGGATCCTTTTTGGTGCATTTCATAATTTGAATCAGGAACTGTGAATCAAATTCGAGTAAAAGATGAAAATCAGCTGTCAATATTTTCCCTATAAAAACATACAACGCATTGAAGACATTATTAGTGCTACTGTTTCCCTACTACTGATTAAAACCAACGTTATTATGGAGCGGCGACGTCATTTAAGCAGGGAAGAAATGCTCAGAGCCGTGGGAATGATAGAAGCTGGTTCCCGGCAACGTACTGTGGCTTTGGCTCTGAATACAAGTCAGAGTGTTATCAGTCGACTTTGGACACGTTACCGAAGCACTGGTACCGTGGCTGAGCGCCATGGAGGACGGTATCGCTGCACCACACGGAGACAAGACCGATACATTCAAATCTTAACTCGAAGAGCTCCAACAATAACCGCCATGATGTTAGCCGTGAGGCTTCATCATTCTTCAGGGAACTTAATTAGCGACCAAACAGTCAGAAACCGCTTGCATGAAGTGAACCTTCATTCCCGAAGACCGCTACGGGTACCACCTATAGCAATGCACAATCGTAGGATTCGATATCAATGGGCTCTTGAACACAGAAATTGGGCAGAAGAACAATGGCGTTTCGTGTGCTTTTCTGATGAGTCTCGTTTCGGTATGAGACCGGATACAAGACGTATACGACACTGGAGAACCCCTGGACGCCAACAGCGATTAAAATCCTGCCAGGAAGTCCATCCTTATAGTGGTGGAACCATCATGGTATGGGCGGGTATTTGGATCGGCGGAAGAACTGAGTTGATTTGGATCAGAGGCAACCTCAACGCTCAAATTTATGCTGAGACGATTGTATCAGACGTCATCGTTCCTCTACAAGTGCAAATCGGTCCCTTATTTCAGTTAATGCATGATAATGCACGACCGCACACCGCAAGAGTTGTAAGACAGACTCTCGCCGCAGCTAACATCAATGTCCTGCCCTGGCCTGCTCAGTCGCCAGACTTGAATCCGATTGAGCATGCATGGGATATGCTACAGAGAAGAGCTCTGCCGAATATGGAGGGTATCCAGTCGCAAGAAGACCTTTTTTTGTTGTTGCAACCAACATGGGCGGCCATTCCACAGCGTGATTTGGATGAACTCATTTTGAGTATGCCAAACCGATGTTCTTGTGTTGTTAGTGTTCGCGGTAGAAACACGGATTATTAATTGTTTAAGTTACCCAATAAAATTTTAAAGAAAACTGTTATTTCAGTCTTTTTTTCGAACTTTTGTGTTAGTGGTTCAAATGTCAAAAATCCCTTTATTAGGAAAATGGCAAATTTCTTTATTAATGCAAAGGTGACTTGGTTTATCGTTACTGTGACAAACGAAAACACTTTATTTGATGAATCCTTAAAGAAAATTTTAATTAATATCAATCAGGAGAAAAGTTATTGCAAAAATATATGTTGATCCCTAGACACTTTTGATGTGTGTATTATTCAAAATATTTACGTAACATTATTGAAGCTAGAAATAAATATTTACAAGTTAATTATCAGTTTTATTTGCAGTAAATACTTATTTTCGTTCAAATACTACGTAAGTTACGAATAAGTTAAAAATTCAATAAATTGCACTGACAATTGACATAATTATCTTTTCACTTCAGTAGCTCAAACATGTAGGTTTTGCTGCCTGAAATCAGTGAGCAAAATGCGATTTTGCTCACTGAGTGAGACAAAGTAACTTTTTAATTTTTGTTTTCAGAAAGCCGCGAATATCTTATTCAGCCTTGGATTAATCATACAATTCGAAACATTTACATGCACTCTATCTCTTTCCCGCCATTAGAAAGAGAGAGAGACAAAGACCAGCAGTTTCGAAGTTCCGATTTTGAATTCGACCTCAAAGACAAACACGTTCGAAAATTTGTACTAACAAAAGAAATTTTGCAAAAAGATAATTGTAATGTCTTTTAATGTAATTTATTGAATTTTTAACTTATTGTTGTATTTAAACGAAAATAAGTATTTACTACAAATAAAACTGATATTTAACCTGTAAATATTTATTTCTATTTTCAATAGTGTTATGTCAATATTTTGAATAATAAAATATCATGGGTGCTATTTCCGAACACGCCTTAATTTAAATAAAAGAGAGGGAATATAATTTCGTGGCTGGCGTAAAGAGTTGAATAAATTAAAAAATATAAAAATAATCGTAAAATATGAGTGAAACTAGCGACGAGAACAGTATTTTAACACCGGAAGTTAAAACAACAAGTTATTAATGCAGAATTAAGTTTCCTACCTGAGAAGTCTCGCGAGAAATATTCTGAAAGCAGACCATGTCTTCAATGAATGGAGACTTACAAAGGGCGCAAGCAGTTTTTCGGAGACGGTGTTGCTATCTTATTTTTTAGATTTATCACAGACGAGGCGATCATCTAGAATTTGGAGTATTTACTCAATGTTGAAAGCTACTTTAAAAACAAAACATAACGTGCATATTAAAACATACGCAAAACTCGTATCTTTTCTAAAAATAATATCAGTTGGGCATAAGGCTAAAAAGTCCATTGAAATCCATTTTATTGAATTGGTACCTCTACCTACAATGTTAATTATTTTGATTTACAATAAATAGTTATCTCAATCTATTCCTGTTTATTATTTTATCTCCTAAATAAAGTGTTCTCGCTGCTGAAGTGAAAAGTTATGTGTGTTACACGAGAGCAAAGTTTTTTGCATCTCGTGCCTTTGAATCCTTCGCCACACTCAGGATTCAACTTTAAAATCACTCGCTACGCTCGTGATTCAATCGTTGAATCCTTCGCTTGCTCAGGATTCAAAATCAGCACTCGCAGCAAAAAACGTCTTTGCTCTCTTGTTGCACAAATAACTATTTTGCCTTTAGTTAGTACAAACCGAGCGTTGTCTTTGAGGTCGAATTCAAAATCGGAATTCGAATTGTATGATTACCCCTAGGCTGAATAAGATATTCGCGGCTTTCTGAAAACAAAAATTAAAAAGTTACTTTGTCTCACTCAGTGAGCAAAATCGCATTTTGCTCACTGATTTCAGGCAGCAAAACCTACATGTTTGAGCTACTGAAGTGAAAATAACTTTCTTTCGGAAGTCGGTGGCTTTGTTTTTTATTTCATTGACTATTACCACCGAATTCCGAATAAAAGTTATTTTAAACTTTTTTGTGTTTGTTTCTGAAGCCGGTTCCTTTTTCAAAAAAGTTTTTTTTACCCTTTTTAACCGACTTCAAAAAAGGAGGAGGTTCTCAATTCGGTCGGTATGTTTTTTTTTATGTATGTACACCGATTACTCCGAGGTTTCTGGTCCGATTAGTGTAATTCTTTTTTCGTTCGATGCAGTATACTTGCAGTTTGGTCCCATAAAAATTTCATCCAATTTGGTTCAGTACTTTTTATTTTGTGAGCATTTTTATTGATGGATGATGTGATGATTTTTACTTTTTTGAGTGTTTGTTACGCGATTACTCCGCCAATTGTGGACCGATTTTCAAAATTCTTTTTTTGCGAGGAATAGTTCACTTAAGGGAACACTGCAAGTTTCATCAAAATCGGTTCAGCAGTTTTTGATAGGGAATTTTATTAGCTTACTAGCTTCTGCCCGCGACTTCGTACGCGGATCCTGTTGCTTATGCCAGCGACAACGGAGTCGTCAAAATCGAAGATCTGAAACGTCTGATGTCCAATAGAGCCCGGGTAAATAATAAATGGGAGCTCTGGCCAGTAGAGTCAGATTTTCAATGATATACCATCGTCTTACTTAAGTCTTACCGCCTTCACCGCGTGGAGGTACTCCCAGTTTAAGTTTACTCGCGCGTGGAACACAACGCACCGTCGACCCAGGCATGGTCCAAGGTCGGACAGCGAGTTACCCTTACTCGCCGCCCGCATGCCCGAGCCTACGGTGGCCGGAGATCGTCTGGCGACGTCCGTCACCGTAGGCTGTAGTGTAGTGTAGTGTGTATTACCACTGCGGCGGCGGGGGTGGAGGGAGGACGCAGTCCTCTCCCTCACGCGGTGCGCCTCCTCCTTCCATAGCATGACTGCTTTGCAGAAGGAGGCGACCGCTTCCCACTCCGTCTCGCCCAGCAGCATGACCTCGACCAATGCCGGACGCGAGAGATGTCCGCTTATAGCCGTCGTGAGGACACGGCGGTGCTCTGCCCAAGCGGGGCAGTCCTGCACCGTATGCTCCACCGTGTCCTCCGGGCGATCCTCGCAGTGGTGACACCCAGGCGTTTCTTCGTCGTATGGTTGTATTTAATTTATGCAGTTCTAGTACATTTTTTGGGTATTAGTATTCACCGAAATACTTTTTTAGCATTGATGACCGGTGGGCGCTGGGCGGCATGAACATATTCTTCATGTTTTCCTAGTACTTTTTGTTCAGATCCCTTATTCAATTTCGGCACTAACACCTTTTTCGTGATCATGTTACTACGTTTTATGTCACGTCCCACGGAAACGGTATAAAATAAAAACAAAATTTAAAAAAAGGTAAAAAGTGTCTAATGTCCTATATGTTTCTCCTGGTTCTAAGCTACCTCCCCACCAATTTTCAGGCAAATCGGTTCAGCCGTTCTTGAGTTATAAATAGTGTAACTAACACGACTTTCTTTTATACACCGTGACTTTTTAGTCGTCTTACAAAAGCAGCCCAGTTCATGTATCCAATGACTAGAACACGTTTATAATAAAAAAATAGGTATTCAAGAGATTTGAAAAATTTTATTATAAAACTTTAATTGGTTATTATGACACAAGGCGTAGTTAGAAACGCACGAAAATGGAAATGGAATGATCTACCCGACTATTGCGCTGGGTAGGTATACTCTACAGATTGATACGTAAACATTTTAACATGGTGTTTCATATTTCTAATGTACCTATTTAATAAAAATAAAAATTATTATTAACGATTTAAAAAAAAATAAACTCGCCTAGAGTTATTTTAGGTCGGATACATTAAGTGGACGACTTTTGTAAGACGACTAAAAAGTCACGGTGTATACACCGTGTTCTCACGTTATCCATAAACTTTAGCAAATACTTCTATGGCTTTTACAAATCAAATCCAACAAAGGAAGTAGTACTTAAAAAGGCTTCGTTACAAAGATATTTGTAATTTCATTTAATGAAATTTAATTGAGCTATGCAGTGAGAAAGTATCTTAATTTGAAATCAATCAAATACTATTTGCATTTCATTTGTTTCAGCCCGCCAAATGTTATGAATGACGTTGCCAATTCGGATAAAGAGGCATGCATATCGGGTTATTTACGTCTAGGTATTTAGTTTGTATGAAAATTAACAAAAAATAAAAAATAAGAATTTATTAATGTGTCCATAATGAAAAATGCTTACTTCCGTGGTTTGAACATCTGGTCGAAGTTTATGTATATCGTCCGGAACACGGTGTATATAGATTGTGTACATGAGCGATGTTAATACCAGTGCTAAGGATTACCAAATTCTAGTGCACATGTAAGAAATGATGTATTTGACAAGAATTTGGGTTGAATATTTAAACTAAAAAGAGTAAAATAAAAAACTTTAAAAAAAAATTTAACCGCCTTCAAAAACAACCACAAAAAAGGGTAAAATAACCTACAAAATAACTTTTCTTTCGGAAGTCGGTGGCATAAAAGACAACGAAATAAAAAAAACAAAGCCACCTACTTCCGAAAGAAAAGTTATTTTGTAGGTTATTTTACCCTTTTTGTGGTTGTTTTTGAAGGCGGTTAACTTTTTTTTTTTAGTTCAGATATTCAACAAAAATCTTCGTATAATCGGCATCTTTGAAAATCTACAATCCAAGCAACAAAAACGGATCTATGCGGGCAACATCACGAGATATCCATTATTGTTGCATATAGGTATAGTAAAACTTTCTCCAAAATGTAACGAACACTTTTCTGAAAACCACTTCAAAATCGGTTCAGCCAAACACGAGATAATCGCGGACAAACATACAATCTCAACCCATTGTTGTTGTCTAGTATCCATAACACAAGCTTTGCTTAGCTTGGGACTACTTACATAGCGTTGTGTGATAGTTGTGGAATATTATTATTTATCGACTTTGAAAATCTTCAATCCAAGTTAGCAAAAAAATCTCTATCTCAAAAACTACTGAACCGATTTTGATGAAACTTGAAGTATTCCATAAGTTGAAAAATACCTAGTACAACAAAAACAAGAGTTATTTAAATCGGACTTGTAGTTGCGGAGATATGCGAACCTCTTTTTTTAAGTCGGTTTAAAATAAGAAAATGTTGTTTGGAGGGTAAACATTTTTCTCTTTGGTGACATAATGCAATTGCCCCCTGTAAAAGGTAATTGATGCTACGCGAAGCCACCTCGGTATGCCGCAGAAGTGAATTTATGGGAGGTACTTATTTTATTTTTGCGAGTTAACAATCAACATGAGCCAACAAAATGTAGCCATTAGCCACATTCGTTGGCTTGTAGAACCGTATCATCCAGTAGCTGAACTCACAACAGGCCAGCTAGAACTGCTCATTCACAAGCGAAGGGTGCCAATCAGGTGAAGAATTTAAAAAATAGTGTTGTGATCAAATTTTGTCCTACTTTTAAACAGGTTGAGAGTACATACATCAGAAATTGACCACGAATCCCCTAGATCGCGTCTTCACACCTACTTTCAGTATTATTTACATACTAACAACCTACTTCTTTTGTCAATTAAAACACAAAACCCCTAAGCTACATTGAAGTTCTGAACAAGGACAAAGCAACATTAAAAAATAACAACTTTAAAAATTTTTTTGCAAAAAAATAAATCAGACTCCAAAAAACAAGCACCGTAAAATGCTGCAAGTTTGCCAAGTAAGCCCAACTCTGCCTATTTCGTTTCGATAACGATATTTCGCGTTTGCTTAGTTTCTTCTTATTTTCTA
This sequence comes from Agrotis exclamationis, assembly GCA_950005045.1. Taxonomy (NCBI): domain Eukaryota; kingdom Metazoa; phylum Arthropoda; class Insecta; order Lepidoptera; family Noctuidae; genus Agrotis; species Agrotis exclamationis. The sequence continues at coordinate 9,243,877 of OX465436.1, read as the reverse complement.
CTATTCGGTAGTAAATTTACATCATTAGGGCAACATATTTTTATTTTTTTACAATGGTAACTCTAATGCTACTCTGTCAGTTGTGCGATAAAACCGGTGCGCGTCGGTAAAAATTTTTAGTGTCCTGTGACTTTTGCAGTTCCAGCTAGAGAAAAGGTGTTTTCAAGCAGAAATCACGCCCCAAGGTAAGAAAATACTGTCTATTTTCTGAATTGTTTGATATTTCTATGAAAAGGACACCATTTCGTCAAAATAACTTAGTAGGCAATGTTGTGCACTGTTTTGGAAACTTGAGTGACACAACTATGCCTGGGTTTAGGGTTGTCACTTATCGAATTTTACTAATGAAGTCTTTTTATGTGATTTTTTTGAATCTGTATTTTTTCTACTGCTTATAGCTTCCCCGACGTTCAAACAGAAAACAAATCATTAACGATTTCATGGCTGACAATATAATTTTGGCAAGGCGTATTTAAGTAACTTCTTAGTAGCAACCCGTAATCTGGAATTATGCCTGTTACATGAAAATACGGTACTGACATGCAACCACATGTTAAGGGAGTGTAGTGACTAATAAGGTGGCGATAGGCTCGCCTCCTATTACACGGGACTTAAAAAAAAAAACTGGCGGAATGTGGGTGTATCATAGACCTTTGCCTAACCCTTCAGGGAATACAGACGTGATTTTGAATTGTGTATTGTATTTTAGTAAGTCTTTATTTTTATTGCAGTTACATGAAAAATGGGAAACAACAAAAAGCGAAGCAGGAGAAAACCAGGAGCTCGCAATTATGCTGATTACTCACAGGAAATATTAGAAGTTGCTGCAGATCTCGTGCGAAATAAAATCATTACATCTTACGAAGTGGAAAAACAGGGGATCAACATTTGGGATCCCGCGACGGACCATTGTCAACAAATCCAAAAATATACATGAAAAACAATTTGGTCGACCTACAGAGTTGTCAACTGAGGAAGAAGTCCTTATTGCAGACGTTGTAAATCTTTCAGCTGAATTCGGCTGTCCTCTCACTCTCTTAGATTGACGTATTGTAGTATACAACTACATACAAAAAAGCGGAAAAAATCGTCTCTTTAAAGGAAAAATGCCGGGTGAACGCTGGGCCCGTGGTTTCCTACACAAAACGACACAATTTTTCGCAAAGGGCAACGCAAAATATAAAAAGAAGCCGTGCTGCGAAAACAGTTGAAGAAATGAACGAATTTTACATGAATCTTGAAACTTCTCTTTAAGATGTTCCCCCCAGCAATATTCTCAATTTCGATGAAACAAATTTAAGCGACGACCCCGGATCTAAAAAATGTATTTTTAAAAGAGGGACAAAACACCCTGAAACGGTCATTAATGCTAGCAAAAGTGCAGTATCAATCATGTTTAGTGGAACTGCTGACGGACATTGTCTACCACCCTATGTGGTTTACAAGGCAGATCATTTGTGGACCAGGTGGTGCGAAAACGGTCCAAAAAATGCTAGGTATAACCGAACCAAATCTGGGTGGTTCGATATGATGTGTTTTGATGATTGGTTTAAGACCATAGTTTTGCCATGGGCTAACTCTCGTGACGGCGTAAAACTAGTTATCGGTGATAACTTGGCATCGCACCTACGAGTAAGCGTTGAGACTATTCAATTTTGTCAAAATCAAAACATCAGTCTTGTTTTTCTTCCAAAAAATGCTACACACCTAACTCAACCGCTAGACGTTGCATTTTTTGGACCGATGAAATGAATATGGCGTGAAATTTTAACAAATTATAAAGCTACATACAGCACTGCAAGCACAATTAATAAATGTCATTTCCCACAGCTACTGCAGGAGCTAATGACTAAAATAGATATGACACGAGAGACCAACATTTGTAAAGGATTTGAAGGATCTGGAATATTTCCTTTCAATCCCTCAAGAGTGACTTTAAAAATACCAACAATTCAAGAAGAAAATACTCGTCACTTTGATGTCAGCCTTCTGGAGTTCTTACAACGAAACAGACGGTCACAGCCAATGAAATGGGTATCAAGAGCAAAGACAAGTATATAATTATAACACCATTGGATTACTTTCAAAGCCGCGTAATGGGTACTGATAAACGTTTTCACAGAAACGATTACTTATTTTATGCCTTATCAGTGGTCGAGTACTTTCGAGCGAAATCGAGTGTTTCGGTATCCTGTCGAATGCGCCAAGGCCAAGGAGAACATACTCCTCGAGGTCTTATTGACAACATGCATTTAACGATGAGGAATATAAGAGGATCCGCTTCATATTGGCAAAGATGCTGTTCAGAGGTTATTGCAATGGTCAGGACATTGGGCCCTCCTACATGGTTTTTGACATGATTTACACTGGCCTGATATGATGAAAGCATTGCTATTAGCAGATAATCAAGATTCAAGCGAAGAGGGTCAGCTCACATTCCAACAGCGTTTAGACTTTTTTTTTTGGTTCAAAAATATCCGGTAGTCGTTGCTCGACAATTTTCACTTTGGGTCAATGCTCTAATGCGATACTTAAAATTAAATAATGATTGCTTATCAGGTCCGGTTGTAGTTTATTGGTACAGAATCGAATTCCAAAACAGAGGAAGCCCTCATCTTCATTTGTTGGTTTGGTGTAGCAATATTCCCGATTTTGCAACTCCAGAAGGTATCAAAGTTATTGAAAGAGTAGTATCATGCAGTGCAAACCCTGTAAATCCTGAATTAAAAGACCTAGTAAATAATGTGCAGATTCATAAGCATACTAGTACTTGCTACAAGAACCGTGATAACCAAACTTGTCGGTTTGGTTTTCCAAGGGCACCTAATGACTCTACAACTTGTTTAGGCCCTGATGAAGCCTTGGCAAATCATGGTCGTTATTGCATTTTAAAAAGGACATCAGATGAAACTATGATTAACAATTATAATTCAGAACTTTTATTTCTATGGGAGGGGAATATTGACGTACAACCTTGTGGCAACGTCACGGCTGTCTCATATTATGTTGCAAAATACGTAAGCAAATGTGAACCTCATGACACGGGGGAGGAGGTTATACGAGCGTCTATAACCAAAGCTAAGAGACAAGGTGGTACCGTATGGAACCAGTTGTTCTCGGTAGCTATGGCCATTTTGTCTCAACGCTTGGTGAGTGCTCCTGAATGTGCATACAGGCTTTGTCATCTGCCTCTCAAAATGAGCTCTCGAAAAACTGTTTTCATTAATAGCTGCAGGCCAAATGAAAGATTCCGGCTTTTGCGATTTGAAGGTAACGACACGTCGTTATATAACAATATCTTTGACAGGTATATACAAAGACCTAACGATTTAGAAAATTTAAGCTTAGCCGAATTTGCTGTGCGTTTTGAAACAGTGTCAAATACGACGTGGAATGAGGAGGACGGCGATGCAGAATTGAGACAATTAGACAGCGAGCGAACACGTTACATTAAATTACGAGACAATACCAGAATGCGCATTAGATACAAAGCGGCTGTTTTACGTACTCGTTACTACACACTGAATAGTGATAAAGAAGGATACTATTACAGTTTAATAGTGTGCCATGTTCCATTTAGAGATGAAGCCGAGCTTTTACTAGAAGAAGAAACGGCAGAAGCGTGCTTCTTACGACGACAAAATGAGTTAAAGCCATTGCAATCCAATAATAATAATAATATAATAATAAACCATTTATTTTCAGGTAACAAAGACCCATAGATAAATACCTTAACCTAAGTATACATAATGTTTTATTACAGTTGTGTTAGTAAATATAAATTAAAACTATGTTAGTATCACTAATTTGCACTAATGCAATGTTAGTGCAGAACAGTTTGCTCATGCTGAACAGATTATTCAACAAGCTCTTGCTCAAGCAATAGCATTGAATGCTGCTCGTAATATACATGTGCAAGACAATGCCCCAATTATTTGTGCCGATGAGCAAATTATAGAAGATTTGGATAATTTTTGTGTAGATGTCCCAGATGATCGAGCAGCATTACCTGATGATGTCTTCTTAGCGAATATACGTGGCCTTAACATACAGCAGAGTGAGCTCTTTCAAAAGGTTTCCAGGGGAATAGAAAATGATCTAAGCGGTGCAGTAAATCAGTTACTACTTTTTATCACTGGAGGTGCTGGGAGTGGTAAGTCATACCTCTTAAAATTACTAGTCCAACATATTAAACGTTGCTATGCACCAACAGTTGACGTTCTCCTGAAACCCAGTTTTGTTGAGGTTGCTTCGTTAACAGGAGTGGCTGCTCGCCAAATATTTGGTAAGACACTACATTCCCTATTTTCGCTTCCTATTGAAAAAAAAGGAAATACTATGACCTATAAGCGTTTAACGGGACAAAAACTCGAACAGGAAAGACGCAAGTGGCGTAACATGAATTGGCTTGTAATAGACGAGATTTCGATGGTTCCTTATGAAAATTTAAGGACCATTCATTTACGTCTACAAGAATTTAAAAACAACGACAAATTGTTTGGCGGGGTAAACATTATTTTATTTGGTGACATAATGCAGCTACCTCCTGTCAAAGGTCAATGGTGCTTTTTGCAACCCCTGTGGTTGGCGGCTGAAGTGGACTTATGGAAAAAATTCTCATTTTGTGAATTAACCATAAACATGCGTCAAATCATTTACGTGTTGGGGAACTGACAACGGCTCAACTGGAGTTACTCTGCGAACGTCGACGAGTACCTTTGACTGGAGAATTTGCTGATGGAGTGGCAGTTCGTATTTATCCCACTGTCCGCCAAGTAGACGCTTACATTGCACATATGATAGCTGATAACACGAAAACACAGCGTATTTACACGATAAATGCAGTCGATGAATCCCGCGAAATTGCCACTTACTGAAATTTACTTCCTAGCCGCTCAGCGGCGCGGGAATATCGTCAAAAAAGCAACGCACAAGCGGCGCACGTCATCGCATGCGATGACGTAACGCCACGCGCCAGATGGCCGCACTGAACAAAACATTTTTTTGTTTACTCGTTGGCGACGGTCGTAATCTCAAGTTCTGTTTTTGTTAGAGCTTATGAATGCCCCTTTCGGGTCGTGTTAAATGTTTGTTGACATTTCGTCTCTAATTTATTATACTGATAAGTAAATATTGACTATGGTTGAAAAAAAACATTATGTGAACTTAGTAATGTTATTCCTAAATATGTGAACAATTGTGGAGGTCTTTTATCGTCAGTATCAGTATATAGTATAAAATTTGGTATAGGGTCACGAGTTATGCTAAGGCGAAACATTTCTGTTTCCGAAGGGCTCGTAAATGGGGTTATGGGCATTGTGCAAAAAATTTAAATGGCCAGCTTCACGAAGAGAGCAGATAGAGGATGGTGAATTACCTGAAGCACTCATTTTAAAATTTGATGACGATACTATTGGTAATAGGTTAAAAGATTTGGATGGCTGTATTCCAATAACTCCAGTTACAGCTACGTTCCAGGCAACCAGAGGGTACGGCAATGTAGAGCGAAGGATGTTGCCTTTAATCTTGAGCTGGGTCACAGTACACAAGCTACAGGGAACAACGCTGGATAGAGCTGTGATTGACTTAGGCTTAAAATTTCGCCAAAGGGCAAGTATTATGTAGCTCTAAGTCGCGTGAAAACTTTAGATGGTATTGCATTGTGCGACTTAGAGGCTAATAACTTATTAAACAGGCCACATGATGAAAGAGCATTGGCAGAAATGGCAAGATTACGTGAATTATCGTCAGCCATGAGGAATTCACAAAATCAATGAGCTGACATCCTTTCATCACCATCATCATAATTTCTGTCAAACGAAATCCACTGCCGCGCATATCGCATCCACCGAAATCCGCTACAATCACATCTGCCTTCCACTTATTGAAAAGTTCCGTTGCCTATCTCTGAACCCAGCATCAACAAATCATCAACCAAAATCCCGTACAAACATTAATATATCCGGAGAATTATATTTAGAAAGAAGGAAAAGATTTTTTTAAATTATTTTTTTTATAAATTATCGGTGGTTCACCTGGAAAGTGCATACCATTACAATTGTAACAAGCCCAAACACGGCTAGGATACATTGTCTTATTATGGAGTTTCGGTGCCTGTCGCTTGGTTTCATCATTAGATCTGATGGTATCTAGAATAGTTCCTATTGAACGATTTGCGTTAGTTAATAACCATTCTTCCATCAGATCAGCTTGTTATAGAGAAAATACCAAAATCGCTGTACATTTTTCTGAGTTCTTTCGATTTCGCCAATATTCCATCATCAGATCCGGACCTGGTGACTATGAGACCAATAGGAAAGCAAACGCTTTCGAATAAAAGAAGAATTTTCCAAATTGGTTCGTAAACGACGGAGTCAGAAAGATCGTTAATGTACTTGGATAACGTAGTTTTTTTTTTGAGTTTTGTTGATTTTTTAAAAATCGCTTGTCCGATTTCGATAATAATTTTATGGGACTATTTGGGAAGTATACCTTTATTTGGGAAGTAGGTATACGTTTCCAACAAAAAAATAATTTTTCAAATCGGTTAACAAGCGACGGAGTTATGCCAGAACAAACATAAAAAAAAATATGTAAACATAACAAATTGAGAACCTCCTTCTTTTTTAGAAGTCTGGTTAAAAATGCAAGTGTCTTTCCTATTTACTAAATCGCATTAATTCAGGGTCACTTATGAGTGGTCAATGAAATTTTGGAACTTTTAAGTTGTATAATGTAAGAAAAAAATGTAACCATAAACTAAACTATAACGAAAGTATAGTGTGGATTGTATATTTTTTTTTTCTTATTTATTTACATCATGTAGGTATGTTTTAAACAGAACATGGAGTAGCCAGAATTGATTTCTGAAAATAGGGTGAACAAAAAAGCAACCTCAACAATGAGAACTATTCGAACTTTTAGAGAACAAACCTACACTATAATTTTTTTATAGAATAGTTCTTTTGTAAGCATATAACTTTTTTATTTTTGCTGAATAGGAAATGCAAGCATTAGGCTAAGTACTCAAAATATCCAACAAGAGAAGTACACAAAAACCTGATCAAAAACAAGCACAAGCATCAAAGTGACAGTGACAAGTGTGGACACAATCAGAGCAACACTCAATACAAAAGGAACAAAAGCTCTTATATTAAAAAAAAAAACATTAGAAATCACATACGGAACTGTGTTCAGAATTATACAATCTGATTTTTAATTCTGACCCCTAACGCTATGTTTCGACAGTCTTTTGGATTATTTTATCAAACATTTTTATGAGGGTAGATAGAGAGAGATTTATCAGTACTTTTCTTGATATTGATTTTTTTTTTGCCCGAGTTATCTAAACTTTTTATGAGAATTTTAAATTGAATTCAAATCCTAACACAACCCTCCTAACCAAAATAGTTGTAATAATATTGTAAACAATAATTATATTCACCAAGACTGACTATCAACAGATGCATTCAAACCCTTTTTTTGATCTTTAAAATCCAATACGCTATTAACCACCAAACAACACGAAATAGACTTGTGTGCCAACATGTCACACGGCAGGAGTTCTCAGAAAAAATCACCATGAAGGACACTTAGGTAGAGATAGCGACAATAACCAGCCTCTTTTTAGATTTTATTGAATCTTAGAGAGAATCATTTGCAGAACTGAGTGCACTGAAAGCATGGAGTTGCTGACTGTGGGCTTAGAGCAGCATAGAATGGCATCTTCAAAGCAGATTTTTTTTCTTCATGATATGCCATCTTGCAGACAGGGTCTTCTTCATCATGAAATGGCATCATGAAGATTTTTCGGTCAGTGGGTCGTCTTAGGGGCAGATTCTACTCCACGGTGTTCTTAAACAGAATGATCAAGATTACAGTGCCTGCAACAAGTTTCGTAGGTAGCAAACTTCTCTTGAGGCATCACATTCTTGGGAGTTAATTCAGGTTAGCCACTTCGACTTCTTCTTCGGATGCGAGCTAGTACAGCTGAAGATATCCGGTCTGGTCTTCTCAGTTTCTAACGAGGCTAGACCATAGCCTAGACGTGTTTCTAAGCGCTCGAAATATTTTAGTATGACGAATTGTTCAGCGTTCGAAATCATGGCGGCTTGCAAAATGATCGTGTTGAGGGAGGGTGGATCCAAGCATTTTCGTTTGATTTGATTTCATTTTATTGGATTGGATGTCGGTCTTTCTCTGTTTTATTGTCGATCTTGTCCACAATCTTGTCATACATTTGTGTAGAACAAGTTGATTGACAAGTTGTCAATCAATGGGGAAGGCCAGTGTCAAAGTGACAAGTGACATTAGTGTCCCAAAAGATGAAATCAAAGGAATTTTCTGAAAAAAAAAAAGCTTTTATTGATGTAAAATGACTAGATGTTGTGTAATAGGCTGTAAAAATGATGGAACATACAAATTTCCGACAGTTCACAATATCAATAAATAATGGGTAGCTGCTATGACTGCTGTGAGAACAAAAATTGTATTAACAATAAGGAAAAGCTATATAATAAACAAATATCTACCCTTGCGAAGCTGGGACAGGCCGTTAGTTGAATTTATTTTAATGAAATTCTATTATTATACCATAACTAAACAATCGAATACTTTCAAAATAATATCTAGTTTTCTTTTGGAGGTTAAGTATTGCATCGCTCTTTCTATCATGAAATGGTTGGTCTGGTGCAAGAATTATCACCGGGACCGAGATTTGTGATAGTTGTAGTGTTAGGAAGTTAAAATTCTTATCATATTGCTCCAATCTATAAAATAGATGTAAAATTAGATGAAGAAGACAAACACAAAATTTGATGACATTTTTCTCAATATAGAATGTCAGAAGCAGTACTATATTCTTTGTAGAGGCTAGCACATGTAATACCTACATAAAAATTACAATTTTAAATCCCAACTACAAATAAATGTGTGTTTAATGTAGTAGAGTCAAATTTCTAGCCTCTCAATTAAATCACTTTTTTTTCCTCTTGTAGATGCACCGCGGCGACTTAGTTCTGGTTTTAGTAAATGCACTTGCATTGACGAATAATATCCAATATTTGTTTTTTAGAATAAACTCAATTTTTATAACAAAATAATATGTGTTTGTTTTTTGTACAGACGCCAGCACATCAAGCTATCACAATCTGCCAAATATCTTCAATAGATTTTCGACCTTATCACAACAGTGGAAGGTTAATATTCGATTGGTAGAATCTGACAGTTTCGGGTAGGTTGACCTGCTGGCGTCTGTACAAGCTATACAGTAATCTGACTTATGGGACAAACGATCGCAGCGTCATCTACGAATAGCTTTGAGTTGCCATCCCCACTGAGTCCCCATTATCCTACAAATGTTTTTTTTTTTTTGACACGCTCGTTTCGTTCGGAAACTTTTGCATACTTTTGGACCCAAAACTATTCTAAAACAATAATCACCTTGACTTGTGAGCCTAGTTCTTTTCCTGGGTATTAATGTAATGAACAAGATAGTTTGAATCTAACCTAGCCTAGTACTTTTGCTGGTTAGTAATGAATGATCAAAGAAGACTTCTGTTAACTTGAAGTCGAGCTTGAAGCATACATAAGATTACCGTCCGTCAGATACAAGTTGTAGTAGCCAGTAGGTAGCCATCATCGGTGACAAAAATATGACACTCTGAACTGCTGTGACTAGTGTGTGTGTTGGCCTTTAAAACGTGTTATAGTCTAACGATGGTGATCTGCCCCATTTGGCTCGCCGTCCGATCAAGATCGAATCTGGCTTGTTATGTTCCAAGAAAGCATAAAAATATTTGGTTATCTAGTTTTTATATTAAACTTGCGCCGTTCGCCTGTTTGTCTGTTGTTATTAGATTAATCTTAGGTATTAAACTAAAATGCAACATTTTAACAGAGTATTTATGTATATTTTCCTCGTTAAAACTATTTAGTCTTCAAGAACAAACACATTTCCGCAGATTTACATATAACTTTTTTAAACATATTTTAAGCCTAACTGATGCAATAAAAAAATTAAACATAATATTATCTTAATAGATAATTCACTAAGCACAGAAAATATTGCACTTTTATTTGTGCAGTCGTTGTAAATCACGAGTGCGTTTTATATGAATTCTAACACATTGATAAGGCTTATATTGCTATGACACACACGGTCGTGAAATGCAAAAACTGTACCTATCGACGTACCCCATTCACGTGTAGATCTCAAAACTCGTGACATTTTTTAAGCAACTCTTTTACGTGTATCTCGTGACGAAGGGGTAAGTCTAGATTCAGTAATGTGCATAAATCTCGTTATTTCAATTGTTCAAGAAGACTAAAACTTACATCTATTACTTCATATTGAATTTACTTACAATCTTGGTGTACTTCGAAGAGCAAGATACGAAAATGTGTTATAATTTCATTGATTAAAATAAATTTTTAAAATGTACGTAAAAGTACATACCAATACAGACGCCAGCAAGTCAACCTGACCGAATCTGCCAAATTTTACCAATCGAATATTAACCTTCCATTACTGTGTTGAAAATCTATTTTTTAAAATTGACTGGTTGAGGTAGGTTGATGTGCTGGAGTCTGTACATTCACGATAAACTTAGTAACGTAATTATTATTTAATAAAGACAGAATCAAAACGTATCATTAATCAATTAACGAACTTCTTACAGGGCCATACTAACGATAAATGCCGTATATGAAAATTAAAGACTATTATCGCGAAAATCAACGGGAAATGTTAGATTGGCCCAGCTACTTTATAGTGTGACCGCGTTCGTGACCGCAAGTGCTGTATCACTAATAAAGTACGAACCATCTTTGTATATCTGATGTGCGACGTACTCTGTCCGGTTAAAATAACGCGTTTTCCCTTGCGAAGGTCTGCCCTCGCAATCATCTCTGGAGCGATACAGATAATCTACCTATAATTTTATCTAATTGAGTTCATTACCTACTACAACAGATAAGTACATAAAGGTGTGACCACTTTACACGAGACAATATTGTGCCAATTTTTTTTTTCGACGTTTTATGTCGTGAGGTGCCCATTGAGGCCTATGTGAAATATTTTGATTCTGAATTGTCCAGTGAATGCTAACTCAAAATCGTTTAGTATCCGCTAATACTTAATGCGTTCACAGCGAAATTGAATTACTTTGTGTAAACGAGCCTTCGTGTGGACACAAAACGGAAATGCCGTTGGTGTGGCCCCGCCATTACACTATACACGGTAGATTAATGTACTCTGTCAATTTATTTAAACAATTGATTCCTGTGAGTACACGGTCTGTTGGTAAATGTTATAATGTCCTCAATACGGCCTATAAAAATACACACAAAAATGAAGTTGTAAAACTAAATAGCCATAGCTGTAAATTGAATGAATTTCACGGTAAGTTTTTGAACAAGACATTTCTACAAAGGGTAAAAATATCTGAATATCAATCAATAACATAGATACCTAAGTAAAATTACAAATGTATCTTTTCTCACTTAAAAATATAATCATTCATTTTAATAAAAATAATTAAAAACAGATCACTAAGAAAATTCAATGTAAAGTTCATATAACAGGTATTATTTCAAAGAACGCGACGTACTTACACAAGTGTTAGAAAGATGAATCACTCTCAGCAATGATTGCCAACATCAGAAGTAAACCAATTTTCATGTATATTGAATTAAGTCTTATTAATAATTACATCAAAACAAATCACTAAGAAAGTGTACTGTACCTATACTTTAACATTAGACTATTTAATATTTAAAAATTAACAAACTGAATCTAAAAACATTTGAACTTATTTCGTTATGTTCTTTTTCTGTCATTACATACACAATATTGTAATAAAATATCGAGAAGTAGAATATATAATATTAATTTGATTTTATTAGTCCGTACAAATACATACATTTCCAAATTCCTTATTTATTATGTACATAAAACAACACATAACAAAGCTATGTTTAAAACTACAGCTCTTAAAGATATAACTAGACGGTGTATACATATAAGTATTACAATATAGACAAAACACTAACACGCTACACATTAAAGTTACCTCATCATCTGTATCAAAAATATAATTATGTATTGGAACAAAGTAGTTTGTTAGGCTAAGATCATATTAGCAGCGTAACAGGAAAGATTAGTCGCCATACCATGAAAAAAAAAAATCACTGTTGTTGGGTCATACACCACATGGAGGAAATGTAAGCTTTATGACAATGCAACAAAAACGAAAAAGACGACGTTCATCATTTCCGTGCAAACCACGCGACTCTACGCTCCATCTGACTTCAGTTTTTTGCGTAAACTTGGACATAAAGCTTCAGACTAGCGCGAAACTCCGCCGCATGACGCGAATATGCAACCAGCCAATGTAACGGACTAGCAAACCGGTCGCGCAACCAAATATGATCCCAACCTTCTTGGTTTAAAACTTGTGAAAACTGTGTCATCATTAGCTACGACGTTATTCATCTCACAACCTGCTTAATTGCTAGACATGACTCCATTGATCTTTAGTTTCTTGACCCTACGCGTGGTCGCCTCGCCGTCGGAACTGTCCGTGTCATGTGAATCGCCTTCTGATTTGACGCCGAGGCCTAATTCATGCGCGTCAGAATAGTTGCCAGACTGCCGCGCCTTTTCCAATGCTCTTACTGTAATGGAAATTTGTTATCTTATAAAAAGGAGCTGCAATAAATTAGAAGTAAAAGGTTTTAAGAGCAGTGCTTGCCCAGTGGTATCGGCCTCGACTTACGAGTTGTAGGTCGTGGGTTTGAATACAGCAGCTGGCGACCAGGCGCATTACTTTGTGTAATTATTTCATTACCACTGCTCTCAAAACGGTGTTGAAGTAAAACTTCGTGAGGAAACCGGCATGTCCCAGAACCAAAAATCCCAAGACACATGTGACATCTACCAATCTGAACTGGGCCCGCGTGTTGGATTTATAGGCTGATGATGATGTAAAGGCCTTAGGCCAGCAGTACGACTTATTAAGAGACCATAAGAAAAAAAAATTTTTTGGCTAAGAATGAATATTAAAAGGTTCGAAAACTGTGCTCTTTATCAAGTACAGAAATGCTCCTGGTGGCCTACCATACGTCTTAAAGCGTGAGTAGTTCCGCTCAGGGAACGAGATGGCGCTAGACGACTTGTATAGCTCTGTCTCTTTCCCACAGCCTAAAGACTCACGCTTTAAGACGTCATGGTGGGCTTTTTTTACAACATTGATTTAACTGTAATGTTAACATGTTGGTGCAGTAGTTGGAATACTCTGCAATAGATGGCGCTAAACGTCACCTTGAGACGTTAGAAATGGAATTAAGAATTCGCAGCAGCAGGCAAGATCCTCGGTGGCTCGGTTGGAAAAGAGCGTCGGATGTACTGAACCCGAAGGTAGCACGTTCGAATGCTGCCCGCGGTTCGAATTTTTCGTTCCAAAGAAAATCTTTGAAAATTCGCTACGCATGCGTTTAATATTTATAAATGTCTTGGTAGGCTACCTGTTGACAAATCTCTAGGTCGGATTTATGTAGACTCAAGACCCACAAAACTGAAAAGTTTAGGAGCCCCTGGCAATTCAATAGTTAAGTAACAAATTGATGTAGTTTGCTGCACGAATTTTGGTTAGTCATTGTTTAACCTTGTATTCAAAACAAGGGCATTTGAGAACTACATAGTATTAGTCATTTGTGAAACATAAATTGAAGGTCATAATTTTTTACTGGTCTAATTGTGGGTGCAACATTTAAAATATAATATGTATGTTTATATAAACTCAATAATCTTTCATCTGATTTATGAAAAAATCTTTGATTCTTGAGGAAAGTTACAGACTTCACATTATGAACCATAGTGAAACAGCAGAGCTCAATTAGTTTCAAGAAATTAATGGGTTTACCAATCTTTTCTTTACAATTTAGTTAACTTAGATAATTTGGTTGGTACAAACACTGGCATGGATCTTGAGCGCTGACCTTCACCTGCGCAGAAGTGAGTTGTTAGGTCCCTTTGGTAGATGAAGTGAGGAACGGGGCGGGGAAAGTGTAGTGATTGGCCCGCGTAGCGTGCCGTAGCGCATCGCGTCATAGCCGCCACTCGGGATTCGTTCTTTTGTGCATTTTATTTGTTTTATTGTGCGTTTCATTTGTCGATAAGTGTACGATGCGCAAAGCGATCCCCACTCTTACGCCGAGCGCTCAAGAACCGTGCCGGTATCTGTACTACAAACTAGATGTATGAACAAGTGTAAGCATAAGCATTCTATAATGTTCTTACTGTTGGGAAATAAACCTCCTCTCTATGAGAGGGAGTAGATTGTAATCTACCACACAGGCTCTGTACAGGTTTACAGATATTAGAATTTTTGGTTCTAGGACATTTTGATAATAATAATAAATGTTAGAAAGATATATAATAATAAGTTACACTTACTTTGCGTTTCAAGCATATTATTCTGTCTCCTCAGGTCATCAATGTCCTGTTGGTGTGAATTGTTTTTTCTTCTCATAAATTGTATGTATTCAGCTGCCTTTTTTAGTATTTGTGCTCGACTCGCCTAAAACAAATAACAATCAAGACTTTTGGTGAAGTAAACTATGAAACAGTTAGTAACTTTTTATGTAAAGCAGAACTAAAAGAAATTTTTTAATTTGTTTTTAAATCATTAATGATTGCATGTATAAATTATTTATCTAATATAAAATGTTGAAGTATTGCCAAGCATGCAGATAAATCAAAACCTGTCTGCTTTCTCTTTGATTGGTTTATTATTTAGTAAAGGATTTGTCACACTGGATGCGTTCTGCGGCCTGCGATCAGGTCAAAATGACGCAGCCCGCATCTTTTATGAACAACGCTGTCGGTCGGGACAATCGGTCTGCGGTCAAGGCAGAATAATCGGTCAGCGATCCGGGCAGGGCAACCGCGGTTCGGGCGATGCAGGCAGGCCAAACAGCGTACACAGGCGTACAAATACGGATAACGTTTTACAACATCTATACACCCCTCTGTTTGTTTGTTAGACATTTCTTTATGAACTTGTGTGCACAACGCTGACGAACATCAAAAAACTGGCCGTTGCTCGCCGCCCGCAGCCAACCAGTCCGAACGCGTCCTTCCCTCCCCACCGTCCCGTCGGGCCAACATGCGTTCTTTGGTTGTGCTCGCACGGTCAAATTGCATTCTATACAAAATATATTGATACCGACAATGTTGTTCATACATGATGCGGGCTGCGTTCGCTTTGACCTGACCGCAAGCCGCAGAACGCATCCAGTATGACAAATCCTTTAAAGCATTAAGTAACTACAGCAAAAATAAAGTAGAAAAGACTATAATTAATTTTCACATACAATACATTCCTTTTTTGGGCAGTTATGAAAGAATCTGTCATTGGTGCATTAATGATTAAGAAATAAGCCTCAATCACTTCCATGGAAGGTATGGAGCTACTACATCTTTGATTTAAGTAGGTATATAAAAGAAAAAGTAAATTAAGATTTTTTTTTGAGGTTTTAGCAATGTTCTGTCGGATCACAATGTACAAAAACACTAAAACAGTCTCGCAGGTATTGAAGACAGTTTATATAAACTTTACCAACCTTGATATCTAATAAACTTAAGGTGTTGTTCTATCGTACCCAATTTTCACTCAGGTTATTGTTTATTTAGAGTACTTAATCAATAATTTAGTGCTGTTTCAAGCATATATTAAATAGTAAACTTGGTAAATATAATGTTTAAGTTCTAATTATTGTGGTAATAACCATGTCTGTTTAAAATTTTCAATATTAAGTATGCCTTTTCAATTCTAAATACTATTAAAACACACAATGTTCATACATTTAGTAAAGCAAAACTTAAAAACTATAAAAATAAAGGTAAATACCACATGTAAAATGTGAATGCTTACAATTTTTGAACATACCACTTTCTCATTCTGGAGAGCTGGTACTGCTTCCCTTAGTGATGTGAAACTGTCCTTTATGTGGTCTCTTCTCTTTCTTTCCAATGCATTATGGTGTGCTCTTTTCTCTGCCTATAACATTAAAGATTCCCCTGAGTGTCACGGTTCAGCAATTTTAATGATAGTACACATTGCAATCAACAACTTGGCTTAAAACTATGCGTTTGTCATCAATTTGTTTTAAAATCATCATTATTTACTCATGCAAAGCTTAATTAGATTAAATATTTGAAAAAAAATATAAATCTGAAGTAGGTACTTTTGAAATGGATACGAACACAATTTACCTGCGAGTAGTATCCGCTGCCACCAACACTGTTTCTGGCATGTGTACGAGAGTCCGAGTCATTTTCAGCCTGGAATTAGCAAAAATATTATCAATAGCAAAATAAACATGCAGCACGGACCCATGAACTGTCAAAACGGGAAAACACCTACATCACTTTCAATATCGATGTCACGATCGTCGTCACTCATCATCTTTAATGAGTTCTTATCAACTGCACGGTCGCAAGTATTAGTAAACAATCATGAGTGAAATGCACGAGTACCAAATTACCCAATACACGCGTTATTTATCCGATTCAATCAATCAGCACAAAAGAAACCAAAACCAAAACGAGCGCGGAGCTGAACAGGCGTGACAATGACAGATCTATGGTAATGTAACCGATACGAATTAGTTAGCATGGACTGCATGGAGTGCGATAACACTCGGAAATTTATCCTAACTAGAGTGAGATAGAAATAACATAATCTGACTTTTTAATTTGGTCGACTTTTGATTTTTACTTTTTAATATTTTGTGCAGAAATTAATGTCCCTACAGCCTCAGTGTACAGCCGCGAAGTCATAAACTAAATCATTTCCACAGAACATATTTTCATTCTTTTATTGCGCAGCTTGCTTAAAAATACCTCTTAAATAGTTTTATCCTATTTACGATCTTTAATACCATTTGTGTTGCACGTAGAAAGAGAAAAATATAGAACGCGGGATAATTCCTTCTCTTTCCCTCAAGAAAGAAAAACAAATCGTCAAATCGCATAAGAAGAAAAGGGACAGAGCATAGCTATCGCCATCTCTCAGCGCGTACACAGAATAATTAATAGTACTATACGTACAGAAGGACTACTCCAAAAAAAAAATCAAACAAATGTAAAATCTATATACGAGAGAATAAAGTACATTTTAACTGGCAGCCGTACCGCCCACCTACTTTTATAATAGCCTAAACTTCCCGTGCGCAAGCAAAAATGTACTGAATGGTTACGCCCGAGAGTTTATTTTGGTTTATCTGACGCCAACGACATTAAAAGGTTACTATGGGTCAAGCTCAATAGGGTTGCGACTTGCGAGTTTAGGCACAAATAGGTAGGTACCTATGCGTATTTTATGCATTTGCTAAATTACATTATTACCATAAATACCTATGTTCCTCAAGGAATTTTGTTTTTATCATCAGCCTATATCTTTTTGGTTTCGTCATCGATTACTACATACATTATTGATTGTTAGCACAGAATGATAATCGTAGGTACCTACGGCACCTTACGTGAGGAATAATATTTATAATAATATTATCTTTTCTACCTATCATTGTTATATTTTTGAACATTTATCTTACAAAAAAAAGAATAATATTTAAAAGATTTTTATCGTCTATGGCAAAATAGCCAGTCCTTATTATTTTGCACTCAACCTAGTAACCGACCAATTACTATCGCATACTGTCACAGGCCCCGCGTTGTGTGTCTTTGTAGGTAGGTAAAAAAGTGGCGCAGCGAATTACGATCGCTGACCTTGAATGCCTAGTGTTGCCATTTTCTGAGTTAGAACTTTTAAACAACAACGCAAACATCTTTCTACCGATCTTAATTCTTAGTACTCAGCTTAAGGTGAGTGAGAGTGTCGTCTTTTTATCTTGGTCGTCCAGTAGGCTCACCCCCCCCCCCCAATTAGTATCTCGCCTCATTTCCAAACTTGTAACCTCATGATTATGTATCATGATCAGTTAAGCCCATACTTCACAAGCAGGGAGATAATTTTGTTGATCATTACTAAATATGTACTATATATTTTTTTTCTTCATAATAATATTGTGTTATTAATTTACCAAAAGCACCTAAAGCAAGAAACTTGTGCGTAACTACACGTAACGTAACAAAAATATTAAGGAGACGGAGCGCGTGCGTAACGGGTGGCGCGTGGCAGCCGTAGTGAATGGGCCACGACATAATGGCCCCGCAACTACTTGCAGTTTTATGCCTACACCGCGGAGTGAGACAGGCCTGGCGCGTAGCCAGTTTTTTCAAGGCCAGCCACAACATTTCGCGGATTTTAGGGATACCAGATTCGGGCAATATATTTCCCGGACAATTCGGTCTGTACGATAATATATGAAAATTGATAATTATTTTTTAACAAACACTCTACATGTTATACAGGATACAGGAATTTGAATAGAAAAATAATGAAATATAAAAATAAATTGCTAGGAGACTTCAGCTCTTTCTCGATGTGTTTTTTTTTGTGTTTTTATTTGTCCGCGGAAATGAGTGAGATAATATGTATTGGTGTTTCCCCTATTCATAGTTCATAGGTAATTCCTCGATCGACGGACCCGATAGGAAAGTCCCTATATCGCTCAATATAAAAATCAACATTAGAATGGGGATGGCAACTGGGGAACTAATGGCGCTAGTAGTTGTTCCAAGCATCGTCATTGGCTCAAATCTTATAGGTACTTCAAAATAGTACTACCTCATTGGTCGGATTAGGACTTAGCTATGGTGGCGCCATCTACAATTAGCTTTGACCGGCCTTCCCCATTACTGATATTACTACAAGAGTATTGATTAGAGTTTACAATGGCCGTTTTAAAAAATCTAGTCTGGAAATGAAATATTAGGTTGAAATAATGTGAGGGCATTATTTCAATTTAATTCGAACTAAAATGAAGAAAAAAACACTGTTTGAAATAATAAAAAACTGTTTTTTTTTCAACCCTGATATTCCTAACATTCAAGGGTTGGGGTCACATCATACTCCACCTTGCATAATGTTGACTTAGTATGGCTTAGCAGGTTGCACAATCTTACGCCATTAAATTCTTCTCTGTACTTAATTAGGCAGATTAAGGGAAAAAGTCACATGCAATGATGTTTTCCTTCACCGAAAGGCAATTGGTCTGATAAACAGGTTATCCTTTTGACATATTATTACCCATATCGACCATTACCGATCACGCGTGATAATATTTAATGTACCCGCTAGTCGGGTAAAAAGTTTGCAGTATGAAAACACTCCCCATTTGTGACGTCAACATTCTCTATCTCATGTGGCTACGCCAAACAACAATCTAGGGTTCCTTTATCTATGATCTAAGGTGTTGCAAGTTGTGTTGTCTATGGGATCAGTTCATAGATTTAGAACATGGACAGTGTGTAACTGTTTTACAGTAAAGAGATGTCAATACACAATTTGTTTTAAGCATAGGCATATGGATGCAAGTGGCGAATTGTCGTTCGGCGTGGCGGTCTAAGGGGGAGGCCTATGACCAGCAGTGGACGTCTTCCGACTGATGATGATGATGATCCCAAGGGCATTATTGATATACCTTAAAGGTCAAGGTCGAGTGGAATTGATGGTCAAAGTCAAGTGACTTTGGAGTTCAGGTTCATGACCTTGAAACTCACAGTCAAGGTACTGGAACTCCAGTTGACTTGACTTCAATTGCAATGATATATTTTTCTCTTCTTTTGTTTAAATCTCCAAAACAGTGTGTCCTGTCGCAAAAATAATGAAAAAATTCAGCCAAGTTTAACCTGGGAAAAATATTGTTCCAGAATCTTATGGTCAGCCTACTAGACAGAGACGGTATTCTCCAAAGTTACTCTCTCAGGTGGTACGTTTTTCGGCATGAGTACTCAGTCCAGATTTATATAATAAGTCCATGGTTTTAAGTCTTTCTAAAGAGTGAGGTCACTGACCGCTATAATTACCACTGGACTGGCTGCTGTCAAAGTGCTTTTGTGCCCATTTGACATTCGCCATTTTGGCGCTGTCGGACGTAGCGGTTTTTGGTACTAAAACTAGTGATGTCGACATCACTTATTATTTTACATTTTATTGTTGGTCTTTTTGTGTGTATTTTTAATTTTTAGTACGACAGTCGTAGGTTTCCTTCTTTTTTTAAATATTGTCGGAGCGGATGAAGTATGTACAACTATCTCTTGCATTGTATAGAGTATATTTATCTAGTATTATATAGCGTCATAGCCAGCATTGTGTGAGTACCATGTACTTCAGAACTATCTTTGACTAGAAACCTACGTCTTTCATGGACTTGAATGACTCTGGCGGTTGAAAGTATGTCATGCTCACTCAAAAGTCTCGCTGATGGTGGCGTGTATGTCGGATCATTTAGTTCCCTTCAAAATGGTTGAGCTGAATGGTGCTGATAAATGTGTCATGTTCGTGAACGGGCGCTGTCAGTTGGGACTGGTCATCTCTTAGCTGCCACGGTCTATTTTAATTATTAAACTCAACTTTATTTTTGAATTGTCTTTTTTATGTTTACTATGGACACTATTAACTTGCCACATCGTTCTCACATAATGTACCATCTGATGATGAATGATGTAACAAAAGTTCTGTGTTCTAATTTTGGCGATGAAAAAGAGTGTCCATGGAGTTTCTTGCTCATTCTTCTCCATAGAGATCTACGCTTTGGAATGAGCAGGTGCTCATTGTACTCACGGTACTTTCACACTTTTTATGTCTTGTGACTGGGACTGTGGCACCATAACTATTTTTGTACTAGTTTTATTTTATGTCTTTTGACAAATGCTCTGGGATCTGGAGGCGACTGCCCTCCAGCGCGACTATGAGTAGCGCGTGGAGGCACAGCGCCGGGGTGTATCCCCGCTGCCTCGAGAACTCTAGGCGCGGCGGGAAGAGGTCCGGCGCGATCTCAGAGCAGTATAGAGGGGACAACTGTCGCAATCGACGGCCGGGCACGCCGCAATCGCGGCGGTAAGACCCCTCTTTGAGGAGTGGCTGGATAGGCGTCACGGCGTCCTGACCTACCGCATGACGCAGGTCCTCACCGGACACGGAAGTTTCGGGAGATACCTGTGTCTGAGGAGAAAGGAGGAAACGCCTGAGTGTCACCACTGCAAAGATCGCCCAGAGGATACAGTAGAGCATACGGTGCAAGACTGCCCCACTTGGGCAGAGCACCGACGTGTCCTCTCACGGCGGCGATAGGCGGAGACCTCTCGCGCCCGGCATTGGTCGCGGCCATGCTGCGGGAGTAGGCTGAGTGGGAAGCGGTCGCCTCCTTCTGCGAAGCAGTCATGCTGACTAAGGAGGAGGCGGGCCGCGTGAGGGAGAGGACAATGTCCTCCCTCCGCCCCACCCGCGGTGGTGGACGCCCACGGTGCCGGACGTTGCAAGACGATCTCCGGCCACCGTAGGCGCGGGCATGCGGGCGGCGAGTAAAGGGCAACTGGCTGCCCGACCATGGACCATGCCCGGGTCGACGGCGCGTTGTGTTCCACGCGTGCCTCAAAGAGCGTCAGCATAATGACGGAGCCCCCTCTCTAGAGGGCCAAAGCCTGCTGGGGTCGCGGGACTTATCTCATTACCGTGACCCCGGAACATAAAGGACTATTGAAGGACACCGTGGATTTTATTCAGTACAAGTCTGACAGTCCCTCCCGCCCTGCATGGGGTGGGAGGACTCATTTGATGATTATACCAGGCTAAAAAAAAAGTGTCTTTTGACAATTCAAAAGTGCCTGTAATTGGCCTAGTTGAAATCAACGATTTGATTTGGTCAGGGAACAAATATCGATAACTCTTTTAAATAGCCCAGCCCGGCCTCCAGCCACTCCTCAAAGAGGGGTCTTACCGCCGTGATTGCGACGTGCCCGGCTATGTACCCCCATATGTACATTGCTTCGATATCGATATGCTTTCAATAGCTGTCAAACGTATGGAACAGCCAGTCCAGTAGTAATAGAGGTCAGTGAGTGAGGTCAATTTTAGCCAGATAGTGCGCAGTCCATCGTCCACAGCTCAGCCCTTGCTATAAGTCTATGGTCAATTACGAAAAAAAAAGTCCATGGTCTATGTCATGTTATGGGCGGGAAAAACATAAAACGAAAATTCTCCACTTCGATTTATTTATTTTTATCTTTCGAAAACATGGATGTAAAATCAAATAATATTGAAGATATTGATGTTAACAGCCCAGATTTCTACGAAAAAGTTCATAATGAAATAGAAACAGATATGGCCCGAATGAAGAAAAGTGTTGAAGTCATCATGAAGTTACGGAGTAAGTTTACAGTTTACACCATAATTCAAATTGTATCATTTGCATTTCGCGATCAAAAAACGATGAGTGATAAGGAATAATGAATGTCGATGAGAGCTTGACACAAACGCTCCTCTGATAAAAAAATAAGATGCAAATGTACCTACTGATATTAATTTTGTATATTTATTTAGTCGCATCCAGATTTAAAAAGTAACAGCAGCTGACTACTATAATGGTAGACTGACCAACACAGAACACTAATAACCTACAGCGGCTGACCAACATTATTTGATGGCTGCTACACACGCTGCCTACTTACGAAAAACCGTTACGATTGGACGGTAGTTCAAACTATTACAACGATAAATCTACATGACTGTGTGTATGAGTTTTTCCGATTGTGTAGCAGCCATTATGACATCACGAAAATAATGTGACTTAGTAGTAACGACTATTTTGGCTTCTAGTCTCTAAAATAATGTCCAAATGTTTAACTTTTTTTAGCCTGGTAAAATCATCAAATGAGTCCTCCCACCCATACTGTCAGACTTGTACTGACTAAAATCCACGGTGTCCTTCAATAGCCTTTTATGTTCCGGGGTCACGGTAATGAGATAAGTCCCGCGACCCCGGCAGGCTTTGGCCCTCTAGAGGGGGGCCCCGTCATCGTGCTGACGCTCTTTGAGGCGCGCGTGGAACACAACGCGCCGTCGACCCGGGCATGGTCCATGGTCGGGCGGCGAGTTGCCCTTTACTCGCCGCCCGCATGCCCGCGTCTACGTGGCCGGAGATCGTCTTGCGACGTCCGACGCCGTGGGCGTCTACCATTGCGGGTGGGGCGGAGGGAGGACGCTGTCCTCTCTCTCTCACGGCCCGCCTCCTCCTTAACAAGCATTACTGCTTCGCAGAAGGAGGCGACCGCTTCCCACTCCGTCTCGCCCCGAAATGTTTAACTTATGGAATTTCAAATGACCGCACTGACACTTAGGTACGATGAAAATCTAACAGAGCGCTTTTTATTCACTTGGTGTTACCTATTGAAAACAGATACTTAAAAGTTCTACTAAGTACCTAGGCATATAAGTGTTAAGCAGACCCCAGACATGAAAGCCGTCGAAAACTTAAAAAACGTGTTTAGTTATTAGTGTCGTAGTGGTAGTGTTGTGTCGTAGAGTACTGAGTAGGTACCCTTACTTTATTAAACTATTCTGTAATGTCTTAAGGCTGGGCAAAGCAAAGGCCTAACACAATTGCTTCCAAGAGCTCTTCTCCTGTACATCTTCAAATCAGCACCCGTGATAATGCAACCACATCTTAGGTCTCGCCACCTCTTCCGAACCTAAACTGAGTAACGCCATCCATCTCCTGGTGCACACTGCGTTGGGACTTGCTCAGCGGTGATTATGCATAGTCCCGTAACTATTAGTCTTTTGTCTCCCATGGCGAGCTTCTATAACTGCACCCAGTCTGCATCTAGCCATTTCTGCCCCTATAGCAGTTTAGACAAAAACCACAGAAAAAAAATGTAGATTGGAAAAAACATTATAACCGGTTTTCATTGATTTATTACTTTGTCAGTAACACAACCCTAATTTTCTGGTAAGACACTAACTAAAAGTGGGTACTGTGGCACCATTTTAGAAAGGTAATGAGACAAGGAAGTTTTTTCTGTAATTTTTACACCAAGTGTAATACACTTATTTTGAAAAATATGCTTTGAAAGTCAAGGAAAGTTTTTAGAAAACTTCAAAACAAAAACTTTATGACACTTAATTTCCCAAGATATGATTATTTTTATAACAAACTTGTATTCACTAGATTCAGTCGTTAATATTCTATCAGAAAAGCATAAATTATAAGTGGTGACTATCGTTACTTTCTAACAATAAGCACTTAATGAGGGAGAGGTGGAAATTTTTCGAAAAATCTTTAAAGTTCGATATCTCTAAAACCAGTCAGTTTAGACCCCATATTGTCGGGGTTAAAATTGTTGCAAATAAGGTCTAGTATAACCCATTTCAAGTACCGCATCGAATTACAAATCACCCTGTATTATATCTAAGTCATTAAGGAATACTTACTTTACACATGGAAACAGTGCAATACAATGTAACTGAAAATACTACGATTCTAGAAAGAAACTATATGGAAACACGTAGGTATCCACAAAATGTATAGGGCTGTCGTATCCTTACTTTTTTTGGTGCCAAGGACAAAACCATGCACTGTGCGAAAGTTATAGGCGGGAGTGCGGGAGATGGAATTAGAAGAAGATTGTTTCGCGTTTTCAGCACGGTTTGGGAACCGTCGCGTTTTTGGGATATGAGTGCTAGTGCACTGTGTACTACTGGGCCTCTGTTTAACACCTGACCTACTTACCTATGTCATGTTATTGTTTTAGTGGAAGCTGCAGAAATAGAAGTAGAACAAGCAGCTTTGTTCCACGCTGAACTCTGGTACGATTTGCTAGAAATTGAGAACGACTCGGGCGAAAATTTCGGAGATGAATTGTATGAAGAAACAAATGATAATACACAAGCTACTGAAGTTACTGAAGATGCTGATGAAAATAATACCTAACATGCTGAAGATTAAATTAATTATCTTGTAGTTAATAATTTTTCCTGTTTTATTAACTTTGTCTCATCTATTTGCCTAGGTATACCTATAATATTTAGTGTGTTTTATTTCTTAGTAAATAAACTAAATTAATATCTACCTAATTTATACTTTTATGTAGCTGTGCCCGCGACTTCGTTCGCGTGGATGTCGGAACTTAACAATGTATTTTTTAGTGACGCGAATCCCTTTCGGTGAAAGTTCAGACTCACGTGAGAGGGTGTGTTCTTGGTCAACCGTCAACCTAGTCGCGTTCCTCCTAACCCTCTTTTGATCGAGAAACTGCCGTTAGAGAACTAGAGAACATTGTATACTAAGTCGAGACTCGATCACGTTGGGTAGGCGTTTCTGACGAAAGAGTTCTGACTTGCCTTGCTCGAATTGCTGTTAGGATCACTTCACGGTCTTCTGATTCCTATGACCATACTTAGTCTCACCCTTTTCGCATTTCGGCTACGCTGCGACAGGTTTATTTTTCTCTAGTCAAAAAAAACTGTACCAAACATATAAAATGTTGAACCAAATAAATCAACAATTACAACAACACACACACTTTCAACATGAGAATGAATACTAATCTAATTTCAAACCACGAAGTAAAAACTACTTGACTCATTTTTTTAATCGTGATAAAATCATCAAATGAGTCCTCCCAACTCACAGGGCTGTGCGGGAGGGACTGTCAGACTCGTACTGACTAAAATCCACGGTGTCCTTCAGTAGCCCTTTACGTTCCAGGGTCACGGTAATGAGATAAGTCCCGGTCCATCTTGCCGGGGGGCGTCCCACCCTACGCTTACCTACACGCGGTCTCCATTCGAGAACCTTCCTACTCCACCTATCGTCGGTTCTGCGGCAGACATGACCAGCCCACTGGCCACTTCAGCTTGCTACAGATTTGGACAATATCTGTAACTTTGGTCTTATGCCGTAAGACCTCATTCCGGATTTTATCCCTTAGTGAGACCCCAAGCATAGGCGCCCATTACACGGTCAATCTAGATTGCAATCCGAGATCTCGGATCAAGATCACGGATCACTGGATCGCGTCTTAACATTACACGTTCAATCCTGATTTCTTCAGTCCGTGTATCGTATAACCACCGCGTTAACACCTGTTGCCATGGATATAAATAAAGTTAAAGCGGTAGTGTCCCTTGTTTTAGCCTTAACGTTGAAGAAAAGGATTCGAAAAAGGCGCTGGATTAAACAGTGGTTGCTCAATAGAAAAATGTACACTCATTATTTTGAATCTACTAAATGAAATCCAAATAACTGCTGATTTTGACGATTATAAAAAAAACTACACTATACATCAACACAGGCCTGTTGGTCTAGTGGGTAGTGACCCTGACTGCTATGCCGGAGGTCGTGTGTGCGATTCCCACCCAGGACAAATGTTTGTGTGATGAGCATGATCATTTTGTTCTGTGTCTGGGTGTAATTTATCTATAACTAGCTGACCCCGCGAACTTTGTTCCGCCTTAGAGGCAATAATGAGCAGATTTTCGATTTTTACACGCGCAAGTAACGCAGATGGTTATCCAACCCGTCAACATGCCACATAATTATACACCTAACTGACCATGTGAAAAATATGGATTTTATATATTCTGACCACAAACTTTCAAGCATTGGCCGGGTGATTTCTTTATGGTCCTGGCGAATGCAAGACCGATCGGGAATGGGGGTCGCTTGAACTCAAACGGCATATCGTTTGGGATCCTCGGAATGAGAACTTCCTCACCTTCGAATTTTCCTTTGAGTATCGTCGCGTAAGTCACATTGTTCAATAATTTACTTACCACCGCGAACGCGTTCTGTTGCACAGTTGTGGTTGGTTTATGTTTCGAAGCATGATTACTACGAAGCCAACTTTTGTTCGTAAATTGTGCGGTGGTAAGCCAGGCATATCGAAGGGGGTTCAATTCAATTGGAAAGTTGGTGGCTAAGCGAAACTGAATTTTTTTTAGCGTGGTGAAGTCATCATGTGAGTCCTCCCACCCAAGGCAGAGCGGGAGGGACTGTCGGACTCGTACTGACTAAAATCCACGGTGTCCTTCAATAGCCCTTTACGTTCCGGGGTCACGGTAAATCGTAAGTCCCGCGAACCCGGCAGGCTTTGGCCCTCTAAAGGGGGACCCCGTCATACCCCGCCGGGCATGGTCCAAGGTCGGACAGCGAGTCACCCATTACTCGCCGCCCGCATGCCCGAGCTTACGATGGCTGGAGATCTGGCGACGCCCGTCACCGTAGGCATCTACCACTGCGGCTGGGGTGGAGGTAGGACGCCAATGCCGGACGCGAGAGGTCTCCGCCTGTCGCCGTCGTGAGGACACGGCGGTGCTCTGCCCAAGCGGGGCAGTCCTGCACCGTATGCTCCACCGTGTCCTCCGGGTGATCCTCGCAGTGGTGGCACCCAGGCGTTTCTTCGTCGTATGGTTGTATTGAATTTATGTAGTTCTAGTACATTTTTTGGGTATTCAGTATTCACCGAAATACTTTTTGAGCATTGAAGACCGGTTGTCGCCGGGCGGCATGAACATATTCTTCATGTTTTCCTAGTACTTTTTGTTCAGATCCCTTATTCAATTTCGGCACCAAGACCTTCATCGTGATCATGTTAATACGTTTTATATCACGTCTCACGGAAACAGTATAAAATTTGATCGTCTTGGTGGCGGGATGGCATTGATAATTATGATAATATCGACACAATAAGCTTAGAAACTCAATACAAACACATCGCCCGGTCAATTATTGATGTTTTGATTGATACATTTTTCTTTTTGCTGTCATTCCATGTCAGTTGCGTTTTATTATACCACGTTTTATGTCACGTCCCACGGAAACGGGATAAAATAAAACGAAATAAAAAAAGGTGAAAAGTATCCTATATGTTGCTCCTGGTTCTAAGCTACCTCCCCACCAATTTTCAGCCAAATCGGTTCAGCCGTTCTTGAGTTATAAATAGTGTAACTAACACGACTTTCTTTTATATTATAGAAGATATGAATATGTATATATTTAGAAATATACAAGGTGTTAAAAAATCAACTGCAGGAATTTCGTGTGCGTACTCGGTATCAAAAACCAAGTACATTGCAAAAAAAAAATATTTTTTTCGAGCATTTTTTTCAAAAAAAAAAAATTTTTTTTCAAGCATTTTTTTTTGACCGTATTAATGAATTTGATTGCTCTTTGAGGTCGTTCACCCGTGTGTAGCGTTCACAGCTGATTCCAACTTTCCCATCACATTTTGCAGACTTTGGACTGGCAATTTATCGAAATACTTACAAATAACTTATTTTATTGGCCATATTAATAGGCTAAAAGAAAAATGCTTGTTAAAAAAAATGTAAAATTTTGAAAAAAAAAATTGTAAAAAAAAAATATTTTTTTTTAAAAATGCTCGAAAAAAAAATTATTTTTTTGGAATGTACTTGGTTTTTGATACCGAGTACGCACACGAAATTCCTGCAGTTGATTTTTTAACACCCTATATAAGTATGTTTGTCAGTTGTCTAGTACCCATAACACAAGCTCTGCTTAGCTTGGGACTAGATGGCGTTGTGTGATAGTTGTGGAATATTATTATTACACCGGCTCCAGATCTTTTTGATGAAGTAATTTTCTTTATTTCTCGCCTTTTGGTTGGATCTAAGGCTATTTATTTTCTTGCGGACATTACTACTGTTGCCTGTGGCTTGATTTTTTTGAAAACATCGAGTAACTTTTCGTATCCAGCTTGTCTTGTCAGATAACTTTTATCTGAGGAATAAAAATAGCGGTTTGACAGCTTATCTATAGAAAATTTATTCCTCCGATAAAAGTTAACCGACTATTGAAAAATCAGCCCTAAGGGCTGTTTTTTCAGGGTAATATTTATGCTGGATATTCCATAGTTCGGGTAACGTTTCTAAAAGGATAATGAAATCTTCCAAGTGTGGAAGCGAAGGTAAATTCATCGGTTCAATCGGCGGCGACGAGGAGAGCGTGTCATCATCGTCCATTTTCAAAGAGCGCACAGCTTGTACTGACGCGATCTTGAGCTTACACGTTCAATCTTGATCGCGATCAGGAGATCGCAATCTGGATTTCAAAATATCTAGATAATTTTGTGATCAGATACATCAATCCGTCAATCTAACTCGTACATTGTCAATCTGGATCGTGATCATTGATTTTGATCGCGGATCGCGATCTAGATTGACAGTGTAATGGGCGCCTATTCCATAGCACGCTGCGTGACATGAAGTCGGTGGGCCAGCTTGACTGACATGTTCCACGTTTCGGCTCCGTAGGTTAGGACTGGAAGGACGCACTGATTGAACACCCGGCTTTTCAGGCACTGCGGCAGTGGCGATGGCGACGTGAGGATATGACGCATTTTCCCAAATGCTGCCCAGCCCAGCTGCACTCTTCTGGCAATTTCTCGCTCGAAGTTGTCTCTACCTAGCTGTAATACCTGTCCGAGGTAGATGTATTCTTGGACAACTTCGAGTGTTATGCCTTCGACGGAAATTGGTTCTGGGATGACATGGTCATTGAACATGACCTTAGTCTTGTCCAGGTTCATCCCAAGACCCACACGTCTCGAGGCAGCATTGAGACTGTTCAGCATTTTTTGCAGGTCTTGCAGCGATTCCGCCATAATAACTATGTCGTCGGCAAAACGAAGGTGCGTTAGGTATTCACCGTTGACATTGATGCCCAGTCCGTTCCAGTCCAGCGTCTTGAACAAATCCTCCAGCGCGTTGGTAAACAGTTTAGGGGATATTACATCTCCCTGTCTCACACCTCTTAGCAGCTGGATGGGTTTTGTTCGGTGGTTTTGTACTTGGACCGACATCGACGCCATGCTATATAGGCTCCTTAGCACCTTTATGTACCGCCAATCGACTTGGCATCGCTGCAAGGATTCCAGAACAGCCCAGGTTTCGACGGAATCGAAGGCTTTTTCGTAGTCCACAAAGGCTAGACACAGCGGTTGGTTATACTCCTCTGTCTTCTGTATAACCTGCCGCACTGTGTGTATGTGGTCTACGGTACTATAGCCTTTGCGAAACCCAGCCTGGTCCGGCGGCTGGAAAGCGTCAAATCTAGCGGAAAGCCGATTTGTGACGATCCTCGAAAACCGCTTGTAGACGTGACTCAGGAGCGTGATTGGTCTGTAGTTTTTGATAGATGGCGCTGTTTAAATTTATACTTTGGAAACACTATTGTGACACTATTATAAAATTCATTTACATTTTTATAAGATGTGAACTGATTACGTTTACAAAAAACTTAACACTACTTCAATTTACTCACATATTGTTGCGTATAAAAGTTACGTGAAGTTGTGATACCAAGTGCTCATAAACCTATTTTTTTTCTAATGTAAAAGATTTTTTCTAAAATAAAAGTAAAGTACATCAGCTATCTGCCAATAAAAGTCCCGTCTAAATCGGTCCAGCCATTTCAGAGATTAGCCGATACAAACAGACAGACAAAAATTGCAAAAAATGTTATTTTGGTGTATGTAAGTAGGTACCGTGTATAAATTCATATGCAAGTAGAAAATAAAGCGGTTATTTCAATATTACAAACAGACACTCCATTTTATTTATATTGTATAGAAGATATAAGTAGATGTATAAGTGTTCTTGAATCTAGGTAATTCTAATGCAGTTATAGTTAATAGGGAGGTACCCTGGGCTGTTATCTCATAGTAAGTTATTATTTTACTAAACCTGTATAGACCGTTAAAATAAATTTAATTAAAACCTATTCCGGTTGTTTACTTAGTTCAGAATACAATTTTAATTAACGCGTTGTCACAGTGATAATATTGTAATTATAAAACCGTTTTTCATAGTTTATCCTGGACATGATTATTAAATGTGGTTTCGTAACTATGAGTACAAACAATGTGCGAGATTCTCATCTCAGTATGACCTACTTTTATTTTCTATTTTGAGAAAGTAGATTATGTTTGCCGTATAATGTTATTATTTTCCCAGAATTTGATCCTTGTTACCGACATTTTCATCAAAATGGGTTTCGAGACCCCTTTCAGTAAGTATTCTACATAGTTTTGATTTTAGCCATCCAAGCCCTGTTGGAAAAACTGGAAAAAAAATAATTTAAAGAAAAACAAAAAACCCGACTGCGCGGCGTAAAAACTAACTTTAAAAAATACGTGAAATAATTAACTTTTATAAAAACTAGAAAGAAAGAAACAAGCCCAACAGAACAGCAGGAAGAAGCAGAACAGAACGACTCACAGCCGGGGCCCATTTAAATTTGGCTTATGTTTTTAAACTTACCACCAGATATTATAGTAGCTTGTAGCAGACAAAAATGTAAATGATCACCGAAATGAAACCCGCATTTTAATGTAAAATTATAACCAAAGTTTTAACATTTCTGTATCCTTTTTAATCAAAATTACTCCAAATAAATCATTGTCAACCCAAAAGTAGTAAATGATCACCAAAATTAAACCAGCATTTTATTGTAAAATTATAACCAAAGTTTTTACATCTTGCTATCCTGTTTATGCGGTTATACCTAGATGTATCCTTCCTTCACAGGAACAAGTTGACGGAGCCCCGCTTCGCGGGGCTCCTACCTACTTCTGAGTGGTTTAAAAAAAAATAACCACGAAGAGGATGGCCGGGTCTTTCAGACCCCACCATCCTCTTCTAACCTAAATTGTCCGAGTCGGGGTGCCAGCAAGTCCCCCGCCCTGCCCGGGGCTGGGAGGACTCATTTGATGATTTTACCACGAAAAAAAAAAAAAGAGGCTGCACCTAGTTCTAACCGGCTAAACCTAAATCTAACCGAAGATAAGTAGGATACATCTACGTTTAACCGCATGTGCAATGGTCGGTTACACCTAGTTTTAGCCGGTTAAAACTAGGTTCATCGACTTTTTTTTTTAATTTTGACTTCGTGACATGGCGTCTGGTTCTGTAAAACCAGACGCCATATTGTATAAAATAATATTGTATTGTATGTCATGTCTTTAGTGATAGTGACACTCGCAAGGTTAAGACGAATCGATTGATGTAAGAATTATCAAAATCGGCTTACGCATTTGGTCTCTAGAACGCCACATAGAAACAAACAAACATACATACATACATAGACTGATAAACACATTACCCTCCTTTGCGTCGTGGAGTCGGGTAAATACACCCTGTGCTATATACCTAACCGTACCCAAACCATACCTACCGATTAACGAACTTTTACAGTTACAAAAAACCCACAGAATAGATAAAGGAGGTCCACCTTTATTTATGTTCTGTGAAAAAACCCTTCTGAATAATATTTTTCTTTTTTTTTTTTCGTGGTAAAATCATCAAATGAGTCCTCCCATCCAGGGCAGGGCGAGAGGGACTGTCAGACTCGTACTGACTAAAAACCACGGTGTCCTTCAATAGCCCTTTGTGTTCCGGGGTCACGGTAATGAGATAAGTCCCGCGACCTTCTGAATAATAATAAAAATAATTTATAATTAGCGATTATAACGGACCTTGAAATGAGAACACACACAGTTTATTACTTAGATGAGAATTCTCTGTTGCCGTAATGGTATTCTGATAAAGAAATTAGTTTCCTGTAGCCAAACTAGAACGTGGTCGAAGTGAAGTGGTTCCGTATATAAATTGCATGATGATTACACATAACAGCTGCGTTTGTTATATTAGACGGTACCTACAGTTTTTACGGTATTACGGTACCTACAGCATTAAACTCCTGCGCCTGCATCCTTCATTCAGAGTCTGGGCAAAGGGCGCGAGCACTTTACCTCGCCAAACTTGTCCACGCTTCTCTATCAGCTCACACGCCTATCACCATCATCATCTTGCCTTTATCTCATAATTCATTTGATGTTCATAAAACATGACTTCTATCCACTGTACAGCTTGGCCAGAACGTCTTGAAACGGAACTAATCTTTTTATTTGCTGACAACGTTTTAAAATATTTGATATTTGATGTAAACAAAGACGCAGGCTTGTTAGATTTATTATTGTGCCATAAAACTAACGTAATAAGTGAAAATAAATAAAATAAAATCATTCAAAGTGCTGGTAGCGAGAGCACAGTGGCGACTTCCGGTTTTCTACTGTTTTTTGCCAAGCTGTACCTATGGGTTTTTCCAAATTGATAATCTGATGAGAAGAGCACGAGGAAGCAGTAATCTATGGGCTTTTTGAGACAAACAATAAACGTATTGCGAATGCGATTAGCTACAGTAATCGTAAACTGCAGCGACATGTCTCCTAATCACACAGCGATACGCCTAATTAAGATTTCAATTTTAAATCAGTAAGGTTCAAGTCACACAGACAGAACGTAGTGTCTTTTAACCCTTAGTACTTTAATTTCAATTAAGGTCTTGCGGCGCAAAAAACATAGAAAGAACGGTACCCGAACACGACAGTACAACTACAAAGCCTGGCCTGCAACTAACAGGCGGCAATCGCCATCTTCTACCTCCTGAATGAGTGCGGACTTAATAATTTATTAATTTCACAGTGAACCCTAATTCTAAAAGCAGAGGCGACGGTTAGTTTTAATTAACTCCCGATAAGTTCAACATAGTTTATAAAGCCAACAATTGTAATCCTTCATTTGTGACTTAACTATAAGTTCGGCAAGATGAATATTTACTCGTTTTTATTTGTTCTGGTTTTATGTGTATTGGTAGATTGTAGAAAAAGACACAATCACAATTCAAGAAGGTCTGATAAGAAACAGTCCACTCCTCCTCACTGCACGCAAGTCACAAAAGGTAAGTAGCAAATTACTGTTCTTCTTTTTTATCGGTGGCATAACATATTACTTTTTGTGTCAATAGGCATGTTGACAGTATAGAGTCGGGATTAAACACCAAATGCTTTAATGAAATTACGGTTGGTAATATTCTACCGAATATTGGCCAAAGGCGTAGGTACTAAAATAATTCCAAATATTGCATGCATTGGTATATAAAGATTGTAATTTGTTTGGGTAGTGATATTTTGCCAAAGCGGCAGGCTCCCTAATTTTCGATCCGACTTCAGAAATACAAGTTTGTTTTTCTGTGCCGGTCCTCAGGTGATAAAAGGTTTCTCCCAACCCGAATCGGGGAACCCCCGACTCGGGTTGGGAGTCCCTACTAAGCCCGACCTAAAGTCTTTGTAGCTAATAACATTGAAACGCGCTATTTATTACTATTGGTACTGACATCTTTATATTTTTCAGATACGGATTACCAGTCCAGATACAAGTACGATTACCCAGTCGCTTATATTCAACCTGGACAACATGAGGCTTATCAACAAGTAGGTGAAATAAATTAACAGTTTTTTTCTATATTATTATATTTTTTATATCTATTAGGTTACCATCATACCATTGAGCATGGTAGCGCCGCCGCCCGCACCGATGCCACCAGCAGCTATGCTATTTATTGCCTGACTGAACTAAAATTGATGGTCATTTTCTGAAAACTTTTTATTGGAGTGGCGTCTTGCAGGTCTATTGTGTAGGTACTGCTCAACTAGACTTTTCTGTGGATGCTTAAGAATTTAAGGCTTCCAGTCAGGGCAACAAACTTAGCGACCGTACGCAAAGGGCACCCCCTGTCAGGTACGGACCACGACTTAGGGCGTCGCTGGGGGGGGGGGGGGGGCAGCAAGGGACATGCTGGATCTGCTCGGATTATAAGCTAATTTAAAACTAAAAGCTCAGCGCCGCGGGCTGGCTCTTGAAGGGTCGAGGGGGGGCGGGGTGGAAAAATTAGACGATGACACCTTTTTTATATAATTCCAGCTATTCTGCTTGAACCCGCCCACGGTGAACAAGGCAGTGACGGTTGTATGTGACTGGGCAGCGCCTCCTCAAGTCCAGTTCACCTTGGGTGACGAGTACATGCATGTGGTGCGTCAGGACCCGACCGGTCGCTACCTTGGTAATGCTGTCATCAACACCTACCAATTATGCAATCATCAGCTTCACAACAGCACTACCAGATCCGAGCCAGACGTGAAAGTCACCGCTGTGTAATGGAAACTTGATCAAAGTTGAATAAATAAACTTCTTTTACCTATAACTTTTGAATCATTTTTGGGTACCGCACTTCAAAAAAATAAATAAAACTAAGATAAGAACCTTGTAAGAATACTTTACTGTCTGTATGTCATAACACTTTTTCTATGGAACGCATGAAGATATCAAGTTGATACCAAATACGTACGTAGGTCTACGGTCCTTTGGAACTCCATAAAAAAAATGTTACCTAGTTACAAAAAATCAAAACCCAGAATCATGATGTTTCGCATATCTTAGAGCACATTGAATAAAAAAGTCAAAGTTGGTTTATAATTTGTATTTTTGTAGTTTTTTGTTTTTGTATTTCTCCTTTATCATATTAAATTACCGACAATTACCGTGTTAAATTAGTTTTTGTGATAAATTATTGTCCACTATGGAACTCTTCATGCACTCCCACACCCATTTCGCCAGATTTTTCATGCCATAACATGCCTTATTCGTCCTTCAAATTGCATGTTCCAAAGCATACGACAATTTAGTACATTGTACTAGTACTGGTTCTTAAAACACGCTGAAACCTACGCAGATTTATTTTCGGAGAACGGAATTGCGGTGTCTATGAGGAAGAATTACACTGATTACAATCATGACGTTTCCGTAGTTAAACTTGAATAATGACTGTTCCATTTGAAACATCTTGTTGAAACGGAAGGTTTGCTTCAAGGCTCGATGTTTAGACCGTTTTTGTTAGTCGCGTCAATGAATACAAAAAACATGCAATCTTCGGAAGTCCTCAAGAACAGCTCCGATTTTGATGATTTTTTTTTTAAATGTTTTGTTTTTTTATACTCTTTAAAATCAGAAACCTCTTAGAGCGGGGACGGAACTATTTATATTGTTTAAACAATATCAACGACATTTATACAGGGTGATTTGTAATTGGATGCGGTCCTTGAAATGGGTGATACTAGACCTTATTTGCAACAATTTTTACCCGACAACATGGGGTCTAAACTGGATGGTTTTAGAGATATCGAACTTTAAAGATTTTTCGAAAAATTTCCACCTCTCCCTCATGAAGTGCTTAGTGTTAGAAAGTAGCGATGGTTATCACCTACAATGTATACTTTTCTGATAGAATATGAATGGCTGCATCTAATGGATGCAAGTTTGTTGTAAAACTAATCATATCTTGGGAAATTAAGTGTCATAAAGTTTCTGTTTTGAAATTTTCTGAAAACTTCCCTTGTCTTTCAAAGCACATTTTTCAAAATAAATGTATGGCACTTGGTGTACAAATTACAGAAAAAACTTCCTTGTCTCGTTACCTTTCCAAAATGGTGCCACAGTACCCACTTTTAGTAAGTGTCTTACCAGAAAATTAGGGTTGTTACTGATGAGGTAGTAAATCAATGAGGATCGGTTATGTTTTTCAACCCAACTTTTTTTTTCTGTAGTTTTTGTCCAAACTGCTATCTGATATTAGCTTTTTGAGTCAATGCGCTTAATCCTGGTTGATCATATCAGGCAAGAACGGTCTTTATCACGAGTATTTTTACCTGTCCCACCAGCTGGGTGACCTAACTTTTATGCACGCCAGTTTAGTTTTTTTTTGTGTAAATGAGCTTACAAACATTTCGTCATTGTACATCTGTTTCCGGCCCACTCCCTCTTTCAGAAAGGAGGCCTGTGTCCCAGCAGTGGGAACATTTATAGGCTGATGATGATGATGATATCTGTTTCAAGTAGCTGTTTCAAATGGAAGAAAATTGATGGTTTGACTATCTGGTCCATAGATAAAAATACTCCAGATAAAGACCGATTTTGCCTGATGTGATCGACCAGGATTTAGTGCATTGACTCAAAAAGCTAATATCAGATAGCAGTTTGGACGAAAACTACAGAAAAAAAAGTTGGGTTGAAAAAACAAAACCGATCCTCGTTGATTTACTACCTCATCAGTAACAACCCTAATTTTCTGGTAAGACACTAACTAAAGGGGTGCTAAGACAGGAAACCTCCACGTGCGCCCGTGGACTGGAGTTCCCTCTCGGATACGTCCGGGGGGAAGACCAGTTTTTCGGGCCGGTGCGCCCTGGGATGCGGGCAAAAACTCTCCTTAGGCACTGTGTGCCTAAGGGGTTTCTTTGCCCGTATGCAAATAGCCTATCGGGTGGACGCTCCAACGCGTGTCCCTCTGAACAGCAGAGGGCACAGCGGCGGAGCGGGCTTGCGGACGGTGGGTAATGTGTATGCTCGCCGTCCGACCAAGGATCAAGCCCGGGTCGGTGGCGCGTCGTGTTTCACGCGTCACCGACGGGGCCCCTTATGGGGCCAAATGCCTGCCGGGGTCGCGGATTTTTCTTAATCCAGGATACCGTGGCCCCGGAACGTAAAGGGCATCCGACGGAACACGGGTGGATTTTAGTCAGTAAGAGTCTGACAGTCCCTCCCGCCCCACCCAGGGCGGGAGGACTCATTTGATGATTTTGCCACCCTAAAAAAAAAAAAAAAAAAAAAAGACACTAACTAAAAGTGGGTACTGTGGTACCATTTTGGAAAGGTAACGAGACAAGGAAGTTTTTTCTGTAATTTGTGCACCAAGTGTCATACATTTATTTTGAAAAATGTGCTTTGAAAGACAAGGGAAGTTTTCAGAAAATTTCAAAACAGAAACTTTATGACACTTAATTTCCCAAGATATGATTAGTTTTATAACAAACTTGTATCCATTAAATGCAGCCATTCATATTCTATCAGAAAAGTATAAATTGTAGGTGATAACCATCGCTACTTTCTAACACTAAGCACTTCATGAGGGAGAGGTAGAAATTTTTCGAAAAATCTTTAAAGTTCGATATCTCTAAAACCATCCAGTTTAGACCCCATGTTGTCGGGTAAAAATTGTTGCAAATAAGGTCTAGTATCACCGATTTCAAGAACCGCATCCAATTACAAAACACCCTGTATAAATGTCGTTGATATTGTTTAAACAATATAAATAGTTCCGTCCCCGCTCTAAGAGGTTTCTGATTTTAAAGAGTATAAAAAAAAACAAAATATTTAAAAAAAAATCATCAAAATCGGAGCTGTTCTTGAGG
This sequence comes from Agrotis exclamationis, assembly GCA_950005045.1. Lineage (NCBI taxonomy): Eukaryota > Metazoa > Arthropoda > Insecta > Lepidoptera > Noctuidae > Agrotis > Agrotis exclamationis. Next base: position 9,205,806 of record OX465436.1, on the reverse strand, counting down.
ACTTCCGAAGCAAAGGCTTCATTGACGCGACTATGTTTTCATTCATGAGAATTGTCACCTAGTCACGATCAAGATGAAAGGTGCTTATCTCATCTCTATTCCTAAGGCACCATTTTTTTGATCAGCCGACACTGTCCCATTGCTGGGCAAAAGCCATATTTCAAGGGTTTCAAAAAAGAATAAAACGGAACCTTTGGAAAATCACGTTGTCGTTGTTCTGCCTATCTGTATATAGTTTCTGCCTACCCCCGTGAGAAGAAAGCGTGAAAAGGATTTGTTATTTCCACTTTTCTTAAAATAATGATTCTAATCTCTTCGATTACCTACCTACTGAAATTGTATTTACAGATAGTTCATAATGATAGACCGTAAGCATTAATTACAATTTCACATGGTCTAAATCAATTACTTACTTCTAAGCCACTGAAGTTGCATCAGTGCAGCACTCGCAGGAGACAATGTGCAGCAGTGTAACTTATTACAGCCTAGCATTCATACTGTTTATTATTAGTGGTTGTAGTGGCCAAAATGCGACATTCAACGATGAAATGATAATGGTTTATGAATATGGTGGGTTTGTATTTTAATAATGACCAGAGCCTGCCGGGGAAGCGGGACTGTGTAAACAGGTAACCGTGACCCTGAAACGTAAAGGGCTATTGAAGGAACACCGTGGGCGGGAGGAAAAAGGACTGCTCTCGAACATAATTCAAGGACAATATGTTTACAGTTTGATTTCATTTAAAGGATTTCGTGTTAAAGACGAGGTGCCATCGTTCTCGTTAAGCGGTTATATTCCACCTTTCATGCCAATTTATACGCTTAATTTAACGGTAAGTGAGTGCCTATTTCATACATACCTACCTTGCCTATTTTCTCATGTAATCCGTGATTCTTTACACAGAAGTTCTTTCACTGTTTTGCTGTCTATCTACTACTAACTTAATCCTAGTAATATTATAATGAAATAAATGCGAAAGTTTGGTAGGATGGATGTATGGATGTTTGTTATTCTTTCACGCAAAAACTACTCGAAAGACGTAAAAAAGAGCGAAAAAGACGAAAAAAGATCTTGAAAAGTAGACATTTCAAGCTCTTTTTTCTCAAATATGCATTAATTATGTGGTATATCCATTTTAAATGATTTTACATTACATTTGATGATTTTATCACGATAAAAAAGGTACCAGGTATTTAAACATTTATCTTTGTTCATCATCAGCCGGAAGACGTCCACTGCTGAACATAGCATTTATTCATTGTTGCGATTCTGTTAATATTTCAATTGGACTACCAAACCATTTCAATTTAGTTTCCTACTTCAAGACTATTCCATTAAGTAGGTACATGAAGTTTCCACATTCAAAACATTATTACTAAATTAAAAAATAGTTTTTCAAAAATATTCGCATCGAATCATGCGGAATATTTTTGAAAAAAAAATATAACATGGTGTAAAAATTATTGGAATCGAATCAGTTACTGATTTTGAACAAACTAAGTATTCAGCTTTCGCATATATACTTACTAAAAATAATGGTGTAGGTAATAACCACCCTATTTAGTTTGTGATAATAACTAACACTTTGACTGTAACATGTGTATAATAAATATTAATAACTTATTTAACTTTATTACTATTTCTTCGTTTTTAGCATCCACGAACTGATTTGGAAAAACGATTCACTTATCTCAGATTGGAATACATCAGCCCTATGTCAGAAGTGAGAATAGATTATGATCCAGCTCGATTGATAATGACTTTTCACATACCTTTTCCAATGGTCGCAATACGATACGGCATTGTTGGTTACTCCATCAAACCGAGAGGAATTAGGAAATCATGGAGAAAATTCTTGAGACAAATCTATAAACATATTGTTCCTAAGTACCGTTCGTTACCTGTAGCTTTTACTAATGTTTGTTAGAACTATGCATGGAAGCAGCCTTACTTGGTCATCGGGATAATTTTAAAATCATGTACGTCAGGATTGAGGAGCCACATCAGATTTTTAAAATCTGATTTCACCATTATTTAGCAGTAATGTAGCTGATTTTGCAGCACAAATTCTAGATTTAGCAGCAAAATATATCACTAGTTATATTAATGCAAAAGTGGCTCCTCAATCTAAACGTTTGAATTGAGGAGCCACCTTGGATCACGGTAAGTAATAGATGTACATTGTTGAAACTTTTGCAGCATTTAGCAGCAATTGTGCATATTATCGTCTAAAAATTTGGCTACTGTAGCGCTAAAATCAAAGAAAATACAATAGTTTTAGTGTGGCTCCTCAATCTAGACGCAAGAGCTGAAATTATATTGGATGTGAGCGATCAATTAATATATTCTACATAATGATCATTTAGCAGGTGTTGTGTTTGTTTTTGAAGTATAGGAATAAAATGGTAAAACAGAGTAAATTTTTTAGATATACGTATTTTCTTTGGCTCCTCAATCCTGACGTTCTAATTATAGATTTTTGACTGTAGCCACCTGAGTTCTCAACGGAATCTAAAGCCAGATATACTAACATTTAGCAGAAATGTCTGCTAAAGATATCTGCATAATTCAGCAATGTACATATTTTGGATTCTGAGAAAACAATACTTAACTATTTTCTTGTAAATTCAGTGTGTAGGGTGACCATGTTATACTCGTATTAATGAAACCAGTATAAGTAAATTATTATTTTTTTCTTTTCATAACAGGTTATATTCGTACCTATGGATGTGCCGTTACCAGCAATATTGCCGAAAATGGGAATATAAGTGGCAATATTGCCGGAGTGGAAATATTTGGGAATATTGCTTAGTTATAAACCAAATTACGTACGGAAACTTAAAACTGATGTACAACACTTAAAGTTAGCATTTACAGGCAATTATATACAATAAAATATGGTTTTGGGTAAAATTGCCAGTAATGCCAGCATTTTGGAAATATTCCCGGTATTTTACCGGCAATATTGCCCGTGTTGGCGCACACGATATCGAATATAAGAAATAACAAATAAATTCTACGATAAGAATTTACGATCGTTGTGTAGGTATTGAATAAAAGGCATAAATTCGCATAATTTCTATTTGGTTTATAACTAAGCAATATTACCAAATATTTCCACTCCGGCAATATTGCCACTTATAGGTATTCCCATTTTGGGCAATATTGCTGGTAACGGCACATCCATAGGTACGATAGATATAACCTGTTATGAAAAGAAAAAAATAATAATTTACTTATACTGGTTTCATTAATACGAGTATAACATGGTCACCCTACACACTGAATTTACAAGAAAATAGTTAAGTATTGTTTTCTCAGAATCCAAAATATGTACATTGCTGAATTGTGCAGATATCTTTAGCAGACATTTCTGCTAAATGTTAGTATATCTGGCTTTAGATTCCGTTGAGAACTCAGGTGGCTACAGTCAAAAATATACAATTAGAACGTCAGGATTGAGGAGCCAAAGAAAATACGTTCATCTAAAAAATTTACTCTGTTTTACCATTTTATTCCTATACTGAAAAAACAAACATAACACCTGCTAAATGATCATTATGTAGAATATATTAATTGATCGCTCACATCCAATATAATTTCAGCTCTTGCGTCTAGATTGAGGAGCCACACTAAAACTATTGTATTTTCTTTGATTTTAGCGCTACAGTAGCCAAATTTTTAGACGATAATATGCACAATTGCTGCTAAATGCTGCAAAAGTTTCAATAATGTGCATCTATTACTTACCGAGATCCAAGGTGGCTCCTCAATTCAAACGTTTAGATTGAGGAGCCACTTTTGCATTAATATAACTAGTGATATATTTTGCTGCTAAATCTAGAATTTGTGCTGCAAAATCAGCTACATTGCTGCTAAATAATGGTGAAATCAGATTTTAAATAAAAATCTGATGTGGCTCCTCAATCCTGACGTACATTTAAAATCTACTAGCTTAAGTCCTACCTAGAAATAAATAGGTACTTAAATGAGAGTAAGAAAATGTTTTTTTTTTAGTTTTTAATACAGTTCGCTATTAAGGAAGTCGTGCTGATTACAAAAGGCCATCTTACTACATTGCTTACTAATAATAATAATAATAATTTTTATTTCAGTTACTTTCAAATTCTACAATGTTTAATCTTACATAGAGGTCTCCTTTTAAGTATAAAAAACACCTGTGCTAGGAGACCCCGCTCTTCTAAAACTAAAAATGATCAATAACAATGTAGGAGTATTAAAGTAATTGACAAAAATAAATTAAACTTAAGCCTTAAATTTAGAGAGTGTATGCTGTGTATGTCTAGTGTGGGTGTGTGTAATGTAAGTATGTGTGAATGTGTGTATGTGTGTGTGAGTATGTGCGTGCGTGCGCTTTTGTATTAACTTAGGTTACTTTGTAATAATGATTCAATATCGTCATAACTCTTGCTTTTTAACCAGGCTATTAACGATTTCTTGCAGTCTTGAAAAGTTTTTGGGTAAATGTTCAGAATCTTATTTAATTTATTGTAGATAGAAGAGGATTGTCTGGCGAACTGCTTTTTCGCATATGAGGTTTTAACCGAGATTTCTGGTGCAACAAGATATTTTCTTCGTTTTTTGATGAGACCCGAATCATATGGGAGGGTTTTATGTACTTTTAAAGCAACATAGAGTACATATAATTTTCGGACTGTGAGAAGGTCACTTAATGTGTAGAGGTTTTCAGTTGGGAATCTAAATGGTTTAAAATACATCACTTTCAAGAGAGATCTTTGCGCTCTTTCCAGTTCAAGGAATTTGATTTTTGTGGCCCCGCCCCAAATTGCTATACAATATACTAGGACTGATTGAGCCAGTGAGACATATATTTGATTTAGTAAAGAATTAGAAATAACATATCTTAGAGTTCTGAAAATCCAGATGAGTTTTCTAGTTCTTGACATAACCATGTCCACATGTAAATGCCAAGATAATCGTTGGTCTAGCATTATTCCCAAATATTTAATATTATTTACCTTACCTATTTTATTACAAGAACAATTAGTGCTAGTAGGATCATCACAGCTATGTATTCTAAGGTTATGATTAGGTCCAGGTTGGCTGTTGTTGTAATTAGTAAATGCTATGTATTTTGTTTTAGAGGTGTTGAGTGTAAGTAAAGAATAATTTAACCATTTTGCAACCTTTATGAGTCCCTTTTCAGCATATCTATGTACAGATTCCCATGTTCCTCCAGTGAAAACAATGGCTGTGTCATCCGCATAGGAAAAGACGCGCCCATTTTCAAGTTTCATTTCGCAGAGGCTATTCAGGTATATTAAGAAAAGCGTAGGCCCAAGAACGCTGCCTTGCGGGACGCCAAAACTCACTTTTTTCTCATCACTGACGGTATTTCCTATCTTGACACGTTGTTCTCTATTCTGAAGGTAATCTGATAGCAGAGCCAAAGGGACTCCTCTTACGCCTATATTTTCTAACCTACGCACAAGGATGGGAACAGAGACGGTGTCGAAGGCTTTTTTCAGATCGAGAAAAACAGTTACACACCTCTGGCCTGCATCCACGTTTCTAACAATATGAAAGGTTAGTCCTGAGACTGCATCTTCTGTCGAGAGTCCTTGCCTAAATCCGAATTGACAGTCAGATATTATTTTATATTTGTTCATATAATTTATCAATCGAGTGTTTATTAGCTTTTCTATGACTTTTGAAATTGCCGATAAGACTGAGATGGGCCTATAGTTGCTCACGTCGTCACTGTCACCATCCTTGTGCACTGGTGTAATGATGGCTTGTTTAAGTACGGGTGGAAATATACCTTGCGTGAAACACAGATTAGCAAGATGTGCAATAATTGGCACCACTATGCACTGGGCAGTTTTAAGAAACTTTGTGGATATATTATCTAATCCAGGAGCGCTCTCAGTTTTAAGACTCATCAATACATCTCGAACTTCCCGAGGATCAGTTTCTAGAAGCACAAAGGATGAGGCCTGAGAATCCGTTAAATAAGTCTCACGATCTTGTGATAGATTGAGAGAGATGATTTCTTCGGCTAAAGCCTTACCAATATTAGAAAAATAGTCATTGACGAAATTTACTGACTCTTGAGCGGTTGATTTTACATCTAATAGGTTTAAGTTTTGAGTTTTTGTTTGTTTGCGATGCGTGATGTTATTGATAGCTTTCCAAGTTTTTTTAATGTCTTTATTTGCTTTGTCTATTTGTTCCTTGTCGTATTGTCTTTTAAGTTTTTTAATAAGACTATTGCAGTGATTGCGATACCTCCTGTATGTTATTTTTAGAATATCGTTATTTGGGTCTAGGCGTAATTTTCTTTGCATATTGTTCCTGTTCTGAATACAGCGTAAGATTCCCGTAGTAATCCAGGGCTTGATTGTGCGGTTGTTTCTCGGGATTAAGGTTGTTGTGGTATTAAGTAGGAGGCAATGCCTGAGTTTGTCGATCAAAGATTCAGTAAGTGCAACAGGATTATTAATTAATTTCAGTTCGGAAATATTACTATCTTTTAGGGTTACTAACGCTTTATCAAAATCAACAACTGTTTTTGTTTTAGGGGATAATGCATGTGCTGTTTTGATGTCAGATAAATTCAGGAATATCATTGAATGGTCTGTTACGGTAGTATCTAGAACAACGATAGAGGCAGCTTTTTTGTTTTTGTTTATTTTCAAGATGAAATGATCCAAGCAGTTTTCGCCTCTGGTAGGAAGGGAATGTCCGGGTAATAATCCGTGCATGGCCAGCATGTTAAGGTAGCTATGTCTGTTTGCGCGCTCGTAAGTTTGTTCGTTGGTCTTATAGATTAAATTTATATTTATATCGCCAGTTATTACAATATTTTTGCATAATTTTAGGGAGTTCAGGTGCTCATTTAGAGAAGTTATAAAGTCGTCGGCATTACTAATTGACGGAGAGCGATAGATACCCAGAATAGTAAGATTAGGCAGGTTTACTTGTAAGCATGACGCATTAGCCAATATTAGTTCTTTCACCCTAACCTTCTGCGTGTTTTTTACATATGCTACTACGCCGTCACAACGGTTTATGTGGTTGGTCGTGGAGAAAGACAGATAATTATGAACATAGGGGATGGATTTGTTTGCATCAAGTCTACATTCACTTAAAATGATTATGTCGGCATCAAACTTAAAGTTTGTTAAAGTAATTTGTAAATCGTTTATGTTACTGTAAATGCTTCTAATATTTTGCGAGATAATTGTGAGATCTTGGTTTCGAACATTGATCTTTTTTGAGAATTCCTCAATTTGTAGTTGAGTCGATTGCGCCACAACTACATCGTCTATTTCTTGCATAATTGTGTGTGTATTATTCATTTAGATGAACATTAACGGACTGGTTTTCAATAACTTAAAGGTGATACAATACTTACAGTTTTTAAGTTTGAGAATTAGATCATAGTTAAGATTTATGATGTGAATGTTGTGGGGTGATGGTGCGTTATTTGTTGTATTATTTATATAAGTTATGTTTAAAATATCTACTTCGGCTTTGATGGGCAAATAGGTGCGCTGAATGTGTGTGTATGTAAGAGAGAATGCACTACTACCATTACTACCATTAATATTTGAATATGAATTGAACATTTTATGACTATGACGTTAAGGGTTGATAAATATACCTACTTACTTAATCCCTAATAACTAATCTCGTCTGGAACAATCAGCAGCAACCAGGTCATGGACTATAATATGGAACATCTAATCAAAATTGTGTATTGTGCTGTCCACCACGGAGGAGGTCCCAATCTGCAGCCAATGATGGGTAGAAAATCAGGTCATGTCTATCATGATAGTGCATTTCAATTACAAATTGAAGCAATATGTAAAATTCCAGCTCTTTACGATAGGAGGAAATAGTTCCATCTAATGCAGCTCAAAACGGGAAGGATCACGTTAAGGGTCAATGTTTGGTCCAAGGCCTCAAGTCTCGGGCACTCCGCAAATGCGGCGGTACCTAAGACCCCTCTTTAAGCAGTGTCCGGAGAGGCGCCACGTCGTCCTCGCCTTCCGCCGTAGCTACTGTAAACCGTAGAGGAATTCCCTGAACTGTCCTTCGTCTTCGTCTTCAGACCCCTAAAATAACAGTTACAACTCATCTAGGTGTAAAGTTCTTATCAATACAAAAATCAATCAAGCTCAAACACAAGATAGCTGCTGTGAATCGTTGAGGAGTTCCCTCGACTGTCTCTCGGCTCCATCATCAGATATACTCCAGACCTTTATTAAATTGTAGTGCTTTGAAATACTTAATGAAAAAAAATAATTTACTAAATCTATTCCTTACTGTTAAGGAGTTGTACCTTCCATCATCAGCTCATGAGACGATGATTACTATACGCAAGTACTTAAATTACTTCATAATATTTGCGAAAAACGATGTGTGGGCCTATAAAATTTGAGGGTTGCCCTCGATTTCTCCAGGGTTCAATCATCAGATATTGAAATTGTGACAATGGGACCACACGGAAAGCACTAGCTTACAAATAAAAAAAGAATAATGAAAATCGGTTCACCCAGTCGCAAGTTACGAGGTAACAAGCATAAAAAAAATAATTAATAGATTTAAAAAATCAAAAAACCCACGTTTTTAAATGTCCTAAAAATAAGAAAATAACCCTACGGGGCTGAGAGAGGGGCCACTCAAAACGTGGGGGCGTATATTATTTAATGGATTATTTATCAGATATATTTACATGGCGTGTATAGATCGTGGATGTAACTTGCAAATATACGCCCCCACGTTTTGAGTGGCCCCTCTCTCAGCCCCGTAGGGTTATTTTCTTATTTTTAGGACATTTAAAAACGTGGGTTTTTTGATTTTTTAAATCTATTAATTATTTTATTATTTTTATCATTGTTCATCGGGCTTGAAGCTACCCTGAAAATTTCAGCCTGCTAGCTTATCGGGAAGTGCCTCAAAGCCTGTCCGCCATCTTGGACGTCCGCCATATTGGATTTAAGTCACATGACTATTTTTTTTGTATTCCTGACAGCACACCCTTTCATTTGATACCCATATCAAGGGGGTGGATTTCAAACAGTCAGTCTACCATCTTGGACGTATTGGACATATTGGATTTAAGTCACATGACTATTTTTTTTGTATTCCTGACAGCAAACCCTTTCATTTGATATCCATATCATAGGGGTGCATTTCAAATAGCCTGTCTGCCATCTTGGACGTCCGCCATATTGGATTTAAGTCACGTGACTATTTTTTTCATATTCCTGACAGCAAAACCTTTCATTTGATACCCATATCATGAAGGTGGGTTTCAAACAGCCAGTCCACCATCTTGGGGAGGCCGCCATATTGGATTTGTTATGACGTTTCTTAGCTTGTCATGTATTGTCATCAGAACTCAAAGCGTGTACAAAATTTCAGCCTGCTAGCTTATCGGGAAGTGCCTCAAAATTGAGTTGCAAAAGTCCAACCGGAACGACAAACAAACAAGAAAAGTGAGTGTATAAAAAAAAAAAAAAACGTGGGAAAAAAAAAAAACGTGGGAAAATACACTCGAATTGATAATCTCCTCCTTTTATGAAGTCGGTTAAGATGCAAGTCACGATGCAGCAACGTTGCTGGTTTGCTGGTCGCTGTGCCTTGTAAACCAGAATTTTATCATCGTGTAGTTAAACTACCGTTTCTATGTTTCTACCTTCATTTAGTTAAACGGAAATGCACACTTACCTGCTTTATTAAAGCATCTTTGCAATTTCACGTGATCTAAATCAATTAATTTCCAATCACAGAAAGTTATAAGTACAGTAGGTAGGTACTAGCAAGTGACAATGTACGGCATTGGATTATTACTGTTGATTTTTAATGGATATTGTAGTGGATATAAAACTCATACTTCTATTGACAAAAAAGATGAAGAGGCTTTAAAAAGATTTACACGTACTTTTGAATATGGTGGGTTTTTTTTTTTTTTTTTAGCGTGGTAAAATCATCAAATGAGTCCTCCCACCCCGGGCAGGGCGGGAGGGACTGTCAGACTTGTACTGACTAAAATCCACGGTGTCCTTCAATAGCCTTTTATGTTCCGGGGTCACGGTAATGAGATAAGTCCCGCGACCCCGGCAGGCTTTGGCCCTCTTAGGCGGGGCCCCGTCATCGTGCTGACGCTCTTTGAGGCGCGCGTGGAACACAACGCGCCGTCGACCCGGGCATGGTCCATGGTCGGGTGCCGAGTTGCCCTTTACTCGCCGCCCGCATGCCCGCGTCTACGGTGGCCGGAGATCGTCTTGCGACGTCCGACGCCCTGGGCGTCTACCATTGCGGGTGTGGCGGAGGGAGGACGCTGTCCTCTCTCTCTCACGGCCCGCCTCCTCCTTAACGAGCATTACTGCTTCGCAGAAGGAGGCGACCGCTTCCCACTCCGTCTCGCCCCGCAGCATGGCCTCGACCAATGCCGGGCGCGAGAGGTCTCCGCCTATCGCTGCCGTGAGGACACGGCGGTGCTCTGCCCAAGCGGGGCAGTCTTGCACCGTATGCTCTACTGTGTCCTCCGGGCGATCTTCGCAATGGTGACACCCCGGCGTTTCTTCCTTCCCCATCCGACACAGGTACCTCCCGAAACATCCGTGTCCGGTGAGGACCTGCGTCATCCGATAGGTCAGGACGCCGTGACGCCTTTCCAGCCACTCCTCAATGAGGGGTCTTACCGCCGCGATTGCGGCGTGCCCGAATATGGTGGGTTTGTGATTTGTACAAAAGTTTCTGTATTTAAATAAGGTCTTTCAACTAAATACCTGCAGGCTATAATATATATGATAATAATGTACCTACATGATTTTATAGCCTGCGAGATAATGCATGATGCATGTAGGGATCAAATTCGCGACACGCAAAACGCATAGCCAAGCCAACCGCTCAACCACTGTGCCATGGTGCCAATCATTGATTTTTTTTATCAGTTTCGTTAATTTAATCGTTTGATGATGTATGCATATACATACATAGTTGGTTCTGGATCAATATGGTTATATTTGTATTTTTTTAGAGAAAAGATATACCTACATTCATGAACAAAAGTATGAAATCACTACTCTTATTCCGCACCGCACGATCTCGAGTAGGTACTTATATAACTAGTTCAGAATAATAAAAATGGTATTGTTTTAAAGGTTTAACTGTTAACTTTAAATTGATACCAAATTTATTCAAATATCGCCATTTTTTAAGGAGTTATCGTGGATCAATTCCAACTAAGTGATGTAATACTTTTGCTCACGAGTATTTATAATATCATTGCACGAGTGTGGTTGTAATTCTGCGAGACAATGATCAAGGCTTGGATCCACGAGACAATAAATTGTCTCGCGAAATCGTGGGTTTCCACAAAGTAACGTCTGATGCTATTACTTGGTTTATGTTTGTCTAAAGGTGAACATATTGAAGGCGAGGTAGAATCTTACAAATTTTTTGGAGAAATTGAACGTTATCAAAGTATTTACACGCGAAATGTAACAGTAAGTAAGCGTTTTATTTCATGTTATACCTAGCTACATGTAGCTGAACCGTGCCCGCTGTGCGGGTGCTGTGCGTCAATATTTATTTTTCAAATGGGGTGCTTGAATAATATATTTTCACTTAAAAAACTGATTTTTCGGCCAAAACTCAAAATTTTGTCTCTTGTCGTCATTAATTTTACTAGGTACATATTCGGCTAGCCCGCGCGGAGCCCGATCCAACGATACATATATAGATAAATTTCCCCACCCACCCGTACCTATGGTTGAAAATACTTTATCCAGCGCATAACGCTCGTACAAGTGGTAGGTAAGTATCTGGTAATCTTGGCACCTGACCCCTCTGTCAGGTGCCAAGATTACCAGATACCTACTGCTACTATCAAAGAATACAACGCCCCCTAATGTGGAAAATACCGACTACCAAGACAAATTAAGTACTAATTCCACTCTTTTTTTTTTTTTTTTTTTTTTATCGTGGTAAAATCATCAAATGAGTCCTCCCACCCCGGGCAGGGCGGGAGGGACTGTCAGACTTGTACTGACTAAAATCCACGGTGTCCTTCAGTAGCCCTTTATGTCCCGGGGTCACGGTAATGGTATAAGTCCCGCGACCCCGGCAGGCTTTGGCCCTCTAGAGAGGGGGCCCCGTCATTATGCTGACGCTCTTTGAGGCGCGCGTGGAACACAACGCGCCGTCGACCCGGGCATGGTCCATGGTCGGGCTGCGAGTTGCCCTTTACTCGCCGCCCGCATGCCCGCGCCTACGGTGGCCGGAGATCGTCTTGCGACGTCCGTCGCCGTGGGCGTCCACCACCGCGGGTGGGGCGGAGGGAGGACATTGTCCTCTCTCTCACGCGGCCCGCCTCCTCCTTCGCGAGCATTACTGCTTCGCAGAAGGAGGCGATCGCAGAAGGAGGCGAACTAATTCCACTCTACGCTTTTTTTTAGCCCGGTCGACCAGATGTGGAAAAACGAATCACTTATCTCGCTGTGCACTATTTAAGCTTCGTGTCACCTGTGGAAATATACTTTAATGATACCACGAACATTTTATCGTTCTATATCAAATATCCATATATGCCTATACTGTATGGTGTTATCGGTTTCTCTAACAAACTTAAACGTTCTCGCACCAGATTACGTGTGGACTTCATGGCGAAAATCATTCAGAAACCCAAAAGAAATAGGATAGGTACTTTGAGAAGGCGTACCTACCTACATAACACCAACCCGTTGCGGCGTCGTGTCGGTTAGGTGCCCACTACCAAATTTTACAAAATATTGAGGAAGGCTAGCAAAAGCAATACCTCTTTGAATAAAAAAAATATAATTATGGTAATTTAATATAAAAACTTTATTTTCACTATTGCCGACCAACAACAGTTAAGTCGTCAATTGTAAAAAAAAATCAAAATAATAAAGTGAATTTTCAATTTTTGAAGGTCAAAAATATTTCAAGATTATTAACACTTTTTGCGTAAACATTATCGATACATAGTAAAAACTACTATTATTTAAGTTTATGGTGCGTTAGTCGTGCGTGCGCATGTTGATGTCGTCGTGTCGCTCGCGCTCTGTCTCGCGGTGGTCGCCGGACACGCGGGCGCCGGCCGACGTGCCCGCCTCGTCGTGCTCGCGCTTGCCAGGCGAGTGCGGCGCCGAGGGAGCCGACTGCACCAACCGCCCCATCAGACTCGCGCTCTTATCCTTGCGGGGCCGGGTCCACTCGTGCGAAAGCACCCGGTCAAGCGTAAGGCGCAGTGTGATGTCAGGTTCCAGAATGTGCCGCACGATCGACTTCGCCGCCGCCGACACTGTATCACGGATCCTGGATCTAAAAACCCAGTTGCGCGACATTTGGTCCTTCAGTAACTTGCGCAAGTTAGAATCATCGAACGGCATGGAAGCGTTCAACATTATGAAGAGGATAATTCCGAGAGACCACACATCAGCTAGCTTGGGATTGTAGGGCGTACCGCTCACCACCTCAGGGGCGGCGTACGCAGCGGACCCACAATACGTCTGGCTGAGTACACGTCGATTTTCGCCGTCCGTGCAGAATCTAGCGAATCCAAAATCCGCCAACTTCACATTGAAACGTCTTGATAGCAAAATGTTCTCACATTTCAAATCACGGTGTGCTATATTTTTGCTGTGAAGGTATTGCAGACCGCTAGCCATTTGTCTAAACCAGAGCTTCGCCTGGTTTTCCGGCACAACTCCATTCCGTTTTATGAAATCCAACAGATCGCCGTTGTCAGCATAACGCATAAAGATAAACACTCTCGGTCCACGTTGTAAAATACTGTGCACTTGAATGATATGGGGATTCTCGATCTTTGTTAGTATATCAAGTTCACGAGGAAAAAACTTTTCTAAAAAATCCCGAGGTGCTTTTTCTTTATCGAAGATCTTGCACGCGAGGTGCATCCGCTTCGGGCTGGCCGCATCACAATACTCAGCCAGGTGGACGGTGGCATATGATCCTTGCCCGATTTTCTTGCCGATGAGATAGCCTCGTTGTTCCAAGGCATTCACCTCGGAGCTTCGAGGACTGAGGCGCTCAGCCATTGAGCTCTATCGACTTTATCCTAACCCGTTTAGGATACATTGGACATCTCACTACTCACGTATGTCCAAGGTTTCAGTGATCCTCCTGTCAAAGTGTTAGCTTTTCGATTGATAATATCTTTCAACGCAACTCTCATGAAAGAGAGTAAATCAATATAATATTAATAAATCGTCAATAGCACGCACAAAATTTTGTTAAAATATTACGACATCACAAAGAATTTGGATATAAAAAACGCTTTCACTAGTAAGAAATCTTCCAAAAAGACGTATTTGCTACATTTATGTCATTTTTTTCCTTTGTTTCTAAAATTAAAACTATGTTTTTTCAGAAAGCCAACATTAAATACTTTACAAAAAGATTTTATTGGATGAATATGATAATAATAGATAACAGTTAAATAATTATTGTTACTTTGTTTCACGAGGATAAGTGCATGCTGTTTTCTTGTCGTATTAAATAATACCAAAAAACTATGCTTTGCGCTTACTAACATTACCTTTTATTACATTACATGGTGATTAAACCTTATGGATGCTATTTCTGTTACAGTTACAGCCATAGCTATTACTGTTGCTCGCAGCAATAACTATACAGGATGATGGTAATTAAGTATGTACCTGCATTCTCTAAAATAGGTGATCCTAAACCTAATCTAAAATTCAATAATTTTAACCCGATTTAAAATAGGTCGTTAAGAAGTAATCGAACTTTTAAGTTTTTCCGACAATATTTCACCTCTCCCATGCGCCTCTCCCCCTTAAACTTCTTGTTTTGAGAATTTACGATATTCAAGACGATACCTATCAAATCCACTTGCATTCTTTATTAGTATGTACGTACATACCTAGTAAATCGTGGTGGTAAGACAACTCTTTGAGGAGTCACTGGAGAGGCGTCACGGCGTCCTCACCTTCCACTTGACGCAGGTCCTCACGGGACACGGAACTATCGGGAGGTTCCTGTGTCTGATTGGGAAGGAAGAAACATTGGGGTGTCAAAATTGCGAGGATCGCCCGGAGAACACGGAGGAGCATACGGTGCAGAACTCACGGAGGCGATGGGGGGCAACCTCTCGCGCACTGCTTAGATCGAGGCCATGCTGGGGGGCGAGGGGAATGGGAAGCGGTCGCGTCCTTCTGCGAAGCAGTCATAACGAAGCAAGAGGCGGGCACCGTGAGGGAGTAAACATCCGCCACCTCACAACTCAGCTGATGTCGTGAGGCGATTTCCGGCTACCGTAGGCGCGTGCATGCGGACGGCGTGTAATGGGTAACTAGGTCAATCTTCAATATTTGATACATCCGTTGAGGATAATGATGCCCGATCTTTTGCTACTAGTGCAACCATCCACTGACAAAAAACAAAAATATAAATTATTTTAATTTCATTTAAGTTAGATGTAATTAAAATAATTTAAGTTTATTTTTGTTTTTTGTCAGTGGATGGTTGCACTAGTAGTAAAAGATCGGGCGTCATTATCCTCAACGGATGTCTCAAAAATTGAAGATTGACCCAACTCGCCGTCACTGAGCCCACAAACTTTTGACCGCGTCTTCCCTAGCCAACTGATAGATAAAATTGGCCCTCTTTATAGAAAGTAAAACTATTATTTACATAGACTTAAAAGCAAATCATTATTTTCCTCTCTTTCCAGAGAGTATGGTCAATTTTAGGCAGTTCTCGCTCAGTCCATCCCATAGGTCTATGTGGAAGCAAACTGTAACGTGCAGTTTTGGCATAAAGGCCTCGAAGCCACGCAAAACATTTTAAAAAAAATCAACAGGCTGCATGAGCTAATCCCTTTGCCTTCCCGAAAGGGAAAATGTAAAAAAAAATTGAAAAAAAAAATCATGTGCAGTGTGCAGCACTGACCTATAAAATTACCACTGGACTGGCTGCTGTTAAAGTGCTTTTGTGCCCGTTTGATATTCGCCATTTTCGCGCTGTCGGACGTAGCGGGTATTTTTGGTACTAAGACTAGTGATGTCGACATCAGGGAACAAATATCGATAACTTTTGTTAAAAAGTGGTTACAAGAAATAAATCTATTATTATAATTACTTACTTCGGTATATACAGTGTGTCCGGACACGAGTTAGCGATACTTGAAGGGAATATTATAGACTTATTTTCATCGACAAAACTGCTTTAAAAAAATTCTTACTCCAACGCCTCGCGAATGGCAGCCCTTTTAGTTTTTTGATTTGTCGAACTAGGGTATGTACAATAAAATGCAAATATCTTTGAATCCAAGAAACCTACATACATGGAAATGACTCTATTGCAAAGTTAAATGTTAAGGCTTTTCAAAAACTTGCGAAAGTTTTCTAAATAAAATGTTAAAAGAACCAAAAAACGTGGGCAAACACGAAATTGTACATTAAAATTACTGAATATTATCACATTTTATACTCTAGCACGAAAAGTACCCCTGTATTTTCCTTAGGTTTTTGCATTAAATTAAAAGTATTTGAGTCAGGCTATAAAATTATATCAAAATTATCACTCTACGTTAAGTATTTTAGGAGTTATTCTCACTTGAACATAACCCTTCCTTAGTGAGTGTACCCCAATATTACAGGTGTCGCATTCTTTGGGCGAGCTAAATCGTTTCAGTATAAATTTATGAGCTGGCATGCAATTTAATGCAAAAACCTAAGCAAAATTTAGGGGTACTTTTCATGCTAGAGTATAAAATGTGAAAATATTCAGTAATTTTTGTGTACAATTTCGTGTTTGCTCACGTTTTTAGGTTCTTTTTACATATTATTTAGAAAACTTTCGCAAGTTTTTGAAAAGCCTTAACGTTTAACTTTGCAATAAAGTCATTGGCATGTTTGTAGGTCTCTTGGATTTAAAGATATTTGCATTTTATTGTACATACCCCAGTTTGACAAATCAAAAAACTAAAATGGCCGCCATTCGCGAGGTGATGGAGTAAGAATTTTTTTTAAAGCAGTTTTGTCGATGAAAATGAATCTATAATATCCCCTTCAAGTGTCGCTAACTCGTGTCCGGACACACTGTATATTTATTAACAATTTACAAAACACTTACTAATCATTAATAATTGCTTAACTTTATGTAAATAGAATATTAAAAGTAATGATTAAAATCTGACCTAAATAACGTCACTATGATACTCGTATATTCATTTTCTTCAGTCAATGTTTTTCATTTTTTTTAAACAGACTAACGAAACTGAAACTTATTTACGTTTCAAATCCTAATCACAAAACCTGCTACGTACCCTATACATTGCTTCGATATCGATATTTCGTTTACATTGTTTGGTACAGCCCTTCTCTCGCAGCCATTTGCAATTATACGTCATATACGTCAAAATTATTTCTGTGAACACCCGCTAGTGGCGCTTCAAATAAGCACACTTTCAATGGGGAAGGCAAGTGTCAAAGTGAAAAGTGACATTTGTGTCCCAAAAGAACTGTCAAATCAAAGGAATTTTCTGAAAAAAAAAACGCTTTTATTGATGTAATAGATGTTGTGTAAAAGGCTGTAATAATGATGGAACATACAAATTTCCGACAATTCACACTATCAAGAAATAATAGGTAGCTGCTATGACTGCTGTGAGAACAAAAATTGTATTATCAATAAGGAAAAGCTATTTATTAAACAAATATCTACCCTTGCGAAGCCGGTACAGGCCGTCAGTTAAATTTATTAATGAAATTCTATGATTATACCATAACTAAACAATCGAATACAATACACCTTTCAAAATAATATCTACTTTTCTATTGGAGGTTAAGTATTGCATCGCTCTTTCTATCATGAAATGGTTCGTCTGGTGGAAGAATTATCACCGGGATAGAGATTTGTGATAGTTGTGGTGTTAGGAAGTAAAAATTCTTATCATATTGCTCCAATCTATAAAATAGATGTGAAATTAGATGAAGAAGACAAACACAAAACTTGATGACATTTTTCTCAATATACAATGTCAGAAGCAGTACTACATTCTTTCTATTTTCTTTGCACATGTAATACCTAAAAAAATTACAATTTTAAATCCCAACTACAAGTAAATGTGTGTTTAATGTAGTAGAATGAATTAAATTTAATTTCAATTAAATTTTAATGTAATTTCAATTTAATTTCATTGTATTTCCATTTAATTTTAATGTAATTTCAATTTAATTTCATTTGATTTCAATCTAATTACAATTTAATTTCAATTTAATTTAAACTTAACTTCAATTTAATTCTAATTTATTTTATTTTAATTTCAATTAAAATATCTTTTTATCATCATCAATATTAAAATAAGTTTGCCTATTTGAAAAAGACCGTTTAGGGTTTCCTCTCTCCTACTTTTTATACTTTTTATATTTTGCTGTGCCCGACAGGGTCCATAATGATCTATTATTTTAAACTTACCACCTAAGTACACATTGTGGAATGCAAATAAAATTGAATTTGAATTTGAATCAAATTTCTAGCCTCTCAACTAAATCACTTTTTTTTCCTCTTGTAGATGCACCGCGGCGTCTTAGTTCTGGTTTTAGTATATGCACTTGCATTGACGAATAATTTCCCATATTTGTTTTTTAGAATAAAACTCAATTTTTATAACAAAATACGTGTTTGTTTTTTGTACAAGCTTTACAGTAATCTGACTTATGGGACAACGATCGCAGCGACATCTACGAATAGCTTTGAGTTGCCATCCCCATAGTTGTCAAACGTCAGTCGCCAGTCGCCAGTCCAGTGGTAATTATAGAGGTCAGTGATGTGCAGTGTGCAGTCTTGTGTCATTTTTAGGGTTCCGTAGCCAAATGGCAAAAACGGAACCCTTATAGATTCGTCATGTCTGTCTGTCTGTCTGTCCGTCCGTATGTCACAGCCGCTTTTCTTCGAAAGTATGAGAGCTATCCTGTTGAAACTTGGTAAGTAGATGTATTATGTGAACCGCATTAGGATTTTCACACAAAAATAAAATCAAAACTTTTGGGGGTACCCCCCATACTTAGAAAGTTAGAATTGAAACTCAAAAATTTTTAGTTTCACGGTAAAAGTGGTAAAATGTGTCCCCCCCTGTAACTTCTAAAATAAGAAAATGATAAAAGTAAAAAAAAAATAATGTAGACCTCAACGAAAACTTCCAACGAAAATTGGTTTGGATGAGATATAGTTAGCAGTTTTTGAGATATGGTACATTTTCAAAAACCGCAAATATAACTTAGCCATTCATACAAACACTATGAAAAACAAAGTTATTTTTATTGTTTGTGTATATTACTTACTAATCTCAATATAATTATATCCCTAATCTATGCTTGCTACTACGGAACCCTTCATGGGCGAGTCCAACTTGCACTTGGCCGGTTTTTATGTCATTTTAATGTCAATGTCAGCTGTCAGTTTACCATGGTATAATAATACAGTTTACAATTTCTGTCAGTTAATTTATTTTTTGTGAACTGAGCCATCAAAAGTAGGCGTTTTGCGTTGGTAAACTCATTAATTATTTATATTATTTTATATATTTGAAGACTACTTAGCCACTATAACTTTTCCCATTATATCACAACGTTGCCAAGATGATGAACCAATATATAAAAGAGTTAGAACAAGTAAGTACTATTTTGTGTTTATTGTTTCTTATAAATGTAAAGAGTAAGATATTTTAATTTCTAAAATTTAATATATCTTGTAAATATTGTGATTTTGTAGGATCCATTCGACCCTGATGAATTTGTGGAAAGAATGGTGAGGAGGTGCATGCAGGAGTCTCGTCTAAAGGATGATCAATTCGATCCTGAAATGATTCATGACATTTTTACACAAGCCATACAGGATCTGAAGGTTTGTATGCATGATTTATTTTGTTTAAAACTGTCATTGTTGAAGTTCTAAGAAAAGAAGTGCTTCAAAAATATAATTTCAGCCAAAAAAAAAAAAATAAGTCCACCACTGGACAAGCCATAAATAGTAACTAGCTGTTCCCCGCGGTTTCACCTGCTGCTCGTTTCGTTTTGGTCGTAGCGTCATTTTATATAGCCTTCCTTAATAAATGGAGTAACCAACACATAAATAAATTTTCAATGTGAAGCTGTATTGGCCGAGATTAACACATAATTTTATAAACCTAAAGTAAGATTGACTGTACATACAGTAAAAATTAATCATTATGTTTAATGAAAAGCTTGATAGCTTGGTTTTGAAAAATATTTCCTGGTTTTTCACTATAGGATCCATATTTGTTGAGTAATTTATTTTAATGTGAGCATCAAGCTTATTCATCATCATCATATCAGCCATAAAACGTCCACTGCTGAACATAGGCCTCCCCTAAAGATTTCCAAGAGGACTAATTGGAGGCTGTCGTCTTATTAACTGAATTGAAATGTAATTTTGTAAACTCTGTCAGGTTCTGCAAGAGAGACAGGAAAGGAAATGTGCTAGACTGGAACAATCTGTTCAGGAAGAGGAAAAACTGTATGGAGCTAAACTGGCTGAAATTATGGATCAACATACTGTAAGTAATTAAAAAAAATAATATTTTTCTTATCTGCAGAAACAATGGCAACGCATACTTCATAACACACAATCCCAACACAATTCATTTTGGTGATTCTGCAATATTTACAGATGTAAAATATCGTACCCTTATTGCAATTGCCAATTTTTTGTTAAATATAGATATCGAATCCTCAAGTCACGACAAAGCTACAGGTAAAACCCATTTTCACTCGATTTTTTATGCAGATAATCGGTTTTTGCAACAAGGGTACGATATAATCATTTTAAACTATTTTATTTTTGTCTTTTGACAATTCAAAAGTGCCTGTAACTAGCTTACTTGAAATAAATGATTTGATTTGATTTATGATACTGTTTGAAATTGTATTCTGTTTTTTTAATATAGAAAAATAAGGACTTGAAAGTTTGTATGAAGTAAAGTTCGGCATACATTATGTACAATTTAAGTCCCATGTGATATAGCTAGAGCCTACTGCTACTTTTGGACACAAATCCAGACTGGTGAAGTGGCTACCACTGAAAAAAAATTCTTGGAAGAAATATTATAAAGATCTCATTCTCCTTCTAAACAATTTCAACTTGGCCAGTGTACGTGTTTTGGAATAATCATAGTTTTATATTTCATCACTTCTTCAATCAACTATGGATAAAACTTTCAAAGTGGCGAATTAAATTTGGGGAAAATTTTGAAACCTGATCTAATCATACAGAAAGCCAGCTGGTGGTCAAAATCAGACATGAGGAGGCATTGTTTCTTTTTTAAAAGCCTGTTTTGAAGCCTCCATTGTGCAATGCCTGTTAGGCTACTTCCCTAGGTGATCTAACAACCCAGGTCATTAAAATATTTCTTTTCTGTTCTCCAGCATTGTGTAGGTGTCTTCAGCGCTTTAGATGAGCGCATGTCACGTTGCGGGGGACGTGCCCTGGACGTGGGCGAGAAGCTGGGAGCTGCGCGTGCGCCACGAGCGAGAGCAGCGGCCGCTAGGGACCTGCTCTCACATCTGTCACATTTCTTGAGCCCTGGGCCTGTGCTCATTGATCTGTTCAATGATGCTAGCAAGGTTTGTTTACTTTATTATTTGAGTAATATTCCTTTTATTTATTTATTTTATCACCACTGCTCTCAAAAGGGTGAAAGAAAGCATTGTGAGGAAACCGACATATCCTACATCAAATTGGAAAACACGTGACATCTACTACCAACCCGAACTGGGCCCGCATGGTGGAATATGGCCCACTGCCTCTCACAGAGAAGACGCCTGTGTCTCAGCACTGGGAACATTATAGGCAGATAATCAATATTCCTTTTCAATTATAATTATTATTATTTCGCACTAAGCGATTCCAAACGTCTTTTATAATGTGGACAGCGAAGGAGTGGAACTCTCTGCCTGTGTCTGTGTTTCCGAATACATACAACCGTAATCTCTTCAAAGTTAGAGTGAACAGGCTTCTCCTGGGTAAGCTCGCTCCATTGTCGACCTTGTCTTAGTCACTCCTGACTTAGACTAAGGTCAAGAGCAAACCCATCAAACATAAAAAAAATCAATTTACCTGAAGAATTTCCTCTTAAATATGTTTAATTTTGAAAAAAGAAACATACTATTAATAAGTTCCCAAAATTGACAGTTGAATGAAGCAGCAGATGTCATACAAAAGCTCCATACGATCGCTCAAGAGTTGCCACCCGACAAATTCGAGGTTGCCAAGAAGAAAATTGAAGCCAAATATGAAGAAATTGAAAGGAACCTCATTGAGGAGTTTGTAAAGGCTCAGAACCAGGGCAATATGGCCAAGATGAAGGATATAGCGAACATTATGACCAATTTCAAGGGATACTCGCAGTGTGTTGATGCTTTTATTGAGACAAGTCAAATGGTAAGTAGATGAGAATCCAAACATGAACTTGGAACACTCGGAACAAAGTTAGAAATAAAAATATTAAATTAGATTTCCAGCAAATCTATCTCAAACTAAAATTTTCGTAATCGCACATAAACCTTCTTTATTTGTTTTATAGTTGAAAAAAAGTTGTTAAAGTTCGACATATAATTATAAAACAATAATAATATTAGGGTAGGTTGATGTGTTTGTTTGTTTTTTTTTGTTTATACATACAATAGCGTATTCGACTGAAAAAATCTAGTCCGTCAGATTATTCAAAAAATATTTGCACGAATTTTATTTGTTACGTAAACCAAACTTGACGAAGATACGACACTTTTAAAATGGCCAATACATCACACGCAAGTGCTGTTTTCACTGGCTTCTGATATCACAAGCCCCACTCTCGGAAGTTTGATTATGATTCTAAGCTATGGTTTTCGATACTGTGATAGTAAAGTACAAAAGAGATCATCAACTATGAGCCCAAAAATCAAACTCTGACATTACTTATTTGATATTTAAGTTTAATCAACTAAAGGAATGATTTCATAGATTTGGTGCCATAGACAAAAATATTCTGGCACAGTTCCCCTACATTAGTGACACCGTAGTTGGCGACTTTGACTTTTGGTCCCAGATTTTTATAGAAAGTAAATATACACCCATAAATATTTTATTAAATAACTTTCAGAACACATTACTCGGCAAGGACATATTCTCAGCAGTCCTACCACTCTGCAAGAAGAACTACACAATCATCAGCAACGTGTTCCCGAACCCGGACCAGGTGATGTCCAAGTTTGTACTCAACATCTTTCTCCTGAAGCTGCAGAAGTACATACAGACGAAGCTGGCCGATAAGAACGATGTCGAGAAGTACTTGAAGAATTTGTATGAAATGTATACTAGGTATGTTGGTTTTTACAAACAAAACACTGTTTGCTAACTAAAAGAGTATATGTATTATAAATTTTTTAACGCGACGGACTGATTTTGACTAATTTCGTATCTGATCGTGACATCACTTTGGGCCCTATCAGAAAACCAGCGTAAAGTAAAATAACATAGAAATAGCAATTTCATAAAAATCAGCTTTTTTTAAGTTGACCGTATATGACGTATATCATTACTTCCCAGAATTTGATCCTTGTTAGCAACACTATCAAATAGTGTAATAATACAGGATGTGATATTTAAAAAAAATCCTATTTGATTCCTGGCCATTATGAGGTACTGAATTTTCTAAAATCCAATGATGCAGTTTTAGTTTTCGTCAAAATCGGCCCCGAGACTCCTTTCAATGTTTTTCGATATCCCATCCACACCCAGTTAAAAATTCACGCTGTGTAGCTTAGCCTACAGCACTCGGGAATCACTTGTTGGCTGCTTCCTACTAAAGTCCGGACGCGAAGTAGGAGGGAAATCGTACTTTAACCTGTCACTATCCGTCTCTGTCACTCCCGTGTAAATATAATGAGTCTCGCTTGCACAAATGGTGGTCATTGCTCTGTGCAAGCGAGACTCCCGCGTAATTACGAGGGAGTGACAGAGACAGGTAATAATAGGTCAATGTACGAATTTCCTTCTGTTTTGTGACCGGAGTTTAGAAAAAATCGTTTGTTTCCAGTACCCAGCGGGTATGCGACGAGCTAGTTCAGGCTGGTCTAGTGTCCGCCGAGAACAACACGACGACCGGCGATCTTCGCCGAGACGCGCTCGTGAACGGCGCGATGGCGGGCGCCATTGATGGGTATGCGGCATTGGAGACTCGCAGACTGAAAGCAGTCATGTCTAACGCGCTGAACGCGTACTATGCTGAGAAGCAGCATGTTAAGAAGCAGATACAGGGTGGCGGGTAAGAAAAGAAAAAGTCAATCTTTTTCTAATCCTACTATACTACTTCCTACTTCTAATCCTACTAATATTATAAACGTTAAAAGTTTGTTTGGATGGATCGATGTATGTATGTTTGTTCGTCTTTCACGCAAAAACCACTGAACGGATGTGTTTGAAATTCGGTACTCAGATAGTTTGTAACCTGGATTAACACATAGGATACTTTTTAACCCGATTTTATGTTCCCACGGGATGATTTTCCAGTTGTAGCGGGTGAAACCGCTAACAACACGCTAGACAAGAAGCTTATCAAAAATTTTAAAATTCATTTACCAACAACGCACAGTTCTAATGAGCACTAGGTCTAGAACCATGAAATGATCAAATAAACTATTATAAAAAATATTTTGTGAAAAGTTATCCCCTAAAAGTCTGTCGAAAGATGGAGTAAGAAGATTCACGTAGAGACCGCGAGTAGGTAAAACGTAGGGTGGGACGCCCCGCGTCAAGATGGACGGATGACCTGATGCAGGTAGCTGGCAGTGGTTGGATAAAAAAAGCGAGAGATCGTGCGCTGTGGTACTCCTTGGGGGAGGCCTATGTCCAGCAGACTTAAAGAGTTGATAAAAGTTAATGAAACTTCCGTCGGTTTGGTCGATTAAATAGAATTGTGCATGAGGCTTGTCGACAATACAATTTTTTTTTTCTCTTAGCTTATCTAGGTTAGAGGTGTCAGAAACACAGTCTACGATGGAGATAACTTACAAAGACACTAGTTCACTCAAAGGGGTATGACAAGATTCGGCCCGATTCATGTTGTGTAAAAAAATGAAAGATGTGAATTTCATAATAATGTTTCATACTTAATTCATAACATAAAACAATTAAACAAATAATAATAAGATACAGAGTTGACCACTCAATACGTCAAAATTTTTTTTTCGGTGTACTTCTACTAGCAAAACTAATTATACCATCAAATTCTATATTTTTTTTTTTCCTATTTAATGATATTTAGTTCATCTTTGTTGGGTTACGTTTAGTTTTATGGGCCGAGGTTTCAAGGGAAACTTGGCAATATCTTTCGGGTCATGATTATGCTGCAGTATTTTAAAATTCTCTTCACTGTGTCTGCTTTAATTCGACCCTCATTCATTGCACTTTTGTGCTTGACTATTTCGTTTCTGCATAATTCACGAAAACCACCCTTATCCTTAATGGAAATAAAATCCAATTTCCTTTCCAACAGTTTTCAAGAGCTGAGACGCGACATCCAAGCGGTGATCGGTACCCGCGCAAACATCAACATAGCGCAGATAGAGAACTATGGCGGCGAGACGTTTCTTAGTGAACAACTTGTTCAGAAGATGATCAACGATGCTAAGACGTCCTTCACGAGGTGCAAGACTGTAAGTGATGACTTTACTATGCAACAAAGTTAAGTGTGAACGCGTCATTAGGTGCGTCCACACAGAGCGAGCAGCCTCGCGAGGCATTTGCTTCGCGCGGCAAATGCCTCGCGAAGCTGCTTGCTCTGTTTGGACGCGTAATAAGGAAGTTTCCATTTTAACAAAAAATAAAAATACTTATTAAAATTGTAAGGCAAAGAAATTATTATAATATATATGGTGAAAGAATTATTTTAATAACTTGAAAAATGACAAAGTTAATCCACTTTTACTGAATCCCGAATTAATTTTGAAATGCACGCGGAGCATTTGGTCTGTGACGTCACAAGTCTCTACGCGCGGGTAGGGCGGGTAGCGCTTAGCGGCTGTTTCGAGTATTTCGTGGTTTGTTGCTCACAGTAAGTACATGGAATGCGGTGTTTGAGTGTCTGTGTGAAGTATTAAGTAACCTTATTAATATATTTCGTATAATATACTATCTTTTAGCTAAGTAAAAACTAGATTAAAGTAAAATTTAGACGATGGAGAGTGGATTTGTGCGTGGACAGTCTAACAGTGGAAAACAACATTTTTTTAAATAAGTTGTAGGTATTACATATCATTCCTTGTCCTTGAAGCGACGAGGTTCGGTCGTTAATTTTTAGGGTTCCGTAGCCAAATGGCAAAAACGGAGCCCTCATAGATTCATCAAGTCTGTCTGTCTATTCGTCCGTATGTCACAGCCACTTTTCTTCGAAAATATAAGAGCTATCCTGTTGAAACTTGGTAAGTAGATGTACCTATTATGTGAACCGCATTAGGATTTTCACACAAAAATAAAAACAACAAATTTTGGGGGTTCCCCCCATACTTAGAATTGAAACTCAATTTTTTTTTTCGTATCTATGAATAGGTCTTTAAAAATGATATTGAGATTACTCATATTATATCATTTTTTTCTAAACTGAACAGTTTGCGTGAGAGACACTTCCAAAGTGGTAAAATGTGTCCCCCCCCCCCTGTAGCTTCTAAAATATGAGAATGATAAAACTAAAAAATATATATAATGTAGACCTCAACAAAAACTTCCAACGAAAATAGGTTTTGATGAGATACAGTTAGCAGTTTTTGAGATATAGTAAGTACATTTTTAAAAACCGCAAATATAACTTTGCCATTCATACAAACACTATGAAAAACAAAGATATTTTTACTGTTTGTGTATATTACTTACTAATCTCAATATAATTATATCCCTAATCTATGCCTGCTACTACGGAATCCTTCATGGGCGAGTCCAACTCGCACTTGGCCGGTTTTATTGCTTTTTAACGACACTTTGTAATTCTGATCTTAAAACATGCGTGTAAGGTTGAATTTGATTTGATGTAGTTTACAGATTTATGGTTACAGAGTTACAGAGAGTTATGGTTGTATTTGTACACTTGGGAACGATACAATATTTATAATGTACTTTCACATCAGTTTGCACGGTTTCCATAATGATTCCACAACGATAATATTTGTTCAGTCTTGTTTGAACCAAAAGTAATAACCGTCTCAGGTGACCGCGCATTGACGACTTCTCGACTCGAGCGAGTGATGAGACTTGTGACGTCATGAGATTGTTGACCGGCCGCGCGCCGAGAAGTTTTAAAGCGGACGGGAAAAGTATTATAACTTCGTCATTTATGAAGATAATTGAAAAAAAAATTCAATGGGCTTCATTGCAAGTTTAGTACTATTTTTTAAAAATAAATAAAAAAAATTGGAAACTTCCTTATTGTTTCTCGACCGAGGCACGAAACAATATACGCGAGCAAAACAAAAGCCGACACTGGATGGCTCGGGCGCTCGGTCACATACACAAACGTACAAACCCGGAACAACTACTTATAGATCGTGCAAATAATTTTTTCGTGCGGGTTTCGAACCCGCGACACGCTGCGCAGTAGTAGATCGCTCAACCACTGCGCCAACCGTGCCGTCATTTATTATCTCGTTAAGGCGATGACAAGAGCTAATGTACCTCTCGCTCGCACGTTTCGACATTTTGAAAGATATAAAATCACTGATCCCATTTTTGAAAAATTGCAATCAACTATTTTTTGTGCAATCACATTGCACAGTTTAGTAAAAAAAAAAACATTTTAATCGATACAAGTTTACCTACTCAAAAGTTTGCTTTACTAGTTTTTGTGCAATCACATTGCACAGTTTAGTAAAAAAAAAAAACATTTTAATCGATACAAGTTTACCTACTCATAAGTTTGCTTTACTAGTTTTTGTGCAATCACATTGCACAGTTTAGTAAAAAAAAAAAACATTTTAATCGATACAAGTTTACCTACTCAAAAATTTGCTTAAGTACTAAAACTAGTAAAGCAAACTTTTGAGTAGGTAAACTTGTATCGATTAAAATGTTTTTTTTTTACTAAACTGTGCAATGTGATTGCACAAAAAATAGTTGATTGCAATTTTTCAAAAATGGGATCAGTGATTTTATATCTTTCAAAATGTCGAAACGTGCGAGCGAGAGGTACATTAGCTCTTGTCATCGCCTGTTATTTTCAAATGAGTTTATGTACTGGATCTTTTTTTTGAATTGGCCATCGGGGCCCATCCCCCTGTTCTGAATCCATATGAGATACGAAAAAACTTGGTTAGGAAACTCAGCTATCTTTTGATGTTAAAAATTTGGGCATTTTTTTTTTGTCAGATATTCGTTGTCCACAAAAATAAAAGGCTGATCTATACTAATATCTTTACTAATAATATAGTTTGTTTGTTTGGTTGACCACTCTGATAATAATAATATTTTTATGTTGGATAATCTATTTATCTAGGAAGCCTAAGGCTATATCAGATGACCAAGCATCATCATCAGCCTATAAATGTTCCCACTGCTGGGACACAGGCCTCCTCTCTGTGAGAGGGAGTGGGCCGTAGTCTACCACGCGGGCCCAGTGCGGATTGGTAGATGTCACATGTCTTCGAAGTTTTTATTTCTAGGACATGCCGGTTTCCTCACGATGTTTTCCTTCACCGTTTTGAGAGCAGTGGTGTTGAAATAAATTACACAAAGTAATGCGCCTGACGGGGTTCGAACCCACGACCTACAACTCGTAAGTCGAGGCCGATACAACTGACCAATAGGAACAGAATAATATTTTATTCTTAGAAAATACAGTCCCTATCTGTATCCAAGAAACGTAGTGTTCCAAGAAATGTTACGTATAAGAAGTTTCTTAATAAAATTACTACAAGACAATGGATGATTGTAGGCATAACAGATTAGCAAACGCCCAGCCGTCTGCTGTGTTATCTGTTAAAGTGTTTTATGTTTAATAATTTAGATTATATGTTTAACTGAAGAGAGAATGAATGTATTGTTTTTATAATTTTTACACTTGACCTAAATGACTGCTTGAGAATTTTAAATTAGGTTAACAATCTTTGTTATTAATGTTATTATGAGGCATTTGTGTATACGTTTGCCCTTGAACCGAGTTCTGATTATAATGTCGTCAAGTTTTTAGCTTCGCGTTCATTATATTTAAAAGTGACACAACATTGTTGCAGCAACGTGAATTTGTTTTGCCTTATGCAACATGTTATAAAGTCATTGTAAAGTTGAAACAACTGTGTTGCGACACGGAAATATGTTACTGAAACAAAATTGTTTAGCACGCGTATCGTGACCATTATATCTCTATTCTACGTAGAATAGATAAAGTTAATGTTATGAGTTATTTTGCCAAAGTATGGCACGACCCGTAGTCTGTTGGAGAATAGAAACATTTATACGTTGTCATTACTACATTTTGTCTATTCTTCCGTTTACAAAACCCGTTTCTACGGTGCCATGCTATGTGTGCAGCTTTTTTAAGTTACCATACATATTTGACTCTTCTTTAATCTTTAAATATCGATAGTATTTTTGCTTACTCTACTTTTGGTGGTTTCGCGTGATAGCTACCAGCTCCTTCTAGCTTATATTTGGATCAGGTGGCCTACCATGACGTTTTAAAGCGATAGTAAATCCAGTGTGGGAATGAGATGGCGGACTGTCTGTCTCTTTCCCACAGTGGAACCACTCTCTCTTTAAAAGGTCATGGTAGGCCACTAGCTCATAATAACTTATCGGAGTCGAAGCGGATGAAGAATGTAAAACTATCTCTTGCATTGTATAGAGTGTATCTATCTAGTATTATATAGCGTCATAGCCAGCATTGTGTGAGTACCATGTACCGAGCTATCTTTGACTAGAAACCTACGTCTTTCATTAACTTGAATGACTCTGGCGGTTGAGAGTATGTCATGCTCACTCAAAAGTCTCGCTGATGGTGGCGTGAGTCTCGGACCATTTAGTTCCCTTCAAAATGGTTGAGCTGAATGGTGCTGATATATGTATCATGTTCGTGAACCTGCGCTGTCAGTTGGGACTGGTCATCTCTTAGCTGCCACGGTCTATTTTAATTATTAATACTTAACTTTATTTTTTAATTGTCTTTTTTATGTTTACTATGGACATTATTAACTTGCCACATCGTTCTCACATGTACCATCTGATGATGAATGATGTAACAAAAGTTCTGTAATAATTTTGGCGATTGAAAAAGAGTGTCCATGGAGTTTCTTGTTCATTCTTGTCCATAGAGATCTACGCTTTGGAATGAGCACCTACGGTACTTGCACAGTTTTTATGTCTTGTGACTGGGACTGTAGCACCATAACTATTTTTGTACTAGTTTTATTTTATGTCTTTTGACATTTCAAAAATGCCTGTAATTGGCCTAGTTGAAATAAACGATTTGATTTGATTTATTACTTTTAGTTGTGCACTGCAAACGAGCTGTCAGGAACAACTGTGGCGCTTCTAGAAGTATTGATCCAGCATCTTCTTATTGAACACGTGGATTACGCGCTGGATTTGGGCCTCCAGTCCATTCCTATAGCTGAAAGCAAGTCTCCACCCCAGGTAATAGGAATTTTGTTCTTGTCTGTCTCCAAGTTAACTAATCATTCAATAATCTAAGATGGTAGCAATAATATGTGGACATTTTTTTAGATTTATTTCTTCGACATCGTGAAACAGGCGAACAAAATTGTCAGAATGTTTGAGGAGCACTATCAGGAATCTGTCCTCACTTGTGTGGCGTAAGTATACCTAAGTTACTGAAAATTAAGTTCGAGAATTTAGCATGACTAAAATAAAACAATTTTCTAAATATAAAGTAGTACTACTCACATATAAGGTAAAGTCCTGTTCAAATGGGAGCGAGCGGTATCGGCTACCGCCTTGGGTAGCGGACCTTATGATGAAATCGTAATCGCTTAACTGTGTCCTAACAGTGCAAATCCGAATTCCGAATATGTGTGTGAGCTATACGCCTATGTAATTTATTGATAAACAAATCGAAAGTTCCCAGTACATAAATATAATACTTTTTGTTCTTCATTTGTGAAATTGTGACTAATTAATAAGCGCTTTGGTATATACTGTCTGACTCTGAACTCTGTCGCACACAGCAGTATTGCCGTAACAGTGCAGCTGAAATGCATTCTCATATAAACCTATACGGCCCATTCACAACTTTGGTCTAAGCGGTGAGTGGTGCAATGGGCGGCAGGAATAATATAGTAGTTACACTCCAAGTACATACAGGGTGATTGAAAGATGAGTGCAAAGCTTTGAAGCGAATATAGTACAGATAATTTAGAACCATTTAAGCCATGATTATCTTAAACAAAGTCTTACCAATTTTTTTAAATCTAATTTTTACGTTTTATTTCGGAAATTCCTCCAATTTAATGACACACAAGCCTAAAACATGTTTTGCTGGATTGCTTACACATTACTGTAATAAAATAAAAATGAATTCATTTATCATTCAATTTGGCCATAAATAAGCAGTTTACATAAAATTTTGGGAATTTCCGAAAAATAACTAAAAAATTATGTTAAAAAAAATTGGTAAGACTTCGTCTAAGACAATCATGGCTTAAATGGTTCTAAATTGTCTGTACTATCTTCACCTTAAAGCTTTGCACCCATCTTCCAATCACACTGTATATTCGAATTCGCCACAGGCAGCACCTCGTGGCGTGTTTCAAACATTTATATACATTTTATCTTACCGCCGTCCCGCGCTAAGTCACTGCTCACAGCGGCAAGGTCGATAGAGAAGGGCGTCAGGGGCCTATTCGAGTGAGTGAACGAGATGGCGCTAGACGACTTGTATAGCTCTGTCACTTTCACTCGCCGGAACAAGCCTGGTTTTAAGACGTTGTTATACCCCTCCTGGACTGCTGTGTGCTGCCGATTTCGGACCTCCTTTACTAACATTATTGCTTTTAAAAACTTCCCTATATTTAAAGCCGGCCCTTGGCAACAACTGGGATAAATTCCGCCCGACAGCGCAGAAGGTAACAAGTAGGAGTAGAAACCCCGTTCAATAAGTGCGCAGACGACCGTCTATGAAGTCCTATCCTGTCCGTAAACAAAATTCATCGCGAGTCTGCCCGACTTTTACCGATTTTTTTCGACCTTACATAGAAACATAATAGTTTAGCTTCCAAAAAACCTAGTTTAGTTTCTTCTTTCATGGTAGACCGATGCATACTTCATGACAAAAACGCAATTTTCTTGACCTCGTTTTAGACTCATCACTGTCCACATTCAATAAGAGACAGAAGACAGAATAGAAGAGAAGCGAGATAGCGCTTGTATATGTGCATGCGCATACACTTGTATGATATGTCCATTTTGTTGATAGCAGGTCTCCACTGAGATTCCCATGACCGAAAACATTTATCATTATCCTTAAAGCGAAAAAAAACTACAGCATGAGATTATTTCATCATAAATATTAAAATTAAACTCACAATGTAGTTATAACCCTGAGCCACTATTTTTTGTTTTATAATTTAGTCGGCGAGACAAATTGGTATTACCCTCACATTCGTCGTCTGCATCACGACTTTAAAATCTTCCCTTTATAATATTTCAAAGCAATTTCAGTTCATCAGTGAAACAGAACGAGTGCATGCAAAGAAAGACAGCGATAATGGAGCAGCTTGAGAACAAGCTGGACGCTGGACTGGAGCGAGCTATTGTAGCTATTGTGAGCTGGGTCAAGCTGCATCTTCAAACTGAGCAGAAGAAGACAGACTTCAAGCCAGAAGGAGATATCGATACTCTTGCTTCTTCGGTAAGTTGTCTTACAAAATGCTTTATACATTATGTGCGAAGTCGATGGTGGGTAGTATCAAATCGTCAGTTCGTCCGTCCGTCCGTCCGTATGTCACAGCCACTTTTTGTCGAAAGTATAAGAGCTATCCTGTTGAAACTTGGTAGGTAGATGTATTATGTGAATTTTTTTTTCCACCAAACCTATACGTGTGGGGTATCTATGGATAGGTCTTTAAAAATTATATTGAGGTTACTAATATAATTTTTTTCTAAACTGAACAGTTTGCACGAGAGACATTTCCAAAGTGGTAAAATGTGTGTCCCCCCACTGTAACTTTTAAAATAAGAGAATGATAAAACTAAAAAAAATTCATAATGTAGACCTCAACAAAAACTTCCAATGAAAATTGGTTTGGATGAGATACAGTTAGCAGTCTTTCAGATATAGTACTTTAACTCGCACTTTGCTGGTTTTTTGGTTTTATCTATTTTTTATGGAAAAACAATAAAATATCCTTCGATGATCGAAGAAAATATGTAGTTGGCCAGAATTGGCAGATCTTATGTCCTCAAATAATGTGGTTATAAGAGGCGCTGTCATCGCGCGCAAACCGTGTAATGGAGCTACTTATTTACGTGGAATCGGCTTACGTTGGTCAGGAGATTGTATGTCCTTTATTATTTACGGATAAGTTGGAAAACACCCTGATGAGAGTATTCTGTAGTTATTTCTGAAAATAGCTACTCTGTGTGAATTAGCTTGAATTTAAGTTTTTTTTTTTAATTTATAAAACATTTTTTTTGCTTACTCTACAAAAGTATTTCGGTTTGAAAACTATGACGTTACAATATGGTACCACTGGGATTTTATTCTTCGCTGGTTTTCCACACAGGACTCTGTGGATTATAGAAAGTACATAATTATATTTGTATTGATCCCACACTTCCTACTTCTTATTGTTTGAACTTCTTTTCTTTTTCTTACTCACTTTTCGTTACTCTTTTTTTTCTTTTTCTTACTCCCTTTTCGCTACTTACTCTTATTTCATTACCAGGCGTGTCTGGCAGTGGTGTCGTACCTCAACAACGTGATGGACAAGATCCACGGCGGACTGGAAGGTGACAACCTTCACGCAGTTACCTTGGAGTTGGCTGTCAGGCTGCATCGGGTCATATACGAGCACTTGCACAACTACCAGTTTAATTCTGCTGGTGAGTTGATCTTTTACATGCGTTCAATTGTAAACTATGTTCCACTTCCTCGTCCGCACGCTGAAAACTTAATACTTAACTTAACGCTCAATACTTCTTCAATTATCTCTAAATACAGACCTGGCTGCGAGAAACTGGTTTAGAACGAAGCCAGACGTATTTAAAGGTGAGATTTTTTTGGTTCCAAAAAAAGTGTTTTAGGCAAGACTGGTAAGCAAGAGCCAAGTGTAGCACCTGTGTGAAATACACATATTGTTTACCAGTCCAGTTTACACGGGTGCAACCTGTTGAAATTAAAATAATGGAAGGAAATTGATTTTATCTAGCTCATTAATTTCCCATCCGATGAACTTCTAACTCCTTGTGTTATGTCCAGGCGCAATGATAGCCATCTGCGACGTGAAGGAGTACCGCAGCGCGGCGTGCGGTCGCGGCGCGCGTGCGGCCCCTGCGCCTGCGCACGCTCTGTTCGACGCACTGCACGCGCTCTGCAACCTGCTGCTCGTCAAGCCGGAGAACCTGCATCAGGTCTGCGAGGGAGAGACGCTCGTGAGTACCACATCATAACTAAACTAAGGAACTTTACCCATGGCGCGACGCTATAGCAATTCGACCGATTCCAACTACAAGTGAAAATCAACCTTACCACTACGACATATTATTATGACATAAAACACGTTGTTATCTACGGGTAGATGAAAAACAAAACACGATCGCCACGACGACGTCAAGTCAATCGAATTCCCGGAGGACAAGGTGGAGCATACGGTGCAGGACTGCCCCGCTTGGGCGGAGCACCGCCGTGTCCTCACGGAGGCGATAGGCGGCGACCTCTCGCGCCCGGCATTGGTCGAGGCCATGCTGTGGGGCGAGACGAAATGGGAAGCGGTCGCCTCCTTCTGCGAAGCAGTAATGCTAGCAAAGGAGGAGGCGGAACGCGTGAGGGAGAGGACAGCGTCCACCTCATGAACCAGCCGCCGCGGGAGACGCCCACGGCAACGGACGTCGCAAGACGATCTCCGGCCACCGTAGGCGCGGGCATGCGGGCGGCGAGTAATGGGTGACTCGCCGTCCGATCATGGACCATGCCCGGGTCGACGGTGCGTTGTGTTCCACGCGCGTCTCAAAGAGCTATCAGCAATCTGACGGGGCCCCTAAGAGGGGCAGAGCCTGCCGGGGTCGCGACTCGGTAACCGTAACCCTGGTACATAAAGGGCTATTGAAGGAACACCGTGGATTTTAGTCAGTACAAGTCTGACAGTCCCTCCTGTCCCGCCCTGGGCGGGAGGACTCATTTGACGATTTTGCCACGATAAAAAAAAAGTCAATCGAATTGCATCATTATTTCTTAGTAGCAACATTGTTTTTTTTTTACTTGTAGTTGGAATCGGCCGAATCGCGTCGCGTCATGGGTAAAGTCCCTAAGGTCAAGAGCAAACCCATATTAGAAAAAAAAAGACTAGCTTTTGCTCACGGCATTGCCCGTCATCATAGAGCAGTTGTGGCCCAGTGGTATCGGCCCCGACTTATGAATTGCAGGTCGTAGGTTCGAACCCAGCCTGGCGCATTTCTTTGTGAAGTGAATTTCATCACTCCTGCTCTCAATCATTTCCTTAGCCAGTTGACACAGTGCTAAGGAAATTCTTTGACATAGTGACGTCACATCCGAGGCGAGGAGCGCTTTTGTGTTCACGTCAAATTTGTTCGAATTTTATCACGTTTAAATTGGTCATAATTATTTATTAAAAAATAATTAAGATTTTTTCTCTTCCGTAAATGTTCTTATTTGTGGTGAATTTATTAATGTTTTTTTTTTTCTAAATTCGAATACTTACCTAATTATCTCAGCTGTCAAAAGCCTATTGTTGTGGCTCTGTCTGGGGTCGTGGAACCTTCTGTCTTAACAGGCAACCGTGACCCTGGAACGCTTAGGGCTATGGAAGAAATTCCGTCCCTAACGTTTCACTCAGGGCGAGAGAACTCATTCGATGATTTTACAACATTAAAAAAAAACTGTCAAAAGCCTGACCTCGTCTTAGAATGCATAATTACTACATAACTGTTATGTGGACGATAGGTAGGGTCGAGTTGCCTAAGTTGGACCGGTTCGTAATTTGTACCACGTCAAAATCTACCAAACCATAATGTTTAGTTTTTAATTAGCAACATTAAAAAGCAGTGCTTACCAACATTACGCAATGGCAGACATTTTGGATGCAATGACATAACAAAGTGCAGTGTAGTAAACAAAAATAATTATTACGGCGTCGTGATCTTATTTTATGGCTGTTTACCTAAGGATTTGTTGTCGCAACGGTAAGTACAAAGAAATTATTATGTATGTTTTTGGAAAGTATGCATATTAGTCTATTTTTTGAGAATATAATTTTATATTTAGCATCTCGAGGTTATGATACCGGCTCGTATAAAAATAAAACTTAGTGGATGCCTTATTTGTACCGGGTAGGGTAATCCTAAAATGTACCGGTACAATTTAGGTGTATGATGGTTCTCCAACACGTTTGTTAACTAGATTGAAATATTTTCAGATGTCTGGAGAGAATAAAAAGTATTAGGGACGCAAGATGCAAGCAAATGGTTTCACGAAACATGCGGAGACAACCCTCATAGTTGTATAAAATGCTGGAAAAAGAAAAGAGTTGACTAACCTTTTCTTTTAAAATAACTCTTGTCTTTTCTTATCTCAAACTTTATAAACAATTATTAAGAATTATAAAGATGTACATGTTCCTATATTCAAATCACAAGGCTGATTTTAGTTCATAATTAAAATTAAAGGAAATAAGAGGAACCTTAACTATTATTATTATACAAAAGTGTTATTTTATTTTATTCTTGTTGTTGATTCAAACTTTATTTTCAGTACATAAGTTTATTATTAATATTAAAACTTTATGGTTAATAATTTTTATATAGATATATAAAGGAAAGGCTGCTTTTAGTTAATAAGAAACACTTGAATGTCGAAGTACAATTTAGGATACCTATGGTACAATTAAGGAAACCGGTTTCCTAAATTGTACTTTCTAAGACTTTTTCTAAAACTTAATTTTCATGTAGTTTTGTCATACTTCTTCATTATCTAGTAATAAAAAATGAACCCCAATAGAACAACCTTTTTATTTCTAGTAATAGAATCCTCACAAGATATATAGTTTTTGTGAAAACTTGTAAAGTTCGTTAACTGGTACAATATAGGCAACCTTACCCTATATGAATAAAATGTCACTGGATTTCCCATAGTGAACTAGCGTTCCTAAAAGACAGGTTTTTTTAATATGACTTCCTTTTTTTGTTAATTAAATTATATAGAATTGGCAACATTTCATATCTTGAAGGTGCTTAAAATGCTATCTTAAAATCAGAGGTATTTTTTTTTCTTACATTTTTGGTAAACATTGCCTTGTCTAATTTTTTCTTTTACCCCACATTAAGAATTTCTCCTGTATCGTGGGTTCGTTTACAAACAATTTATCCCACGTACACAAACATATAGTCCCGGAACATTTACTTGTAGATCATACAGATATTTTGTTACGTACGGAAATCGACCCCCGGACAAGGGCTGCGGTTCGAATATCGCTGAATGTGATTTTAGCGCTTTTAGCACTTTCGCCCGGTCCGAATTAAAAAGTGCGATTTTATCGCTTGAAGTGTTTTCAGCGACCAAAAATTTCGGACCGCTTATTTGTCGCCTCATAACATTTAAATAGTTTCCTTTAAAAACAATAATGTCTGATTCTGCATTGCAGAGTTTGGTTAATGATCTATTAGATGATTCAGATGATGAAGAATTCATATAATCATAAGATATTGGCACTTGCATTTTATCCATTGTTTTTCACGAACTTGAAGAATGTCAGTTTGACAACTTTGACATAACGCTTACAGTGCATACGCCGAAAAGCCGAGGCACCGTAAGTGCAAGATGGCGGAGTTTGTGACGTAATCTATGACGTCGCACCATCTGTCAAAATCGCGCTCAAAGTGCTTTCGTTGCAAATCGGGACGTTTTTAGGGGCGCTAAAAGTACTTTCAGCGATATTCGGACCGCAGTCAAGATTGACTGCTGCCCAGCAGCACTGCGCCAACCGTGCCGTCAATGTTTGAGTCACATGAAGCAAGGGTCTATTACCCTATAATAACGGGCAGCTCCCGAAAAAAAAAATTATCCTAACGAAGAAATCGCATTTTGTCCTATCTGGGAATAAAATATTAATATGACCTGCGTGTTCCGGGTCTGGGTTTTCGTATATGTTTGTAAACGACCAAACCAACGACACAGAAGAAATTCCTAGTATGGGGAAACATTTTTTTACCCGACTGCGCGACGCAAAGGAGGGTAATGTGTTTATCAGTCTATGTATGTATGTATGTATGTTTGTTTCTATGTGGCGTTCTAGAGACCAAATGCGTAGGCCGATTTTGATCATTCTTACGTCAATCGATTCGTCTTAAC
Source organism: Agrotis exclamationis (assembly GCA_950005045.1). Classification (NCBI taxonomy): domain Eukaryota; kingdom Metazoa; phylum Arthropoda; class Insecta; order Lepidoptera; family Noctuidae; genus Agrotis; species Agrotis exclamationis. Next base: position 9,167,218 of record OX465436.1, on the reverse strand, counting down.
CTTGCGAGTGTCACTAAAGAAATGACAGTAATCAAAATTCACCACAGCGACAACCAGACGCCATATTGTTAAAATGAAAAAAAAAAGTCGATGAACTATGTCAAGTGGGGTGTCGTTGAATAGGTATTTTAAAATCATCTTTAGGTTTCTTTCACCATTTTTCATTTTAAATAATAAGTAGTTTAGGATATATAACGATTTTGAGTTGTTTAACAAAACAATCATTCTCGCTTATTTTCTTACTTATTGATTTAAGTTTTTATTTCAACTATAAACGATATAAAAACAAACAGTGAACAATGAATCGTAACTAAAATGACTCACAGTCGGGGCCCATTCAAATGAGATGGCCCATTTTCTTAGGGCACTCTGCCTAGCATATAAAAAATCATGTACAGTAACCAATTTTGGTTTATTTTGAACATAATATGCTGTAAAATTAACTGTAAAAGTTACATAATCCAGTAACTTCAGACTTCCTAGTAATTAACAAAAAGCATCAATTGGTCATGAACCTACTCGGGCTCTTACCTCAATATTATCCAGATTATTTTGCGTGGGTATAAAGAGACCCTTGTAACTGGACGGGTATTGGGTAACCATTTTGTTATTATATTCTCAAGTTTAAACCCAGTATTACAAAGTCTTCAGAAATCATGCGAGTTAATATTAACTTATTATTTTCTTTACTGTGAAGGAAAACATTGTTAAAAGTCCAGCTCTCTCAAGTCTGATGTGATGTACTATGTATAATTTAAACACTGGCAGTATTGGGACAGCAATGGAATGATAAGTTCCTAGGACCTGTATAGGTAGTGCCCTATATGGTTGCAGTGTTAAAATAAAAAGAAACATTGAATAACATGTGAATGAAATATTTAATATTCAATAATTATTACAAGAATATCATTTAAAAATGATGCTAGAGGAGTAATATTGGTCTGGTGTCTGGCCCAGCCTAAATACCAGATCATCGTCACAAGTACCTGAAGTCTTGCAGTAAAAGAAAATTGCAGTAGAAGTGGTGACTCCGATTCAATAATGTGATGTCTTATGTCCCTTACTGATCGACCACAACCAACGCACACCATAGTGTGGCCCAGTATTCTATGATTGGCACCTTCAGCAGTTAGCAGCAAGGAGCATGGGTGACATTAATATGTCCATCTTCTGGAAGCTGAAAGGCAAAGTAGAATATGAGAGTTTAGATATATTTACATTTTATCTATTGTAATATGAAAAGGTTCTAAATAAATACTTTTTTAAATATCAATAGGTGAAAATCAATTGTTTAATTAAATATACCAAAGTAATAATTTCTTATACAAATCAATGGGCGTTTTTCCATTAGCCGGCCCGGCACCGGCGCCGACGCCATGCCGGTGCCGGGGAAACAAAAATGTATGTAGGTAGTAATATAACAAGACGTGCAAAAGCGAACCATACATTTTGGTTTCTCCGGACCGGCGTTGGCGCCGGTGCTGGCCGGGCCGGTTAATGGAAGAACGCCCATTCGCTGCGCTGTTTAGATAACACAAAATAACGTGTTTTATTTGTAGGTTTTCATAATAAGTTTTAAGTACATACCTGAATTGTTAGCCATTGCATAAGCATCGTTTGGAAAGGCATGTCTAACGAAGATATAACATGTCTTCTTAGCCGTCCCGTAGCTATACCGCAATTAATACACCTCATTGTTGTATTATTGTTGACAATGTCCGAAACGTAAGCACAATCAAGTCCGTATTAAAAGCACTAGATAATCGGTGGTCAATAGAATCAGTCCGTGTAGAATAGCAATGGTCGGTATAGAGAAAAGATAATCGCACAGTTTACTAACAAAAATAAGCGCACGCACAAGCTGCGAACACAAACGAAATGAATGTCAAATACTCAAATTGTCAAACAAAAAACATGACGGATGTCAAGCGATTGTCGAACCTGTCATGTCGTTTCGTTTCATTGTTGCAGGAAAAAGTTATTAGTTCAGTAATTTAAAATAAATGTTTCATAGCATTCGAATAATTTACAAAAATGTTTTTATTATAATTGCAAAAGTGAATAATCATTTTACAGTCAGAATAATGTTTAATATTACTCTTACAAAGCATTCATATTTTAGCTTAACAAGGAATGGAACGTTTATCCGAAATAGCGTGCTGCCCCGATACGCCGGCAACGTAAAACATCTATTTATGTCGAAATATTTTTTCGGAAGTTGTACGGAAACGTAAATCATTTAGTAATTAATATTTATATTTTTATGTATTTATAACTAGGCATGTAAGCTGTACATGTCACTGAGTAACTAGGCAGAAACTGGCCATGTCATTTCCAATCAAATTTTCCCAAGGGGCCCCGACTGTGAGTCGTTCTGTTCTGCTTCTTCTTGCTGTACTGTTGGGCTTGTTTCTTTCTTTTTAGTTTTTATTTATGTTAATTTTTTCACGTTTTATTTAAAATTAGTTTTTATGCAGTCGGGTTTTTTGTTTTTCTTTAAATTTTTTTTAAATAAATAAAGAAATAAAAACGGTCTTTGACTGACATCCAGAAGACTACTCAAGGTTTGCCAACGAGCATTGGTGCTCAGTATACTAGATGTGAAATTCGACAAGCCTGTTGGTCTAGTGGTTAGTGACCCTGACTGCTATGGGGTTCGATTCCCACCCAGGATAAATGTTTGTGTGATGAGCACGATCATTAGTTCTGTGTCTGGGTGTAATTTATCTATATTATTTATGTATTTAGAAATATATAAGTATGTTTATCAGTTGTCTAGTATCCATAACACAAGCTCTGCTTAGCTTGGGACTAGATGGCGTTGTGTGATAGTTGTGGAATATTATTATTATTATTAATTAACGGAACGAGTACGAAACACAATATTGCGCTCCGAAACAAATATAGCTGACGTGGCTCAGAAGGCCGCCCAACTGAAGTGGGACTGGGCAGGCCATGCCAGTCGAACTGCGGGCCAAAATAACACAATACTGGTGCCCTGAGACAGTGGGGCAAGGTCGCGACAGACCACGCAGGAAATGGCGGGACGAACTAGACAGATTCTGCCCGAACTGGAAGGAGGACGCACAATGTTGTGAAACATGGAAAGAGTAGAGGGAGGCCTTTGCTCAGGAGTGGGACAGAGCAGGCTAGGGAAAAAATAAAAATAAAGAAATGAAAAATCCAGCAACTATCTCTATAATGTATCTATATTGGTTGCGACCACAGCACCAAATAGGAGGAAAATATTATTAAAAAAGAAAAAAAACTGTTAATTCTGCAAAAATAAGACATAGAAAGACATAACAATTAGAAACATACGTAAATAACTTAAAGTATCCAAATCCGTGTTGTTTTTATTAATAGACGTAAACATTGTAATATGCATATATTTGCCGGATTATTTGACGTCAAATAAACTAATGTCACGTGCCTCATTTCTATAGAAATAATAAAATCTGTTCAGTTGCTGACGTCTTTGCATGATGTAGTTTTTTTTTTGGTTATTTTTTGTTGTTTAGTATATCGATATATTTTCGAACTAAGGATAACAATAAATATATTGCTTTTTTATTTAGGGACTAATCTTTTATCTCTGCATCATCCTAAGCAAATTAAGTGTTAACATAATTAATGTTAACACTTAATTTGCTTTATACAGTCATTTATAACAGTCGCGTTTTATCGGTAAATAAGTATTCTGTGCCGTAAATGAAACTTATTTACATCAAATTAATGTTGTTATTCGTGTGATGAGCTTATTAACAGTCTTCTGTAGCAGTTTAAACGAAAAACTTTTTTTTATAACTGTATTACGTAGTTATGAGAAAAGGTCGTTCAGTATTCATACCCTTATTTCATAAGAAAATGTTTGACGCGCAGGGATGTGGCAACGGGTCATCTAGCTATCAATTAAAAAAAAACCATTAATATGGAAATAAAACGCAGATATTTTGCATCCGCGAGAGACTTGGAATCAGCCATATTTAATCAATCAATGAAATTGATCACAGCCAAAAGCTTCCAAACCTAGTTATCACGAAGCTAATGATTTGGTGACTGGCTGATGTCATATACATCGACATGATGTCACACATTTGCGGAATTGTTTGAAAAATTTACCGCAGTTTTGGAACGTAAAGGGCAATTAAAGAAACAGGGTGGGATTTAGTCAGTACAAGTCTGACACTCCGCTCTGAGTGGATCGGAAGGGGGAGAGCTTTTTTAAAAACTTTGTCTCTCAGTTCTTTTTTTTAATTAGCCTGTACTATCCCACTGCCGGATAAAGGCCTCCCTCAATTTCTTCCAACGTTCACGACTTTGAGTCACCTCCTTCCAATTCTCAAGGAAGACATACAGTTGGTCCCGCCATCTCCTTCGAGGTCTGTCGCGGCCCCGTGTCGCTGTTTATCAGTTCAGAAAAGACCAATAGTAGATTATTAACCAAGGGCTGTATGACATCAATTGCATACGAGGTTTTTGGCGCCTGAGCGAAGCGAAGGCGCTAATTAACCCGAGTATACAATTGATGCTTACGCCCGAGATAAATACTCTGCTTTACATATCGATTGTGAGGTAAGTAAACAACAAGACAGCAGGTTTCAATGAACATTTATTAGGAAGAAAAAAATGTGTATTTAAGACGCGGACTGACTACGATTTTAATCGCTTATGACCGCGTAAACTATTGTCACCACTATGGAGCGTCAATAAGATTGAAAATTGAAAAAATGACATTAGTGTTGAAATGTGACGTAAGCTGCGAATGGGCATTTATTTTACTGCTTTTCTTTAGATTATTTAAAATTTTTAAAAAAATGGAAAACCTACTAAATTCTTAAAAAAAAAAACTGTTGTTATCGCTGGAAATACAGAGATCTTCGACGTCAAAGTTTATTTTTGTGCTACAACTTCCCAATTTTTATTGGGAATATCAAACTCTTATTTATTATTCTGTTCGGTTTAAATTCTTCTTTATACCCTTCTCTGTTCACTGTATTTTTCGCGTTGCTTATTTTTATTACATTACGTCATACTCGACGTTCTAAGAAACCAATTTTTGGGAATATGAGATAAGACCGCGCCTTAATTAAAATTAATAGTAAAATTATTACAATTTGTAAGAGATATGGTCACGTTCTTTTTAGGTATATTTATAGTTTTAATATGAGTTTGTGATGATAAGACTTGAGTTTGAGTGACTTGAGGTTCTTGCATCGTAAATGGCGGCAGTTGACTGGTACTATTTTCTTCATTAAAAAATGGCTCAGATGATGTGCTTTGACGTGGTGATTTTAAGTTTATATTTTCTGTTATTTTAGAAGTAATTTTGCTTTTGTTTGCCATCGAATCTTCGATATAACCTTCGGCCACTTTGCTGGACTTCCAGCCGCCGTGCCTTTTTAACAGAGTGAGGTTGGCTCCCGAATCAGCCAATAGAGTCGCTGATGTTCTGCGAAAGCAATGCCCGGTGTATAACTCTACGTTACTCAGTTTTAAATATGTGGCTATTTGCTTTGGCATGCCTGTAAATTTGTTTTTTCCTATTACTTGTCTGTGGCATTTTCCTTTACTGTAATTAAGAAAAAAACGATTTGTATCCACGTTTTCAGGCCGAAGAGCTTGATATTTTTCAACATAATTTGCAAATTCTTCATGCACAACAAATGACCGGTCAATTTTAGTTTTCGTGTTAGGCAGTTTTATGAGTAGTAATTTGTTATGTTTTTCTACATTTTCTATTGTCAAGTTTGTCAATTCCACGGTTCTGCAGGCTCCCGATATCCCAAAAATTAGAACAACCTGTAAAAAAGACATAAGTTGTATTAAAGGCACCAAATTCGCATAGCCTTTTGACAGCCACTGGGCAGATGTCTACCAAAACTGTCATTAGTGTCAAAATTATGAAACGCCACTGGGAAGTTTTCTTCCCATGAAACATACTAAAACAATTCGCCTAACGCGAATATCTATCGAGAATAATTATCCCATGGTTGCTCTATGGAAATTCTATGGGAAGTTACTCTACTAATTAGGCTATGGTCAGCCATGTCAATCAAGTGAATCGTCAAGAAAAAAATCCTTTATTTCGGACCGTTGAGCGAAATACGCGAGTGATTTATTTGGAAATAATGTTGTAAGTAACTTGAATATTTTAACAAATTATACATCAAAATGATCGTCAAGAATAGTACTACAATATTACAGTAAATTTATGTTGTTTTAGAAGCTCCAAGTAGCTTATTTCAAAAAAACAATGCCTGCCGGTCAGTAAAAATTGGGAGTTGCAAGAGCAAAAATTGACATTGACAGATGACATTTGCATTGACTGTCAAGTGGATAGTATTTTTGTGAAATATTTTGGTAACTTATTAAAAAGGGCAAGTAAATACGTAGGTACCTTTATTGCTAAATAAATTTCATCCGGAGCTTCATTTAAGAATTTCTGTACTTCTTCTGCAGTAAATACCTTCGATTTCTTGCTTTTAAAGCCGTCAGACTGCCTTTTCAAGAAAGCAGTAAGTTTAGAAAAATCTTGCTCTGTAAGTACACCCTTTTTTCTCGGTATCGATTAATTACTCGAATCGGAATCTAGACAATTTATTTTATAAAGATTGTATTTTAAATATGGAACTATTTGTTTCCACATCGTATGTTAGATGGAATCGATTTAAAAATCAAACTGGCCAGCAAGATTTGACGCGCTTGCGTGCGTGAAAAAAAAAAGGCAGTCTACTAGTAGGCGCGAAAGCATCACGAAAATAATTAATTTTCTTGTTTGAGTTCTTTTTCAAAAGTTTTAAACATGTCTAGTGACGAAGACATAGATCTAACGCCCGATTTTATTAAAGAAAGGGCAAAAACAGTTGTCGAAAATATATTACCGCCGAACTCGAAAGAAAGATATGTAAAGGCATACGACGAATTTATGAAATGGCGGTCAGAAAAAAAAGTGAAATCTCTTTTTGAAAGTGTTTTTATATCATATTTTGATGAATTATCTAAGAGGCTACAACCTTCCAGTTTATGGTGCTTTTATTCCATGCTAAAATCTACAATGATGACAAAACATGACGTGAATTTGAAAGATTTTTCTAAACTTACTGCTTTCTTGAAAAGGCAGTCTGACGGCTTTAAAAGCAAGAAATCGAAGGTATTTACTGCAGAAGAAGTACAGAAATTCTTAAATGAAGCTCCGGATGAAATTTATTTAGCAATAAAGGTACCTACGTATTTACTTGCCCTTTTTAATAAGTTACCAAAATATTTCACAAAAATACTATGCGAATTTGGTGCCTTTAATACAACTTATGTCTTTTTTACAGGTTGTTCTAATTTTTGGGATATCGGGAGCCTGCAGAACCGTGGAATTGACAAACTTGACAATAGAAAATGTAGAAAAACATAACAAATTACTACTCATAAAACTGCCTAACACGAAAACTAAAATTGACCGGTCATTTGTTGTGCATGAAGAATTTGCAAATTATGTTGAAAAATATCAAGCTCTTCGGCCTGAAAACGTGGATACAAATCGTTTTTTTCTTAATTACAGTAAAGGAAAATGCCACAGACAAGTAATAGGAAAAAACAAATTTACAGGCATGCCAAAGCAAATAGCCACATATTTAAAACTGAGTAACGTAGAGTTATACACCGGGCATTGCTTTCGCAGAACATCAGCGACTCTATTGGCTGATTCGGGAGCCAACCTCACTCTGTTAAAAAGGCACGGCGGCTGGAAGTCCAGCAAAGTGGCCGAAGGTTATATCGAAGATTCGATGGCAAACAAAAGCAAAATTACTTCTAAAATAACAGAAAATATAAACTTAAAATCACCACGTCAAAGCACATCATCTGAGCCATTTTTTAATGAAGAAAATAGTACCAGTCAACTGCCGCCATTTACGATGCAAGAACCTCAAGTCACTCAAACTCAAGTCTTATCATCACAAACTCATATTCAAACTATAAATATACCTAAAAAGAACGTGACCATATCTCTTACAAATTGTAATAATTTTACTATTAATTTTAATTAAATACACATTTTTTTCTTCTTAATAAATGTTCATTGAAACCTGCTGTCTTGTTGTTTACTTATCTCACAATCGATATGTAAAGCAGAGTATTTATCTCGGGCTTAAGCATCAATTGCATACTCGGGTTAATTAGCGCCTTCGCTTCGCTCAGGCGCCAAAAACCTCGTATGCAATTGATGTCATACAGCCCTTGGTTAATAATCTACTATTAGTATCTAGACCGATCTTGATCATGTGATCCTCTAGGACTTGGCGCATTGAATCAAAAACTAATACCAATCGGTAAATGACAAACAGAAAACGGTAAAGGTATTACATCCGTACAGGCAGATCTTCCGGGTTAAGCCGCGCTTGCCGAGGTTGGTTTGTGGATGGGTGACAATCTGTTATAGCGAGTTTCCTCCGTGTCTCGGAAAGCACGTTAAACCGTTGGTCCCTGTCATTTGTAGATCTTTGACAGTCATGCTCTAAAAGTCTGACAGTAACCACTTAACCAGTCTTACCATGGGGTATCGTATTACCCAATTACTGGGTTGTGAAGGTCCGATAGGTAGTCGCTCCATGTAAAATACTGATTTTCAGCTGCATCCGGAAGCCGACCCCAATATAGGTGGGAAAAGGCTAGGCCGATGATGGTAAAGGAGAAACAGCAACAAGGAAAACTTGGATCGAAAAAAGTGCGATCTTGTTGAAATGTGTCATGTCAATTTTTATAATATTTTGCGTAAGATAAGCCATGTCAGAGCTTAGAATTAACTCTGACGATCGAGCTGGCCACTTTTTCATACAGGAAAAAAAGAAAATTTTATCACATCACGATGAATATTAATCGAGATAAAAATATTGTATTACGTGAATCGTGGCTTTTCCTAGTAAGACTAAAATCAAATTCAAGGCTACCAATACTTTTGTTGATGACCGGTAGAGATAATAAGCATCCGTAATGGAAAGTCAAACATTTTTCATTTTTAAATAACGTTCGCGACGACGCAAACTTTCAAGGTTTCAAATAAATTTTATATCGACACTTTCTTTTTTTTTTCTAGCGTGGTAATATCATCAAACGAGTCCTCCCACCCATGGCAGGGCAGGAGGGACTGTCAGACTTGTACTGACTAAAATCCACGGTGTCCTTCAATAGCCCTTTACGTTCCGGGGTCACGGTAGCTCATTAGTCCCGTGACCCCAAAGACCCGCGACCCGAAGTCCCGTGACCCCGTTAGGTCAACATTTAAGTTTAATTAAAAGCTAAACATATTTTTTTAAAGTTTGTGAGGATGTACGAATTTATAGTATGTTTGTTACTGGTTCACACAAAAACTACTGAACGCCATTAGACGTTTGGAACAAAGGTACATAGTTTATAACCCGGATTAACACATAGGATACTTTTTACCCCGTTATGAAATTCCCGTGGGACCAAACCCGAGCAAAGCCGCTGGCATAAGATAGTTTACTATAATGTATGTACATGTATAGCAATATTTCACCTTGTCACACCGAAATAAAGTTCAAAGTCACCTGGGCACGTGACCGGTAGTGCCAATAAGCATAGTTGGCATCAATTAATAGCAATTTTTCTGTTCCACAGGCGGAACTGGACCATTCCATACTACACAACTTCATTCAACTGAGGGCAGACTACAAGACTCACAAGATATCTGGATTTCTAAAAGGACTGTCGTAAAAATACGGATATTTTTAAATATTAATAAGACCATTAATAATGCACATCGATCTTTGGAGGAGCTCGTGGCTAAATTATTACAGCCGCACAGGCCGATTTTCCAGGTTAAGCCCCGCATGCCGAAGTTGGTCTGTGGATAGGTGACCATATGAATATCATAGCGAGTTTCCTCGTTATGTATATTTTGTGATATAATATCTCGAAAATCATGTCAACCAGGTTGTCCCTACTGTCATTTGTAGATCTTTGACAGTTGTTACTGTTAGTCAGAAGCTCGAAAGTCTGACAACCAGCCTTACCAGGGGAGGTATTACAACGTCTTAAAACCAGGCCTATTCGTGTGAGTGAACGAGATGGCGCTAGACGACTTGTATAGCTCTGTCACTTTCACTCGCCGGAACAAGCCTGGTTTTAAGACGTTGTAATACCCCCCCTGGGGCCATTGTAATCGTATTACCGAGTACTGGATTGTGGAGGTCAGATATGTAGTCGGTCCATAGTACTGATATTCAGCTGCATCTGGTTCGACTGGAAGCCGATCCCAAAATAGTTGGAAAAACCTATACAGAGATAGAGACCGATCTTCGAAAAGATATTCTAGTTTCGGCTTCTTAGCGTTATCTTTGTCGCACACTGGCCTATATGACGTTTGTCGCTGGCTCGTCGTTTGTTGTGGTTGGTTAGGGCTTCGTGCGATAGAGATAGCTCTAAAGAAACTGATACTAACCTATCTCTTTCTATAGATTGATATGCATTATTTATGGTCGGTATCTATAAAAAGTCTTACAATAGTATGAAGGAATTTTTTATGGGCAATACCTACTCAGAAATATGTAAAACTTTTACTTTGATCGAAGTTTGAAATAATAACAAAAATCAATCTGCAATCTCATACAAAAATATCAAACAATCAATATAGTTGATTTGTATTCGATAATTCAGCCAAGTTTGGACAACTTGAACTGAGTCAAATCTTCTATTCATAAAATATTTTCCACCATAAAATATTTGTAAAAATATGTATAAATTAATCTTTCAAAAGATTATAATTTTGTAAAGAAAATGCCTGTATATGTATAATCGATTGACTGAATCAAAAGGCTTTTGTACCATAAACTATAGAATTACAATCGAAAGATGAATGTAGTCATAGACAATCGCTTAAATAATTATTTATTCATATACATATTACATATCCAAGTGATATATTGTTGCTTTGTATATTAGTAAGAAAACATTATAAGTTTCTAAAGTATTAAAAAAATATTTAAATTGTAATTTTTATCTTTTTTTATTTACTTTTTTTCATATCAATCATTTGTTTGTTCGGAATGATAGTAATGGTGCTATTCTAGTTGTAATCTAGGTTTATTTTGTAAGATCATGTCGAAATATAAAGTGGAGCATTGTATTACGCTGACAAGTAGGATGTATAACGATTAGTTGATTAGGTAGCGGTAAGAGCGAGGCGATCCGCTCGCTCGTATCATGTTGTATAATGCTTGCATAGCGCCTTATCAGCTGTATCTATACGACATGGCTTCACTACGTCCATTCATAAGTCCTCCCCTCCCCCCCGGCGACGTTATTTGAATGAACGCTTGTGTGTGCGTGCGACGCGGGCGCACCTACGCCTGTATTCACGCTCAGTGTCGCCCCAACCGGCCGGCCGAGCTGTTCTGTCTCCTCACGCGTCGCGTATTCCCCGTTCATAACAGTGACATGCCCACTAGTTCAGTGTAACAACACATTGATAACGTTATTTTAACCAAGTGCTGTGTCTCTACCGCTAATCTGGATAAAATCATTAAAATCGAGAGGTAAGCAGTACACCGAATATGTTTATTTTCATTCAAGCTCCGACGCCTATGCGCCGAGCTGTGTCGCGATTTGTGAGCGACGAATTTACATGTTATAAGTTCATTCATTGGACGTTTGGGCCTATTTATATTATTATCAAAGTGCGTGCTGTATGAATGGGTGCTTAGGGCCACTCATTGTGAGCAGACGGAGATCGAGCTGATGACTGATTCACGGCGATATGACGGCGCGCACTTTACCTACATCGCAATGAGGTCTTTTTGAGAATTTCTAAGTATCGCTGGCTATGGCACGGCTGTTCTTTTTGTCGGGCGATCGCGCGTTATCTAGGTGAGACCGGGCCGCGTCCGCTCCATTTCAAGTGGCGTTTTTATCCCGGCGCTACCTGAGTATCGAGTCGAGTGGACTCGTCTGGCCGCAAGTCGATCCCGCTAATGGCATGGCGCACCATATCCACAGATACCCCAGACCACACCTTCGTGCAACTTGCGATTCTGTGAGATATAGCTTTTTGTCTGCAGTCGCGCCGATAGCCGCACTATTTATAGACAACTGTTTAGGAATTCTCTACCAACTCACACATGCTCGATGTTTCATTTAATTTCGTAATTAATATTGATCGTTACTGGTTATCAGTGGCAAGGTGACGAAACGATAAAGAACAATAAATCACAAAGTTTACGATGATGTTTACCTAGCCGGCCGGGCAATACGACGTCGCTTCAATAATTTCATTACGAATGTTATTCCTACGCACGTACAGTAAAACAAACCTAATCTAACGGCTAGCTGTTGCAAAGAAACAATGACGTCACTCTGAAAACTTAATATCACGAGGTGGAACACTCACGTTGTGAAGAAATCTAGATAAGTTCGTTTAATCGTGCATCATTCCCGAATTACGTGGCCCTTACACAGATGACTGATATTAATACAACGAGCACATTAGCTCAATTAAACCGCCTGACGATAGAAGCACTAAAAACAACAATGCGAAATGAAAATAATCTATGCTATGCACAAGCACATAGACACAGAAATTATTAAAATGAAGGCCCACTATTGCACCAATAGAAGCTTATTGCGTCAAACGCTAAACTTTTTAAAATAATATTCTGTCTCCGACATCTTCAAATAACTGAAAGAAACAGAGCGATATTGTAAACATTATTGTAAAACAGGACCTGTACCTATGACCTGTAGAAATAAAAAAAAACTAATTCTGAATACACCAGCAGATGCAGATTTTTATAAAACGTGTCAAAAATACCACGTGATACGGTTATCGTTAATGCAAATCACACTGAAACATTTTTAACCATCACTTTACCGGCAAAATCTACCATCTTTAATTCATCAACAATGTTTGATGTTACCTGCATGATAAAATAAAGATAAACTAAAAAAAAAAAATTTTGTCATTAGTTTGTTGTGTTAACAATAATATCGAATAGATATTAAGTAAATCCCCCAGCAAAGAAAAAGGAGGAAAATTCCAAACTATTTTCGTATCGGATATTAATAATACGTATTACCACTAATCAGAATTAGGTACCTATGTCTAGTTTAAACTGGAAATACTATATAAGTTTTTAGATTGACACGGTCACTATTATAAAATAAAAATTGGGGTTTAAAACGGGATATCAAATAATAAACATGGTAAATATCCCGTTTTACCATGTTAACGTTTCGTTTAGGTCTTTGGTGGTCATTACTGTTGGTCAGAAGCTCGAAAATCTGACAACCGGTCTTACGAAGGTTATCGAATTATAAAGTTACTGGGTTGTGGTGGTACAGATAGGCAGTCGCTCCATGTATAATACTGATATTCATCTGCATCCTATTCGACTGTAAGCGGACCTTAACAAAGTTGGGAAAAGGCTAGGCAAATGATGACATTAGAATTACAATTAGTGTCTAAACACACTATGCCGAAGTTACGCGACCGAATTTTTTTTTCACGTTCCGACGTATTTGGCTGATATGACACACCATAAGTGCCGAACTTACGCGGCAGAAATTCGGCGCGGGCGGCTCCCTGCTGCTCCCCGCCCCCGGATCTTCGTCGGTAATCAACCGAACTTCGGTCGCGTATAATGTGTGGTCACAGAATAAGTTGCCGCTGAACTTACGCCCGACCGAAGTTACGCTGTACGCTATGACGCGACGTAATTTCGGCATAGTGTGTCGTCAGTAATTCAAATAGCATTGCAGGCGTAATTGTGCCGAACTTCGGTCGCGTAACTTCGGCATAGTGTGTTTAGACACTTAAGTGTGGTTATACGTACCATTAAGGTCGCCATGGCGCCTCTCCATCCGGTCCTTATCTGTGACATTCAGATCCTGCCCAATGGATAGGATCTGAATGTCACAGACATCTGGCCGGGGTTTTGCGCAGGCTAGGTCCGAGTAACAAGATCAAATGGCACGTATATACGAGTACAATTAGAAATGCAGTAGAAATAATCGGAAAATGATTGGATCTGAGCAGGCCATCCCCGAAACTTTAAACATTTCTACTATTTTACTTACTTTCTATAACTATTATCCGGGCTTTGTTGGAGCCACTCGGGCCCTCCCGGCTCAGTCCGACTCTGACTACTGCGATCTCCCTCTCAACTCATGTCATCTTTCACACGACACGATCCATCATTTCTTCCATGGACTGTAACCCAACAAGAAATCATGAAGCAATTTCTCTCATACAATTTAATTAATTATATATATATTAATCATAACATTCGCATCATTGTTTAAATTAATATACTTTGATACAATACAGTTCGCAAGCATATACAGGGGCCTTATGCCTACTGGCCACCAACGCCGTCATTGATCAATTCTCTGAACCGTACACTCCTTGATTTCCGGAGTGAAGAAAGATTGCGACCTCTTTTTCTATCTTCCTGTATTTAATACATTATAAATCTATGAATAGTCCAAAGTAGAGCAGTCTTCAGTATTCCTTACTAAAAGAAGGTAGGAGTCACCTGACTGAAATGTTACAATCATGAAAGTATTTTTATTTCCAAAGAATATTTTTCTGTTTTTCATCTGTGTCTGGTATTGTTTGACCTGTAGTAAAACGATGAGATATAGCATAGCCGAAAGAATTGTATCTTAATACTCTTACAGTTCTTCGGTAGCCTTTGTAGAGTCATCACATTACTAAAATGAAGCTGTTCCATAAGCGCCTAAAAATACCATATCGTGTATGTTAACAATCGCTTAACACCTATTCTGAATTTTCTTTAATGTCACATCGCCATGTACCCACACATAATACGAATATTCGATCTAAGAATGCGCTATAAGTAATCGATAACAGTATTTTTTTTGTACAGGGCAAGTACAATAACGGAATGTAATCGGCAGTACATTGGGGCACATTGTTTGTGTTTCAGTGTAGTGCGGCAGTTATCGATTACTGTTGCATCGCCATAAATCCCGTAATGGTTATTGGTGAAATGAAATATCTTACACGTGATGCCTCAGCTAACCGTGAAGGTTGTTCGAACAAGTTATGCCCACTCTATAAAGCTGTGCCTACATTTGTGGTATTTCAATGGTATAGAATACTATAACCATGAAAATAAATTTCAGATTTTGGTGAATGGTAGCGTTGATCGAGACCAAGTATCAGTAAACTTAGAGGAGTGGGTGTGCCTAGTGATCAGTAATGATCTTCAGATTTTGGGGTGGAGAATCCAAGAATCACGTGCGATTGTAGCGCCTTCCGTCAGTCAATTTTCTAATAGCGGAAAAATACTCGGGCAATTTTCATTTATATAATTGAGCACTCCCCCATTCTCGAGAAGCTTCTCTTCCTTCAAACTTGCTTGGTAAAAACTGACCCTTTACGAGCATCTTTGACTTCAGCCCAGAATCAGCAACTGCTGGTTATACTGCCTTTCTCTTCTGCTACGCAAATAAATTAGAGTTAACTGCTAATGGTTTCTGATAATGATTATTAATGTTTGCATTTCAGACATATTCGATTAGGACAACATTCTTCGCTGCACGATATGCAGCTACAACTCACATCCAAAAATCTTGTTGATGTTTTCGAAATAGCCAAGTGTTTGACATTTTCAGTGCGGGAAACAGTACAGGATGGTATGCATACGCTTGATGTTATGTTCATCGCATTCTAAACAGGAATGTACTAACTGAATTTTTTTCTTGTTCTGTTACATGTTTAACGATTTCGTCTATGAGCGCCTTTTTACTTAATAACGAGCAAAAATTGTATCAATCTGTATCTCGAATAGCACCTACCTGATAACGAATTTGTTTGCTAAGATTTAATATTATCATAGAGTGAGCATAGAACGTAGAGCAACCGCGTCTCTCTATCTATGACATCTTATTATGGAATTTAAACGACATGTTATGTGCTCGTCTATTCTATTAGCCATGTTTCTAGCTATCTGTGGCTTGGGGAATCAGGCTCTGCAATGCGCCATTATCGTTTTATCAGACACCACCCGCGTGTTATCTGACCGCGTGAAGGTCAAATGGTCCCGAGCGACGTCTCGCTATTGTAATTCTATCTTCGATATATTGCTTTTTCACAAAATAGATGTTCCAGGGATAAGTTCAGTTCGTTAAAGTTCTAAAAATAAAAGTATCACTAAATCCTTTTCTTGGTAAATCTCAGGTTTTAGGGAAGTCCCTGTTAAAAAACTGAATAACTTAATCCGGCAATAGATCTCAAGCTAATCCGGTTTTAAGACTTTGTAGAGTAGACATCATTCAAGAAGCCATCAAAAAGCAGTTCGTCTTGTTATCCACTTGATCTGTAGATGCAAGTTGCCACCAGCAACTTGAAAAACCAGTATATCAGAACTAGTCAAAGATGTGCAAATGATCTACCCCTACCTAATTCCTCTGCCTCAGGCGCTCATTTATCCCACAGTAAACAAAAAAATCTGTCGATCAACATCTGACGGGCTAGCGCAGCTGAGGTTCGGTGTACTATCGGACGACGACGGGGGTGGGGGCGGGGTGGTGGCGACATCTGCGCAGGCGCATAGTGTAACTGTGTGCGTGGTGGCCCGTCAAGTGTGTGTGTAGGGTGCAGTACACCTTGCACGCAACGGGACCGAACCCAGAGCAGGTAGACGCGTCGCTCGCCCGCTGACATAATTTGGAACGGATCTCACTTTCTCGATGCGAATATGGGTTTGAAACACGCAGTTAAAATGGCGATAGATGATTTGGCATGTTTTAAAGATTTGAAAAATTTGGGTATTTTAATTGAGAGTTGCAGTAGATACCTATTGAAATAAGATAGATGTCTAAACACCTACGCAAAATATGTTTGCTATTGTAAAGTCATAAATAACGTCTGATTAATATGGTGCAATATTATTTGGCAATGCCAAACTCCATACTGCATCACTAGACTGCTGAATTGAGCAACTTTTAAAAATGACAAATATGCATGACATTATATCTACCGACTCGATTGCTCAATAAAATAAAAATATAAAAATAACCTAATAAAGTTTATAAAACTACCTACATAATATCTAGACTGAAATGTTTACTAAATGCAGTCAACACAATGCCACAACAAAGAAAAACTACGTTAGCATAAAAACATAAGAGCCTACATTATGCTTATGTAATTCCGTTTTAAAAACAGAAACAGCAATCCGACATAAAAATTCAAAAATCCGTTTATCTTGCAGAAATCTAAACGCAAGAAATAAATCTTGAAAACATTTTTGCGGTCGAGAAACCGATAATAACAGATGTTCAGCAGTGTTTGCCGCATTCGTTTACTATTTACACACACGCTCACACAAACGCGAGAATGTACATGTACGTGAAATACGCTTATGTCACAAATATTAGATCTTTGTCATTACTGCGTACTGGCGTAAGAAGATGACTAACACAGCATCGATATTAGAATCTACGTATCACTTTAATACTTTTACATCAATATAATACATAATTAAGCTACTATTTATAATGTAAAATGACGTGCAAGTATGCCAATCGCACACATATCGCTCTGTACGCCGCTGGCACAGTAACAATTCAGTCGGTGTACTAAATATAGCACAAAATAAAACAACTGTCTCTTGCCCTTCATTCACAACCCTTATCGCGTCATAAATGAACCTTACACACTTGGCTTTAGTGTCCACATTCACATGCTGCGCGTGGGCAACGTAATTGGTTGACGCGGCCGTCTGCGCGGGCGCACAGAATTTTTAATTATGAATTAATTAGTAACGATCAACAACATCGCGCCTAATCCCGATTACTCATTTTCATGTCGTTTATAGCTCGACATACATAGATGTTGTTAGTATGATGATCATTGTGTATTTTGACGGGTCGGCCAATTGAGTTGTTAAAAAGATCCGTCTGTCTGTGCTACGCTACACTTCGTCATTCGGTCAAAAGTCTCGTGTTTTGCTGAGCTTACGAAGTTATCACATGTAAAATAGATTGAACCATATAATTAGCTGATAACTAGTTACAATTTATAATAATATGCGCGCACCCGCCCATGTGTTGGGGTCGACGACTCTCTGATATAAATATTATTAAATATATCGCTGTAGATACCGAACTCCATCTATCTACGACCATACAATGCACAGAACTCTTGCACAGATAGTGAATAGTTTCATGAAATATGTACTAAAATCGGTTATAATTTCAACAAGTTTTAAACTTGACTTTTTTTAATTCCTTACATGCCTATTTTCTTGTCTGTTTCATAGGTAATCTCTAACGATCTCTCGCGGGACTGTCTTAAGGGTCGCGGGAGTGTCCTGAAGGCTCGTGGTTCTGTCCAAACAGGTTATCGCGGCCCTGAAACGCAAAGGGCAACTGAAGTAACAGAGTAGTTTTTAGTAAGAGTGACATTATTTTTCTTCCGCTCCACCCAGAGTGGGGAGGCTCATTTCATGATTTTACATTACTAAAATAATCTACCCTACTACCAGATATAACGCTACAAGCGCTTTATCATGTTTTCTGGTAGTGATGAAAGAGTCTCTTTGAACAGCACATTTGCCCAGTAAAACCCATTTTCCTTTTGTATTGAGTATTGTGCAACAAAATTTTCCTCGTCTTCAACCAAATAGAGATACTAGTTTGTATGATTTGTATGACTTGCACGATACAAGGTGGCCATAACCGTCATCTTTAATTGTACTAAAAGAAGCCAAAAACGCTCATGTATTCACGTCAAGACATAATTATCTAATCTTAATTATTTGTTAAGTCTTAACAACTCTGCTCCTATCTTTGTTTTCAACCTTTTGGGATATTCCATAACAGACTAAGCTTAGACCCGTGTTCATTTATCTTTGAAGACACGTTTCTAAGAAAAATCATTTCATGGATTTAACTACCTATGAGAAATATTGAAATCTTGATTCTATTTCTAGTTAACACTATGTGACGCTAGATGAAATGAACACTACGACTTTGTTTGAAATTTTAGGCTAACATGAAAAGTAACTAATGTGCCACACGAAGAAGTAAATATCATTGATTCAGGAAAAGACTAAGTCATCATCATCATCTTCCTAGTGATGACATGATTGTCGTGATTGCCCAGAAGTTATCACCTCTCCTCGAATTCAAACCCGAGGAAGTAGCAATGTGTCTTATTCAATTAATAATGCATTAAGTTTATCTTGGACATCACTGATATTTGCGAAGGAAAATATTGTGTGGGAACCTGGTATTAGTGATACTGATACTGATACTGCTAGCCTACATCATCCCACTGCTGGGCAAAGGCCTCTCCCCATGACTTCCAGTTTTCACGATCCAGGGCCAAAGTGGACCACTGGTCATTGGTTTTGTCAAGTTCGTCCCGCCATCTTCTACGAGGTCTGCCGCGACGCCTTCTGGCTGTATTAGGGCTCTACAAAGTGGTTATTTTGGTATTAGTGAACATATTAAATTAATCAATATTTGTATAAGTCCAAAGCCAGGTTAGAGACCTGTAGGATTCCCAGAAGCTGCTTAATTGAGCCTGATAACAGAGGGTAGTCACATCCTTACATGAAAAGAAAAGAAAGATCACTTTCTAGCCATTTTACTACTCTAAATGGGGCACAACCCCTTTTGTTCTATAATTCTCTCCTCTCAGACGTCACGGCTTAGGAAACCTAAGTTAAGACTAGTTAACAAACGCCCACACAGGACTACTTACTAAGTCTATTTTAAGACAGGATACATAACAAAGACAATTAACTACGTGTGTAGATCTAATTAGTAACTAAGAAAGTACCCTTGAACATTTGACAAAGCTGGCAAATACAAAATGTAGCTAGTAAGAAGACCAAAGAAACAATGGATACGCTGTTTGATGCATAATAAGTTTAGAAAAGAAGTGACTCCGCTGTGTTGTTCTCTATCGACGCGACAGATGCGACGTCGAAATTCTGCAGTTTGATAAATCATCGAATGAGTCCTCTTACCCAGGGCGGGGCGGGAGGGACTGTCAGACTTATACTGACTAAAATAAGTTAAAATAACTAAAACCCGACTACGAAAAAATCGCGCACTAAAAAGTATAAAACAAGAACAATCCGTGTTACAGAAATTTTTAATTAATAGCCGTGGTCGTATGCCACCTAGCCAATAAAGATTGTGTGAAACAACCGCAGGTGGCATACGACCACGGCTATTAATTAAAAATTTCTGTAACACGGATTGTTCTTGTTTTATACTTTTTAGTGCGCGATTTTTTCGTAGTCGGGTTTTAGTTATTTTAACTTATTTTTTATTTACACTATTTTGGGGTTATTTGATATAATAAGCAAAGTAGCGAGTGAATTTAAAATGTACTCATTAAGCCTTTTCATTTGATACCCATGTTGACACTGTTAGAAACAGGCAAAGTAGCTAGTAAAAGCTATATAATGTATAATATACTAGCTGTGCCTGCGACTTCGTTCGCGTGGAGGTCGGAACTCAACAATGTATTTTTTAGTGCTTCTTTATTAACAACATTAGCTGTAAACCATCGTTCTGGAGCATACATAAATATGCGTACGTAAATCATCAAATGAGTCCTCCTACCCAGGGCAGGGTAAGAGGGACTGTCAGACTTGTACTGATTAAAATCCTCGGTGTCCTATAAATCCTATAGGGGAACTG
Organism: Agrotis exclamationis; assembly: GCA_950005045.1. Classification (NCBI taxonomy): domain Eukaryota; kingdom Metazoa; phylum Arthropoda; class Insecta; order Lepidoptera; family Noctuidae; genus Agrotis; species Agrotis exclamationis. The sequence goes on along the minus strand of OX465436.1, from coordinate 9,146,521 downwards.
TGTATAAGACGGGGACGCTAATAATTGCGAGGTAAAATGGGGACATACACTCTTTAGGCATACTTAACACAACACTAACATAGCACAAGCGCCATCAGGACGTCATTTGCAAGCGGCCATTAAGGAATGGCGTCCTGTTGGCGCTTGTGCTACGTTAGTATTGTGTTAAGTTTGCCTTAAGTGTGTGATTTCCCATCATACCTCGCGTCCCCGTCTTATACACTGTTCCCCTAATAGGCCTTTACGTTCCGGGGTCAAGGTAATTCGATAGTTCCGCGACCCCGGCAGGCTTTGGCCTTCTAAGGGGGGCCCGTCATTGTGATGACACATTTAGGCGCGTGTTGAACACAACGCGTATCCCATCGTATCCCGTCGTATCCCGTCGTATCCCATCGTATCCCATCGTATCCCATCGTATCCGATCGTATCCCATCGTATCCCATCGTATCCCATCGTATCCCATCGTATCCCATCCTATCACATCGTATCCCATCCTTTCCCATCGTATCCCATCCTATCCAATCGGTTACCTATCATAAGATCGAAAAATGTTTGACCGAATTTCAGTTGACCTAAAACTTTTCAACTATTATCGTTTGGTTTTTTTTTACTTCATCGAAGTCACGTTTGCCACTGTTTCAGTTAACCTATTATCTATTCGTTTTTTTTCGTTACTCCAACACTTCATTTGGCCGAAAAACTTTTTACCGATGTTACACTTACTCGAAATGACGGTTAATCGAAGTATTATGTTTCCAAACATTCATTATACCACTGTTTTAATTGTCATATTTTCATTTCACCAAATACCTAGAAATTTGTGCACACTAATTATTGCTGTTACATTTTTAGCAGGCGCCATTGAAATGTAGGTAGATAATACAAAACAATTGTACAAAAGTCATATACGATAATATAACTCTGACGGGTATTGTATTATTATTAATGATATTTGCTGTTAATTACATAGTTGGACTACAAAGGTGAAACCGCACTAGGCGGAACTGCACTGCAGCGGAACTGCGCGACACGACGCTTTTCTTCCGCCTAGTGCGGTTTCACCTTTAGGGATGTTCTGGCTAGCACGTGTGTCCGAATCTTTTTGCAGATTTTGTGTGATTCTTGATACTCTATTGTTATTGTGTTGTTCTTGTGTTTGTAAAAAGGTTTGTATTGTCATACAGCATAAAAATAGATATGCAACATGCAAACAAGCACCAAAAAAACATGCAAGCAAGCATGCAGCATGCAAGCAATCATGCTGCATGCAAGCAAGCATGCGGTATTCAAGCAAGAATGCAGCATGCAAGCAAGCATGCAGTATGCAAGCAAATATGCAGCATGCAAGCAAGCATGTAGCATGCAAGCAAACTTGCAGCGTGCAAGCAAGCATGCAGCATGTAACATGCAGCAAGCATGCAACATTCAGCAAACACGCAGCATTCAAGCAAGCATGCAACATGCAACAAGCATTGTTTCTGTCATGGCTCCGGCGCTGCGGGGTTTTGGGTGGCCCCACGCGAGCTTATCGTCGCAGATGATTTGAACGCTCACCACCGCAGCTTCGGTTTACTGGCCGGCTTCGCCGGCCAGCCTCAGCCGCGGCGGCGGCCGTTCCAACCACCTGCTCCTCAGCTCGCGGGCCACCCCACCCCTCCGCGCCTACGCGATTTTAAATTACACTCTAGGGGTAGGGCAGACAAGACTACGTAAAGTCGGCTGTGCAGCATTTCGTTTCCGCCACAAAGTTATGTAGCACAATATATTGAATTTTTATGACAGCAATTTAATTTTTCGTAAAATGTTATTTCGGTATGGTGAAAATATGGCAAATAAATCATTTGGCAATTGAAAAAAGTTTAAAAGAGGCTTCGGTCAAAAGTAAAAAGTTATTTTGTTAATCGGTGGAACATACTTCGGTAAAATAATACTTATGGCTAATGATACTTCGATGAACTGAAAATATGTCAAATAATGCATATAGCAAAACAGATGTCGGTCAATAGTTTTCGGTGTAATGAAATTCGAACAAACAAAATTCGGTAAATTGATCGGTTCCCTATCCAATCATATCCCATCGTGTCTCATCGTATCCCATCGTATCCCATCCTATAATATAAAATATAATAATATAAAAAAATAAAAACACAAAAAGGCAGAGACTCAGGCGTCAAAGTACTCCTCCGCATCGCTGTCATCCGGAAACGTGCCCAGAAGACTGGCAGCATTGCCACGTTGGATGACAATGCTTATTGTGGTATTATTTTGAAACTATGATATCTCCTAAGATATTCATTGAAACCAAACGATGTCAAGGGCAATTTTGTTCAAAATTAAATGCTTGTGATGATTAACGTATTTATTTGGATAAGGATTAATATTGTGTTAATGAAAACACCTTCGCAAGTAATGCATTACCTTAAAATCAAATTTGATTTCCATAAAAAAGGTTATAATGACTTAACCTTAAAAGATAAATGTATGCTCTCGCGGACTTTATTTTAGAACTTTTTATCAGGAATAATTCCGTAGTACATTATTTTTGCGTATCTTTAACCGTTTACGCAGCGCACGCAACGGAAGCTCTCGAAATGGAATCCATTTTCCCGAATTTGAAACATTTCTCTTTACTGCTCCGCTCCTGTTGGTGATAGCGTGATGTTATATAGCCTATAGCCTTCCTCGATAAATGGTCTATTCAACACAAAAAGAATTTTTCAATTCGAACCAGTAGTTCCTGAGATTAGCGCGTTCAAACAAACAAACAAACTCTTCAGCTTTATAATATTAGTATAGATTTCAAATGTGCTCATCAAGCCCTTTAATTTGATACCCATGTCGATACCGTGCGAAATTTTTTTTTTTCGGTTACGACTTTTCATCCCCTAGAGGGCGCCATATTGGATTTGATTTACCCTATAACCAGCGGACAACTGAGACGCTTTTAACGACACCTCATTTGTCAAGTAGTGATAAGTAGTTCAGAAGTTATGAGGGAACAGATGAACATACATACATACAAACATACATACCGGTCAAAATCATAACCCTCTTTTTTGCTTCGCCGTAGTCGGGTAAACTTTTCATCCCCTAGAGGGCGCCATATTGGATTTGATTTACCCTATAACCAGCGGACAACTGAGACGCTTTTAACGACACCTCATTTGTCAAGTAGTGATAAGTAGTTCAGAAGTTATGAGGGAACAGATGAACATACATACATACATACATACAAACATACATACATACATACCGGTCAAAATCATAACCCTCCTTTTTGCTTCGCCGTAGTCGGGTAAAAAATAACGTCGATCCTTCAATTGCCCTTTACGTTCCAGGGTCACTGTTACCTGATGAGACAGTCCCGCAACTTTTAATTTGACCTGGATTTGCTCTTGACTCTTAGTTCAAGGTGACAGAGACAATGGCTACTGATAAAGGCATAAATAATAATTAATGGTTATTTAATTTTTCACCACAATAAGGAAAAAAGTCGATGGAGTAAGCTTGCCTAGAAGAAGCCTCTTTATTCTAACTTCTATAGATTAAGTGGATTTTCATCTTCATATTCTAAGCATAAGTTGAAAATCTATGGGGGATTGGCTACGGTTTCGATGCTGTGTTCCTAGATTAGAATAGCATAGCTGAGATGACAAGTAGAGAGAAGTAAAAGAAGTTGTGTTGTGCCGAATCTTAATGACGATAGGTGTATACTAATCTAAGATGCAGGACAAAAATCATGATGTACCTAAGTAGTACCACATCATAGCAAAGTCACTTGTCCGTTTTCACAAATACTAGGTGACGCTTGAATAAGGAACAGGATTTAAAATTCAGCAGCTAACAGTGCTAGGGGAAGTCAGCTCAAAGCGGCCACCTTAACTTTGAGTAAAGAAAAAAGCCATTAAACGAAAGATTTTTGAAGAGAATTTTATACTAGCTAGTAGAGAATTTATCCAAGTTTTGCAATGGCCAATTCAAATTTGCGCAAGTTGAAAAATATGCATATGATTTGCAGATTACGAAAACTTGTCATAAAACCGCTTTGCCCGAGTGGCCGCCCAAAGCGGCCATGGGGGTAAGGGTAACGTGGCCACCCCAAAAGTTTTTAAGAAATGAATTGGTTTTTTCGTTGAAATATACTGTGGTAAATCTGCCAAGTATCTTCATACCAGATCCTGTTTATAAGTGTCTTCTCAGGGATACCATATTTAATTGTGAAAGATATAATTGAGTCACTGCTTTTCTTTTATCTATTTAATTGTTCAGGCTGTTCAGGCTGTTCAGGCCATCGTAGCTTCGTCTCATGATGCCTGGGCTGTCTTTTGTAGTTATTGACCATCTAAACAAAATTGTTAAGCATAATCTATGGAGCCATAATATTAAAGTAGTCGGTCAGGTGGCCGCTTTGCCCGAACCGCTTTGCCTTTTTCGCCCATTTTGATAAAAAAAATAATTTCACTCACATTATTTATTATATTTCGAATCAAATACCACACAAAAAAGGCCAAATAGTTAAGGAACAATAAATATGTAATGAAACCATTTAAATATAAACAGTTTTGACCAAAACAGGTTGAACTTTCCTTGTATTATTTTAATAAAACACACAAAAAAAAAACATTTGTCGTCACTGAGCCACACTTTCAGAGCCACACTAGTGAATGACTGGCACGGGGTGGGAAGGAGGTTTGGTTATGCCTACAGAACGACAACGTAATGCTATCATTTCAAATAACCGAAAAATGAAGCGTGGCCGCTTTGCCTCCTATGGCCGCTTTGAGCTGACTTCCCCTATACTCGTAATATTTAGGCACGTGTCGTTTAATATTAGTATAAAATAAATACATGATTTTGTTTTCATCATCTCCTCAACTTAAATTAATTCAGATTTAAACTTCGCGCATTCCTCCAACTCCTACGCAGCGTGTTTACAAAGCTCCGATTCTCAAAACTAACTTGAAATAAGTTCAACAAAACTGATCAAACGCAATATTATTTGTCGGCGTTTGTTTTAAGTTTATTTGAATCGCCTGAATGAAAGGCACTCGTCTATGCTTTTAGTATCTTAAGAGGTTGTTGTGAACTCAGGGCAGCTCTTACGAGCTTTTTATAAATATGTGGTTTATGCTGGTTTTACTTTGTGGTGATTCAGAAACTTAACACCTAGTCAATGTTAAATACATATTCAGAGATGCTAACATAACTTTTCATAGCGTAAACGGAAACTTTGACATTAATTTGACAGAAAAAAAGGTACTCATTCGTACACTAGACGCACTTTTTCATTTTCCATCAATTCCATACAGTAAACGCCGTAAATACTTCAAGTAGCCTCAGAAGTCTTTATTTTTTCATACTATCAAACATTGTCGCTTAAGTCTGTCTGTCTGTACGTACATAGCTTCCGAACGAAGGACAAGTTCAGTATGTAAGAAAATTTTCGGAAAATCTATCAGATAGGACCTGATATGACGAAAATATAAACCCGTGCTGAGCCTGAATGGGCAGCTAGGTACTTGTAATCGTGTTATGTAGAGGGAATGTTTGGATATAGAATTAGTGATTAATGGATGTAGATCCTCGGATCCTGAGTAGCTAAAATGTTGAAAAGAAAATTAAAGTCACCAATTTTAGGTGCTTTTCCGACTTGTATCACACAATTATTATTCGTAAGTAATTATGGTAATGAATATACCTAAGTTGACACCTATTTACTTACCCACATTTTATAGATCGGTGTATCAAATAAATTAAGGCTAAGTAGTTGTTCAAAATGTTTATTCAGCGGCATTCCTTTGTGTGCGTTCGTGTTGCATTACAAGTGGGTGTCACATCGCACCACGCTGTAGGCCAAGGTTTCTGATTTGAATCTGTGTTTAACAAACATCGGAGAACAGAAATATATTAGGTTTTCGTTTTATATTTTGAGGTGGGAGAATATGGGCATAGCGACTACCATAGATGGATCGAAATGTAGAGTTGTCGAAGTGCAAATGTCGTCTCTATTTGAAACACACCTAGATATGTTGTTTTGTATCGATATCATACCTAGGGCCATACTTACGAGAAATACTGTTAATTATCGCGTTAATGGACGTTTATCAGAAAATTTAAAGATTATCATCGCGAAAATCAACGGGAAATACCGTAAGTGTGACCTGGCTATAAAAAGAATTAGGTGGAACCTGAGATTATTAGGGATTATATGCAATGTCTAGTTAGGTAGGTACCTAGTTAATTTATTTTGATGAAAACATAGTCACAACCAAAATTTACTGGGTTGTGAATGAGATTTCATGGCAAAAAACATTTCTATGCCTCCTTCATCATCCAGGTCGAATGTAAAGCTGGTTTATCTAAACTTATGTATGTGTCTTTAATACGTCACTGTTTCAGAATCCCGGAGATATTCACATGTTAGAATATTTTAATCTTACAGCTACACACGTGCTTCCCAATATGAGTAATGTGAACGCGACGAACAACGGTCCATAATCTACGATTATAAACGTGGTGATGAATGCTATACTTGGAAACTGTTGCACGCAATTGAAAACGTACTTTATTTCCCTAAACATCAACTGAACCACTTACTAGTACTTACGATCAAGCAATTACTGGCCGGATATACGGAACAACAACGTGACAGTAGTTCCTGTTATGACGGAACCCTAAAAGCTTCCGATAAACATTGCACCGATTGTACTTACCAAGCGCTTTAGAGTTAGAAGCAAAGCAATGCATTTTACATTTTGTTTCACACATTAGTCACCGAGTTATGAATGGCTGAAGGGTGTGAGACGGGAGGGAGCGAGGGGGGTAGGAATAGCTGCTAAATATAGCAGACCAGTAACAGGTGGTCGGCCCTCACCCTTCCACATCCACCCACGCGGCATATGGCCGACACACTAAGCTCTCTCATTGTGCACTACACAGAATAAAGAAAGTGAAAATCTTGAAACATTTCCCAGCAAAGAAAATCCTCATTACTTTTACAGCTAATTTACATTCGACTGTATTGTTTATTTTACGATTCGGTAAATTTTATATGAGTTCCAAAGTATTTTGGAAAACTAAAGTCACGATTCTAAAGATTTTATTACTGTACGCCGGATATTTCGCGTAAACTCTTGGTATATCTTAGAAATGTAGGTCTCAACTTGTGAGTTTTATTTTATCGCTGTTTCTAAGCAAATCACGTTCTGTGATGACGACGTGATGATGTATTAGTGGTGATAGGATCTGCGAGAGAGCTTTTGCATGCATTAACATACCTTCCACTAACTTTGAGAGGCTAAGCTATGCGTTAGAAGGACATGTTCGTGACAAGAGGACACTGCGCTGCGGTATCGTGCAGCATTATATTAGACTGGAACTTCTTGTGATCATTGCGTGTCTAAATTTCTTATTGTCCCGTTCAGTCGGATCCTCGGATATCCGTCCAGGGTGGCGATTGATCCGCGATTATCGGTGACGGTCTTCAAACGTCGAGGAAACGGAAAGGGATGTTACAGTTATAATTATAGAACTATCTTCACGCGACGGACTTTTTAAACGATTTTACGGAACTGATGTGTTTGTTGTTTCAAGAATAAAGAGTTCGTTTCCTACTATTGAGTGGGCCACTTCGACTTAAACATTTAGAGGATGTTTTATGGGATTGCGTATCCTGTGTCTCAATACGTTTATTATACAAATATGGGTAGTAGTTTAGTAAGTAGTCCAAGACATCTTATTAGCAAGGTGAGGTTCAAGAACCAATAATGCTAATTAAATTCGAGATCTCTTTCCGGCGATTTGCTATCGAATTGCGATATAGTTGGGCGTCGTCGTACTTATTATAGTACCAGTTATAATGAAATCGTACAGAGCGAGTTTTCTCGGAAGAGGCGCGGGCGTCTGACTGAACAGTTAGTGCGCGTCAAATGCAACCGAGTGCGCTTGCGCACCCACACATGCGCGACGACTTCATTCAATAATACAAGCTTTAAATTTATTATTATTATTATTTAATATTTTTTTCAAATACGTGGCCCCACTCTACGAATCCTCCTGCCTGTTGGCCAGGTCTTGTACGGCAATCTAACCTCCGAGAAGCAGCACAGTAGTAAATCACTCAGCCACTGCACTAACCGTGCCATGGTCTTAATAACATATAATACCCAAATCCCTTACATTGTTAGTCTTTAAATCACCAGAAATCATGTTTAAAAGTGAAAGGAAAACTATAAATTAAGCTAATCTGAACACAGCTTTATTCACATTCAGCATCTCCACAAAAAGATTAATAACCGATCTCCTAAAATAGCTCTCGTTCTTAGCATAGTGTTACGGATAAATTATTCTACCAATGTTAATTAAAGTGAAACAAGTCTGGGTGAAATCTAAACCTATCATCAATCATAATTTGCCGCGCGCAACTTGTTGGCCACTGTATCCACGACCCTGAATGCGACACTATATTTAGACGGAGTGCAGCCCTTTAATGCGACACACCTAGGGTTGGCGGAGCGAGAAAGATGAAACGGCAAATAACTCAGATTCCAGAGCATTTCTCGCGTTTCAGCATCGTTGAAAGTCGGACATGTAAATAAAAGTGGCCGTTCACCCCTAATTCGCCAGATGCTCTTTTCGGAAGAGGTAGTAATTGGGCAAATTATCGACTGTTCAGTAACCCTAAGCAAAAAACAATATGTCACGCGATGCTTGCACTTGGCCTGAGGCGAGGCGACGGCGACGGTCGCTCACCGTCAGAACGTTTTACTCCACGCATTCACTTATGTGAACGCTATACCAAGAAAACCTTTGAAAAGACTATTCAGATACATTATATAAATTCCGTAGATATGTTAATTTGTTAAATATTTCTTCGAAGAAGCTGAATATGAATGAATATAGCAAAATGGAAGCAATGAATACCAATTTTATATGCAAAAAAATATATTTAAGAATCAGCGAGACATGAAGATGTAGATAGGGTCCTGTCTTGAATTCTAAACGACGTATAGGTGACAGAAGACCTGCTGTTATCTGTTGTTGTGCTGGTATCTGCTTATACTTTAACAGTGGGGTCTACATAGCCAAGTTGTTCGTCATCGGAGTGCGGCCAAAACGTAGGCCTGGCAACGAAATCCAGCGCACTCTCGGGAAACAAATCGTGCACCATTTCCATCGTCATATCTTCGTACTTTGGAAGAGCATTTATTTGCGCTATCTCTTTTTCTGCTCTGTGGTAGAACAAAAATGTTTTTTGAATGGGAATCGCTGCTTTTGACTTTAGTTAACAGGTAAGCAGAAAATGATAATTAAGTTTCTAGTTCGATTAAATATAAAAAACTGACTCAACTTGAGCGAAACATGCACATGCACACAGTGCATAATTAGATTTATTTAATCTAGTTACTCCTTTTAACCGATACGTTTAAAATGCCACCAAAAATGAAAATGAGTAGGTATGTAGGTATAAAATTTGATACTCACGCAGCTATAGCCGTTTTGTTAGTTGCAGTAAACTTCACGATTTCCGCCTGCAACTCTGTCCACTGCTTGTCGATGGAAGCCGTGAGCTTATCTTCAGGGTATGGTATTTTGATTGCTGAATATTCCGCCTGAAACTTATCCACAAGCCCTGGGACTGGGACCATCTTCTTATAGTGTTCCCAATCGATCTTTGGCGGAGACGCAGGATTTGATAGCATGCTACGAAAGAATTTGAACTTTATGTACAACTTGACTACGGGTGTTCCGATAGTAGAATGGTTAACCAGAATCTAGGCAGCAGATGGAATAGAGACTGCAGCATGTATTTTAGTAGTAGAAGGAGCGGGCACTGGATAACATCTGTTTCAAGCAGCATCTTGGTCATAAGTGATATCAAGGTATGGAGTTTTATAATAATCCTGGGTGGACAATAGAGAAATACCTAATAAAATTTAAACATGGTAAAAGCTCTTTGGAGATCTTGGCTAAATAAACAGTTGTGCAGGACAACTTTCTGTTTTTTGGAGATTGTTACAGCCGTTACAGTTAGTCAGTAGCCCAAAAGCTTGACAGCCAGTCTTACTAATAGGTAGGTATTGTATTACCCAGTACACAAACTGGGCTGTAAAATTTAGATGAGATGTGTGTGTATTCAGTTCGATCGACTTCCAGTCTCATTGACTGGAAGTCGATCTCAACAAAGATGGGGAAAGGCTACGTAGATGATGTTGATCTTGATGGTAAACATCTCCTTCGAGATCTTAGCTAATAATTAGAAAGGTACATAAAAGATTTAATGTATTAATACCGTCGCAAATATGCCTCCGATTTCCCCTTAAAAGCAAAAAAGTGGGCACGTTGTTCGGGTGGCACTCTCGCTTCAAGTTCTTTCCATTTTATGGCACTAGCTGTTAATCTCTTTGCCATTTTATGTTATGAGATAATAAATAGGTTATTAATTTAAAATATATTGACGGCTAAGGCTATTGCTCCTCAAAATTTAATTTACAACTGTCAATCCTTTTGAAGATGATTGATAAGTAATTTTTAGTCTATGGGGATTCAACGTCATTTTTAAACATTTATGGTTCGAGGAGTATTTTAAAGAGGTTTTGTAACCTTTACTTTCATAGAGGTTCTTTTTAAACGTCTCTGGGTGTATTTACTAAATTATAGTCATCTATAAATCCAGGATTATTCACTTCGATTATTCTTCGAACCAACATTTGGTCACGCTGAATCTAAAACTGAGACAGGAGAATTCAAAATATGTAGGTTTTTTTTTTTCAAAATTATTCCCCAGATGTCCCAAAATATTTAAATCACAAATTAAATTTTAATGAAAAGATTTCTTCAATCAAATCAGGTAGAAAATCATCAGATTATCAGTCACGCGATGCTGAACATCAGACCTTTATGCTGTGTTGCGTGCCTACTGGCTCAGATTGCATAGGTTGGGGAGCATTTAATTATTTATGAGACCCTTCTGTCTTGGCCCTACCTTTAGATATTATTATGGAATAAGTTCTCGCTTTATCTAAAAGAACTTAGAACTAGATTACGCAGAACTTCTGGTCTTTTACTATCTGAATAGTTTTGTATATTAGTAGGATCCTGTTGGTTGATACCTAATGTATAAACATTTTTAGACGGTCGACGGTCGTTCATGTCCTCGATTATTCCTCACAGAAACTTATGAACGCTTCGAAAGGTGCCAAATGGTACCTCAGAAATATCCATGAAAGTAACTACAACTTTGCTGCAATGTTGCAGAGCCACTCAATTTAACTATCTACTCTTGATTCAAATTAATTTTGCTAAACACGGACAGATGAAAGTAGATGTATCAAACATTTGTAACTCCATTAGAAGTGTAATTACTAAGAAGGGACATACCTATGATATGAACAACGCTTGTACATATTATGCGCTATTTATATTAACTTATTACGTACTGATAACTTTATCAGTAGTGATTAGATAGCGTGTACATTGTCATTTTGGACGGTCATACGATATTCGCGGAGCCTTGTTAGTCGGTTTGAATTATTCAGTATTGTGATGCGTAATATTCGGTCTTAATTTGTTTTTCCGGTAATAATGATCGGTAATTGGTGTACTTTATCCGGTTTTTTCGACGTGCTTTTGATATCTACAGTGTTAGTAATTTGTTAAGAAAGTGTTGAAATTCTACAATTACACAGTTTAGTTGAATTGTGCGTTTGAATTGTGCTGTGTATTTGCTTTGAAGAGCGTTATTAATCTTGGTAGGTACTCAGGTGTTGTAACTATGACTTCATCGTTATTATTAGTCTACCTTTTATGAAATGGGGGAAATAGTTCCTTTTTTAGGAATTTCTGTACATGTTGACTCATAGTTCCAGTTTCAAAATTCTGGAAAATGGGCCAAGCTTTAAACCGTGGGGAAAAATGGCCCAATGGGCCGTTAAGTAAAGTCACTCAAGACAACATGTCACCCCATTCAAGTTGATAAATTAAGTTCAAACTTCAAACAATTGACTAGGAGCATCCTCTTCAATCACTAGCTCCTAATTTTGGTGACTTGAGGGAACATTTAAAGCTCGGGGGCTATCTATCGGCTTCCCCTTTTCCACCCCTGCATTCAAATGAACAAATCGACACGCCGCTTCAATTACAAGACAATAATGTCGGGTGGTGTCAGATCGTGCCGTATCCGGCGGATATTAGCCGTAACGACGCCGGCTTCAGACGAGCCGAATTCTGACGACACATTAGTGTATAAAATGTTCTGGCGATTCGACGAACAGCTAGCCATAGACTAAAAATAATATGAATGAACTTTTTGGAGTTGGATCAATGACGTTTTTAATTTTCGAATTCAACCGGATCGTCTGTTATGATAAGTTTTGAATGGTTATCAACAGATGATTTTTCTTTTCTTCCATTATTGTTAACTGATAGAACGTAAGGCGTATTTATCTAACAGTAGCGCTTTAAGTATGTTCTAATAAAAAACTCCATTAATGAAAAGAACTAAGCAGAAACAGAAAACTAAAAACTCCCATGGTTATAAAACTCAGCTCTATTCAGAGCATCCTTACAACATCTAAAAAAAAGAAAAAATAACTACACGATTCCTACGTGGAACTTACACAAAAAACAAAAGACGGATAGAGCGAGTAGGCTCAACATAAGGAACAGGTTCGATACCTTATCCAGGCTTCGACTAATTTGACGGCTACTCTCTTTCTTTCTTGCATGTCTATGGTGTGTGAGCAAGACGGAGTGATATTGACAGTCGAATATTGGCGATAGTAGGCCTGCTTGCGGTTACCGAAGCCTTATTACTGAACTTGATGGAGCGACGTTGCAACAACTGGTATCATAAAAATAAATGGTGATGGTGTACGGTAGCGAGAAGCTTGTTTATTATTTGCCTATAAAATATACTCCATATTTTATAGGCAAATAATAAACATTACTTTTTGTTGCTCGGGATCTTTGGATATTATTTCGATTTTGTTTTATGGCTGTTGTAGATTTATTTCTTCATCGCTCTTTGAATATTTATTGGTTTTCTTTGGCATTTGCGAATCGATTTGTTTTTTAAGCATGAGATATTGCCAGGGTCTTTTTAAAATTATAGATTAATTACATATTTAGTTGTTTAATTTAACTATAACGATAGTCTCGCGTAAGACCACTATATTGCCCTACGGTAAGCGATACTGTGGCCTTTTTTTTATCGTGGTAAAATCATCAAATATGTCCTCCCACCCAGGGCAGGGCGGGAGGGACTTTCAGACTCGTACTGACTAAAATCCACGGTGTCCTTCAGTAGCCCTTTATGTTCTGAGGTCACGGTAATGAGATAAGTCCTGCGACTTTGGCAGGCTTTGGCCCTCTAAAGGGGGGCCCCGTCATCATGCTGACACTCTTTGAGGCGCGCGTGGAACAACACAACGCCCAAGCACGCTGGCCTAGAAGAATTTTGGGCGGAAACTGATCATGCCTCATCTCTATAACTCTCCTTTGCCAGGTTGATCGCAATAGTCTAACCCCCATTAAATCTAGTCTGTACACATTTTTGAAATGTTTGTTTGTTGGTTGAACGCGCTTCTCAGGAACTACTAGATCGAATTGAAAAAATATTTTTGTATTGGATAGTCCATTTATCGAGGAAGGCTATAGGCTATAAAACATCACGGTACGACCAATAGGAGCCGAGCAGCGGGGATTAATCTCGTGTTAAATATAACTGGCCAAATATTGCCTACCGAGGATCGTCTATATGATATGCAGTACATGTATTATTAATAACCTTTACCTTTTTGTTACAGCCCCAGCAATATGAAGCTGGAGTGGGCAGAGACAGAGTCGGACTACGGTCTGGAGGAGGCCGCCTTCTACGAGGGCCCGCCGGCCGTCGCGCCGCCCCCGACCAAGCATGTGTCATTCAGCTTGAGGCTTGATCTGGTATGTATATTTGAAATGTATTTTACTTTAGCCTTAGTTCCTTGGACGCCTAATACTGAGGCTGAGGTCACACTAGGCCGCGACGCGATCCGCGACACATGAGCGATGAAATAAATTAATGCTAATATGGCTACACCGTACATCAACGAGACCACATGAAGAGTCCGCCACTCAAGACCTGCGGAAAATTCGAGGTACTAAACTTTTTTAAATGCAATTTGATGTAATGACATACACACTAGTGCCTCGTCAAAAGGTTAAGATTGGTAGCACGGACTCTAATTCGTTTCGCTCTTCCAGTCGCATTGCAAATCGCTGCCTAATGTAGCCTCAGCCGTAGGCTTTAACCCCCTTATTAATAAACGTGGACTAAAGTTACGCCAAGGTTAATCCGTAAAAATGTATGGTTAATCCGAAGATTAACCTTGGCGTAACTTTAGTTCACGTTTATTAATAAGAGGGTATGTGTTTTGGTCGCGGATCAAAATCATGTTTTATTTTACATATATGCCCATGAGGGCACTTATAAAACGTCGACAACAGGTGTTCGGTTCGGGTTGGTCGTTTCCATGGAGAAGAACCGGCAAGAAACTCCATGATTACTCTTTTAAAATATCCATCAAAACATCCATCTCCATGGTAATTGTGGTCCTGGACCGAATAAGGCACTGAAGGAACAGAGCGGTTTAAGTCAGTGAAGTCTGACAGGATTGCTTCGACCATAGGGGGAGAATTTATTTGATGATTTTCCACCCCAATAATAGGATTCTTGTAACTGAACTGAAAGAACGATTAGGATTATCAGCCTATAATGTTCCCCACTGCACTGCTTAGGCCTTAGAGGGAGTGGGCCGAAAATCGTAGTTCATGACTCGCGTAGTGTGTACGAGGCCCTATTAAGAGAACTTAGTATTAGCACAGAATACTTAATAGTACTGGTATTAGCTCATGCTTAGCTGTGGCTTAGCTGAGTTACGCTAGGTACATCTGAAAATAAACCTTATTAGTACAAAACTGAGTTGTATATTCCTAAAAACGGCTGTGACCAAGCTTATCGTACGAATTATAACATTAATACCTACTAGGTAAGTAATTTTCATTTTAGGATGTAACGCGACAGAGCTAAGGTTAAGCTAAAAATCTGTATACATAAAATAATGTTGCAACACAGTACACGACAACAACCACTTTTTTCCGACTCACTCCCATTTAACGATCCAGTCTCAACAAGGTTGCATTCACAGAGTTATCCAATCCCGTTAGGATGATCCAGCAACCGATTGAAAACTCTTCGAAACCACTATTAACATTCAAACAAAATCTTCTTTGAAGTTACAAGTTCTCAGAATTAATCTTGCCTTAACAGAATTCACATTAAGCAACGCCTATAAACAATAATTGATGCGTTTCATTCATAAAAAACATGTGTTTCTGATTCGTTTAGGTTTAGTTTTGGTGGCCTTGTGTCAAATGTTAGGAGTTCACAGACCTTCAATGTCAACCGCTAAGGCTGAGTTTACATTCGCGGAATGAAATGGAAGCGAATTTTTTTTCGAACGCTTGCATTATTCATCAACATCAGCCTATAAATTTTCCCACTGCTGGGACACAGGCGTCCTCTCTGTGAGAGAGAGTGGGCCATTTTTTAACCAACTTCAAAAAAAGTAGGTTCTCAGTTCAACCTGTATGTGTGTTTGTATGAACGTTTGGCTGGACCGATTTTGATGCGGTTTTTTATTTGAAAAGTGTTCGTTACATTCTGGGAAAGGTTTTAATATATAACAATAAAGGATATCTCGTGAAGTTGCCCGCATAGATCCGTTTTTGTTGCTTACTAGGATTGTAGATTTTCAAAGACGCCGATTTGAAGATTTTTGTTGAATATCTAAACTAAAAATGGGATCCGCGGCAATGTAAATTGACCCTAAAGAGTTTTTGCGAAACTTTAAAATGGCGCGCGAGAATGTCAATGTCGGATGATTGGATAATGCACTTGTCTTATTAATTGAGGAAAATGAGTTACAAACTAACAATATCGTATGAGAAAATCTATTGTTTGATATCTCACCTACTGATCTACATTAAAGTTTCATCGACACGATGAGAATATGCTTTTTCTATTAGAGATCGAAAACAGACTAGCCTGTAGACCGAGCCAAAATCAAGCGTAGAAAAAGAAATTTCAATAAAACCAGATCTTTAAAGCCTTTGTCAAATAAAAATCAGAAAAAGAAACTTAAAAACTATGGTCTGATTGATGGTCATATGGTCTGAGATGATTGTTAGCCACTCTACTGATGTATATTGGCTGACAGTCCCAGCTTAGCAAAGCGTCAGTCACATTCTCACAACGTGGTCAGCACTAAGATACTTTTATGGTCTGATTGATGGTCATATGGTCTGAGATGATTGTTAGCCACTCTACTGATGTATAGTGGCTGACAGTCCCAGCTTAGCAAAGCGTCAGTCACATTCTCACAACGTGGTCAGCACTAAGATACTTTTATGGTCTGATTGATGGTCATATGGTCTGAGACGATTGTTAGCCACTCTACTGATGTATATTGGCTGACAGTCCCAGCTTAGCAAAGCGTCAGTCACATTCTCACAACGTGGTCAGCACTAAGATACTTTTATGGTCTGATTGATGGTCATATGGTCTGAGATGATTGTTAGCCACTCTACTGATGTATAGTGGCTGACAGTCCCAGCTTAGCAAAGCGTCAGTCACATTCTCACAACGTGGTCAGCAATAAGATACTGCAGTAAAACTGGCGCTAAAATTATTACACCTTATAAAGTGCCGAGAACTTCCGATCACCGGAACTAGGGTGCTAAATAAAGTAAGAGTTCTTGTGTACTTTAGAAAGTACACAAGCACGAGGAGCTTATATTTATCAATGATCCCTTGGTACTGATTAAGAAATGAGAGGAAACCCGAATGGACGTGAAAAAGCGGTACCGTTTATGCTAAGAGATTAGTTTTCTATAGAAAACTGGCCCCAGCTAGTTTCGAGTTAGCACTGGCCCATATATCGGTGTGGTGACGTTTATTAAGTTTACAAATACAATATTGTTTCTGTTTCACTTAAATCCAGGTGCTACCAAAAGTATTGATTGTTTGGTATTGTAGTTATAAATATTATTTTAGTTAAATTAATTTCTGCTCAACCTATTTTTGAACTAAAAAATATTTTAATTACTGGCCACTGTTTGACACAGACATATTGTTTATTTTTTGTGGTTTCCATCTGAATGAGTATTTCTCGCATTTTATAATACTATTTCAAACATAAAAATAAGTTACACAGTATTTTTTTTTTCACAAGCTGCAAGTGTAAATAAAATGCAAACAACGAGCTTTTCCTAACCAAAATCGTTTACCTAGTCTAAGGTCAACGACACTAACCGATTATAAATTTAAATACGCAAACTATCAAATCAATATATTAAAGGAAATACCAAATATATATTATGTACTGGACAAACAAGAGTAACAACTGTATTTCTTGTTTTTATTAAGAAGTGTACACACAAACGCGGGTGGATAGTTTCCTTTTGTCCAGATAATGAATACGTATTAATCCGTCATTCAGCACTCTCTTTCTGGCCCGTTCTGCTTAACTGGTCCGGCCGGCGAACCTACCCATGCACATTTTTAAAAGTGGACATCTGGCCCGCAGGCCAGTTTTTGCGTGGGCGAGATGTCCCATAACCCATAAGAACTGCCCCTTTACTTTACTAGTAGTAGCATTTTTGGCTTTGTTGTGTATTTTCAACGAAAAAACATTATATAGTGTTCAGGAAAAATAATGTTTTTTACATTTTCGTTTCAAACGTCTTATTAAAATCTATGGGCAAATGTTATTTGGAACGGCAGATCTTTTGGCGTATGAGAGGCTTGAGGGTGTTGTACTAAAAAAGAAAGATGGCGGCGTGTTTCAATTTTGTCTCCGTGCCGAAAGTTCTTATTTCAACGACGGTATAACTTAAAAAGAAAACGCTAATGGGAACTTTAGTCCCCAAACTGTCATAATTGTCAAAAGTTCTTATCTGTCACTACTGGGGACTTTAGTCCCCACTTGAGAAGTTAGCGCAACAAAATTTTGACATTACAGTTTGTCCGTTTGACAGCTGACAGTAGTAGTTTGTGGACTTTGAATTTAAAATTGGTCGCCTACAAAGTTGCAATGTACCCTTACCAGTTAGTTTTCTTGTAAATGAATGTGTCCAACTGTCCATGTTTCGAACAAGTTTTCATACACGTTCCATATGAACATAACACTATAATCATCAGAACTTATTCTGAACACACTCCTCCATAGACAGGTTTTATTTTCAAATGAAAACAGTAGCGTTTTTGTAATTAGCTGGGCGTAGAAACAGGTTGGCAAGCCTTGGAACCCATTTGTAATCTGTATGATTAAGAAAGTAGCATGGAAATAATTTGTATTTATGTTTGAGCGTGCTATGTTCCTGTTTTTGTAGGTAAGTGCGGAGCAAAAATGTTGCATTTATGAAACCGTGTCTAGAAATATATGACTGTCACCACGGACTATATCAAAACAGAGTTTGGTTTTCCCCAATCCAAAGTTCGGATGGATGTTTGTTATTCAATCGTCAGAATGGCTCAACAGATCTGAATATGGTGCAGAGATACGAGTAGCTCCTTTCAACGTGAAATAATTTTTGACGTACCCACAGACGAAGCCGTTGGCAACAGCTAGTATGTTGACGAGACGGTTGGCGCAGTGGCTGAGCGATCGACTGCTGCGCAGCGTGTCGCGGGTTTGATCCCCGCACGGAACAAATATTTGTATGATGTGCAAGTAGTTGTTCCGGGTCTGGGTGTTGTGTATGTGAGTTTCTATGTGTGAAAACGCATCCACGATACAGGAAGAAATTCCTTGTGAGGGACAACATTTTTTTTTAAAAGCAGATAGTAAAAGCAAAAGCATTATATACTTTGAATGTTATTGTTTTAAAAAGCTTTTTCTTAAGAAAAGCTCTCATTCTTTTCGTAAAATTCCATTTAAAAACATATTTCAGTGATATAAGGTAAGGCAGTACACCTTCATTATCTCTAAAAATCTTTATTGTCTATACTTAAAAATGTCGCCATCGTCATGAGGGTGAGTCTATGGTGATATGGTGTCCGCATCCCCGGATGTGTCGCTCCGGACCAGTGGACCGTGATCGCCCTGATCAACTTGCACTGCGTTTATTTTTAAAAGGATATTGTTCGTAGTATTTACTTTTACCTTACACATTTTATTTTTACTGTAATAAGTAAAGGTAAAATAGAAGAACCTTTCGAGAATAAAATATTCAAAAGAAATGAAATGAAGACCGTACAAAATACAATTCTGTTTTGCGTTTGTTCCAGGAATGCTAGTTTGTTTATAATAATTAACAAAAACTAGACCACAGAAAAACGGCTAGACGTATACAACATGCAAATAATTAATGCATCAACAAAAATAATTAGCGTTCATACCTGTTTTCAGGTTTTTAGCTCAAACAAAAATAACAATAAAGTAGTTTGTTTCACACACGGTAAGAATCAATCAACGACTACAAGAAAGGAGTATCGAAAACAAACTTGAGTTCTTATTTCAAAGATCCCGCGCTTTTTAACTTTTTTATTTTTATTTTTAAACTTGTCCGTGACACTGACGCTAAGCTGCACTAATGAGTTTCGACATTAGCTGAGTACGACGAAAAACTGTTGGAACTTTTTACGAATGGGTTACAGAGTATTGTATTATTTTTAATGATTATTCAAGAGGGTTCGTGTGTCGAATTGGTTGGGAATAATTATACGAAACGTGATTATGATAGGCGGGAAGGATTATAGGTTGACGGGGTTTTATTAATGTTAAAAGGTAATGTTAATTACACTCTACACGTAGAGAAGACGAAGTTTCCCTATATGAGCAGTGGTGGCCCAGTGGTAAGTATATGAGCAGTGGTAGCCCAGTGGTATCGGCCCCGACTTACGACTTGTAGGTCGTAGGTTCGATTCAGACTGGCGCATACCTTTGTGTTATTTATTTCATCACCACTGCTCTCAAAATGGTGAAGGAAAACATCGTGAGGAAACCGGCATGTCCTAGAACCATCAAATTCGAAGACATGTGACATCTACCAACCCGCACTGCCCGCACTGGGCCCGCGTGGTGGATTATGGCCCACTCCCTCTAACAGAGAGGAGGCCTGTGTCCCAACAGTGGGAACATTGAAGACTGATGATGATGAGTGGATGTTTCTGAAAAAAACGTTAAAATCCCTACTGGTGCCATTTGTCAGTACAGATTTCTGGAATAAACCTAACTGTCTATGATATGATAAAAATGCTACAAAATAAATTACAAGAGAGTCGACAGGCCCTATTTTTTTATTTACAGCCTGTACTCATAAACTGAAGCTATCATTAAATCATATTAAGAAAGACTCGTTAATAACAGGGGTGAGATAAATAAAGACACTGTCGTCTGTTATGACGTTAACACCTTCATTCAGTGAGTGCGACCATAAAGAATAATCTCTGACCTGATTTACGGGTGCTCTTGTCGACAGCCAGCGATGAAATGATAGAGGGAGGAACTACTTATCAAATATTTTTTATCTGGATAAAGAAAAATGATAAAAATATATAATTTAGTATTAATTCATTATTTTTCCATAGGGTTACCTAATGCGATTGATTGTGTACACAATCATATTATTTGTAATTGATATTATAATTATATTAAAAACGCGCATTTTTTGTTTTTCGAAATTATCCAATTGTAAAACAATTTGTAGGCAATGAGGTGTCATCAACAGTAATTATTTTAATTAATATAATTCTGAACTTTATCGTCGCAGACTTTATGTCGGCTCAAGTTTTTCGTAAAAGAATGTTATCATTATTACGTAGGTATACAAAATTCTAAGAAAACTTGAAACTTGATTGCTTTTGATAACGAGCTGAAATTGTGTTTATATCTCAAGTAGGTATTAGAACTGAAAATAAAATAAAACCCGTTCATATTTCTCAATATTTCATACATTGGTACAGTCAGGGGTGCTAAGACAGGTAACCTCCACGTGCGTCCGTGGACTGGAGTTCCCTCACGGATACGTCCGGGGGGAAGACCAGTTTTTCGGGCCGGTGCGCCCTGGGATGCGGGCAAAAACTCTTCCTTAGGCACTGTGTGCCTAAGGGGGTTTCTTTGCCCGTATGCGAATAGCCTGTCGGGTGGAAGCTCCAATGCGTGTCCCTCTGATTAGCAGAGGGCACAGCAGCGGAGCGGGCTTGCGGACGGTGAGTAATGGGTAAGCTCGCCGTCCGACCAAGGACCAAGCCCGGGTCGGTGGCGTGTCGTGTTTCACGCGTCACCGACGGGGCCCCTTATGGGGCCAAATGCCTGCCGGGGTCGCGGATTTTTTCTTAATCCAGGATACCGTGGCCCCGGAACGTAAAGGGCATCCGAAGGAACACGGGTGGATTTTAGTCAGTAAGAGTCTGACAGTCCCTTCTGCCCCACCCAGGGCGGGAGGCCTCATTTGATGATTTTGCCACCCTAAAAAAAAAAAAAAAAAAAAATTGGTACAGTCAGCAAAAGAGTTAAGTAAAATAAGTTTTAAACAGTTTTACTGCTATGCTATATGCTGTACGTACCTATGTACTTTTTGACTGAATGCTACATGTAGTCTAAGTCTTTGCTATGCAGACATAGGAACTGAAACTATAACACAAGATTGGAAAACTATTTAAAACTTGCTACCTGAATACCTGGCTCTTTTGCTGACTGTACATAAACTCATACTTTTATACATGGCATAATGCTGAAACTGCTGAACATTTCTTGCTCCCGTTCTTAGATACTCCTTATATTGTATTATTACTTTATTTACTTAGGTGAAGTGGGATAAATTGACTGCCAAGATGTGTATTTTTGTTGAAAATGAATAAACTCAAAAACTACGCTATCAGCAAATAACATTTTTAACTATTTTTCTTTTTTCAAATTGTATTGTTGCGAATCCAGGGTGGGTTGTTAGTTTTCTATATTTTAAAATCCAAAAAAAAAAAAGGATATAGTCAAACATTAAACGGAATATCTTGCAGACGCTGTTGCAAGCGCCATGTTCGCGGGTCAACCCATGATCATGGCTGGCGCTTGGAACAGCGTTCGGCGAAATATTAGCGTCGTCGTCGGCGGAATATCGGGGGCTCAAAATAATGAACACTCGCAGAAGATATCCCATAAGCAAGGTTTTTTGCCTCCCTCAAGTCAACTAGCGATGGGTAGCTATAGCCATAACTAGCCAAATACCGGCTATGAGCAAAATAGCCACGGCTATGATATCCGTCAACACGATAGCTAGCTATCGGCTACTGGTTGGCTAGATAACTGACGGGTTATGATATAGCCGCGTAGCCGCTCGTAACCGCGTAGCCCCTCGTAGCCGCGTAGCCGCCACGGAGTGTAGCTAACTGCTACGTTTTATAGCCGTCCCGGTATTCGGTAGCCGGGTAGCTAGAGTAGCCAAAATAGCCGATAGCTGTGTGCGCGCTCACTGCGCTACGCGTGTACGATCTTCATTGGTATCGTCGATCTTTTTCTCACAATATTCACAAAATAGATTAGACAAAGAAAGAGCATTATACTTAGTAATTTCGTTCGTTTAATGAATGAACTTATGAAATACGATGATTAGAAAGCTGGTTAGTTACCGTCAGGTTTAAAATAAATAAAAATTTGATAGTTAGTATTTTGGTTATTGTGACCTCAGAGAGGAAATCATTTCTTTTTGATTTAGGATCGAATTCAGATCGGGCAGTTGATGTTGCGTTATTTAAGTCCTACATAGCTACACCGGCGCCGCTTCGTTGCGCCGCTAGTTACTATTGTTCAATAGCCAAGTAGCTGGCTAGCTAGCTGGCTATTACACCACAAATAGCCGGTTAGCTAAGCTATTGAAATTTCGGCTAGTTACCCATCTCTAAAGTCAACACTAAACAACGCAGCTTCTTTTAACAATTACTCGCAAAAATATAATGCAATACAATTATTTTCTTAATAAATATAATTAGAAATGATCCGACCTATCCGGGCGCGTCTCATTAGGGTGAGCTAGGCGATTTCCGGCTACTAATTAAAGGGACGATGCTAGTTACGTCCGCCTCGCAGGATATTTTATGACATATTTGTTGTGATTTTTCCACGTAAAAATATCATTTTTGGATGTAAGTAATATTATTAGTGTCGGATCATGTTCTAAGTGTTGGTGTGTCCTGTTGTTTTATGTTTGCCCTCTATTACAAGAAAGCTCAAAATAACTGGCAAAAAAGGAGGTATAGTGATTTGTAGCTGAATTGTCGGTACGGTTGGCGGATTGGTTGAGCAATCCTGTCGCGGGTTCGATCCCTGCATGGAACAAACATTTGTTGCTCCGGGTCTGGGTGTTTGTGAGTTTCTATGCTTGTAAACGTACCTCTCTACGATACAAAAATCACAGCCAAGGGCAACGGTTTAAAAAAATATTAAAACGTACCATTTAGTTTTAAGGGTTCCGTAGCCAAATGGTAAAAACGGAAACCTTATAGATTCGTCATGTCTGTCTGTCTGTCCGTCCGTATGGGTTTGGTGAAAAAATTTTTTTTCACCAAACCCATACGTGTGGGGTATCTATGGATAGGTATTTAAAAATGATATTGAGGTTACTAATATCATTTTTTTTCTAATCTGAACAGTTTGCATGAGAGACACTTCCAAAGTGGTAAAATGTGTCCCCCTCCCCTGTAACTTCTAAAATAAGATAATGATAAAACTAAAAAAAATATACAATGTAGACCTCTACAAAAACTTCCAACGAAAATTGGTTTAGATGAGATACAGTCAGCAGTTTTTGAGATAAAGTACATTTTCAAAAACCGCAAATATAACTTTGCCATTCATACAAACACTATGAAAAACAAAGTTATTTTTATTGTTTGTGTATATTCCTTACTAATCTCAATATAATTATATCCCTAATCTATGCTTGCTACTACGGAACCTTTCATGGGCGAGTCCAACTCGCACTTGGCCGGTTTTATCTTGTATTTTTTTTTAATAATATCTAATATTTAACCAATCTTTACTATCTAATATTGCAGGAATTTAATATTCAAGTAACAGTTTCCATTATTGCGACATAACAATTTTCCTTGAAAATTGTCACGAGTTAAGTACTAACTACGTAAAATGTTGATAAAGCCTGATGTGTTCATAATGTTTTGTAAATAGTGGTTACGTTGCCGCTGTAATTGTATCGTTTTCACAGCTCTAATCGGTTACTTTTTTCCCAAACTGCTTCATTAGCGTTTTTCGACTAATTTGAATACAAGACCGACTCGTTTCAGAACCTGTCATTACCAATTTTCATAAATAAGACTAACTAAAGAATCTTCAGTTATGAAATGAAGAACGTTGCTGAAAATAACTGAAAAAAATAATATTGTTTAATAGAAAAGTTTGTTACATTATTAGTGTTAAACAAACTTTTTGAAGGCTACATTTTCACTATACAAAAAAATTAAACATCTGACTCCGAGCTTTCGGCATTTTCTCAATTGTAACGCAAAAAGAATGATTGAAATTTCTCTAGTTACATTAAATAATGGATTTCCAACACCTACAGTTATGTCAAGTGAAAACCATAATCTATTACTACACTTACTCGAGCCAAACATCGTCGTTCCAAAATTAAACAACAAAAAACCTCATAATTCACTCTCACTGACAATAGTACACTATTTAATCTACCAATAATTTACTTTTTAACGCCGTTTGAAGGGTAATTTATCAGAAGGGGATCTACAACACCAGATAAATAAGGGCACGTTTAAAAAGTAGCTTCCCTTGATGTAAGAGGACAAGATCTCGACACCGCACACGTTCTATGACGATAAATGAACGACAAATTGTCAATTAACCTCGACCATACGTTATTCACATCCCTATTTTACGTTTTTTCGAATTCGATTTTTGAATAGGCTGTTTATATCCTTCCCTGATGTTTAAAAACTTATAAATGTGCTACAGTATTTATGCTCAAGTGCCTCGTTATATGGGGACTAACTTTATTTACATTTTGCTTAAGATTTAGCCATGATTTAGCTTTTCGTTTAAAACAATAAATTAAGTATTCAAACTGAGTTCAATTCATACAATTCTTTTTCAATTTTCGCTAACCTTTGCCTGCTACGTCGACCGTTGCGGCTACCGACAGGTCTTGTGGTCAGTTTGACCCCAGCTATGTGCCACACAAGGACGCCACCCATTGGAAAACCTTATAGTCATACAGTCCCCTTTGAACGCTCCAGTGATTTAGTACTCAATATCCCATTTCCTGCAAACGATCTTACCAACTTTGTAACGGACACGAGTGCTTTGATTTATTTAAAGTCTGTAATAAGTCTGACTGCAGAGTTTCTATGTTTTTTTAGACAGCAAAATACTTTATGATTTTCGGTAATTTAGGTTACTTATTTTTAAAGAAACGAAAAATTCAGTTGCGAGCAGGGTTCGATCCTGCGTCTTCTGGATAGGTACTCCAGACGCCTTAACCACTAGGCCATCGCAACCACTACTCACAAAGCTGAACTTCTAAAGTAGTTTGATACACTACCAATAGATGGCGAAACGTGTAAACAGCGTTCGAAAAACAAGGGAACGAGAAGTTCAGCTTTGTGAGTAGTGGTTGCGATGGCCTAGTGGTTAAGGCGTCTGGAGTACCTATCCAGAAGACGCAGGATCGAACCCTGCTCGCAACTGAATTTTTCGTTTCTTTAAAAATATCTTTGCGAAGACGCGACGCAGGCGTTATTGCGTATAAAAATATAACTTTAGGTTACTTGTTAATTAACCACACAATTTTATAGCGACTAACACCAAAAATATTTTAATTCGATACCTTCATCTTCCTCTACTTGTCTTTGAAAAGAAAATACCCCTCTGTAATTAATACAGAGAAAAAAACAAGTCTGACACGCATCAATCGACAGCTAGATAATAAGAGGTGTTCGAGTGAATTGGGATCGTGCTCCCCAATATCGATAATCACGTGCCAAGACATAGGGGTGACCCGACCCCACACTTTGAACCGAACCAAAATACCCCATGAATGTTTACGGGTTAATCAACAGGCACGGCTCAATGGACAAGGAATTCATTATTCTGCCATATGCATTCAGTTAACATGTCAAGATTTTGTCCTTTGCCTCACCTAATTAAAGCATTTCGTTCTGAATTATAGTAATGATTATTATGACATTTATGTCTGTGTTATTTAGAAACTCCTTTCGAAAATAGAACTTCCCGTTCAATTACGTGTTTCCTGAAAAAATCTTAAAATAAAAAGATTTCGTCTGTAACTTTGGTTGAAAGCCTTTCCTTTTACCACTTCTTGCTCAAGTTTATGTACAACTAAGTGCTGATTAGATGGTGTTTAGAAGCTTGCATTTAAACAACATGCAATTAGAACTTCGGAACATCATTCTTTTAAATTGTTGCTTAATATAAATATCCACTTTTGCCTGCACTTATGCCTCTATGATGGCTAACTAAAAAAAAGAGGCGAAATTCAGTTTCGATTTTGTTTACTTACATTCATAAATCAGAACCTCTTTTCACTATCATCAAAACATATTTTTTTTTTTTTTTGTACAATAAACATTACGTATAACAGTCAGTAGGGTTTCATAGACCCACATCATAACGGAGCGTACTCGTAAGTTGATTGGCCCGAGGGGACACGCTGATTCGATTTTGACGTTTTTATTGGAGCATATTGATATACTTTATGATTAGAAGTTGTGTCATGGGCCACGAGATATTCAATTGAGAAGGGTCAGCGAAGGACACGCAAAAGTTCTCCTTAACTAATACAAATACGTTAATAAATTGAGTTTTCAATTTGTTAATGAACTTTGATCAGCTGTTTTACGTAGTAAGTCTGTGTCTAAGATGTGGCGATGAATACGTTATGCTATGGTAAACTGTTAATAAAATTATACTAAAGACCCATTGTCAAAGTTAGTAATGTAATATACTCGTAAGATCCATAATGGAGTATATTTTTAAAAGAGGGCCTCTCATACTTTAATTTTTTACTGCTTTTCCTTTAGCCTGGAAAACTAAACGATGTATGTATTTTTAACCGACTGCAAAAAAAGGAGGAGGTTATCAATTCGACTGTATTTTTTTTTCTGTTTGTTACCTCATAACTTCGGACTGGGTGAACCGATTTTCATGATTCTTTTTTTTATTTGAAAGCTGGTACTTCCCGTGTAGTCCCATTGTCACCATTTCAATATCTGATGATTGGATCCTGGTGAAATCCAGGGCAACCCTCAAATTTTATAGGCCCACACATCGTTTTTCGCTAATATTATGAAGTATTTTAAGTACTTGCGTATGGTAATCATCATCTCATGTAGCTGAGCTGATGATGGAAGGTACAACTCCTTAACAGTAAGGAGTAGGCATCGACTGATTTTGTATTTTTTTTTTTTCATTACGTATTTCAAAGCACCACAATTTAATAAAGGCCTGGAGTATATCTGATGATGAAGCCACGCCACATACACCTAGAAGAGTTGTAACTGTTATTAGGGGTCTGATGACGAAGACGATGGACAGTTCAGGGAATTCCTCAACGGTTTACAGTAGCTACTTTGTGTTTGGACTTAATTCATTTATATTGATGGGAACTTTACACCTAGATGGGTTGTAACTGTCATTAGGGTTCTGATGATGAAGACGAAGAACAGTTCAGGGAACTCCTCAACGGTTTATAGCAGCTATCTTGTATTTGGACTTAATTCATTTATACTAATGACCCATATGGGTTATTGTTCGATGCAGTAGGTATACCTGCCATTTGGTCCCATAAAAAATCATTTATTTTGGTGTTCTTGCTTATTGTGTACATGGGCGATGTTATAACCGGTGCTAAGGATAATAAAATTCTAGTGCATTATGTAAGAAAACTATGTATTTGACAAGAATTTGGGTTGAATATTTAAACTGAAAAGGTTAAAATAAAAAGGTTTTAAAAAAAAATGTAACTGACTTCTAAAAAAAACAACCACTAAAAAGGGTAAAGTAACCTACCAAATAACTTTTCTTTCGGAAGTCGGCAAAAAAAATCAATGAAATAAAAAAGCAAAGCCACCGACTTCCGAAAGAAAAGTTATTTGGTAGGTTATTTTACCCTTTTTATTAGTGGTTGTTTTTTAACCACAGCTTAAGTCGTGACTAGAAGTCAATACTGACGTGAGACCTACGAGTATCATACACGAGGTTGTAAGATCAAACCCGAGCAGGTACCAATGTGTCTTTTTAATACATAGTGAATGTGAAAACATCGTGAGGAAACCTGAATTTATATGATGTGTTTACGTGTTCTCTGGGTGAATTCGCAAGGCTATTATTATTTAATTTATGCTATAGGCAAAATAATTTGTAATTTGTGTGTATTGTATTAATGTGTTATTGTAGTGTATTAGTTAAGATGTATTATTATATAATATGTAAGTACTTCTTTATACAATGATTTTGTACCATATTTTGTGTTTTAATTTAATTGAATTGTGTAATATTTTTTTGTTTTCTATTGTTATTGAATTGTTTATAGTTTATGTTAGTTTAAGTTTAGTTTAAGGTCTTGTCTATCGCATTAGGGTAAACCCTGTAATGATAGAATAAGTTGTGATAAAAAAAAATATCATCACTAACTGTTGCGAGCAGCTGCGTCCGCTACAATTATCCCACGGAAAGATAAAATCGGGATAAAAACTATCCTATGCGTTAATCCAGGTTATAAACTGTGTACCAAATTTTATCGAAATCCGTTCAGTAGTTTTTACGTGAAAGTGTAACAAACATCCATACATCCAAACAAACTTTAACCTTATAATACACACATCAAAAGTGTCTAGGGATCAACATATATTTTTGCAATAACTTTTCTCCTGATTGATATTAATTAAAATTTTCTTTAAGGATTCATCAAATAAAGTGTTTTCGTTTGTCACAGTAACGATAAACCAAGTCACCTTTGCATTAATAAAGAAATTTGCCATTTTCCTAATAAAGGGATTTTTGACATTTGAACCACTAACACAAAAGTTCGAAAAAAAAACTGAAATAACAGTTTTCTTTAAAATTTTATTGGGTAACTTAAACAATTAATAATCCGTGTTTCTACCGCGAACACTAACAACACAAGAACATCGGTTTGGCATACTCAAAATGAGTTCATCCAAATCACGCTGTGGAATGGCCGCCCATGTTCGTTGCAACAACAAAAAACCGGCCAAGTGCGAGTTGGACTCGCCCATGAAGGGTTCCGTAGCAGCAAGTATAGATTAGAGATATAATTATATTGAGATTAGTAAGTAATATACACAAACAATAAAAATAACTTTGTTTTTCATAGTATTTGTATGAATGGCAAAGTTATATTTGCGGTTTTTGAAAATGTACTATATCTCAAAAACTGCTAACTGTATCTCATCCAAACCAATTTTCGTTGGTAGTTTTGGTTGAGGTCTACATTATATATTTTTTTTAGTTTTATCATTCTCTTATTTTAGAAGTTACGGGGGGGGGGGACACACTTTTTACCACTTTGGAAGTGTCTCTCGCGCAAACTGTTCAGTTTAGAAAAAAATGATGTTAGTAACCTCAATATCATTTTTAAAGACCTATTCATAGATACCCCACACGTATGGGTTTGGTGAAAAAATTTTTTTTGAGTTTCAATTCTAAGTATGGGGGGCACCCCCAAAATTTGTTTTGTTTTGATTTTTGTGAGAAAATCCTAATGCGGTTCACATAATACATCTTTCTACCAAGTTTCAACAGGATAGCTCTTATACTTTCGACAAAAAGTGGCTGTGACATACACGGACAGACAGACAGACAGACAGACAGACAGACAGACAGACATGACGAATCTATAAGGGTTCCGTTTTTGCCATTTGGCTACGGAACCCTAAAAAAGGTCTTCTTGCGACTGGATACCCTCCATATTCGGCAGAGCTCTTCTCTGTAGCATATCCCATGCATGCTCAATCGGATTCAAGTCTGGCGACTGAGCAGGCCAGGGCAGGACATTGATGTTAGCTGCGGCGAGAGTCTGTCTTACAACTCTTGCGGTGTGCGGTCGTGCATTATCATGCATTAACTGAAATAAGGGACCGATTTGCACTTGTAGAGGAACGATGACGTCTGATACAATCGTCTCAGCATAAATTTGAGCGTTGAGGTTGCCTCTGATCCAAATCAACTCAGTTCTTCCGCCGATCCAAATACCCGCCCATACCATGATGTTCCACCACTATAAGGATGGACTTCCTGGCAGGATTTTAATCGCTGTTGGCGTCCAGGGGTTCTCCAGTGTCGTATACGTCTTGTATCCGGTCTCATACCGAAACGAGACTCATCAGAAAAGCACACGAAACGCCATTGTTCTTCTGCCCAATTTCTGTGTTCAAGAGCCCATTGATATCGAATCCTACGATTGTGCATTGCTATAGGTGGTACCCGTAGCGGTCTTCGGGAATGAAGGTTCACTTCATGCAAGCGGTTTCTGACTGTTTGGTCGCTAATTAAGTTCCCTGAAGAGTGATGAAGCCTCACGGCTAACATCATGGCGGTTATTGTTGGAGCTCTTCGAGTTAAGATTTGAATGTATCGGTCTTGTCTCCGTGTGGTGCAGCGATACCGTCCTCCATGGCGCTCAGCCACGGTACCAGTGCTTCGGTAACGTGTCCAAAGTCGACTGATAACACTCTGACTTGTATTCAGAGCTAAAGCCACAGTACGTTGCCGGGAACCAGCTTCTATCATTCCCACGGCTCTGAGCATTTCTTCCCTGCTTAAATGACGTCGCCGCTCCATAATAACGTTGGTTTTAATCAGTAGTAGGGAAACAGTAGCACTAATAATGTCTTCAATGCGTTGTATGTTTTTATAGGGAAAATATTGACAGCTGATTTTCATCTTTTACTCGAATTTGATTCACAGTTCCTGATTCAAATTATGAAATGCACCAAAAAGGATCCATATAAATTTATAAAATCATAAATTTATTACAAAGCCACATCTCAATCTCAAGAAATCCGCATAAAAATGCTTGATCCCTAGACACTTTTGATGTGTGTATTAATAAGATCTTTAAAGTCCAATAGCCATGACAGTGGCCTGTGGAGTTCTGGCTGTTGCGGCAATAACAGCAAATACTAAAAAACGGAATAAAATAAATATTTAAGGGGGAGCCCATACAACAGACATGATTTTTTCCCTTTTTTATAGATAATGGTACGTAACCCTTCGTGCGCTATTCCGACTCGCACTTGACCGGATTTTAAATGTGATGACGAACTGTCACATTTTTTAATCGTGCACATTGCAAAATATTATGAAATATTAACTTCCCTGTATAAAACAGTCCACCAATCGATCAAAAAGTAATTAAACATCTCAATTAATGTTCTATAATTGATGTAATATCAGTTAAAGCTACTTAAGATTATAACTATTCAATGGTTAGCTACATAATTAAGATAATAATCGATATTCTTTATTTATCGATATTATGTGGTTTTACAAACAAATTGGCTAAATCTGGCTTATCGTCACTAAAGATAGCGTGGAATTCTCAAAATTCGACGAAGTACAGGAAAACAGATGAAAAAAATACAAAGGAAATTAGATTTTTTATATTAATTACTTTGCACTTCTTTAAGGAAAACTTGGATATAATTAACGGGGTGTGTGCATGGTGATATGTTTTTAGAAGAAGGTAATCAGTGTAACGATTAGTTTATTATTATATTATTAAGTACGATAAAGTTAACTGTGCTCATGAAATCGAAGTACCTCATATTTTTTTAAGGGACAGTACCACCGCACTAATCCCAAACCACTGCGACTCCTGAAAGCCAGAATCAACAGTGGTAACCACCAGAAAAGCGCCGAGACAACGTAGCGTCCCGGAAAAACGTACATGACGTCACAATATGGCACCATCATAATTTGGTTCTTATCGTGGTCGCACAGGCTTTCGAGCTGTTGATATTTGATCTCATCGCTGAAGAACATTCATTTTCTGGTGATGACTGAAAATACTCACTTCATATTCCCAGTAACTAGTATTCTCGTTTAAAAATACATCAGTTTCGAAACCTTGACGTTAGCTCAGAGTTTATTTCTTATCGCATAGATTTTATTCTTTTGAATAAGAATGAACATAGATCAAAGGATCTTTGAAGCATTGTGTTGTGAATATTTTTTTAAGCGACGCATGTCCGAACAGCGAACGGAAGTGGCTGGTGTGTGTATAGCATACCCCGTTCGTGTAATGTGGGCCCAGGCGATGCGATCACCGACTCCTGCGCATTACAGGGTGTTTGGTAAAGAGAGACATGATTTTTTTAATTTAATAAGTAATATATTTTATTTTTTACAAATACAATCGATTGATAAAGAAGACTGGCAGAAACCCATAAGTTTTTTAAACAATTTATTTACGATTTTAAAACTTTGAAAGTGCAATGTTTCTTAAAAAAAATAGTACACTTTGTTATTATAACGTTCTAAAAGAGTAATAAAGAGTGCAAATAAATTGGAACTGTCAATTTCCAAGTTATTTGAGTCGAAAAAAAATAGGACATTACCCCTTCATATTAGGTTGTTTCAGTTCTCTTTCAAACACCCTGTATAATATTTTATAATATCCTCTTTTGATGGACACTGCAAGGTTTTAAACAGCCTACTTGGTAATTCGGGAGCCCATCTGTGATTTATAGATGCCATTTAGTCGCTAACGTTTGTCGATAAGTGAAACTTAAACTCGTCTTACTGAATTAATTTGGCAATACAATGAATGACTCACTCTTTGGAATCAAGATAATCTAATATATAAAAAAATTCTCGTGTCACAGTTTTCGTTGGCATACTCCTCCGAAACGGCTTGACCGATTTTGATGAAATTTTTTGTGCTTATCCGGTATCTATGAGAATCGGCCAACATCTATTTTTCATCCCCCTAAATGTTAGGGGTAGTCCACACCTAAATTTTTTTTTAATTATTTATAATATGGCAAAACAACGTTTGCCGGGTCAGCTAGTATTTATTATATATTTTCATACTTGAGTTCCTGATGCGAGTTGTTCGAAAAACGACAGAAGTAAAACTGAACATTAATTCAGGGAGCTAGCTCTTCACTTAATTTGTGAAATTAACCTGTATGAATCAATCTAAATGTCCAACTTTTGGAAGTTCAGTTTTCTGTTTTTGATTTGGAAGTCACTTTTTTTTAAAGTTTTGTTTACTATTTTGGCGTGGGTAACAATATTATCATCATAAAACTTACACTAAAAGCTTTAAGAACATGACATGAAGTTTCGTTAAGTACAATCCCTTTTTATGTACTATACATATAAATACATACATAGGTAGTAGGAAAGCTCCATGAATTCTGTATACAATTTATCAGATATGATATAATATTTTGATTATATCGGAATGTTTTAAAGGATTTATGTAATTATTATATAGATTATGATAAATAACAGTAAGATCTCTTTATCTATTGGTGATAAAGTTGATTTTGATGAGGACGTTTAAGTGGCTGTATTCATTAAGTCGAGTACCGTTCAGGATACGACAACGTTTAAAAACTATACCTATAAAATTACCGTCCATACCTGCAAAAGTATAAAATAATTATTTAATTAAAAAAAATCGTTTCTAAAAATGTCTCGCGTTTAATCTTATAGCAGTATATTGGATAGTGAAAAAAAATGCTATGCTAATTAATAAAGGACTGGCAATTAACAAGTTTATATAGACACTGTTCATACATGCAGTCTAATACAAATAATGTTTTCATAAAGTTAAAAAAAGCAGTGAAAATTCTCGTCTTTAATCTCATTACAATGTTAAAAGTGAATATAATAAAAACTTATTAATAAAGGACTAAGAATTAACTTGTTAAGTGAGCAGCTAATAAAAGTCTCCCTTAGAAAAAATATGAAAACAAAAACAATAATATAAATATACATACTTACATAGTTTTGTTTCAAAGCGGAATCTCGGTGAGACGTCAAAGACTGTGATTAATCATATTAAAGTTTAATTTATAGTGAAAACGAATAAGTGTAAAGAATAAAAATAAAAATTTTGATTCGTAGTATTTAACTATTAAGCTGTATTAAAAATTACAAAATTAAATTTAAAATAATTGGACACTACTTTTCTTACGTGGTTTCTAGATTAGAAACGTGCAGAGTTGACTGATTGCCTGCAGTGTTGCCAGCAGTAAGTATTTCTTTAAGAGGAAACGGGAACAAGCTTACTTATATGACATACAACTGAACTACAAATCAACTTTCATGAGGCCAGAAATGCCGGAGTCGCGAGAACATCTTAAGAAATTACCGCAGCCCTAGTACATTTGAAGGAAAAGGGAGTTTTTTAGTCAGTACGAGTCCGACAATCTCTTCCTTTCCACCCAGGGCAAGAGGAGTCATAATTTTCTCTCCAAAAAATAAAATATTCTAACTGCTTCGATATAAGTTTCCCCTCTACGAGAGAGCTAACATCTGGATTTCTTATATTTCTGTGTAGAAGCGTGTTTGAGTGTCAATTTTTAACTGTCCTGCATGTTTCCAGTGCGATGAGGGTGGCGGCAACGCTGACGGCATCAAGACTGAGCCCCCAGAAGCTGAGGAGCCCCGCGCTATGCAGAAGGTGCCTTCCCTCTCCGATCTCTCGGACCCTGAGGCTTCCCTAGGTAAGTCTTACTTAATTATTCTAGAAACGTCTTTCGCTTTAGTGTTGTGTATTAAGGGCTATCAATAAATTTGATAATTGATATTGGGGAGATGAACCAACCCCTCTCGTTTAAAAAGAAAGAGTTTGTTTGAAAAATCGTCTTTCAACAGTATGTTACATACCTAACTACATGATGTATATAGTAATACTTAATATTATACATTATTAGAACATGATTATACATAATTGTTACTATCCAATGAGATCAGCTCCACCTTCATTTATGCCTAGGTACACCAGATTTAAAAATCAACGTGAACTATCCAAAATAATACTTCAATAAAAGGAGATGACAGAGATTTTAACGCGGATTGATAGAACTAAGCTCAATTTGTTTTTCCTTTTTTTTCAATTTATTCTAGATATACCTTTAACTTTAGCCATTAACACATAGGCATATCGAGAACGTGCAAAATTGGAGCGGAAGGATTAAGTACTATAAGTAGGTACTTAATTTTGATACTCATTGAGGTTGAAGAAGCCTACGTGGTGGAAAATAAACGTTATTGTCAACGTGTATTGGTATTTGCATTGGCGAATTAGTTAATGTGAGAAGCATTGACGAATTCCGTTATCCTTGAATATCATGAAAACTTATGATGAATTTTGAAATGTAAAATATTAGTGATTTGATTATTCAAGCGTTCCGTTTAATTTGTTAGCATAGAGTCTTACAACAAAGTGTTAAAACATTTCCTTTTCGGGAGTCAAAAAAATCGGATACGTCCTGCCTAAATAAAAAAAAAAACTTTATGTTATTTGCGTTTACATGATTAATTGTTTACTTAGTAGTTAGGTGCTTATTTTAACGATAATTATTAAAAACAACAGAGTAGTTGGCGCTATTAACTTGTATTATTAACTATGAGAGTTTGCCAAACTCCTGGCAATTTGGCTAACCGTCAGTGTTCCGTCATCGTCTGTTATTAGTTTGTTTATTAAGAGAAGATCGCTGCGAATATTTTTTCAATTATTTTCAGCTATTCAGTCATGTCTCTGTCATCATTTGGTTATTTTTGTGATTTATTTTGAAACGGACTTATTAATGTAGACTTCCTTTCTCGTGTATCAGTTACAACGACACAATACCTACTTATCGATATTTATTCTTATTATTCGATGTTTGCATTTAAGTGCAGTGATACTACAGAGGTGGAGTACAATGTATAACATCAATAATTCCAATGTAATTTAAATTATACATACTACTGGTCGCCCAATGGTAGAAAAAGAGTAGGTAACTTAAAAAAATAATTTTCTGCACTCCTTATTTACAGAAAACTTTAACTGTGCGAAATTAACACCTGTATTAATAATATGTATAATCGCTTAAATAAAACACTGAACAACACAGAAAAAAAAAAACAAACAAAAAAATACTAATCAAACGCAGAAATCATGCGCCCACGCAGAAAACGAACGCAACAATCTTTCAAGAATCTCGGTCTTGAATTATAGCGTGGTGGACGTGTCAATCGTTTAGGTTAACTGAGTAACAACGTCAGGGGAAGTGGAAGGTTGGCTTGATGGGGCGATCTCCTCCCTCCGGTAAATCACTGAGGAGCGGAACTGGGTCGGTACGTCTGCAGTCGGCGTATCCTGCTCACTTCGCTGTTGCTAACTTGCGTACCTCCGCCGGAATTGAGGGATTCTTTAGTGTTTCTTAGACTACATTCATCTTAAGCTTCGGTCACACAAAGCGAATAATCGCCGTGAATGCCTACTCGCCGGGAGTATTCGATTTATGTGTGTGACATACTATTCGCAGCGATTACTCGCTGCGATTTGAATTGAGCATGTTCACTTTTCTCGCAGCGAATGCACTTGCAGCGATTAGTCGCTGTGTGTGGTCGCAGTTTAACGGTCTAGCAGGCGATCGCAGTCGTATACTCTTTGTTAAAAATAGACGGATTTTTGGACAGATTCTAGTATTTCTGAGATGTTCTGCGTATTTAATTTCATCATCATCGTTATCATAGCATTTTCCATTTTGTAGCATATTTCACTGGCCTGCACACTTGCACACTCACAGGTCTCATCTGTCAGTGCTTACTGACATACATTCTTATCGTCTACAATACCTATACGTAAAAGCCTATCAATTTGTAGAAATCGGCTAATCGTATGGAAATTAAAAAGAGATTTTGTATTTTTTGCAAATCTATAAATTAAGCAGACAGATGACCATGAGAAAGTAAAAGTTGATTTATGAACTTAACTATCAATCTCAGATTTAAGTTCTTAAAACCTGTTGAAATACCTCACATAATAATGAAGGGTTATAACTTATATTAAGGTACTTTATAACAGTTGCCTGACTAAATGAACGGGTTGGATTAGATGCAGATTTTTTTTATTTTCCTGACTTAAAAGCTCCGGTACGTTTTCTTTAACAAATATTACGATAATTAATAAATTAGTAGAGAATGCTAAAGCGCCAAACACTCCACTGTTTGACCCAACGACCATTTATATCTAGACTCCTAATCACAGGCGACCGATGTCTGTCAACACATTAGGTAAAAAAGTCTTAAGTTCGTATTAGTTTCGACCACTCCTGTGAGTCCCCTAGTCGCACTGACCTTCAGTTAGCCAATCAGAACGCAGTACCCCGTCCCCCTCGCTTAAGTCGTACCTCAGCGACTTTTTTTTTTTTTTTTTTTTTTTTTTAGGATGGCAAAATCATCAAATGAGTCCTCCCGCCCTGGGTGGGGCGGGAGGGACTGTCAGACTCTTACTGACTAAAATCCACCCGTGTTCCGTCGGATGCCCTTTACGTTCCGGGGCCACGGTATCCTGGATTAAGAAAAATCCGCGACCCCGGCAGGCATTTGGCCCCATAAGGGGCCCCGTCGGTGACGCGTGAAACACGACGCGCCACCGACCCGGGCTTGGTACCTGGTCGGACGGCGAGCTTACCCATTACTCACCGTCCGCAAGCCCGCTCCGCCGCTGTGCCCTCTGCTGTTCAGAGGGACACGCGTTGGAGCGTCCACCCGACAGGCTATTTGCATACGGGCAAAGAAACCCCTTAGGCACACAGTGCCTAAGGAGAGTTTTTGCTCGCATCCCAGGGCGCACCGGCCCGAAAAACTGGTCTTCCCCCCGGACGTATCCGAGAGGGAACTCCAGTCCACGGGCGCACGTGGAGGTTTCCTGTCTTAGCACCCCTACCTCAGCGACTTGGCAGAAAATTTTCGTTAGTCAGATCGTGCATGAGGCGTCTAGATATAAATGGTCGTTGGTTTTTGGTTTGACCTATGCAACCAGGTGTACTAAAAGGATCAAGTTCGCTAAAACAAGTCTAAATTAATAGCAGTAAGTACTAAGTATCCCATTATTAACCTTGTACTGAATAACTTAGCAAGTTTTCACCAATAATAATTTATACAAGGTTCAACGCATGTTACAGTGTTGCCATATTGTAGGAAACACCTTACGGTATAAATTATTTATTGGTCAAAGGGCAACAACGCTTCCATATTCGTCCTCAATAGAAAAGAGAAAATTGACTGACCTGTTCACTGGGTTAGAAAAGGAAAGATAAACTGAAAGCTTTAAAAAAAAAGGAAGAAAACTATAAGAATTAAAAAAGAATTTGATTTGAATGCTGGCCAGTAAGAAATTTTCTAGAGTTGTTAGTGTTTTAGAATGATCGGTTGTTTTATTTTTAAAACAATATAGATTAGGCGATTTCGATAAAAGGCATACCTAAATGATTAAGTTTTATTGATGCAAATAACGTAAAAGACAAGTCGGTAGATAAAACAAGTTATTAGTTAGGTAATTCATTGAGAAAATGGACTAATCACAGAATTATTAGTTTAGTTACTTGTTTAGTTCCTTACAGTTGCTTTCTTCATTATATTTTCAGTTTAGCCTCCCATTAAAATTTGAAATAACTAGCTGTTACCCGTGGTTTTGAACTAACTTTTCAGCTTTATAATGTTAAGTAGTATAAATAATAATGTATAGGGGCCTAGAATTGATTAAAAATCTATACAAACGTGAGCGAAATCGCTGGCAAAAGTCAGGAGAACTATAAATAATAGAGTAATTTGTTACGTAGCGCAGGAGGTATAGTCTATGGTACCACGTATTAATAAATAGGTGAAGCCCGAATAGGATAATACGCCGCATCCTCGTTACCTCGGTGCACTTTCAGATTAGTCCACGTCCATAACGGTATGCATTATATCTGAGTAGATAAACTGCAGGACATATGGGGCGTTCGTAAATCATTGCTGAAGTTTCCGCACATTCTTAGCCTACTTGTGCGTACAAATGTCTTGCTGTGTAAATGGGGCAGGACTGTTTTTATTTTATTTTATTTTATTTACTTCATTAAATAGAACGGCCGAAACCAATAGGCTATTTGACAGTATCAATAAATTATAAATCTAATACGGACACATAATTTTTGTTATGTAACATCAATGAATATTTACTAAGATATAACACATCAAGACTCGAGAGTCAGGGGGCTCGTGACGTCAGAATTCAGTAAAAAATGTACTAAATTGTGACGTATTGGCAATTTTGAAAGCATCATATTTCCGTCAATTTTGGTTTGCGTAAAAAAAGAAAAATACGGGTCAAATATTATTTGATAATCTAACTGACGGATTAATTAGAATTTTTTAGTCAAATAGCCTATTATACTATTTAATCACATTACAATATACACATTTTAACAATATTTTACAAACTTTCATGCATTCTTCTCATAAAAAATCAAACATTCCAACAATAACAACTTCCATTCATCCGCAAATAAATCAAAATTGGGTTTGAGTCCAGGAGCGCATTGAGATCACGTTAATGATCTTGGTGTTGAATCATTTCTGGGGAGCAGGACTGTTGAACTACTTGTAGATCATACAAATATTTGCTCCGTGCGGGAATCGAACCCGCGACTGGCTGCGCAGCAGTCCAATCGCTCAGCCACTGCGCTAATCGTGTCATCAAATTCAATTCAATTCAATAATCAATTCGCAGTAGGTGGTAATCGGCTAAAGAAGGATTTAATCTGATTTATTTTTAGAGATTTTCTGTGAGCGATTTAATAAACAGAGTAACATATGGAGGGACTAACCAGTATGTGTAGGATAAAATAGCTAGAAAGTAGGTGACTGCTGATATAAAGAGCTTTTTTTTCGGAATCTACGTTCCCCCGAATTAATTGAGCTAAGGGCAGGAGAAAATTCGGCTGGCGCGTTGTGGAGGAGGTGGAGACCTACTCCGACCACCGGTATATCCGGTTCGACGTCTCCGCCCAGACCTCAGACGCGCCGGTTCCAAGTGGACGGAACCCAAGTGGTCCGCGATGGGCGCTGAAGCAGCTGGACCGGGAGCTATTCCTGGAAGCCTCGATCGTGCAGGCCTGGGTGTCACCACCGGACAGGCCTGCCGACATCAACGACGAGGCGGAGTGGTTCCGGGAGGCCATGTCGGAGATATGTGACGTGGCCATGCCCCGGGTCCGGCAAGGACGCGCCCGGCGTCAGTTGTACTGGTGGTCGCGCGAGCTAGCAGCGCTGCGCGAGGCGTGCGTTGCCGCGCGACGCCGGTACTTCAGGTTCCGCAGGCGCCGCACCCGACCTCCGGATGCGGCGACTGTAGAGGCGGGGCTGCACGAGGGTTACAGGGCAGCGAAGGCCGTCCTCCGCGACGAGATCTGGCGGGCCAAAGAATTGGCCCGCAGGGAGATGCTGGAGACTCTGGACGGGGACCCATGGGGCCGCCCCTATAAGTGGGTGCGCGAAAAACTCCGCCCCTGGGCTCCCCCGTTGACGCAGAGTCTCCAGCCTCAGTTCGTGGAGGACGTGGTGAGCGCCCTGTTCCCATCGCGAGGGGAGCATACTCCCCCGCCCATGGCTCCGTCTCCGACGGAATCTGAGGACGAAGCTGACGCAAACGCGGACCACAGCGACGACGACGTCTACGACGCTCCAGAGGTGACCGAGGTAGACATGAGAGTGGCGGTACAACGGCTCAAGGCCAAAAATACCGCCCCAGGACCCGACGGCCTGCCAGGGAAAGCCTGGGTCCTGGCCTCGAGGACTCTCGGGCCTCGACTTGGGGGGCTCTTTAGCGCATGCTTGGAGAGGGGCCGGTTCCCGCTTCTTTGGAAGACGGGAAAACTGGTCCTCATCCAGAAGCACGGGCGCCCTGCGGACTCTCCGTCTGCATTCCGGCCCATCGTGCTGCTCGACGAGGTGGGCAAGCTCTTTGAAAGAGTAATTGCAGACCGCCTCGTCGGGCACCTGAATCGGATGGGCCCGAACCTTGCGGAGAGCCAGTTTGGCTTCCGCAGGGGGCGCTCGACGGTGGACGCCATCATGCGCGTGAGAGCCCTCACGACGGGGGATGCAGTAGCCCGGGGCAGGGTCGTCTTGGCGGTGTCTTTGGACATCACCAACGCCTTTAACACCCTGCCCTGGAGTTGCATCAGGGAGGCACTCCGGTATCACCGGGTGCCGACCTACCTCCGTCGCATAGTCGAGGACTACCTGACGGACAGAGCCGTCATCTACCCCGGTCACCGGGGAGAGTGGAACCGGCGAGAGATATCGTGCGGTGTTCCACAGGGATCGGTCTTGGGGCCGCCCCTGTGGAACATCGGATACGATTGGGTGCTGCGCGGCGACCTCCCTGACGGCGTCAGCGTAATATGTTACGCTGACGACACGCTCGTCCTGGCGGAGGGAGAGTCGCACCAGGCGGCGGCCGACCTGGCGACGCAAGCGGTTGCGACAGTCGTCGATAGGATCCGGCAGCTGGGGCTCGAAGTGGCGCTGCACAAAACGGAGGCCATGTGTTTTCATGGCCGCGTTAACGCGCCACGGTCCGAGTCCCACATAACGGTGGAGGGGGTTCGCATCGGCGTCGGGAGGACGATGAAGTACCTGGGACTCGTCCTCGACAGCCGGTGGAACTTCAGGGAGCATTTCCTGAGTTTGGCCCCAAAGCTGAACCGGGCAGCAGCCGCCCTCAGGCGACTCCTGCCTAATCTCAGCGGGCCAAACGCCTCCTGCCGTAGGCTGTACGCCGGTGTCGTGCGGTCCATGGCCCTCTACGGGGCCCCCGTGTGGGCCCTGAGCATCCGGACGCGACCACTGAAGTTGGTCGCATGCCAGAGGGTCATGGCTATCCGGATGATCCGGGGATACCGCACGATCGCCGGCGAATCGGCCAACTTGCTTGCCGGATTACTGCCCTGGGATCTGGAGGCGACTGCCCTCCAGCGCGTCTATGAGTGGCGCGTGGAGGCGCAGCGCCGGGGAGAATTCCCGCTGCCCCGACAAGTCGAGGCGCGGCGGGAAGAGGTCCGGCGCGATCTCAGGGCAGTATGGAGGGGACGATTGTCGCAACCGACGGCCGGGCACGCCGCAATCGCGGCGGTAAGACCCCTCTTTGAGGAGTGGCTGGATAGGAGTCACGGCGTCCTGACCTACCGCATGACGCAGGTCCTCACCGGACACGGAAGTTTCGGGAGGTACCTGTGTCTAAGGAGAAAGGAGGAAACGCCTGGGTGTCACCACTGCGAAGATCGCCCGGAGGACACAGTAGAGCATACGGTGCAAGACTGCCCAGCTTGGGCAGAGCACCGACGTGTCCTCACGGCGGCGATAGGCGGAGACCTCTCGCGCCCGGCATTGGTTGCGGCCATGCTGCGGGGCGAGACGGAGTGGGAAGCGGTCGCCTCCTTCTGCGAAGCAGTAATGCTCGCGAAGGAGGAGGCGGGCCGCGTGAGAGAGAGGACAGTGTCCTCCCTCCGCCCCACCCGCAGTGGTGGACACCCACGGCGACGGACGTCGCAAGACGATCTCCGGCCACCGTAGGCGCGGGCATGCGGGCGGCGAGTAAAGGGCAACTCGCTGCCCGACCATGGACCATGCCCGGGTCGACGGCGCGTTGTGTTCCACGCGCGCCTCAAAGAGCGTCAGCATGATGACGGGGCCCCCTCTCTAGAGGGCCAAAGCCTGCCGGGGTCGCGGGACTTATACCATTACCGTGACCCCGGAACATAAAGGGCTATTGAAGGACACCGTGGATTTTAGTCAGTACAAGTCTGACAGTCCCTCCCGCCCTGCCCGGGGTGGGAGGACTCATTTGATGATTTTACCACGATAAAAAAAAAAAAAAAAAAAAAAAGGGCAGGAGAAAGGCGATGAAAGAAATAGATGGAATTTAAAATTGGAACGTGAAATTCCCCCACGGTATAAAACACCCACGATGCCCACGATAGAGGAGAAATTCCTAGTCTGCAGCAAAGTTTTTAAAAAAAGAGCGTCTTAAATAGGTACTCCTTGGTCTGAAAAAAAGTGCGAAAACTACCTTCTAAACCTGTTTGTAATTCGAACTGACTGAACTGCTCAACAGATGTGTTTGACCCAATTAAGGGCCCAATCAGAAGGTCTTTCATATTTGCACGTAATTAAGTGCATTGACCCCTACGTAGCGCCGTCGTCTCTCCAGGGTGGGCCGCATACGGGCCCATTGTTTCTCGGTGTATGTTCGTCTGTCCCGTGTTTATAACGTGGGAACAACACATATCTGAACAAGTGAGGTAAATCGATATACTTATTCAAATTGTCTTCGATGAATAAATAGGGTAACTAATGTGTTTTGTTGTTGGTTTGTGGTGAATAAAGAAGAAGATACTTAAGAAGAACCTACTTAAATCTCTCCACTTTAAAAATTACATTTTATTTTTAAATGCCACAGACAACATTAAATATTCCTTTAAAAAAATGGAATTAAGCTTTAAGGAAAATGTATTTAAAAACTATAATTTATACGATACATTCATCCGATTAAGATTATACTTTTTATTCGTGCGTAAGGATTATGTTCTAGAAAATACAGTAATTTGAAAAAACATAAATGATTACCATCACGTACATAAGTACGTAGGCTAATTAGCCCCTTTGTTTCAATGGAGCGTTTCATTGATAAACCACAAACAAAACCGGATTTTCCTTTACATTAACGAGATGAATGGAAACAGCAAAAAATATATATATTTAAAAAATACAATAATAAACAATGATATTATTTTTTTAACATTAATTAAAAACGGAAATGCGATACTAAGTCGTAATAGTAATCGGTCACGCATTATTAAAGAATTATTAATTTAAAATAATAATAATTCTGAACCGGATTTTCCTTCAGTAAGCTCGGAAACTGTATGAATAAGTAGTGAATGGTGATTGATTGTATGAATGAATGCAACTTGATCGTTCCGAACGGTTTGTTACCGTCGCGGTGACTTGACGCAATGATTACTGTTTCAAATGTATTAGCAGAATTTTATAAGTATTGCCACCCTCGACGCTTATTTTCTTTTTTGTTTTGCAAGGAAAAATAAATTAACTAACGCTTTTTCCCCATAACGGTATTTGAGGAAACTCCAGTACGATTTTTAGGTTAATAAGGACAAAGAAATATTTTCCTCCTTGAAATTAGGAGTAATCTAATAATAATAAATCTAAATTATGAAGTAGTTTTTAAAGTTTAGAGGTTAGGTAACTTATTAATAGAAAAGACACGGTAACTTAAGAAAAAAAAATGTGCTAATTGCCTATAACTTTTATTTTGGAATATTATAAATGCGAAAGTCAGTTTGATTGTCGCGCTTTTTGCCTAAACCGGTGTACCAATTTTGAGGAATTTTCTTACAGAGATATAATTGATCCCAGAGATAGTAATAAGACTGCGGAGAAGAGATGGAAATATAGTCAAAAACTTCAGAGACAAACGTTAATAATAATTAATGTTATCTTAATACAATGATTCTGTACAGAACAAAAGACCTATTAATAAACTATATCGTTGTGAAAACATTGAGAGAACGATAATAAATGAAATTACAATTAATTGTCTGTGGTTATCACATATTATCAGAGTTCCAACTAACCATAGAGTTACAATGGGAGCAATTTGTATGATATCAAACTGACCGTGCAATGTGATTCAGAGTACCACGAATTGACTAAGTTTAATTTATGTTCTAATTATTATGTATTTACGTAACATAAAACAGTGTTTACATAGTAGTGGTTTACATATTGTTA
Source organism: Agrotis exclamationis (assembly GCA_950005045.1). Classification (NCBI taxonomy): domain Eukaryota; kingdom Metazoa; phylum Arthropoda; class Insecta; order Lepidoptera; family Noctuidae; genus Agrotis; species Agrotis exclamationis. The sequence goes on along the minus strand of OX465436.1, from coordinate 9,101,615 downwards.
TTGCGGATGTACTAAAATAATAAGGCCTTTCTTGTAAGTTTAAAAGCTACTCTATGGTTACGCAGTCCCTTTGTTATAGTTTTTGAGAAATTTGTTATATAGTTAGATTATGCAGGTATAGGAGTAGGAATCTATTTTTTTTTGTCTAATATTTAAAGCTGATTCATTCTTAATTTATGATAAAACAACTTGTTATTCGTAGCAGCTACATTATTTTATGCAAATTCTAGCTTTATTTCTAACTATGGGCATTAAAATCTATTTTGAAACGATTATGGTCAGAAATATTAAAGACAAAAGAAATAAAAAAGAACAATTGTGTTGCTATGAGTGGGCCGCACTGTCAAATTTAAAATAAAATACTGGCTTTAAAAACCAGTAAAAGGTTTGTTTTTAATCGAAATTAATCCATAAAAATGCAGTAAAAAAATAAAAAATGCGAAAATCCAGACGGGTTTTGGTCACCTCAAGATCGGATGTTGCGGTGTCCATTTCCCGGCCATGTTGTTCCATATACAGGATGTTGCCAAAACTACGACGCAACTGTGTATACTCTACTCGCATAACTACTAAAGTTACAGGGGGTTACGTGGAAAACAATTATTATTTAACATTTAGTTTACAAACATAGTGCTAAGTTTTAGGCTGGCTTACATTGTTGGATGTCTTTTCATTAGTTTGCGTTAAGTTTGTCTGTTTTCAAATTAACTTGTTATGGAACAAAATTCCGCCGTACGTAATGCCGGCCATACACACTACGGTCTACCGGAGAGGTCCACCTGTGCAGGTATGCCTGCGCAGGTAGACCGGAATGTGTGTGGGAATAGACCTGTGCAGGTTTTTGAACCTGGTTGACCTGCGCAGGCATACCTGCACAGATTACCTCTCCGGTAGACCGTAGTGTGTATGGCCGGCATTACACTCGTAACTATAGTCACAAAACATCTTAAAATAACAGAAATTAATTTCTATCATTTTTTTTTATTGAATAGCTTTATAGAATCTTTATAGCCATTTATCGTAAATGTATAGTGATAATAAAAATGGTCATTATAATGTAACTTTATATTATGGCGTGCTAAGCGGTTTTTTATGCTCGATCAAGTTGAAACAAAGTTTCGAATGTCACCTGGTTTTTATAGAGAATACTACTTTCATCTTTATCTTTTCTAAATTAAAGTCTAGTTTGGATTGGAGACGGTTATTTAGTAAATTTTCAAATAGCGTCGACACATGTGGATAGTCTGCTCGGTACAGTTGCGTGTCATATGGGGCTCCCGGCTCCGTAATCAATGGTGACAAGTTCATAATTAATTTGATTTATTAGGATTTCATATGTGTAATTATGGGAAAAATTATATCAAGGTAACGAATGTTTTGGGTCGTCGTTACGGGACTGAAATATTATTCATTCAGAAGATTTTATGTTTGAGGGTTTAATATTTTCTGTTGAAATTACAAACAAACGAACAAGTCAAGAATAGCTGTAAAGCACTCACAAAGCTCAGTAACTAACACCTGAATATAGAGACTACATTTTTCATTGTACGTTTTGCACTTGCACGCAAGATTTAGCAGACCACCTTGCGTCGTATTATTTTAAAACGAACGCTCGCAAACTTAGCAACTTTGCGAGCACAAAGCTACGAACTATTTCTGTACAGCCAGAATCGTTGTTGACACAAGAAAATTCTCATGAATGCCTACCATGTTGGCTCAAAGCTCAAATAAACACGTGTGCACGCACACATGGAAAACTGTTCCATCGCAATGTACTCACGCACACAGGCACAAGTATCGCTTCATTCAAAAGTGGCTGGTGAATGGGCGCGGGTGGCAGCGAAAGCTCTGTAAGACTTATGCGCGCCTGGTATCGCGAGCGACCAGTTGGCGGACATGTTGTTTTATTTGTCCACCAACGCTGACCGCTGCCAATATAGTTGGTTGTCTTTTCAGTAGTTAGATCGTGGAGTAATTTGTTTGCTGTTGTTAAAGAACGACACATTTTCATGTATTGTTTTTATTATTGATTGTGGCTAGGTATACCAAAAAGTCCCGATTTCAAACATTGTCACTATTACAAAACGAATAATTTATGTGCATCCTAGAAAATCTATTAACGAAAATAATATGATATTATTCATCAAACTCAGTCACAGATTTGCACAAATAGTTCTTATATTTTAATAGATAAGATATAATTTACCTAGAACCATAATTGTTCAGTCAAACAAATCTAATAATAAACGTTACTGCAATCTACTCAGGTACATCGCGGAAGTTTATCAGTAGTCAGTACTTTCATAATGAATGAAAGAATAATGATTGTAAAGATAAAGTAATTCATTCATAAAATGGTCGTTGGTACTATGAGTAGTTTGATACCGGAGCGTCTCCCCATGATACCGCTAGGACCAGGTAAAAAACTATTTTTTATTAATTTTTGTTAAACTTATTATGTTTAAATGCAGTAGCGCATGCGTCGCACGTAGGGAGGTGCGTGTGCGCATTGTAATGTCCTCTTCGTCACCTCACTACGCCTGCCTATCGTATACTTTGCATACTAATCTCGTATCTCGACGCTGCCCGCACATATAAAATTATATTTTAAACGACTAAATAATAAAAATTACGTAGGCCCTCCATTGAAGGTTTTTCAACTCGATATTGAAGCTTTGTGAATATATTAACTATGTATATTTTTAGTGGAAATTGTATGTACTTACATAAATTACGTCAACTGGGTACTTGTAATAAGGTAACAAACAAGCAGCAAAACACACTGTTATATAAATCTTTAGATAAGAAGCAACCTATATATTACGTGTACAAATAAAACAAAAGTGAATCTAAAAATAACGGATATACAAATGACATAATGTATTGTTATCTTCCCGGTACCTATGATTCACCTGATTTCTGTATCCGCTAGAGGAACCTGAATCTTAGTTGCTATGTAATTTACATTCGATTCTATTCTTATTAACCGAATTCAAGAAAAGGAGGTTCTCATTACTTCTCAATTCGTCGGAATCGATTCATTATAAACTGTTTTTTTTTTGAAGACGCCTTGTCTCATTTGAAAACATCTTCTTTTGTTTAAAAGAATATATGTATTATACTTTCCTGTCCCAAGATCATGTGATCGAGATCTGCTGATGGAATACTGAGGGGAATTCAATAAAAATAACAAAAATTCTAACTAAAACTACGATTACTATCGCATTTCTATGTATTGTGTTCATTCCATTCATTCACTCAACATAATATCAAGATTGTACTTAGGTCAAAAAAATAATGTATTAATTAATAATAACTCACATAAAGAAAAGGCTATTCATAAAATCTCTAAAAGAATAATGAAAAATAAGGAAAGCAATTTCTTCAAGTTCGCGTTTTAAATAAAATATTTTCCACTCAAGTATCAAAGTCCCTTTCATATCTTGTTATAATAAATTTCTGCATTATTCTAAAGTTTGTGCCTTAAAATGTGATTTATGCTGCTATAAATCCATTGCTGACTCGTTACGTTATACCAAACACATTTGAAATGTTGCCAACTTGCACCAAATGACTACCAGCATACTTAGGACAGCTAAAAACATGCCTAATTATCTCGGAAACGAGAAGTAAAGGGACTTTTCGTACCACTTGCTCAAAAAAGTGACATTCTATGCCACAAAAAGCGAACATAACAATAGTCATTATTAATCTGTTAAAAACAGGGAAAGAAAATTGTACTGAATTTCATTCATCCTCTAGGGGGAGAATGTGATTTAAATTTGGAATACTTTATACTGAACTACATCTGTGTTTACACCATTGAGTTTGTATATAAACACATCATCACATACATCTTTTTTAAATAGGAATTCGCATTTATTATGCAGTTATGATTATTAAATAAAATTACGAAAACCGACGAGGCCGTATGAGCTTGATGCCTTTGCTTTTCCGACAAAAAAATATTAGTCTAGGAATTTGCAGCGTTTTTGTTTTCTTCAAATACATAAACATTAAGTTTATTTTAATTGTCATTATTTTTAATAAATGCTTATCTCATATTATTATTGTGTTAATTTTTTCGCAAATGGTACGAAAAGTAGAGTATTTTCCTCGGTGATAAAGCTGTCTTAGTCTTGGATGAACTTAAATCCCTCGCTACACTTAGGACTCGTCTTAAATCCCTCGCTTCGCTCGTGATTTAAGTTTTTAACACCCTCGCTACGCTCGGGAGTAAACCTCGAGTCCTTCGTTACGCTCGCGATTTAAATCGTCACCCGCGACAGAAGACACTGCTTTATCCCCTTGGTTAATAATCTACTATTATTAGAACTAGAACTAGTAGGTTTGAGTGATTAATGCCAATGTAAGGAATTATCAATCCTTAGGCATTGCTCAATTATTTGGCTGGTTTTGTAACTACTCACGAGATAAATTGCTTGTGTAAGATAAATAAATGCGCCGGTTATCAGTTCCTTCTACAAAAAAAAAACTTAAGTCCCTAAAACCTGATTGGAACACCGAAAATATTTCTCAAAAGGTTACAAAAAATACATTGCAATTCCAACATCAATTTTGTAATTGATTTATCAGTGGTACAATTTAATTCAACCGATCTATTTCAGTAGACCGCCATTGAAGTAATTCCACGAAAATTGTTTGTAAAAATCGTAAACAGAGGTAAAAGCTCGCGCCTACGCCGCTACGACGCGCTACGGTTTCCTCGATCGAACGTTTAAAAGCTCCGCCTACAGCGCCATCTATCGCCGCATGGCAAAGTGAAGAACAGAATCAAGCGACTGGATTGCGTCGTGGTTCGTTACCATTCCGGTAGATGGCGATGGCGTTCAAATTGAAATGTTGTTGCTCATTTGCGATAGAGGGCAGTGCATTACAGTTTTATTTTTAATTTGGCATGAGAATAGCAGCATTAATAAGTAATACAGATTTAAAAATAAAATATTCTTTAACAAAGAACATTGTTGATTTTCGAAGCGAAGTTTCGATTTTTTTTGCCAGATTTTGTCTCGTTGGTTTAATGGAGCATGAAGTGAGTGAACATGAGGTTCCGATTTTAATTTCCAGGTCGGACAAAGTGTTATTGGGTTTTCATCGGTTAGGCATTTCGGTTAGGAATCGCTCAGTTGCTGCCACGGAGTTTGAGTTTTATATTTGTGCCCGGTTTTGGCAATATGTTTGTCCCCTATTAAGGACATGGAACAAAAACTAACTTGGGAAATGTATCTACTATTAGCTACACCTCTGCCTAACCCTTAGGGGATCTTCTTCTTAGCGTGTCGATGGCAAATATTGTGTTTGTGTCGTTATGTCAAATATTATGATTGGCCCAAAACTCGGCCACGCGAACCCCGTTCACCGATGCAGCCATAATTAAGGTCGTCCAATGTACAGGTTACAGGGCATGCGGCACAGGACAAAAGGTGGATCATTGTCTGTGGAGATACGCCACATAAACACTTCAGGTCCGAACCGTCCGTGAATCCCCATCTGTGGAGATTATCCTTGCTACGACCGACTTGGGTTCGCAGTCTATTAAGAGATTTCCAAGTCGGCCACGGCAACGCGTTAAACAGGCGTGATGTTATGTTATTATAAAACATTAAAAAGTTTCACGGGCTGAAATAGAACTTGGGACGATTGCTGCAGAATCTGCTTTCAGCCTTTGACATTCATTTAGAATTTATAATTATACTTAAGTTTTTATTTTCTTATGTGAGGTGCATCATCCTTCAAGGATAAGAACAATCTATAGTCTAGGACTCTAGTTCTTTATTTTTAAGGCATAATTTTAATTTCACGGGTATTTTTCACATTTAATTTTATTCATAGATCACATTTCTTAAACAGTGAAGAACGCGAAATTGTTTTAAAAATTATAAAATAATTCTTAAAATAAAAATATTAATCTGAAACTGATACCTACTTATCGCTTAATTAATTACGTCCGTCATTGGTACTTAGCTACTGGATATTTTCGCTTCATGAGATTTTTTCTCGACACACAGATAAAACTTACGAACGGAAATGCGTGAACACACGGTAAAAACTAAAAATATAGTCGCGATATAAATTCTAATCAACCGGATATTACAATGATTTATCTCGTTAATTCACATTTAATAGGTAAGTATTATTGGTTTTATCGCACCGTTCCCATTGTGGTTATCAATTTTATTTGCCCATATATTTTAGAAAATTAAAAGAATTAGGATCTAAGAGTTCGTTTAGTTATCAATTAATTAATCTGAAATTTAAATTAGTTAAGAATAAAATTATCTATTTTCTACAATATTGGTGAATGTTGTCGTCAAAAAACAAAACAAGCTCAGGTTTGCGGACCGTTGTTTATGTGGATGTGACGTGCGCGGGGCGGCGGGCGAGCGCGGGTGTGCGGCGCGGGGGGCGAGGCGTGGGAACCGCGCGGCAGGTGCGCGCGCGCCGGCCACTGATCCTGAACACACACACCTCCACATGCTTTACTATAAATACTCAAAATGCACACACGGACACTGATCTCCGTAGAGTCCGTTATTGAGAAAGTTCCGCTTTTCCAATAAAAAGACTCTAGGATTGAGACCCTGCGCAGACGGCTGGGCTAATTAAAAAAAGAATTATAATTAAATTCTTTTAGCGAGATACCGAATGCTAAATGAATGAATGAATGTTAACATCTCTCCGTTAGGTCGACACTTGGCATGTCATTATTAAAAATAAAGATTAGTAAAAGAGTTTATGGCTGTTATTAAAGAGAAGGAAGGAAGAGCATCGTTATTTCCTACGGTCGTAATGTTATATTACATTAAATGATATTAAAAATGGTGTGGTAATATTCATTCGCTTTATTTTTTGCATAAAATCGTGTCAGAATTTAGAGAGAGAGAGGAAATCGTTAATCACGGCCTTCGCGTCCTTTTAATCGATCTTGTCTATAACTTTTTCTCAAATTAATAGAAAATTAGCTTATTTTATCTAATAACGATAAATCATAGGCATTTCTGCTTCTGATGATGTTAGTAGTAACGTGCTACAGTTGTAAAGCATAGAAATACGAATCTACAACCATATAACAATTTTATTAAATAAAACTAATTATAAATACATTACTAAAGTTAAACATACCTACAGAAATAATTTAACTAAACCTAACTCTTTAATGAGCATCGAAAAACTCCGCCTTAACGCCGTCAGCTGATAATATGTCCAAGTGTCCATGAAACTGAATGGCAGTCTTTTGCCAATCCAGACCTTGGCCATGTTCTATCGTGGTCGCAGGACCGTTTTTTCACAACGCAAAGGAACCAGAGGCCTTATCATGAGTTTTCACTTATTGTGACATAAAGTAAACTGGAACTTAGACATTTAATTTCAAGGAAAAAATTAGTTCCTTCTTCGTACACCAGAGGCGCTGTTCCATTTTTCCGTACAAGAAACGCTGTAAAGTAAAATAGTGAAAACTCGTGATAAGTGCTCTGTATTGTGGGTGCGTTTTACAAACATAGAAACTCACATACACAAACACCCAGACCTCGAACAACTATTTGCAGACCATACAAATATTTGTTCGACACGCTGCGCAGCAGTCGATCGCTCAACCACTGCGCCAACCGTGACTGTCAGACTTGTACTGACTAAAATCCACTGTGATCCTTCAATAGCCCTTTACATTCCAGGGTCACGGGTACCTGATGAAACAGTCCCGCGACCCCGGAAGAAGGAACAGGGTAGAATTTTAGTCATAGTCAGTAAGAGACAGGCAGTTCCAATCGCTCTACCCAGGAGGTGCGGACTCATTTGATGATTTTACCACCCCAAAAAGAGCCTTTGACCATGTTGATCAATCATCATCATCATCATCATCAACAACCTATAAATGTTCCCACTGCTGGGACACAGGCAGCTCCTCTCTGTGAGAGGGAGTGGGCCGTAATCTACCACGCGGGCCCAGTGCGAATTGGTAGATGTCACATGTCTTCGAATTTTTGGTTCTAGGACATGCCGGTTTCCTCACGATGTTTTCATTCACCGTTTTGAGAGCAGTGGTGTTGAAATAAATTACACAAAGTAATGCGCCTGACGGGGTTCGAACACACGACCTACAACTCGTAAGTTGAGGCAGATACCACTGGGCCACCACTGCTCTCAGTCAATCAATGTTGATCAATGTCCCTTGTATATTCATAAAAGGCTTTGTGAGACTGTGTCATGTAACTATGTAAGTAGTTCTGACGTTCAAAAAGTACTGATTGGCTGCTTAATTACCCGACTTCGGCGAAGCAAAAGGGAGGTTTATGATTTTTTTATGAATGATGTTGCTTTCTGGCTGGTTAGATAATTTACGTAATTAAAGCCGATAGTTATACTTATATTGTCTACTTTCCGAGTAAAATATGAACTACGTAAAAGGTACAAAAAGCCCTCTAGCACAAAACCGAACTTCCCACACCCCTACTTGCCGTGAAAGCCAATAAAGGAGCAATTAATTTTAAAAGCACTGCGACGCTCTAAACTGCTGTTTGAGCAAGTTTTAAAAACCTTACAGCAATTAACAGTAACTGAGTTAGTACTGACCGAGCGGGGTTCCATAAAAGTGGAGCAAAACTTAAATTCCTCCGGCGACCCTCCCGGCCTCTTGCTGGGGAGGAACCTCCCTTTGATGTCAGTACACAAAGTACACCTCTTTCTGTATCGGGTCACTAACTTTAGTTTGCGTAAAAGCTACTCTAATGGTTTGGTACTATCTTTCATGTCGACGTTGATGTAATTTGTTTTTTAATTTTGTCTCTCCTCTTTTGATAGTGTTGTTTTATTAGAATGCGATTTGGTTATGTTTTCGTTATTTCATGGAATAATAACGTTAAACATTCTATGGCTTTATCAAGCAATTCTCAGTAACACAAATTATCACAATTAGCTCTTTCTGCATATCTTTTACTATTAAAATTGATATAGAATTACAAGCAATATCGAATTACGATGCTAATCTTTAAATAACAGAAAATCATAATGAATTATCTGCAGATGTTAATCTTCTAGAAATCTAGATAATTTTACTTTTATTCCTCCATTTAAATGGAGAAATAATTACTCATATCAGGATATTTTTTCATCAAGAATGTAATCATAACCATTTGCTATTTATTACTAACCATGCTTTTGGTACCACAATCTATCGATGACAATAAATTATTATTGTCTTGTAAAAAGATTTATTGTTACATTCTAATGAACCAAAAAGTCATCATACCTAGTTGCACTTTAAGTGTTTAAACACACTATGCCGAAGTTCGGCGGCTGATTTCACGTTCCGACGTATTTGGCTGATATGACACACCATAAGTGCCGAACTTACGCGGCAGAAATTCGGCGCGGGCGGCTCCCTGCTGCTCCCCGGCCCCGGATCTTCGTCGGTAATCGAACCGAACTTCGGTCGCGTATAATGTGTAGTCACAGAATAAGTTGCCGCTGAACTTACGCCCGACCGAAGTTAGGCTGTACGTTATGACGCGACGTAATTTTGGCATAGTGTGTCGTCAGTAATTCAAATAGCATTGCAGGCGTAATTATGCTGAACTTCGGTCGCGTAACTTCGGCATAGTGTGTTTAGACACTAAGGATGCAAATATGTATAAGATGAGAATAATACATGATGAGTGTGCCCGTTTCGTGAAGGACTGGACCACGGTTGTGAGAAGCAAGGACTGGAGAGAGCCTTTGCTCAGTTGTAGGATAATAAGAGCAGACAAAAAAACAATAGCAAAGTGTCTCCAAAATTCAACACTCAAAAGTTAAGAAACAAGAAACCTGGTCTCCAAATTAATTCTGGAAAAACAACGAATGCACAAATAATTATAATAAACAAAAGCGCATTATGATATCACTTTATCGTCATAAATAATATCACGGATAATTCTACAGTAACAGAGGTTTCTGAGAGGCGTCAAAGCGAGCCCCGGGGCGGGCAGCACCGGTCATGATTAATTTATTGTTAATGAGCAGGCTGCTAAACACCGGACTCCGGTTAACTAACCACAATTACGATAACCCCCTCGTTTGAAAACTAACTGTAGTTTTAATTGTAGTTTTAAACTTGATGTACCATTTGTCTTGTGAGTGCAATATAATTGAATCAATGAACATGTGTTACCTACGTTCTCATTATTAAAAATTTTATCTTCATCATTTTACCCTGAAATCACCTGATTTTCGTTTTAGGTCCTCCCCTGTTAAGTTATACTTCTCGGTTATGTGCGTCGCTCATCCATCGGCTTAACTATCATAATATTCAGATTTTAAATTGACAGTCATTTTTTATAATTATCGTCATTTGTTGACTGGCCTGTTGGTCTAGTAGTTAGTGACCCTGACTGCTATGCCGGAGGTCGTGGGTTCGATTCCCACCCAGGACAAATGTTTGTGTCATGAGCACGATCATTTGTTCTGTGTCTGGGTGTAATTTATCTATAATATGTATTTATTTAGAAATATATAAGTATGTTTATCAGTTGTCTAGTACCCATAACACAAGATCTGCTTAGCTTAGGACTAGATGGCGTTGTGTGATAGTTGTGGAATATTATTATTATCTCTTTATTCATTTTATACACTTATTTGTTACATATTTAAGTATTTTTACAAAAAAGAAATAATAAAAACATTTAAAAATATAAAATAATAGCAGTCCACCAGCGTCGGGAACAGGGTCCGCTTATTATTATTTTATGTCAAGCAGTCTGACAACCAGTCTTACCATGGGGTATCGTATTACCCACTCACTGGGTTGTGGATGGAGGTCCGATAGCCAGTCGCTCCATGTAAAACACTGATATTCAGTTGCATTTGGTTCGACCCCAATGTTTTGTGTTACGCCACTGTAGCAGGAACTACAAACACCATGATCAGGGGATCAAGGAAATAAGGAATTGTAATAAATGAAAGGCGAGACAGATTTTCTTTATTTTAAGTATTTATTGTTATTGCTTGAATAATAGAATAGACAATTCCATTTTACGAACTTTATTGTAATTCACATCATTATTTTAGGCCTACTAATCAAACATGTTTATTTTGTTTATGTCTATTCATTATTACTTTGGACTTATGGATAGACATGCAGCAATATTATAATTTTATTTTTCTTTGGAACCTGAAAATTACCAGTACATATATTGTATTTATTCGTAATTCGAGATGAGAGCCTGGGGATCCGTCACACAGGTTATCCTAGTATGGACGCCAGTCTCTCACAAAGGAACACAATTATGCATATTTCATACTGTAATTTTGATTGTATTCATTGTAATGTGATCCTTTGTGTAGAGAAAAAATAAAGAATTTATTAGTATTATTTTTATGTCCCCTTTTAGGTTTTAATGGAAGCATCATATTCAACTAAAAATTTTAGAAATGAGCACATATTTTAGTAGATACAGTCAGTTACACCACCCTTAATACAAACCGTACCTTCATTGCAAAAAAAAAAACTATCTTGGAACCCAGTCAAATGCAAAGATACAGTGTAAATTGTCCAACAAAGACAGGAAATAAGATTGCAGAAACAAACTAAAAACTTAAGACAATAACGTATTCAGGATTCGACACGATTTTCACCATTTACCATTGTCGTAAGTCTTGTTATGCCGAAATCTAGTCTGTTGTAACACTATGGCTTTCTCTGGGCGATGTCGACTACTCGTAAACTTTACAGGACAATAAACGGGCCGTTACAAATACAATTGAGTCCTGTTACGGTTTATAGCAGTGTTATATTAGTGGTACTAAATCTAATTGGTAAATATGTCGATTTGATTCGATTAGAAGTCCATGATTTTGAATATTATAACATATTAAATTGTTTAAAGTAGTTAAGACGATAGTCTACCGAGCGCTCGTCCATACTAAAAGAGAAAACGTTTTCCTGCCCCTAGATGTTATCCTATCTCAATGATTTTTTAGAATGCTTCTGACACAGTAAAAAACTAGGTTTACAGGTTTTCATTTTTTCAAAATTTATAATAGTTTGAAAGTTACAGGCGCCTAAGAGTTACTATTTTTATGACAAAATCTTCATTGAAGTAAAACCTTTGTATTTTAAAAATAAAGAAGTTTTAGTAAAAAACAAAAACCTACAAACCTAAAATATAATATGCTGAAACTATTGACGCCAGAATCTAATAGATTGGTCGTGATTTAATATGTGAAAAACGTTTTCTCCCGAGAGACAAATTTCATATAAAAAATACTTACAGTCAGTCGCGAGGTGCAACGCTTTCTATCGCACGATCGGGTGTCGGGAAGGTGTGGTAGCGACAGCACGAGTTTTTCTAAATACCTATTTTCTTAAATGGCAGCCGGTATACTATCCTCTTAACTCAGGAATGTATGAATACCCCAAAATATAGTTTTCAGCGAATCTAAGTACCCAGGTATCCGGAGAAATCCGAATCTACTAATATTTGTATGTATGTATGTATGTCCCATTTCCACATCACAACGCAACGGCTAAACCGATTTTTATGAATCTTGGTACAGAGGGGAGCGTAGTTGCGGGTAATAGCTAGTTCTAGAATAGGCGTAGTTAGAAATTGAAATGAAAGAAAATTAAATAATTATTTACTTTTATATTGATGTAATATGTATTTATTTGTATTCAGTAAGTCGATTCTATTACGTCGAATTGTACAAAACTGGGACTGGCCAAACATGGACTTAAAAAAACTTATCAATACGAAAACCATACAGAGTTTATTTTTAGTCCTTCGCAATTAGGTTCACTTTTCTTTGTTATATAGATACTTTTTTCAAGATATTTAATTAAACAGTGTCTGTGTTCAACTAACCTTTTCTTGTAAAGATCGCGTGCACTCTATCAGAGTAATGTGTTGCCAGCTAAAAGCTCTCATTAAGCTTCGTAATTATGTGCTGTTATTGCATGTGGCAACTCATTAAACAAGTCCAAACATATGTCTAGCTACTTTATCAATAAGTAGATGATATTAAAATGCCTGTTTGTTTAAGCTCGGTTACTCATCTAGGTATTGACAGCAGAATAGCTATTCGAGCCAGCTTAGCTTGTGTTGTGTACAGCTGGGCTTAATACGGATCCCGTTCTAAGCTGGATGCCATTAGCTAAGCCTTTCAGTTTAATTAATTTAAGACTAATCGACTAAGTAAGATGACAACTAAATAATGGGTAGTTAATTTATACTTAACAAAAGCCTGTTTTATTTTCTTTTTATATAACTTGAGCAAAGTCCATGTTAGTTCAAAACATCTTTCAGCAAAGTAAATTTATCTTGAGAAACTTGAAAAACCTAACCTGGGGAGTATTTTTAAATATAAAAGCTCATCGTTTTTTTTATTGTACCATTATAAGATGTCCTAGAACAGAAAATCTGAAGACCAGTGACATCCACCAACGCGCACCATTCTGCACATGCGCAAGTGGTAGTGGTAGCCCATTACCTCTTATCAAGGCCTTCGTTGTCTGTGGAATATTAATGCTTATAATATGCTGAATCAAACATAGGTTCATAACATATCCAGCATATTTCACGATAAGTCAAAGCAGCTCAACGTCAGTGGTGCACATGATGCGTACACGCAGACCCGAGTGACGCACGATCCACGATGTTGTAACATTTGCTCCGAACGCTTCGCAGAACCTCGCCTTCGTCGCTCGCCGATATTTTACCGCATTGTGATCACTGTTAGTAAATATTCACTCATTATGTCCAAGGGAACATTTCGCAAATGCTTTCCTCTGTTTGAGAAACGATTAGCGCTAACATTTTTGTTGTTAGTTTGCCAAACGTCATAGGCTGCTTGTAACAATCGTCATTTTCTACAGCACCGATTTGTTTGTCTTTCTTAAGAACGCTGTGAGTTTGAAAATTAAATTACCAGCTTAGTATGAGACACTGAAAATAGATAGGAAGAAAAAGCAAATAAATGTACATATCAAGCTATGGTGGCCCAATGGTAACGGCCCTGACTTACGAGTGGTAAGTCCGGGGCGCACTTCGGGGAACCCAGCCGGGAGTCTTACTTTGTTTTTTTTTTTTAATTACCACTGTTCTCAAAACGGCGAAGGAAATTATTATGAGGAAACCAGCTTTTCCTAGTCAAACTTTTATATTTAGCCTTCCTAACGATGGCTATCAAGATATCCACAAATTATTACTTAACAAATATTTGGAAGAGATGTAATAACTACCAACACAGACTCCGGGACCGACAGCGTGGTGGATAACAATCCACTCCCTCACACAGAGAGGAGGCCTGTGTTTTAGAAAAGGGAACATAATAGGCTCATTTTACTTATTATTTATGCATTATGCAAGCTAAATATTACTTGCAGAATTCAAATATCAAAAAATTACACCCCAGTTAATTTACTATAGCGACATACAATGCAAATGTAGGTAATTTACTTCACATATGGGAAGAAGTTCCTCTCAAAGAGATGGTTTAGCATCAAATTACAAAGTATGAAAAGCATAAAATTATCGCACTGATGCCATCGGATCCCGAGGAGTCGATAATGTGGGAATTGATGCACGCACCTGCTTCACGCCTCGGTAAGCGACGCAACACTCACCAACATACATACACTAGTGCTACTCCACCATTAAGGACTTACCAACTGGAAAAAATACTGATTTAGTATATCGTCGTAAAGCTTGTCCCGTATACCAATTATATTTGGGGTCATCGCGGCATACTTTCTTCCTAGCTGTTGCCAGGGGTTTGACCCGCAACAAATCGAAAATTATCCCACGGGATAATCGAGATAAAAAGTATCCTATGTATTTATCCAGATTATAAACTATCTGTGTAACAAATTTCATTGAAATCCGTTCAGTAGTTTTCGTATGAAAGAGTAACAAACATTAACAAACTTTCACGTTTACAATATTAGAAGGATAGTAAAATTATACTCTTATACTATATTATAATATTAAAAAGAGGAAAACTTTGTATTTTTGTTTGTTTGTTTGTAATGGATAAACTCAAAAACTACTGGTCCGATTACAAAAATTATTTCACCAGTTGTAAGCTGCTTTGGTCCTGAGTGACATAGGCAATAGGGAGGGGGGGGCGAGCGAAGTCGCTGGGAAAAGCTAGTACTTCATAAAGACACTCGTCATCAGCCTATAAATGTTCCACAGACACAGGCTTCCTCTCTGTGAGAGGGAGTGTGCCATAATCCACCACGCGGGCCCAGTGTAGGTTGGTAGATGTCACATGTTTTCGAATTTTTAGTTTTACGACATGACGGTTTTCTCACGATGTTTTCCTTCACCGTTAAGAAAGCAGACCTTCATACTATTCCATTATTACTAATTAGAAAAGGCACAGATTTGTCAACCTCTAAATAAGTTCAACAAACATTCTGAACTCCACGCCATATTTATGTGACATTCGCTGAGCGTACAACTTTGCCCAATTAATAAATCTCGTTTATTGTCAAGCGACCATTTATTTTCAGGGATTGCTAAATTGTCTTTAATTAATTTTAATTGAGAGTCCTTACGAGTCTTTGCGAGGAATGTTATTGCGAACGCCCGCATGGACATCATGTGGGGACTGGGGTAAATATGACCCCCATACTTACGAATTCACACGAAAACCAACTTCACGGGTTGATTAATTTGTTTCTGCAGGTTTAATTAGAAAAGTAAAACAAACGGGTGTGCTTGTTTCCGTCCAGTTGTCAGAACACATTAAGGGACTGAAACGTTACGTTTTCATGAATGGAGATCTAAGAATCGCAACAGAATTAGCTCTTAAAACCGTTCAGCTACATTTACTTCCAAAGAAAAAAGCCGAACCCGAGACGCACTGTATCGTCGACACAATGATTTGGCTACAGTTTACAGAAGCCGCCGTGTAAAATTTCACTAGCTAGAAATCCGGCTGTTTTCCGGGCTTCCCGGCGCATCCACAATGGCGTCCCTTCCGGCCAGGTTCCCGCCAAAACAGAAATAAACTGACCCAGTTGCGCGGGCGCACGTCCGGCCCGCGCGCGCTCCGTCTACGATCTGCATTTCCGGTTCACTTGTAATTTTTTATGGCTTATGATTTTTTCAATCTGCCTGTCATAATGAAACATGGTGAAACTAATTATATCGCACAGTGAATGTTTCCTTGTGGTTTTTGTTCAAGCTTGTTATACGTTTTGTAGGTTGACATGTTATTTATACGTTCATAATGAAATGCCTAGTTATTTGATATTGCGACGGCTTCCAATGCTGATACATATCATGATGAAACGGACATAACAACAATTGGCTAAAGTTATAAAAGTAAACAGAGGGGAACGGCTAGTGCTTGAGCTAGATTCTTGTCAACGTTTTATGTTCCTAAAATCAGTCGTCTATGATATTATTTCCCTTCTAAGAATACTTTTCAGACTTCTAAGAAAATAAATAATACAAGTAAATATGTTTATCTGACTTATTGTTAATTTTGGAGTAAGAACAATTCATTGACAGCAAACAATTACTTTACCTTGGGTATGATTTAAGCTATCACCAATTTAATTTGTTTTGTGTCTCCTAAAAAATAGAATTTGTCCCCAAAATAGTAGATTTGCCACCAAATTGTAGTCACCAAACAATATAAAATCAATTCCATAATAAATCACCTGAAATCTTGAAGAAATAGGGTCTAGTACCAAATTTGTCCTCATAATGGCTCGACGGAGCCCCGCTTCGCGGGGCTCCTATTTCTGCGTGCAAGGTTTAAAGGAACCTAACCTGTCCGTGTCGGGGTGCCCCAAGTCCCGAGCTCGCTTCGCTCGCTCTTGCAGCCTAGGTCAAATAACTGATAACTACCTGTCATGCTGTCATCATCGTTTCAACATTTTGTTTATTTTGTTACTAATTACCACCTTACAAGGAAAATAATTATAATTATATAATTTGGTAATTCATACCTGGGAACACTTTTTGTTTATCTGAGGGCGAAAATATTTCGTGGTGATAGATCTATTTATTAGGTGATACAACTTGGTGACAAATCTAAATTTTGGTGACAGAAAATATAGTTCCCCTTTACCTTTAACCACATTAAGACATTATATTGGCCTGCTTTTATCCTCATTGACTGTATTTTAAACTTGAAAAATACATGCTCACCAAAGAGGCTATAAGGCTTCGCAGTACCCATAATAAGTGCAATGGAAACACTTCAAATTGAGATCTAGATAGTAACCAAAAAGTATGAAAATGTATGTGTGATTTGAAATCATTATTCTGGGAGCTCTTTTATAAAAACATCACTTCCCCAACCATAACCACCATTTTATCGCCGTAAGTATTAGAAAAAAAAACAATAGAAAAATACACATAGGGTGCACAAAGTATAGCCACATACGAGTATGTGTACATTATGAAGAGGTTTGCATAACTTGCGTGCTTTTTGGAGCGGAAAGGGACGCATTGCCTCACGACGTGACCTTGTGGCGGCGTGCTGCGCGGGCGCGACCTACAAAACATCTGGATCTTGCATCAAAGGACACAGTTCATGAGTCCTGGCCTGAAAGTGGCTGAAAGCATCATATCTTAAGAGTTAAAAAATCAATTACATTACAAAACACGTAACATTCAAAACTTGATGTGAAGTAACGTTTTGCTTCATCCTTTTATCCAGATATCCGGAAGTATTGTCTGGAGAAAAGTATTTATAGAGAGAGACTATCACAAAAACATAACATTTCAACAGTAACATTCAAAACATTATTGCGTGGTGTTGTCTTTTCAAATCCACCTAAGGGTGGTTCTCGAAAGAAGATTAGAATTTCTAACTGACCATAAGAAGTTAGGTAACTAAGCGAGACCATTTCAAGAGATACTTTGGGCGCTGAAGAGCTCTTTTAGAAGTATCCTGTTTCAAAATCTATTAAATAAGTAAGTCATACAGACATGTAGGTGCCTCTATACGCTTTTTAGAGGGTTTGACAACGCCCAAACTTCGAACTTACACAAAAGACCAGATTATCTCAGGTGACCAAAGTTTCATAATGAAAGAACAACCAGTTGACCTTGTCATCTCTATAGCAACTGGCGACGTGTCCTAGAAAATAACATCTGGATGTAACATGAAAGGCAATCGACACCAAGAGGTCCTGAATAGGCCTCCTGTGTTCTATAGTTACTTGTCAATATTCTATTAAGAAATAATGTAATGTGGTCTTCTACAAATATGTTGAAAATTATGTTTTTTTTTTCTTTTTAGCTTGCTAAAATCATCAAATGAGTCCTCCCCTCCCACCCAGGGCAGGGCAGGAGGCACGGTCAGACTTGTATAGACTAAAAATATCCACGGTGTCCTTCAATAGCTCTTTACATTCCGGGGTCACGGTAGCTTGATAGTGTCGCGACCCCGGCAGGATTTGGCCCAGGAATTTTACTTTTTTTTTAAAACAGACTCATCCTGTGCATTCGTTTAAACGGTTTTTTCTCTTGCTGTCCACCACAGCTATCTATGTACTTTTTATTGTGCTTCTCAATGTTTCCTTTTAAAATTATGTTAGCTTCGACCAGAACTCTGCTACCTAGTGGCATCTGACAGGGGACCTCGAGGTACAGGTGGTGTTCTCCACATTTGTTTTGTAAGATAAAATAACATCATTAGATTTCATATTCTGAACGATTTCTCAGATAAGAGTACATATTTAGATTGATTCAGTACCTACATTATATTTGTGTTGATTAAAATTATGGATGTATTTTTTTATTTATTTAAGGATAGGTTCATGGTTGTCCACTATCTTGTCTGATGGTGTTAGTTCAACAGGGATACCTAAAACCTTAAATTACACAATATGAACAAATAAAGTTTCTTAAGCCTAAAGCCTCCTGCAGGCACACGCGATTAATCGCGCGGGGCGACATGTCGCGGTCCATTCGCAGTACATTTAGAGTGGAAATTAGCTTGGCTCATTGTCGCAGCGCGATTAATCGCGTGTGTCTGCAGGAGGCTTAAACCCCGAAATTCAATACATTTCAACCGTATTTTCACACGAGTAAACTAAACTTTTTGTTCTCAACTACAAATTCTGTCCTCGAGGCGTTTTATACTTTTTTTCTTCTATACACGGCTAGTTTTACCGGCCTGTAATTAAAATGTAACACCGGTAGTCGGGCGTATGTTTTATATCGTCTATCAAATAATAACTCATAAATAGTGTTTTAGTGCATAATAATGTAACGTCATTAAATGTTGATGTCCCTTTGCCTGATCGATGTGACGAGACTGTTGATTTTTTAATTAATACTTTTATGGCTGCCTTGTTGCTAGTTAGTCTAGAAACGAAAACGCGCCTGCTTGTCCTCGGATGTACCTAATTCCAAAAGCTTGAACATGTACCATGACCAAGTCTATCTCAATTCTACCAGGAATAGACTGAGTTATTTCTATACAATTCGTGATTTTCTTTACTAAGGCTGGACCCGTGGACGACTGAAGCATAGACACCTTTTAAACATCCCTAAAACCTTTCCCTGATGAAACCTTTCTAATTTTGTCTATTCTTCCGTCGACAAAACCCGTTTCTACGGTGTGGTAGTACGCGTACAGGTTAGGAATATCTCAGTAGATATCGCACAAAAAGTCTGGATGTGTGCCCAGTGTCTGAATCACGCTGGATGCAAGCCGCTTCCAACTGGTCCTACCAAAAATCTATAGGAGAGGCCTATGTCCAGCAGTGGATGTCCTACAGCTGAAATGATGATGCAGATGAGCCCCATTGATGACAACTCATAGTTTCTAACTACACTCGAGAGCAATGAATCCGGGTCACTTAAAGAATCCTAAAAATCTCGGAAACTAAAAATGCTAGGTTAATGCAATAAATTGTATTTAATAGACAATGTAATACTCCTTAAATGAAGGTATTAAAACTTCTTAGTTATTGTAAAGTTATATCATAAAAAAATCAAATTTGAAAAAGGGCCACTTTCGAAGATGGACCTACGAAATTACAGCATTTGGTTTTGCTTTTGTTTGTAATCTGTCATTTATGTGGGTACATAAACCATGTTGATAGTGCTCTATATTCATTATTCAAGCTGAAATTATGTCGCTTACGTCTGAAGAATGCACCAGAATACTTACAATGCTGGAAACCGGCCGGAGTCAGCGCGATACAGCCAGGACTGTCGGTGTGTCGCTGTCAACAGTACAAAGAGTTCTCCGACGTTACGAAGAAACTGGTTCTAACCTACGCAGACCAGGAACGGGCAGAACCAGGTGTACCACAGCACGAGAAGACCGATACTTGGTGAACACCATGCTTCGAAATCGCTTTCTCACAGGAACTGAACTCACCAATCAGTTTCGACGCCTCGGAGGAAGTAACCCAAGTGCATGGACAGTAAGACGTCGACTTGCTGAATCTAACTTAAAACCCCTTAGACCTGCAAACGGCCCTAAACTGGAGCGTGGGCATCGTATTTCAAGATTAAGATATGCCCAGAGCCACGTAAATTGGAGTATTGAAGATTGGTCAAAAGTTATGTTCTCCGACGAATCAAAATTTATGCTCTACAAACACGATGGAAGACACAGAGTGTATCGAAGACCAGGGGAAAGATTCAAGCAAGCATGCATCGAAGAAAAAGTAGCCTACGGTGGTGGGTCTGTACTTGTGTGGGCCGGAATTTCTTCTGAAAGTCGCACAGAGCTGGTGATCATAGAAAACGGCTCTTTAACTAGCGTAAGATATGTGGAAGAAATCCTCAATGATCACGTTGGTCTATTTATGGTCAATTTAGGTGAGGATGCTATATTTATGCATGACAATGCCCGACCTCATACAGGTAGGATTGTGAATGACTACCTTCAAGAGATGAACATTACTCGTATGGAGTGGCCAGCGCGCAGCCCGGATATCAACACGATCGAGCATGCTTGGGACGAGCTAGGCAGATGCGTAAAACAACGAAACCCTCCCCCAATCACGCTTCGTGAGCTCAAAATTGCTCTCACAGAGGAATGGGAGAATATTCCCCAAAATCGTATAAGGAACTTGGTGTACAGCATGCCAAACCGCGTAAACGCAGTAATGGAAGCACGAGGAGGCAATACGAAGTATTAAAATTCAAGAAAATCGTAATAAAGTTCAAAAATTTCATGTTTCCTATTTTTGTTTTAAGGAGAGATCAGCAGTTTTTTTCTTTATGTAATTTTGTGTTAATAAAATGTATGGTGACTCATATTTTTTTTACTTTCATTTAAGGAGTATTACATTGTCTATTAAATACAATTTATTGCATTAACGTATCATTTTTAGTTTCCGAGATTTTTAACATTCTTTAAGTGACCCGGATTCATTGCTCTCGAGTGTAGCTAGCTAGCCCCCAATATTTATTGGCGAATTGATTGTGTGTATCTTGCCTAATACTTCGAAGATGACTAACGTTATATTATGTTATTTTTATGGCGAATGCTAAGACTATAATAAAAAAAAAAACTTCTATAAATGACGGAAAAATGTTCTTATTAGGTTAATAACCAAAATTAGCATCATAGACACGATTGCTATCCGCTTGCCTATTTCACATCACCTCATAGTCTGATAATTAATTTCTTACTCGTAAATCAAGTAGCAAAACGCACTAAATCAATATTTTTAACCACTATATTTCTAGATTACAGCCAGATAGACATAAGTGCTGAAATAGCAAGGTCCAAGTGTGCGATCAAACGATATATGAACCAATATAAAACATAGGTGTATCGAACATAAAGTTGAGAAACAAACAATTACAGTTTTTATCGCGTTAACTTTAAGACTGATGATAGTGACTTAATTTTACAACATTTAGGTAGCGTAATTTTAATTCCCTTACAATTTCAAAGTTTTATGAAATTTTATTGTGACTCGTCATTTGGCTAGGAATCTTCTATTTATCCAAACTTTCTGATTAAAAAAGTAATTAACATTTTAAGTACGTGTCAATCATTTTTTTGAATACTATGCTTAGTGTGATTTTGAGTAAAGGATCCTATTTATTTTATTGAAATAATTTTCTATTCACACACACTAAATATCGACACACATAATTCACACACGTCAAAATGAGTCGCTGGAATGAAACACTATAAATAATGCGGATAAAGTATTTCATCGTTTCTTGTTTTACCTGCGATGCTTCTCTTTTTCATACTAAGAATATAACCTGTTGGTTTCAAGTAGAATTATAATGATATTTGTATAAATTACCGTTAATTTGAAATATGAATTGGTTTGTCATAAAACACCTACCAAAACGCTAAAGCATATGGGTTATGCGCACTTCATCCCATTTTCACTTCATCTCGTGTTAGCATTTGGTCCTATTCGCATATAGTGTCCCATTTGCAGTTAGTCTCATTTACTGTTCGTCCCATTTGCATTTCGTCCAATAGTTTCTCATGGACCAAACTGTATGCCTTTGCAATATTGTTATAAGTTGACGAAATACTTCGGAACTATTGTCACTTGCCCAGACAAATCAAACAAAAACATTACATCAAAGAGTTGACAGTACTCGCACATTAAAAAATACCAAAAAGTTATAGTAAGTACAAACCTCTAGTAATATCTAGCTAGACGCGCCCCCGCAGCGGAAGTAGCTGTTACGAAATTAATGTGGCTCTAATTAAATAACAAGCTCCCAGCTCCCGTGGCCGCCATCTTGTCCTTACTGTCAAAATAGAACTTCCCTGTCAACAGTAGCCCACTTCTGTGTAAATGTAAACTGGTCTTTTTACCATTGAAATGATTGTGTGTGTAGTGTTTAGAATTGTATGTCGAAAGGTTTTGAGTTTGTGTGATGGATGTTTGGGCATGTGTCGAAGATTCTTTACAATAACAATGGATTATCTACATTATCCTGATGGTTTCATTTTTAATATGACACGATAATTTTCATAACTAAAGAAGAAATGCGTACATACATTACCGCAGGAATATCAGAATATTTCTTGCTTTAAAATTGTGTTTTCTTGTTCATTTAGCGATTGTTACCGTACTAGTGTTTACAGAAAACAATAGCTTTCAAAACTTTCTTACAACAAAGAAACTTTGTAAAACCTGTTCCTAAAAAACTGCAAAGTCGTTGCTCTAACAACAATAAGCGAGGGAACATTCCTCCAAGGTACCTCACGACCTCCTCGCGATACATTTTCAGGAAGTACACAAAAATCTATATTTATCAACCACAAAGACCATTATTGTCACTTTGTTAGAACAAAAATCGGTCTCTCGCGAGATAAGAGCGCGGCGCGTTTGTCGGCGCACTTCAAAGGCTGCGCACGCGTCTCACACAGACACGTTCGGAGAACGAGAGGTCCGGAGTTCGAGCCTGGCCCCGGCTAATCAGCCACCGATACGTCGCGTTTAACTAATGTTCTTGGAATATGTGACGATTTGCGCAACTAAGAAAAAACTTAGGTACACAGCTATTTATTTTAGATATTTAAATTATTTCTATAGCGTATGTTAAAGGTGGGCCAAGCCAACGAAATACATCCAAAAAGAAAATATATTGATTATTTACATGAGCCTGTAGTAAAAAAAAATAGTACTAATATTAATAGAAATTTTCTTCTTGCTACGCAAAAGTGAAATTCGTAGCAATTTGCTACGAAATATTATTCTACGTAGCACCCAAATAAATGACCTAAAATTCTGACATCCAAGTATGCCTTTGTACTCAAAACGTTATTATATTGTTACCCTTTAGTCATCTCCTAAGATAACCAAAGAGTTGGCATAAGTTTTAGAGAAAAGAACCAGCATTCGTTTTCATCAGGGCTGCAAGGCGTTAGGCCAAAATTAAAAAAGTTTTATTTCTATTCTAAATGTAGTAGGTACTAGACATGGTAATACAGAATGTGGATAGAATTATACTTTAATTTACTTTGTCTTTTTGCTGTTCAGTTTACCCTGTTCCTTCTTTTTCCAAAATTATCGTTTTCACAGTGTAACCACAAAACTTCAGAACAAATCTGTACTACCAACATTAAAATCAAAAATAAAAGGCCACTCAACTAACATTTCAATGGTGTTCACCGGTCACCTAGTAGCATTTCGGTGGCGAGGTTTGAGTGGTGGCCCCATTGGTGATTACGATCGTTATCTATAACCATCGACACGAGCGTGCGCCGCTCGACAAATTGCTACCAATTCATTTGTACCTTTTGTTTAGGATGAGTCGGGATTTTTTGAGTTGTACTCTAAGGTTGGTAGAAAGCGTGTTGTGTTACTTACATGGAAATTTAATTGTGTTTCGAGTTCTGATATTTGGAGTTCAATATCTTGATAGATAACTGAAAAGCTTTTATGTGGAGAATATAGGAGAAGCAGAGTCCGCACTCTTTGCTTCTTTTTGTTTGAGATGGGTTTTGATGTATAATATTTAATTATTTGTTTTGTTCAATTAATCACAGAAATTCTTACATAATTATTACCTAATTATAAAAAACCCTATATGTACACACTACCTTTAAAAACTAAAAATAAAACTAAAATATTTACAAAAATAACTTATTTCAAATTAAAATTAAAAATTTACATGGCGTCAAAAAATTCATCCACATCGCTGTCAATGGGGAAAGCGCCCAGAACGCTGGCAGCATTGCCACGTTGAATGGCAATGCTGATCCTTTGACCGAGAAATAGGCCAGCCCTCTGGTCACGAGAGGCGTCAACTATACGCTTGGCGATGTCTTTGAAGACTCGGTGGGCACTCGGACCCCATGGCCCTAGTCTTTCAACCCCAAACGGCTTAAACACATAGCTAGAAGTCAAGCCATGTTGCCGTTTTGATGTTGAATCTAGTCTAGATCAAAGGTGAGACAAAGCCTAAGATTAAGCGAGCTTACCCAGAAGAAGCCTGTTCACTCTAACTTTGAAGTGAGTTCAACTCTTTTGCTGTGCGCATTATGAAAGAAGATTCAGCCTCAGCCTTAAATGTTCCCACTGTTGGGACACAGGCCTCCTCTCTGTGAGAGGGAGTGGGCCATAATCCACCACGCGTGCCCAGTGCGGGTTGGTAGATGTCACATGTCTTCGAATTTGATGGTTCTAGGACATGCTGGTTTCATGACGATGTTTTCCTTCACCGTTTTGAGAGCAGTGGTGATGAAATAAATTACACAAAGTAATGCGACAGGCCGGGTTCGAACCCACGACCTATAACTCGTAAGTCGGGGCCGATACCACTGGGCCGCCACTGCTCTCAAGTGAAAGAAGAAAATAAGTTGAAAGAAGATTGGAATAGAATAGAATAGAATAGAATATACTTTATTGTACACCAAAATTAATAAACAGAGTTTTTACAATATTGTTAATCCTAAGGGTACAACGGCGGTCTTATCGCTGATAGCGATATCTTCCAGACAACCTCTTAATGGACTAGAAAAAATACTTAAAAAACAGGGTAGTTAGTGGTGCACAGAAAATACATGCACAATATCAATGTGCCAAAAATAAAAAACATTGGAATGGATTGGAATTGGTGGAATGGCAACTAAGTGCGGATAGTAATTAGCAGTACGAATAGATGTCCGATTTTGTAACTAGCCCATGCTTTCCCTATTTGGTCAATGGTCCCCTATGTCTAAATATACATATAGTAGTCTTTATTAGTCTTTAATTATTCATATTTTTTATTTTTTTAGCCGTGCTTCGGGCGATTGGATTTCCAATTGGCTTTATTGTCTATCTATTCAATGTAAATATCAAGATTTATTAGAACTACACACATATCCGCCAAGGCCTGCAATAAAATCCGTTATGATTGATTAAGCAATCAAGTAATAACTTATTTAAAAAATAAATTGTCATATACAATCTTAAGGCTGCATTAACATCTTAATATACAAACCTATGTATGTATATTGCAACTACTGCATGAGTCACAATTGCTCTCAGGACACACCTCACATTTAGTAATGAATATTAAATTTATTGCTCTGTTATGAGCTAATAACACTGTTTATTCATAATTATCCGCGCGACCAGTTTTAAGCATTTATTTGCATACCGTATTTTACCCAGAGGCGCATATTTCTTGTACGTTTACTTACACCATTATTTTAAATACAGCCTCTTTGCTTTTCTTCTATATTTACTGTGCTTCCGCTTTTTATGTTGGTAAATTAGGGATTCATCTAGCAGATAGTTTCATACATTTTCTGTTTGTTTTATTTTTGATCTTGTGGATAGAGTGCATTTGTTCTTGGTACGGAGTGTTTAAGCAGCTGGTTTTCTGAAGAATCTGTCTGCAAAAAAGAACGTAAGTTAGTGTCTACTATACATTGTATACGAGGTTAAACAATTGTGTTGGGATTTTTGAACAGTTGAAAGTTAGACCAGACCTTAGATATCCCTCTGATATTTCAACAAATCTCATTGCTGTCTTTGGCAAACCTTTCATGAAACGCCAAGATGCACTTCTTTGACTATAATTCTCACATATTCGTTCTCAGATATAAATCAAATAAGAACAGAAGTCAAAAGAATGTGTATTGATATTGCAAAAGCGTCATGCGGTAATAATATGGCAGATTTATAAATTGAATAGTGCATTAATAATAAATATTGATCCGTTTCGCACTGAACATATATACTGAAAATATTCATTTCCTTTTACATGTTTAACCAACACAAAGGAAGACGTATTTAATTGAATATATTTTAAAGTGTTATCTATCGAAATTTTTATTCAGACATTCATGTCAACCAATATCTGGAAGAATGTAAATAATGTAGTAGGTACCACAGATTACAAAGTACAGAATAAAATATAGCTGCTAATTAATCCATCTTTGCCTGAACTACATTATGATAACAAAACATTTGAGCAGACAAAACAATGATAAACACTAATTAGTATATTTTTTTTCAATCATTATCAAGTCATTGAAATAAAAAAAAAATATTCATGATGATTCAAGTCTCCTATTTGAAACTAAATGATAGTATTACAAAAACAAATAAAGTGTGAAAAAGCATAAGCTCTAACCATTAGAAAGCTTAGTTGAAGCCTTAGCCGATCACGAAACAGGCTACCGTCTTGTTAATATTATAATTATTTCCCTAATGTGAATTGCAAAATAATCCAGCGCCTTCCGGTCTATAATTACGTACATACGTCTAACATTTTATATGTACACTTATCCGAATCTATATCTACGTATAAAAAGTTTATAGTGATCTCACATTCGTCTTAGATGAATTTATTTATTCGTTCAATGCAGAAGAATCAATAAAAGCAAGTCATAATTAAAAAAAGTAATATAACACTTTCTTCATTTCTGAACTAGATAAAAACAATAATGTTTTAAGGCTGCAAAAGAAAACAAAAGAACGTCATTTTTTTTTTTTTTTTTTTTCCTTTCTTTGGCCCGCACGGTTTGTGCATTAGACCAATGTCATGTTTCTTTTTTTTTTTATTCAGTAAAGGTAGGGAAACGGGATTATATTAAAATTATTGTAAGCGGAATTACGGAATTTAGGATATAGGATCAGTAGGGATACAATCAAAAATGAAAATAATGAATGATGAACTAAAAAACAAAAACATATTTACAAAACAACAAAAATTACAATTTAATGTCATTGAATATAATGAATGATACTATACATTTATATACAGGTAAACTATTTGTACAAAGTAGAGAAAATATTGAAGTAGGAAAAGGAATACGGAGATATATAAGGTCACTAAGAAAGGAAGAACGGTCATATAGATGACAGGAGAAAAAAATGTGGTTTAAGTCACCCACATCCATACCACAAGAACAACTGGGATCGTCTTTAATTTTAAGTCTGGCAAGATGAGCTGGAGAGCAAACGTGACCCAGCCTCATACGTATGAGGGTGGAAGTCTCCATCTTGCCAAACTTAGCCTTACCAAACCACGGTTTGTCCGAAACATCGGGTTGAATCATGTGAAAATACTGCCCTTTCAATGCACTGCTCGCTTCCCATGCCACCTTCCAGGTGTCCCGAAGAAAAGTTTTGGGTAGTTCTAAAATATCTTCACAAAAAATTTTATTTGGTACTATGTCCCCACACTGCACCGCATCACCTGCGAGAACGTTCGCCACTTCGTTACCCTCAATGCCAGTGTGGGCTGGAACCCACGCAAAAAGTAAGTCATTCCCCTTGGAAAAGATTCTGTACGCAAATTCCTTTATTGAAAAAATTATAGGAAAATGGGACTTATCTCCCAACAGGCATTTATCAATGGCTTGAAGAGCACTTTTGGAGTCTGTAAAAATGATAGCCTTTTTAAGTTTAAAAACTTGGATGTATTCCATAGCCTTTAAAATTCCAAAACATTCTCCCGTAAAAACGGAAGTCTCCGGAGGGAGTTTTACTTTTTGCACGATGTTATACTGGGGATGATAAGTGCTTACCCCAACACAACTCGTTGGAGAAAGCTTTGAAGCGTCAGTAAAAATATTATGGTAGTCTGAATATTCAGTAAGAAAATGATTAAAATTTAAACTTATGTCGGGGTCGGATTTACTAACGCAGTTGAATTTAATATTAGGCCTGAACAGTAAACTATCATAACTACAGCTAAATATGGGGAGTTTGTTAGACCGATGAATTGGAGAAGATAGAGAAAGGTATTTTTTGTAGCTAATAACTAAACAAGGAGCACGTTTATGTGACCAGTAATCTGAAGATTCCATTAGCGATACTAAAAGGTGTAGTTTAGGAATGAGAGGGTGAGCAGAAAACTGTATAATCCGGAACAAATATTTATCAGAAAGATATTGTCTTCTAATTTGTAAAGGAGCTTCTCCACATTCCACTTGTAAAGCATTTGTAGGACTAGATTTCATGGCACCTGAAATTATTCTTAATGCTTTATATTGGATGCAGTCCCATTTTTTAAAAGCCATAACGCTACCTGGTTCAAGAGCAAATGACGCATAATCTAATGAACTTCTAATTATTGCATTATAAATTAATTTGAGTGAAAAAGGATGTGCACCCCACCACACTCCAGATAGGCATCTCAGCATGTTTAGGTGCTTTTCACATTTATTAGTAATAAACTCACAATGGGGAACACTACTTAGTTTTGAATCTAAAATTACACCCAAATATCTGAAATTGTCTGTAAATGGAATGGGAATATTGTTAAAGTGGATATTAATAAGGGGAGTGTTTCGTTTTCGGGTGAATAACACAGCTGCGCTTTTAGATGTTGATAGCTCCAAACCATTAAGATGCAACCAAGAACCCAATGCGGATAGTGCGGAATTCATATCAAAACTAGCTTGTTCAATAGAATGGTTTGTAGTATATAACAACAAATCATCGGCATATTGAAGTACCCTAACATAATTAGATAGCGCTGAATCTAAATCAAATGTGTAAATGTTATATAAAAGCGGACTGAGTACAGAACCCTGTGGGAGACCTCTCCATACAATTTGAGATACCTCGCGGTTCCCTACTGACATGTTGACAGACCGTTCAGCCAGAATATTAATGATAAAATTCAGCAAGTTTACTGGAACCTGCAAGGTCTTTAATTTATGTTGTAAGACTGATAAAATCACATTATCGTACGCTGCATTTATGTCGAGAAAAACCGCAACGGTATCTTGATTATTAGTAAATGATATTCTAATATCAGATGTTAATATGCTTATACAGTCAGTGGTACTTTTTCCTTTCCTAAAGCCATACTGTGATTCTGCCAGAAGGCCCTTACTTTCCACAAACCATTCCAGGCGATTTTTAATTAAATGTTCAGCTAATTTTATGAGAATTGAAGATAAAACTATGGGACGATATGATGAAACATCAGAAGGCGTTTTATTTGGTTTAAGGAATGGCAACACTGTTTGACGTTTCCATTCAACTGGGACGTTTCCTGTTTCCATCACAGAATTAATGAGTTGTAAATAATAGCTAAGAATGTTATCATTTAAATGAGAAAAAAAGGAATATGGTATGCCATCAATGCCTGGGGCTGAATCCTTAGTTTTGTTAATAACAGCCTTTAATTCAGTCAGTGTAAACGAAGAATCTAGCGTTGAATTAATATTTTGGTTATTGGTTATGAGAGATAAGTTATTCTCAGGAACCCAAGGAGGGGCTAACTTATCTAAAAAGTTGCTGGCTAAAGAATCAGGGATAGGAGAATGGTTGTTGTAAATGGATCTAAATCTACGAATATATTGCCAGACAATTGTGGGGTGAGTATTCGGTGAAATAGATAAACAAAAGTTACGCCAAGATTCAAATTTCTTTTTCTTAATTAGTTTGCGAGTTTCTGAGATTATGTTCGTAAGAATTTCAAAGTTAATATCTGACATATCATGGTTATAATTATATTCAGCCCTTTTACGTTTTTTAATTACTTCACTGCATTCTGAGTCCCACCAAGGAGGTGATGGAATTGCAGTGACATTGTTATTTTTTCTAGGAAATACTTCATTCGCCGCTTCAATCAATATGCATGCCAAGGCTTCAGCACAACTATTTTGGTTGTCATCAGAAATAACAGGCAATGAAGCAGCCTTTCTGTCAACAATATCTCTATATTTCTCCCAGTCATTACTGTTACTATTGGGTACTTTATGTTTGAGACTTGATTTCCGTTTTGATGCATTTGATTTGGAAAGAGGGTAAGAAATTACTATTGGAAAATGATCGCTACCAAAAGTAGAGGCCAGGGTATGCCAAGTTAATGAAGAAGCCAGGTTTGGAGAACAGATAGAAAGATCAATTGCGCTTTGGTTCTGGTTAGGATCTGAACGACGAGTGGGTGCCCCTGAATTCAAAATACATAAGTTATGAATGTCTATAATATCTAGTAATTGATCCCCATAAGAATTAGATATTGAACAACCCCATGATTGATGATGACAATTAAAGTCCCCCAGTATTAAGAATGGCTTTGGAAGAAAAGAAAAGAGATTGTGCATCTCTTGTAGTACAGAAGAAGAGGGGTGAGGAATGTAAATAGATACAAGGCAAGTGTTATATACTTGTATAGCTACAATAGATATTTCCTCACTATGAGGAGGTAATGTCACTAATGAAAAAGGAATAGAATTCTTGATAAGTATGGCTACACCACCATACCCATCAGATCTATCTTCTCTAATGGTTAAATAACCATTAATTTTAAAAATGTGATAGGATTTGAGCCAAGTCTCTGCTAGAGCAAAGACAAAAGGTTCATATTTGTTTAATAAATATATGACATCACTTTTTTTGTTTACTAGACTGCGACAGTTCCACTGGATTATTTTGGATGTGTTGTCCATTATAAATAAACTGGGGTACATTAAAAGAAGAAGCAGCGTTGGACGGTGAAATGTTGAACTGAGAAAGAAGACTGTTTAATGCTGAAAGAAAATCATTTAGAGAAAAATTTGAATTTTTATCAATATTTTGATTATTTAAGGCACAACCATTTGAAGGTTGGTGAGAATTAAAATCTTGAATTATGGAATTGTGTGCTTGTTTATTGTATCCTTGTTCAAATTTGGGAGGGGAGCGTGGTTTAAGAAATACAGTTTTTTTGTAGCTTGTAGTAGTAGGTAATTTGTTGGATGAAGAAATGGTAGGAATGTTTTTTGCAGGAGAAGATAAAAGAGTGTCAGCATATGATTTAGTAACAGCAGGATGAAGTTTTGCTGCTTCAGCATATGAAACTGAATTATGAGCCATATATGTTTTAATCAATTTTTGCCTTGAAAATTCAGGGCAGGACTTATTGGTGGCAAAATGATATCCGTCACAGAGGCAACATGAAGCATTCCCTTCATCTGTTTCACAACTATCCCCAGTGTGTGCCTGGCCACATCTGAAACATCTGGGTTTGGACCTACATTGCAATTTTGTATGACCAAAGCGGCAGCAACTAAAACACTGTACTGTAGGGAAGATATATAGTTCTACAGGTAGAGCATTATAACAAATAAAAATTCTCTTTGGTAAGATCTGTCCGTCAAAAGTTACCACGATGGACTGTGATGGTTTCCAAGTTGTGGTGCCATCTACAATTGATTTGAAATTTAATCGCCTTATTTTTAAAATAGGACCACATCCAATTGGTACCGATATATTGTCTATGACTTCCTCCGGAGACCATTCCGCAGGAACCCCACGCACTAAGCCCATTCTAGTAACGTTAAATGTGGGAATAAATGCTTTAAAATCGTGTTTTTCAAGGCTATCATGGTTAATAAAAGAATTTGCGTTTACAAAATCAGAAAAGGAAATGCTTATTTTATTTCTCCCAATTTTCTTGACACTGCCATTTATTATGTTTTGAAAATTATTCTGTTTTAAAAACTTCCCGAATGCGATGGGATGCAGTATGGAACCATCATTTGAATTTGTAAGTTTTTTTTGTACATGTACAACAAAAGGCGCACTGTCCGTTTTGCTGTACAAGTTTCGGCCGATTTGGGCGGGAACTGGAGTCTGAGTTGGGGGGGTCTGAGAAATTGGCAATGAGATAGTAGAGGGGGCATTCCGGGTATTTATTTCGTTTTCAATAGTGACACTCGTGTCCACCGTGTCCGTACAAGCACAACCCGAAGTTTCGGATCCGAGGCCTTTCCGGGTTCTACGACGTTTATTGCAATGTTTGCACACATGCACACGTACACTCCGTTTCAGAGCTTTGGATGTTGATGACCCATCTGTTTCCATTCCTGATTCATTTGATTGAATTGTAACATAACTGCCTGCCGGGGGAACAGGGTCCCCCGGATCAGGCGGGTCATTCATCTTAAGCTATAAATACAATAAAAAACACTTACCACTACAGAAGGAAGATAGAAAACACTAAAACTAAATTAAAAGAGTTAAACTACGACACTAAAACTACGATTACTGATACTATAAATAGTTAATTTCAAGTTTAAAAATGAGCAGCAAAAAGAACGCGTCCGTCAAGTACGAGTTTCCCGCGCTTTTTTTCAAAAGAACGTCATGGAATATAAAATAAGTTCGCAGAGTTTTGAACCAAGAAGTTTCTAAACGCATTTCTTGCTTGCCAGTTTTCTTGCAGTTAATTTTTTTCGAAGAATAAAGGAACATGTTTTGACTTTTTTTTTAAATTTTATCATGTAAATCTTTAGCTATTTTATTTTGCAAGTTGTACTAGTAAAATATAGTTTGCATTTCGCACATATCCTGACTAAAAGGAAGCTTTCATTTCGTGCTTTCCACATGTAATTTGCGAAGAAGTATTTGTCATTTGCCACTTGTTACTGAAGCCACTATATTGTGATAAATTTCCAAGATCTAGTTAGTCTAACAAACTCACACAAATATTACCTGAACCTAACATAACTCCTTACCACCACTAAGGAAGCTGAGAATTTCCATATAACGGGTAAAGTCAGCTGCATCCAGGTTTCAATCGTTATAAAATCACATAGCATTGTGAAGGTTCTATTAAACTCGGCGGCAGTAACTCATTGCCTATAGTAAAAGTAGTTGGAGATTATCTGAACGAGATTTGTACCCTGACTAGGTTGGCTATACGACCGAAACTAGGACCAGAATAGCTTAAAAACCTATTTACTATTTGACGAAAATCAACTTTAAATGTTCTGAAATAGAGTGTAATTTGATATTAGTTGTTTGTTGGTTGTGATGTTTTAAGGTTGTGTGTCTGGGACACTGGTCCACAGTACTTGGGCGGCAGGTGTTCCGAGGCAGCCTCCTCCCACTGCCGGCGCCGATCTCTCGATCAATAGAGATCAATGATCTACTCGAGATTTAAACACTAGTTCAAATGCCCGGTTTCACTTAGATTTAAATAAATTTAATTGAATATAGAAAATCAAACAGACGCAGGGTTTATTTATTGTTCTGGTGATAAAGGGCTCGAGAGGTTTATTTATGAGTGTTGCTGTAGATTTCTAAAAGGCTATTCAAATTCCGGATCTGTAAATCTGCTGTCAAATCCGTTGTTGAGTGATTTTGTTGGTTGCTGGTTGACAGACTACAGAATATTGAGAAACCTGACAGGTCTTTGTAACTTTGCTCAGCTTGCAATGTAGAAAACTCACGAGACAAAGAAATATGAACCTTCTTAAGAAGCTTATAACTCATTTTAGTTAAATAAAGTATTACTGTATGTGTTTAAAGAGCGGAAGGACCTTTGTAAAAACATCGCCATACATAAGTTGAGTGAATAAAACCATCCCCGTGAGATGGTTGTGAATTTTCATTCTGCTACATTACTACCAGTTACTTGTTTCAGCTCATTGTATTTTACACCTGCTCGCGTAGTATGACAGATTCTATGTCTGTCAAAGTTATTTCTGAAAAAATTCTAATTTAAGACTAAACATATTACACAACTTCAAGAACTTCTACATTTAAACATGCCTTGCTGAGACGATAGAAATCTTTCGACACTCTGTAATTTTGTCTATTCTTCTGTCGACAAAACCTGGGGCCTTACCACGAGCTCTTAACGCGATCCTGTTTTGGCTGTGGGAAAGAGACAGAGCTATACAAGTCGTCTAGCGCCATCTCGAAATTCGAATGGAATGGAAACAAAATCAGAATCGAATCAGTTTCGGGAGTAACACCGCTGTTTCTACAGCGTCATGCTAAGCGTGCTGATGGTGCTGAAAGTATTGCCGTACGTAATATCTTATGTGTTTGTGAGATTCCGTGGCCTAAGAATGTCTTACCTCTGCTTATTATGCTAAGCAAACTATCTGACGGGCAACTCGCTGTCCTACCATGGACCATGCCCGGGTCGACCGACGGCGCGTTGTGTTCCACGCGCGCCTCAAAGAGTGTCAGCATGATGACGGGGCCCCCTCTAGAGGGCCAAAGCCTGCCGGGGTCGCGGGACTTATCTCATTACCGTGACCCCGGAACATAAAGGCCTATTGAAGGGATACCATGGATTTCAACCAGTGTGATTCTAAAAGTCCCTTTCGTTCTATCCAGGGTGGGAGGACATATAATCATAATTTTATCACGATAAAAAAATGCAAATTATAATTAAAACTGTTTGTAGGTTATTCAAATTATATAAGCTGCGTCCAATTGATTACCTGTGTGAGTGTTGTACTCCAAACAGAACAGCTGATTACTTTTTATAGAAACGTTAAGTTCAGAGCTAGCGATTGCGTGCATAATAAGCCCACATAAAACCCAATAAGAAAACATACAATTAAGTGTATGTTGTTAAACAAACATCAATTTATTGCGTGTTGTATCAATCGGTCGTTAGGTGTGAGGGAGGCGGTATACGCATCGCAATTTAATTTATTTATGGTAATATAAATTATCTTTAATATCTAAGGACATGGAAATCATTTCAGATAACCTGAGCGTATATCCTCTTTGATGAGATAACTGCGTGGTTAAATTAAGTTTAAATTATAATGCCTGTCCTAGTCATGCGCCATAGTCGAAACTAGAGATGCCATTTTATTTTGTCGTTTCCATAGACAATTTTTATAATGTTTACCAGCTTCTTTGGACAACGTTATTTTAGCACCAATAGAATTATGCGGCACTATTTACGCTCCCACTATCTAAGGGACTCTTATTATCTCTGACCAATAAATTTATTATAAAAACCGAGTAGTAGCTGTTCTATTTCATTTTCCCCTCACTATCCTCTCGCCAAGAGAGGTAAAAATATCACTACATCAGCAGCGAAACCAAAACATATTAATAGAGTAACCAAAACCTCCACGGTCAATTAAAACTAAGTGCGTTTACACTTCCCAAAATGGTGTAAAGATTAGATCGGCTACCGAACTCGATAAACTTAATGGGTTTACAGATTAATCTATGGCTGCCAATTAAATCGCGAGAATCGATTCGTAAAGTGGCGTTACTGAATTAGTTAGTGCAACTCTACACGCCACCGATTAGCGAGTTCGATTCGATTCACTTTTTGAAAATAGAAGACTATTTGGTGTTCGGACTGGCTGGAACAAAATGACATAGCTAGGTGAAATGAGTATTCAAATTAAAAGTAATGTTTCTTGGTTTTTTACACATTAATTAATCAATTTTGCCATAAAAATAATAAAACTTTTTAGATTGTTGGAATTAATTAAACAGGTATCAACATAGGTGGTCACTGAAATTAGCTAAATACTAAAAGATGTTGCATTTTAACCTATTACAGACTATAAAACATATGTTTCCTGTACTAATTAAAAAACTATAAAAATAATACTTTAATAAGAAACAGGCATAATTTTTTGTGAATTAGCAAAAGGAACTATAATCATTAGCATGCAAATCGGTCTAAATATAATCTAAGCAGGTTTTCGCATGACTCATATAATAATTTCAAGTGATATTTAGATTTTGTCGGTCGATGCATTGATAAATGGCTAAAAACTCATGTACTCAATAAACACATGGTTCACACGCATGCTTTAATTCAAAGTAAATTAAACTTTATTAATAAGGATGCAAGATTAGAATTAACACATCAGATGAGGTCTCTCATGATTTTGACAAAATATTATCTTGATCTGTTGTCGACTTCCATTTTGAAGTTAGATGTTACAACCGGTGTGATTCATTCAATTAATTACATTCAATAGCAATTAAATATTTTTTATAATAGCTATAAATAACGGATGTGAGAACTTGCTGCAATAAAACAACTACACTAATATATTAATTGCCCTTGCAAGTAGGCATCTAGTGATCTAGTCCATTGAATGGAAATAGGACCTACTCTAAATAAATAGACTTCTATTTAAATCATTGGTTAGTTAGTTTCATTTCATTATAAGAAAAATAACAAAGACCAAAATAAAACTTCGTCTTAACCCCATTGTACACTACAGCAGTCCATAATTCGCTTGTAAAAACACATAGTTGTGGTGTTATTACATATGATTACGTCTCGTTGAGTCGTTGACCGGTCATATAGTTCGTGTAGACCCGACTTTATTTCTATTGGGACCAAACAAATTGATACCGTCCACGATCGCCGGTACATTAAGGCTGTATTATCTACTTGTAGAACCCACTTTAAATTAATTATGTTGCCCGAGAAAATTGTTTTTGTTTGCGGCGCGGCGTAGTAAAAAAACTTAGTCAGCAAAAGCAGTTTTTGTTTTGGTACTTTTTAAGATTGAAATAAACCGACTAGTTATACTAAAGATAAGTATAGAATAGGACCTACTTAGCTTAATTATTATTATAGTAGGTGTTCTAAATAAGAACACCTACTATAATAATAATTAAGCTAAGTGTGTTTTAACAAGTCGTACAATATACATCAAGATAATAATATTAAATATATTATGTGGAATACCTCATGACTTCATTCATTTAATCTAAATTTTAAAACCCAAAAACCGACTTCCACGATATCTAACGTTATATATTTTACAGTTTATTTCCGATGATACGTGAAAAGTGCTCAAAACACGAGGAAATATAAATTGTCAAGATAAATGAAACGCGATACGTACAGTAAAAGTTGTTTCATTTCAATAACACGGGTTTATATTGATGGAAGCAATTAAAATCAGTCCAGTTTCCCGAGCCACCGCATCTAATATAAAGTTGAGCGCAGTATGTTAGAGTAGCGTTAGTAAAGTGTTGCGCTGAAAGGGGTAGCTGACGGCCCACCAATCCAAGTTATTTATCACACAGGATACGTAATGCTTTTAAAATTTATTTGCGTTTTACTCCGATGACACAGCAATGCATTAAAACGAATGTCCTCTCCCAAACATACATCTCTCATACAGAGCTTTTTCATTCCAAACTTTTTACAATACCTTTTGTAGAGCTTCATTCATCGAAACAAAAATAGAATTGTAAAACCAACGACAAGCTACTGTTCTTTTCTTCCTTTTTTAGTGCCAGCCATTCATTATTGTACACTCTTTATTGAGATCGCAACATTATTAATAAGCTTTTTGATTACAATCGTGTTACAACGAGAGTATAAAAAAAGAGGTCATCATTTCTCGTGGGTCGCACTCGTGAGTGGACGTGTGAGCAAAACAACGCTGTGTCGAAACGTTGCGTTATCGTAAAACGCCGCGCCGTCGCGATGTCAAATGTGCGAAAAACCCCAACTAAAGATCCCAAGTATTTATCGGATCCGAACTTAACGTCGACAAAAGATGGTGAATGGGTCGCCGCAAGGCAGGGCAAGACGAAGAGAGACGATAATGAATCGGATAGCGACTCCGGAGGAATATCGCATGAGAGAAGGAGATTTAAGTCATGTTGTTCAACAAGCGTACTGAATGAAACATTAACCGCATTCCGGGAAGAAATGAAGGCTATGCACACCTTGCTGGCCACCATGAAACAGCAACAGGATGAAAACTACGCTACTATCCAAAACGATATCACGGAGATTAAAAAGGAGGTAGTGGACATAAGAAATAAAAACTGCGATACGGAAATATCTCTAAAAAAGTTAGAAGATAAACAAAAAGAAATTGAACAATCGTACCTAAAACTGGATGAATCTAGCCGTAAAAATGAAAACAGATTGAAGGACTTGATACAAAAAGGTATTTTTCTTGAAAAATACAATAGGTCACTTGAGGATCGCATAGGATGGCTGGAACAGAAGGAATTAAAGTTAAATATTGAGTTAGTCAATGTGCGTAAACAAGAGGGTGAAAATATCAAAGAAATAGTACAAAAGATTGCGAAGGAACTGAATCTTAGCGTAGATGGTATAGAAAAGGTATGGAGAGTCAGAGGCGAAGGAGTATGTCCACCGGTTATAGTTAAAATGTGTAACAAAGAAACACGCACTCAATGGCTTAAAAGTAGAAAACACCAGCTGACGAATCACTCGATTTACAATAACAACGATGATACCCGCATCTACATTAATGAAAACCTTACGCGTCAAATGCGCCTGTTATTCTGGACTGTCAAACAAAAACTTAAGGATGAATACAAGTTTATATGGATACACAACGGAAAAATTTTAATAAAAAAGAGTGAGGTTGAGAAGAAGGTATATAATATCTGCTGTGAAAGCGACATAAATAAATACGTATCTGATAATAACGAAAACCGAGAGTAAACAATAAAAACCTACCACCGTAAAACAAAATAACAGCCAATAATCTATAACCACAAACATGAATGACGAAGCCCTACATGATATTATATACAAAAAATATGAACTTACAAAACAATGGGTAAACCATGTGACACAAAGTAAAGGTAAACTAAATATCATTCACATGAATATTTGCTCGCTACGAAAGCATTTTAATGAACTTCTTGTTCTCATAAAGGACTGTATACCTACATTA
The DNA here is from genome assembly GCA_950005045.1 of Agrotis exclamationis. Lineage (NCBI taxonomy): Eukaryota > Metazoa > Arthropoda > Insecta > Lepidoptera > Noctuidae > Agrotis > Agrotis exclamationis. The sequence continues at coordinate 9,062,300 of OX465436.1, read as the reverse complement.
GACCTAATATGTTTAACCGAAATAAATATAAAGGAGGAAGAAATTTATAATTTTAAACTAGATGGCTACTGCTCATATTACTTAACAAGAGAGGAAAGAAGGGGAGGGGGTATTATAATTTATGTACAAAATAACTTGGAGTTTGAGATGATAAAAAGTCATAAACTGTACTGTGAGCTAATTCATGGTCGAATAGTCACGAAAGGTAGAATAGTTGACTTAATAATTACTTACCGCCCTCCGCAAATGAATAAATCACACTTTGTTTACGAGCTTAAGAAGTTAATACAAGACATACCGCTTAGAAATGATTTGGTGTTTATGGGAGATTGCAATATAAATATACTGCAGGGGGAAACCGACCTACGCGCCAACGAATATCTAGACACCTTGAGTGAGTTAGGTCTGGAATGTTGCATACGAGATGTTACGCGTGAGGTAGTGTTATTGGGGCGCCGAGTGTCGTCATGCATCGATCATATTTTTGTGCGAAGTGCGCGACCAGCCGGCGAGCTGCATGCCTACGTACTGACGACTAAAATATCCGACCACTACATAACGGGACTCTCAATGGAAGTAGATAAACAGCTGATACCTCCTTGTTACCGCGCGACGCTCAATAATGAATCGGTTAGAAATAGATTATGCAATGTAGAATGGAGTAATCTCATGAATATTGAAGACCCTTTGGAGCTATATAGGCGAATGTGCGATATTTTTAGCGACATATACAGCACGTCAATATCCCAAAAACAGACCAAACAACGGGATTCTAATATGTGGGTTGATAAAAAGTTGCAAAAATTACTTGAATATAAAGATGCATTGTTTCGAAAATGGAAAAGAGATCCTAAAAATATGTCACTTCGACTAGAATATACAAAATTGAGAAATAAAACAAATAAAGCAGTAAATGTTGCTAGAAATACGCACAGGCGACAAGAAATAAAAAACTGCAATGGAGACATGAGGAAAATATGGGAGTGTGCGAACAAGTGGCTCGGTAGAAATAAGTTAAACATTGATGACGTAATACAGAAGTATCTTATTAGGAGTGACGAGACACTAGATAGCGTATGTAAAAATTTTTGCCAAACATTTACTAATGAAATTTGTTCTTTAAAACAGAAGCACTTATGTAACCGTTTATTTTACGAAAGATGTGAATATGTCAAGGAAAGTGATGTGAGTTTTAGATTTAAAAGGGTATGTTCCAGAGATATATGTATAATAATAGATAAGTTAAACTGCAGCAAGTCCCCAGGTTCCGATGGTATTCGAGTACAAGATTTAAAAATAATTAAGTACCCAATTAGCCAAATAATTGCTCATTTCATAAATAAATGTATAGCGCAAAAAGTATATCCCAATGAGTTAAAAATTTCAATTATTAGACCTATTTTTAAGGGGGGAAACCACAAAGAATATACAAATTATAGGCCTATCGCGATACTGAGCGTTATTAATAAAATTGTTGAGAAGGTAATCGTAGGACAGATTACAGAATTTTTAGAAAATAATAATATTTTAACAGATAACCAACACGGATTCAGACCAAATAGAAGCACAGCGACAGCGCTATGTAAGTTTAGCAATGATGTAAATAGCTCATTAAATTCGAAGGAAGTTGTTTTATTAACATTTATTGATTTTAAAAAAGCCTTCGATACTTTGGAGCATGAGGGCTTGCTGCAGGCCATGGACGAGTGTGGAATACGAGGCCCTATAAAAGACTGGTTCAGGCAATATTTGAGCAACAGGTTTCTTAAAGTCAGGGTTAGAGGAACAGATAGTGAACTCTGTAAAGTTAACTATGGGGTGCCGACCGGGTCAGTTTATGGCCCGTCTGGGTATATTATGCACGTCAATAGTATGGTCAATATTATTCAAAATTGTAAAACCTACATGTATGCAGACGACACGTGCTTGGCATACAGTGGCCGGGACTGTGAACTGATTCAGTCGGCAATGCAAGAGGATCTCGACAGCATAGTTAAATGGGCACACGACAACGGCATTCTTATTAATTTAAATAAAACTAAATGTATGCTTATATCGTCTCCATATAACCGTTTAAGCAAAAATTTCAATATCTCGATTAAGGGCCACTCGTACGAATGCCTCCATAACAATAAACTTAATTGCCAGTGTGAGTGTGTTGAGCGCGTAGCGAAGTATAAGTACCTAGGACTGACAATTGATGAACGGTTTTCGTGGGATGCACACGTAGACAGTGTGTGTAGTAGACTGCGGTCAGTCCTAGGGAAACTAAATAACCTAAAATATGTAGTTAGTAAGCGAATCCTGTACATATTGTATCACGCACTCGCAGATGCAACAATAAACTACGGGTTGGCCTCTTATGGACTGACGTTTCCCGTACATTTAAATAAAATTAAAAAACTTCAAATTCGATTGTTAAAATTACTATCAAGCAAAGCACTTAAAGGAAGCATTAATAAGGATTATGATAAATTATTTAAAATTCATCAAATATTACCAGTACAATCAAAAGTTAAGTTAGCTATAATTTTAGGTCATCATAATAAAACTGAACACAAAATTATAAGAGTGTATAATCGGCCAACCCGTAAAGCAGCACATAGGAATAAATATGTAGTCCCTAAATATAAAAACTACTTTGGCCAAAGAACTCAACAATGGCTAATTCCAACAATTTTAAACGAATTACCATCGCAAATCTCAATCGAAGCATCTAAAAATGCCCTAAAAAATGTCCTTCGTAAACACTATTTGGGATTGTGTCCGTAGCGTGTGAGTCAGCCAGACTAGCAAGCGCGCGCGCCGTGTTGTTGCTCCGAGTGCTCGGGCGTCCGTCGTGGCGTCTCGCTCGCGCTGGGCAGCCTCCCGAGCGGTGGGGCGCGGCGACGGTCGGCCCGAATGTATTGTGTAGGCAGGTGATGTTCACACTTTATCTACATTACATAATCTGCAGCGTCGCGCATGCTGGCCTGGTTGGCAGGACGATGAGCCTAAGGGTAGTGTGTTGGTGTTTAGTGTAAATTTTAAGTTTTATCTTTGCGTCGATGTATAATAAAATTAAATGATAAGTACCTACTTGGATAGATAGACAAGCTGTATCGACGAGGACTCTGCCGACAAACTGTACTGCAGTTTGGCAGAATATAAATGTTAAGTTTTTATATATGTTTGCCTGAATAAATAAATAAAAAAAAAAAAATTTGTCCATGCCGGCCGACAGACAGACAATTTGGTGTAGATACTTATCCGTAGTCCATACGGTAACGGTAGCTCGGAACATATGCGTATGAGCACACGGACACACACGTGCACACACACATGCATGCCGCAATGAATGGGATGCTGCCACCGGCGATTACTGATAGGGTTGCCACCACACAATAATATTTTATCGTCACCGAAAATCACGACGAATTTAAAAACGGAGCGATTGAATTTGATCGAGGTATTTAAGTTTAAGTGGCCGTCTTAATTGTGAGAGGTTGAATTAGCTGCATTGAGGCAGGAGATAAATGATCTTAATCAGAAGTTGAAAGCCGCGATCGGTAAATTACTCGGTCCGTAGTTTAGTGATTGCAGTGGTACAGCCCTATAAATAAAACAAGGTAGATTATTGCGCGTGTAAGCGTGTTTCCCACGGCGTGCAAAACAAGTTCTTCGGCGGAGATAAGCTGAAACTTACCACGAGGCCGGCTAAATTAGTACCTCAGTGACAGTTTCCTGTCTCCTTTACATGTTTTCTATAGTCCAAAAGATCGCCTTATACATACTTATTGGATTTCCTATTATTTAAATGAGCTGTCTGAGGGGTGCCTTAACACCTGACATAACCCGCTTTCACAATGCACGAGAATGAAAGATGTTGCAATATATTTTATTTTCACAATTCATAGACACACTATTACGCTAATATATAAATGATATAATAGCTAACGACTTCTGAATAACACGAGTCATTTGTTCAGTTATGTATGAACATCGTTTTCAGGTCTATCTCTGTATGTATTACGTTTTATAAGGACTGACTAGTGACTACACATTTTGCTGTATGTCGCGACTATTCAAAGTTGTACCATTATTTTGTCGTCGTTGACAACTTACGACTTGTGAATGATGAGAAGTTGATGTTTTTCTTGAGTTATTTGTCCACTGTCTTATTGAGGTTTCAAGAATATCTAGTAACGCCTTTATGCCGTGGCTTACAATATTATGTAATCTGAAATCGAACAGCCAAATCAATGGAGCTGCCATTCATAAAATAGTGCCGAGGCGAGCGTGCCTCACATCGAGCGGTTACAAAATTATCGTATTGCCCAATCGTTAATGGATTGTTTATAATATTGTACTTAATTAGCTAGCCGCCATGTTCTTTCTCGATTCGTGAGAAGCTACACTTCATCAGATTACATCTCCAGCGGTAGCAGATAGCGTCATTGCACCAATAACTCATATTGTTTTTATATTTAATATTAACACGCTACTCCATTCATTCTGATAAATTAATAAAGATAAAATTGATGTAACATAAATTGAGATGCCATTTTATTAGATTACCGCGATGGCCAAGATATAGATATGTAGGTATCGTGAAATATATTTAACGAAATTGAAGTCTCGTTTTGAAACGTACGGATAATAAATTCACTGTATCAATCGATGTCTAAAACAGCTGCAATAAATAATCCCTGTATTGCAGTGGCAATCGTCACAGACGGTTAAACACCGTCATCGTGCAACCAATGGAGCCTGACACGTAACCACACACGTGGGCCTGAGCTGATCATCCGACTAATATCTACGCTCCACTTACGAATCATTCAAGAATCAACACACACACACACACACAATAAGTGAACACTCACACATCACAAGCAACTTTTTGTTTTCAATTACCGATCCGAAAGGTTCATTATCTCTAGGTTCGTTTTCTTGTTCTTTTTTCTAGTTCAAACCGGTGTACGACTGAAAATAACCCGTGGCGACATCTCATTAAGCCCGTCAGCGGTCGGGGCCGCTTTGAAAAATGTCTCATTTAACCCCGACGGTCCCTTAATAGCCGGTGAAGGGTTAACCGACGCAAATAACTCAATGCGGAAGTAGGCGAGTGTATCGACTACACTTTTTAATAGTTTTTAATTAGGAAATAGTTTAATTTTTATGTTGTGTGTTTGAGAGTTGTCATCGTGTCAACCAATAGCAAATTGGCGTGAGAAATGGTTGGTGATATTGGTGTTGAAATTGATAGCCGGAAGAGCATATAAATATACGCATAACTAGTTTCTATTCGTTCGGAAACTTAATACTCGTTCGCTATTCTCTGACAGTAGCTGAAAGTTAAACACTACACTCATTTGTATACAAATTGTCTCATTTCTGACTTAAATCCCATTTATTTGGTGTTTTTCATGTCAATACTGGCGCCGGAACTGTTGATTGTTTTTAATTGATAGTTGTAATAAAAATTAAAGATTGTAAACGTATGTGTCAGCGGAAATGGTCATGTCGTCACCAACACTAGCAGTTAAAAACTGAACTTATAATAATTTGATTGCGGAGATATAACTAAGCATTTTATCAATACATATTATAATTTAGGACTAACGTTGTACGTATGAGATGAAATCAAGTTAATAATATTGTTATTTACTTGATTTCTTTTATATTACTTGATACCTTTAAGTTGAAAAACTTACCACAATTAATACCATCAGCCAGCATATTCATGACCAAACCTAAATCTACATTAATGCGGCTTCGCTCGCCCCTATACCCCCCGCCCCCGCCTTATTGCCTATGTCACTCAGGACCAAAGCAGCTTTCAACTGGTGAAAGAAGTTATTTGAACGAAGAAGTTATAGAAGTTAGTTGAACGCGCTAATCTCAGAAACTACTGATTCGAATTGAAAAAATATTTTAGTATTGCATAGTCCATTTATTTAGTGTTTCAGCTAGGGTTAACTGAAAATGTCAAAGTATTGAAGTCACTTTTTACGTAACACTTCCTGGTTTACGTACGTTTTGCGGACCTAAAAGTCCAAGTCTGAATAGGTTTACTGTTGTTATTATTATTTGATTTTTTCTATGTCAACGGTGTCACTTAGTTACTCCACAAACAGACCCACACCTGGACATCGTCTGGACATACCCCAATCACACACAAAATCGGGTTCATTTTCATTCATTCCTAAAAATAACATTAATAAAAGGGCAAAAATATCACTCTAAAATGCGAAAACTTGTTTGACTTACAATGTCCCCTATTTAAATGGACCACATGTCCAAAGTTATATAAAGAATTGATATCAAATGTCAACAACTGATATTCTCATTGGGAGTGGAACGGTAACCACGCCTCTTCCTCAAAAATATGACAGTTATTTTATCTTCACCCCTCGAATACAACGGTAAAAAGGGGTTAGACTGACAATGCCTTTTTATTGTAATCGTACATACATTATCTCATTCATAACCGAATATATAACGTTATAATAGTTAAATATAACGATATCGTTTTTCAATAACCGGTTTGCAAATAAACTGTTTTTTTGTTAAACATAATGAATACATCTCATTTTGTATTTCGAACTTGAGAGCCATATTCAAATTGAGAACGAGTTAAATGTAAAGGTGGGTTTACACGTGTGAATTAAATCTCAACATTTTTTGTTCCAAATAATAATTTAAATATATTTTTGTTTCAGGTATGTATTCAAAGCCGATAAAATAAATCATCCGAGACGTCAGGACTCAACGATGTCAAGGTACATAATACGTTTCAATTAACACAAACAAAGAAGACCATGCATAGACTAACAATAAAAACGCTACATAATTTTACAGCCATACAAAATGGTTTTGGATAATCCAATCTTGAGACTAGTAGTTATGAACTGGATTGAAAACGGCGAAACCGGTCATAGGTTCATTCACTCAGTCAGTTCGGTCCAGCTGCCATTAGCGGGTGAAGATTTCCGTCTCATTGAAAACACACTCTAAAGATAAAGTACGACGCGCTAAGATACAACTGGCTTATTTGAGAACTTTGTTTGAATAAACAATTGTTTGACATCGTTGATTTCCGTTTGGATCACCATCTTACAATGTTAAAACATTTTACCGACTTTTGTAAGCTGTAATTTTCTTGTTGCTCGGCTGTTGAAATTGTTGATTTTTTATGTTAGTTTTACATAATTTAAGGTTAATTATATTTCAATGCAAAAAATCACCACTAATATACAAATTTCGTAGCACCGGCCGAAGCGTAATGTGTTTGCTCACAAACTCAGATTAAATATGTTTAATTCCCACAGCAACTCACTTAAATGCATTTATTTATCTTTTAAATGCTACTTAATAAATATTTAATCATTAAAGTTCAAAAATAAGTTTCGTAACACATCCTGTTGTATTTGCCAAATGATTTCGTAAACAGTGGAGATATATTGAACTCAGGCAGGTGAGAGAGGGATCATTTCAACAGTCGGTTATTTTCGCCGTTAAAAACTATATTTAAAACTTAGTGGAGCTTAATTTTGTGTTTTGGGAAAATAAAACGCGAAGACGTCCTCGTGAAAAATCACCTCGCGCTTTATGATTGATCATTTCTTGAAACTGGAGAGCGTCCCACTGCGCCCGCGCAGACGCGACACACATAATATTTTGAAAACGTAATGTGTTGATTTGTTGAAAGCTCCCAAATGAGATATTGTGATGATATGACAAGGCATTTTGTTAGCGATCTCATAAATAAACATCTGATCAGTATAACTTTTTATTGTGAACAAATAAAATATTAAAAAAGCGGCTATGTTAATTATTGTTGTCTATGCTATAAACCGCTTAAAAGCGTGTTACTTTTAGCGCTTTATTCTTCTTGAATCGACACAATAAAAAAACTTTTTAAAAAAAAGTACCGACTTCAAAACAAATACAAAAAAGTTTAAAATAACTTTTCTTTCGGAAGTCGGTGGCAATAGTCAATGACACAACAAAACAAAGCCACCGACTTCCGAAAGAAAAGTTATTTTAAACTTTTTTGTATTTGTTTTGAAGTCGGTATTTTTTTTTAAAAAGTTTTTATTTTACCCTTTTTAGTTTATTTATTACATATTCAACCCAAATTCTTGTAAAATACAAAATTTTTCTTACATATGCACTAATCTTGTAATCCGTCACAACATAAAAAAATCCATATCTCTAAAACTACTGAACCGATTTTGATGAAACTTGCAGTGTACCCTAAGTTGAACAATACCTAGTACAACAAAAAAAGAATTACTTAAATCGAACTTATAGTTCCGGAGATATGCGTGCACAAACATAAAAACATACATACATACATACATACATACATACACTTATGAAATTTGGCACATTTGTTCAGACGCTGATATAGACTAACATATATGAAAACTGGGCAGTTCTGAGAATATTACATACATACATACATACACTTATGAAATTTGGCACATTTGTTCAGACGCTGATATAGACTAACATATATGAAAACTGGGCAGTTCTGATAATATTACATACATACGGGTCGAATTGATAACCTCCTTTTTTTTGAAGTCGGTAAAAAAGATAAGATTTGTTTGTCGGACAGTACGATGGCATTTATTAAGCGCTGTATGTGACAAAATTTGAATGTAAAATATTGTAATTGACAGGTACATGAATGTTGTTTATGGACGTGCTGCACTCACTAATGAGTGTTTTGTATGAAACTGAGATGAATTATTCCGAATGCACGACGGTGCATTTATTAAACCAAAACATTTTATTCAAAGCTTGTAAGATTCGGTGTTTTTCAAATGCATCACGCATTATAATTTATTTTTATTTAAAGTAATATTCACCATGTTTCATGTCTTCCAAAAGTATCTGCACCTTAACCACCTTACAGACTCAAACGAATTGCCAGACAAATAAAAGAAACATGCCATCCTCAATTCTCATTACACTGACATTTAATATGCAATAAAGGGCAAAATAGTACAATTATATGAAGCTTCCTCTAACAACATCTTCCGCGTAACGTGATCCAATAATCACGCCGCACGGCTCCGCGCGGAGCCGGCCGGGCGGCGCGCGGCGTACGCGCAGCGTATCGGATGACGGCGACAAATCATTCGTGCATAATCGTAAATACGATTTTTTTATTCCGCACCATTCATGGACGATCCCACTATATCCGGTGAGCGATGCCACCATATTGTACGCCAGGTAACGCAAAAACATTGCTCATTATAGCGAAAATAAAACCACAAACGCAAATCCTACTTAAAACTGTCTTCGTAAAGTATAAATTCGCACAGCAAAAACGCAGGTTGCATTTCTAAGGTACCTTAAAAATTTGTAAAAAAGGACGTTCTTTTGTGGCTGCAGACAGTGTGGCACCGAAACCTTTTTGTTCCTGCAAAAGCAAAATACTCCAAAATTTGAATGGGAAGTGGGAACTCATCGATTATTTCCAAGAAACGCTGACCGGCCGCGGCTGACGGATTGTCTGTAATACTATACGAGCGCTCGTTAATTACAGCTTGTGAACACTGTAATAATACACGAGCTTGTGTCGTCATTGATGTTCTGAAACATAGTTTAACAACATAACAAGTAGGTAAACTTACTACCTATAAGTTTACGAGAGATTTCAGACTGAAAGAATGTTCGGAAGCCTTTTCAAAGGTCTAAATTAATTTTATTAAAAGGAAAGTTTAGATTCTTTGTTTTTTGAAACGGATAAGCTCAGAAACAACTAAACAGATTTTTGTAATTCTAGAAAACTCTCTCTCTGTTAAAACTGCTACCCATACATCATGCTATGCTGACGCCATGTGCTAGTATTTTATAAGAGATGATGTCCTACAACTTTTCATTCATATAACAGTCTACAAAGTCCTAAGCCGAGGTATCTAAATATAACTCTAGCGGCACTTTCTATTACGTACCAGCTTCTCACTGAGCTAAACATGGCCAGCATGGACCACTGTGTAGACGGCTAGTCGACATCATTCATGTCCCTAGGTACCTATAACCAGTAAACCCAGCCAGTTTACCTCATGTCCGTACACTTATCTAATAAATATTATTACTTATGTAAGTTCAGCAGTTTTGTTACACTCAACATGCATATAATGGTAGGTTATACGCAAGCTAATATATTTCAAAACGTTGATCAACCATTTTTATGTCTACTAGACTTCCTTCGATATTTGTTACAAAACATCCTATTTATGAAATCGGAAGCCGACGTCTAATTTAGAGTCTGCATATTATTTAAAAACATTTCTTAACAACATAGTCAATGAATATCGTAAAAGAAGTTAGCCTCAGAACTGTGAAACGTGACCTAAGCGATCGTAACTATCCGCGTAACGCAGGATGACGATTTCTCTTTTAGTTTTAGTCTATAGGGATGTCCTTATAAGTTTGAATCTTGCAGGTAACCTCATACCGATCTCCAGTTTCCATTACATCCAAGTTTCCATAAAAGAAATGAATGATTAGATTCTTGGAGTGAATGTTGTAAGAAATGTGAGGTGATGTTGTGCTTTTTCCGGTGGTTGCTAGGCGAGCTGTGCAAGTACGAGTATATGGTCCCGGGCCCAGCCACCCAGAGGAACTTCAGCGACTCCATTCACCGATTACTAGATCTTCGCACCTCGCCGACCACAGAACGCATCCCATTCACGACAAGCGAGTAAATCAACCGAGAACGTTAACACCTTATAAGGTCTAATTGGTACCGTTTCCTCAGACGGAAAACAACTTTCTGCTATCGATGGAAAAACCACTTTCGTGTGCGTTCGCTTTGAGTTACGACTTTTTACGATGTCTATTTCTGTGCGCAAACTGTGTAGAGCATGAATGTCGCTCGTGCTTGTGCTGAAGATAGAAAATGAACTTTTTGTTTTAAAGCTAGAGTTGATATTGGAATGGATGTTAATGTGAGTTAGTACGTTTAGTTGTAGATGTTTGGTTTTATGAATGAAGCGCAACGTTGTGAGCGGAAGCAGAGCCGGGCGTAGTGCGGCTTTCCCGCGGCGGCCGGTTTCATTAATAATTAAAACGCAGCAACTGGCGGAATGGCCGGACGTGGAGATGATTTCTAGCCGCTCTTGTTGCGGCCACAGCTTCTGCTTGGTTGCCGTTACACGAGCCGTACCACTGTGTCTTTATTTATATATTTTAAGAACGGAACATATAAATAAAAATTTAGACAACATCGAAAATTTTGTAATAAAATATGAGCAGTAGAGATGTTGGGCTGTAATGACGTATCATTAAACAGTAGCTGCTCGGAGAGTGGTCGGCTGTCGGCTCCCGGTTCTCGGCACCATGACGCCGCAATAATATAACGGTCAACATACAAAGTAAAATTTGACCGCCTCATTACGCAACACGCAAGTGGAATGGTACCGAACAGAACAGGAGAGTGTAATTCAAGTTATATGAGCAGAAAAAGGACAAAGTTAGTTCTGAGAGAGCGAGATGGTGGAGTATGACAAACCTATAAAGAGAATGGGATAGATAAGGTAGCTAGATACGCGCGTCCGGCAACACTTCCTGTCGCGGGAATAATAGTGTGCCAGTGTCCTGCAAACATTAATCGCTGACGATACATTAATAAACGTTAGAATTAGAATAACATAATGTGAGGCTAATAATAAACTTAAAAGTTTAACAAAATGTCAGTTTCTTTCATAATACAAGGTATACATGTTTGCCTAACTGATTACATCACTGATTCCATGAATTTCAACTCGTACTTCAAGCATTGGCAGGATTTCATAGTTCAACTTCATCTTGAACAAATGCACCATCAATTTCCCTTTCTCCTCCAAAACTGATCGCTGAACTTCATCACATCATTACTCTCCTGCCCCTAACCCAATTAATTTGAGGTCTTCGCGGTCTTCTTCGTTGATCTTCGTCACACTTCGTACAAATTCGTGAATGGTCTCCTCACGTGCGCAGGCGCCGCTGAGCATCACTTCCGTCGCCCACATCCACTGTAATGCAATGTGTAATTGTTGGCTTCTCTCTGCCTCGTCCTTCAGTTAATATTGTTAATGGAGCAACATGACTAACCCTACTTATTTCTGTCTCTATATTCTTAGAACTCATTTTGATCTTTCTATTGCGTATCGTGTTCTGTTTAGTTGTTATATTTTATGAATGAGCTGTTATGTTTAAACTCAGTTGTGCTTATAAACTTGAGTCATAGAGAATCAGTTTCTAGTTTCCACCTTTGGCTCGGGGTCATAAGTGACTTTCTTGCACTTAATATAACTTATACTTGTTAGAAATCATAGACATCCTCTATAAATAAATCTTGCTGTGTTTGAATAATTTCAAAATAGCTTTTACCTGTGGGTTCACACGCGTGGTAGTCGAAAATTTATCCCAGAAACCGTAATAGCGGGATGTGTGCTAAAATTCATATCCATTCTACCGTTAACATAAATACATCCATCCATTAAAACTTTCGCATTTATATTATTAGATCATAGTCCCCTAACTTCGCCTTATGAATAAAAGAACGGAGCATTTTAAAACCGCTCTGCCTCAGTTCATAATTAACTTTTTGTATAGAGCCGTATGCCAGTAAGTTCGTTACACAGCCCTGTAAGCGGAAGCGCCCACGCCTGCTAATTGTGGTACTCTTTTTGTTTAGATGTCCACTCGTCTTAACTCGATTACAGCAATCAGAGCCTCGCCCTTTGCCCCGGCGCGCGGCGGCTCCCGGGCTCTCGACGCCCCTACGTCTCGCCTGGGATCCTAAGGCTAAGTTCAGATGAACGCGCGATGACACGCGGTTGGCTCGGCGCGCGGTTTAAGATTGTAACAAATCAATGTTGTTGTGTACATGACCGCGCGTCACCGCGCGGTGACGCGCGGTTTAAGATCTACACTCCTATAACGACCTGTTCAGTTGACCCGTGCGTGACCCGCGCGTCGTCGCGCGTTCATCTGAACTTAGCCTAATTGTTCGTCATGACTCTTTGTCTATATTAAACAACAAACATTTATAGTGCTTCGTTTGTTTTCATGAAGCTTACAAGTACAACTTCGGTCTCTGAAGTTTTTAGCAATGTGTTTTTTAGCTAATAGAGTTCGAAATTTCGGTAAAGAAGATAGTCGCTACTGATTAATGTAAATGTCCAGCAATAAATGTCATGTGGTTTTGTGATTACCAGTCGAGTATGTAATTAAATTTGAACGTCCTGTTTACACAACTGGTTGTGATAATGTCCACAACACCTATCACACATGGACGTGTACATTTCGGTCGCCATAAGTTTTCCCTCAAACATTTATTTTTCGAATCCCATACATGATGTCCAAACAAAACCTACCCGTGGAAACTAAAACAGCGTGGGCTAGTTGACATAATGTTTGTTCACATTTCTACTCAATTAAGTGCTGCGTTTCATTCATGTTTAATTATTTTAAGGCTCGCTGCTCCGCCAATGTAGGTCTATACGAGGTATAAATAGAAGTCAGTATGGCTCGGTGCGCCAACCTGTCATACAACATTGTCGCGCCCTGCCTCTCATTTATGAATGAACTCACAGATCTAGCGATTTCCGGCTAACTGTTGAGATAGTACGACACTCTTCCTGGTTCCTGCTATGGTATCTTTAATTACGCCCGCCAGTATAAACAGACCGGTGGTGGACCAACCGCACGACTAACCAAATGCAATCTTGTTGTGCAAGACGTAGAGTTCAGTTTTTCCCGCGACCAGTGATCGATCGGAGTTCACTTCTGCTTTATCGAGATCGCTCGAAATATGAATAAAGATATTCTAAAAGTGACCAAGCGATCCTAATCGCCAGAGCGTTATGAACTTTATGATAAGACGATACGGGTAGATATGGATTAACGTGATCTGGTGGCGAGTGTGTCTCGCATCCTGTGGAGCATGTTTTTTTCCTGTCTCCTTCCCGGCGATTCACCGTTACGCAATATATCGTAAATAATTAGCGGAAGGCAAGATTCCCGTGTCTTATGGAGATGCTGACTATCAGGTTTTTTTCGCCGGACGTTTCCTGCGTCCGGCTAACCGTAAAGTGTCGAGTCTTCTGTACCTACACCTTGTAGAACGACTCTAGATAATAAACGTCCATTCAAGCATGTCTTATAAAGAAAGTAGCTTTGCTGATATTTTTTACATGTGACGATCTCGTCTTATTTTTACACCGTCTATGATTCGAGCCATTCACACGTGTGATTTATACCAGATCTGAGAGTAGTTTATTATAATCTGAATTATTAAGTTTAAAAAATGAATGACGTTTATGAAAAACGTATATATGTATATACATATATACTACTCAAAACAAAATAAGGGCCACCTGGTTTTTCTCGATTTATTAAATAATGTTTAAATATTACTAGTTACAATGACTGAATCTGATTATTATTAATGGTTTTAGATGGAAATACACAAAAAATGAATATGTATTCCAATAAATCGTTAAAATAAAACAAATTGAATGAAAAGTGAGGAATTGCAGGAATGTATCAGGTTACATAAAACATAAAAAAATCGAAAAAATAACGTCTTTAATGTTCCAAAATGTTCTTTTAAGCTTCTCTTTTAACTCTGTTCTCTCTGTTCTGCTCATTTTATGGAAGGTGGAATGGTCTGGATTAAATACCGAACATTTTCTTTTGGGATACTCTACCAGCAAGTTTTCAGACAATTTATGAGATCCAGCTAGGTGTTGATGGGTATTTTACTTTCTTTTTCACTCTTCTTTAACTCATCTCTTAAATGCTCAATAGAACTCAGGTAAAAATCCTAAGTGTCCACTGTAACATCGTAATTCGAGCGTAAGGGAATGTGTGCACTGTTTGTCGCGTCGAGTTCGCTCGAGCATTATCCTGCTTCAAGAAGAACTCAGGTATTCCTTGCTGTGCGAATGGGATAATGTGGAGTTGCACCACATTCTCTACGCAATTTTGAGGAGTTACAGCACCCTCGTTAAGAAGTGCGAGCTCAGTTTTGCGTGATAGAGATAACCGCCCCAGAGCATAACTCAGAACTCGCCAGAACAGTCTGTTTTAAGAGTGCAAGGATCTGAAACCTGTTGTTTAGATCTTCTCTACACTCTTATGAATCAGTTTTTATTGAAAAAAAATAACCCACCAGTCATCAATAAAAAGCAATGAAACCCAGTCAAAACAGTTTAATAAATTTTCTCCTTCGCAAATGTTTCACGATTTGCACCATACGCTGCAGTTAACTGGAGGCGTACCAAGCATCTTCTTGAGTATTGTTAGTCTTTATGGAGTCGATTCGGAATAGTGTAGTCAATTACAGGGGTGCCTGTAGCTCGACGCAATGGAGTTTGTACGGTCCGCGCAGTAGATTTTCGCTCTATTTGTGCGGTTAAACAAACTTAATGGTCTTCTTGGGCTTCACTTACTTACTTTCTTCCTTGATCACGGCGTCTGGTGATATTACCCGTCTTTTAAGACCTGTTTTAAGCATTTTGAACCACTCGTTGGGAATATTCCACCATTAAGCCTTTCTCTTCTGGCTACGGAGCCCCTGGATTAAGGTGACACCCCAAGTGGCTGTTTTTGCGTCCATATGTCTCCGAATACATGACGTTATGAGATTGAAAGATCATTATAGCCTGCTTGCTGTATTAGTCAAAGAAAACTCCGTCAGAAGTTTGAAAATTAAAAACACCATACCGTAAATTCTAAGTAATCTCAAATATCTAATTAAAAAAAAGTTATGAATTTCCAATTATGCATTAGAAACAACATTAAGACTTGAAAGAAACCATAACAAGATATTTAGTATTTATTATGTACCCAGAATAAGAGCAATACTTGTCTAAAGTGCAATTTAAAAAGTGGCCCTTATTTTGTTTTGACGAGTATATAATATTATGTCATATTTTTGGTTGTCGCTGAAATCGTTTATAAAATGCCTCCGCTCTTTAGTGAACGTTACAAAAATAATAAGCTCATCAGTGTATTAAAAAAAGTATATTGCCGTGTCGATTTGCCCTTGTGCGGTGCCGGCCGATAGATGGGCATTGTCGGCATTACTGCGGCTCGGTGGCATGGCCGCCGTGCCGCCGACCCGGCCCGGAACGGGGACGTGTACTCACGTCTGCGGTTTTTGCTCGCACAACTAATTGCACGTATAAACTTTTACCAAATTGCGCAATTTACTACCCATTTCCCCCTTAAAATCTGTAAAAACCATTTTTTTCCTCGCTAACTGATTCCGAACACCTGATAACGAGATCGTATCGCCGGTAATCACCTGTAATTGAATTCGGAGTTTACCCACATATTTTGTAACGACGACAGAATCGAAAGATAAAGTTGTATAAACTTTCTCGTTTGTATTTGGTTCATTATCTGTTCTCACGCGATATGAGATAAATAAAACTCGGTTAATCGATCTAATTTATTCAGTACGTTGTACAACAACCGCACCTATTTATGTTTATCACAAATGAGCGTTTTTACTGATGCTGGTTGATGGGTGCGACGCGACGCGACGCGACGCTCGGCAACGTTTGGCAGTCGCCAGTGCCGCTCCGGCGACTTCGACTGTCGCTATGTTCATGAGCGCTCAAACATGCGCACAGATCATTTGGACATAGAACAAAATAAAATGGTAACCGTACATGTTCTCACGATGGCGCTTAGACCGCTCGACAAGATCAGATATAAAATGTTGCAACGCCGAAGACCGGTCGACCGCGATACGGAGCTCACTCCGGCCGCGATTAGAAAAGAATAACGATCGAATTTAATGGAAAGAGTATGTTAATGAGTGCGGCCCACAACTCGCACAGATCACGCATCGGATAGTAATCAGAAATCACATCGCTCCGATTATTATGCCTATTTAAATGTGTAGCTACTCCAAAACATAATTATGATTCTATGCGGCCGTCAACCTGTTTGTTCCCCTGTGATTTGTGTCCGTATTAAAATCTATATATAATCAATATGGCGGTATCTCGTAGGTAGGTATTATGCTCTAGAAATTAAAAGGATCATAAAATTATGATCAATCCATTTGTCACGTGAATTTGACTAATTAGCTGCGAACTCATCCGTTCCCACGAGAACAGATCTTAAAGGAAAATATTTAATTTATTTTATTATGTATGTTATAATTTTTATGGACGTATGATTTATTGTGCAATACATAATTTATTTAAACAAAAAATCACACCATATTTTCACTTGAGAGAGATCGGAGAAAGAATGTACCGTTTCGAACTAGATCCACCTTTTCAACATCAACCTTTTAATACGGGTTCTGTCAACTGCGCTTACTATGACCTACCTGTTAACTGTTCTGTCACCTTTTATAACTAGCTGATTATTCACGTCACTTATAACTGCTCCTGTGAAGACGTATGTACCACTAATTGCTAATCAATTGAATACGTGGCAGTGCATCGTGGCTGACAGGCCGATGGTATCGGCCCTAACTCAAGATGCTATCGAAGAAGCCCCCGTCCAGCCGTCAGACCCTATCTCCACATCTCGATAACTACTTAAGCGCAACTACATTACTCTAAATGAAGACGCAATGAAAAACATTACCTCACGAAGCATGGTTTAATTAACAAAAAAACTCAAATTCCATCGATGCAGACGTTAATAACTCACACAATATAAAATGCTATTCATCTCTATATCAGATGTATCTTGTAATGTCAAAGAACGATGAGAAAATGAAGGCATTGATATAAACGGACTATTACGGAAGCAGAATAACCAATTTTATGTTAAACAAATCGATGGTATAACCAGCCAAAGTTATGGTAAGCGATCACCATGTTGATAAAGATATCTGATGATGATATCAACATATCATGATGCATTAAGACGGTTATTTATTGAAGTTTGGAAGCGTAGTTATGCTGTCAATTATAGGCAGGTAGTAGATTTACCAAACTGTCTTCAAGGAAAGTGAGAACCATTGATGAGGTGACGGGTTGTGGAGATAAGAATAAAACTGATATGGGAACTTAATTTTGAGTAGCTTGAGCATAGACAGCTTATAACGTTTCTACTGCTTGGCCACTGACTTTCTTTCTATAAGAGGAAGAGGACATCTTGAGACATCTACCACTCAGATCAGATACTGAATGGAATCTGTGAAATTTGGGTCTTGGACATGGAATTTTTCCTTGACTTTATGAGTTTTTGTTCTAAATGAGGATAAAAGTGACGTCATAAAAACTAGTAGAAGATATAGATATTCATAGGTAATGAGTAAAAACTGCAATTGATAGGTCAACAAAGTATAGTAAGACCGTATAAGTAGGTATTGCATTCTTCACAGCTGACGATATGACCGTTCATTGAGTAAATCTATTGACATTATTGATAGAATTAATTATGAAATTACTATTACACCTCATTGAAGATAGAGATTACAGCTTAGACGTAGTAAGGAATTATTTACATTTTTATGATCGCGTTGAACTGATATGAGCTGTTTTCATTTTATTTTATTTACTATCAGCTATCACTTTATTCTTTTTTTATTATTCTTTGAGTTTCTCTTGTAGAAAGGATTTAAAAAAATCTGACAACTAAGTCTTACCAAAATTCACCAATACCTCGGTTCTGAACGCCACAGTAGCTCCTTGTCAAATACTGGCGTTTAAGTGCTTCCTATTAGCCTGAAAGCCCATTCAGACATAGCTGGGAAGAGCAATTTAAAGGAAATAGTTATTATTAGTTAGAATCTGACAGCCTTGGCATATGATTATTTTACCACTAAAAATAACACAGTTGGGGAATGGGCCGATGACGATGAATGCATAACCGAAATGGAAAAATGTAGACTATTCTCATTCCTTTGCATATTTCCAATTTCACACACCATTCATTATCTTTCTCAGTTATCAATTGGAATGCTTCAACCGATAACATTGTCCAACTGTACAGATAGACAGATATCCATTCATAACAATAGTTTGGTGGCCAAAGGGCCTTTATTATTTCCTCGAGGACTATTGTTATTACATATTGTATGAGTCACGAGGTTTCTGAGGCTTTCCAGCAATTCCGACGTGTTGTCACAGCAAACATTGGAATTATGGTGTTGTGTACAACGATGTGCTAGTGTTGGGAAATGCACTACAACTAGTGTGTGACTCACACATGAGATGAAACATGGTTTAAACGTAGAAAAATATGTCAGAGGTGCCTTTGTCACAAAAAGGCATATGTTACCTCAATATTTGTGCAGTCAATGATGAGCAACGCAGCAAAACTTTCAGGCTTTGATCAAAATTCATCAAAGCAAATGAAAACTATGTCGAAATTCAATAAATCTACGAATCCATCGGCCCAGCATATTGTATTCGCAAAGAATCATCAACTTCCTTTAATATCAAAGACAGATTTCGGCGTAAACTAATATAGTTCTGAGAACGTTATTTTAGGAACATTACAATAACTTCCGAATCAATATTCGAATTCGTCGAACGACGTTCGGGCAAGACGAGTTATTTCAACGATTACTTGAGGCGACAGAGTACATACGTCCGTGCCGTAGTAAAGTAGAACGAGTCCGGTCCATTCATAGTTTTGAAGACAAACAACCTCGCCCATCTAGCCGCGAGTGAGCACCGAGCATGTCATTCACGACGCTCCTGCTCAATGAGCCGTAATGTTGCGACATTGTTGTATGAACACTCATACATCACGACCCATGGACATGTTGCTATATCAGCACAGATGTTAACACAACTAATAAGTAAAGAATTGATATTAACAGTAATAACTTCACTTATAAAGAAATCATAACCTATAATATTTTAATTAATATTACATGCCTTTTTCGTGACTACTCGAGAGATTTACTGTGTAAAATCATTGCATAATGAACTGCAGTTGTTGAATGAACGGAAGGCAGATTTCCTTTGTCGTTAAGTACGTAGAAAACAATTTAAAAGTAGATTATGTAAAGCACAGACGGCGTCAACGCCGGGCGGCTTGGCGAGCATGGCTGGAGCAAGTTCCGTTGAGCCATGTTGACATTATCGAAAGCAAGTCAAACAGCGATCGGACCTCGGCCATGTTTACACATTGTATATTTCGAAAAATAAATAAATTGTCTTTCTGCGATGTTTCCACGAACGGGTCAATGCTAAAGAGATAAACGAATATTTAACTATAGTTAAGAAAAATATAACCATAACTATTACAAACATTTACATAATTATACCCATCAAAAGTAGTTTATACAGACGTATTCTTGATCTTGGGCTTGTATACATCGTCTTATATTTATTAACTTCTTTTGAGAGAGACTTATCACTTGAGATTAATTAATTAATCAATAATGATTTAGCAATTCTAGATTAACACTTCTGAAACATGATTTTAGAAGCCACGGGCACCTTAATTGCGATGGTTATTTTTTACACAAAAGTTTTTTGAAGCTCCCATAATTATTGTAAATCGATATAGATGTATGTAATTAATAGTATAGGATAAAATGCTACCGATTGCAGAGCGCCATACAATATAAATTACCGCTTACCGTCACAAATTATATCGACAAAAAATCGTGAAATACGATTATTAATCGAATCAATTTCACGGGAGCTGTGATCTCATATCGATGCTCAATTACGTCGACCTCCGACTCGGTTTAACCATAACATGTTCATATACCAAAAAATTCTCACGTTGGGAAAACTGAAAACGCATATAATTTCGGGAAATATTTGAAAAATCCCCAAGACTTGACATTAAGAATTGTATTTTTTGTTTATTTGAAACATCAATATTGTTCCTATTTGTTGTATCGTAGAAATAAAATTGTATTCAAATAAAATTTCAATTCGTGAAAATCATTGTTCGTTTATGTTCCGTGCGACCTTGGACTTTGGAGATGCGGGTTGTGATGCACTAGCGGGCGTGAGGCGTCAAGCGATGCTCGCGCGATATGAGCAGCCGAGCCGCGTCTCGTCGCGTCGCGTCGTCGCCGCGACATCGCGAGGCTTCCGTTCCCGCGACCGACTCCGTGGGAACCGCTTTATTTTCGTATTTAAATTCGACCCTCATTAAACTGGTTTGCTTCAAAATTCGCTGCCTTCTTTCGACGCCTTTTACTCAACTTTTTATGGTTCCGTTCGACATTTAGTAGGTAAATGTCGAACGGAACCATAAAAAGTTGAGTGTTTGAAGTGTTTGTGATTATTTTTATTTTAAGTCTAGACCTCGGCGTGAGTAAACCCACAATGAGCTGCTTGTATTGAGAGTACCAGGCTGGCATCATTTGTAAGAGCTTCGCATTATTGATAACTCAACAGTTTGAACTTATTTTATGTTTATTTTTAGTAGCTTTTCGACGTGAATTGGTCGTATATTCAGTTTTTGTTTTACTTTTAAAGTTGATAGTAAGAAATAATCTAAGATAACAACATACATTTAATATTCCGTAGATAATGTTTAGATTTCATGTTAATTTAATTTGGGTAATATAAATTAATGGATGGAGAAAGAACTGGTTCTCGATCAGTGGCGAGTTGGGAAGAGAAACTTATCAGTGAACCATTATATTTAATTAATACAGGACGATTTATGTATGTATATGTAGTAGATACGGTCGCGTGTAATTTTTCTCATAATACTACCACGTAGGTTGTATTTGGTAATACTTTATTATTCTCGTTTGAGTTATGGTTATAGTTTTTCGTCGTGATTGTACCTTAGCGTCTATTAAATTATTTTTTCCGAAGTACTTTATGTAAATTAGGAGTCAAAGCTACCTTTTTATCGCATTAATCTGAAGGTTTGTAATTATTTTGTAATTGAAACTTCTTACAAATTAAATGTAAGTGTAAATAGATAGAGTGAGTACGTTGTGGGGATTTATTGGGTAATAATAATTACCTCATTATAATTTTTATGTCGAGAAAAATTTGGTGATGGATTTTGAAAACAGGAACTCATAACACGATATCTGAAGAACCGAACCTTTAACATTTCTTCAATAAAAAATCTTATCTCTGCTTACAAACGCAACAAAAGCGTCACTTTGATCAAGACCGGAAACGTCATTGAAAAGACATAAACGCGATTCTTAATTTGATCAAAATTATTGTAACTGTATCTTAACCTTAAAATACTCATACAAATGTTTTATTAACACGTTTAATTATGTTAATATCGTAGAAGGGTTATCTTTCCCCGAAATGGTGTTCACTTCCCCACGGTATCACCTTACACCGGATGGTGGGTAACCCTGCAGTGCAACTTAGTATAGAACCTTACTGAACACTGACGCTACTTAAAATTGAACTTTAAATTAACCAGTATAACCTTCAAAATCCTTCCGAGTCTATTCTACTTAATTTTTTTGAACGGAGAACTATTTGACTTTCATTCTCCATTAAAATTTCAACTCTAAGAGTAGACAATAAAGTTTCTTTTAGAGGATCGTGTGTTCAGATCGGATACCGGAAGGACAAATTGTATAGGCCTTAGCTACCTGTTGATAATTTCTATTGTGAGTGGTGAACAGCACAATACTATGTTGTAAGTTAGGAGGAGCTTTTAAAAGCATTCCTTCGATGAGTAACACTTTATACCCGCAGGGACTTAACTTTTATCTTTTGCAAAAGATAGTCACTTCACTATGTGATAAAAATTAAGGTTTTTTTTAAGTCCACTCGATTTTGTGGCCATTTAAACATCAATCAAATAAAGTAGGTTTCAAGGTATGCCTGAAAAATTTACCTGGCTTGCAAAATTGACATTAAAACGAACTGAAAAATGACCACCATTCATTCGGGAGTTTATACTTATAATCAATAATAATAATACTTATTACAAAATAAATACACTTCTTAATAAGACGTGTCATCAACATCATGTTAAGCATGTGCACCAAAATCACGATACAAATGTTAGTAATAAATAAATCCACCAAAACGAAGTTGTCAAAAGCTCTTAGGGCGGTGCCTTTCAGGCGTCAAAAACACGCGCTTTAAATGACTATACTTTTGAATTAGCGTCCACTCAATTCATATTTATATCCGCCATTTTTCATGCGCAACGAGCTGCGCATACGCAAATGCAAACCATTAATAAATTACAGAAACACACAGCCGCATTGATCTCTACGTCACTGTAGATGTTGCATGTGTGTGTGTGCACTTCCTCTTGTGTCGTGTCTGTGTGAGTGGAGGATTGTGGGGGGGGTAGGGGGAGGGAGGGGGACGACTTCCCGCGTAGCACCTGGCGCTCAGAGGTTACATGCATCGACGGGATCCCATTGATTTGTGGCGAGGAGCACTTGAACTTAATGCTCTGATCCTGATCTAATTTACTCTTTTGTTTCCACTTACTTTGTTGCGAAGGTTAAATGTTGATGCTAATGTTGGTTATATGATTGTCGGTCAATTTTCACATTAGTTTTAGTTATTTTAAGCCAGGCTTGTTTATGACTGCGTTATTCTAGGAACAAAGATTACTTTTGCTGAACATACTTTAATAATTTTAAATATTTTTATAAGCATTTAACACTCGAATTGCAATCAGATGGTTGCAGGGTTAAAGTCCTACTCGCAATCTGTCAGTACCTTAGTGTTAACAATTTTCAAAACATCTTTACCAAAAGTTTCTTTATGGAATTAAAAGCTTTTTAAAAAGACGACTTTAATAAAGATAGTTACTTAAACTACCTACTCTTTTCAACATTGTTAAACAATAATTTGTACATCATTGCCAATATTGAATAAAATATAAAGGCTCAAGCTAAGACGTCCAAATCTCAACCAGTCTGTGAATCAGTATTGGAACCATGATGACAATACCGACCACATCCTCTATTTGTTTAAGAGAAAGGTAATTGTAAACCTCTTATTTGTTTTAAGCAAACTCTTTGGAAATAAGTTGCGTTTTTCAACCATTACCATTTAAGAAAAGACTTTTTAAAAGGTCAGGATTCCGTATGTTGCCAGTTTCATAAATTCAAAAAGTTATAACTTCGAATTTCAAATCTCCATTTATTCGATCCAATCAGTGTAGAGTGAGAAAAAAAATGTTAATTGCGTAGAATTGGAACCGGTATAAATTAGTGATCTTTATCTTTTGTATTAAGTGGACTAGACACTGATATATTACTAGAGAAATAATTCTTTACGTTGCGAACATCTTGGGAAATAAATATTGTTTACATATTAAAAAAAAGAAACACGAGCGGTTTATCTGCTTGAAAACTTCGAGTCCGTTTATCAAGCTAATCTTTGATCAAAGATTCATCTCTATTCTTTGATTTATCCATTACCTTTTACCTGTTACTTTTGACATAAGAGACCCAATCCCCAGTGTGAGCTGATGTCAAAATATTTGCCGTGATCAAAGGGCCTCCACGTGGTGTCGATGTCGTCCAAACATTGACACGGGACGGCGCGGGCGCACCTCGCCGCCAGATAACAATACCGCGAACAACTCGCGCCTCGCGCCTGACCCACCGACACTCCTACAAACAACACAAATCCAGTGCACTTCAAACTGATGAGTTTGACTTATTCTCAAGTATTTGCCTCAACAATGAAGGACTCTGTCGTTCTTCATTAAGCCCCTCCACAGGCCTCCTGCATAACATCCTGTCTTAGTTTCATTCATTTGTCATAGTCAAGAATCAATTGAGGTACTCTATGTTACTGCCAATTTGTACCACTTCCTGCCTACCTGTACCTGCCTGGGCTGCTACACAACATTATTGTGCAATTTAGTACACCGATATTACTATTTAATGGTTCTGCTTGAACATGGTTTGTTCGTGATTATACATTCTAAGCTTCAGCAGATTAATGTTAATGAGTGTTACTATTCATTGAGGAATGCGCCGCTCTATGTGTTGCGTGTGTGCAAATCTATGAATGAAGACGGTGGACTGCACTTTATGGTGCCACAAAAACCGAGGCCCTTTAGAAAATACTCCCGACGGATACACAGAGCGCAATATTTACTACGCCCCCCGACCCTTTCACTTCCTCTACAACGACAACCTGCGTTGGAGCGAGACTGCGTTACGCAAGCGCACCGGCCAGAGCGGGACGGCCGATTCATTCATAACCGTGTCCGCCATCCGGTCCGCGTTCTGCTCGATCACTTCATCTCCTTCTAACACGCAGTCTCCTCTCGAGTGCGAGCAGGTGGCACCGGATGCTTAACGATGTACCGGAGCTTCGATCGGAAGCTCTTAAAAAAAAACCTCGTACTCTTTCACGTCACCTCGAGCCGAGTCACATCCCGGGGCAGCGTATCTAGTGCACCCGCGGCGCCGGCTCGACGCGTATCGAAACTACAAGTGTGTCGTTGTAATGTGAAATTACCTCGTTTAATGAGGGGACAGTCGCAATTGGTGATTTTCGTAAGCTCGCTGGGAGTGAGACGGTGCGAGCTTCGCCCCTCCGCCGGGCGCCCATTCAGCTGCGAGTAGTCGCTCGCCGGCCACGGACGCACGCGCGCGCTCACACCTTGCCACTCCACTCTCTGGATACTACTCCAATTTTGACATGACCGGTTCCAAACACGACCGCGAACGATCGACCTGTGTCCACACAGTGTAAGCTCACGAGTGATTTCTCTAATTGGTGCTTTTGAGTGAGTGTCGCCGGGAATGTACGAGAAGTCGGCCTGGACAACTTTACAATGGCCCAAATTGCATTAAATGGGTAATTGGTGTACGTCATTGGATAATGGATTCGGCTCATATACCTAGTACATGTAATCCGTCGTTACGAGGAGCGTGGGCCGCTGTGAATTTTGCACTTGACTCCCGGCCCTGCTCTTTGTTTGTTGCCGTTCCATTTAAATATTTAAATTCAACAATGCGATTTCTGACCTCATGAGATGAATACGAAACTGTATATTTGTAGTATTTATTGTTTAAGTACATAGTTAGCCGCATTCGGTTTATAATGTTCACTATCAATTGAGTACAAACACAAAATAACCGCGATAACAAACTTCCAGGGAACATTTCATGAGAATAAAACAGTTTTATGTAAGCCTAATGTTATTATTTGTATAGTATATTATAAACCTTGTTTTGCTCTAATAATTAGTGAAGTAAACATGCTGTATAAGAAACACTAATTGGATGATATTGCACCTGCTGAATAAATAACTTTCAGTAATTCAGTGTAATATGCTACGAAATAATAATATTTCCACTTTAGTCTACCACCTCTGAAATTAGCAATATAATTAGCTACTTTCAAATAGCAGTTGTAATACCCACTTAGCACCGAAGTGGTTGAGAAATACTTCTAATATAATGCTGAACATAAATCACCTAGGTCATTCTGAGTGAAAGAGGACTTTCTAGCATTGCTAGTGGCAGAAGTTAACAATTAAGCGCGCTATTACGGCGGTCCTAATAAATCCTGTGTGGATTTCAATTAGTTGATTTTCAAGCGTTTTTCCCGCTAACGCACATAGCAAGAATTCCACGAGGCGTTTTCTCAGCCGCCACGACGCAGGTACGACGCGTTATCAGTCGCCTGGGCCGCGACCGTGGGAATGAAAGAAGCGTGTTAAACAATAGCAGTCAGATAAGAACATCGTCAGAACCCATTCTGGGTACCTTTAAGTAATTAGTTGTGTTTTCATTTACGTTCTCCATACTGAATCCGCTTTGCATCGAAAATGCCCGATGATTCATACTTGGATTAGTCCGAGTAAAGATCTACGCTTCAGCGATTATGTTAATGTTGCAATAATGATATATTTTGGCTGTTTCTATTGATAGTAACAAATGAAAGGTTAAAAATGTACAGCCACGCTCGCTCGCTCTATTCATGGTTAAAAAACTTTGCGAGAATTGCCTTTGTTCTTTGAATTGCCTATCTGATTTAAATAAAAACTTTTTTGAGATACTGTGAACATTCGTTTTGTCTATGAATGTAAATTAGACTTTTAATAGTTCTTATCAGATTATAAATAACAATTAATTAACAAAATACTTGTCATTTTCATCGCTGTGTAGGTAGCTACTGTCAATTGTTATGATTCCGGTTTGGCAACAATGGCTATTGGAGGTTCGAGTAACTTTTATAAATGATTTTCTTTTTTTATTTCTTCCAACATATTCTCACGTCAAAATTTTTTGAAAAGAGCTTCATTTGTTATTGTTAATTTATTATACTTAGGTATAAAATTATTAAATAAACGCGTTTGCAACAACATTTTCAACTCAAATAAAAATAAGAGACTATCTATAGGCCTAACTGTACTTCGTTGTACATATTGACTTTTACAAATATTAGGGCAGTTATAGATACATGCTATACAGGTCTAAGGACCTGTACATACTGTGGTGAAACACAAAAACCCCGTGTCCCAGCAACGGATACAGGTGTTTATTTTGAAGCCGTCCCGCAATCCCCTACTTGTGGTTTTTTACACTTTTTTACTCAAAGAAACCTTTTCGATGAGGCTTTCATATGTGATGGGCAGAAAAACAACATGTCGGGCAATTTTGTTCCTTTTTTGCATTTGCACATTTTATTAGATTCATCTTTTTTCAGTAATGTAAATTGATCTTCAGTGGAGGCCACTTTAACAGTTACTTTTTAAATAATAAATACGTTTTCATTTGTTTATTGAAGTTTTGATTATACACACAAAGGATCATAATTATATTGTAAACTAACCCATTATCTGAGTTTTACTGAAACGCTAAAGAATTAGGCTAGTTTATTTTACTCTTATTCTAGAGAAATACGTCATCTCATTTTAACGTTTCAGTCAGGCGCCAAAAACATTATACATAATAACTCGTATACCAATTACTATTATATTAATAAACACATTGGCTTTCGTCCGCGCATTTAAGTAGAACATAACTTCAATAGGTAGGACCACCTTTTTCATGAGATTCCATTCAAGTTAAAACTAGTGAAGTTTATGACTTGGAAATTAATTGAAATATCTCTTTTTTCAAATTAATTAACGATCAAGTTATAATTACTTAACTAATGAATCGTTCCGTAAACAAAACATTGTGCATTCAATTTAGTATTAGGAGTTAAGACGATATAGAAGACGTGTTTTTATTTAATTTCTATTATATTATACAGTAGGTACACACTGCACTCTACAGTACACAAAAATAAATTTGTCTTATAGTGAAGTTTTTTTTTACTGAAATTGTACTTGGTTTTTATAAAGGTATGACAAAAATTAAAATATTATTAAACATTAAAATCCCACTCACTAGGTAATGTGACATATCTAATTGCCAATTGTACCTTATCCACATACTAGCTCCATAGAGTTCAATTAAACACGAAAAAATTCAATATTTTCCTTGTAAGCAACACTTAACATAACGAGCCACCCAATTAAGTCGACTTATCGATTTCTCAACGTTGAATATGTCTCAATAATTACAATTTCAGAACGTTAAGTGCTTGCTTAAAATATCAATGCATAAAAGGTTTCGCGTCGCTCGTCCGAAACGCTAGGTGTATGTTCGAGCGTCGAATTTTCGCAGCCAGCGAACCGTGCCCTCTGACTCACAAAGGAGCGTTAAACTGAACGCTTAGCATTCAAATTCAAATGGTCCCCTCACTAGGTGTTCTAAAAACGAAATGAGCAAATCGTTTTAAAAAAAAATGTGAAAAGTCATCACGTTGTACCTATGTGACTGCTATTAGGAAATTTAGTGAGTTAGATTTTAAAAAGAAAATCAAAGTTGTCTTTGAATAGCTATCCTGTTATTTTTTTTGAGTTTTCCTCATTTTTCGCCAAGTTCCTATTACGCTTTCATTATGTTTTTAGATTTTAGAAACCAACATGTCTGAAACTTTGGCAAAGAAAATGAGGAATGCTTAGACTTGGTGACTTTTCGCAGTAAAAGACTATAATCTACTTTTTGTGCTCAATATGTTGTATAATAAATTCATCAAATAACATAAAGTACGATGTTGAAATTGAATGATATTTTATTCATGTCAGTTGACAATGAAACAATACCTAATCCCTCATTGATAGCTCAAAGTTAGGCCTCGCGATGAATGGCAATATGTGAAGCATTTGCTCTATAACGCGGGCATACATAATTGATAGCGTATGTACCTAACTAAGTCAGTAGGTACTGTTGTTATCTTTTTGTTATTTTTGCACAACATTATGACATGTACATATTTATCATTTGTTTTACATTTTACTATGCCTACATTGCCTACGTCTCTCAGTCACAACAGTCAAATTAGTTCGACATACTCGTAGTATAGACATTTTGTAAAAACTTTCTTAATTGTTTCCTGACAGAGCGACAATCACTTAGGTACTGTAAATCTCTAATCGATTTTTATGGACTTTTTCTTAGAAAATCTAACCCAAAAACTTTGACTAATGAAGGACAATAAATAACATACAATTAGTTAAGTTTTATAATATCCAAAAAAATAAATCAGTTGTTTTATGAGGATTGATATTTTTAAAAGAACGTTAACACGATGTTAATAGTCACTAATTTCGGTGAGAGACTAAGCGGTCGCTGCGCCCGTGACGACCCAATTTTCAGAATGACGAAATGGATTTCTGAACGAAGTAGCTCACCGGTATCACCATCAAAATTAATTCTTCCGTATTCCTGCTTTTAGTGACAGATTAGTTTACGAGGATCGTAACTCTTAAGCTACTGGGTAGAGTAACTTTAATAAAAGTATGTAACAGTTCCGCCTAATAGCTCTGCCCATCAAACTGGCTGGTTGTAAAACAACAAAAGGATGCCGTCGAAATTTAAAATGATAGTGTTGTACCCACCTTATAACAATTGTTCATAAAATTAACGGACAGTATTTTTTGTGTTGACTTTTATGAATACGGCAATTTTAATAAATTAAAGGGTTAATTACCTCACGTATTGTTTCATCTGAAAAGTATTTCAGTTTCGTTTCTACATGTCAATGTCCTGTGTTTATGGACCTCGTTCACTTTTAACTTTTTGCCCAATTATAACTAACATCCATCCAATATATAGTACAAGTATATTTATGTATGGTATGTTTTACATGAAAACGTTGTTTTGTCGACAAATATATATCAATGTCTACATTGTGTTACATAAAATGGCGGTTGCGACACTGAACTTAACCTTACCAAATGAATTAACATACAAAAGTACTGAAAATGCATCCATTTGAATATCTAATTAACGCGTTTATGTGTATTCTCCTAAACGAACATTTTGCGATTGTAATTTGAATTTTTATTACGTACCTAAAAGTTAATTGTAGTCAAGTTGAGTTGTGTTTTAAATTAGGCTGAATTTACGATGACACACTTTTGCTTTTATGTTTTTGCCACATTATGTGGCATAGACAAAAAACAATGTTATCTAAATGCCTAAACAGTTTAATTTATTCGTTGCTTCAGGACATCAAATTGTTATTCGTGTTTCATTGCAATGCGTTATTTTCGCAGAGAAAATTTATTTAACGTCGACCAATAATCTGTTCATAAACTGTGGTCGCCATTTTGTCGAGTCAAGTCATCGAACGACTATTATGCCGCCCACGTGTTGTAAACAAACATTAAGAATATGGAACTCGCGGAGTTTTCCTCGCGAAGATTTTTCTCGATGGTGCGCGTGTGCGTGGGCGTTGGGAGGTGTTCGCCAATCGCCTCCGAGCCCGCCCCGCGGCCCCACGCCTCGCTCCACACGCCGTATTTCCAAGACACCCACACCACAGAATGTCGCCCAAACCATAGCCGTTTTATGACAGCCGTTCTACAATTATATTTTTTCTCGATAATTAGAGAGGTGCCGGAAAATCTCGCGTCTCCCGCAGCCTGCGCTGCCAAATTCCGACGCCCGAAATCATTTTTGTCTTTGGAATCTGACATTAATTTCTCGACAGATAACCCTTCTCTTCGCTACT
Source organism: Agrotis exclamationis (assembly GCA_950005045.1). Taxonomy (NCBI): domain Eukaryota; kingdom Metazoa; phylum Arthropoda; class Insecta; order Lepidoptera; family Noctuidae; genus Agrotis; species Agrotis exclamationis. The sequence goes on along the minus strand of OX465436.1, from coordinate 9,031,365 downwards.
GGGCTTTAATTTCAAATTTCCCGCCGCCGTTCCAGTGAATTTTACCTTAATTAGTATGTAGATTTCTAAATAAGCAAAAACCTTTTTAAGATTTAGATACCTGTGTAGACTGTAGAGTTATGTCTGGTAGTACATAGAAGTTTTTCTCTACACAGCCAACTTAGGATAAGTCGTTCTCCGTTTTTATCAATATAAACAATTTTAATTACGTCCCTAGATTGAGTCTGCATCGTATGTGTCTATAAACGCATAAGAACTCCTTAAAAGCAAGTCTGACGTTATTCACAGTAGCCATTATGAACACCGTTTTTTTGGAATACACATTTTCAACGCGAAGTACTTATACAAGTAGACACACTTATAGGTATTTTTATCTTGAATGTCCACTTCTATCGAGATTCACAACGAATAAAAAAGGAATCAATAAAAAAGAAATATAAAAATACCGAAAGAAAAAAACCAATAGCTCATTCTGAAACAAACCAGTTATATCTTGACAACGAAATAGTAACATTAGATGACATAGCCACTTGACCCTAGCTCCTAGTTAAAACAAATATGTCCCAACAGAAGTGATACAATATGAGTCGCAGCGAGCGAGCGTCTGTCCGTAATAACGTTTTAATTGAATGGTCGGAGGTCAAATCACTTGCGCCCCGCGTGACCCAGCCACGACACCGCGCAGACAGAATAAACCAACACACAATACCTCACAGTTAACACAACAAAATTACATAAATCGAAAGAATTTACGCTGATCGCATGCTAATATTGACTCAGGCTTACGCTAACAATGTTACGATCATTATTATGTGGCAACACTAAACAAAGTATAAAAGCTCGCTTGCTTGCGCACAAACTGCACAGCACTATTGCTATTGTTCACATAAACAAGCCGCCGAATTGTTAGCTCTTGTTATACAAGCTCGCATTGTTCCACATTTGAATCGAGCGTCCCGCGTCACTCGATTCGCCGAAGCATCCATTGTCGCCATGTTTGTTGATGCGCGCGCAATCCGTGCAAAACCGCGCAAAATCTCGCGAATACTTTGGCCGAAATCAAAACATGCATTGATACGCGGCGCGGGAACAAACCAGTTCTCGAACGCATCACAATGTACCTAGTGGTTGAATAAATGAATTATTTTGCCTCATTTCTGTCAAGAAACCCATAAAGACTCCTTTTATTACTTTTTATTTCAAAACTGCATCAGAAATTGTTTCTTCTGAGTGAACCAAAAGCAAGTATTCTCAGTATGACCGTTACATCATAGGATTGGTCCCCCGCAGTTATCGTAAATCCACTTAATTTAGAAAAATATTAAATTCTACAACGAATTAGTGTCCGTCTGCATCATCGGTCCTGATATGCGGGTGTCCACTTTGCCATTAAGATGGGGTCGAAGATGCGACCCCATTTGACCGCGGGTTCAGAGCACACCTAACACTTAAATAATAAATATTTGCTTGTATGCCGCTAGACGAAAGCCATCATTTAGTGTCGCGCGACATTCAGTTACATTGTACATTAGCACTTATGTAGGTTATTAGTCTCTAGTCTCGGCTACTAGCCTACGGTTTCGCATCTTTATATTATACAACATTGTTATCACTAGACAAATGTGATTTTTTTCTATGACTAGCTAAAACGAAACAATAAACTGAAAAAATATTACCTCTTGACGCTTACTTCAGTTCATGTCAATTAAACTTCAATTGCCAAACAATTTAGTACTTATTTCGTTTCGCCGCCGCGTAATAACAAACAAAGGGAGCCTAATGCCATAGAACGTGATCAAAATGTAATCTAGTAACAAATAAGAGACAAATGTAATGCGGTCGGTGTCATTGAGGCGTGGGGTGACAAATTGGGCGCGACAATCGAGTTAGTTGACCCGAGCCCGGCCAATCTGTGCTCACACCACACGATTAACCGCACAGACACATAGATACACAGACAAGCAGACATGTAGACACACAGACACACGCACTAACTGCCCTGTAATAGATACGAAGCTATCCGACACACTCAATTGTGCTGCACAGATTATTAGAAGGGCTACAGTCAATTAAGGGGTCTTGGTTATACACTCGTGTATGAAATATACAGGAGAAAAAAAATAGTGGCACCGTTGACATCCATCTTAAACACAAACTACAAAAAAAAAAATCTCAGATATCGGCGTCAACGCAACTGCTACGCCTCGTAGGCGCCTACGAGGCGTAGCAGGCTACGTAACAGCCGTCTACGCGGCGTAGGCGCCTACGCAGCACATTTGAATTTTTATTTTTATATTTAAATACCAATTCATAATACAATGTTGTAAATTACATTAGAAGCTTAGAACACATTAAGAATTATATTCTAAAATTCTTAGAAAATATTCTGAAGATCTCAAAGTCGTCCAACTGGCCTGACCTCTATAAAACATAATTTTCGCTTTACGCCCTTTGTGAGCGGTGCGTTATTTGACTATTGTCCTCCAATATTGGTCGAGCTACTAGATGGTGGACTCATTGAATGCGACTACTTAGGACACAAAGGACTCGACTCAAACGTCAATAGAAATTCTCTCGCAGTATTGGACTTAATGATCAGGATTGCAGTAGGATTTAATAGGCATATAATACTGATAGATTGAATATAATGGGTACAACTACGGCTTCTCAGTCGCATTTGTACCATAAATCTCTATTTTTGATTTCAAATCTCGTTTTGTTTCTGTCTGTTCCTTGACAAATCCAAACATATGATACTTACTATTTTAAATAATTAGTTGTCATGTTATATGAAGCAGCGCAGTTATAGAGTTCGTGGAAAAAAATGGAGAAGGATTGTGCCCAGCAATGGGACAGCACTAATTACACCAAAAATCTTTAAGGATAAGAAAAAAAAATACATTAGTGGATTTGCGGGGTCCAGCAAGCTTTATTTTTTTCTTAGAATTATTCTAACAAGTTCTAAAGTGCATAAAACCGTTGAGTGGCCTTTCTTCAATATCATGTTTCATTTTATTTTACACAGGGTCATTTGTCCAATAAAATCCCCGACCAATAATATGACAGTTATGTTTCTAAATGTGATTTTGATTAGAGACAATTCGTCGCCCCCATCGTGACTCAAGCATGTATGATTGACTAATACTATATCAGTTAGTTTCAATACCTACAACATATAATGCTATATCTTTCTATTAACATACAAACCTAAGTTTTTATATAATACCAGTCCCATATTAAAAGCGTGTGAAACAATTTTGCGAGACACAAAAAAAAACAATAAATTCCAAAAATATGTTCCTATCTACATAATCTATAAATAAAAACATAAATTAGTGCCAAAGATAAGCTAACAAATAACCAAAAGTAACATGCTCTATAACCGTGTGAACCGAAAAAAGTCCATTGAAAAGCGTCTTAACGGATTATTCATTAATCACTTGTGGCAATACAGTTTTTTTTTCCAATAATAACAAGCGTTAGAACCCCTTTTCATGGAACATTTTTTAATAAAGCGAAATGAAGATGTTTACTGGTACTTAACCCTTGCACTGTTGATGGGGTTCGAAGTACCAATATCATCAATTTGTGACGCTCGGTTATTGGGTATTTGAGTGTTATGACCATGAATATTAAGAACATAAACATGGGATGATTATCTGGCAACACCGTGATTAAATTACGTTCGATACCCACATCATGATGCAAAGTAGATATCAATTGTTGAATAATGAATGTTCAAACAACACAACTAGAATTTAATTTTGAAATTGTGTTTGTTGTTAGAAAGTGTTGTTAAAAAGCCAGTTGTTGTTCCGTTGTCTCATAGTCAACATTATTGTAATTGTACCCATATCGTGGTCACGCACAACGAAACGAGTATGGACAATTATGGCTCATTATAACTACCGAATGTTCACTTCATGTTAGACAGGTTGACCATATCGTGGAAAATTTTATTTGCTACTTTAAATTGATGGAAAAATACAGTTTTGGGTTACAACTGAATAAAATTATATACTCTGAGTCATAAATAATTTCTCAGTTTCAACAGTGGTCTTCTGAATCTAACACCACATGAATAACGTATCTAAGGTTTCAGCCTATTTGCATAGAGTGAATATGTTAACTTTCTTAACATACTCGTAGTGACTTTGACAGTTCGACACAAAGTTAGCAAAATGATCAGTCTCGGGCTAGTGGTTTGCGTGAGAACAACCCCGCTGTAGCGGCGGGGTTACACGCGGGGGTGGTGCGAGGGTTGGAACCACTCGGGGTAAGTGGGGTACCGGGCCGGAAGCGCCTGCATCGGATCGTTCCGCACACCTGTGGGAATGTTTGCCTGTGTACCTCTATACCTCCTCCGCCACTCTGTCAGCCTAGTACTTTTAACAATTATATTATCATACAAACGCGCTATCGTTTATCTCTTAATTACCACTCAGCAATTATTTATAGCTATTACAGCAGATAAAAACTAACATTGCTTTAATTTATTACCTCTACCAACAGTTAACGTATTCATCTCAAACGACAGAAATAGGAGTCAAGTGCAAAATTACATAGAATGTTTCTTTATTAACAGGTGCTGTTAAGTGAATACAAAAAAACAATGAACAGTGATAAAACTGATACAATAGGAATGAACTTTTCCTTCGTCACGTGACAATAGTAACATCGCCAAAATGAAAAATAGCGAAGAGTGTTTAGACTGACCGAAAAACTTTAACTAACAGAAACAGTGTGATATTTATTGATCTTATTTAAATATTAAGTAAATAGTGTGTAAAAAGTCGTTGTAAATATAAAATATAAGCGAAAAGGACAATAGATAATATCGTCGTGCTGACGGGTTGTGATTCGGACTACAAGAGCCCGCAGCAGACCACTCATCAAGGCGACGGCGGCCATCGCAGGCATGGGAATCAAAGTCATGATGAAAGCTTTCAATAAGCCAAAAGGTAAGATTAAAGATATCCCTGTAGAATTTCCCAACAAATACAAGGAAACTCGACTGAACACAAAAAATAATTGTGTCAACCAAATTATAGAGTCAACTGTTCCACATAATTGCGTTCGAATTTCAAATATGGATCGTGGTCGAAGGAATCGTAACAAAAATGGCGACGTATGATCCTCGCTTCGCTTTTGTGACGCAACCGCGCAACGCTCTCGGTTTCGCGTGCACTTGTCCCGAATGTGAACGTGCCGTGACCGAAAGAAAAATATGAAAACGTTCATTTTCTAAATTATTACCTATGGCACTGCTAAGTTTACAGAATATTGAATAGCCTGTGACAGGTATTGCGAAATTATTGTGTGTGAAACGTAGGCTGTTTACAAATACCTTACTGTCTTCGAGTTTACTTTTCTCGTCTTGAGAAATGACAGTCTTACCACAGACAGAACGGAGATTTGGAATAACATTACTTCTAAAGATTAAGGCACTATCTCTATACTTAAGTCCAAAATCCAACCTTGATACAAGGCATATAAAACTCACAATCAATAAACCAAAGGGTCGAACCAACAGCTCATCATATCGCAACTCAATTTCCTTTAATATCTCTGTATTTTGAAACAGCGTGTCCGGCTCCGCTACCCGCTAGGGCACTGACAACCGTCGTTGAGCAACACTCGGCCAACCATTACCGTAATTATGACTAGCTCCTCGTATGCTCTGCTGATCTTGAAAGTAAAGACCTTGCGTGCTCATAACCTGAGAACTGGAAACAATGTTTGTATACAAACTAGCTGCTTGTTCATCGGGACCGACGTACGACTACTGTAATGTGTGGCTGTTGATCGCGTTTGATCACAGTTGACTAGTGTGGGAGGACGTTCATCAAACGCCGGAACAACAAAAGATAAAAGTATCTTATCATCCGCCATGCAATTCAAACTTCGGAGTCTCTTACCTCCATGTAAGCATACTTAGAAAAACATATCAAACTGCTAATTGAATACAAAAATACATTTATTTAATTAAATGCCATAAACTGATATAATAGCCACCCCGCTTCCGTCCAAACATTACGTAACGTGCACATGAGCATCTCGCACCGCGCCTGCGTCCGCGCCGGTGTCCGACTAGCGGACATGTCACCTCCGAGCTAACAAGCTGAACTATGTAACCGGTCCAAATGCAGTAGCTGAGGACGCACGTTTTCTCATGCGACGAACAATAGCGCTATCAATGAGGCAAACAACGGATTTACGACTCAACACATTCTTTCGGCCATAAAAAGTCATAACAATTTACGGGCATAACAAAGAAACAGAGGCATCTAGTACGGTGGCTAATAACGCGGACAGCAGCAGGGCACGCGGGGGCGTCCATTCACGCCGCTGATTGGCCCATCCGGTGCGCGCTCAATGAGATGATGCGCGCCGCAGCGGCCGGCCCGCCGCCTCTGTCATTGAGCAAAGGTCCGTCGCCTACGTTCGTGATCAACGCAGCCACAGATCACTGAAAGATAAGTGAGCATTGTTAGATTCTCCACCTCGGAACGTAAAAACGATGAGGACCTCTGATATCTTACTAGAAACATTATAAGAGCGTTCAACAATGTAATCAGCTCATGCTACTTTTCTTCTGCATGGTTAATTCAAAATTACCTGGACCCTATAGGCATCTTGCAATTTACTAAAGTAGTGCAACGGTTGGGCAGCGTAACGAATTTTAATGTATTAAATAAAAGTACAACTCATACGCAAAACGTTTATTTTCTGCGTGAGTGAGCAGGGAACCGTTTGAACAATAACAATTTTACCGCATTATGGCATAACCCTCCTCCACGCTTCAACGACTGGGAGGGTGACATCGGTAAGCAAATGAACAATTTTTCAAAATGCATACTTACAGACTGTAATTGGCTTCACGCGGTAATGATATATCGCAGGCTATGAGGGTAATATCTTAAACAGGGTAATACACTAACCACGAAGTAAGTTTGGTCATTAAATTATAGTATTACATTAAGTAAATTTATACGAAACACAGTTCATAAAACACTCGGAGAATGTTAAAGCAAGTTTAATGAAGTCTTCTTAAATTGACAGTTGCCTTCACATAAGGGCATTCATTACAAAGTAGTTCTTTAACCGAGGCTTTTAGCAATAATGATCGTTTTGCAATGATATTTAGTTTAATTATAAGCAAAAAGAAGGCGATTCGAATGCGAAACAGCGCACGCGCCGTTTACGTCACGCGACGTTCCAAGTTCAAACGGTGAACAATGGGTTCGGTAAAAATGGCGCGAGCTTTTGTTCTGGCTTGCTATTGTGGCGGCCGCCGGTGGAGATTGCTTGGCTATGAAGATACTCATTACATATTCATGCATCATCACCTCATTTTCCCCTTAATAGTTAGAGTAAAAAGCAATAGTCAAGTCTTCACAATCTACTTACCTACTATACGATTGCAAAAGCACATAATTTGAAAATAATACGCCAATTGATTCTCAATTCCAAAGCAGCTGTTCCTTCACTTAATTCCCAAAACAATTTAGATATAAACCTATCTAGAACATAAAAATTACGTGGAAATAATTGTCGTTTACAATTCATTCGGTCTAGATAAACACGGGACATAATGGAGTCATTACATTTGTTTATCATCGAGCTTGGCTCAGAAATTGCTGGACGCAAGTTGACGCAACAAGTGTCGGTTGGACTCCCCTCGAACAACCCCTGTCGGCCACCTGTTAATGTGAAACCACCGTGCATTAGCATAATGTGAAATGTGTTGGAGTTGTAAAGAAATGCGGCCCGTTGCATGCATTGTTCTTGTTATACATTCTTATTTCTGCGGTACGGGGAATTTGTTGATTGCTTTACGATATAAAAATTGTGTTCAAATTTTCAAAGAATTCGTGCATATGAATTTAGTTTTCATCGTGTTTCTTTTCACACTCACTGTAATAAACAAAAATGTCTTCTCTTTTCTAGTGTGAATTTTAAATTGAGAAATGTTATTAATTATCTTTGAAAAATACTGAAACATTGAATGCATACCTGATAAATTTTAAAGTACCTACCATAGACACAAAACCTCATTTTCTTTTTTTTTTCAAACTCCGTCGACACACCACGCAAAGTTCCTAATTCAAAAACAAAGCACGGTAATGGTAAGTACGGCCGAAAGTACGAAGGTTGCGGGCCGTCCTCGGTCGGGCACGGCTAGCGGTGGAGCCACGCGGCGCATCTCCGGTGTTTTGTGCACTTATCTACGCCATTCACGATTCTCTTCGCCGCAGCCATACCAAGAACATTCGACATATTGTGGAGACCTCGGTGACTTGGGAGATTGTTAAGTGGAGGTGGTTTTTGGTAAATTGAGTTAGGAGGTGTAAATGATTAGGTAAATGATTTTGGAGGTGTCGATGAATTATTTAAAAGTTAATTTAAGTAGTTATAAAATAATTATGTCTAATCCTAGATGAGGAATCGCAAGGCGTATAACCCGAAAACAGATACAACCTAGGTCCAAACACAAGGGAGTTCTGAGAAATCCCTGATTAAAAAATGCTGTACGACTGCAAAAACATTCTTCTGCGAAAAATAAAATAAGCTACCATAATTAAGCAATACAATTCCCCGTTCTTATTATAAGCTATCAGTGACAATATCGTACAACGGATGGGACTCATCGGAAACTACGCGATGATTACACCGAAATCATTCGGGATTAATTACTTTAATTACGGAAACGGAAGTCTTGCCATCGTAGTTTTTGCGCATCCAAAATACCATTCCAGATCTTAATGCCAAGCACGGCTGTTATTCGAGCCACCACCTTCTCGCATTATCCCCAAGATAATTACAATTAGCTTTATTTAAGTTATTATAAAATACATCAAGAAATAAACAAGCGTCTCACTGAACATTCGTTTCTTCAGAGCGATGATAGCTTTCGTATTTAAACTGCTGCAAGTAAAACATACTTCACAACAAATAACTGTTTATTTCTATCATATTTTCATCAGTACATCAAATTAGTCATTACTTGTTATGAAATTATTTCTTTAGAATGTCCACTCGTACATTTTGCAAACTTTATATCAGTCAAATAGAATTAAATTTCGTTTCATCTTTAAAAAAGTAATCCTTGGTACCAGCCCAACATTCAATTTAACGACCACGGAGGCGCTGCATATATTTCTGTTAAAAACTTTTTGATGACACTGCTCTTCTATTACATTCAAAATAAATTTTAAAGAACATAATATTAAATAGTACATTTTATTCAGCAAATTGTTTGATGTGGAAATATGTGTAACACCATTAATTAGTTATGAATGGTTTGATCTTTATGATATAAAAATATAGACTTGTTTTTTGGTTTTTCATTGAGAGAAATATGAGTTAGAGAGCCATCAGTTCTGTACAATTACTCAGGGCCGGAGGCTTGTTAGCGAGGAGTCTTATAATCAGTTACATTTATATGTATCTGTGCGGATATATCGCACGAGCAGGTGCCTGATAAATACAATACATTCTATACACTCACCATATAATATCATCACTACATTGAACAAAAAAACGTATTGTATAATGCACATTGCATGTATAGAGATGAGTTTAAATACTTCAATTAAACGAACCATTAATATCCGTTGAGGTAAATAAAAATACATCAAGACGCAATGAGAAGTTTTTTGAAGTCGTTTCAAGAACAAATTACCGCCGTGGAATCGTTCGACAAATAATCTTAGCGATTTTAATGTGAGTAAACAAATAAGCTGTATTCAGGGACAATAATGCCCGCTTATGCATAATCATGAAATTCTTCATGAAAATCGTTAAACAAATAATTATGAAAAAGCTACAATGATAAAGATGGCCCTAACAACGCAATCAAAGCACGCAGTTCCTATTTATCTCATTGTAAGTGCGTTAGTATAAAAAGCTGCGTGTGTGCAATAATCGTGAGTCAAGTGCAGCTGCGCGAGATATATAGTGCGAGTAAATCACATTGTGCCAGAGTGCGGCAATTAATGCAGGCGTGATTCGCAACCGCCGCCACTCCGGCCACCTTGCACCATCGAACACCTCTTTATGTTATTCACGGCAAAAATAGAATCCGCAATCCCCATTGTTACTTCGTTCAGATTATTTTCTGCTCACTTGATTTTAATCTTGTAAACCGATCTTGTTCGAAATTAATTTAAAATGTCTCCATCTCACCCACAAGAAAATTAAGCGATAAAAACACATTTAAATATCAAAAGTTTAACAGCATGTTTTATAATAGATCTGAGAAGTCTTCATACGGAACATTTCTTTCAACTCATTTAGAGACATCAAAACATGACACTATTGAAACAGACACCGCATGTACGCAACATCAAAGAGCCGAGCTTGCAGCTCGAGCCTTATTTTACTTAATTATGATTGGAATACAAAATTCTTTGGCTCTAATTGAAACTAAAACGACGAACACAGAGAAAATTTTAAATTATATCAGAACGAGGTTCAGCTAGAGCAGATCAGAGGCCGAGCGGGCAGCGACCGTGGGAGAGGTGCACAAATCTCCGCATCTCAGAACTGGTCGGCAGGTGCGCGCGCGCAGCACACGCACACCACCACGCGAGCGCACACCAGCGCCACAAACCAGGCGCACTTATGAATGAAGCCTACAAACCTGCACAAGAAGTACACACGGACACTCACGCACACAAACACAACAAATTCAATCTCGCTTGTTTATCTCTGATTTATTTTATTCGAAACCATCAAGTCTCAAAAAGTTGGCTATTAATTTGTTCTTCGGTGCTCGGTTTAAATGCCGTAGATAAAGTAATTAATCCGATTGATAACGATCTTGGTTAACAAGAGATTGAACTCGCTTCCTCGTTCAAAAACTCCCAACATGTAAACTATGGCGTTAATCTATGTGAATATGGTTTAAAATAACCCTGAGGCTTATGAATAACTCATTGCAAACAGATCATATCTAGCAGCCATGCATATGAACAAACCTGATTATAAGCAGCGTATTAAAATAATAAATAGCTTCTACGATGTGGCTGTGAAAGAAAATCTGGGTAAGGTATAATTTACTGTTGTAGACGAAAAATGTGGAGAGAAACTAAGTGTGTAAGGACATCAAACTCAAGATCAGAAGCATTTATTTCCATTAAAATATTCCTATTAGGCACTTTGGAACGGTCAATGAGTATGTCTCAAAGCGCCAAAACGTAATTAAGGGTAAAATTTCTTGTATAAGCTATCCATCATAAGGTATAGAACCTCCTCCTTTTTAGAGTCGGTTAAAAAGAAACAATTTCAACAGTTTCCCAAATTATAAAACACTCTATTATTCGACACAACGTTTATTAGGATTTTAATACTTAGGAAGCGTTTGACGAAGAATTACCATCAAGAAAAATATGTAAAAGTAGATAGATTAAAAGATTTTTCTTTTTTTGTTGCAGACATCCCGTCACAGGTGCCGCCGCTGACGCCGGGCACCAACAAGAAGATGGCCGAGGCGCTGAAGGCTACCTTCGCCTCTTGGGAGAAGGAGCAACTGCGCCTCGGCGTACCCAAAGGTAACAACTTGTTTCCTACTTTAAATATCTAAATTGAACTCTAGATTCTTGAAAATATGACATGTTTTTAAACCACACCACACCAATTGATTTTTTCCTTTTTAACAGTTAGCTACGATAACAAATGTCATAATTGATTTAAAAACAATTTAAAATAAACCGGCCAAGTGCGAGTTGGAGTCGCCCATGAAGGGTTCCGTAGTAGCAAGCATAGATTAGGGATATAATTATATTGAGATTAGTAAGTAATATACACAAACAAAACAAAACAAAATAATTTTGTTTTTCATAGTGTTAGTTTGAATGACAAAGTTATATATTTTGCGGTGTTTGAAAATGTACTATATCTCAAAAACTGCTAACTATATCTCATCCAATCCAATTTTCGTTGGAATTTTTTGTTGTGGTCTACATTATATATTTTTTTTAGTTTTATCATTTTCTTATTTTAGAAGTTACAGGGGACACACACATTTTACCACTTAGGAAGTGTCTCTCGCGCAAACTGTTCAGTTTAGAAAAAAATTATATCAATAACCTCAATATTATTTTTAAAGACCTATCCATAGATACCCCAAACGTCCCGTACGTTTGGGGTATCTATGGATGATTGGGTGAAAAAAAAATTGAGTTCCAATTGTAAGCATGGGGGGTACACCCAAAATTTGATTTTTATTTTTGTATGAAAATCCTGATGCGGTTCACATAATAAATCTACTTACCAAGTTTCAACAGGATAGCATTCATATACTTTCGAAGAAAAGTGGCTGTGACATACGGACGGGCAGACAGACATGACGAATCTATAAGGGTTACGTTTTTGCCATTTGGCTACAGAACCCTAAAAAGTAGGTTTGGGTTCACCTTATTATTATGCTCATCAATATTTTTGTAGACATGGAATTAATCATAGATTCCTTGAACATGAAAGTCTTCAAAATTCACTGGAAAACGTTAATTAATAACTTGGCCGAAAGCTGTGAGTTATCGTACTGTTGAATTAATAAATAGCAACGAATACAGTTCTGGCATTTCAACTCAGCAAGTACTTATAGGTAACTTAAGTATTTTACTGCTAATTTCGACTCCATTATGTCCTAATAATTAACTTTTGTTTATAGACAATTAAAGTAAGCATTGGATGGAGGTTCAGCAATAAAATACACTCTAATTACCGCAGTAAATGCTTAGATAATTTCATACAAAAACATTTCGTCGTGTTCAGAAGGAATAAGAAAATATCGCAGCTATGGTTTATTTCACAGTAATGTAAACGCCGACATTTCATTTCAGTTCAGCAATAGCACTTTATGGTCAGGAAGAAAAGGCAATAAAACCACGTAAATATTAATTTTAGACTTCAGTCGCTCAAGATCTGAGAGAAAACGGAGGGAAAAAAAATCATCGCATGTTATTATTAATGCGATCAGTTCATTTTAATATGATGCACCTGCTTTTAAGTAAGCTAATAAAATTATGATTAATTTCTGTTACTAAGTCGCAAGTTGTAGAAGGAATCCAGTCGATGGGTTAGCAGATGATCAAGCTTGAAATCATTAAAGTGCAAATCGGTCGTCTGGTGTGGTCTGTGGTACAAGCGCGACAAATAAGACAAATAATAATCGCCACACTTTTTGTCACGAGTGGTAAAGTGAAGTCGTTAGCGCGTAAGAATGTAGTGATAGCCGTCTCGCTTCTCCCTTGTTCAATATTTAAGTGTATACTGGTTACAAGCAAAAACTGTTAGCGTACAGTTGACAAAGCGTATAAATACAAGGTAACATTTGCATATGGTAATGTGACGGACGCGTCGCCGTGTCGCGACCGCCAGCGATACGCACCTCCACCTTTGTTGGTGGTGACTGACGACCAGCATTTTCCTCACATTATTTTAAAAACTTTTTTACGAAAATCGATTTCAAAGAGCAAAAACAGCGAAAACATTTTCGTTTAATTCCAGAATCCCTTTAAGTTGCCACATAAAATATAATGGCGAAATATCAATTAGCTTTGCAAATTGTACTCCGTGTAAAACGTATTGATGTTTGCCTAGGATCATATTGTGGACAGGTGGCGGGTTCGATGCCCTAGCGCGGCGGAAGTGCGTGCGTCTGCGCCGCGTCTATTCGCGCTTCCGGTGTGCCCGCGCGCATCTAACACGAAATCACGCGCAGGATGTGAATAACACTTGCTAAATCTTTTATGATTATTATATTTTATCAATGAGTTTGGTTAATGAATGTAGTACAACTATTTCGTTAAAATGAAATTAGAAAAACTAATAGGTACTTATAATTATTATTTTTTTGTTCATTAGCTTCTATGGTCTCACTCTTTCCACTCTTCACAATCCAGTGAGATTTTTGGCCAATGCTTTTACAATAAATCCAATTCATTCCATTATCTCTTTCTGGGTCTGCCACATAACCGTTTTCTGCCAGTTGGGACCCAATCTGTGGTTCCTTTTAGCTCAAACAAAAATCCACCAAATTGTTATTCATCGGGTTTTTTTTAATGTTTGGCAAGAGTGCCCTCTTCAATGAACGCGATTATAATGACAGACTTATTACTCTTCGTCACTGTTCCACTGAGTATACAGCTCGTTATCAAAGGACATTGAAGTGTGCGTCAGCTGTACGTTGTCAAATCGACTTGATTCCTTAATTGTTCAACGTAATAAATTCAGTCATAAAACCCAGTTTGATAAAGTTTTGAAGTACTTCGAATTGAAGTAAAAGTTTCACAATGCTGAGACTTGAACAATTAATGTGTCCTAATAATTATTTAAGTACATAATTAATCAGGAGTAAGGTAGCGACTCGTATACCAAATTGAAAATAGTTTTTAGTTAAAGTTCACTATCTAACTATCAGCCTAGGGTTGAAAACGTATAACGTCTTCCATTCCAAATAATAATTATATTACTTTACAATTGTTTTTCAAAACAGCTAAAATTATCTGTTTTTTTTTTTTGAGTTGTTAAAACATCAAATGTGTCCTCCCGCCCTACGTGTATTGTAAAGGACTATCAGACTCCTACTGACTAAAAACTTCCCTATTCCTTCGGTTGCCCTTTGCGTTCGCGGGCCACGGTATCCTGTTTAGACAGTCACCGCGACCCAGCACAATTCATTCCACGATAACATAATATAAGAAGCACTCTATAGTTCAGCCTCGTGTGTGGGGCCCCCCTTAGCCCTGTTCGTAACATCAGTAGAGATAACGGTAAGATCTTATCACAACTAACACATAGGGACGATAAGTAAAAGAAACTGGTAGCACTTGCAATAACGTCTTTACTCTAATTAAACCTGTTTGGAAGAAGGACGAGAATCGCTTGATAAAGAAATGGACCTCATTTCACGAAAGAGATGTTTCTAAACCTAAAGTGTTGTATGTACATACCTATGTACATACAACACTACGAAGGGTTAGAGGGAGGTACGGCCAATATTTTATTACCAAAAATATTAATTCATATAAAAAATATTTCTTTACAAATGTTAATCTAGTTCTATTTAATCGGGCTCTAGCCACGACTCATATTGGCTAACCTACAAATTCGTGATGGTAAAAAAAAAGAATTTTTTAAATTAAAAATAATCAAGGCGGACAGAAAAAGTGGTCTTAGTATCTACGATGTCGATTTTCTAAGAAAAAGATAACCGGTTAGAATCAAACATACACAAAAAATCTAGGCGTTAAATACACGTAAGTTATAATCATTTTAAAAAAAGAAGAAAAAAAAGCCTGATACACAATTATCGTAAAGAAGTAGCCTTCCAACATGTGTTAAACAAACATTTGTTAAATAAAGAACTTATCACGAACAGATCGGTTTCATCCAATCAACCATTTTATAATCCATTACATTATTTTCTAATAAAATTCTGTAACACTTTATAAAAGACACGCAATGGTACGAAAAATAAACTAAAAATCCGTCTATTGTAGTTTTATCGTCGCAGAGCCAGGGTTTAATCTATGTTGAGATCTTTAACATTTAATAAAATGAATCCCTGCGTTCAGAATGACGTCCTGTAGTCGAGAAGCCAGCGTTATCTTAACATCGATTGTTAATAAAATTGCTCCATTAACATACGGACTGGCTTTGTTTTACCTCTGGGCTTCAATTAACGTACATGAGCTCCGCGACTATATTTATTAGTTAATTTTAAACAAACATCTTGTTGTTTAACTTGTGGTAGAGGAAACCAATGTAAATACAATCACGATTTGTTTCGTAGATCGATTGGAGTTTATTCCTCATTTTTGGTACTTACTCGTATTTAAATAAAAGACATAGGGAATAGTTAATTTCAGTAAATTCTTTTAAAAATAAAAGAAATGGACTGTTGTGTCAATTTTAGTAACTTCTTCCATTTTAGTTTTCGGTTAAAATACAATTTTTAAAATGTGGTCAATATTGATGGTCAAAGTGACCACTTTTAATACATTTTTTTTTGTCAATGAGGAAGACTCACGTAATATTTGTCACTGTATCACAATGTAAATTAAAGATGTATCATTTATTGTACACTTTAGGGCGAGTTGTTTGATCAGTATCTTAGTAACTATTATTCAAATCTCACATTTTCTTTTAAATATTGTTAAAAACAGTATACAATTTTACAAATAGATAGTTTAACCAATGATCAAACAACGCGGCCGAAGTTCACAATTTTCTAACATCAAACCAATGAAAACGAACAAGCAAATCATTGATAAAACTTGCAATAAAAAAACAACCTTCTTCTAATAAATAAATATATTACTACACACATTCACTTGTCAGTATTTCAACAGATCGCCTGGTAAATCATATTTTTACTGTCGCACGACTGAATACGTTGTCATTTCCCTTTGATGTCGCCATTTTAAATCGCTGTAAGCTTATAAACCGACAGTGTGTTCGCGGTTTTCGTGGCCATACAACCAAGGCATAAACATTAAACGTCATGTCTCGACGGCCACCGACTAAAAGCCATAATTAAACTAATTATTTATTATTAGACAGCTCTCCCGCTTTTAAAGGAAAAACTCAAGTTCTAAGTGTAAGAGCAATTTATAACACCGTAACTCCATTTGTATCGATTTACTTTTTCTTGTAGTTAACCTAGCTAGGCCCGATTAGAAAATCTTTAATGGCTGCCACTGATTAAGTTGATCGATCTTCCTTCTTAGCAAGGCGATAAACCCCTTTTCGCTTGAAACACTTGTCAAGAATACTAATGGTCGTATTGACTTACGAGTTTTCCAGTTACAACATACGTAAGTCAGATTTTGAACATATGTAGGTATGTGGTAACCCAATATTTCGTTGGGATTAAGTCAGGAAAAGCATTGTTTAAAAACTGTCCGAACTGTTCGATAACTGTCATTTTTTCACAATGAATTATAGCACTTCTAAGCGGGGTTCACTCTAACGGGAAACGCCGTTAATTTTCGCGATAATAGTCTTCAAATATTAGTTTATACGTCTGTCATCGCGGTTCTTAACGGGATATCCGGTAGTGTGACCCTAGATTTATAAACTGACATTTGATTTTATAACTTCATCATCTCCCTCAATCAAACAGAACATTAGAAATCCTTTACGACCGCTATAAAGACAATCGGCCGGGTGCATACATTGGGGCGTCAAGGTCGCGCCGCTTCCGGCGCCTGCGCAAGTTCCGCTGTGAGGCAACCGCTCAACCAGTCGGTTCGCTGCCCTGCTAATTGTCGATGTTGCAGGCCTGCCGACAATTGTGCACTTTACTACTTGATAGCGAGCGCCAATCACGGCCACTGACGGCCACTGATGGCCTGATTTCATATGTGAGACCTATCTGCATATTATGTCTATCTTGTAATTATTGCAAATTATCAGTATTTATGATCATTATAATAACAATGAGGGTATCGTTTAATGTCCATGGAGTTTCTTGCCAGTTCTCCTCCATAGATATCTACGCTTTGGAATGGGTATTACAGTACTTTTACAGTTATTTTACAGTTATTTTACGTTGAAAAATAATTTTATTTTAACGATGAAAAGTTTAAAACAAACTATTTTTTTGTACAGCTAAATGAAATTTAGGTAATTTCAAGTCTAATATTATAGGTACTCTTATCTTTGCAACAAATAAGTCTAAGACCAAGAATTATTAGAATTACAAGGCACATGACATTTGTAAGACAGGTTCATTGCAGACAAGCTAAAATAAACAAAAACAATATTAAAACATAGTTTAGGTCCAAATTCCTTTTCAACTCCATCCATCACTTTTTCTTTAGATCCTCGCCAATGGAACGAGGCGGCAGTAGCAGCGTGGTTGCGGTGGGCTGCGCGGGAGTTCTCCCTAGAAGGAGTGGCTCTCCAGCAGTTCGCGCGCACGCAGGGCAAGGACATCTGCGCCATGGGCCGCGAGGAATTCGTCGCACGCGCACCCGCCTTTATGGGCGACATACTTTGGGAACATCTCGAGATACTGCAGAAAGGTAGGTATTGTATACCGCTACAAGCATGCCTTTATTTTGTCTTGTATTGAAGTAGAATTTTGATTTGTGAATTTTGAGAAATAGTGAAAGATTTTTCGCACACTCCTCATTTCAACACTTGTTATAACGATTCCTAATATAAAGGAACCGCTTAAATATTGCAGTGTTTACTTTCGTCCATTTCCCTCTTCAGCACAGCAGTTAGCACAATTTATAAGGGCTCAAGTGTCAATCAGGAATTCCTCCTAATTCCAAAATCCTTGATAAAGAACCGTATACACTCTTATTTTCGAAAGAACTTTATTCTTCACCAGTCACAATTACCCACCCAAACTAAACTACCTTCCAAATGCCAGTTGGACTCAATGATCAGAATGTTCGACAGATGTGGAGAAGGAGCGCTCCCTGCTGGCCAACGTGCCTCCAAACATGTACGAGAGCAACGTCTGCCTCCCGGAGCTGCCCGAGTACATCCCGCCGCCAGCACATCACTACAACAACAACAACAACACTGGTAAGTCTAACTTAAGTACAACGTATGTCGCGAGACTATCGGGTAACCGTGGCCCCGGAACGTAAAGGGCTAATGAAAGACACCGTGGATTTTAGTCAGTATAAGTCCGACAGTCCCTCCCGTCCTGCTCTGGGTGGGTGGGAGGACTCATTTGATGATTTTACCACATAAAAAAAATACAATGTATGTTATAATCACTGCTTAACGGCCCGCTTACGACCTTGCCGCTGTGAGCAGTAAATTCAAATGTTTGAAACACGCCACGAGGCCCCGCCAGCGATGAATTCGCGAACTATGAAGTAATGAATGTCTTATTCGCGCCACCCGTCGCACCGCTTAGACCTAAGTCGTGAACGAGCCGTAAGACCAGCATCGCCAAATTGATTTGCGGCAAGAAATAATCGACTGTGAATAGGACTTGAACCTGCGTCCTTCTAGATAAATAGTCCACTTCTAGATAATTGCTCACAGTTGAATTTTTCTTTCTTCAAAAAGAAAGATATACGTTAATACGTATAAGATATTTAAAAAATAGCATAAACACGCAAAATTCTGAAACTTCAGATTGCAACGCAGAAGTTTAAATCACTGTAATGGCACCGCCTCGGATCGTGATCAGCTAGCAGAATTATTGACACTAATCGGTTGTGGAATAAGCTATAACTTAATACCTGTATATACTTGTAACTTTAAGTACACGGTACAAGTTCAGTACCTTTTTTTTTTTTTTAGGTGGTAAAATCATCAAATGAGGCCTCCCGCCCTGGGTGGGGCGGAAGGGACTGTCAGACTCTTACTGACTAAAATCCACCCGTGTTCCTTCGGATGCCCTTTACCGGGGCCACGGTATCCTGGATTAAGAAAAAATCCGCGACCCCGGCAGGCATTTGGCCCCATAAGGGGCCCCGTCGGTGACGCGTGAAACACGACGCGCCACCGTCCCGGGCTTGGTCCTTGGTCGGACGGCGAGCATACCCATTACTCACCGTCCGCAAGCCCGCTCCGCCGCTGTGCCCTCTGCTAATCAGAGGGACACGCGTTGGAGCATCCACCCGACAGGCTATTCGCATACGGGCAAAGAGACCCCTTAGGCACACAGTGCCTAAGGAAGAGTTTTTGCCCGCATCCCAGGGTGCACCGGCCCGAAAAACTGGTCTTCCCCACGGACGTATCGGAGAGGGAACTCCAGTCCACGGGCGCACGTGGAGGTTTCCTGTCTTAGCACCCCAAGTTCAGTACCTGCGAAAATTACGACTTTTTAAAATAATTGCCATTATTAAAAATACCTCTAGAAAAAAACTACATAAAAAAATCTGTAGGATTTAATTTGAAAAACCAGTGTACTATGTGACTAGCAGAAAATTGAAAGGTGAAAGGCGAATTTTAAACGAAGCGTAGCAAAGGGTAGGTCCGGTCTACGAGAGGTCTACGCTTGCTACGCCAATTTCGTAGCAGCTACGAAGATTAAAACTATCGATGTCTTGTCTCACTAAAATTCAAAGTATCTATGACTTTTTTCTTATCTTTTGGCATAATTTTAATAGTATATAATAATTTATCATCTTCAGGCCTATATTTTTTAAAGAGGTTAGACAGAAGTGCAAAACCATATTTAATAGCAAAATACTTATCTGGGATCGTGTGGACAACTGAAATTGCTGGATTGGCGGAAACTCGTATATTTTTCATCTGACTGTTACTGTCAGCCTGTGTCATCCCACTGCTGGGCAAAGGCCCCTTAATAACAAAAAAATCTATAGAATAAGTCTTTAACGTCTAGCTCTTGTTTGTGGCACATCGCCATATTGCTTTTTTTTCTCCTTCTCTCTTTCACACGAAAATCTTTTCACTCACACCAATGCACACTTTTCCATTTACTCATCATTCATTCCACACTTATGTGATAGCCAAAGTTTCTGTACCTACGAGTACACTTACTGTTAAAAATGCTACCAATAACCCTTCTTTGGCAGTCGGGTAAAAATGATATCAGGACTAAAGTTGAACAGTAACATTGACTCGTTTATTTCAACAGTAGAAACACAAACGGCTATCATGACAAGTACAGATAAGGGGTGGTGTTAACTGCGCAAAGTGAGCTCATTACAACGAGCTGATAGCCCGACAATTATACAAGAGTAGGTGGGTTCGAGCCCCAGACAGCGCTTATTGGCAACGTCATACTTTTGTCACAAAACATATACTTACGTGCGTTTAAAAGGGCTTGAAAATATCTTTAAGCACCTACTTTAAGTTTCTAAGTATAGTATTAGATGTATCTTCGAAAGAGTACTAATTTAAAGGTACTTAACGCAATACCGTACCTTCTCATTAGATGCACTTTGCATATTATTTGTGGTTATGTTAAATTGTGCCATTTAAACATTAAACTTTTATTTAAGAAGAGGAGGAAAAGGGTCCGTTGTTTCTGGGTGAGCTTGCTCCACCTAAGTGCCAACTTTACTTCTAGGCTAGATTGAGTCCAAGAACTGAAACAAGACAAAAAAAATAGCATAATAAACAAAAACAAAAAAGATTATTAGGTACTTTGTGTTTCTTCTTAAAAAAAATGAATATCTTCTCTTCAGCTCACTTTTACTGATACTTTCAACAAACTAATGTATTAATACGCCCCTACATTTTTGTTGGAGGATTTATTCAATGATTTCACACGAATTGTAGATAATAAACCGTAAAACCAGTGAAAATTACGATTAAATCTATTATTTAATTTGTTTTGACACGAGAAAGCTGTAAACTTCGTCTAACATTGTAAAAATTCGGCTCATTTCACATCGACCTGTTAATCAGCACATAAATCTGATCGCAGTCACATATATAACGTCGAATTATTTAACTGTTTTAGTACGGAATAGGTGCTAGATTTATGGAAAAATAGACCTTATTGTGGGTTCTAGTAGAACATAACAAATATAATATTCAGTGATATAGATATTTGCGTAGAAGTTGTAGCCACCAAAAAGTGTAGATCAGCAATAAGGTCGTTTTGCCAAACGTCTCATTCAAGACGAATGATGTAACTGTACCAATCTTTAGGTACATGTCGGTAAATGATAATTAATCAAATTTTACAATCGGGGTGGCTGCGTAATCTCACGGATAAAAGCTCATTTCCATTAGATATAAAACGTTGTGTTTATTGCGTTGTAAATCATCGGCGCGGGATGTTTTGACTGTAGCCCGGAGCTCGGCTACTGAAATAATAAATTAACTAAGGAGACAAGATGTCCTCTGGCCGTCGTTAGCACGGGTGGTCTCGTCACCACCTCAAACATTTGGACAACTAATTTACACCACTAATTGATGTACGGCATATTTTATCGTGTTGTGAAATAGACGATGATGGATAAAGTCTATATTCAAATGCATTTTGTTTAGCCAGGAAACTTTTACGTAGTTGAAAAACTTGTAGAGATCGCGATGCATGATAACGAATAAATAAACCCTTTGTGTATATATCTAGTTCATCGTTATAATTATGAAAAAAATACAAAAAAATAGAAGTCCCTCATTAAAGTCGCAAGGCAGAAAATTTAAAAGAATAAAATGCTCTTCCATCATAAATAATTACGCGAATCCTCTAGCGAACTCAATAACTTTTACTGCTGCGATCGCCAACCTTACTCCGATACCGTTGCTAGTTAACTCAATTATAAAAACACTATCGTTGATATAAAAAACTACGTTTTACAGTAACGTGTAAGTATCAGTACACATACGGTTTCCACTTGGCTGGGCGTGTGGCGCAATGTTCCGACCTTGGCGCTGTTTTTCCGCTCTCTTTCAGTTGAACCGAGGTCTTACAGCCCGTCTTGCACCTTGTACCACAATTCAAAACGTGACATCTTCATAAATACAGGGTGAATTGTTCAATTGAGTGTGGTTGGCTATGTCCGAAACTATGAGGAATATTAAAAATACTGAAAGGAGTCTCGAGGCCGATTTTTACGAAAACTATAACTGCATCATTAGATTTTTGAAAAATCAATACTCTTGGCCAGGAATCCGTTTTTGCCGTTCTAGAATTTACATTCTAGAATTTGATCATCATAAGCGACACTATCGAATGGTCTAATAGTAAAAGGTGTTTTTTTTTCCAAAATCAGCGGGTTCGATTTGTTGGCTAAAAGTCTAATTATTTAGTTTTATTTTTCGCCAAAATCAGCCTCGAGGCTCCTTTCAGTATTTTTCGATATTCCTCATAGTTTCGGATATAGCCAACCACGCTCAGTTGAAAAATTCACCCTGTATATTATTTTGATGATTCTATATAGTTTTCATGATGCAAGAATAAATTGTACCTAAATAGCCTCACCTAGAATTGTTTTTTGCAATGTCTGGCTAAGGTAGGACAATGAGACTGGTAAAGTGATTAAAAAACAAGGCCAGACAGGGAATCCTACGTTAATTTAGTGTGTTATAAATCACGGCCCACCCTCTTAGCTAGATTACTTGATCATTAACATTGCGATGACGCTACTGAAACAATGTAGTGTTGCGTCTATTTAAAGACTAGTTTCGCAAATAACGTTTATAAATAAATTACTTAGTATTCATAGCAATTCTCTGATCTTGAAATACTTTGACTTGAATTAGAATAGAGACTGTTTTACAACTTACAGACAATAAACATGGTAAAAACTGTATTGTACATTTACGAATACCAACTTAGTTTGGGGGAATAAATTCGACCAGACAATCAATTAAAATCAAATAATACAAGTACATCTTAGAGTAGATTGTCCAATCGCCCCTACCACGAGTTGCGGCGCGGGCGCACGTTACTTCGCGTCAGTCTTCAATTGCTACGCTCTTACTCATCACTCGCATTATTCTTGCACGCACCTGAAAGTTCACTGTCGGGACCTTAGTTCATTTATCCCTTATTATTTTAATTTATTTTTTTTTACTCTTCATATTATCCTAAAGGATAAGTGCGAAGTGCTTCGTGTGTATGTGACACAGTATGGAGAGCTTGGACTCTGGTTAAGCTATGTTTTTGCACCCGAGCTCCCGGTCTAGGGACTCCACAGACCTGGACCCTGGCATGGTGTGGCGTGGTGAGTTTTAGCTTTTGTGAACTCCTGCACTTAGTCAGTGTACAGTTTTCTTTTGTTTTCTTGTCATCCACCAAGTTTGTGAGGAGCTTTTAGTTTTATTTTAAGGTTAAGTTTTAACTTAAATGAATATTCACAAAAAAAATGTTTTGGAGTTTGGTGAATTAAACTTGCATATCTATCGGATGATGTTAGAAATCTTTTTTTATTTCTTGGGTTTTTCTAATCTAAGTCCAGTAATTGGTTCCGCTATTGTTAAGAAGTCGATGCATACCTTCTATGAAAGTTATCAACTTATCAGTATAGGTAGTACAGTGCATGAAGTCTGCATGGTGTGTCGCCACTTGCGCATGCGACGTCGGGCAAGTTTCGCACACAGTCGCGCGTCCTCGCGTCAACTCGAGCGTGCCCAACTAATGCAAGTGGGCCGACGAAGCTGAAGGTTAACGCACAAAAACACATCGTATATATTCAATATTTTGCAACTGCACTCGTATTAATAAACCGCTGGGTATATGGTTAATGTTGTGCTGGTGCAATTTCGTGGCATCCGCGCTGTCGCAAGGGCCAGCGATCGCTTGCCGCCAGCACATCCTCGCGTTGCGCACTCGCCGACTAATCGCCGGACGTGCGCCTCGGAACAACGTTGCAAAATCGCTTACACTCAAACAATATGTCTAATGTTCTGAAAAATTCACGGACACGCGCCGTTTTGTCGCCGCGACCCGCGACAAGCGATGCGCTCGACTGAAACGAACTCCTCCGATGTGTACATATACACTTATCCTTGTATCTATTACATACCGATTACGTGTTGATTACACATGCGGTCGAACATAAATTATAAGTAAGTACAACAAACAGAAGTCAAAATCATGTCCTAAAATAATACGGCATCATTTAACTGGTCGTCTCAGCAATAAAC
The DNA here is from genome assembly GCA_950005045.1 of Agrotis exclamationis. Taxonomy (NCBI): domain Eukaryota; kingdom Metazoa; phylum Arthropoda; class Insecta; order Lepidoptera; family Noctuidae; genus Agrotis; species Agrotis exclamationis. The sequence continues at coordinate 9,006,810 of OX465436.1, read as the reverse complement.
CGCGGAGGGTACAGTCATCCTTATTAGCGTACATTTATGAGTTAGCAGAGCAATATATCGGGCGTATTACGTGGCAGCCAATCATAATAATTTATTACTATAAAGTGATATGGGCTGTTAATGTGGCGACGACTACCGGTGGCGCGGTGTCCTCGCGAGCGTCTCGCACTGATTTATCAGCCGGCCAAGCCCCGCCCCGACCTGATAGCCTTACCCTACAACCATTCAGCTTTTTATTAAACAAACATTAATTGATACAATATAAAAGCAAATATTCAATATAATGTCAAACACAGATTTTAACTTAATAGGCTCGCTTAGTCGTAATTAAAATATAAATCCTGCTATTTACGACGCTTAATTACCATTTTCAACAAATAATAGGATCCTATTGAGTGAGCCGTGTTTGAATTTTAAACATTTGTATTAGCTTAATAAACCTTGTAATAGTGTAGGAATGTATTAGTGTGGAATGTGCCTAGTGGAGTACGAGTAATGGATACTGGGCAACTGAGTATCAAGCTTCGTTTTAAATGGCTGGCACGGGACATAAATACGTGTTTATACATACGAGTACATACCTCTGTTTCATGGTAGGTTTTCTATCCACTCTTATATTAAAATCTAAATATCCTCCATGCAGTGATATACATAATTTTTATTCAATTTTTTTTGAGACGGTACAGCATGTCTTGTCTGCCATACTCTTCTCTATTACTCCTCATTTTTGATGGGTCAGTTTTAGGGGCGAACTCTGTACTAATCGACCTCACACGGTCCATTCATCTTTTCATTGGTTTGCTCAACACTTATAGCTATCCACGTTCTTAAACTTTCGTTCCATTCCTACCATATTGCCAACATCACTCCACATCATCTGCCCTTAACATTTCAACCACTTACCACACAACTTTTCAGAGGTCCTGTTTTAATGCCCAAAAAAAACCAACACAATCAGGACATTAGAACCAGAAATCAATATCATTTACATTCACTTCATAAATGTCAATAGTTTTGAAGTGTCGACAAGAAAAATATTGAGCTTTCTAAGATATCAATAAAGAGATACGTGTCGTTTCGAGCCGCCACATCCGGCCGCCATTGTGTTTCAACTGGCGAACTTCCGGTGCAACCCGATACACACTCCTGCGCACGTGCGCAAGCTTTTCAAATTTCAAACTACGAAATTTTCGTACAAAGGACGTAATAAAGGAATAAGGGATGTTATAAAAAAGAGAAAAAAAAATAAGATAGTTAAACAGATCAAATAGTAATTACGTGACATTCGAGTTTTATATTTTTACTATTTTTGTTTCAATCATTAATTATTATTATTTTACATGACTTTACAATTTAAAAACAACAGTTCAGTGATAGGTATATATATTTCACAAAACGCTGTAAATACATATAGATAGATAAGGGGTAGATAGATAAATAATTTGATTAATTAAATAATATAACATTGTTTGCATCTAAAACGCTTTAATGCCACATTAATTAACAGGACTACCTGAATACAGAGTCTTTACTCAAGTATGTCGTCTAACTATCTAATGTCTAATTACATACCCATACACACATATGTACATACACAAACACACACCCGCACATACACAAACATACACACACCCGCGCCCACACATATACATTCATACACACTCACACACAAACACATATCAAGTGAATGTAAATTATATTTCTCTGCATGATATTCCATAAACGCTCGGGTAGATCGACACAGTCTACTATTAATATTGTAGCATTAATTTTAGGCCGAATCACTGTCTCTCAAGATACAGGTTACCTAGTTTGAGAGGCAGGGTTTTCCTTATTGTGTACAGATTTTTGTTTATAGATTGTACTGTATTGTCTACTACCAAAGCTCTTTTAAACTGTCCTTATTTTTACATTATGAAATCTGTATATTTTTTTGTGAAATAAAGTTTATTATTATTTATTAATTTTTTTAACGCCACATGAAAATTTTATTTATAATTTTATTGATAATGAAACGTACTTGCACGAACGGTATTTACTTAAAATGATACTTTGCCGACTCTAATAGACCGTAGAGAACATATTCATTGTATAACAATAAAAAAAACATGTAATCCCACCTTAGTACCCATTCAAGTGCAGACAGGTAAGAAGTTAATAAAAAAATCAGCCCTCAAGGGTTGGCACACGAAAAGAGCAAGGGTACTTCTTTGATGGGGTGCTTGCAAACGCTCGGCGACCCTGAGGGGCCCTTGTCCCCCAATAAGCCCGTAATAAGGGCCCTTGCCAAGTGCCCTTTCAATCAGGCCTTTTTCTTCACCTAGCCCACGTGTCCTTGATTCAAAATCTAAATCTGATTTACTTGTCAATGTTATTGTACTCGCATTATATTATTTTATAAAGGAGAAGGGTCAGTACAGTCACAAAGGGTTTTTAATATTCAAAGGCTGCCCTTATCGCGTTCATTTTACTGCTATTTTAATATCGTCGAAACGCATTGATAAACATTCATGGCGTAGTTAAAGTTTCAGTTTTAATAAAACGCGTCGATCCTTAATAATAAAGCTTTTAATGTTCGGATAGTGAAAAGAAATTTGGAAAACATTTCTTATGTTTGGGTAGTATTGTATGTAGGTTTATTTAACTAGATTTTTTTTTATGTTCTGTTTAATTCTCTTGATAACATTTGAATGCCTATAAACACACTGGAGTGTGGGTGTATTTAAATAAGTCGTGGAATTTTTACAGAACCATAGGTACTTTACAGAGCCGTACCTACTCAGATAACAATTTAACACATTTTTTTATATTTTTTTGATTATGAAGTGTTCGGTGTACTTTCAAACATATTGAATTAATGGATGTTAAAGGTGGTGCAGGTTTTTTCTTGAAAATCGATACGTCTACATATTTAGCAATTTGCAGGTGTTTTTTGGCATTACCCTTTGTATTGGGCTCCTAATCGGCAAGTGTGGGAATAGCGGCAAGTAAAGGAGTTTCACGAATCGCAAATCCTTCATCATTCCCATAGTGTCGGTAGACAAGGTCCTATACAAGTGTTGGGTTACTGCAGTTTGCGCGTCTCGAGGCGCCGACAAAGCCCGCCGGCGGCACCTTTGATGTGCCGAATTCAATTAATTGCCTTATTTGCGGCAGTGGTACGCTCATTGTAGGAATCCCCCGCAAAAACAAATATTTGCTGAGTCTTCATTATCCGTTATTAGGTGGTGCGCATTTTAATTGTCTCCACGACTCGTTTGGTTTGCCTTGATTGCGCCTGAGAGCAGTAAATCACATAAATCACTCATTTTTCTCGACGCTTTTAATAGCACATAAATGCCTGTCGAACATATTAACGAAACTGACATGACTGACATTTAATTATTAAATTAAAACAAAATGACTCGCTTGAATCCTCCACCAGAATAATAAAGGGCAAGGCACATTTTGAACCGTATTTAATACAAACATGAAATCTATTATTTACTCCTGGAAAAAACCCTGAAAATAGGACATCATATAAAAAAGCCAGAGGAGCTTTCTGCAGGAGCACAATTAAAATTATATAGCATGCCAAACTTCTTCTCCACACAAAGCATGAACTGCGATAATGTGTTACGTGTCCCCGATACGTTATCAACATCAGCAGGGTTCCAGGGGGTTTGAGGAGGGTGCGGGGGACGGGGACCGATGGTTGCCGGACGGCGTGGGCGCATGTCCTTCGCAATACTGCCCCTGAGTGAGATATGGCTGTCACAACACTAGCCGCTCATTCACTGCTTTTTGTACTATTCAACCAGAGATAACATTCATTTTTTTTCAGTCTTGCCATGCTTATTTAGGCTTGACATGTAAGTTTATCAATTATTTGGTTGTTTTAGTGATAGCTGTGTCATTTTTGAAACAACAAACATTTTGTTAAATATTAATTTGTAAAATTTGGTTATGGTTGGTTAATTCCCACAACTGGATGTGGAAGTGCACAGATTTTCTATTCCAAATATTATGTTAAATATGCGCAATTATAATTATAACACATCAATACAGCTCAGCAGGTCCGAGGTCGCAGCTCAAACAAGAATATGTCACAATCATAATGTTCTCAGAAATCGTTCCAAATATAAACGTGGATAAATGTCGTATCACGCGCCATCGCGACACATGACGGAGGCCGAGAGAAATAAATTATTGGTACCGGAAGTGACGTCCCGGGCTCGCTCCAATTTAAAACACAACCCACGGAACATCGTCTAACGTCGTCGCAGCTCAGCGTTGACAAAAACTACAAACGATGCAAGCTCAAATAATAGCCGTCAAACACAATCTCGTTAAATTTGCTTTTTTAATGTAATTGCCGCCATTTCAAATACAAAATAAAAACAAATTATACTTAATGAATGTCACAAAATAATATATCGCATCCTTAATTCACCGGAAATAAAAATTTTAAAACCTTAGAGTCGGACTAATAGAGAACACAAATTGAATTTCAAATTAGAATTCAATCAGTTTGTATAATCGACAGGGCCGGATGCGCTGCTTTTTAATTAGTGCAAAGGTTAGTGCCGTTACCGAAAAAACCTTTTTATGTTGTCAATCGTCGGTGGTAATGTTATTATATGGCACCGTTAGTTGTAGAAGCTCATCTATTCTGTCTGACAGTTCTGGATGAAATGCTCCCGTGCCTCTGTACAGATTTATGGACTGTTTTCAGTGTTTTTATCTAAAAAAGATTGTTTATCTGGCACTTCCGTCGCCTGCCGCGGCCGATACGCTCGCTAACGCTTTATTGTTTACACTTAATGTAATTCAAAGCAGGGAATTCCTCGGTAAATTGTATTTTTAAATTTAAAGCGGCGGTGGGAATGGGGAGTTTACTTTGTGAATATCGATTGCCGCCGCCAGCTTGTATCGATATCTGTTTCGGCTTTTGCGATCGATATAACGAGGATGCCATACGTAATTTTTTCCTTTTTGCTGCCGACTATTTGAGTATACATTAGCATGTCCAGATACAACACAAAGGAGTGATAAATGTTGTCCAACGAACTTATTGGCATTGGCAGATACCATTCTGTCGAAATAAAAGTCAACATACAAAATAACGGTGTTAAAATAGCAGTAACACCGCCACTAATGTCTCATATTGTTTTTGCGCACATCACCACAGAACTCCGCGTTTCCATTTCCTGATGCACTGTGTTACATGATGGAGATTGTTCGTCGATCACAATATCCACCTTGTGTTTATTTCCTTTGCTTTTATTCAAATATTGGAAACTCATTTCCCGCGCTATTTCCCGGTGGAAAGGCGCTCGCGGAGTGCGGCATCTCGCTAATTGCGTTGCGCGCTCGGCAGCCTCATTCTCCCAGTTTCATGCAACCTACATGTATCTCTTTATAAGTAAGTTACTTCAGAACGAGCCCCTAAATAAGTTAGAACACTCTCAACTTTGATATGGGATTCGCGTAAAAGTACTAGGCAGTTACGTGATTGTCAATTTACAGGACAGCATGTTAACCGCTTTTCGAAAATCGAACGTCATTAGTACCATGCCTTCTTTCAAAGACAATCGAATGATACCAAAGGCCGTCAAGTCAAACTTTGTCGCAATTAATGTCATGTTACTGTGTGGTCTCCTGTCAAATTAGACAACAGCAGTTTATGGTCACTTTTCTCCCTTATCACGCACTAACCATTATATTTGTGGCTGTTAGTTATAGCATACTAACAAAAAATCGGCGTCGGATCTTCCGATGGCGTCGAAATCGCTTCCTCTGGCAGACAATAGCGTCCCGTATCCGGTAGCACACGTGCTCAGGTGCCTATTATGTACCGGAGCGATCCTCGCCCCTCAACTACCTTTTGTGACCCAACTTGTACCACCCCCTGTAACTTGACCCAGATTTGGGCCAGCCCACCAGCTCGTGCCCTCCCATCGCATCGTATTCTATCATTTCCTATGTATACGCATCTGTCTCGAGGATCTTGTAAAGTGAAACTTTTGTCAACATCCTGGAGACTTCATTTATTTGCCACTCTGCCTACACAAATATCAATATCACCTCATTTTTTTATATTCTTCAACATCGTCATTTTATTCGCGATACCATTGTTAGAAGTAAGGATGTAAGGGGCAAACTTGAATATCATCTATCATCTTTTCCATTTCTAACTATCAAAACGAGATTATAAAAAGGTCATTATAAAAAGAAATAAATTAAAATTTAAAGTTCGAATTACATAAAGGTTACAACAATAGCAACACCAACTTACAATAGACACGAATGGAAGTATTTTAAATTTAAAATTCAAGTGTGTTGCGTCTCGCGTGCCTGTATCAAACAATGAGAATGAGAATCATAGTCAAGGCCGTACGTCATGGTCATTATTATAACGTAATTATGACACACGACGTTACCTTACAAACTGAATTTGCGAAACAATCCAACTGTTTTTTCTCAAGTTTAACGTGATCTTTACTCTTTTGTTTTGTTATGATACGTCACTATGCCACATCTTTTTCATCTTTGGAGACTCAAATTATAGGTAGCCTACCTGATGCTTATTTTCTGGTATTCTGGGACATTAAAAAATAATAAAAATTGAATGGGTAAAGCTTTCTATTTTCAAATCTTTAAGAAATTTCAATAACCAAATCAATACAGCAAAAGTATTTAAGACTGAGGTTAAACTTGTTTAGTTATTTCCATAAGTGACTGTACCTTACAGCCAATTAAAATTCACAAATAGTTTTTACTATATTAGGTACATTTTCACGTGGCCACTGAAAAAAAAAGACAATTGGATGCGTCACTACATCCATTATGCTTGTTCATTATCTGTCTAGCTCTAGTGTATCGCCCGGACAATTTAATCGTTTTGTTTTTATATCTTCGCGAAACAATGCTGTTTCAGCTACACTCAGAACAAGTATTTTTAAGTGAAGAGGAATATAATTTACAATGTATTGTTCGCACTAAAGTAAAAGCCATGTACCCACCGTTACTTCGTACTCAGGCAATCCCTGTAACACTGTATTCACAACTCCACGTGTTCAACAAACGGGACTCAACTTTACATTGTTTTAGTTCTACGTTCAGCTCTAGATTTCATTTTCCTTAAATGATAACCAACAGGAAAATAATACAGTTATTTTATTATAATAAGAATGAAATATTTATTATTGAACGTTGGTTTGTTATATTTGCATGGCTATACACTAATTAGAATGGATAGGTAGATTTCGCACATGCGTACATAATTGACCTCAGCTATTATTAGATTGCACGAAGGCTGATACAAAAGCTGATTGTGTATTGTGTCGGTATATATTTCGATAGAAGGTACCCGTGCTAATTTTCGTGATACTCATCAGGAGGGTTAGCAAAAAAAATCAACGGTCGCGCAACAGTTGGCGTTGTAGCAGGTGACGCGACAGGTCGCGGCTCGTGTTAGTTCGTAGCGCTTCGGGCGCGCTCGGCTTCACTCGGCTACTCTCGGCCCGCATTTTCCACGGCCGCCCTCTCGATCCGCCCGAAAGCTCTCAGTCGGAGATTAGGCGCGACACGATACGGTGCTACGAATGTCTCTCGCACACAAAAGCTCGAAGTCGTCACGAGTAACGCGATAATATTACGTCGCGTCGGTCCCTTTTTCATTCATAGTTACGCTGTTTTAAAAAAGATTTTTATTCTTGAAGTGATTCTTTAACATTACCTAAAAAAGTTATAAATTAATAAACTTTACAAAACATTCAAACTTTTAAACACCTGAATTTTTTGATAAAAATAAAACAATTTTTATGCTACAAAAAAATAACAAAATAATAAAATCAGTGTCGGGGTGTGATGTGTTGGTGAGCAGTGGAGTGCGCCGGGGCGGGTGCTCGGGCCGCCATGCTCGTGGTGGAGGCGCCGCGCGAAGCCGCCGTGCCCCCGTGCGCGGCGCCCCTCGACATCCCCATGTCCTCACTCACCAAGCTCAACTTCACAGACTACAGTGCTAAAGTGAAACCTTATGAGAATGAGACCAGAGACAATACGAGACTGAATTATGAACAGGCTTTAGCTAGTGTGGCCAGGCTGAGCTATGAACAATCAGTGCCCAATACTGGGAAATTACACTATGCTGAGCAGAACAGGCTCGCATATGATCCCTCGGTCGATTCCCTGTGTGGAGATCCTTCGTTCATTTTAAATACAGGTTCGTAAAAGCGTGTTTTTTTGATAACTAAAAAATCTTTAGATATTGTAATAGCAAAGAGATTTGGGAAGAGAGAGCCAGAGCCAATGCCCAGCAATGGGACACGTTATTTATAAGCTATAAAATAAATGAACATCTTCGAAGATTTTTCCCAAACCTAGTGCCTCTAATTATGTAAAATATTTAAATTAAATAAATTGTTAAAGCTACCGGCTTGCCAAGTTGGGGCCATTAGTTTTAATTCTACCAATTAATATTACATGTTTGTTCTGTTTAGAAACAAAATTATTTTAAAACGTTTATCTTTATTGTTAGCGGTTTATTTTTAAGACTTAATTTTATTAGCTATTTAATTTATATATCCTTTTATAATTAAATACCGATGAACTGCACTCGTTAAGTTTGCGGTCACGGTAATTATTAGAAAACACAATAAACATGTAAATAATAATACAATAATGCGAAATGTTTATTGAAATAGAATTATTTATGCGATATCATTGTGTGGCAACTTACAAGTAGGTACGTACTTTAAAATAAGGTTCTCTTGATCTTTAAAAATATTTGAAATAGCTACATAATCCTCATATTTTGTGCTTGTTCAGCAGAATTCGTATTTTCTAATTTGTATTACATACAACACACGTATTCCAACGTCTCATAAAAAATAGAAGTAATTATTCATCTATTATTTATTTGACATATCCGATCTATGTTTCCGATTTCATAAACACACACTTATCTTATGGAGGACGGGAAATGAGCTAAGCAAACGAACGCTGACAAATCTCAATCTTTATAAAAGCGTAACGTTTATTTTAATCATAAACACATTTACGTTATAAATAAGCAAAGCTTCATTGAGAACTCTCAAGTTGGGAGCGGAAGCACTTTCGCCGCCGCCATGTTGGATCCGGCGGCGGGGTGCGCGGGCGCACCTCGCTTGCTTCCGCCGCGTGACGCGCATAAAAAGCTTTGCAGTATTGTCACATAGCTTACATTTGCATACATAGATTACGTGAAAGCATTGTTAACGCCCCGATCAACTGCTATACACAATGACTCTAGCCTGACACGTACAACGCAATTCATACTTAAACTTATATTACTTATAACTATACTAATACATAATATCTTGAACTTTGTGTACAACGTTGGTTCAAATACAGGAAAATCCAGTTTATAATTATTTTTATTGATCTCATAAAATGAATCTACACGAAATCACACACCCATTAATGTTGGAAAACATTATAATTATAACAATAATTTATTGCTCTATCGTGTATTTCACAGCCAAACTGAGCTTAATTTGCCACGAGACAAACGTTAATTGAAAAACAGATAGAAGTTTTGTAAACCACAACACGTATAGGGTATGAATATTCATACAATAGCTTCAGATGTAATCGATGTCGAGGCGTGTCGGCTGTCATCCACGGCTCTCACAAATGGTGGTCGGTCATAAATGGTGACCATTCTAGAGGTAACGGTCCAGGTCACTCACCTTTCAGTAATCGCTTCCTTCCTTTTACAGGTCGTCGCAAATCTCATAGTTGACGTGATCGAAATCACGATTTGAACCTGCCGACGGACACTTTAATGCTTATTTATGATTCAATCTTGAAAACCAAAGATTTGAAAGGTCGTTGCAACCATAAATTCTGATTTATATCAAAAATAGCTGCATTCTGCCATAAATGTCAGGATGTCATGACACGTGATTAAAATTTAAGGATTTTAATAAAGGTGACCTTTGCAAAATCTCACGAAAGTGATATTAATACCAAATTCTAAACTTCAAAACCATTCGCATTAAGTAGCTCAGCTATAGGATTAGAAAATGACTTCCGATGAAGTCATACAAAGTAAGAGAAGAATCATACATAGATTTTATTTTAGATGATCTAAAAATAAACCAATAAAATCAACCGGACTGAAATATTAGCCTTTGTACTTTGATTATAATCGTTCATACAGTAAACCAGTAACCACCTTCTAATGAGTTGTTTACACTTAAGATAGGTCATAAAATGCTATTATTAGAGCATTATTAGTAACATTTTAAAGGCTATATCATCGTCATATTGGGTTTTGAAGTAATCGCGCAAAAGATACAAAGCTTACCTTTTGCCTAATCTTCTTAACCAAATTTATCTCACTAAAGAAACTAAATCTGTGATGCGAAAGAACAGAATAAAATTTAAAAAATCTATCTAATGCTAAAATTTCATTTCAATCCATCTTTCAACACTATCAGCTAGATTAAGCCTTAATTAATAACTAATTCACAGTGCAATCTACTTAGATGATATAGGGTTATCGTGTGTTGTGTCCAAAGGCGACAAACAACTTGTCACGTTAGAAACACCTGTCTAACGCCCGCAGCTGTCTCTTGACCTAAGAAGCATGTGCACGATACCAAAGTTTATCACTTATACCTATACAAATACCCACAAACGGCCTTTATTCATTAGCAGATACCTACAGAAAAAAATAAAGACTACCCGATCGACTTCATTAGCTTCGCGGATCATATTTTTATATTAAACAATAAATTTTAAAATATCGATGGTTAATTATAATAGCTTTGATGGTGCGTAGAAACGACTTTGACAAATCAGATATGAGATTTTTTTATTCTTCTTTTTTAATCAGTTTGAATAGATTCATATCGTGTACCCTAACGAACTCTTTTGTCCTACAGATAATTTTATTCATTCCTAGTTTAATTCTCCATTTCGCGAACTGAATACTGCGTGCGATTAGAACAATGTGCATGACGGATGACGTCAGTAGCCGTCAGTGACGTCACATAGCTCGGTTCATTCATAAATTAATATGGCTACTTCCGGCCGCCGCCCGCCGTAATCCACACCAACTTTTAAACGCTTTCAGTCTAATCGACACTTTCTAAGAAATTGGATTCAATGTGGCGTGGAATGAGCATTTACATGTTTCATATTTTAACACCATGATGTATTCTACGTCTTTAATAACTTGTAGCAGTATTGTTCCAAAACTTTAGATTCCATTACAGTTAATTCAAGACTATTCATTCATTGACAGTTAAAGAAACTTCACACCATTGAAATCTCATTCAATACCGATACAAAATTCAGGGCAAGGGATGTTTGGCCATTAGCAAAACAAGGAAATTGGAATATGACATCACACGTATCCGCTTCCTTGCCTCATCTTTATACAAAAGCTGACGAGCTTACAACACATATTGCTCTATCTGTACTTGCCGTTCATTGTGTTCCCGATATTTTCCATCTCTGCTAATTTGGAAAGTTGATTATTAACGTGATGATTCAATTTGATTGATTTTTATCAGACACACAAGTTTTAATTTTAACCCTCTAATTCAGGCTTTTCTAAAAAAAGAGACCGAAAAGCTTTCTTTGATCTATTTAATTTGTCGCATAGATATCATCAACACATCAAACTATTTTCAGCACACAGGACGTTTTCCAAAATAGATTAGCGAATCTAGCAATCAAAATATCGCACGTATTTATTTCAAAGTTTAAGAGCTGAATGGGCGTGACGTCAGAGCAGGTCACGTCTCCATTGATGCGCCCGCGCCGCCACTTCCGTCGTCTGTACGACGACTAGCGCCGCTACATCCTGCCTGCAGTTTTATGTCTATCACACCACATTTATTTGCTTTAAATCTATTACTTGGGCTTTTTTGAGTGGTGTGTCATTGGTTTTATTTTGGTACAACGAAATACGGGCTATTTGTATTTAGTAGTTAAACGCTGGCACTGGGCCTTTATGGATCAATTTCGTTGGTTTCTTAGATTAATTCCATTTGTTAAGTATAATTACTTAATGTTATTTCCTAAATTAACACACATAATACCCATAAAAGCTAACAAATTGCAATGTTGCAATAAAGAGAAATATCCGAATAACTTTAAAAATGTAATTCGATATTTATTTCCTCCAAATGCCGGCTCAACTAAATCGGCTTTTAAACGTATAATATTAATACTGCGAGGCAGGTTTAATGGCTTCCCTTATGTCAGCTATGTTCTAAGTATGACGGCGAGTGTTTACGTGGTGCTACCCCCCCTCGTGGCTCGCGCACAGTTTTTGTAACGACTGGCGGCGCGTGCGCAGGTGGCCGCGCACCTGCCACGCATACCGACTACCGACAACCGTAGACAAGGCATAGTGCACGCGATTTGACATTTTTATATTAGCATTAGCAACTATATTGCGAAATGGCAGCTAGGTAGATTACTGCTTGAACCAATGTCCGTCATGGACAAAGTTGCAACTTCCAACTACAGTTTTTCAGGAAAAGAGCCTGGTTGATAGGGGGTGAACATACAAAACATTGATAGAGATAGGAAAGATCCTGTCCGATTAGAAATTACAGCATCCTACTCACATTAACTTGTTTAATATAAAAACTAAACTCAATGGGAAAATTTTAGTTCTATGTATCCTCCTAAAAAGTATTTACCAGCTCTATCATCAGGGTGTGTACCTACAAGCAGCATGTCAGCTGTATCGCTTACTAACTCTACGTTTTATGAAGTCTAGACAATGTAATAGCCGAACGATTTGCCGAGCGGTGTGGACGTTTTATTGAACCACTATTGGATTCCCAGGAATCGTTTACGAGTCTTTAGACACAATCAGCATGTGCACCCATTAGTCAATCAATTTATATTTTAACTCTACAACCGTGGAATTCTAAAGAAGATTTATTCCCTTCATAATCATCGTCGCCATCTGCTGCGACAGATTATAAATTAAAAAAAAATAGATATTCCACCGGATATTATTCTAAGACCCAAATTATTTTTGTGACTAAAAAGTAAACTCTGATATTTTTTGTTTAAAATCGATGTATAAATAGTGAAGTAAAAAAGTATGTTTGTAATTATTATCGGCTAGCTACACGCTATTTTATTGGTAATAAATATCGGTGGATCTGGTGTTAGTCGATTTCGCGTCGGTCGCTCGCAGGAAAACCGATTGCGACTCTTTATTTTTAAACGCAAGTTGAGGTCATGTGCTGTTATACCGTCTCACGTCTGCGGGCTGTTATGTGTATCACGCTTAACATATAAAGTTAACATATTGCAAGTGGTAACCCTGTTTTCCCCCCTGTTTACCTCAGCAATACCTAAATTTCCCTGCCACTGAGAAGCTTTTCAAGGCATTTAGGAAATTAAACGAAGTTTTAGTTTGGTACGTATATTAATACACAAAAAGTCGAGGATTTTTTAACTAAACACAGATTTCATGAACACTAATTATTAAACACAATGGACATGTAGTTCTCAACATCATTGGACACAAATCGCGACTTTAAAATATTTCACGCTTCCTGCCGAAAGATGTTCCAATTTTGAATTTGATTTAAACACCACTCGTTGACAACCATTTCCTCTTATCCGAGAATAATGTAGTTTCCCTCACTATTATTTTCAGTTCATAATTTTTCCACGGCGTCCCACATTTGACAAATTATTGTCATTTTCTAATGTGCACCTGTCTAAAAAGATTCTCTATTTCTGAAAGCTTTAAAAATCTTTTAAAATCTCTCTGGTACTTATACAACCATCAACAATATAGATAAACAAAAAGATTACAACACTGCACTTTATTAAAATAAACCATTGAAGGCACCTTAAAAACGCACATTGAAGAATCAAATATATTTTCGTTAGTCTAATAATCTCAGCCAATATTAAAACGGACAACATTTCTCATAATTATATTCAGCGTCAATAAAAAGTATTTTCAACAACTTTATCGCAGTAAAATATAGAGCTCCTTAATTGTGACTATTTACATTTTTAATTAATTAATGAGGCCAAATTATTTATGTCAAAACATCGGGCGGCGGCGGCGGCCTGTCGTCGGGTGCGGCAGTGTGGCCGTACCGCCTGTCACAGCGCTCACCTGCGCACCGCATTTGATTCTAATTTTAAAAATTCATATTTCGACTTCCGTTCCCAAATGGGAATTGGCGCGATATGCGTCTCCACGTTATTATAAAATACGTTCGAATGTAGATCACTTTGTGCTGGGCTTATGTAATCGACTAAAACTGAATTATTTTGTCGAATTTAATCGGACCGATTCTTAAGGTTTACAGATACAAGTACTTCAAATTCTGACTTCATTTTAAAAGATTTGTCTGTCATTTTAATGGCCAGAATGTTTCGGGCATTCTAATAAGAATAAAGGGCTGCTAAGAACTTTCGAAATACTGCCACAAAAACTTCGTTATAGGTCGTCTGTCGGGACACCATATGGCAGCTTAGCGCGTGCTCACCAAGACAAAAAACAACGACTCAAAGTTTTCGCGGCTCGAATTTCGTCGCAGATAACAAGTAAAAAAGTACGACAAGTCGTGTCGCAGCTGCCGCCAGGTCTAAGGTTACTGGGAATGCGTTTGAGTCTTACTAATCGCGAAAGCTTAAGAATATCCTTTATTTTATTTTTTTACTTAAACTGTCTTAATTTGTATCGAAATTCAGAGTTAAATAAATCGCTAAAATTAACTTGGCGTTGAGTAGCTAATCGGCTTATAAGTACTTATTGATGAGGCAGATAAGCTTTCCTAGTAAAATCTTACAATATTTATAAATGTGAAAGTTACTGAGCATGGATTAATCTATGGATAGATGGATTTGTTACTCTTTCACTGGATTTCGATGAAATTTGGCACACTCATTTATTTTATAACACAAAATACTTTTGGGCCCGCAGTAGTGAGATCCTTGGGAGATACGAGTACTATTACATAAATTGTCTCAGGTATCTTAGTTGCGTTTAAGTTTCGTAATAGTTATTCCCATGGGAATTTAAAGTCTTTTCTCAAAATCAATTAAGTAGTAGGTACATAAGTATTTGTGACTTTTAGATTGTAAGTTTAGTTTTGGAACAATATTTATCAACTTCCTGCTTGTCACCCAATTTCTTCATCCTCAACATCTCTTTGAACCGTGTCACTAGTTTTCTCTTCCGTCCAACTTTTCTTTGAATTGCATATTTTTTTAACCATTACCCACTTGAAAACTTTTTGTAAACTTGAAAAACCAAAGGTCATCATATCCTACCCTTAGGCAACCCAATGAGTTTGAGGTTGACTGATAACATTTTCTTATTCCTTACCGTATTATTTGTCATCTCTATTTCTTTCCAGCCATCATCTTTCTACTTTCAATTGTCTGTCTTTTTCTTATCGTTCATCTACATAAATTCTTCAATTGTTTTAAATGTAAGTCTTCAGAGTTTCTTCTTGGGTTAATTCGGTTTACTTCTTCTCTGTACCGTGGTTTCAGCCCGGCTGCTCATCTCCTATTAGTCGTAGCCTGATGTTTTATAGTCTAGCCTTCCTCGATAGATGAACTATCCAACACAAAATGATTATTTTCAATTCAAACAATCAAACTCTTCAGCTTTACTATTTTAGTATAGATTTCGTGTTCTCCATAGCTCACATCATCTGACTAGCTTTTTATATTGGCGTCGGCTTCCAGACTAACCTGGTTTAGATGTCTACCAGTATTTTTACATGGAGCATCTGCTTATCAGACCTACACATTACAGTTAGTACTGGATAATACTTTAGCTCTATTGTTTCATTTTCGTGTGTATAATTTTGTACCTTCTTGTTTTATTTTCCTGTTATATTCGTGTATTTACTCTTGGTTAAGACCGCCATTTTCCCCAATCGTCTTATTATTGGCAGTTACTTTTTTAAATGAACGCCATTATTTTCCTTTATTTGAGAACAGGGAAATAGTGGTCTATTTCCCTGTTCTCAAATATTATTGCATCATTTACCTACTCGCATCAAAAAAAGTTGTGTGGTCACTAGCATAAGCTGATATCTTTTTTCAAATTGTACTACCTATATCAAGAAAAAATAGTTTTATTCTTCTTTATTTCTTCAGATAGAAATGCCCTGATAATAATCGAAAAAGAAGAAGAAATCATATTAAAATCTACCGTAACAAAAAAGATTTCGATTTTTCAAATTGATAGCAAACTATTTTTTTGATGTGTGTTACGAATCTTGGAGTAAAATTTTATGTTTTTTTTTATCACCTTTAATTAATATAATGTTACTTTACTTCGATATGCCAATTAATTATACAGTTGGGTGAATATGTTTTCCTTGTAAAAATACCTTTTCAGATAATGTAGGTCTCATTAAACATGCTGTTATATCTCGATATAAAAGGTTGTTTATGTCCTGTGACCAATGAGCCATACTTATTAGTCTTTGTATTGATTAAAATGTCGATATACGTATATGTAGGTACTACTACAATATACCTACCTACAGACTAGACATCTTATACCTAGATTACCGAGACGCAAAAAAAATGTTTACAGATCGACATTTTTGCTCTGCGTCTTATAGAGATCTTACATTTTGTTTCTATCTGAAATAAATCTGTGTGTGGAGCCAATAGCGTGGTGGATCGGCGACCTTTCGACCCGAGCGTTGGCGAGAGGGGCGTGGCCGCGCCCGATTGGCTCGCCCCGCCCCGCGCCGCCGCACCCGCCCCTCTCCACGCCCCACTACTCGATCTCCAACTGAGATGCTGTGATGCTGTGACTGACGTACTTTTCTTACCATACATTTTTATAAACGAATTGACGAGCGTTCTTGGACTTTTTTTTTTCTTGAAAATAAATACGGATGCTGCAACGGACGGAAATTGATAATAAATATTAAATGAATCTGATAATGTTGAACAGGTGTCTAATTAAAGAATAATTATTATACAATAAATATTTATTTTTAACGACATTAATTAGTTAATAAAATTATTTTAGATACTTGATTTTCAGACAGGTTCAATACTGGCAACATAAAAAGCTCTTTCAAACTTAATTAACTCCTATAGCTATAAATACTTCATTTAAAATGTAACAACGACAAAAGAATTAACGACGACAAACCTAACATAAAAAAACTTCTTATTTTACAAAAAACTTCAAAAATCCAACAAAACTCCTCAGAGGTCACCGGGTTCCTCCCAAGGGAGCTATTTCCCTCTTCAACAGAATTTATAGTTTGCATTCCACTGCCTCACGCCGAGAAAACAATTGCTTCATTAAAATTCTTCTATTTGTCCAAAGTGACAATCGTGATTTGTTTACAGTCTTGTCAAAGTTAATTTTACCTCGAACTTAGCATTTCTATAAAAGTCATAATGATTTTTATTTTCTTAACTATAAGGTCGGTTATAGGTTGCTGACATTGACAAGACTGTCAAGATGACAGTGAGTCTATAAGTTAAGGTAATATGGTTGTTTTTAGGCTGCAGCTGTCAAAATAACTTTGAAAATATTTTACACGGCTTTCGTAGGTACTAATGCTTCATTTGTTTCGTTAAAAAACGTTTTCTATTCTACTTTTAGTTGACACTTTGACCCGTATAAAAATAATTTGTTTGTGTTTAAACTTATTTAGAGGTTTAATTACCTATATTAAGGATCCTTTCGTTAAGTTCAGCACACACTTTACATCACACACTTTACATTATAAATTCTAAGTATAAGTACTGGGTGTAAGGGACAGCCCTCCGCAAACTTTCAGTGCTTGCTCAGTAGACGAAACTGAACAATCTTCCACATTTTTTTTTTTCAGGAAATGAAAAAAAAATCAGCCTCACCATAGAAAATTATAAACTTGATTGGATAGTTTGTATGGAGAGGCTATTTTTTTTATTTCTTGAAAAAAAAATTGCGGATGATTGTTCAGTTTCGACTACTGAGCAAGCCCTGAAAGTTTGCGCAGGGCTGTCCCTTACACCCAGTGTAAAAAAAACTGTAATAAAATCATCAAATGATAGAGTGGAGCAAAAGGGACTGTCAGACTCGTACTGACTAAAATCCACGGTGCACAATAGCCCTTTACGTCTTAGGGTCACGGTTACCTTATAAGACAGAACCGCGACCCCGGTAGGTACTATTAAATTGTACCGGACATTATCAAGTCGACATCAAAAAGAACCATCAAAGCTACACTTTAAGCAAAAACATATACATAATTTATTTACGTATGAAATTATTGAATGGACTGACATTTAAATAATTTTCCTTGTATTTTTGCTGGAGTTTATTAATAGGAATAACATTCGATTTCCTGATTTCATAATGTTCCGTCAGGCTAATTTACCTAACGCTTTTGTGTGTGTAAAATTAGTATTGAGTTTATTTTTTGTTTGGTTGAATGCGCTCTTCTCGGGAACTACTGGTTCCAATTGAAAATATTTTTTTTTGTTGGATAGTCTATTTATTGAGGTAAACTATAGGCTATTTTACATCTGGCTACGCGCAATAGGAGCTGAGCAGCGTACTTATAGGAATACCTACAAAGTACCCACGTAATTTATAAACTAAACACATTGCTCAGTATGCCCCTAAATTCGGAATTCTACGAAGTATAGGTACTAACTCTACCAATGTGGATAACGTATGCAAAATAATAAGGAAACCGATTGTTTCTATGAGGAAAACTGTACCTGTACCCATAGAATGTTATTTCTCTATTGACAAGGAAGCATTGTATTAATTGTATATTCCACATCCGTTAAAATAAATACCTACCTACTTTTCATCGCAATTATTTCAGGACATACACTGACCTTATTGGCAGAGGCGTAGCTACCGCCGTATCAGCCGTATCAATTATACGGGGCCCCCGAGTATCAAGGGCCCCCGACGATTGGAAAAAAATAAAAACAAGAAATGTTGCTCTTAAAAGAAAACTTATCGCGGCCGTAAAGCTCCAATTATCGAAAAAATCTTAACATAGCTCAATTTTCAAATAGGCTATAAATGTAGCTGTCGTAAATGAGATACGATCAGTCGATCAGCATTCTCAATTTTCTAGTTCCTTTCAAAATTAGCATTAGTTACACGAGTCAGGATGCTATTGTCTTTACACTGCACAACTATACACATAGATAAGAAGGGCCCCAAACACGTTTTGATACGGGGCCCCTTCTGGCCTAGCTACGAGTACGCCACTGCTTATTGGTGAAGTGCTTCAGAAAGGCCGGGTTCGTAGTACTTGTAATCGGCGTGTGTATGACCAGATGTATGTATGTGGATGAGGCGAAAGGAGTATGTACCTAAGGATTGTAGTAGATGGCGCTCTGTAGTTTCTGCCTACCCCCATGGGAAGAAGGCGTGAGTTTATGTGTGTATGTACGTATTTCAGGACCCTGAAACACCACATTTTGAATTATTATACTAGTGAGTCTAGTGACCCGCCTCTGTCTCGGAGGGATGCCTCCCTGTTCCCAGTAGTTTTGCCGAGTACCGAGTAGTCCTACCAGTAGTACTTGGAAATTTCCTTCTTAGTGTTACTAGTAACATTACTGGGAACCTTGATCCCAGTAGACTTACCAGTAAAACAAATCAATACTCTCTAGACCTATGTAGACACACGGGATCATTGACATTTGTCCTTCTTGGTAAACTTGAGAACTGAATAGTGTCACTTTGCAAACTTTTGCCAATTCCTAACAACCTATGAGTTCTTATACTTACTATAATAGTTGTTCCCCGTGGTTTCACTTTTGTTGCTCGGCTCCTATTGGTCGTACCGTGATGCTAAAAAGCCTATAGCCTTGATAAATGAACAATCAAAACGCAAAAAAAAAAATTAGAACCAGTAGTTTCTGAGACAAACTCGTTTAGTTTAGCTTTATAATATATTAAGGTATAGATTTCAACCTAAAACTAGCCATACACGTATTACCTACAAGTTAACAAAATTTCATCGAAATCGGTTGAATGTTTTCGGAGATAGCGTGTACGAAGATAGCCTTACATCTGAACACAATTCACAGCAATAAAGAATGCTTCAAATCAGTAGCAATGGAACGGCTATTACAGCATCAATGATGCCACTTAATCTTCATGATAACAAGATCACATTGGCGGTCAAACGACAGACAATAGGAGACTACTGACCCCGCGGTACGGTTCTGTATACATACACACACACCTGCACAATGCACGACAACACACATATTATGTACAGTAACGCACCCTATTGTTAAATTTTTCAATCACATCGACATACTGCGTGTGCGTCGATTTTTTTTATTTTGATACTGGCGACCTGCCCCCGCTTCGCAAGGGGTGCAAGTGATGAAGAAAATGAGAATTATATTTTTCATTCTTTTAAACTTGTCTTGAAGACAATTTTATTACAAACAGAAAAAAAGTTTTTTTTTTCTTTCTAGGTATTAAAAAACCTTTTAAGTCTGGCCAGCATACTTCTGGAATTCTAGTAGACTGTTCTTTTACAAAACACACACTCATTTCAACTCCAATAATTGCATAAGTTGGTCCCTTATTAGGCTGAAGCCAAGAGCGAAATTGAGTTGTGACAGAAACAGACTGAAATTACGCGACTCACAACTGAATTTACGCTCGTCTGGTAGCTAACGGTAAACTAGCTAGAGTAGGTTTATCATTATTTAACAACTTATTGTACTTGACTAAGGCCCGAGTTCACCAACTATAACGTAACCATTGATTACGTAACCGCCCCGTTAACATTTAACAGTTGTTTAAACGAACCGCGTTTTTTTAATGTTCACCATCCATTTGTAAGGAACGGTTAATAAAACAAGCGTTTTTTGAACGAATGGGTCGTAAATGATTGAATGGTATAACATTGCTTTGTTAAGATGGTCATGTATCTGCTTAAGTTTGCTTTTACGCGACTGACATCCAAAAATGGCAGCATAACATGAGATGAAGTGCCTACTTTGTCAACAATTCCACATCTGCGAGCGCGCCACCTTTTTGTGAATAGGATGAACCTTTTTTTACATAAATGGGATGAATGGGCAAAACAAAAGGAAGAAACCAAGAAAGTTAAAGTTAAAACGCTGCATGCAGGAATTTATTTACTTTTAGATAATCCAAAATACTGTCAATTCAATCAAGCAATTCCAAGGCAATAATATTTGTATAAACAGAATCTTGTACCGAAAGCTTTCTCGTCATCTTCCTCGAAATAATTGCGCTGTACTTGAATTAAACGGGGTGCGCGTAAAATTCGCTCAATAGCTTCTTAAATCATCTAACACATTATTCTCTTCAAAAATGTTGTACGAAGCGTCTTGCATTATTATTTTTTTTATCTCCTCAAAACGAATGAAATAACGTTGGGGAGCAAATAACCAATGGTTAAACTATGTCCGCTACTTCGTTTAAGTAAATCAGGCGTTTAACAGTCTTAAACGATGGTTAGTGCTTGGTGAACAGCAAAATATTGTTAAACAGGCGTTTAAGGTTTAAACATCGGTTAAAAATTTAAACATCTGTTGGTGAACTCGGTTCTAAAAATATCTGCTCGACACTACACCATTGGAGAAACCATTCAAGAGTTTTCGTCGTTATTATTTTCATGAGTTAAACAGACATTTTTGTAGATTGTATAAATAAATAGAGTACTTGAAAACCAAGTATGTTCACTTAGTTGATTCGGTTAGCATTATATCAAGTAAACCGCCATGTGTGTTCTTTCATAGTTGCCTCCTCAAAACCAACAAAATCTCAGGTCAGTTGCAAATTAAATCAAACCAATTCGTTGGTCGGTGTTATATCGTGGCTACGTGGCGTGAGGGTGTCGGGGAGCGGGGCGAGAGGGGGAGGGGGGGGTATGTGTGGGTCCGTCGGCGCACGCGCAGAACAAAGGGCGAGCCGTGAACCGCGACCGACGCGCTTCGGTACCCCGCGCCCGCCAACACGCCTCGATATGCATGCCGTACTGATTTTTTTTAATGGAAATTTTGTCTGACTGAGATATTACAGTGAATGTACGTAAATGTAGAATTCCAAAATGTTTGTTGCAGTTTTAGGAGTCATTAGACACAAATGATGAGGTACCCAAAATGGATAGGCTCTACATCTGCATTGGAGATATAAACTAGGTACAGCATCGGTGCAATGTAGAGCTGTTTCTACTACTTTACATAGGTGTTCTGCGATCTGGTTTCCTCGAAGATAACCTCTCGCTTAATACCTATTCTTGTGCATATTCTAAACCGACTGGATGTTTGTTACAGGCGGCTACACAACTGGCGGTCCTCGCGAGACGAACGCCTACGGCTACTCAGAGGCGAGCGGCGGGTCTGCGCCGGCGCCGACAGCGGCCTCCCCCTTGGACGAGTACTACCCCCCGGAGTACCCGCCCGGCCCCCCCGCGCCGCCCGCGCAACCCTACCTCGACGAGTATTACCACCACGCACATCACTCGCAACCCCTGCTCACACACGAGCAAAAGTACCAGCCTCATCCCTACACCAAGCCTTATCCGAGAGGTGAGTCACCATGTTCTACTCTATTCCAGAACAGCCTGATGGTTCTTCGAATCCTGACAAAAGCTTCGATGCAATCAATAGCACGATTTGAAACAAGCGTGAAAGTCACGAATTTCAACGTGCCTATTACCTATGTTTAGGATAACGCATGTATTTCTCAACGCGTTTTTCAGTTTCAAAAGTTTTGGATTGATCTGCAGTCTTTTACTCGATAAATCCCTAGTAATCACAATATCCATCTTATTCCCAATTTTGGTCAAAACCGAAGAGTCTTTAAGGGGGCATCCAAAGCAGTTGTCAAAAGGACCAAATTACGTATTCAAAATTCCAGATTGAGTGTAATAACAGAACCCTTTCGTAAATGAAAATAGAGAACACAGATAAAATCTCGAAATCGTATTATGTAATTAAAAACAATCACGGCCATTCTCTCTCATTAGAAGAGATGTGAAGACAAGTGACTTGGTCACTTTAATTGATGTGGTGTACAGTTTCAACAACGTCGTTAACTGAATCTTTCATGTGGTTATTATTTAGTGGTGATCATGTTACTCTCGTATTTTTACTTGTCATCGTCACTGGAGTGCACTAATTGGTGTTACTCAAACGATTCGATTTTATTTCTGGTTTTGTCAAATAATTACTACCTACAATCAATACCGCCAGAGTTAATACTTTTGACTACAAAATTTGGCAAACTTCTTCCTCCGTCACGAGAAACCATCAAGAGTGATGAGCTGATTGGATACCTGGCCCAAGTATCTAATCAGCTCTTTGATTTGCGCGTGAAACACGACGAACAATCACAAGTGAATAATATTTTGTATGGCCTGCAGACCGTTATTCTTGCAGTTCATCTGTTGGTGAACGTTAGTTCAAATGTTTCTAAACAGACCCACCACGGTAGGTACAAGAACTATTTGTATGGAACAATGTTAAAAAAATATTAAAGGCCTATTCTAACAAAATATTTCCTTTCTTGTTGTCTAGGCGGCGGTGGCCGGTACGGCGGCGAAGCATACGGCGAGAGCTACGTGCAAGAATACGGCGGCACCTGCACCGAGTGGAACGAATGGCCTACTGACCAGCATGCGCTGATCCCTCAGGACAAACTCGCATACCCCGCCACGGGACCCTGCTTCACCGGTATGTGGAAAACTTTTTATTTGCTTGCTGTATCCATTTGTTTAAACTGTGGTTAAATAATTACGGCTGCACGGGTCGATCTACAAGGTTAAGCAGCGCTTGCCAACTTTGGTTCGTGGATACTGACCAACAATGACATACTCAGTTTCCTACGTGCCTCGGAAAGCACGTTGAGCTACAAATCCAAATTGTCATCTTTGGCGGTCTTACTAGATTGTGGAAGCCAGTGTCACTCCATTAAATACTTATCATTTAGATTAGATTGACAGCCGATAAAAGACTTGGAAAAACTCTAGGCTGATGATGACCACTATCAGCTACCCCCAGCTGAATCTCTTTTTTTCTTCGAATTCTAAATAAGAAAATATGTAGTATTTATCTCATCATAATATGCCAGAAAATACATAACTGCGACGACTAAAATCTCTACAATATACAATTAGACATGCAGGATATTAAGCGGTTGATGGAAGCCTTAACCTTGACCATATTGACGACGACCGTGAACTTTTCTTAATGGAGTCAAGATTTTGCAAATGGGCTTTTCAAACACCTATTGCTGAAGTTTACCAACCGGTACTTGACCCGCGTGGTCGACGTATTGCCCGCTCGCTCTCACGAAGGAATTAGAACTTCATACTTCATATTTCTCCGTCAATTCCTGCGGTCCAGAGATCTGCAGTAGCCCCTATTAGTCGTATATCGTAAAGCAACTGTGTGGCACGCTTGCAGGTTCAGGGCCGATCCAACTGTGGCAGTTTTTGCTCGAGCTGCTGACCGACAAGAGTTGCCAGGGATTCATCTCGTGGACTGGTGACGGATGGGAGTTCAAACTCACTGACCCTGATGAGGTAAGTTATGTCTTTATTCTATACTAGCTGTTCTCCGTGGTTTCGTAGCATGATGTTTTATAGCCTATAGAGTTCCTCGATAAATAGACCATCCAACATATATTTTTTCAATTCGAACCAGCAGTCCCTTATGTTAGCGGCGTCAACCAAACAAACAAACTCTCCAGCTTAAAATATTAGTATTGATAAGCACATTAACTCACGTCTTTTTCCCATGGGGTTAAGAAGAAACTATCTACAGACAGCGCCCTTTACGTAGTTCTCATTTTCAGGCGAATTTGTTGGGCCCCGCGCATAAGGAGGCCCTGCGTATTGGAGACTATATATATTTTCATAATTTGTGATTGTTACTTTCCTATTAAAATTCCAAGGAGTTTCCTAGGAATTTCTTCTAAAAAATGGAATCCCTAAATAGAATTCGCAACGGGCCCCGCGCATGTCCATGTCCACCAAAGACAAAAGCTAACACTCTATTTCATTACAGGTGGCTCGGCGCTGGGGTATTCGCAAAAACAAGCCGAAGATGAACTACGAGAAGCTATCCCGCGGTCTTCGCTACTACTACGACAAGAACATCATCCACAAGACGGCTGGCAAGCGCTATGTCTACCGCTTCGTCTGCGACCTGCAGAGCTTGTTAGGGTAAATTGCACTTATACACGAGTTGCCAGAGAGAAGGATGGAAGATCTGATGTTAGAGATGAATGAATGAAATAGAAATATTGCACTGATTACTGGGTTGAGGGATGTATTTATTCATGCATGATTTGTACAGTTTAGTGGGGCCTAATGTTTTTAGTAAAATAGCAAATATTTCTGGCAAAGAACAGTTAAGACATAGAAAAAAAGAAAACCAGAGTTATGATAACTGTATAGGTACTGATTAGAATATAATGATTCTGGTATCTGTCATTAAAAGTGGTAGGCGTTATTAACTTTGGTGTAACTGATATTAAAAGAAACAATGTATGAAATATCTAACAAAACCCCCTTTTGTTACAGTATCTCACCTGAACAGCTGCACGCAATGTATGAACCCAAAATGGAGAAGAAAGACGAGGACTGAGCGAGCGCTGCGCACGCGCCGCCCCTCCACAGCGCTCCCCTTCGAACACCTCCAACCCAACGTACTATTAGCTACACAACTCTAGCATCCTACAGACTGTCACCTGCCGTACGACGAACATCGTACATGTCTCAAATATCTGGAATCTGACCACCCCAGACCTACCGTGTGTTTTCAAAAGCTAATTGCTAACACCGCAGGCCCAGTGCCTATAACAATTATTAAGATTTTGTATTCATTTTTGAACTTCATAATATTAAAATGGATTTGATCTCATAGCAGCCACCAGTGGAATTAATATTAACCAACTAATGAAGGCTAACACCGAAAGGTTCTATGTTATTGTTCACCTTATATTTTACATTCATACACAGTACACTATGTACCCATGTAACCAATGGTGCCTTATTGAAAACTTGTTACTTCATTTTGGGTTTGCAACTATTCGTTTTGATTGTATCGGACGCACGTAGCACGCTGTATGTACTCAGTGCAGTATTACGGAGCACCCTCTATATTATTGTCTACTGTTTCAAGTCAATGTGATAGGTACGCGTCCACAAACTCTGCGACAAATCAATTTTCACTTCAGTAGCTCAAACATGAAGGTTTTGCTGCCTGAAATCAGTGAGCAAAATGCGATTTTGCTCACTGAGTGAGACAAAGTAACTTTTTAATTTTTTGTTTTCAGAAAGCCGCGAATATCTTATTCAGCCTTGGGTTAATCATACAATTCGAAACATTTACACTCTATATCTTTCCCGCCATTAGAAAAAGAGAGAGACAAAGACCAGCCCTTTCGAAGTTCCGATTTTGAATTTGACCTCGAAGACAAACACGTTCGGAAATTTGTACTACTTAACTAAAGAAATTTTGCAAAAAGATAATTATGTCTTTTAATGTAATTTATTGAACTTTTAACATATTGTTGTATTTAAACGAAAATAAGTATTTACTGCAAATAAAACTGATATTTAACCTGTAAATATTTATTGTCTCCTAAAATGTTCTCGCTGCTGAAGTGAAAAGTTATGTGTGTTACACGAGAGCAAAGTTTTTTGCATCTCGTGCCTTTGAATCCCTCACCACACTCAGGATTCAACTTTAGAATCACTCGCTACGCTCGTGATTCAATCGTTGAATCCTTCGCTTGCTCAGGATTCAAAATCAGCACTCGCAGTAAAAAACGACTTTGCTCTCTTGTTGCACAAATAACTATTATTTAAATTTCTACAACACAAAGGAACAGAAATCAGCGAGATAATCAAAACTTAGTGCTAAAATAGTAAAATTTTACTATAATTTTAATGATAACTGTAAATATAAGTTAATTTTGTTACTTTATAAAATAATTAGGTATTATATTATAGTAGTTGTTAAGTGTTGTATGTTTAATTCGCAAATTGTTGCAATATGCGATTAAAATAATGAGTAGTCAGAATGAGGACGGACATAAAACGATTTTTGTATTCAGAGATTTTAGTCCAAAGATTATTAAATCTAAATTCCCACCTATTGGTAAGGATATGACAAAATTACCAAAGGGACTTCTCATGTGTCTGGTTTGAAGTGATTATGATATTTTAACTGTTTTATCGACCAGTGTTTCCCAAAATTAATATCTTACAATTCATGCAATAAACTACTTATACATGAAACTCCTATGTACGTAAATATACTTGAGTATCCAATACAAAATGTGAACGCTGCAACACCGGGTGACGTCACTTGTCGCTGATCTCGTGGTAAGGGATTGTAATGTCTTACTAGTTATGAAATTAAATTAGTTGTATTATTTTCAATTTTTATAGCTCCTAGCGTACACCGAAGATATGTCGATAAGTTTTATTTTGTAAAATATCTCTCCTCCATCAATATGATACTTGATTTTCGTTTCGTGCAATGCGGTTGGTAGGTTAGAATTTGTCAATCTTTTTATCTTGGTAATTTCACACGGTGCTGTTCGCTCGATTTTTAAACATAACAGAATATTGTAAAATGATGTCTTCCCCGTATTAACAATTTGATAGGTCTGACTCCGATTGACATAGGTACTCTTTTACTGTTTACGATACTTTTAGGTACCTAATAAATAAAGTCTCCACAGTCGAATGTATTGTATTTTGCTCCTGTTTTATGTGCTAATAGATATTTCTACACGTTTACTTGTAAGCGAAGCCATTGTAAGTGAGACCTATAGTAGTTACGGCCAAATTTTGAATGTATAAGTGTCGTTGTATGTATTGATGGAAGATATAAAATTAAATATATATATTTACGAAATTATAAATATGCAGTTTTTCTTTTCATACAACGTTTTTTCCCCTGAATGAAATCAATGAATTCACCATACCTATCAAAATCAAATATCCTGAGTAAGAGGCAGTTATTTGATTACTGATCAACCAATTAAACTATGACCTAATTAAAATGCTATCATTTTCCAGTACCAGTACCAATTCCATAAACATTCCGAATACGAAGGTTCCTCGCTCTGGGTGGAGCGGAAAGGACTGTCTGACTCGTACTGACTAAACTCCACCGTGTTCCACCAATTGCCCTTTACGTTACCGGTCACAGTTACCCGTTTGGACAGTTCCGCGACCCCGGCAGGCGTTTGGCATTATGGCCTCTTTTTTTTTATAGTCCACATCTATCACACAACGCCATCTAGTCCCAAGTTAAGCAGAGCTTGTGTTATGGGTACTAGACAACTGATAAACATACTTTACTTATATATTTCGAAATACATAAATATTATATACATATAGATAAATTACACCCAGACACAGAACAAATGATCGTGCTCAACACACAAACATCTGTCCTGGGTGGGAAATTGGGAATCCAACCCACGACCTCCGGCATAGCAGTCAGGGTCACTAACCACTAGACCAACAGGCCTGTCTTTGCTTCCCCTCCCCCTCCACCGTCGGATTGCTGACAGCTCTTCGAGGCGCGCATGGAATAGGATTCACCGTCGTCGACCCGAGCGTTCCATATGCTCGGACGGCGAGTCACCCGGGCCATTACTCACCGTCCGCATACCCGGGCCTACGGTGGCCGCAAAACGCTTTGGGACGTCCGATTATCCTATGCCGGTGGCTGTCTTTACGCATTCCGCCACCTGCTTCGCTAGCATCACAGCTTCTTAGAATTAAGGACTGCTGCTTCCCATTCCCCCTCGCCCCGCAGCATAGCCTCAACCAATGCCGGGAGATCACAGCTGCCTATCGCCTCCGTGAGGCTCTATGGAGATAATGAGATCTAAAACGAAAATTCCCGATACCAGTAGGCTACTATTTTTTTAGTCCTCACCACCTACTTCGCACATAGTGTACATAGGTGTGGTCATGCTGAGAAGAACAGTGAAACAACGAGAATGACTCACAAAAGGTGTTATTTACAAGATTGATGTGAATGGCATCGCTCTAATTCCGAGAGAGCTGAATTTTTGTACACACTTTTATTGCGGTGTTGTCATGAAGATGTGAAAAATCGACATTAATATTGTGCCGGCTACAAAGTAATCAAGGTCAAAAGGTCACGAAAAAACTTACGCCATAAATTTTTTCTCTGAACGTAATTAGGCAGATTAAAGGATAAAGTCACATGCAATGATGTTTTCCTCCACAGAAAAGCCATTGGTCTGAACTCCTGTCCGCGTGATAATACGCATTTTCGGGGATTCCCGCAAATAATGCATGCGTCTACGCAAAAAAGAATACATTAATTGAGAAAAACTTTTTTTTTAAAAAGTACCGACTTCAAAACAAATACAAAAAAGTTTAAAATAACTTTTCTTTCGGAAGTCGGTGGCTTTGTTTTGTTGTGTCATTGACTATTGCCACCGACTTCCGAAAGAAAAGTTATTTTAAACTTTTTTGTATTTGTTTTGAAGTCGGTACTTTTTTTAAAAAAAGTTTTTATTTTACCCTTTTTAGTTTTTTATTTATTACATATTCAACTCAAATTCTTGTAAAATACAAAATTTTCTTACATATGCACTAATCTTGTAATCCGTCACAACATAAAAAATCCATATCTCTAAAACTACTGAACCGATTTTGATGAAACTTGCAGTGTACCCTAAGTTGAACAATACCTAGTACAACAAAAAAAGAATTACTTAAATCGAACGTATAGTTTCGGAGATATGCGTGCACAAACATAAAAATAAAAACATACATACATGCACTTATGAAATTTGGCACATTTGTTCAGACGCTGATATAGACTAACATATATGAAAACTGGGCAGTTCTGATAATATTATATACATACGGGTCGAATTGATAACCTCCTTTTTTTTGTAGTCGGTAAAAATGTTTACGTAAGCATGGGGGGAGGGGTAAGAGCTTTGCTTACTTTTGCTGACAAGGGGGATGGGGGGGGGGGTAAATAATTGTAATAAATCTGCTTACGACTTAATACTTGAACGGCCACCATTCTATAATCTAAGGTTGCGCCATTGTCGCATGGCAAGTGCGGTCAAGGGCCTACTTACTGCAGCTCTGGAACATGTGAAGGTAAAGGGTGTTTTATAGTCTGTAAAGACTCTACTGTCAGCCTCTTCCTCTCTTCAGGGCGGGAGGACCCATTTGATGATTTGTGTGATTGATTATTTGACAATAACGTACGAACGCAGAAGAGTTACTTTCCATGGGGCGTAGCTACCGCCGTATCTGCCGTATCAATTATACGGGGCCCCCGGGCCACAGGGGCCCCCAACGTGCGTAAACAAAAAAAAATAAAAACAATAATTTATTAAATCTTGAATTTTTTTGATGACTCTTGTCCAATTTTTTGTTTATATTTCGGCGTAGATACAGAGGAATGCATTTTTTTCTTGAGTGATAAATCTTTACCCTACCTAAAAATTGTTTGGGGGCCCTCAAACAAATTTTTATACGGGGCCCCGCCAAGGCACGCTACGCCACTGGAATTAATCCGCAGGTTGGGGTTCAAAGTATCTAAAATGACTGGGCTAAACAGACAATGTCGTGTGGAAAACAGTATTACCAATAAATAATAAAAACATCAGAGATAGATTAGACAAATTAATTGTTTGAAAGTAATTAACTCTTTATATAATAAATCACTGGATTTATGTGCTCTTTAAAAGTAATTCCGGGATTTCAGACATATCCACTTCATTTTTTCGCTGCTTAAGTACATGAATAACTCTACCTATGATTATAAGTGCATTTAAATCCTAGTGATAAGTAAAGAACTGTTTCCGTAACACTAAAATAATACTTTTTCTATACTTAGCTAACAATAACAAAAAGTTCCAGGATTATAATTTCAATAATGAATACCTATCTACTCACTGGAACTTAAAAATTTTTTCGGACTTCTCACACTTGACCAAAAAATAAATACACAAAAAAATTACATCAAGAAAGAGCTAAGGTCTCCTACCAAGTTATTTTTATATCTCGTACGTATTAAAATTTCTATGAATTAGTATAACATGTAGAATGTTTATGTTTGCTAAAAATAATTATCAATTTTCATATTATCGTATTTAGGCCGAATTGTGCGGGAAATAATTATATTGCCTGAATCTGGTATCCCTAAAATCCGCGAAATGTTGTGTCTGGCCTTGAAAAACAGGCTACGCGCTGAGAGATGGAGATAGCTACGCTCTGTCCCTTTTCTTCTTATGCGATTTGTTTTTCTTTCTTGAGGGAAAGAGAAGGAAGTATCAGGAGTTCTGGAGTTCTATACTTTTTCTCTTTCTACGATTCTGAAAATGTTTTTGTTTGACATTTTGAGCATCTGTGACATCTGTCAACCATTCTGTCAATCAAGTTATATCAAAAGTTAGGTTATATTTATTGAGGTTATTTCTATTATTTTTAAATAATAAATAAAAAAGCATAATAATGCGGCTATCGCAGGTGTTGAACCGACAACACATTGATTTTATGTTCAAGAAGCATTGGTTGGTTCAAGGAAAGCGCGTACCTATCGATACTGGCCTGGAGGAACATCTCAAAGCTAAAGGCATCAAAGTTGAAGATGCACTCGAATTCGTAAAAGAGAAGCCTGAAAATCGAGAACGGTAACATGCTTCCTACACCATAATCTTTTTTTTAATACTCACTGTTCATTTGAACTATCCACCGCAGCTTTGCAATTTACTCAAACAGGTACTTTATATGGTTACAGAATTGATATAATAGGACCTTACGAACGTCCTATTCCATTGGACCAAAACCACCCTGACTACAAACAACAGCCGTGCTATACTTTAAAAAGTACAAATGTACTCCTAGAGGGATTGGCTCAAGCCCAGGTACTTACGAAGACAATAGTAGCTGAGAATAAACTCCCGCCTAACATTGAGGAGCTAGCAGAAGTGCCGGCACCCTCAGCCATTCATGAAAATATTAAAAAGGCCATTTTATCTGCTAATGTATTTGATTGTGAACAAAAAAAGTTGCCTAAAATTAAGGATCCAGAAAGACCAGCTTTCAACTTCCCTAGGATATTGGGAATCACAGATAGAAGAAGAAAGTGAGTATGCACATCTGTAATAATGCATGAAATAGGTGACTAGTACTATTCAACTTCTCTTTCTCTATTTTTTCTGCACTAATCTATCCTATTGTATTGTATAAATATGTTCACGTCATATGCGCGGAATTTGCGTGCGGTTATCTAAACTATTACACAAACTAACATGCACACACATTTCACAACCAAGAAATCTTCAAGTCACTAATTCTTTTTCAGTGAAATTCTTACCAACAAGTTGCTACAACTGGTTGAAAAAAGCAGTGACAGTGAAGCTACTTTGTCGAAATATGTCCTAAATGATGTTGAAAGCCATAGCGTATTTGAAAAGGAAGAAGATTTAATAAAATTCCAAGACATTTCTCATATTCTCGTGACCAGCAACAAACCTGTGAAGCATGACATAGAGAAAGATGTCCCCTTTACTGAGATACCAGATCTCTATCCTGTGAAACACACTGTTACATTGCCACCAGAGCATTTCTATGAAATGACTAGCAAGTACCGTAAGTACTTACCATAATCAATACCTCCAACAAAAAAAAATCTTTGTTTCCTGAAAAGTATGAATATGCTAGCATAGCAAAAAAGCTAGCTAATTTAGCTTTTTCCTTGGTAGGTTATATTGTGTAGGAGAGAAAGCCTGCCTCCCTCACATATTCTATTTGTCACAAAGCAACCAAAATTATCAATTTGAAAAGTGGATCCATATGTTTTTAACCGTTTTCTAAAAAAAGGAGGAGGTTTCAATTAAGATGTTTGTATTTTTTTTTTTACTATGAACTTATCAAACAACTTGCGTACTAGCTATCCGTCCAAGTGTGAGCATGAGACATCCTCACACTACCTGGCTGCACTACAACCAGACTGAAGTGAACAACATCTATGAGACACCAGTCACTGAGCAGCAGATCCTCGGGAGGTCACTGACACATGCATTCACTGTGGCCAGTGCCTATGCCAAGCAGTTGCATGGGGTATGTAACATTTTGCTGAGAAACTGTAAAATGGGGTGATAAGGACCAAAACTGTGAAAGGCATTATTTCACTGAATTAATATTGATATCATCTCTTCAAAACAGTACTGTTTTAACTTTTGTGTTGAATTAATATGATAATTTTATGATCAAGAAGTACTTCTTGATCATAAAATTATCATATTAATTCAACACAAAAGTTCCTTTCAAAGTTTTGTCCCTATTCACCCCTTTATAGGATGCATTTGTATGCACCCTATTTTACTCTTTACTCATTTTACTTCCTATTACTTACCAATCTACATTTGCATAGGAATACATAAACACAAAAATTATGCAGATTATTAGCAATGAATTCTTTAAGAACAGAAATCACTGTCAACAACATGCTTAGATCAATGATCCAGGGTAGTAGGTAATGCCTACACTGGCCTGTAATGAGACCAATGTACAAAATGGACAGAAGATGAATAACACATAATTTAATCATCCTTTTCTCCAAATATTTAATTTTTACAAGTTACTAATAAATATATTGTATGTTTATCTCACAGGAGGATGTAAAGGACCTACCAGAGCCAATATACATAAATTGTATACAAACAGATGGTCAAAAATATCATTTTGGTGTTTTGGAACTTAATACACTTAATGTGGATGGTACTGAAGGTACCAAGAATGTCTGGTACTGCAAGAACAACTTACAGCTGTACGGCTCGAGTCGCTATTTCAGTGGCATGCCTGTCTTAGAAAACTATAATAACAAAGTATATGGATACATAAATGCTTTATATAACTGTTAAGCCACCAAGTTTATCTATTAGTGTAGTATAATTATATTATTGATATTGTAAAAAAATGGTTTTTATTAATTCATCACAACACTCTCACAGTTTTTATTCAAACTTCAATCATATTTATTCAAAGTCTCTGTTATACTTTACTTCTAATATAAAACAACAAAACTATGGAGTACGCGATAAGAAAGCAAAGTATGATTGTAATGTATTCATGTGAATATCCCATTATATTTACAAGAACATAAATACATTTATTTCAGATTAGAATAGATAATGCTTACACATACCGAAACACTTTGTACATTAAATAATAGTACATAAGGAAATCGAAACAAAAAATATTTAAACAAGCTCATTTATCCATCGCGAATTTTTGCAATCGACGTCTTCTTAGCTCGTCGGCCGCGTCCACTTCAGTCTTGTCTCTGCAATTAAAAGGTTCTAACGTTAACTTAAGGTTTATTTTACTTCACTAGACACAATAAAAAATGACTAAGCAAAAACATAAGGAATGTTTGTACAGTAACTTGACTAGCTACTTTCGCAAAAAAATTGTGTCAGGAAACATTAATGGACAAGATATATTTTAAATTTATTTACTGTCCCACAATGGGCAAAAGGCCTCCCCAATTTCTTCTAAACTCTTCCCGTGCCGCTTCAAACCAGACCTTATATACTATTATGTATTAGTCGTCTCGCTACGTTTCTCTTTCCGACTTCAGTCTGTGACCATCTATCGGCACCCATTGTGTGGAGTCTTGCCCAAAGGTCTTATTGCATTTAGCTGATATGCCCGCATAATAGCATTTCAACCTGGCAGCTTTCTTGCCAACATCGGTTCAGAAATCATATAAACATCGTGAAATAAACCATTTTTTTTGGGACTTTCCCACCACTCTATGCTCAAACCACTGCAACTCAAGCCAGAATCAACAGTGGCGACTTCCAGAAAAGCGCGGGGCAATGAAGTCCCGAGACACCGTGTGGACACCGTGGATTTTAGTCAGTACGAAGCCGCGTATCGACTTCGCGCTCCAAGAGGACGAACATTAGCGCGCGTTCCGGCCGCGCGAAATGGATACCATGTTGGAACGCACGCCAATGAGCTTGTTGGAACGCTCGAACGCGGAGTGGCCCGTTCCATCTGGAGTCGGTTTTTTACCGCGCATCAAAGGAAGCTCGGTTGTGGCGCGCGCGCCAGTTGAGACGGATGTGATTATTTTGTGTGTTCGTAGCATTCCGAGCGATGGATAAATCAGAATTGCCGTAAATTAATTCAACTTTATGGTACAAAAGAACTGCTGTGGAATAGCAAAAGTTCTTTTTATCAAAATAAATCACTTAGAAAAGACGCGTGGAGAGAATTAAGTTGTGAAATGGGAGTCCCTCTGCCTGCCTGCATGTTGAATGATCGAACACTGGAACAGTTGCCGCGCGTCCTGCGCGCTTAGTTGATATCATTTAAAAATCATGGCACGCGCGCCAGGATCGCATAATGGATACATAGAAGCTTTACAGTCCCTCCCGCTCTGCCCTGGGTGGGAGGACTCATTTGATGATTTTACCAAGATAAAAAAAAAACTCAGGGCAGGAGGGACTGTCACACTCGACTGACTAAAATCCACAGTGGCCTTCAATAGCCCTTTACGTTACGGGGTCACGGTTCGTTAGTCCCGCGACCGTTTTACAACCCTAAGGTGTAATGAATAAGGTTCAGTTCAAAAGAACAGAGTTTATACATTACCTATTAGTGTCTACAGGGGTCGTGGTATCGGGTTGCATGGGACTCGGGTCGTCCGTGACGATGGTTTTGCTGGTGGAGGGCATTGGAGAGGGTTGCGTGTAGCTCGATGTGGTTGGTACCACATCCGGCTCCGTCTTCACTTGAGACGTTGTCGGTGATGGAACCTCCTTATTCACCTCTTCTATTCTTCTGTAAAGTATAGTATAACATTGTTTTTTTTATAGTTCAGTTAATCATGATGCTTAAATGATGTAAACAGGGTTTTTCAAGAGGTTGTGGATGAGCAAATCCAAAATTACTAGGAATGGTGTAAATAAATACTCTCTCTCTCTAAATAAATAAAAAAAAAAAAATAATCAAGAAGCCTGAATTTTTAAAAACTAAAACCGCATAATTATTTTCAAAATCATTGAAAATCCTCATAAAGTAGCTGACTTGACTAACTCTTACTTCATTAGAGTTTCATTAATGTCATTTTTTTACTACATTTATAAGAAAATGTGTTCATTATCATTGTACATAGCACTTGCGACAATGCCGAAAAATCTAAATCACAAAACAAAGTATAAACTTGGGAAATATCTTGCTTTAACTCCTCATAATAGTGTTAGCGACCATGTCAGTTTTAAACTCGTATAAAGAAAAATAACTTACGTTTCCGTTTGGGTAGACACAGTGGCGTTGTTCTGCGGCAGATTAGCGACGACTGTGGAGTACTGCTGCATGAGCAGTACGGATGCGTCCAACATGGCTTGAATTTCTCGCAATAACTTGAAAAATAAATATTATGTGACTTGAAAATCGGTTTTTGAATAATATGGAAAGAAAGGATGAAAAAAAAAAGTTGGAGAAATAACGTTAAATTATCGCGTTCTTTATGGGGTAGGTAGAGGTGCACCCAAACTTTGACAGTCATGTTTAGTCCCATATAATGAATTACCTACTATACCCCATGCTCCATGTAATAGGGGGAGCTTATTGTTTAAGCTGTTATTTATATAGAGAAATCCAATATCACTATACGCCGTGAACTCTGACCCTCATGCTAAATGGGAAGAAACTGATGTCAATTCTAAAAGAGTTCCGTTATTGCATGAAGTGAGAATATTATCATTACCTGTAGTCGAGCCTCAATATTCCTGCGCTCGTTGCCCTCCATTCGTTGCAGCTCGGCGGTGGTGAGGTTGGCGAGGGAGGCGGGGCGCGGCGGCGGGGGAGGCGGCATGCCC
Organism: Agrotis exclamationis; assembly: GCA_950005045.1. NCBI lineage: Eukaryota > Metazoa > Arthropoda > Insecta > Lepidoptera > Noctuidae > Agrotis > Agrotis exclamationis. Next base: position 8,969,921 of record OX465436.1, on the reverse strand, counting down.
CATGCCATCATGGCTGTTTCATAGACAATGATCATAATTAACATTAAATACTGTATGCTGTTACGAAGTTATAGTACACGGCAACTAAAACATTTTGGACTATGTTCGAGTTAAGCTAATGCGGTGGTACTCACGAGGTGGAGGCGGCATGTTCGGGAATGGCGGTGGCACGGGTCCGGGCGGGCCGGGCGCGGGGGCGGCATGCGGCGCGTGGGGAGCCATGCCGGGCACGGGCGCGGCCGCCGGCGCCGGGCCGGCCGGGCCGCCCGCGTCCGGCGCCGGCGCTCGCAGCACGTTGAGCCGGCACGTCGGACACGTTTGCTGCCGCTGGAACCACAGTCGCAGACACGCCGCGTGGAATATGTGATTGCACGGCAACTTCTTTGCACCTGTGAATAAAGTTTGTATGCTGCTGGTCAGACATCAATCATAGACATGGAGAATGGACTGATGAATCTAGAAAGAGGAAAAATATTATGCGGTTAACATTAAAATGAAACAGGTATTCAGACACAACTACCAGTGACGCAGTAACTTTTGACTCTTTCACACATTTCTGCCTGTATTTACTTTATAGCTAGATATCCTTATTCAACTGTCCATTCTCTATGTATGACGTACGTTGTATATGGACACAAACTAAGGTAAACGCGTTAAAGGGCGAATGTCCTGAGGTCCAGCGCAACTTAAAGTCACTATTTATTCAAACTGACACTTTCTCGATATAATATAGTGCTATAACTATTAGAATAAATGTTTTGTGATACAAAGTCTGATAAAGGCGTCCATCCAAATAAATGAGTCCATAATAAAATATGCATAAGAAAGTAATGACATGTTTTCTGTTTCGTGAGTATGGCCACAATACAAACAAACACACGTCACTTATTACCAGGTGTTCGAGGTCGTCGTGTACGAGTTCGATTCGTTGTTAAGTCTTTATTTAATCACTGTTTCAGGTTTCACTAACCTTGTATTTATCAACACGAATGTTAAGAATTCAACAATTACTTGCAAGTTCATGTGTACTACGTAGTAATATTACATTGTTATTTTTTATAAGTATAAATATTGTTACAACAATCATTTGTTTTACCAGAAAGATTAAGAAGAAAAAATGCGTGAAATCATGATGTAACAATGTAACGTAACGTTGGTAGGAATTTTAAAAGTCACGTATTTATTTTATCAGTGTATTTAATTATCTATAAATCTTGCCTTGTAAAAAAATTGTGAAATTACCATCAACATTCGTAGGGATGTTGCTACAAAACAAGTTAGGGCCTATGCACACCACGTTTTTTAATGGCGCCGTCGACGCGCGTTTCAGAAACGCGCGTCGACGGCACGTTTTTATCAAAAGAAGCAGTTTGTTGTCGTTTGTATCGCGTCAAACGCGCTGCACCGGCGCGTCTGTATCGATACAAACGCGCGTCGACGGCGCGCTTTTATCAAACAGAGCAGTTTGTATCTCGTCCAACGCGAGACACCGGCGCGTCTGTATCGATACAAACGCGCCGGTGCCGCGCGTTTGTAATTTATACAGGTGTGCAATGGTCTACAGTCTGCGTTTGACTTGCGTGCGTATCGCTACAAACGCGCGTCAACGGCGCGTTTATTAAACGTGGTGTACACAGGCTCTTAGGCGCTTATATTTACTACCATAGACCACTATCAGAAACTCTTTGATTAGTAACCCATGTTTTTTTTTTTAATGGAACACTTTCTATTCGAAATTTAAAATAAGAAGTCGAACATACCAGTATGCATCTCCTCGCGGCATATGATGCACTCGTTGTCAGCGGCAGCAAGTTCCGCGGGCGTCGCGTCCGGATACAGCGTGTTCATATTCCGGATCGCACGCCGCGACAGGACCACATCATTATACGCCTTCTTGAAACTCCTGAGAAAACCATAAAAAAACATCACACCTGATCTCTGTAGGGTTTGGCAGAGGTGTACAAAATAGTACAACTACATTTCGCTAGTTATGCTTAAGTCCCTTGCAATCAACTAAGTATGTTAATAACTAATCATGGGCGTTCAACTAAGCACAAATCGAGACTCTATGGCCCGTATTACAGAACGCACCTCGAACTCAAGTGTTACTTAAAACTAATTTCAACCAATCAAATGCTTTGAATCAAATTTTAAGTAATTCTTGAGTATTGAGTGACGTTCTGTACGGGACTATAGACTGCCATAGACATAGGTATATTTTTTAAACTTTGCCTCACTAGGAATTTCGTGCGTTTACAAACATAGAAACTCACATACACAAACACCCAGACCCAGAACAACTAATTGTAGGTCATGCAAATATTTGTTCCGTGCGGGAATCGAACCCGTGACACGCTGCGCAGCAGTCCAGTCGCTCAGTCACTGATAATGCCCAATCTAGAAATCGAACCCAGAATCTCTTGCTCAGTTGCCCTTGGAGCCCTAGACCAACAGGGCTGATTGCGCGTCTTGCAATGATGAATGTCGTTCTTATTTCCGACTGACTGCGACACAACTCTCTAGCTACTCTAACTCTAATTTCCTATCTGTTTTTTTTTTCTCATTATATTTATTGTTGGATGAGGCAAAATGAAGTTGTCCTCATTTATTTATGTTACTAATCGTAATCTTATACTGTACTAAATAAAACCAAATAACATTGATACAGAATTGCTGAAATACGCGCATATGACCACTTGAAATATTTAGTGCTTATTTCAATTGCATTTTAAAACATGGTGTATGATGGCCATTGGCTCTTCGTGATAAGTAAATACTTTATCAGTTGGCTTACATAATCATGATTACATGTAATATCTCACCTCATAGTTTCATACATTGGTCGGAATGCAAAGAGTGGCAACGTATAGATCCTGACCATAACTGCCACAAAGCCAATGTAAAGCAGTACTTTTAAGAAGTTGATAGCCAACTCGGTGTACAGTAGAACTGCTGCTTTGCTCTCCCAAGGGGCTTCCCAGCGTGAGTCGATGGCATGAAGGAGGTACTAGGGAAAAACAATAGTAATTATTATGTAATTCTTTTATTTTATAACCTACAAATTTATTTTAAAATTCAAGGTCAGCAAAGACAAAAACAAGTTGTTTCATAAATAAAAATTATTGAAAGATAACAATACTGTCATATCACTTTCAATTGTCTCAAATACATACAGTTTTCATGATAGTTTGGATGAATAGAAAATTTTGTTACCCAATCATGACAAAATGGCTAATGAATTGGTATTAAATTAGGCACAGAAATAGCTTTCATGCTGGTAAATAATCCCATGGGAAAGTAATTCCGATGAGATTATTTTCGACAACAATGCAGGCCCAACCGCTGGCAAAAGATAGTATTTTATATAAAAGTATTAGAAAATAAAACTCACCTTGATCAGTATATTCACAATCATTATTATTAGAATACTGTACTCAAAGCCAAAGACTAGTTGAACCGAGGGTCCTTTAGAAGCAGTGAACTGGTACGCATGGTGGATGAAGTAGAAGTCTGCGTGAGCAAGCAGCATCAGCAGCGTCAATATCCTTACGTGGAACAGTAAGCCTATTACTGGACTCCTCTCCATCTGGGTAAAATAAAACATGTTTTCATAAACATAGAGTTTGATTTCTTTTGTTGTTTTGGTGCCTTTACTTTAGAGGTTGAATTTTAAAATCTGAGAGATTTAATTCTACTGTATCTTAAAATGTAAATTAATTAAGCCTTGATTATAAGTAATTTCTGGCAATCACTTTAATAACTGATTATATTAAAAATGGAATGAGTGTGTCAATTAAGTTTGTTTGTATGTTGTTGCAACAGGTATGTTTATTATTTACCCTTGAAATATTTTTTTGTTTTCATGTTGTTTGCAGATGCTCTCATACATAATAATAATTTTCTGGATAAGCAATTGATTTAAAAGTATTTTTCTTACATATTTGACTTTTTTTGCAAATTGTTATGAGTAAGTTATAGTTATACTTAGTTCCACCAAAAAAAGAGAAATAAGATAAATAAATAATAATATAAATGATATCATTAAATGAGTTCATAATTTTCTCACACCAACCAGGAATGTTAATTACTAATAATTACTAACTATAATTAGTTTCTTTGTGTGGCATTATTAATAGAAACCATTACTTACATAGTCAACTCTGTCTTCAGCCAGCCAATGGAATGCTTTCAGGAACAATAGCAGAGTGAAGAGCGCAATAAACTTTGGATTAAAATCATCTCTGAACACAGTAAATGCCAAACAGGTCTCTGTTATGGCATACCAAGATCTCTCTATCAAATGCTGAAATATAAACAACATATTTATTAAGTACTGCCTTTTTTAAACTTACATGTGATAAGGTTAGGCAGGAAGTTCATTCATTTACCTCAAATTCTGCTGGACGAAGCTGCCCAAAGAATATCTTCCTCAACAGTTTGCCGACTAGTAAAACTAGTATAAAAGCTTGCAAATACATTACCTGCAAGTAAAAGTTTGTCGTTAATGAAGAGCAACGTCACTAGAAGCTTATCTTGTATGTTGATTAATGCTTTACATCATTAATGTGTTAAAATATTGTTTAATCAAATACAATGGCGGTGCGCCCATGCACCACTCAACTTTTGGCTACAATTTATACTGTGAAGAGAATCATACTTACAGCCATGCTAGGATTGGAATTCGTTAAATAAACTATCGAAGGATAAAACTGTTTCTTTTGGTAATAGGCATTGCCGATAACCACAGTCGTAAGTCCAAGACTGATCACAGTTGCTAGTAAAGCCTTCATTTTGGTACTAGTGCGATTCGCCGATGCACTTAAATTTTCGTACGATTTCACCAGAGAAATTTCTACGCACTCCAATATCGCGAGACTCTCAATAAATACATTTTCAAAACATCATTTCGTATCTTCGTAAAACACAAAACTATTTTTGTTTGACGTGTTCAATGTTCATTTGTGTCATTCCTGTTGCCACAGACTGCTGAATGTTAACAGATAATGAGATAACCTTAGTTAGTAGAATTTGGATCATCAAGGAACTAAAAATTACATGCTCTGGGGTGCGTTTAAGTCGATTATCCAGGTTAAAATTTATACTGAATAAACGTCAAACACCCCGTTCAAGCACACCGCGAGGTGAAAAATTAAACTGACTAAAATTTAATCTGCCCCGTTCACGGTCGTCCGGTGGTATAAGTTTTCGCCTGACTGGGATAAATTTTAGCGACCTTTTTACCTCGCTAAATTTTATCCTGCTGTCAGATTGACATTGATTGACATTAAGTTTTGTTGTCAATGCTCGATTCGCGCCGTAAAAACGAATATTTTTATTTTAGAGAGTACCTAATTCATCGTCTCGGTGAATATTATTTGTGGATCATGGATATAATTATTATTACACCGGCAAATTGATTTTTCATGTTCCGGTTAATTTTTACTGTCTAATAATATCGAGATCACAAGTTAAATCCTAATTTTACGGAGATTACAATATAATATTCGAAGTGTTAAGTTGAATTGAATTGTTACTTGTTTGATAAACTGAGCTGTCAATTGAATTTGACAGCTAACATTGACAGAAACCTATGACTCCGTTCAGCGAACCCTCGCTAGTTTAATTTTTATCCGGCGAAAAATTCGCCGGCGTGCTTAAACGCACCCCTGTGCAAGGAACCAATAGTAAACCAAAAAAAGTAAAATGGGGAAGGCAAGTGTCAAAGTGAAAAGTGACATTTGTGTCCCAAAAGAACTGTCAAATCAAAGGAGTTTTCTGAAAAAAAACGTTTTATTGATGTAAAATGACTAGATGTTGTGTAAAAGGCTGTAATAATGATGGAACATACAAATTTCCGACAATTGACACTATCATGAAATAATGGATAGCTGCTATGACTGCTGTGAGACCAAAAAATGTATTATCAATAAAGAAAAGCTATATAATAAACAAATATCTACCCTTGCGAAGCCGGGACAGGCCGTTAGTTGAATTTATTAATGAAATTCTATGATTATACCATAACTAAACAATCGAATACACCTTTCAAAATAATATCTACTTTTCTATTGGAGGTTAAGTATTGCATCGCTCTTTATATCATGAAATGGTTCGTCTGGTGGAAGAATTATCACCGGATTTGTGATAGTTGTGATGTTAGGAAGTTAAAATTCTTATCATATTGCTCCAATCTATAAAATAGATGTAAAATTAGATGAAGAAGACAAACACAAAACTTGATGACATTTTTCTCAATACCTACAAGCTATACAATAATCTGACTTATGGGACAACGATCGCAGCGACATCTACGAATAGCTTTGAGTTGCCATCCCCATTGTCTCGGGCTAATATCGATTACCTACGTGAATGTAGCTTGATTACCTGGCAATACTAAATTGCTAATGTCACATTTGTGTCAGAATTCAGAAAAGAGGAAGATGGATGTCGGATTTCTTGTGTTATTTTCTTAATTCTGTAGCATCTTTTACTATAAGTTACAGTTAAATGTGTGTTAAATAGTTACGGTAAGAAGTTTCACATGAATTTATCCGTTTTAAAGGTACTAGTGTGTTATCTGCTGTTTGCCGCGCAATCTACTTTCTTTTATCGTGCAACGCTTGTTGTCACTGCTTGTTATGTTTTGAACTATTAGCAATGTCAATAAAATTATTGGCTATTAATTCAACTATTCCCGTTATAGCTCAGTTCAATCTGTACAGTGGCTGAATACCTATACGAAAAAATTGATTTTACGTATATTTTTCATGAAATTCGTATTGCCCGACGACTGACCCGTATGTATCAAGTGACACAAATAAATATTCATACCTGGCATTACAATAATAAGCAGCACTCAATATTAATACCTTATGCACATCCTCCTATAAATTTTCTCTCTTGTTATAAAATCAGTCTGGTTCTGTGGCATGCAGCTGGGGTGCTCCACTTGCTCCAAAGTAGCAAGTGGAGCACCGCATAGGAGGATGTGCTTATGGTATTAATATTGAGTGCTGCTCCAACATAGACATAATCCAAAGGCAGTAAGACTCAATCCTCAATTACATAGCCAAGGAAACTCTTAAAATAACCTTATAAAATAAAGCTCATGTAGGTAACCATAAATTGTAATAATTTCTGTTCTAAATTCATACAAAGCCACTAGCAGTCCAGCTTGAAGACTCACTGCATCATAAAAAGGAGGCGTACAATAATTGAAGGACTTAGTATTGGACTAAGTCCTTCAATCCAAACATGGTCACATCAATTAGTACCAACTCAGCTTGCATGCAGCACATCATTGATTTCACAAATTATTTGTATTTATCTTTGTTCCAGGATTGGCAAGTATAAACCAAACAGGCATCTTATAAAATGGTAAGTCAAATAAATATTTATCCCTGATTTAATTGAAGTTTTATAAAATTCCATTTATTTCATGTGATTTTTACTTTGCAGCAGGGTGACGACCCACCATTCTTGCCAGTGGGTACTGATGTCAGTGCAAAGTATAAAGGTGCTTTCTGTGAAGCTAAGATAAAGAAAGTTGTTAGAAATATTAAGTGTAAGGTAAGGAAATTATTAACAATATGCTGTATTACAATAAGTAAGAAGAAAACATCTTAATAAAACACCTTCAACATCTATATAAAAACCTGAATTTATGAATCCTAGATTATTGTTTCTAAACCAATGTACCTTTTCCAACCACTTGTAACTGAGTCATGTTCCTGGTTCTGCAAACGACCTAGCCTATCCTGGCCTTGAAAAATTCAGAAATGGCATGGAACTCATGGAAGTACTTTAATGCTGTAATTATAACTGTTTCCTCTACATTCTTGCAAAATTTTTATATGACAAACATATTTTTTTCTAATTGCAGGTGACATTAAAAGCAGGTGGAGGTTCAATCACAGTGAATGATGATGTGATCAAAGGCACCCTGCGAGTTGGGAACATAGTGGAGGTGAAGCAGGATCCTAAGAAAGACCCTATGGAAGCTGTCATCACAAAAATACAAGACTGTAGCCAGTACACTGTTGGTATGTAGAATTTGGAGTAAAAACTTTTTGGCAAATTATTTTTCTCTAAAAAATAACTCCTACACATTAGGGTCAGCGCAGACCAAACTGCAAAATGCTTGCGCATGGTTGACCAAAATTTTTACTGCTCGAGCATGCAGGCGGCATGCTCAAACATGCGCGAGCCATCTATGTTAAATATGGTCTGGGTTGCCCAGCGGGAGTGTTTGATAGGTTGATAGTCATACATCCGAACGGTTTTCTCGCTGCGGCAACACTGACCGACTGGCGCGAGCGGCGCGCCGCTGCTCGAGCGCGCTCGCGCATGTAGAATGCATACTCGAACACGCAGTCGGCTTGTTCGAGCGTGGTCGAGCATCAAATTTGGGTGTGTATTCAATTTTGCGAAGTATGATTATAATCATAAGAATTTTTTTTTTAATAACCTCAGAAAATGCTCTGCTCTGCTCTTGGTGTGCGCTGACCCTTATGTGTGGCAGGTTTTGTCCCCTGGGTAAGTCACAGGACTGTCTCATCAGAGAACTGTGACTGTGGAACATAAAGGGCTATTGAAGGATCACTGTGAATTTTAGTCAGTACAGTACAAGTCTAACAGTAAGGGTGGGAGGACTCATTCATCAAGTCAATACTTTTCACGTAAATTACTGAAAAACGATTTCTAAGTTTTATTTAAATATTTGTAACCTTTTAGTGTTTGACGACGGCGATATAACAACGTTACGACGGTCGGCGCTTTGTCTGAAGAGCGGGCGGCACTTTAATGAAAGTGAAACTTTGGACCAGTTGCCACTCACACATCCGGAACACTTCTCTACACCTGTGATAGCTGGACGGAGGGGAAGACGAGGCAGAGCACAGTATGTTTAAAAATCATTTAAAAAATTTAACTGGATACTTCCAACTCATCTTGTGTGTTGCTCATTTGAATCAATAAGGAATCATTATTATTTAATTTTTTGCGTTTTTAAATCATCATCCTCATCTTTACGCTTTTCTTTTATTATTTAATTTTAGGTTGTTGCAATGTCTTCTTTCATACACCTCAGTATGTATCATTCATTTCATCTTTTATCCTGAAAGTCCATCCATTGCTGCTTTGGTCTTCTTCTTATCCTAAGACAAGTTATTCACACATGCCTCATTTCTTTGTGTCATGCTTGCACATCACTGGTAATTATAAATACATATAATATTACATTATGTAAATAAATATTACCAGTTTTCCTCATCTGCCTACCCCTTAGGGGAATCCAGGCATTATAATCATTATTTTTTATCACCAGCGCCACTTTCTCCATCTTTCGTACTCATTTGTTATTAATTTGTTTTTCCAATTAATTAAGGTGAAAGCACCACGGTATTCCGCGAGTATTTTTTACAACTTTTGCTAATTGCAGCTTAGTGTAAGGTAGCCCTATTTTGCAATTGGTTGTCGGACTATAAGAGTATAATTATTGCACCAGGCCATATTATGGGGTGTGAAACCTATATTATTATTATCATGTATAGTACGTGATTAGAACTTAGAGAGGTCTATTATGTCGTTAAATGCATAACAGTTAGTAGTCGCAAATCAAATAAATCGTCAACGAAAAACTACAACTAACAATGATACTAATCTGCAAATAGCAAAAACCGTAAGGCCTTCGCCACACTTGGCAGAAATTCCGTAGCGGATCTTCCGCGTCGGAACGTCAATACATTGTATTGAGGTTCCGACGGGAAAGATCAGAGACGACCTAAATATAAATGGGCGGTCTACCGTGATGTTTCCACCTTAACATTGAACATTCCTGCGCAAGGTCTGATGAGAGCTCGGGCTCGGGCTCCGGGCGGCGCGTGAAGGCGGACGTGGAGCCGCACGTGGGGCGCGTGGTGCTGGTGGAGGCGGGGGGCGGGGCGGAGCGGCGCCGCCCGCACCAGCCCGCCTTTCCCGCGCTCGTGGTCGCGCCCACCGCGCAGATCAAGGTCAAGGAGGACTACCTCGTGCGCTCCTTCAAGGATGGCAGATAGTTAGTATACTTACCTATCGAAGGGTCTTGGTCTATAGGGAGTTTCACTGCGAGTTTTAGCTGTCAGTGGCGCTACAAGCGCATAACGTAAACAACGTCAAGTGTAGCTTCGAGTGTGTAGTGTATGTCAAGTTAATCGTACAGTAAATGACATCATGCGCTGGTAGCGCCATCTGAACCGAGCTTTGCGTGAAACCTCCCATTGGACGTCAGTCCAATAGAATTCGAATGTAATACCTCATAGCTCATAATTAGTTCTTCAACTTAAAAATTCATACTTTTGCGACAAAATACTTAAGTCGCTGGAAAACTGACCAGATCTATGGTCAATTGAAAATATTGCAAATGTATGTGTATTATTATACAGCAGATATTTGTTTTTAAAACAAATCATGTTGGAATTTTTTTACTAAAACCAGGCTAGCGAGTTCCTAGACTCGACTAAGAACCGTAGAGGTTGTGCAACAGAACCTCCCTGTTAAACTAGGTTTACTTATTATTAATCTCAGTTTCGGTTAATCTGTTTCGAAAATACCTATACTTTGATAACTTTTAAGGCCTATGTATCCTGCTTAAGTATACAAACCATCGGCTAGCTTCATTTTAGGAACGCTTTACGTTCGCTAAAATGATCGTGAAAATATTCGTAGCGATGTTTGACTATATGCTTGGCTCTTCGTTGTTTAGATCGACTAACTTAAAAAAGGCGAATGCTCGATGTTTTGTTACAAGTCGATACTCAAATCTATCAGCACCTCAAGGAGCTTCCCCATGACGCAATTCGTGCGATTTGCAATTTCCACTAACTTAACATGAAAATCGTCCTTGCTACTACGATAATAATGATGCAATCCGATTGACTTGACGTCGTCGTGGCGAGTGTCGACAACCGGACGTTTTATGTCAAATGTCGTAGTGGTAAGGATGATTTTCACTTGTAGTTGGAATCGGTCGAATTGCGTCGCATCGCGTCTTAGGGAAGCTCCCTTAATGTGAAAGCGGCCATTCACATAAGTACAATAAAACTGTAAATCAAACATAATATTGTCACCAGTTACACGGTCCCGAAGAAGGAGGCCCGCGAGTTCCGCAAGGGCAGCGCGCCGCTGGAGTGGGCGGGCGTGGACGCGGCGCTGCAGTACCTCAACAACGCCGTGCTGCCGCCGCACTGGGACCGGGACGCGCTCTTCAACGAGCCCAGAAATACCTCCGATGATGTATGTACACTAATTATTGTACCTCCTAATATTTTTTTATTTGGAACATTTATCGCGGCTGATCTGACCGTCTCTTGGAATGCTATGCGTCGCTTTTCATTTAAAAAAGTGAATATTGATTTTTATTGTGCCATTTTTATTTCCTTTCAGAAAACATCATTTTACGCATATAATTTGGACAAAATAATTACGATCTTTCACATTTGCCAGGCGTCTCGCAACGACTCACTTTTTTTTCGAGTGGAAAGACTCAATGTCTTCTGTTGTATGGTAGATGGACGCCCGAAATTAATATTCAATCATAACCCTTTGTTTTTCATTTTTTCTTCTGATTGTACATTTAAAGCCCCAGATATGCAAATTCGATCATAGATTGGTTACAGGCAAAGATATAACCAAAAATAGTAACTGAAATAGATTATTATTAATATCCAGCAGGAGACTGTCGGTCAGATTCTAATGATTAAAACCATACTGTGTTTGTCCTCCTCACTTCGGCTGCTATAGTCTCCGCCAGATAAGTCTGGAATAAAATTCATTGACCCCCGTGTACCAATTCCAATATTTAAAAACGATAAGAAAAAATGTAAAGAAAGTGTCGTAACACGATCAAAACAAACGTGTCGTGGTAAGAGGCGACCTTGCCCTAATTACGTAGGCTACTGCCGGAGGACTCAAAAAAAACCGATTTTTTTATAAACTAATTTATTAAAATAAAAATTACAATTATAATGAAAGGTAATTGACTCGATCGATGGTGGATTCGAAGTGAGCGGGCGCGGTCACGTAGTCGGTGTCTTCGGGCCTCGTGTTCTGGAGTCAGCAGTTTTCGCTCGTAGCAACTGGGGCGCACGCGGCGTGGCTCGTGCCTTTGTGTCAGCGCTTTACATAGTAGTGATGCGCGTAACACCCTTATTATTTTATTTTGAAATTCGAACAATGCATTATTAGGATCAATGACCTTTATTCCAGACTTATCTGGCGGGGACTAATAGTACATAATATTTGCATTATCCACAATCACCCCAACAGTGATGGTTTGATTGTAAGCTCATCTCAGAATGTCCTAATCCTAAATTATGTGTTCTACACTCAGTGTTTCTTTATCAGAAACTTCTGAAGGCATTATTGTAGAATATTGCTTATAATTTCGAACAAGTTACTATTTCATTAACCCTGAAAGCGTAAAATAAACGTGCCCTATAACCACATCCTCCCTCCTTTCTAATCCGGCCACTGCCAAGTTGACATCTCTTTAACTTTCTTCTTTCAGAGTTCAGATGACGAACCACGAGAGGAGAAGGACCACTTTGTGGCGCAATTGTATAAGTTCATGGACGAGCGCGGGACGCCCCTCAACAGAAACCCCACCATCGCCAACAAGGATATAGATCTGTACAGATTGTTCAAGGTAAGTTACTATACCTAATTTTGCGCCGCGAACTACCTCCTTGCGGCCAGTGGCGTATTTACCCTTAGGCCTAAAGGGCCATGGCCCGGGGCGGCAAGCTGCGAGGGGCGTCGCAAGCCGCACCTCGATCTTATCTTCGTGCGCATAAAGCGAAGAAATTAAAAAAGTCTTCCTTCATATAAAAAAAAAAACTACAAAAACCCAGGTAGGTACCTTACCAAAACAACAAGACATCAGGACGCGGGACTATTGCATTAGAATACTTTTGGTGCGGTGGGGGGCAGCGTACCCTCGTAACTCGGCGGCCGCTAGCGGGCGTGCAAGGTTGTCAATGAATAATAGAAAAATAGCCAATGATGTCAAATTGGCTATGGTTGAGAATTATTGTTTAAAATGGCCATTTTAGACCTTCTGTTCTCTTAGTATCCCATATTATGCATTCTATGGGCTTTTTCATATTGTGGTAAAATCATCAAATAAGCGTTTGCCTCTTCTTCTTTCTTTCTTTCTAATTAACATTGTATTGTTGTGTTTCTATCAGGTAGTGGAGAAACTAGGTGGCTACAACAGAGTGACAAACCAAAACCAGTGGAAGACCATCGCTGACAAAATGGGCTTCCATCCCGTCACCACGAGCATCACTAACCTATGTAAACAGGCTTATAAGAAGTAAGTAGTTCAACTTTAGAGTTTGTAAGTATGTTAAAAGGGGGTAATCATTAACCTAAAACGTATGGGTAGCTTCTGCATACATTTGTGCTTAGGTGAATCTGTAAATATTATTACCCCTGAGGCCTCAAAGACACAAGGGTAGCGAGACGCGTCATGTGGGGTTGGTTGCACGGTGCCATTTTTTTTTGATAATATAAAAAAAAATTATGATTGCCCTTTTTTTGCCGGCTTTCCGCGCAGTGAGGCGCGCTGCCTAACCCCCACGTTTCCGAACGAGGCTTAAAATAATCGAGTCGTGTCACGCTGCTTATACGTATGCTAGCGCCTCAACGTTATTCGTCTACTGTTGATACCGTGAACACGTACGATCTTAATAATGTAATTGGTATGCGCAGGTTCCTGCACAGCTACGAGGACTTCTACCGCAAGCTGGGCGTGACGTTAGTAGCACACCCGCGAGGTGCGCGCACGCCGCCGGCCGGCCGCTCGCTCATCCGCGACCGCGACCGCCAGCCGCCCGCCGGGCCCACGCCGCCGCCCACCACGCCCACACACACCACCACCCAGGTACAGTACCACACGCGCACGCCGCCGGCCGGCCGCTCGCTCATCCGCGACCGCGACCGCCAGCCGCCCGCCGGGCCCACGCCGCCGCCCACCACGCCCACACACACCACCACCCAGGTACAGTACCACACGCGCACGCCGCCGGCCGGCCGCTCGCTCATCCGCGACCGCGACCGCCAGCCGCCCGCCGGGCCCACGCCGCCGCCCACCACGCCCACACACACCACCACCCAGGTACAGTACCACACGCGCACGCCGCCGGCCGGCCGCTCGCTCATCCGCGACCGCGACCGCCAGCCGCCCGCCGGGCCCACGCCGCCGCCCACCACGCCCACACACACCACCACCCAGGTACAGTACCACACGCGCACGCCGCCGGCCGGCCGCTCGCTCATCCGCGACCGCGACCGCCAGCCGCCCGCCGGGCCCACGCCGCCGCCCACCACGCCCACACACACCACCACCCAGGTACAGTACCACACGCGCACGCCGCCGGCCGGCCGCTCGCTCATCCGCGACCGCGACCGCCAGCCGCCCGCCGGGCCCACGCCGCCGCCCACCACGCCCACACACACCACCACCCAGGTACAGTACCACACGCGCACGCCGCCGGCCGGCCGCTCGCTCATCCGCGACCGCGACCGCCAGCCGCCCGCCGGGCCCACGCCGCCGCCCACCACGCCCACACACACCACCACCCAGGTACAGTACCACACGCGCACGCCGCCGGCCGGCCGCTCGCTCATCCGCGACCGCGACCGCCAGCCGCCCGCCGGGCCCACGCCGCCGCCCACCACGCCCACACACACCACCACCCAGGTACAGTACCACACGCGCACGCCGCCGGCCGGCCGCTCGCTCATCCGCGACCGCGACCGCCAGCCGCCCGCCGGGCCCACGCCGCCGCCCACCACGCCCACACACACCACCACCCAGGTACAGTACCACCACCCCGCGATTGTGCATCGTCAACCCTAGAAAATGCTGACCCTGTTCCTTTACTGACTATCTTTGAAACCAGGGCTCAAGTAATACTACCTTACTAAATTGAAGCTTGTTTCCATTGCAGCGTGGCAAGGATAAAGATTCCGACAAAAGCGAAACAGACAAGAGCGACAAAAGTGAGAAAGATGAGAAGCCGGAGAAGACAGAGAAAATGAAGGAAAAGGCTCGCAATAGTGACGAAGAAGACAGCGCCGACAACCAACCGCTTATTGTAGCTGCTCCCAAGTATGTATATACGATATAACTGCGTTCTTTAGTACGGCCCGTTACAACTCATTGGATTTAAGAGGGCTTTCACACGTTTCCTTAAATTTGTGCAAACTTTGGAACCGGATTCTGGGAAAGATATGGCCACAAATTAAAAAAATATATATACCTGAGAAAGCTTGATTATTTTTCTGTGGACTGTATTAAACAAATTTTTAGATTTGTTTACGTCCATGAGTAAAAACCTTGTCTCTACAAAAGATGTTTCATAAAATTCTACATTTTGTCAATGTTTGGTACCTCATTACATAGAAGTTATAATAGTAAAATAATATTTGAAAATATCCGTGGTACAACTAAATGTATAAATTTGGACTGTATTAATCAGTTTTTTATTTTTCATTCAGAAATACACCAAAAATAATTCCGCAAAACAGGAAGATATTGAAAATTTTTCGTTCGAAATTACATTTTTTATCTATCAATATTTTACTGGATATTCAATCAAAAAGTATTAACGAAGGTTACTATGTTAGCTTGCATGAAAAAAATAATTAGTTCATTTAAGGACGTATATGCAAAAATGACAAGTTGAGAATTGAACTACTACATAGACACAAGTCACACACACAAGCGTTAGCGTGTTAGCTGCGGGAATAAATAGTCAAGTGAACTAATTTTGATACGATGAAAATTGTAATTTTTTTTTAAGTAATATGTACTTGTTGGCTAAGATGAAACCTCACCTGCAAACTTGATGGAGTGACCTGAAGATCTACTTCCTACTGGAACTCCACGACGGATCAAACTACATGTGTCGAGTTTGGGCTCGTTTTGTTAGTTATGAGGTGACCTTACCTCCTGCCTTGATGACGTGACCTGAAGGGCTACTTCTGTGACTCCTACTGGAACTCCTCGATGGATCGAACTAGATGTGTCGTGTTTGGGCTCGTTTTGTTAGTTATGATGAGATCTTACCTCCAGACTTGATGGAGTGACCTGAACGTCTACTTCGGTGATTGTAACTGGAACTCAGCGACGGATCGAACTAGATGTGTCGTGTTTGGGCTCGTTTTGTTAGTTATGATGAGATCTTACCTCCGGACTTGAGGGACTGACCTGAAGGTCTACTTCTGTGACTCCTACTGGAACTCCTCGACGGATCGAACTAGATGTGTCGAGTTTGGGCTCGTTTTGTTAGTTATGTTGAGACCTTACCTCCGGACTTGATGGAGAGACCTGCTGGTGTACTTCGAAGACTGCTACTGGAACTAATAGACGAGTAGAGCTAGGTGTGTCGAGTTTGGGCTCGTTTTGTTAGTTATGTGGAGACCTTACCTCCGGACTTGATCACGTGACCTGAAGGTCTACTTCTGTGACTCCGACTGGAACTCCTCGACGGATCGAACTAGATGTGTCGTGTTTGGGCTCGTTTTGTTAGTTACGATGAGATCTTACCTCCGGACTTGAGGGACTGACCTGAAGGTCTACTTCTGTGACTCCTACTGGAACTCCTCGACGGATCGAACTAGATGTGTCGTGTTTGGGCTCGTTTTGTTAGTTATGATGAGATCTTACCTCCGGACTTGAGGGACTGACCTGAAGGTCTACTTCTGTGACTCCTACTGGAACTCCTCGACGGATCGAACTAGATGTGTCGTGTTTGGGCTCGTTTTGTTAGTTATGATGAGATCTTACCTCCAGACTTGATGGAGTGACCTGAAGGTCTACTTCTGTGACTCCGACTGGAACTCCTCGACGGATCGAACTAGATGTGTCGTGTTTGGGCTCGTTTTGTTAGTTACGATGAGATCTTACCTCCGGACTTGAGGGACTGACCTGAAGGTCTACTTTTGTGACTCCTACTGGAACTCCTCGACGGATCGAACTAGATGTGTCGTGTTTGGGCTCGTTTTGCTAGTTATGATGAGATCTTACCTCCGGACTTGAGGGACTGACCTGAAGGTCTACTTCTGTGACTCCTACTGGAACTCCTCGACGGATCGAACTAGATGTGTCGTGTTTGGGCTCGTTTTGCTAGTTATGATGAGATCTTACCTCCGGACTTGAGGGACTGACCTGAAGGTCTACTTCTGTGACTCCTACTGGAACTCCTCGACGGATCGAACTACATGTGTCGTGTTTGGGCTCGTTTTGTTAGTTATGATGAGATCTTACCTCCAGACTTGATGAAGTGACCTGAAGGTCTACTTCTGTGACTCCGACAGGAACTCCTCGACGGATCGAACTAGATGTGTCGTGTTTGGGCTCGTTTTGTTAGTTATGATGAGATCTTACCTCCTGTCTTGATGGAGTGACCTGAAGGTCTGCTTCTGTGACTCCTACTGGAACTCCTCGACGGATCGAACTAGATGTGTCGTGTTTGGGCTCGTTTTGCTAGTTATGATGAGATCTTACCTCCGGACTTGAGGGACTGACCTAAAGGTCTACTTCTGTGACTCCTACTGGAACTCCTCGACGGATCGAACTAGATGTGTCGTGTTTGGGCTCGTTTTGTTAGTTATGATGAGATCTTACCTCCAGACTTGATGGAGTGACCTGAACGTCTACTTCGGTGATTGTAACTGGAACTCGGCGACGGATCGAACTAGATGTGTCGTGTTTGGGCTCGTTTTGTTAGTTACGATGAGATCTTACCTCTGGACTTGAGGGACTGACCTGAAGGTCTACTTCTGTGACTCCTACTGGAACTCCTCGACGGATCGAACTAGATGTGTCGTGTTTGGGCTCGTTTTTTTAGTTATGATGAGATCTTACCTCCTGTCTTGAGGGACTGACCTGAAGGTCTACTTCTGTGACTCCTACTGGAACTCCTCGACGGATCGAACTAGATGTGTCGTGTTTGGGCTCGTTTTGTTAGTTATGATGAGATCTTACCTCCTGTCTTGATGGAGTGACCTGAAGGTCTGCTTCTGTGACTCCTACTGGAACTCCTCGACGGATCGAACTAGATGTGTCGTGTTTGGGCTCGTTTTGCTAGTTATGATGAGATCTTACCTCCGGACTTGAGGGACTGACCTAAAGGTCTACTTCTGTGACTCCTACTGGAACTCCTCGACGGATCGAACTAGATGTGTCGTGTTTGGGCTCGTTTTGTTAGTTATGATGAGATCTTACCTCCAGACTTGATGGAGTGACCTGAACGTCTACTTCGGTGATTGTAACTGGAACTCGGCGACGGATCGAACTAGATGTGTCGTGTTTGGGCTCGTTTTGTTAGTTACGATGAGATCTTACCTATGGACTTGAGGGACTGACCTGAAGGTCTACTTCTGTGACTCCTACTGGAACTCCTCGACGGATCGAACTAGATGTGTCGTGTTTGAGCTCGTTTTTTTAGTTATGATGAGATCTTACCTCCTGTCTTGATGGAGTGACCTGAAGGTCTACTTCTGTGACTCCTACTGGAACTCCTCGACGGATCGAACTAGATGTGTCGTGTTTGGGCTCGTTTTGCTAGTTATGATGAGATCTTACCTCCGGACTTGAGGGACTGACCTGAAGGTCTACTTCTGTGACTCCTACTGGAACTCCTCGATGGATCGAAATAGATGTGTCGTGTTTGGGCTCGTTTTGGTAGTTATGAGGTGACCTTACCTCCTGCTTTGATGGGGTGACCTGAACGTCTACTTCGGTGATTGTAACTGGAACTCGGCGACGGATCGAACTAGATGTGTCGAGTTTGAGCTCGTTAGCTCTGAAAGTTATGCCACTGGCACTATGCACAAATAATATTGACGAAGGGAATTTATACTAATTATCAAAAGTATATAAAACAGTATACGTTCAGATCAGCTCATCAATTCCGGCGATAAGATCTCACCGAGTTCCAGTAACAATCACCGAAGTACACCTTCAGGTCACTCCATCAAGTCCGGAGGTAAGATCTCATCATAACTAACAAAACGAGCCCAAACACGACACATCTAGTTTGATCCATCGAGGAGTTCCAGTAGGAGTCACAGAAGTAGACCTTCAGGTCAGTCCCTCAAGTCCGGAGGTAAGGTCTCAACATAACTAACAAAACGAGCCCAAACTCGACACACCTAGCTCTACTCGTCTATTAGTTCCAGTAGCAGTCTTCGAAGTACACCAGCAGGTCTCTCCATCAAGTCCGGAGGTAAGGTCTCAACATAACTATCAAAACGAGCCCAAACACGACACATCTAGTTCGATCCGTCGAGGAGTTCCAGTAGGAGTCACAGAAGTAGACCTTTAGGTCAGTCCCTCAAGTCCGGAGGTAAGATCTCATCATAACTAGCAAAACGAGCCCAAACACGACACATCTAGTTCGATCCGTCGAGGAGTTCCAGTAGGAGTCACAGAAGCAGACCTTCAGGTCACTCCATCAAGACAGGAGGTAAGATCTCATCATAACTAACAAAACGAGCCCAAACACGACACATCTAGTTCGATCCGTCGAGGAGTTCCTGTCGGAGTCACAGAAGTAGACCTTCAGGTCAGTCCCTCAAGTCCGGAGGTAAGGTCTCAACATAACTAACAAAACGAGCCCAAACTCGACACACCTAGCTCTACTCGTCTATTAGTTCCAGTAGCAGTCTTCGAAGTACACCAGCAGGTCTCTCCATCAAGTCCGGAGGTAAGGTCTCAACATAACTAACAAAACGAGCCCAAACTCGACACATGTAGTTCGATCCATCGAGGAGTTCCAGTAGGAGTCACAGAAGTAGACCTTTAGGTCAGTCCCTCAAGTCCGGAGGTAAGATCTCATCATAACTAGCAAAACGAGCCCAAACACGACACATCTAGTTCGATCCGTCGAGGAGTTCCAGTAGGAGTCACAGAAGTAGACCTTTAGGTCAGTCCCTCAAGTCCGGAGGTAAGATCTCATCATAACTAGCAAAACGAGCCCAAACACGACACATCTAGTTCGATCCGTCGAGGAGTTCCAGTAGGAGTCACAGAAGCAGACCTTCAGGTCACTCCATCAAGACAGGAGGTAAGATCTCATCATAACTAACAAAACGAGCCCAAACACGACACATCTAGTTCGATCCGTCGAGGAGTTCCTGTCGGAGTCACAGAAGTAGACCATCAGGTCAGTCTCTCAAGTCCGGAGGTAAGATCTCATCATAACTAGCAAAACGAGCCCAAACACGACACATCTAGTTCGATCCGTCGAGGAGTTCCAGTAGGAGTCACAGAAGTAGACCTTCAGGTCAGTCCCTCAAGTCCGGAGGTAAGATCTCATCATAACTAGCAAAACGAGCCCAAACACGACACATCTAGTTCGATCCGTCGAGGAGTTCCAGTAGGAGTCACAGAAGTAGACCTTTAGGTCAGTCCCTCAAGTCCGGAGGTAAGATCTCATCATAACTAGCAAAACGAGCCCAAACACGACACATCTAGTTCGATCCGTCGAGGAGTTCCAGTAGGAGTCACAGAAGCAGACCTTCAGGTCACTCCATCAAGACAGGAGGTAAGATCTCATCATAACTAACAAAACGAGCCCAAACACGACACATCTAGTTCGATCCGTCGAGGAGTTCCTGTCGGAGTCACAGAAGTAGACCTTCAGGTCACTCCATCAAGTCTGGAGGTAAGATCTCATCATAACTAACAAAACGAGCCCAAACACGACACATCTAGTTCGATCCGTCGAGGAGTTCCAGTAGGAGTCACAGAAGTAGACCTTCAGGTCAGTCCCTCAAGTCCGGAGGTAAGATCTCATCATAACTAGCAAAACGAGCCCAAACACGACACATCTAGTTCGATCCGTCGAGGAGTTCCAGTAGGAGTCACAGAAGTATGTAAGATCCTTTCGTCTCTTACCACCAGCTGCCAGCGTAGATTGCCATGAGACTGTGGGTTCTGTTCGCATGAGGTGTTGATTGAAATAAAAGAGATACTTCCGTCTTCTCAGCTATTTAATATGTTGGTGCACACTTCAATGATACAGGAACATAGCATTTGTCAAGCTTCCTTATAATGTTAGGTTATAGAAATAACACTTACTTCAGGTAGGACATACTACCATCTATCCAGGTCGATCAGTTGATGTGCAACGAAGACGGCATTGCGGTCTGTGTGATTTGTAGAAAACACGTGGCTTAGAAACAGAGCTTGTTCTAGATTACTTCATATTACGTGCCACGAGTTGAGAAGACGTTTTATTATATTTAATTAATTAAGTTTAAATTAATGTTTGAAACCCTGAAAGTATCAGAAAAGAAATCTATGAGCATTTCAACACACAATCATGGTGAAAGAAAGTGTTATGTAATTGCAACAAAACAGGAAATAATTATCAATACATACGCTTATGCGGTTCCCTTATATTAATGCACTTTCATTTTAGCCGCTGTACCACGCCTTGTCCGCGTCATTAATTTATTTAATTAAATTATTCTTTGTCTAATTAGCGTCTTAATCGCGTGTTCCGGTTCTAAGAGGAAAAACTAACCTTCAAGTTATACGTCAACCTTTTAATTTTTTTTTCAGATCAGCTGCTAGGCTTTCGTGTCCTAGAACATGCTGTACTTATAATTAAACTTAATTCAACTGAAATCTATTACAATTAATTATTTGAATTTTATCTATGTAATTATTATATTTTATTTAGAATTTAGAAAACAAATATGTTACACTCCAACGCCATCTATTTTATTTTTTCAGAATCAACTGCAACTATTTCCCATTAGTTCGCGCCTTTGTCAATAGAGGGCGTTACCCGTCTCCAATATTTCCAATAATTCATTTTATTCCCGTTACAGTACACCTTTCCCAGTTAAAAAATTTTTGCTGACAAAAATTTTTTTTTTCATGTGTGTTGAAAGCTCGAAATCATTCTATTGAAAACTGAGACAGTCTGAAACCAAATGCCTTAGACTTACAGACTAAATTACTAAATGTTAATGGCTAGTAGCACAATTCCGAAACAAAACCTATTTGGCAAATTCGTACATTGATTGCTCCTGCCTTAAACTATCTAAGTACTAAACTAAATATAATAATAAGCGCATGTCTGCCTATCTACATATAGCACGTAGCTACTCTTTGCAGACATCAACTAATTAACTAATTTTTTATTGACTAATCATGCCTTAGTCTAATTAATTTACTAATTAAGTTAAGTTTTAAGTTAAATAAACACTATCCTTGAAACCTAGATAAGTGTTATCTAGAAAGTATCAAGCCAAAGTATAGGCAAATACTTATTTAAGTTTTTAAAATTATTAAGTAAACCCTATCTCCAATTGATGTAGATAGGTGTTTTATTAAGTATTAAGTTACAAAGTATAGGTTATTATACTTGGTAAGTTTTTAAGTAAACACTATCTTTAATTAATGTAGATATGTGTTTTATTAAGTATTAAGTGGTGACTTTAAGTCCCATTCGAATACTACTAAGTTTAACAATCATTGTGTTTCCTTTCATACATCTGCAAACATTCCTTATTAATAAAATTGCTATAGCTATTTAATTTTGAAAAAAAAACCTTTTTCCCTACTAACATGCATCCATCACCCTTCAAGTTAAATATATTTGCACGTCTATTGCTAATTTCGTGCAAATATTGGATTAACAACAACAATGTATGAAAAACTAGGAGTCTTCATATTATTATTTTTTTTAACAATAGCATTGCCTGTTGCGTTCCGTATAGGAAACAACATAACATACTTACTAAACTAATCTGGACATACTAAGAGATTTGTGTTCCTTTTAGTGGACACAGGAAAGAGTCCTAACAAATCAAATGCTAATTTTTTTTTTGACTTTTAACTATACCAAAGTGGGCGCCTGTGGGATCATCATGAAATTGTTTTAATAGAGGTCCCACATCATCACTGGGAATCACTTGTTTTCAAGTGGATTGTGATGTTAAATTATATTTATTTATTTTTTTGAATGTCAAAATAGCTCACCATCTTTAAAAGAATAATTTGGAAATCCATGGGGAAACTTTTCTCAATTTTCTACCATTTTTAAATACCATTTATCTTGGATATTGTCAGATATGTCTAACGATTCAATTTTAATTATTAAGTTTAATTAATTCCGGTGATTTATCTTTCACGCTTGACATCCTAATCAATTAATATTGCGAACGAGCTAATATTCGCTTAACAGTGGAGCTATCTCCCTCGGTTAAATCCCTATTTAATAGGCACAGCTCTTCTATAGGTTCCAAGCATAAGCGTACCTCCTCTGCACTTGCGGGCGTTGCATCATCCTCAGGTTTAATGCTGCCTCATCGTAACAAGACCACACAGACCGCGATACCGCCTGCGAAGCACATCCCTGGTCGCCTTTACATCTGTGGATATATTAAAATATTTAAGCTCATGTAATAATTCTTCTTTACGAAGATAGTCAATCCAAATTGTCTTATCCATATTGAATTTAAAATATTTAAACAGTCTTTGATAAGTATTTTAAATCTAATTTTTAAGTTAAATGAATGTAAATAGTAATTTTACATTAATCAAGGTGAATTAAATTAAATTAGAGTCAATCCATTCAAGTAATTTACAAGTTTACAATGTTAACATGACATGTGGCATAACCTTAATTTTTAACACAAGGTGTTGATGTTTCTAAGTTGTATGACTTTATATAAATTAAGAGGAGTCTATACATTTAAGCTTTATAACATCAATACTGTGGAAAGATTTACCTATTAAAAAAAATGTTAACATGTGCTATCAACTAATTTTGAAAACTCAAATTCACAAAAATGTACCAAGTTAAATGACTCTAATTACTAATCAATAAGTTAAATCAAATTAAGTCAGATCAAGCTCTTAATCTTGAAGTGAAGATTCCAATCTGACCTCATGCGACACGTAGGGCGTCCAATTGTAAGATCCTTTCGTCTCTTACCACCAGCTGCCAGCGTAGATTGCCATGAGACTGTGGGTTCTGTTCGCATGAGGTGTTGATTGAAATAAAAGAGATACTTCCGTCTTCTCAGCTATTTAATATGTTGGTGCACACTTCAATGATACAGGAACATAGCATTTGTCAAGCTTCCTTATAATGTTAGGTTATAGAAATAACACTTACTTCAGGTAGGACATACTACCATCTATCCAGGTCGATCAGTTGATGTGCAACGAAGACGGCATTGCGGTCTGTGTGATTTGTAGAAAACACGTGGCTTAGAAACAGAGCTTGTTCTAGATTACTTCATATTACGTGCCACGAGTTGAGAAGACGTTTTATTATATTTAATTAATTAAGTTTAAATTAATGTTTGAAACCCTGAAAGTATCAGAAAAGAAATCTATGAGCATTTCAACACACAATCATGGTGAAAGAAAGTGTTATGTAATTGCAACAAAACAGGAAATAATTATCAATACATACGCTTATGCGGTTCCCTTATATTAATGCACTTTCATTTTAGCCGCTGTACCACGCCTTGTCCGCGTCATTAATTTATTTAATTAAATTATTCTTTGTCTAATTAGCGTCTTAATCGCGTGTTCCGGTTCTAAGAGGAAAAACTAACCTTCAAGTTATACGTCAACCTTTTAATTTTTTTTTCAGATCAGCTGCTAGGCTTTCGTGTCCTAGAACATGCTGTACTTATAATTAAACTTAATTCAACTGAAATCTATTACAATTAATTATTTGAATTTTATCTATGTAATTATTATATTTTATTTAGAATTTAGAAAACAAATATGTTACACTCCAACGCCATCTATTTTATTTTTTCAGAATCAACTGCAACTATTTCCCATTAGTTCGCGCCTTTGTCAATAGAGGGCGTTACCCGTCTCCAATATTTCCAATAATTCATTTTATTCCCGTTACAAGTAGACCTTCAGGTCAGTCCCTCAAGTCCGGAGGTAAGATCTCATCATAACTAGCAAAACGAGCCCAAACACGACACATCTAGTTCGATCCGTCGAGGAGTTCCAGTAGGAGTCACAGAAGTAGACCTTCAGGTCAGTCCCTCAAGTCCGGAGGTAAGATCTCATCGTAACTAACAAAACGAGCCCAAACACGACACATCTAGTTCGATCCGTCGAGGAGTTCCAGTCGGAGTCACAGAAGTAGACCTTCAGGTCACTCCATCAAGTCTGGAGGTAAGATCTCATCATAACTAACAAAACGAGCCCAAACACGACACATCTAGTTCGATCCGTCGAGGAGTTCCAGTAGGAGTCACAGAAGTAGCCCTTCAGGTAACGTCATCAAGGCAGGAGGTAAGGTCACCTCATAACTAACAAAACGAGCCCAAACTCGACACATGTAGTTCGATCCGTCGAGGAGTTCCAGTAGGAGTCACAGAAGTAGACCTTCAGGTCAGTCCCTCAAGTCCGGAGGTAAGGTCTCAACATAACTAACAAAACGAGCCCAAACTC
The DNA here is from genome assembly GCA_950005045.1 of Agrotis exclamationis. Lineage (NCBI taxonomy): Eukaryota > Metazoa > Arthropoda > Insecta > Lepidoptera > Noctuidae > Agrotis > Agrotis exclamationis. Next base: position 8,944,426 of record OX465436.1, on the reverse strand, counting down.
GACACACCTAGCTCTACTCGTCTATTAGTTCCAGTAGCAGTCTTCGAAGTACACCAGCAGGTCTCTCCATCAAGTCCGGAGGTAAGGTCTCAACATAACTAACAAAAAAAGCCCAAACTCGACACATGTAGTTCGATCCGTCGAGGAGTTCCAGTAGGAGTCACAGAAGTAGACCTTCAGGACAGTCCCTCAAGTCCGGAGGTAAGATCTCATCATAACTAACAAAACGAGCCCAAACACGACACATCTAGTTCGATCCGTCGCTGAGTTCCAGTTACAATCACCGAAGTAGACGTACAGGTCACTCCATCAAGTCTGGAGGTAAGATCTCATCATAACTAACAAAACGAGCCCAAACACGACACATCTATTTCGATCCATCGAGGAGTTCCAGTAGGAGTCACAGAAGTAGACCTTCAGGTCAGTCCCTCAAGTCCGGAGGTAAGATCTCATCATAACTAACAAAACGAGCCCAAACACGACACATCTAGTTCGATCCGTCGAGGAGTTCCAGTAGGAGTCACAGAAGTAGACCTTCAGGTCAGTCCCTCAAGTCCGGAGGTAAGATCTCATCATAACTAACAAAACGAGCCCAAACACGACACATCTATTTCGATCCATCGAGGAGTTCCAGTAGGAGTCACAGAAGTAGACCTTCAGGTCAGTCCCTCAAGTCCGGAGGTAAGATCTCATCATAACTAACAAAACGAGCCCAAACACGACACATCTAGTTCGATCTGTCGAGGAGTTCCAGTAGGGGTCACAGAAGTAGACCTTCAGGTCACTCCATCAAGACAGGAGGTAAGGTCTCATCGTAACTAACAAAACGAGCCCAAACACGACACATCTAAACGATCCGTCGAGGAGTTCCAGTCGGAGTCACAGAAGTAGACCTTCAGGTCAGTCCCTCAAGTCCGGAGGTAAGATCTCATCATAACTAACAAAACGAGCCCAAACACGACACATCTAGCTCTACTCGTCTATTAGTTCCAGTAGCAGTCTTCGAAGTACACCAGCAGGTTTCTCCATCAAGTCCGGAGGTAAGGTCTCAACATAGCTAACAAAACGAGCCCAAACTCGACACACCTAGCTCTACTCGTCTATTAGTTCCAGTAGCAGTCTTCGAAGTACACCTGCAGGTCTGTCCATCAAGTCCGGAGGTAAGGTCTCAACATAACTAACAAAACGAGCCCAAACTCGACACACCTAGCTCTACTCGTATAATAGTTCCAGTAGCAGTCTTCGAAGTACACCAGCAGGTCTCTCCATCAAGTCCGGAGGTAAGGTCTCAACATGACTAACAAAACGAGCCCAAACCCGACACACCTAGCTCTACTCGTCTATTAGTTCCAGTAGCAGTCTTCGAAGTACATTTCAGGTCACTCCATCAAGTCCGAAACTAAATATGAAATTTATAAGTACATATAAGAAACTGTGAATAAAATCTTACCTTGGTTGTCCGTAGTCCGTGCAGAATGCGTGAAGGATCAAGTTTGTTAGGTCAAATATTTTGTATTCGTACAGCGATCTTTTCCTATACGAGGAGCTGCTTACAAGCGTCACAGTGTCCACTCACGACGGCGGCCGAGCGCAGACTAATATTTCATTACAAATTTTTGTGCAATAAATCAAGACAGTGACCAGTAAAATAACCCTTATTTCAATCCAATAAGAATCACGTGTTACCGCTAAATATGTGAAAAAATAAGACTCAATTTTTTTGTTTTCTGAGCGTATTGTAACATTTTGTTAGTTTTTTTTTGCTACCTTTTTGAGTTGAACATGTCTGCTTACATAAAATATTTTTAAATACATAAATTTATATTATTAAATAAAAGAAAAATGTCCCTAAAGTCAGTACGATTTCGTCAAATTTGTGTGAAGAGGTAACGGAAATTACTTTTTACAATATTATAAACCAAAATTTTCGAATAAAAAATTGCTACCATTTGAAGATTAAGGAGTAATCTATCTGTGGTAATTATTAGTTACATTTGGTTTTGTATCATTTTCCCGCAAAATGTACCGAAAAACTGCTTATTTTTGTCAGATTCGTAAACGCGTCCTTAAAAGTAAAATAATAATATTAAACAATTATAATATGCAATGACAAAATTCAATATAAAACCAAGAACGGTTTGGTCTTTGATTTAGACAGCGCGGAGCGCTTTCTGAGGGAGGACGTATCGCACGCAACCATTTTGACATTAGTCACGTAATCATTAAAATTTAAAATACACGCCACCATTCATGACCTTTAGACGCGGCGCTAGTGTCTTTGTCATTACATCAAATTGCACTTGAAAAATGTAGTACCTCGAATTTTCCGCAGGTCATAAGCGGTGGCCAGGAATTTTTCCAATCGCCAAGAATACAGCGTAACCAACCTTTCTTGATACAAGTTAATATTTTGAATTAATTTAATTCTGATCAGATTGCAATGTAAATTAATAAATGTGTTGATTGTATTTTCCTACTATATTCGAATGTGAATGTAATTATAGATTATAAATGTTAATAATTCTGATAGCTTCTTTTTCTGAATTGATAATTGAATGTAATTTCAGACTTGCCAACTTCCCAAACATGCCAGTTCACTTGTATAGTATAGTTCGCTGCGGACCCACCATACCACTGGCTATGCCTCTGGTGGTATGTTTTTTTTTTACGCGGTAAAATCATCAGATCAGTCCTTCCACCCAGGGAAGGACGGGCGGAACATTCAAACTTGTAATGACTTAAATCCACGGTGTCCTTCAATAGCCCTTGACGTTCCAGGGTCACCGTTACCTGATGAGACAATCCCGTGACCAGGGCGGGCTCCGGCCCTCTAAGGCGTACCTCTCTGATTGGAAATCGCTTCGCGACGTCGTAGGTCATCCGGCTTTACTCTCCCTCACGTGTTCCACCTCCTCCTTCGCTAGCATGGCTGCCTTGCATAGGGAGGTGACTACTTCCCATTCCGTCTAGTCCCGCAGCGTGACCTCGATCAGTGCCGGGAGCTGATAAATTGACTCAAGTGCATCAAGTTGGGATTTAGCATATCTGTCCCACGGGTGGGAGCAGTACTCCATTTACCGGACTTGAACATTATACAAGTTCATTAACTGTTGAGGCGTGAAATACCCTCTCATCTTGACAAGGATCCCTAACTTTTTTGCAGCCAACTCAATAAGTGGACAAAAATTGAGGGCCGATGTCAACGGCACCCCAAAAAGATCAAGATGGTCTGTCATTTTTATGGTTACAACTCAGAAAGATAGAACCGGGTGGAATTAGCTCCGTTTTGCGGAAAAAGTCACGTCTTAGCGGCATTTATCCTGACTAAATTGGCACAATCGGAGACTACCTCCAAAGACAAGTTCAAGCACTCAACCGCCCAAGCAACACAAACTAGCTGATTAACTTTTGTATAATAGCAATTCTGATGACTAAACGCTGTAAAAGATCTAGGGATAAAGTTTATATAAATGCTTATACAGTCAATATTCAAGCAATTTGGGCACATATATAATTAATCGCTTAAATCTGAATAACGTTTGGTTAACTTCTGCATAAAAGCTGATCGAACCTTTGTTCAGAATTGAAAACTCTATTAAGCAGATGAAAATATCAAACTCTGATATACAGACAATATTCATAATTCAGATCTTTTTCGTTGTTTTGTAAAGAAGTTATGTAATTAAATGTACAATATCAGCATTTTGTTATTCAATTTAAGTGATGGTGGCATCGCTCTCTGGATGAAATTATAAATATTGCTAAGTTTATTATTTTTAAATGTTATGAAAAATATCTAGTTTTAATTCCGCTACAAAAATCCAGGCTTCATGCAGGATGCAGTCCCACCCTCCCGCCCTCATGCATATGCACATGAAGCAAAGGTCCCACCCTCCCGCCCACATACATATGCACACGTGCAAGAAAAATGGAAAAAACATGCCATGCAATCAAACCTATACTCGACACGTGTTTCGCCCCTCCACGGGGCATCCTCAGATGTTGACTCGACAAGCGCTCGGCGGCCGAGCGCTTGTCGAGTCAACATCTCCATAGGTTTGATTGCATGGCATGTTTTTTCCATTTTTCTTGCACGTGAGCATATGTATGTGGGCGGGAGGGTGGGACCTTTGCTTCATGTGCATATGCATGAGGGCGGGAGGGTGGGACTGCATCCTGCATGAAGCCTGGATTTTTGTAGCGGAATTAAAACTAGATATTTTTCATAACATTTAATGTCATGGATTTCCGCAAAGTAACGCCTGATTCTATAATCTATCTTTATTATTTTTGGTAAAATGTTTTGTTAACAATACAATTATTACAACGCATGCTGCTTTACTGTGAGAATACATATAAGTTTATAGTAAAATTTTCGAGCACCACAAGATAAAACCAGTTTAAAAAAAATAAACAATTGACTTATAGTAACCCTTTTCGACAGATAAAATATTTTATTCAATTGTTACTAATCAAAGTGGTAGAAAACAATCAGGTAGGTATTAGAATACTACCCAGATGTTTTTTTTTTAATAAAAACATCGAATTATTATTTGTAATAACATCGTTTAGTTTAAGAAAAGAGGTTATGTTAGGATTAATAATGGCGACGATGTTGATTCTGAATATAAGCTGTTCACACAGACGATTTGTTTACAATTTCTGTGTAACAGGTCACTTGTAACTGTCAGTAACAGTACGTTTTATATCGTACTTCTGATAACCGATTCTAAAGCTGCCCGTCTCAGTACTCTTATTCAGATTATTAGGAGTTGAGCTGCATAAAAAACGATTAGTGCACTTCTCTTGCTATAAGATTGTCATAAGATCGTAGTCATCTTCATTTATGCAGAAGTTAGCTGCTTAAACGCTAAAAAAGTAATCAGTATCCATATTTTGAATAAATGAGTACGGTTTGCCGGGTTATGCAGCTTAAAGAAACCAAACAATAAACTATTCAGAATCAAGCTGTATAATTGAAATATTTTGCAAAGTTGTTCAGCACAAAGCTGAATTTTTCGTTGTTATGTAGCTACTAGCTGTCTCAGTCACTTTTATTTGCATAAAGTAAAAAAAAACAATCTTATGCAGAACTTATCAAGCTTTCAGTGTAATTAAAGTTTAAATACTGTATTATTCAAGATAAAGCTATCACGTCAGCTTTTTTACAGATGTAATGCAGCTATAAACTGCTAATTGGTGTTTAATTTTTACGTATTGCTTGGGCGACCATGGTTCTTTCGCCTGATATTTGTGAATTTTATTCATGAATATACCACTCAAAACAAAATATTAAAATGTTATTGACGATTTCAGATGAAAATACCTAAAATATAAGTTAGCATTTCAATAAATCGTTAAAATAAACGAAATTAAATAAAAAGTGAGAAATTACAGGAATGTATCAAGTTTCATATAAAATAATAAAATCGAAAAATAACGTTACCAATGTTCCAAAGAGTCCTTCAAATTTCTCTTTTACCCTGTGTTATTTGATTGAATGTGAAATGTTCTGGATTAAATACCGAAAATTTTCTATGCTCAGTAGAAATCAGATAAAAATTCTGAGTGACCACTGTAACATCGTAATTCGAGCATCAGCGAATCTGTGCACTGTTAGTCGCGTCATATTCGCTCGAGCATCAAATTGATCCAAGTTGAACTCAGGTACTCCTTGCTGTTCGAATGAAATAATGTGGAGTTGCACCACATTCTCTACGCAATTTTGAGCAGTTACATATATCTTCGTTAGGAAGCGCAAGCCCAGTTTTGCAAAATAGAAATAACCATCCCAGAGCATAATTTATTTAGAGCTCACCGAAAGAGTCTGTTTCAAGAGTACAAAGATCTGAAACCTGTTGTTAAGATCTTCTCTACACTCTAATAGATCTTACTTTATTAAAAAAAAATAACCCAGCAGTAACCCACCATAGGAAGCACTGAAGCCCAGTCAGAACAGTTCAATAAATTTTCTCATTTGCAATTGTTTAACGTTTTTCACCATACGCTACAGTTAACTGCAGGCGAACCAAGCAGCTTCTTGAATATTTTTAATCTTCATGGTGTCGATTCAAAATAGCCTAGTCAATTATAGGGGTGCCTGTGACTCGTCGCAATAGAGTTTGTAGGGTCCACGTGGTAGATTTATCGCTCTCTTTGCGCGGTTCAACGAACTTGATTCTTGGGCCTTACTCATTTTTGTCCGATCACGGCGTTTTGTGATATTACCCAGTGACGGGTAATATCACAAAACGCCGACACAGGTTTCAAACATTTTGAAGCACTACTTGGGAACATTCGACCATTAAACCCAACTTTTCTGGCTATATCTCCTTATCTATGTCACCTTAATTACCCCAAGTGGCTAATTTTGCGTCCATAATTATGTCTCTGAATACATGACATAAATGACTGCTTGCTGTATAAGTCGAAGAAAAAGTTTAAAATACCATATCGTAAATTCTAAATAATCACAAAAATCTAATTTAAAAAAAAAAGTTATGAATTCCAATTAGTCACTGGAAACAATATTAACACTTGAAATATATCATAACAAGATATTTATTATAGAATAGTTTGAGGACATTTATCGTATTATCCATTCGTAACTAAGAAAATAAGTAGTGTCTGGCAGCCCCGGGATCACACTCTGTTTATTCGAAAGAAAAGTGGCAAAAGCTCATGTTGTTTTCTTCCTGGTATACGAGGCACAGTTCTTTTGTTTGTGTTTTGTTTCTATTCGTGGGGCATCACGATGTCAGATTGACAGAAACTGTGTTCTTTCATATTGTAATAGCCCTCTTAAGAAACTATGCAGTTTGCGATCCCATTAATAAGCTTAATTATATATTCCTTTTTAGAAACTTTAATTTATTTTTATCCAATAAACAGAGTGGACAAAGAAAAAGAACGAGAGAAGGAAAAAGAGAAAGAAAGGGAGAAGGAAAAAGAAAAAGAGAGGGAGAAAGAGCGAGAAAAGGAAAAAGAAGAGAAATTAAAAGAAGATAAACTAAAAGAAAAAGAAGATAAACAAAAGGAAAAAGAAGAAAAACTGAAAGAGAAAGAAAAGGAGAAACAAAACGAGAAGGAAAAAGAAAAGGAGAAAGATAGTCAAAAGGACAAAGAAAAAGACAAAAGCTCAGCGTCTACCAGCACCAGTGAGGAAAAGGAAAAGGTGGTGGTTAAACCCAGGTCGCAGTCCAAAGGACGAACCGTCACGCCTGTCAGGACGGAAGGACATGACAAAAGGACTCCTAAGAGACGGCCCTTGTCTTCTAAGAGTAAGTACATTCCAAATTTAAAAACGTAATATATTTTAAAAGGGTATCCATTTTTTTTTTTTTTTTTTTTTTTTTTTTTCGTGGTAAAATCATCAAATGAGTCCTCCCACCCCGGGCAGGGCGGGAGGGACTGTCAGACTTGTACTGACTAAAATCCACGGTGTCCTTCAATAGCCCTTTGTGTTCCGGGGTCACGGTAATGAGATAAGTCCCGCGACCCCGGCAGGCTTTGGCCCTCTTGGGCGGGGCCCCGTCATCGTGCTGACGCTCTTTGAGGCGCGCGTGGAACACAACGCGCCGTCGACCCGGGCATGGTCCATGGTCGGGCGGCGAGTTGCCCTTTACTCGCCGCCCGCATGCCCGCGCCTACGGTGGCCGGAGATCGTCTTGCGACGTCCGACGCCGTGGGCGCCAACCACCGCGGGTGGGGCGGAGGGAGGACTCTGTCCTCTCTCTCTCGCGGCGCGCCTCCTCCTTCGCGAGCATTACTGCTTCGCAGAAGGAGGCGACCGCTTCCCACTCCGTCTCGCCCCGCAGCATGGCCGCAACCAATGCTGGGCGCGAGAGGTCTCCGCCTATCGCCGCCGTGAGGACACGTCGGTGCTCTGCCCAAGCGGGGCAGTCTTGCACCGTATGCTCTACTGTGTCCTCCGGGCGATCTTCGCAGTGGTGACACCCAGGCGTTTCCTCCTTTTTCCTTAGACACAGGTACCTCCCGAAACATCCGTGTCCGGTGAGGACCTGCGTCATGCGGAAGGTCAGGACGCCGTGACTCCTATCCAGCCACTCCTCAAAGAGGGGTCTTACCGCCGCGATTGCGGCGTGCCCGGCCGTCGGTAGCGACAGTCGTCCCCTCCATACTGCCCTGAGATCGCGCCGGAGCTCTTCCCGCCGCGCCTCGACTTCTCGAGGCAGCGGCGATACACCCCGGCGCTGCGCCTCCACGCGCCACTCATAGACGCGCTGGAGGGCAGTCGCCTCCAGATCCCAGGGCAGTAATCCGGCAAGCAGGTTGGCCGATTCGCCGGCGATCGTGCGGTATCCCCGGATCATCCGGATAGCCATGACCCTCTGGCATGCGACCAACTTTAGTGGTCGCGTCCGGATGCTCAGGGCCCACACGGGGGCCCCGTAGAGGGCCATGGACCGCACGACACCGGAGTTTCTTGCCGGTTTCTTCTCCATGGAAACATCATAGGCCGATGTGTAATAAAAATATTTGATTTTATCAAAAAAAAAAATCCCGCATACAAGGATACTTTTGTACGCGCACGCGTGATCAGTAGACTCGTTATTCGTGCGCGCACATTGCTAAAGTGTTCAACAGTGAAAATGTTCGTGAACAAAAGTTACTTACAGCCTTTCCGGTGGTTACAGAGGCTAAATGCGATACCAGCTTAGTACGCGCACTGCTGAAGTGCTGTACAAAATTTTCGCGAACAATGGGGAAGGCAAGTGTCAAAGTGAAAAGTGACATTTGTGTCCCAAAAGAACTGTCAAATCAAAGGAATTTTCTGAAAAAAAGCGTTTAATTGATATAAAATGACTAGATGTTGTGTAAAAGGCTGTAATAATGATGGCTAATTTCTAGCCTCTCAACTAAATCACTTTTTTTTTCCTCTTGTAGATGCACCGCGGCGTCTTAGTTCTGGTTTTAGTATATGCACTTGCATTGACGAATAATTTCCCATATTTGTTTTTTGGAATAAACTCAATTTTTATAACAAAATACGTGTTTGTTTTTTGTACAAGCTATACAGTAATCTGACTTATGGGACAACGATCGCAGCGACATCTACGAATAGCTTTGAGTTGCCATCCCCATTAATATGTCCCACACAATATTAGTGGAATTGTCCCATTACGTTCATCATTCCTGTGTCCTTACTGTACTGGTGGCCTACCATTACGTCTTAAAGTGAGAGTAATTCCAGAATGGGAAAGAGACAGAGCTATACAAGTCGTCTAGTGCCATCTCGTTCCCACACTGCAATTACTCTGACGACACCCATATTGTTTCAGGTGAAGGTATGAGTGCGGGCACATCGCGAGCGTCTCGACGACCACACGCTTCAACAGACAGCGACAGCTCTGGTCGGGCTTCCAGGTAATTTGTTACCTAATAATTACCTAGTAATTTATGTATTGGTTAGGAGTATTTGATATCTGTGTTCTGGATATTATCCCGTTTTATATTATGTTCTCTTGCTTCGTACACAAGCTATACAAAACCAGTTTATCGTGGTCTGTATGATTTTTTCTCACTTTCGGTGCATTGAAGAAAGGATTCGAAAATGGCGGCTTGTACTTGCGTTGACAGATAGTACAGCCAGCATATAAAATTTCAAGTTAAAGTTTTTTCAAATTAAAAATAATAAGACTGGGTCACATTCTCAAACTTAACTTAACAACAAACAAAACTCAACGACAATAACAAACAGGTAACAACGGAAAAATAACAGAAAACTATAGCAAATATTCGTAAAAATGATCACTGAGCGCGTCTAGACATCAAGACTATTTTTTTCTGCTTACGCTACGCGCTGGAGTGAGTATAGACGGCACTAGTGTGCGAGCGAGAGAACACGATAAGCGCCGCCATTTTAGATTCCTTTCTTCAATGAACCGGGTTATACCTGAGAAAGGACCGCGTAGTCCAGAAAGAGGTGGCGGGATGACCAACTACGCGGTCGAACCTACTAGGAGTCTTGAGATAGTGTCGGGATGCTGTCAGTAATTTAGTGAACACCAAACTGTTTCGACACGGAGGCAGCGCTGCATACAAGTATCCTTAGAGAATAGTACTGCACATCACTGCAGTGAATTCCGAGTTAGCGCTCGAGTAGAGCACTTTAATGCTTGCCGGTAAATAAATTTAAAACTACCCTACACCAGCTCGGGGTCGCGGGACTTATCCCGGGGTCGCGGGACTTATCTCATTACCGTGACCCCAGAACATTTTCAGGCGGCTATTGAAGGACACCGTGGATTTTAGTCAGTACGAGTCTGACAGTCCCTCTCGCCCTGCCCTGGGTGGGAGGACTCATTTGATGATTTTACCACGAAAAAAAAAACCTACTCCAGCTGCTACTTCACAAATGCTGTTATACATTGGACGAGTTCTTGAATGACAATTTTTAATTATCCCCAATATTGTAAAAATAATTTTAATCTGTAACAATTTATGAGTATTGTAATAACATTTCTTTCTTTATTTTTTCATGTATAATAATTATTCGAAAATGTATATTAACCTTATAAACACAAATATTTGTATGTCGTAACTGACAAAACATAGAGCACTTAACACTGTTTACCATAAGATCTTATAATGTAATAACCTATGTTTGACAAATGAATAATGATTCTGATTGGAAATATAATAGGGGAGGCCTTGCTCAGCAGTGAGACATTAAGAGCCCGTTCAAACTAGCGTTTGTTGAACGTATGTGCAGCGCAGACGCTGCGTTTCCTCTAGAGTTAATTAAACGCTGCGCTTGCACGGCGCAGATGTCACACAACATTTCTTTGTAGTTTCGGTATAAAATTCATCGGCTCTAATGACCAATTATAAAAAATAAAACTCCTTTTATAACCCTCTTATTGTTTATAATAGAACCAAGAACTGTTACATAGCTGTGTAAGTTGAAATACTATTATTTGTTTTATCTACTCTCATATCGTTAAATTCAAAATACAAAACTCAAAACGAGTTTATAATGACGTACTTTACACACAGTATATCGAAATGAAATTAAAAAATTAAATTATGACACTATTTCTCTAACAAAATAATGTTATAATAAAATTTTTTTTCATTACTATACGGATTACAGATCATAGATACATGAATTTATTTTATTATCTGTGGCTGCGCGCGCTTTGGGAGTACGTCTAACGCCAACGATACACAATTCCATATTCAATTTCATACTCAAGTATAAATACAAAATGAACACTTATTAACAATATTTATCTTTTATTTGATAATTATATTCGTGTTCAATGAGAGTAGATAAAGTAGTGTATAAAACTGCACATAACTAGGTATTATACATATATATATATGTAATAAATACCCCTCATTATGTGACAGTTTCATAAACTACTATTACATCTCTCATATTCGGTAAGTAGGTCCTTATTACCCCCAAATGGGGCTTGTAACCAATTAGCAACCAATTAGCGCTCTAGGTTAATAATGTAGTTAGAAAAGCCCTAGGGCGGTAAGTAATTTAAAAAAAAAACTCTTAACTCTTTCAAAAAGTTCGCGTACATCTAACCATCAATAGACATCATGCATTCAGCCCAATGACAAAAGAGGTCGCTTCGCTATTCAGCCTCGTCTTCGTATGAGTATAATAGTCATCAATTTTAAATTTCGAACGGCGAAGCTCAATTTCGTTCTTGAAAAAAATAAATAAAAAAAAGATGAAAAAAGGCGGGAATAGAAAACTTTTACTTTAAATATTGTTTGTTTTTGGGATTTTTTTATAATTACGTGCTAATTAGGAAAAAAACATGAGTTCTGCAAGTGATGAAGATATAAGCTGCACTCCCATGCATTGCATGAAAGTTGTTCACATTTCACTTTAAATTTTAACTAATAAAATGTTTTATTCTTGTAATGCCGGTTTTTTTTCTACTTACAGCTTGGCAAAAAACAGTAGAAAACCGGAAGTCGCCACTGTCTTCTCGCTACCAGCACTTTGAATGATTTTATTTTATTTATTTTCACTTATTACGTTAGTTTTATGGCACAATAATAAATCTTACAAACCTGCGTCTTTGTTTACATCAAATATCAAATATTTTAAAACGTTGTCAGCAAATAAAAATATTAGTTCCGTTTCAAGACGTTCTGGCCAAGCTGTACCTCACAATCGAGATGTAAAGCAGAGTAGTTAGCTCGGGTGTAAGCATCAATTGCACCCTCGAACTATAGGCGCCCTCGCTGCGCTCGTGCGCCTAAATATCTCGGGCTGCAATTGATACCTTACAGCCCTTGGCTACTAATCTACTATAAAGAGACGAGAGATAAAGGACGGTGTATTACAGTACGATTCAAACTTAATGGCGGCTCGGAACATCGTGCGTTCCGAAGCGCAAAACGAAATTTTGGGTATAAGCGGGGTGTAGACGGGCGGGGCACATCCCGCGCACCCTCTGTCTCACTCGCACTCGCGCGACGCGGTGTATGTTTGTTGTCAACTTGACTGTACCTGCGCGCAACTGCACTCGCAGCTAACTTCCGAACCGCCATTAAGTTTGAATCGAACTGTAGTAATTGAATGTGTGTGTAGATGTGGCCCTATAAAGAAGATGCAGAGTCGTCGCAGTCAGAGCGCGAACTCAGCGAGCAGTGGCAACACGATTGCTTCCAATAGCAGCAAACGACCGCGGAAGAGGAAGAACACAGAGTAAGTCACTGTAAAAACTAACAAAACAATAAGAAATATTTTTAAAAGAGTTACCATGTTGGTTCTCGCCAGTTCTTTTCCATAAGAAGCGAATATTCCGAACCGTGCTCCTAATTTTAGACGTTTTATAATTCATCATCTGCCTAGCCTTTTCCCAACTATATTGAGGTCAGCTTCCAGTCGAACCAGCCCCCCTAGCCAAGTCACAACAAGTCGCAAACGACAATCGTAAACGCTCGGTACTCCCCAATAGATTTTCAACTTTATAGCCTAGAGCCTAAAGTTGAAAATCTATTTAAGATTTCTGAGCGTTAGCGACAGGAAAGATCGAAAACGAAAAGCAATCTTCACTAGATATTCAACGTTATACCGAAGCACATAAAGTTGAAAATCTATTAAAGCCTACTCAGCGTTTGCGTTTATCGTTTGTTACATGGCTACAGCGCCTGATGCAGCTCGATATCAATATTATACATGAAGTGACTGCCTATCGAGCAGTGGTGGCCCAGTGGTATCGGCCTCGACTTACGAGTTGTAGGTCGTGGGTTCGAACCCCGTCAGGCGCATTACTTTGTGTAATTTATTTCAACGCCACTACTCTCAAAACGGTGAAGGAAAACATCGTGAGGAAACCGGCATGTCCTAGAACCAAAAATTCGAAGACATGTGACATCTACCAATCCGCACTGGGCCCGCGTGGTAGATTACGGCCCACTCCCTCTCACAGAGAGAGGAGGCCTGTGTCCCAGCAGTGGGAACATTTAAAAGCTGATGATGATGATGATGATGATGACTGCCTATCGAACCTCCACAACCCAGTAACTGGGTAATACGATAAGACTGAGACCCCATGGTAAGACTGGTTGTCAGACTATCAGACTATATACCGATCGAAAGGCATTATCATAAGGATTCTTTTTATACATGAATTTTAACATTTTTTATACAAAATTAATCAATATCAAATGCTCAAAATGAGTCCCATTACATACTGTTGAATACAAAGTCGCACTCTTTTGATTATTTCACTTCCTGTTGATTTTGGATCATGTTGTGGTGAATATTTAAAATAATAGGTCTAAATTCTGTTTGTTCTTTTTATTTTTCTGAACAACATTTCACATCAAATGTTAAAATTCATGGTCTTCCTTTTATTTCTGACTCTGTATTATTTAGCAAAAAATAATGCTTAAGAGGGCTATTACAATATGAAAGAACACAATTTCTGTCAATCTGACATCGTGATGCCCCACGAATAGAAACAAAACACAAACAAAAGAACTGTGCCTCGTATACCAGGAAGAAAACAACATGAGCTTTTGCCACTTTTCTTTCGAATAAACAGAGTGAGATCCCGGGGCTTCCAGACACTACTTATTTTCTTAGTTACGAATGGATAATACGATAAATGTCATCAAACTATTCTATAATAAATATCTTGTTATGATATATTTCAAGTATTAATATTGTTTCCACTTTTCCAGTGACTAATTGGAATTCATAACTTTTTTTTTAAATTTGATTTTTGTGATTATTTAGAATTTACGATATGGTAGTCTTCGACTTATACAGCAAGCAGTCATTTATGTCATGTATTCAGAGACATAATTATGGACGCAAAATTAGCCACTTGGGATAATTAAGGTGACATAGATAAGGAGATATAGCCAGAAAAGTTGGGTTTAATGGTCGAATGTTCCCAAGTAGTGCTTCAAAATTTTTGAAACCTGTGTCAAGTGAGGGGTAATATCACAAAACGCCGTGATCGGACGAAAATGAGTAAGGCCCAAGAATCAAGTTCGTTGAACCGCGCAAAGAGAGCGATAAATCTACCACGTGGACCATACAAACTCTATTGCGACGAGCCACAGGGCACCTCTATAATTGACTAGGCTATTTTGAATCGACACCATGAAGATTAAAAATATTAAAGAAGCTGCTTGGTTCGCCTGCAGTTAACTGTAGCGTATGGTGAAAAACGTTAAACAATTGCAAATGAGAAAATTTATTGAACTGTTTTGACTGAGCTTTAGTGCTTCCTATGGTGGGTTACTGCTGGGTTATTTTTTTTTTTTTAATAAAGTAAGATCTATTAGAGTGTAGAGAAGATCTTAACAATAGGTTTCAGATCTTTCTTGAAACAGACTGTTTCGGTGAGCTCTAAATTATGCTCTGGGATGGTTATTTCTATTTTGAAAAACTGGGCTTGCGCTTCCTAACGAAGATATATGTAACTGCTCAAAATTGCGTAGAGAATGTGGTGCAACTCCACATTATTTCTTTCGTACAGCAAGGAGTACCTGAGTTCAACTTAGATCAATTTGATGATCGAGCGAATATGACGCGACTAACAGTGCACAGATTCGCTGATGCTCGAATTACGATGTTACAGTGGTCACTCAGAATTTTTATCTGATTTCTACTGAGCATAGAAAATTTTCGGTATTTAATCCAGAACATTTCACCTTCAATCAAATAACACAGGGTAAAAGAGAAATTTTGAAGAACTCTTTGGAACATTGGTAACGTTATTTTTCAATTTTATATGAAACTTGATACATTCCTGTAATTTCTCACTTTCGTTTAAATTTCGTTTATTTTAACGATTATTGAAATGCTGACTTATTTTTTATGTATTTCCATCTAAAATCGTCAATGAAATTTTAATATTTTGTTTTGAGTAGTATATTCATGAATAAAATTCACAAATATCAGGCGATAAACCATGGTCGCCCAAGCAACACGTAAAAATTAAACACCAATTAGCAGTTTATAGCTGCATTACATCTGTAAAAAAGGTGACGTGATAGCTTTATCTTGAATAATACAGTATTTAAACTTTAATTACACTGAAAGCTTGATAAGTTCTGCATAAGATTGTTTTTTTTTTTACTTTATTCAAATAAAAGTGACTGAGACAGCTAGTAGCTACATAACAGCGAAAAATTCAGCTTTGTGCTGAACAACTTTTTTTTCGTTCGATCAGCTTTTATGCAGAAGTTAACCAAACGTTATTCAGATTTAAGCGATTAATTATGTGCCCAAATTGCTTGAATATTGACTGTATAAGCATTTATACAAACTTTATCCCTACATCTTTACAGCGTTTAGTCATCAGAATTGCTATTATACAAAAGTTAATCAGCTAGTTTGTGTTGCTTGGGCGGTTGAGTGCTTAAACTTGTCTTTGAAGGTAATCTCCGATTGTGGCGCTGCCAATTTAGTCAGGATCAATGCCGCTAAGACGTGACTTTTTCCGCAAAAAGGAGCTAATTTCACCCGGTTCTATCTTTCTGAGGTGTAACTCTGATCTTTTTGGGGTGCCGTTGACATCGGCCCTCAATTTTTGTCCACTTATTGAGTTGGCTGCAAAAAAGTTAGGGATCCTTGTCAAGATGAGAGGGTACTTCACGCCTCAACAGTTAATGAACTTGTATAATGTTCAAGTCCGGTAAATGGAGTACTGCTCCCACCCGTGGGACAGATATGCTAAATCCCAACTTGATGCACTTGAGTCAATTTATCAGCTCCCCGCACTGATCGAGGTCACGCTCCGGGAGGAGACGGAATGGGAAGTAGTCACCTTCTTATGCAAGGCAGCCATGCTAGCGAAGGAGGTGGTGGAACATGTGAGAGAGAGTACAGCCGGATGACCTACGACGTCGCAGAGCGATTTCCAATCAGAGAGGTACGCCTGAGAGGGCCGGAGCCCACCGTGGTCACGGCATTGTCTCATCAGGTAACGGTGACCCTGGAACGTCAAGGGCTATTGAAGGACACCGTGGATTTATGTCAGTACAAGTTTGAATGACCCGCCCGTCCTTCCCTGGGTGGAAGGACTGATCTGATGATTTTACCGCGAAAAAAAAGACATACCACCAGAGGAATGGCCAGTGGTATGGTGGGTCCACAGCAAAATATACTATACAAGTGAACTGGCATGTTTGGGAAGTTGGCAAGTCTGAAATTACATTAAATTATCATTTCAGAAAAAAAGCTATCAGAATTAACATTTATCTTTCTCTACTATATAAAAATAAGTCGGGTTTTCCTTCCTGACGCTATAACTCCAGAACGCACGAACCGATTTCCACGGTTTTGCATTCGTTGGAAAGGTCTCGGGCTCCGTGGGGTTTATAGTAAAGAAAATTCAGGAAAAAAAAAATCTTCTTTTAATCACCAAACGAAATGTTACATAAAACGAAGCCATCTGGTGGCGAAACGGAGTTCGCCGGGTTTGCTAGTTATCTATAATTACATCCACATTCGAATATAGTAAGAAAATACAATCAACGCATTTATTTATTTACATTGCAATCTGATCAGAATTAAATTTATTCAAAATATTAACTTGTATCAAGAAAGGTTGGTTACGCTGTATTCTTGGCGATTGGAAAAATTCCTGGCCACCGCTTATGACCTGCGGAAAATTCGAGGTACTACATTTATCAAGTGCAATTTGATGTAATGACAAAGACACTAGCGCCGCGTCTAAAGGTCATGAATGGTGGCGTGTATTTTAAATTTTAATGATTAGGTGACTAATGTCAAAATGGTTGCGAGCGATACGTCCTCTCTCAGAAAGCGCTCCGCGCTGTCTAAATCAAAGAACAAACCGTTCTTGGTTTTATATTGAATTTTGTCATTGCATATTATGATTGTTTAATATTATTATTGTACTTTTAAATGAACTAATTATTTTTTTCATGCAAGCTAACATAGTAACCTTAGTTATTCAATACTTTTTGATTGAATATCTAGTAAAATATTGATAGATAAAAAATATAATTTCGAACGAAAAATTGTCAATATCTTCCTATTTTGCGGAATTATTTTTGGTGTATTTCTGAATGAAAAATGAAAAACTGATTAATACAGTCCAAATATAAACATTTAGTTGTACCACGGACATTTTCAAATATTATTTTACCATTATAACTTCTATGTAATGAGGTACCAAACATTGACAAAATGTAGAATTTTATGAAACATCCTTTGCAGAGACAAGGTTTTTACTCACGTACGTAAACAAATCTAAAAATTTGTTTAATACACTCCACAGAAAAATAATCAAACTTTCTCGGGTATATATTTTTTTTTATTTTGTGGCCATATCTTTCCCAGAATCAGGTTCCAAAGTTCGCACAAATGTAAGGAAACTTGTGAAAGCCCTCTTAAGATAAAGCCTTTCGATCGGTATGATAAAGCTACACGGTAATTATTTTTCTCGTGTAGCGGGTTCGATTACCGGTACAACCAACTATTTTTTTAAAAATCTATGAATGCAGTTTAATTATTTTTTAAATTAAAATAATGTCTTCTTTAGTAAAATGTTCTATCTACAATATTGAAGGTACTTTCCCTCCATGTGGCATAGCCGTGTGACGCCCTGTATAATATTAAGAAATTTTCGTCACTGTATCAAAAAAAACTTAAAATTCTTATGAAAAAACGTTCCTTAAAAACCTTATTACCCTCACAGGACATCAACAAATGAACCAACACCAAGATCTGGAGTGTCAAACGTCAAAGCTCAAGTGGGCGACAAACTGAAAGTGTACTATGGACCTACCCAGTCCGAATCTAAGGTAAAAGTACGAAGCAAACCATTTTATTTTAATTATTTAACTTTTGCCACAAACATACTTTTTGTACGAATGAAATACATCAACCTATTTGTCAAGTTTATTTAATAGATTTTCAACTTTCGCACAAAATTATTTTATATAATACAAAAGAGGAGAATTTAATTGGAAGTTTGAACTTAATATATTTTGTTAGGACGGGAATGTACGAAAGGATTCAGCGATCGGAACGCGTAAAGTGCTGCCCTTATTTGAAGAAATCTACTTAATCGATTATTTACTAAGCGTTTTCCTTAACATGAGAAACCTGTAACAGTGCGATAGAGATAGCGCTCTACGAAGCCAAAACTAGCCGCTCAATTCTTTCAAAAGACCGATTTGCAATTGACGGTACCTGTAGATTTATGATTGCTTGTTACACAGGTGACGTACGAGGCGAAGGTGATCGACAAGTCGGCGACGGGTGACTTGCTGCGCGTGCACTACACGGGCTGGAACACGCGCTACGACGAGTGGATCAAGCCGCAGCGTATCGCACTCAACGTCACGCAGCACGAGCAGCGCAACAAGAAGGTACACCTCTACAACAAACACCAACTTCGGACATTTTCGGGAAACTTCGTCAATTTTCGGAAATACCAATGCGCTCAACATAAACTAACTTCGGATTTTATCGTCAGTCTTGGGAAACACGAATGCCTGATAAAGGCTTTTTAATACAGTGCTCAAAAAGTGGCATATTGCAGGGACGTATAGCGTTCGGGTAGTGGGCTAGCCTATTACACACTAGTGCTTTTTTTTTACCTTTCCCGCACTAGTGCGTTCTCTTTCCCAACTGTCAAAATAATGTGTATTAAAAAGAAAAACTAATGATGATGAACCATGAAGTTTTTACTAAAGAGTTTTTGTGATTCATACAAAAAGGTATATTTCTAAAAAGAAGCTACTAATTTATTTCAATGTCAGATTTAATGATTTAATTGAATGAGTTAGGTTAGGTTTCATTTCATTTCATCTCATTTTCATTTCATATCAATAAAAAAAATCTACTGAAGACTTAGCTGTATGGGCGTTCCCTTTGCCTACCAAAATGCGTGAAGAAAAAAAAACTCTGCTTATATTCTACGGTTGGCGTCATTTTCCAGAAATTTATTTGCGAGTTTAGTTTATTATGTTTTTATTATTTATTAAATTGCTTCATTTTTTTGCAACTGTATTAAAAATAGTCGTTCAGTACACGTGCGGAACCCTCATTGCAAATTGTTCCGACTGTCAACCCTCGCCTTCGGCTGCGCCTCGGCTCGGGTAGAAATTTGTCGGAACTCTTTGCAATGACAGCCTTTCCGCACTTGTAATGAAATATACTATGTCGGACAGCAAGTTCGGCTTAACACACAACACGCCATGCTAACGCGTTCATTTAGCAGGACGACATACGCCATGCTAGAGTCATACCACGCTAGCGTCACGTCACGCCGAGCTCAACGTTTGCCACATCATTTAGAGTGCATTCCATATAAGCCTTAAAATCTACTTATCTAATAAAATAATGCGCTTTCATGACAAAATTAAGAAAAAATAGGATTAAGGACTCTTTTTGTATTTCCACTGAGGTGCATGGTTTGTTTTCCACAATGTTATCTATAACACTATAGTTATGTTATTTCATTTCCAGGGCTCTGCTATGAGTCGGCGAGTCAGAAGCAAGAGGACAGAAGGTATGTAGTATTAATTCGTGTTGATTATATCACCCTATGTATCTGTAAATATCGTTTTAACATTTTAAATTTCCTACAGAGTCATCAGCAAGATCGGATTCAGACAGCGATTCGGAAAGTGACGACGATGTAAAAAGACCGCCTAAAAAGTCAGATGACAAGTCGAGTTCAAAAAGTACGTACCCTGGATACTTAATTTATAGTTCTCTCGTTTATTCTGCTGATATGTTTCACTCAACAATGTCGCTTGTCCACAGCTCCTTCAAGATCTAAAGATGTGAAATCAAGTGATAGCAGCAGTTCCAGCAAACCCCGCAAAAGGCCGGTGCGGACCGTGTCCACACCCACATCTGTGTCCCCGCCCAAGAAGACACGCCCCAACGCGGGCCACCAAGGACGAGACTACGACCTTAACGAGATCCGCTCCGAACTCAAGGGATTACACACCGTCAAACAAGAGCCCGAAGACGCTAAGCCGGAAGCCGACAAGGAGTCCCCGCCCCCCTCCGCCCCGGGAGCGCCCCAGCCCGAGCCCATTCAACAAGACAAACAAGCCGAAGATGTATATGAGTTCAAAGAACCGGAACCCTTCGAACTTGAACTTCACGACGAAAAGAAAAAACGTACTCATCGTATTTTCGACGACATATCACCTAGCAAATATACATCCACTCTGTCCAAGTCGTTGAGTGAAGAAATCTCAGAAGACCCGATGAGACCGCGGCCGTCTTCCCTCAGATCTCCTTCCTTATCGCCTTTCAGAGATTTCGGCGCGGGCCGTGATGCCAGCCGCCAGAGTCCCGAGGACGACTCCAAGGACGGACTTTTCTCACTCGACGATGACTCATTCCCGGGTGATGGCAGCTCAGGACCTACCTTTGAAGGTTTCACACCAGCTAAAAATCAAGAAACATACTCTAAAAAGAGTAAAGTGTCAAAATTGAGAGAACTTATAGATGACTCCCCTGACAGTCCAGCAGACGATGAGCAGTCGTCTGATGATGAGCCAGAAGATATCACGATAAAAGAGGAGGCAAGAGTACCGACCCCAGTATTACCAGTCATTGAAGAACCTAAGACTCCGGAAACTCCTGTAAAAGACGAACCAAAGGAACCGGAACCTGAGGAACCCGTTAAAGAAGTAGTAGTTGAAGTGAAAGAACAGGTTGAAGACGTCATTCCCGAGCCGCCTAAAACTCCACCACCACAGAAGAAACCAGATCCACCACCTATTAAAACAAACATCCAAACTACTGCGAACACTGTTACCATACCCAGTATTACTGTCACTACGGCGACGACGTCCTCCACAACAGACCACAAAGTAGAGAATATAGAAAAACCACCCAAAGAGGACCCTTTCAAGCCTCTCTCTGTTTCTATACCTGTCATGGAACAGAAGGAAAATACGCTCAAGTTAAAAATTGAAAAGAAATTGGATCCTGTGCCGGTAGAGCCTCCCATTCTGAAACTGCAACCTCCGTCCAGCCCCTTGATCGACACCGAGGAGGACAAGTCGGAACCCGACAGTCCCGCGCGGCTCGACGTACTGCCGGAGCCGCCGCCAGGGTTCCTGTTACAGTCTGAGGGACCCAAGATTGCGGAGAAACTGCTGAAGGCTATCAGCAGCGCTAAGAGGCTCTCTATGTCTCCCCCGCCGATGGACGACCGCCCGGTCACACCTAAGATCGACACGATTAAGCCTATCAAACCAGAAACTAAACTGTCTCCGATATCTCCCGAGCTGAGAAATGTTAAGCTGGAATCATTGAAACCTTTGGCGAAGACCGAAGCAATAAAGAGGGCGACACCACCGGCCAGTAATGAGACGATATTCGGGGAGCCGTCAAACTTGGTCGACGTGAAGCGTGATCTACTGGACGTGAAGAAGGTGAAGCCGGAGGAGGTGCCTCGCCTGCAGAGTCCGCTGAGTGTTCTGGAGCGACGCAAAAGCGTAGCCGAGCTGCCGCTGAGCGTGCCCGGCAAGAACAACAAGGTGCTGAGCGACACCATACAGAAGCTGTCCAGTCAAATCAACCAGTCAGCCGCCGCCGCCGCGCCGCCGCCCCGCCCTAGCGAACAACGCAGCGACGACAGCGACTCCGACGAAGAGGACAGGAGGCAAGTAACATTTAGATCATTAATTGTGCTACGACAACTGTCACTCAATTTGTGCTTAGTTTAATGCTCAGCTCACATTTACTTAATAACCGATATTCCTTTTGTACTCCAAATATTCTTTGAAAGCTAACTCATTCAGCAAACTGTTATTTCTTTTAGATTGATAATCGACAAGCTCGTGGTGGACGAGTGGGGCAGCGGCGAGCGCTCGTCGCCAGCGCACACGACCCACACGCAGCACGGCTCGCTGGCCTCGCTCGGTTCACTCGCGTCCCTCGGCTCGCTCGGCTCGCTGGGCGCGGGCGCGGCGAGCGGCATGACGGTGGGAGCGCGCGCGCTGCACGCCGGCAAGTCGCCCGGCGAGTGGAGCGCGGGCGAGTCGCTGCTCATGCTCGAGGACGCTTGCAAGAACGAGCGGAAACACAGTGCGTATTAAAAGACAACTTAGGGATTTTACCCACGGCGCGACGCGATTGCAATTCGATCGATTCCAACTAAAAGTGAAAATCAACCTTACCACTACGACAAATGACATAAAATGCGCGGTTGTATACGGGTAGATAAAAAACAAAACACGATCGCCACGACGACGTCAAGTCAATCGAATTGTATCATTATTTCTAAGTAGCAATAGCAAGATTGATTTTCACCTGTTGTTGGAATCGATCGAATCACGTCGCATCGCGCCATGGGTTAGCTCCCTTACACTCACCTACATTTTCATAATTAATTTCGTATTTGTATGAAATACTTAACTAATCGGCCATATTACAGGCGCAAGCGTCGTAGTAGCAGGCGGGCCACGCGAAGCATTGCCGACACGGGATGCACGCGAGGTGCGGGAGGCGCGCGACGAGGACGGCAACATCTCGCTGCTGCTGTGCGAGGAGACCATCCCCGGGTCTCCCGCGCCGGACGCGGAGCCCGCGCCGCCCCGCCAGCGCCTGCACATGCCTTTCGCGTCCGCGCCGCCGCACCAGCACACCAAAGGTACACTCAATACTCAGGCAGCGTCCGACCTTATTTCATTAAATGCTTATTTATTTTTATTAATCTCTGTGTCACTTGTTACGTTTAAGTTCTATTTAACTTAGGGGTTTATTGCCATGATCAGGCACAAATCCAAACTATAGCTGCTGAAGATCTCACGTTTATTAGTATCACTTATGTTAGGCACCAAAAGAATTAATCTTATCAATGTGTCTTTTTATTACTATTTGTTTTCAACTAACACAAAAATAAAAAAATATTATAAACAGCCGAATTGATAACCTCCCTGGAAACACAATGTGGCGATCGTATATTGTATGTGCCTAATTATAATGATGTCCTATGATGCATTGATGTTTTGCAGAAGAGCGTCGTGCGGGCGGCGGCAGCGCGGAGGCGGCGCGGGGCGGCGGCGGTGGCGGGGCGGGGGGCGCGGGCTCCGGCGCCGGCGCACGCTCCCCCTGGGCGCGGCGCGCGCGGCTGGACAACACGCCGCCCACCACGCCCGACAGCAGTCTGGAGCTGTCGCCTCCACACAGGTCACTCCCACCATCTATTCTATCTTACTAATAAGCTCCCCCTGGGCGCGGCGCGCGCGGCTGGACAACACGCCGCCCACCACGCCCGACAGCAGTCTGGAGCTGTCGCCTCCACACAGGTCACTCCCACCATCTATTCTATCTTACTAATAAGCTCCCCCTGGGCGCGGCGCGCGCGGCTGGACAACACGCCGCCCACCACGCCCGACAGCAGTCTGGAGCTGTCGCCTCCACACAGGTCACTCCCACCATCTATTCTATCTTACTAATAAGCTCCCCCTGGGCGCGGCGCGCGCGGCTGGACAACACGCCGCCCACCACGCCCGACAGCAGTCTGGAGCTGTCGCCTCCACACAGGTCACTCCCACCATCTATTCTATCTTACTAATAAGCTCCCCCTGGGCGCGGCGCGCGCGGCTGGACAACACGCCGCCCACCACGCCCGACAGCAGTCTGGAGCTGTCGCCTCCACACAGGTCACTCCCACCATCTATTCTATCTTACTAATAAGCTCCCCCTGGGCGCGGCGCGCGCGGCTGGACAACACGCCGCCCACCACGCCCGACAGCAGTCTGGAGCTGTCGCCTCCACACAGGTCACTCCCACCATCTATTCTATCTTACTAATAAGCTCCCCCTGGGCGCGGCGCGCGCGGCTGGACAACACGCCGCCCACCACGCCCGACAGCAGTCTGGAGCTGTCGCCTCCACACAGGTCACTCCCACCATCTATTCTATCTTACTAATAAGCTCCCCCTGGGCGCGGCGCGCGCGGCTGGACAACACGCCGCCCACCACGCCCGACAGCAGTCTGGAGCTGTCGCCTCCACACAGGTCACTCCCACCATCTATTCTATCTTACTAATAAGCTCCCCCTGGGCGCGGCGCGCGCGGCTGGACAACACGCCGCCCACCACGCCCGACAGCAGTCTGGAGCTGTCGCCTCCACACAGGTCACTCCCACCATCTATTCTATCTTACTAATAAGCTCCCCCTGGGCGCGGCGCGCGCGGCTGGACAACACGCCGCCCACCACGCCCGACAGCAGTCTGGAGCTGTCGCCTCCACACAGGTCACTCCCACCATCTATTCTATCTTACTAATAAGCTCCCCCTGGGCGCGGCTGGACAACACGCCGCCCACCACGCCCGACAGCAGTCTGGAGCTGTCGCCTCCACACAGGTCACTCCCACCATCTATTCTATCTTACTAATAAGCTCCCCCTGGGCGCGGCGCGCGCGGCTGGACAACACGCCGCCCACCACGCCCGACAGCAGTCTGGAGCTGTCGCCTCCACACAGGTCACTCCCACCATCTATTCTATCTTACTAATAAGCTCCCCCTGGGCGCGGCGCGCGCGGCTGGACAACACGCCGCCCACCACGCCCGACAGCAGTCTGGAGCTGTCGCCTCCACACAGGTCACTCCCACCATCTATTCTATCTTACTAATAAGCTCCCCCTGGGCGCGGCTGGACAACACGCCGCCCACCACGCCCGACAGCAGTCTGGAGCTGTCGCCTCCACACAGGTCACTCCCACCATCTATTCTATCTTACTAATAAGCTCCCCCTGGGCGCGGCTGGACAACACGCCGCCCACCACGCCCGACAGCAGTCTGGAGCTGTCGCCTCCACACAGGTCACTCCCACCATCTATTCTATCTTGGGACTGGGCAGACAACTAATCTATGACTACTTTTGTTAGCTTGGGTATTACCTGTAATAGCAATTGTATGTGTTATTGAAATAAATAAATAAATAAATAAATCTTACTAATAAGCTCCCCCTGGGCGCGGCGCGCGCGGCTGGACAACACGCCGCCCACCACGCCCGACAGCAGTCTGGAGCTGTCGCCTCCACACAGGTCACTCCCACCATCTATTCTATCTTACTAATAAGCTCCCCCTGGGCGCGGCGCGCGCGGCTGGACAACACGCCGCCCACCACGCCCGACAGTAGTCTGGAGCTGTCGCCTCCACACAGGTCACTCCCACCATCTATTCTATCTTACTAATAAGCTCCCCCTGGGCGCGGCGCGCGCGGCTGGACAACACGCCGCCCACCACGCCCGACAGCAGTCTGGAGCTGTCGCCTCCACACAGGTCACTCCCACCATCTATTCTATCTTACTAATAAGCTCCCCCTGGGCGCGGCGCGCGCGGCTGGACAACACGCCGCCCACCACGCCCGACAGCAGTCTGGAGCTGTCGCCTCCACACAGGTCACTCCCACCATCTATTCTATCTTACTAATAAGCTCCCCCTGGGCGCGGCTGGACAACACGCCGCCCACCACGCCCGACAGCAGTCTGGAGCTGTCGCCTCCACACAGGTCACTCCCACCATCTATTCTATCTTACTAATAAGCTCCCCCTGGGCGCGGCGCGCGCGGCTGGACAACACGCCGCCCACCACGCCCGACAGCAGTCTGGAGCTGTCGCCTCCACACAGGTCACTCCCACCATCTATTCTATCTTACTAATAAGCTCCCCCTGGGCGCGGCGCGCGCGGCTGGACAACACGCCGCCCACCACGCCCGACAGCAGTCTGGAGCTGTCGCCTCCACACAGGTCACTCCCACCATCTATTCTATCTTACTAATAAGCTCCCCCTGGGCGCGGCTGGACAACACGCCGCCCACCACGCCCGACAGCAGTCTGGAGCTGTCGCCTCCACACAGGTCACTCCCACCATCTATTCTATCTTACTAATAAGCTCCCCCTGGGCGCGGCGCGCGCGGCTGGACAACACGCCGCCCACCACGCCCGACAGCAGTCTGGAGCTGTCGCCTCCACACAGGTCACTCCCACCATCTATTCTATCTTACTAATAAGCTCCCCCTGGGCGCGGCGCGCGCGGCTGGACAACACGCCGCCCACCACGCCCGACAGCAGTCTGGAGCTGTCGCCTCCACACAGGTCACTCCCACCATCTATTCTATCTTACTAATAAGCTCCCCCTGGGCGCGGCGCGCGCGGCTGGACAACACGCCGCCCACCACGCCCGACAGCAGTCTGGAGCTGTCGCCTCCACACAGGTCACTCCCACCATCTATTCTATCTTACTAATAAGCTCCCCCTGGGCGCGGCGCGCGCGGCTGGACAACACGCCGCCCACCACGCCCGACAGCAGTCTGGAGCTGTCGCCTCCACACAGGTCACTCCCACCATCTATTCTATCTTACTAATAAGCTCCCCCTGGGCGCGGCGCGCGCGGCTGGACAACACGCCGCCCACCACGCCCGACAGCAGTCTGGAGCTGTCGCCTCCACACAGGTCACTCCCACCATCTATTCTATCTTACTAATAAGCTCCCCCTGGGCGCGGCGCGCGCGGCTGGACAACACGCCGCCCACCACGCCCGACAGCAGTCTGGAGCTGTCGCCTCCACACAGGTCACTCCCACCATCTATTCTATCTTACTAATAAGCTCCCCCTGGGCGCGGCGCGCGCGGCTGGACAACACGCCGCCCACCACGCCCGACAGCAGTCTGGAGCTGTCGCCTCCACACAGGTCACTCCCACCATCTATTCTATCTTACTAATAAGCTCCCCCTGGGCGCGGCGCGCGCGGCTGGACAACACGCCGCCCACCACGCCCGACAGCAGTCTGGAGCTGTCGCCTCCACACAGGTCACTCCCACCATCTATTCTATCTTACTAATAAGCTCCCCCTGGGCGCGGCTGGACAACACGCCGCCCACCACGCCCGACAGCAGTCTGGAGCTGTCGCCTCCACACAGGTCACTCCCACCATCTATTCTATCTTACTAATAAGCTCCCCCTGGGCGCGGCTGGACAACACGCCGCCCACCACGCCCGACAGCAGTCTGGAGCTGTCGCCTCCACACAGGTCACTCCCACCATCTATTCTATCTTACTAATAAGCTCCCCCTGGGCGCGGCGCGCGCGGCTGGACAACACGCCGCCCACCACGCCCGACAGTAGTCTGGAGCTGTCGCCTCCACACAGGTCACTCCCACCATCTATTCTATCTTACTAATAAGCTCCCCCTGGGCGCGGCGCGCGCGGCTGGACAACACGCCGCCCACCACGCCCGACAGCAGTCTGGAGCTGTCGCCTCCACACAGGTCACTCCCACCATCTATTCTATCTTACTAATAAGCTCCCCCTGGGCGCGGCGCGCGCGGCTGGACAACACGCCGCCCACCACGCCCGACAGCAGTCTGGAGCTGTCGCCTCCACACAGGTCACTCCCACCATCTATTCTATCTTACTAATAGGCTCCCCCTGGGCGCGGTCAAAGTGTTTATTTCAAGCAGGCCTGTTACAGGAACTTTTGAATTTAAATTTTTGCTGTTTGCATTTAACCTAAGTTTTTTGTCAATAAAAAACATATACAGACTAAGTTTTAAACAGTTTTTCAACATTGTGTGATAAGTTTCAATGTGTCTGCGTACCAAACTCATGCCTGATGTAGTATAAAACCAATTGATTACATAAATAAATACAAGATAATGCATCCTAGGTAGAGAGAAAGAAACCCTCAGACTTGACTGACAGTGCCGCGAACTTAAAGAACCGCTTAAATGGCGTGGAATGAAACAATCTACGTGAACATTTAAATTTTCTTAGAAAAACATCGGTTCTACATGTTACTATGATAATAATAAATAGTTTTATTTTAAATTCGTACAGAGAGCGCCGTATTTCGGAACGGGACAGCCCTTCGGAGCGCAAGGAAGACGAAGACGAGAGCAGAGTCAACGACACAGCGGGCCTCGACGTCGAGAAACCACACGGTCAGTTATTTAGCTATCTTCGCAAGACATTAACTAGAAAGTCAAATAAAATCTAGATCATATGAAAAAAACGGCTTCCAAATAAAATTATGTTATAGCTATTGTTATGATGTAAATAATGTCATAGACGCAGGCATTTTCAATGAACAAAGAAAAGGCAAAGGGGTGAAATTCAGGTTGGAAGTTTGTGTGAAAATCCATAGCAGGCCTTGGCTGGGGAACCGATCAATTTACCGAATTTTGTTTGTTCGAATTTCATTACACCGAAAACTATTGACCGACATCTCTTTTGCTATATGCATTATTTGACATATTTTCAGTTCATCGAAGTATCATTAGCCATAAGTATTATTTTACCGAAGTATGTTCCGCCGATTAACAAAATAACTTTTTACTATTGACCGAAGCCTCTTTTAAACTTTTTTCATTTGCCAAATGATTTATTTGCCATATTTTCACCATACCGAAATAACATTTTACCGAAAAATTCAATTACTGTCATAAAAAATCAATATATTGTGCTACAAAACTTTGTGACGAAAACGAAATGCTGCAAAGCCGACTTTACGTAGTCTTGTCTGCCCTACCCCTAGAGTGTAATTTAAAATCGCGTAGGCGCGGAGGGGTGGGGTGGCCCGCGAGCTGAGGAGCAGGTGGTTGGAACGGCCGCCGCCGCGGCTGAGGCTGGCCGGCGAAGCCGGCCAGTAAACCGAAGCTGCGGTGGTGAGCGTTCAAATCATCTGCGACGATAAGCTCGCGTGGGGCCACCCAAAACCCCGCAGCGCCGGAGCCATGACAGAAACAATGCTTGTTGCATGCTTGCTTGAATGCTGCGTGTTTGCTGAATGTTGCATGCTGCGTGCTTGCTGCATGTTGCATGCTGCATGCTTGCTTGCATGCTACATGATTGCTTGCATGCTGCATGCTTGCTTGCATGCTGCGTGCTTGCTTGCATGCTGCATGGTTATTTGAATGCTGCATGCTTGCTTGCATGCTGCATGGTTACTTGCATGATGCTTGCTTGTTTGTTTGTTTTTGTGGTGCTTGTTTGCATGTTGCATATCTGTTTTTATGCTGTATGCAAGTGTATCACAATAAAAACCTTTTTACAAACACAAGAACAACACAATAACAAAAGAGTATCTTCTTGATACTCTTCTCACACAAAATCCCCAAAAAGATTCGGACACACGTGCTAGCCAGAACACTCCTGAAGGTAAAACCGCACTAGGCGAAACTGCACTGCAGCGGAACTGCGCGACATGACGCGTCAAAATATTCTTTATATGAAATTATACGAGACATCACGCACTAAGCGGCAACGGAACTACACTGCAACCGAACTGCGTGGCAAAGAAAAGCGTCGTGTCGCGCAGTTCCGCTTCAGTGCAGTTCCGCCTAGTGCAGTTTCACCTTTAAGGATTTGTCACACTGGATGCGTTCTGCGGGCTCC
The DNA here is from genome assembly GCA_950005045.1 of Agrotis exclamationis. Classification (NCBI taxonomy): domain Eukaryota; kingdom Metazoa; phylum Arthropoda; class Insecta; order Lepidoptera; family Noctuidae; genus Agrotis; species Agrotis exclamationis. The sequence continues at coordinate 8,914,559 of OX465436.1, read as the reverse complement.
GGTCAGGTCAAAGTGAACGCAGCCCGCATCATGTATGAACAACGCTGTCGGTCGGGACAATCGATCTGCGGGCAGGGCAGAGCAATCGGTCAGCGATCCGGGCAGGGCAACCGGTCAGCGGTCCGGGCGATGCGGGCAGGCCAAACAGCGGCCATCTTTATGTCAGTTATTTTAGTGCGTGTATCAGTGCGTGTGCGTCGTACGACATCTATAAACTCCTCTGTTTGTTCGTTAGACATTTTTTTATGAACTTATGTGCACTCCGCTGACGAACATCAACAAACTGACCGTTGCCCGCCGCCCGCAGCCCGCAGCCCGCCGCCCGCAGCCCGCGTGCCCGCAGCCAACCGGTCCGGACGCATCCTTCCCTCCCCACCGCCCTGTCGGGCCAACATGCGTTCTTTGGTTGTGCTCGCACGGTCAGATTGCATTCTATACAAAATATATTGATACCGACAATGTTGTTCATACATCATGCGGGCTGCGTTCGCTTTGACCTGACCGGAGCCCGCAGAACGCATCCAGTGTGACAAATCCTTTATAGTCCAACTATGTAATTAACAGCAATTGTCATTAATGATAAGACAATACCCGTCAGAGTTATATTATCGTATATGACTTTTGTACAATTGTTTTGTATTTCAATGGCGCCTGCTAAAAATGTAACAGCAATAATTAGTGTTCATAAATTTCTAGGTCGTAGGTGTTTGGTGAAATGAAAATATGGCAATTAAAACAGTGGTATAATAAATGTTTGGAAACATAATACTTCGAACAACCGTCATTTCGAGTAAGTGTAACATCGGTAAAAAGTTTTTCGGCCAAATGAAGTGTTGGAGTAACGAAAAAAAACGAATAGATAATAGGTTAAATGAAACAGTGGCAAACGTGACTTCGATGAAGTAAAAAAAAACCAAACGATAATAGTTGAAAAGTTTTAGGTCAAATGAAATTCGGTCAAACATTTTTCGATCTTATGATAGGTAACCCCTTGGCTGACATCATCATCCTGCCCTCATACCATTTTACTTGGGGTCAGCGCAACACCTTTTCTTGTTCCATTCTCCCTTAGCAGACGTCACAGTATCATTTGCTCCTTTTTCTTTCATATCATTCCTAAGACAATCCATTCATTTTTTCTTTGGCCTTCCTCTATCTCTCCATCCATCAACATTCAGGCTTAAGCTGACATCACCATCTGCCTAACCTTTTCCCAACTATATTGGGGTCGGTTTCCAGTCAAACCAGATGCAGCTGTATATCAGTATTTTAGATGGAGCGACTGCCTATCGGATCTCCACAAACCATTTAACTGGACAATATGATACCCATGGTAAGACTGACTTATGAACTTCTAACTCGATCTACAAATGACAGTCGAGGCCAAATTTTGTATCTTTCCGAGGCACGGATGAAACTCGCTATGACAGATGGTCACACATCCACAAACCAACCTCGGCAAGCGCGGCTTAACCCAGGAGATCGGCCTGTGCGGCTTTAGCTGACAACAATATTGTAATGTATGTGTCAGAGCAGTGGTGGCCTAGTGGTATCGGCCCCGACTTACGAGTTGTATGTTGTGGGTTCGAACCTAGCCAGGCGCATTACTTTGTGTAATTTATTTCATCACCACTGCTGTCAAAACGGTGAAGGAAAACATCGTGAGGAAACCGGCATGTCCTAGAACCATCATATTCGGAACACATGTGACATCTACCAACCCGCACTGGGCCCGCGTGGTGGATTATCGCCCACTCCCTCTCACAGAGAGGAGGCCTGTGTTCCAGCAGTGGGAACATAATAGACTGATGATGATGTGTGTGTCAGGTGGAGGACGGTCGCGCAAGGCGTCGGAGAGCTCGTGCGCGGGCGCGCGGCACCGCACTCGTCGCACGCGCCGCGACACCGACGACACGCCGCACCATCACCACCACCCGCCGCTCAAGTACAACTTCTACGTCGAACTGGGTACGTACTCCATTAGGGAGCTTCCCCATGACGAAATTCGACGAATTACAACTACAAGTGAAAATCATCCTTGCCACTACGGCATTATGACATAAAACGTGCTGTTGTCTACGGCTAGGTGAAAAACAAAACACACTCGCCACGACGACGTCAAGTCAATCGAATTGCATCATTATATCGTAGTAGCAAGGACGATTTTAATTTTTAGTTAGTAGAAGAGACTTTCGCCTACATCAGGGCAGAGGACATCCATTATGACTCCCACCCTAAAAAACGGTATATTATTATCTCATTGATCACAAATGAAGCAAGCTTGTTCCAGTACATGTACGAATATGATAATATAATCGAAAAATATGGGGATGTGGCCACCCTCTGGTATCAGTTATTTAGGCCGCCTCTGGGAAAACCACAGACCTCTAACAAGGCTTTGTTTTCGTTTTAAAATTGTGAGAAAAATTTTGAGTATGAATGTAGATGACTGAAAATAAATATGCCAGCTTCTAATAATTATAACGTTTTTTTTTTTTTTTACGTGGTAAAATCATCAAATGAGGCCTCCCGCCCTGGGTGGGGGGAAGGGACTGTCAGACTCTTACTGACTAAAATCCACCCGTGTTCCTTCGGATGCCCTTTACGTTCCGGGGCCACGGTATCCAAGGTTAAGAAAAACCCGCGACCCCAGCAGGTACGGGGCCCCATAAGGGGCCCCGTCAGTTTGCTGACTACTCCCCGAAGGCACGCGCGAAACACGACACGACGCGCCACCGACCCGGGCTTGGTCCTTGGTCGGACGGCGAGCTACCCATTACTCACCGTCCGCAAGCCCGCTCCGCCGCTGTGCCCTCTGCTAATCCGAGGGACACGCGTTGGAGCGTCCACCCGACAGGCTATTCGCATACGGGCAAAGAGACCCCTTAGGCACACAGTGCCTAAGGAAGAGTTTTTGCCCGCATCCCAGGGTGCACCGGCCCGAAAAACTGGTCTTCCCCCCGGACGTATCCGAGAGGGAACTCCAGTCCACGGGCACACGTGGAGGTTTCCTGTCTTAGCACCCCTTCTAATTTACCTTTGTATTGTAATAGATCCTTCATGGGACTGTCAGACACGTATCAACGTGCTGACGTCACGTCTAGCAGACCTGCGCAAAGCTTACCACTCGGTGAAGGCAGAGCTCGCGGCCATCGACCGACGACGCAAGAAGTTACGTCGGAAGGAGAGGGAAGGTAAGCGGACGTTAACCCACTCTCTGACTCGCGTTATAGTCGAAATTATCCCACAGGATAAAAGCTATACTCGAAGTTAAAGTACCTTCCCATTATTGAAGAATTTTTCGAAATCTCGTAAATAGTTCGCTTTACTACTAATTTATTAGCATTTTTACTCTAACTTATGAAGTATCATACAAAATCCATCACTCGTTCCTTAAGAGTACTGGAATGCTGAGAAATGAGTGATAGCTCAGTAGATACGTCACTTAGAGAGAGAAATCTATTAAAATCTATTCTATCAAAATTGTATCAAAGATACAAAAACATTCTGACTCATTTTTTTTTCTATTCCAGCTGTGAAGGCTGCAAAAGCCGCGTGCTCCTGATCAAAATTGTTCAAAAACTGGCCATCAGGACAGTAGTGGCGGAGTTTGTTCGTTTTAGAATAAACACACTGTATCCGTTATGACCCGTTCACGACCTTGCCGCCGCGGTAACTTAGCGAGGGGCGGTAAGATCAAGTGTATAGAAATGTTTGAAACACGCAACGAGGTGACGCCTGTGGCGAATTCGCGTACCTGCAAGCGTCTTATTCGCGCTGCACGCCGCTGCGGTCTCCGCTTAGACCATAGTCGTGAACGGACCGTTATAGTGAGCATACTTTAATGCGTATAGAGTATGTAGTTTTATATAGATGGGTTCATTTAACCTCTAATGACGAATAGTCAATAAATTAAGAGTTTTAAATTATGGCATTTACTAATGTAGAGGTACCGGTAAAATTTTGCACTGAATGTAAATAGAAGAATTAAATCGATTTATTTTGAGATTCTTTAGACGATTGTACAATAGTATTTTATCTTCGTTGCAAAAGAATGTTTATTAAGATATATTTATATTGTGAAAACAATTTGAACTTTTTACCGTTTGACTTAAAATAACTCAGTATGTACAGCACTAAGTGACAATTATTAAGCTCGTTCTTGCAGTTTAGTTTATCTTCGTTTCTTGTCTTACAAGTGATTTCTATCCAAAAAAATTAACCTGTCAATAGAAAGGCTAACTTATCTGGGGTGGGAGTATTTCAACTTTCAAAATTTGCTTCTTAATATTCCCCCCTCCGATAATCAAAAACTTATGACGTAAACTGGAACGCAACTGATATTAATATCACTTTCTGTGCATTGTACTTCAAAAGTTAATATTCTGTGTAATATCGACAAGCGACACTGACGGGACACGTGCGCTCGCTCTCGAGGCGGGAGCAAGTAACATGCCCCGTATAACGTAAAATGTTGCGAGTCATGTTGCGGCACTCAATGCAACGTTGCAACGCGTCACGTATATTGAGTGTAGCCCGTCGTGTTTCGGGACAAAGTGTTCCTTAGTGTATCCGGCGCTTAATTTTAGTGAAAAAGGTTGCTGTTGTTAAACTGCTTCCTATCTTGAGGAAAAGGTCTATGAGATACCAGAAGTACAGCTAGCATTATGAATTTAGTGCATTTTGATTGTCCACGGATCAATTGATTTGATAAACTGCGATTGTAAATAGTAAGGCATTGTTTTTGTAACATAGTAACTATGTTTTGTTTATACGGATTGTACTGGAAGGTAAAATATCTTGGAAGACTGATGGAATGTCGAAATAATAAAATGTTGGATTGTGAAGATAAGATTTATTTCCTAAAATAAATGTAATGTATGTTTCTTAATATGTTTACGTCAATAAACATGTCCTGTAAATCGCATTATTTATTTCTCACTATGACGAAAAAAACGCTACCGAGTTTGGTTGCTTAGTCTATAATTTGACGATATTATAGAAAATATCGTGTGTACAGAAACAAGTCATAAACGAATAGACTTGCGTCTGTCAGTAAAGCTAGTTTAATGATAATTGGGTAGTTGAAACCATTCACCAATAATGCCAAAACACAATTTCTTTAAAAACACTTGATAACATGCTATTTTTAGCTGCGTGTGCAGAGTTGTATGCTCATTAGATAAACTGTTAAATCCTGTGTATTTGATAAGAAATTTATGGGATTTTAACAATAGTTTTAACTATTGTTCAAGCAACTGGCCCTTAGAAATGAAGAAATAAGTCATTGAGTCGGGAAAAAGTCACTAGAATGGCTTTTGGTGGTGTCAACTACCCAATTGCAGATAAATAGTCCGTGCGGTTAGTAGTAGTTGGGGTACTGCGGCCACGGGTGCTGCGGGTGGTGGTAGGGCCCGGGGGCCTGCTGGTAGCCCCAGGCGGGCTGGTAGGGCGGCGCGTAGGGCTGCTCGTAGGACGTCTGCGCCTGCGCCGGCGCCGCGTAGTACCCGCCCGACGGAGACGCCGCGCTGCCGGCCGGAGCTGCTGCGCTCTCCTTCTTCTTGCTGGACTCCACGCATGTGCTACTGCGTAAAACACACCAGTTTAATGGAAGAAATGATACAAGTTAAAAAGTACAGAATAATTATAGAAACAAGATACAATCAAAATTTAATGGGCATAGACCATATTATATAATATTCATTTGTTGTTGAATTACACACAAGACATCAAAAATACAGTTTCATTACTAATAGTCTGCTCAATGAAGGCATTAAACCTTTGATTAAAATAAAATAGCGGTAGATACGTTACGTTCTTGCGTTGAGTATTTGAACAGTGACTCTTATACGCACACAGACACATTTACTCACACAAACAATCGTTGTTATTACACGCCAATAAAGAGAGAGACAGAATAATGCACAAAGGTGGCGTGCGACCAAGACGGAGCATCGACGCTCTTCGTATTACTTCGTTAGTACTCGTGTAGTCACTCGTGTATGTTTTTATCCCGCTCTACAAAATGGCGAACAAATTTGAACGGATAATACATCAAATCTTAATAGAAAATTATAAGAAAAATGTATTTACGAATGGAATGTGAGGCCATGTGATTTGTTTTTTCTTTTAGAGTAGTGCGTACACCCGGTGAAGGCACACGAAGGCATTTTTTTCTTCTGAGAGTGTGGTGGGGCGAATTTGAAATAAACACGTGCGCACGTCTCAACCGAAATCTACTCGTTTTGCGACTGAGGATAGTTAGGCCAATTTAGCCTAATTTATGCGGTCCATGCGCTATCGTGTAGTGACATATCTTCCGCTATTTTATTTTAATCAAAGCATTAAACAGTAAATGTATTGGACGCTATTGAGCAAAGGATTTCGGGGCAGGCAGATTTCAACTCATAGAATCCACTATTAGGTATATTTTTCCTAGCAACACTAAAGTTGCTGCTGCATTGCTTTCATCGATCAGTCTATTAATTTAATGACAGTGATCTTTATTCTCGTCACAATAAGATCGCTATTGCAAAAGTTGGATGAAATTCTAAGACAAGAATGACGTATTACTTGGGCGGTGGTGGTGGGTCGTGCTTGTCCTTGCGCGCGCGCTTGCGCTGGTGCTTGGCGAGCGAGCGCGCGTGTGCGTACGCGGCCAGCGCCGCCGCCGCGCCGCCCAGCTCCTCCGCCAGCTCGCGGCGCCGCCACGCCAGCGTCACACACATCTCGGGATCTGCGCCCTCCTCCTTGCTGTACGACGACACCAGCTCTGCACGCACACATTATGAACCTAGTATTAGTTTTTTTTTTTTTGGGAAATGTTTACACAGTGTACCATTCACCATTTTCTTCTAAGTAATCAGAATACAGGTACGGTTTTTTTCACACGTTCACCTCCTATGAGTGAGTATAGACACAAATAGTATTGATGTATTGAATCCAGCAATATGGATGACTGAATCATTGGTTTCCGGGAACAATAGTAGATTACGCAACAAGGGAGTAAAGCAGTGCCTTACGTCACGGGCGTATTGAATCCCGAATCGACACAAGGATTCTGGGGATGAATCTCCGTAGCGCAGCGAGGAGGTTCAAGTGTTAATTCCCCAGTGAAACGAGGAAATTAAGTTAAGAATCCTTAGTGTAGTGGTGGATTCAAGTTAGCCCAAGACAAGGCAGCTTTACTCCCGAGGAGCCTACTCTGCTTTTCACACCTACTGCGAGGAAATAAATTCGATGTTTGAAATTTGATGTGGTACTACAACCTTCGAACGTGAAGTTGGCACCACTGCAAGCGATCAGCTGTTGCGGTCACCGGCTGCCAGTACTGCTACAACTCCTTAGTAAAAAATTTCATACTATGATTTATTTGAGGTTCCAAATTCAAATCACATTATTCCCACGGCAATAATGAAATTCAGTACAATATTATTGCCCGGCTCGAGCCGGGCAGCAATGCCCTGTTTTACGGTCGGTTTCATTACATATAATTTGACATTTACGAGCAGGTGGTGTAAAAAGTTGTTTATAAATGCAACATTCCGTTGCATTTCAAGCGTCCTTTGGAAAAACACGTCCATGGCCGATTATTACAAACCCCCACATTTCAGTTTGCCTATACTCCTAGGAGATAGTATGCCTTAGGCAGTGTCCTCTTACCGTCGAGCTCCTCGTAAGACGTGCCGGGCGTGTGCAGCGCCAGCTCCAGCCGCTGTGCGTGCAGACGCACGTTGAGCGGGTCGCGCAGCACGGCGGCGTCCAGCGCGGCGCGCGCGGCGGCGGGCTGCTTGCGCACGTGGAACAAGAAGCGTGCGTACTTGATGGACAGCGCTGACGCCACCGCCTTGCTCTTTGCCGACGCTATGTAGCCTTCGTACAGTTGAGCGCACTTATCGTAGTCGCCGCGCCGCCGCTCCAGGTTCACGCGTCTGGTATTAACAAACGTATATTTATTAAAGCAGGTTTTAAACTGACATGGTCACTAACACTAGCATTAATCACTAACACTAAACTTAATTGCAGAAGAAAAATGCTGGAATAACACATTCATAATAAAGAAAGAGCTGTTGAGACTGTTGAGACTTCTTTTAGGACTGCTTATTTGACCTGAAACTACTACTAATACTACACAATAACTGGTTATTGAGTCACCTGGCACAAACTAAGACCCGTGTGTACCTGTACTGTATCTGCATGAGGTTGGGGCAAGTCTTCTCGATGCGGTCCAGTATGTCGGCGGCGCGCGCCGCGTTCCCGTGCGCCTCCTCGAAGTGCGCCCAGTGCAGGTGCAGCTCTGGCTTGTCCAGGTGATGTACGGTGCACGCACGCTCCAGCACCTCGCGCTCCACACTCACCAGCTCCGGGTTCGTCTCCACGCGCTCCTCCAGGAACTTTATCAACTATGGAACATACACTCTTAACTCAACTCAGCACTTACACAAACCAAAACTGCATCATTGAATTCTAGAAAAATCCAATGATGCAGTTTTAGTTTTCGTCAAAATCGGCCTCGAAACCCCTTTCAACATTTTTCGATATTCCTCTTAGTTTCGGATATAGCCATCCACTCCCAGTTGAAAAAGTAACCCTGTATAACAACCATTTTCAAGAAAGAGAGAAAACGATCGTTGAGCCAATACCTGTCTCTTTTATAAAGCCTGTAATGATGAGCTACTGGCCGCGCGATCACTCTCTCACACTCTCCTGTACGCATTTACAGTTGGATAATTTCATCGCTCAGTCCATTATGTATGTCTGTGGCAACGACCATTTATATCTAGACGCCTCATGCACGATCTGACTAACGAAAATTATTCTGCCAAGTCGCTGAGGAACTACGTAAGCGAGGGGGACGGGGTACTGCATTCTGATTGGCTAACGGGGACGGAGTACTGCGTTCTGATTGGCTAACTCAAGGTCAGTGCGACGAGGGGACTCACGGGAGTCACGACGGTTTTAAGACTTTTTTACCTAATGTTTTGACAGACATCGGTCGCCTGTGATTAGGAGTCTAGATATAAATGGTCGTTGATCTGTGGTCTCCGGACTAACGGGCTACCGTGACCCCGGTACGTAAAGGGCTATTGAAGGACACCGTGGACTTTAGTCAGTACAAGTCTGACAGTCCTTCCTGCCCTGCCCTGGGTAGGAGGACTCATTTGATGATTTAAATACGCCAAAAAAATAAATGTATATTTTGCGTCTAACATACCCTCATCCAGAACTCTTCGTAGAGTGCGCAGGCAATGAGACAGCGCTCATGTAGGACGAGCGCTCTCTTCAGCGAGCCGTGTTGCTTCTCCCACTCCAAGTACGACTTCCAGTTCTTGAGCTGACAGCGCTCCAGCGGTTTCACGTGGAAGTACGGACGTTTTATCTACAAATTATAATAATTACGTATTCACTTTTGGAATTCAGACAAATTCCTCTGGTTTATGAAGTCCTCGGTTTTACCAGCATCCTAAAGCCGGGTCCAGCTCGTAGTGCCGTCCACACGTAGAATTCGTGTTACATTACACGGTGGATTACATTACACGTTACACCAGTCTGGACCCGGCTTAAGCTGTGAGCGGAGCGACTGTCGGCGCGAATAAAACATTACGTTACTTTGCAAGTACGCGAATTCGCCACTAGCGGCGCCACGTGGCGTGTTTGAAACATTTCTACATAATTTGATCTTATAGCTCGCCGCCCCGCGCTATGTGACTGCTCACAGCGGCGAGGTCGTGAACGGACCGTAAGTTGTGTGAAGGGCCGTACACGTTTTACGTAAGCAGATTTATTACAATTATTTACCCCCCGTTCCCCCTTGTCAACAAAAGTAAGCAAAGCTCTTAGTCCCTCCATGCTTACGAAAACTTTTTCAATTAATGTATGGCTATTTTAATATTATAATTATAAAGTTATAATTTTTAAAAATAAGAAAATATAGTTAGTAATAGATTTAGGTTAGTTAGGTTTAGATGTGAAAGCGTAACTAACAAACTTACATTCGCATTTATAATTATGATGAACTAGTAAGTAGTAGTTCATCATCATCCACAGCCCGATTATACGCACTGTTGGGCATAGACCTCTCCTTGCTTATAATAATAGGGGAGGTAAACCCAAACAGGTAGCCCGCCTGGTATGCATGTTAAATTACGCGTCGTTCTTGCTAATGAGAATGTGTGCGTGCAGGACGCGTCGCCTCTCCCTATGAGCGTTTTTGTCCTCACCTAATAATTTATTTATTTCAGGCCATTCATCCATATAACGATTTGATTGATATATTAACGAACAATGGGCATGCCAAGCCCATTGCTCGTTAATATAAGTTCGGATAAAAATGCATTTTTGAACTTACGCCTTCTTCGAAGGTCCACCGCGCCGCGACCTGTTCTCCGGTAGTCTTGTGCACCTTGCGTCGGGCCGCTATGATGCGCTCCTTTATCGCCTGAGCTTCTTCTTCCGACGCCTGTATTTATTATTAAATAACATTTTTATTTCACGGTGTATCAGGGAGATCTCTCCCTCTAAGACCGTCAACAAAAATATGGGCTCGTCCAAAAGTAGCTCAATGCTTCAAAATGAATCAGGTGGCCACCATGACGTCTTAAGAGGAAACAGCACGGCCGTTTTTCCATACAAACGTAGTCCCCTGTTTTCTCCCTGGATAATGCCAGTAGAGCAATTATTTTTTTACAAAAAAATCTATGACCACTATTAGCATGTCTCTATGTTTTCCTTTTTTCTATAAATTAATTATTAAAAGAGATATGAACATTCAAAATCCTAAAAAAAGGGCCAGATTTTCCGCTGTGTTCAAATATCCAGAAAACAAATTTGACGAAATTATATAAAAAAAAGGAAAACATAGGAACACGGCCAATGCCTTTTTTTATTTTTTAAAGAAAAAAGTAGTGAAATCGGTTAAGTTTTGGAGGAGTAATCAGGGGACTACGAATCGTTGATTTTGTGCCATTTAATAAGGTATTTTCGGTCCAAGCTGCTGTTGTCTCTATCGCGCTCTGCGAGGGAAGGCTTGGGGTTGCGCGATAGCAATAGATTTTACAAATACCCATTTTTCAATTCTCCAGCCCTTGCTGTTTCCTCTTAAAGCATGAGTAGTTCAGCTGTGGGAGCGAGATGGCGCTAGATGACTTGTATAGCTCTGTCGCCTTCCCACAGCCGAACTAAACACGCTTTAAGACGTCATTCATGGTAGGTCACCCAGTACTTACAGTTTAAAATAACTTTTCTTTCGGAAGTCGGTGGCTTTATTTTTTATTTCATTGACTATGGCCACCGACTTCCGAAAGAAAAGTTATTTTACACTTTTTTTGTGTTTGGTTTTGAAGTCGGTTCCCTTTTTTTCTAAAAGTTTTTATTTTACCCTTTTTAGTTTAGATATTCAACAAAAATCTTCATAATAATCGGCGTCTTTAAAAATCTACAATCCAAGTAAGCAAAAACGGATCCACGCGAGCAACGTCACGGGATATCCATTAGTGTTATATACTAAAACCTTCTCCAGAATGTAATGAACTTTCCTGAAAACCGCATAAAAATCGGTTCAGCCAAAAGCGAGATAATCGCGGACAAACATACATACATACAGGTCGAACTGAGAACCTACTTTTTTTTTGAAGTCGGTTAACTACTTTCTTTTGAAGTCGGTTAAAAAATGAGAATTATGAAAAAAAGTTAGGTATTTTAGAATTCATAAGTTTTAAGACATCTGGAGTATCATCGAGTTGTCATTCGTCTTTACTTTGGGCCCTTAAATTAATATTATGTCTGTAAGTGATACGAAGTAGGTAAAGTCCGTAACTTCGACCGGCTTCGTACTTAGAGAGTATACGGGTAGGAGCGATTGTAGTATACGTACGACGTGGTCGAGCGGCTCGTCCTCCCCGGGCGGCAAGTCGAGCTGCGGCGCGGCGCCGGCGGCGTCCCGCACCTCGCCGCGCAGGCGCACCAGCTCCGCGCGCGACACCACGCCCGCCACTGGCTCCGACATCACATGCTCCTGGAAACTGAACACAACCACCCTGTCACAGACGTATGCAGAGATAGCGAGAGCACAACAAATTACGAGCTCGCAATCAACTTCACATAGCTGTGTGACGTTGATCGGTAATCGCTGACAGCCCGATTGGCGCAGTGGCTCCGCGATTGAACTGCTGCGCCGCGTGTACCGGGTTCGATTCCGGACATTTGTGTATGTGAGTTTATATGTTTGTAAACGCACCCACGATACAGGAGAAATTCCTAGTGTGGGGCAAAGTTTTATTTAAAAAATAATCTGTGACAGAGATTAGGAAGTCGAACTAGCTGATTATCTCTTTGGCCGATGTGCAATACTTATCCGCGATATATATGTACAGCGAATTACCTTCAAAAGACAGTAGCGTTTCGTTCAAAAATAAACTTTATTCGTATTCAATATTACTATTTAGTAAGCGTATCATACAAGTACAAAGTAACTGTCCCAGTAACAAATGAGATTTATTTTTTATAAAACGACAGTTAGTCAAAAAGTTAAGTCAAAGATTTTGACGCTTTATACATAAAAAATCTTGGATAAAGTAATTCCTCACTAGAAAGACCAAGATTAATGAAACACATTTCAAAGTTCAGTGTAGATAGCGTCATCATGGAGACCATGGAATTTAGGTTAAATCAAAGACGATACACTACTGGTGTGCTTCAGCCACTTTTTTTGTAGTCTGTTGCCAAATCAAGCCAAATCAAAAAATTTCATTGTGAAAATAAAAAATAAACTCTTTTCGTATCAAAATTCAAAAAGATCATAATTACGAAACGTTTGAATTGGCAAAGTATCTCGTCTGTCTAAACGGTTCATGTATGAAGATTGTAAACATCATGATACCCACGAGATCAACCAGAGCCAACAACGTCATCTCAAGAAATACCGTAGTGTAAACGTAGTAGAGATATCTAGGTATAGAAATTTAACGCGTCGTAGTAAAAACAAATTATAATATCTTAGGTTTTGTTGCCGATAAGCTCAACTGTTCTATAACAGGAATGTTAGGACCAAAAAAAAACAATCAAAAAGTGCTCTTATTTCTTTCTGTTATTTTCTTACAATAATTATAAGAACTTATACTTTCACTTAGAACTCTTAATAAAATATTTTTAAGAAAACTTGAACTATTATAAAATAATGTCAAATAATTAAAAAAATCGTGTTTATGAAAAGAATTGTATGATAAAATGTTACAGTTCATATTTACCACAGATAGTATTAAAGCGTAAAGATAACATAGTACAAACTTGTCGAAATGTGAAGTATATCCAAGTGTGGGCGTGGCTAACAGTCGATCGTAAATATTGGTGACGTTGAGAGCCGATCCGTTCTCCGCCTCCCACTTGATGTAGGACTCCCAAAGTCGATCTGAGCGGAACTCAAGACCGCACGCCTCTGTAAATAACATACATTAACTTATAACGGCACTCATTCACCAATGTCACATGGTACTGTAATGTATCTCAACAGCCATTCCTCACTACAATTCAGGGCTCAAACTGTTATTAATTTGCTCCTTTTTCAAAATCCGTCAAACATCACACTTACCGCAGTTACCTTGGCTTTAATCGCATTTGTTTATAATTCCGGTGTAGATTCTATCACTAAGTTTTGATTTCTTTCGAGTAATTCTCAACTATATTAGTATTTTTATAGTTTTTATCGCCAGTAATGAGTTAATGACACTATGTTTTCTATGATTATTTTAACATTATTTTACAATGAACATTAATAATTTTATCTACTCTCATATCGTTAAATTCAAAATACAAAACTCAAAACGAGTTTATAATGACGTACTTTACACACAGTATATCGAAATGAAATTAAAAAATTAAATTATGACACTATTTCTCTAACAAAATAATGTTATAATAATTTTTTTTTTCATTACGATACGGATTACAGATCATAGATACATTAATTTATTTTATTATCTGTGGCTGCGCGCGCTTTGGGAGTACGTCTAACGCCAACGATACACAATTCCATATTCAATTTCATACTCAATTATAAATACAAAATGAACACTTATTAACAATCTTTATCTTTTATTTGATAATTATATTCGTGTTCAATGAGAGTAGATAAAGTAGTGTATGAAACTGCACATAACTAGGTATTATACACTCGTGTGATACTTTTAAAAAACTCGCTTCGCTCGTTTTTTAAACTCACACTCGTGTATAATACCCCTCATTATGTGACAGTTTCATAAACTACTATGAAACAATAAAATTGCCATTACATCACCTATAAGATTAAATTCGTCAACCATACTGCTTCTGCTTTTAGAATAGTTTTGTCGGTTAGATAGCAAGCAGGATAGCAGTGGATTTAACAATATTAAGATGATGGACCATAGAGTTGTCTTTTGTTGATTATCGTATTGCTGCCGGCAGCAATATATTCACAATCGGCTAAAAACACGGAAACGGCCGTTTTTGAGTCTTGTGCAAGACACCTCATGGAAGAAGAGAATCTGAATGGCTCACCTATAGCCCTCTCATACTGCGATCTAATGAAGGCGTGATCTTCAGTTCTGGTTGCCTTTATATGATTTAGAAAATGTATCCATAAATCCACCGACAGTGGGATGGCTTTCAGGCCTCTTTCCAAAACCTGCAATACAAGAACGTGTATCAAACAAGTTCCACATGTCTGTAAGCGTCACCATGCTCACGGCAACACTATGAAGCAAGGGAATATTGAATAGCATAATATTATGTCTCATATAATTTAGAATAGAGTAAGCGAGACGTCCCGTGATGGGTGCGCGAGGGTACTTGAGCGGCGCGAGGGCGCGCTGGTGAGCACGGGACGTCTCGCTTGTATCTATCTATTGTATTTAAAATGTTTGTCTGGGTATATTACACCTGTTCACATTCGACGCGCTGGCGCAGCTGTCGACGACCTCGCCGCACTCTTCCGTTACTAACGCCATTCAATGGCTAAATATGAAGATCAGCTGCGTTTTCCATGATACCATGGTTATTAATCTTAATCTTAATTATATCCACCATTCATTTAGTACTTACTTAAATAATAAATACATGAAAAAGTATTACAATACATCATGCGTGTACAAAGTATTATAAATATATGCACTAAAATACAAAATATACACCACAAGAAATGAATCACTAGAACGAAATCTATGTGATGGTAATAGAACTCTCCGGTGCGAACGGACGACTTTGCCTTACGAACGTTGACCTCGTAGCACTGTTGGGAAAAAAAATAATTGCAAAATACCAGTTATGGCTAAAACAATTTAATATCCAAGTGTTAACACACATCATTATACGACTGATCATCGGGTGTACCGCCTAACCAGTCACCAAGTGATTTAAATAGATTATAAACAATGTATCGACTTGATAGTGGGAATACTCACTTCGAGGCACTTCTTTTTACTTCCTTTACGTTTTTCATAGTCAGCATATTTCCTCCAGTAGCCGTAACAATAAGGGTAGTGCGACAGGAACGCGTCGTACGCTTCGCGCGCCGCCTCCACGTCGCTCTGTAACAGCGGTTAGCATACGTCAACAACTAGCTGCCGCCATGTGGTCCACGCCACATATTGTTGCCGTCTATCAGTTGGCCCTTGCCGATCGTCAATATTCATTCAGTTCTCATTGCTTCATAAAGCAACAAGATTAGCGACAGTTTTCATCATTTTGGGAGAAAAATGATAATTTTTTTATTGCAGCTATTTGCTACCTAGATTCTGACAAGTTTTTGCCACAAAATTGGAAAATAAAAACGAAAAAAATAATACTAAGCACCTGTACCTCTTGATCGACATATTGCAGTAAGTACGTCCAGCCAGTGAAATCAGTAGGGTCGTCATTGACAACTTTCCAGTATTTATCCAGCTCAGGTAATGCCTTCTTCTTTGGTTTTTCATCAATTGATGATCTTTTCTCAGATGGAACTGGTTTGCTTTCCCCATTCTGAATTAAAATATAATTTTTACAAGTGTACATAATAGCTTCAAAGATGTATTTAGATTTAAAAGAACTTGGAGAATACAAAAAAAAATATTTTGTGCCGCTACACCCACACATTTTGGGTTTTTAATCATTTAAAAAAATAATAATTTGTAACCAACTATGACATTTGGAACAAAGGGTTTATGGATAGAACCTAGCAAATGACCTCTTGAATCCCTAAAAAAAATTGTGTCAGTCCATGCGCCAAACACCCCGTATAATGTAAAGACAATAGGACTAAAATATAAAGATGAATAGTGTTAGCAATAATTTTAAACTCAATACCTTTGCAACTGCTTGTTTTTTGTTAGAAGATTCACTTTCAGAGGTGGGTGAGCCAGGATCGTATCCATCTCGTTCATCCTCAGTTTTTCGTTTCCGAGTTTCTTTGATCTCTTTCTTTGCAGCTGGGAGCTCATCTTCTGATACAACCTGAATTAAATGTTTGATTATTAATAAATAATAACTTTTGGATAACATGATGGTCCAGAATGTCTCAGCTAAAAGCAAATATAGGATTAATGGTTGAACAAACATACAATAGTAAATTATTCACCAATGGGATGGAGTACATGTCACAAGTGCTATATTGAATAGGGCCATAATTCACTTTTGTTTTTGATAAGTGATGATCCACAACCTATGAATCCACCATAGATTTTAATGGAAAAACATTTCTTACAGAACAATAAGTGATAGTTAATACATAAAAAAGGTACAATAGTACCTCAGTGTCAGCAGGAAGCTCTGCAGGTTTGGGTCCAGGTAGCTCATCATCTGATACATTTTCTGCATCTTTTATGCTCGGCTTCTGAACCTCAGGTAGTTCATCCTCTGACACTACTTCAGTCTCCTCGGCACTTCCCACCTTTTATTAAAAGTCAACATATCATTCATACTTGTATAACATTATTGGGGTGTAGTTTCAGGCCTGCCGCAGCCGTGAGCGCACAACTATGTACTATTTGTTGCTAGTGTTATTCCCATCCCCTTTTAGCCTTCCATCAAATGTAAATGTTAAACTATATTAATGAATATTGGTGATAAATTGTGTTCTGTGCACTGTTTTTTTGTTAAAACAAAACTGGAGTGCGAGGTAGATCAATCTGCTATTGTAAAGCACTGAAGCTGCCTCCCTTCTGCATAGGATAAATTTGTATTGTATGTATTTATACATATTTTTGTATGTTTTGTTTTTATCCTTTTAGGGTTGGTGGTCAATGTCAGTGAGCATATATTATGTTTCCGAAGCTAAAACTCTCAGTAATCCAGCTGGTGTGAAATTGAGTTCAGACTTCATGTAATCAGGGTAACTAAATGGTATTTTCGTACTTAATATACTTTGCTTGGAGACATACAGATTTGGGTAGGGGTAGCACTGTTGGTATTGTATGCTGAAGAAGGTAGGGGCAGGCCTGTGTATATCACACACCACAGAAAAGCAGTTACAGCTATTATAATATTGCAATAAAAAATGTTGACTAAGGCTGCTTTTCCACCAGAGATGCGCTATGTAGCTGTGCTGCGAGGATGTAAAAGCTGAGCTACGAAACTGTGTGACCATTTCCACTGATGCTACGCTATGTAGCTGTGCTGTCAAGATGGGTAGCTGCGCTACGAAGATGCGCTGTCACAAGGTAGCTGCGCTATGAAGATGCGCCGCCACAAGGTAGCTGCGCTATGAAGATGCGTAGCTGCGCTACGAAGATGTGCTGTCACAAGGTAGCTGCGCTATGAAGATGCGTAGCTGCGCTACGAAGATGTGCTGTCACATGAATCCGTTTCCACCAGTGCTGTGCTATGTAAACCAGTGAATATGATTGGTGGATATCAAACGCATCCGCAGCAACGTAGCATAGCGCATCTCTGGTGGAAAAGCAGCCTTACACCTATTGGCATTTCAAGCTATGCTACTTGAACTTACTAAGATCTACTATCACTAAGATCTGTATCATCATCATCATCAGCCTATAAATGTTCCCACTGCTGGGACACAGGCCTCCTCTCTGTGTAGGCAGAAGTTAATTTGAACATTGAAAAAAAAAAAATCTGCTGAATTATTTTAACTTAAAATAAATTTAGTCGCGTCAATGAAGCCTTTGCTTCGGAAGTCCTTAAGAACAGCTCCGATTATGATGATTTTTTTTAAATATTTTGTTTTTTTTTTATATTCTTCAAAATCAGAAACCTCTTAGAGCGGGGACGGAACTATTTATATTGTTTAAACAATATGATCGACATTTATACAGGGTGATTTGTAATTGGATGCGGTCCTTGAAATGGGTGATACTAGACCTTATTTGCAATAATTTTTACCCCGACAACATGGGGTCTATACTGGATGGTTTTAGAGATATCGAACTTTAAAGATTTTTCGAAAAATTTCCACCTCTCCCTCATGAAGTGCTTAGTATTAGAAAGTAGCGAGGGTTATCACCTACAATTTATACTTTTCTGATAGAATATGAATGGCTGCATCTAATTGATACAAGTTTGTTATAAAACTAATCATATCTTGGGAAATTAAGTGTCATAAAATTTCTGTTTTGAAGTTTTCTGAAAACTTCCCTTGTCTTTCAAAGCACATTTTTCAAAATAAATGTATGACACTTGGTGTACAAATTACAGAAAAAACTTCCTTGTCTCGTTACCTTTCCAAAATGGTGCCACAGTACCCACTTTTAGTTAGTGTCTTACCAGAAAGTTAGGGTTGTTACTGATGAGGTAGTAAATCAACGAGGATCGGTTATGTTTTTTCAACCCAACTTTTTTTTCTGTAGTTTTTGTCCAAACTTTTATCTGATATTAACTTTTTGAGTCAATGCACTAAATCCTGGTCGATCACATCAGGCAAAATCGGTCTTTATCTGGAGTATTTTTATCTGTGGACCAGATAGTCAAACCAACAATTTTCTTCCATTTGAGACAGCTACTTGAAACAGATGTACGTATACAATGACGAAATGTTTGTAAGCTCGGTTTCACAAAAAAAAACTAAACTGTCGTGCATAAAAGTTAGGTCACCCAGCTGGTGGGACAGGTAAAAATACTCGTGATAAAGACCGTTCTTGCCTGATATGATCAACCAGGATTTAGCGCATTGACTCAAAAAGCTAATATCAGATAGCAGTTTGGACAACAACTACAGAAAAAAAAGTTGGGTTGAAAAAACATAACCGATCCTTGTTGATTTACTACCTCATCAGTAACAACCCTAATTTTCTGGTAAGACACTAACTAAAAGTGGGTACTGTGGCACCATTTTGGAAAGGTAACGAGACAAGGAAGTTTTTTCTGTAATTTGTACACCAAGTGTCATATATTTATTTTGAAAAATGTGCTATGAAAGACAAGGGAAGTTTTCAGAAAACTTTAAAACAGAAACTTTATGACACTTAATTTCCCAAGATATGATTAGTTTTATAACAAACTTGTATCAATTAGATGCAGCCATTCATATTCTATCAGAAAAGTATAAATTGTAGGTGATAACCATCGCTACTTTCTAACACTAAGCACTTCATGAGGGAGAGGTGGAAATTTTTCGAAAAATCTTTAAAGTTCGATATCTCTAAAACCATCCAGTATAGACCCCATGTTGTCGGGGTAAAAATTGTTGCAAATAAGGTCTAGTATCACCCATTTCAAGGACCGCATCCAATTACAAATCACCCTGTATAAATGTCGTTGATATTGTTTAAACAATATAAATAGTTCCGTCCCCGCTCTAAGAGGTTTCTGATTTTAAAGAATATAAAAAAATAAAATATTTTAAAAAAAAATCATCAAAATCGGAGCTGTTCTTGAGGACTTCCGAAGATTGCATGTTTTATGTATTCATTGACGCGACTAATTGAAGCAAATTAATAGGAACCTGTTTGATTATAATAAGCAGAAACAAAAAATAAATATTTTTGAGTAGATAAGCTATGATTTGTAAAATACACCAGTGAAACAGAATAAGGGGAAATATTTAACAAAAATAAATAAGGCCCTTATGGTAAATATATGATTGCATTTTCGAGGGAATTAATATATATTATGTGCAATGTTTTGAAAGACAAACATCATCTATGTTGTATTAACAACATTTTGTCATGTATGGCAAGCAACAATGTTATACAATAAACACACACTGTTACAAAAAAATAATGGAACACCAAAACATACCTTATTAACTTTCTTAGTTGGAGTAGCTATTTCTTCTTTAATCAGTGTTTCAGTGATTTCAGTTTTAACAGCAACTTTATCAGTCTGAAACAAACAAACATTAAGAATACAACAAAGAATTGGTTTAAATAAATCCTGTGCCTGCTCAAATTAACATTCAGATACATACATCACTGTTATCTTGGGGAGCTTGCTCTTGTTCTTCTTCAATCAATTCTGTTGGTTCCTGCTTGACTGGTACATCCTGGTAAATACAAGACATAAAAAGTAGAGAAAAAAATTACTATACAATAAATAAAATTTTCACATTTTTAAAAAATCCTATGACATAGACAAAATCTAAAATTATTGTTGGACACATTTATTTCATCGTAACATTAAAAAGTGGTGAAGTTAAAGAGACACAAACCTCATGTTTTATAACACTAGTTTCTTCACTTTTGACAACAGGAGTGTTCTCAGACTCAGCAGTATCAACCTCTACACCCACAGTTGGTTCCACTTTCACCTCAGCTACATGGTCAATGCTGTCATCTATTTTTGGTTGAGTCATATCATCAGCTGGCATTGATAAGCCAGCATCAGACATCTCACTGACTTGAAAGTCAGTGTCCACCGTCGCCTTCTGACTTTCTGTAACATCACCATCAGTATCAGAAGTGGCCTTATATGCTGTGTCACTAAGAAGCGAGTCGCCGTCGGTGAGCACGTTATTGAGCGTGTCGCTGGGGAATGTAGCATTATCGCCCACATCGAAAGGGTCGGTGTTGAACCCGTCCGTGTTGTTGTCTAGGTAGTCGCCAACGCTACCCGCAGACAGCTCCACCGCATTGAGGAAACCTTGGTTCGATGTTGACGTATCGTCCACCGCTGCCTCGACACTGTTGAACTCGCCCTCAGTCAACAAATGTGATAATCCATTCGAATTCTCGTTTATCAGAGGGCCTTCATCAGTATCCATAGGTCCGTCAGACAAGCACTTCTGCAAGAAAAGATATAATAAACATTGTGTGCGCTTGACTATGAAACATCAAATCTTTTTATAACCTCATTCAATGGAAGTCCATGATAAGTTTTGATCATCACCTGCAAATCGGAACTCGTATCGTCATCCATTTCAGAAATGTTTAATAAATACAACACTTGTTCATGTAACACCCGATCAAGATCACACTTCTATCCACTTGTATCTAGAAAATTACACGGGAAAATTATGCATCACCACAGAAACAGAACAGTTGCAGTTGCTACAAAATTATTGTCTATGACAATTTCACAATGGGGATGGCAACTCAAAGCTATTCGTAGATGTCGCTGCGATCGTTGTCCCATAAGTCAGATTACTATATAGCTTGTACAAAAAAACAAACACGTATTTTGTTCTGAAAATTGAGTTTATTCTAAAACACAAATATGGGAAATTATTCGTCAATGCAAGTGCATATACTAAAACCAGAACTAAGACGCCGCGGTGCATCTACAAGAGGAAAAAAAAGTGATTTAGTTGAGAGGCTAAAAATTTGATTTTACTACATTAAACACACATTTACTTGTAGTTGGGATTTAAAATTGTAATTTTTAAGTATGTATTACATGTGCTAGCCTCTACAAAGAATATAGTACTGCTTCAGACATTTTATATTGAGAAAAATGTCATCAAGTTTTATGTTTGTCTTCTTCATCTAATTTTACATCTATTTTATAGATTGGAGCAATATGATAAGAATTTTTACTCCCTATCACCACCACTATCACAAATCTCAGTCCCGGTGATAATTCTTCCACCAGACGAACCACTTCATGATAATTATAAAGAGCGATGCAATACTTAACCTCCAATAGAAAAGAAGATATTATTTTGAAAGGTGTATTCGATTGTTTAGTTATGGTATAATCATAGAATTTCATTAATAAATTCAACTAACGGCCTGTCCCGGCTTCGCAAGGGTAGATATTTGTTTATTATATAGCTTTTCCTTATTGATAATACAATTTTTGCTCTCACAGCAGTCATAGCAGCTACCCATTATTTCTTGATAGTGTGAATTGTCGGAAATTTGTATGTTCCATCATTATTACAGCCTTTTACACAACATCTAGTCATTTTACATCAATAAAACGCTTTTATTTTTCAGAAAATTCCTTTGATTTGACAGTTCTTTTGGGACACAAATGTCACTTTTCACTTTGACACTTGCCTTCCCCATTGACAGCTCAGTCCACAGAACACAATCTTGTCATACACCCTTATGCTCAGTTTATCAAACAAGTATCAATGGGGATGACAACTGGGAAACGAATGGCGCTAGTATAGCTAGTTCCAAGCATCGTCATTGGTTCAAATCTTAAAGGTACTTCAAAATAGTACTACCTCATTGGTCGGATTAGGACTTAGCTATGGTCACGCCATCTACATTTTCTTTGACTGGCCTTCCCCATTCAATTCAACTCAAGTCTGAATATTTTTATTGTACATAATCTCCGTAAAGTTAGGATTTAACTTGTGATCTCGAAATTATTACACAGTAAAAATGGACCGGAACATGAAAAATCAATTTGCCGGTGTAATATTAATTATATCCATGATCCACAAATAATGTTCACCGAGACGATGAATTAAGTACTCTCCAAAATAAAAATATTCGATTTCATTTTTTTTTCAATTAAGATTTTCCAAACAACGTAATTTTGGAAAATCTACCGTATTTTTAGAAAAATTCTACCATCCGCCAGATTTCAAACCTGGCAACACTGTGACGCGCTGTCACTGTCACCCATACAATCATACTACTGTCACCTACTGTCAATGGTTTGCAGTCTCAGTTTTATAACCTGCAAAACACTAAAAAAAGTTTCAAACAATTGGTTAAATAGTTAACTATTGTGTTACACTTTCGATTATGCTGTGTTTACATTCATTAATTCGAAGTGCAATTACTTCTGGGTCCAATGTAATTCATCAGCAAACGAGGGTTCGTAAATATCTACAGTAAATTAGACTTCTTTTCATGTGGGTCGGCCTTATTCAAACCAAAATTTATTTTATCTTCAATTGAATAGATTAAGTAGTTGGCATTTGTGAACCTTCACAGCCTAGAGTACAATGTACAACAGTTGTAGTAAAAAACAAGAGGGAAAGAAAGTTTTGGCCATCTTAGGGGTTTTTGTTAGTAGGTACTCATATCCAATGCTATATAAAAAAAAATGTGAGCATTCGTAACTGAAAATAACTAGAATTCTTTTTTACCTACCTCGTATTCTCACTTTACACCATAATTGCGTTATTTTATACTTAGTAAATTTCATGAAAACCTGTTTGTTTTATAACAGTCAGTAAAGAAAGCGAACAATATTTTTCTTCAGTCAAGAACTGGAAATTACAACAATATTGTTCTTCTTGTTGTAATTTCCAGTTCTTGACTATGTTCTTTGAAATTTAGGTAATATTCAGACTATTCCAATCAATACATGCAACTGTTTTCACAGAATACATTTATATTAAAACGGAGGAATCCGTTGCCGCTTCACAAAAAGGGTGGTCGGCCGACAAAGATGAGGGGCAGACATTTTGTATATGACCTGGTTGAAGATACAAATGTAATAAGAAAACCTGATGTAAAAGTGATTTTAAGCCAATTTGTTGATGGTATGTTATACTTTAGCTTATTGTGTTCTTTTCAGACTACTATTATATTATAATATTATACTAATATTTATATGGGTTGGATTTTGAATCGTTTGGTAACCCCCTCTGGGTTAAAAGAGGTTTTTACCTAGAAACAAAATTATCATTGTTATTTAAAACACAATTTCACTTTAAAATGAAATACATGGGCATGCGGGCGGTGAGTTATGGGTGACCTGCCGCCCGACCATGGACCATGCCCGGGTCGACGGCGCGTTGTGTTCCACGCGCGCCTCAAAGAGCTGTCAGCAATCTGACGGTGCCCCCTAAGAGGGCCAAAGCCTGCCGGGGTCGCGGGACTGTCTCACCTGGTTACCGTGACCCTGGTATGTAAAGGGCTATTGAAGGATTACTGTGGGTTTTAGTCAGTACAAGTCTGACAGTCCCTCCCGCCCCACCTTGGGCAGGAGGACTCATTTGATGATTTTACCACGCAAAAAAAAAAAGAGATAAATGTATGAATTAACACCACTCTACCATACATGACACTTACTGACAGTATTTGATTTGTATGTATGTTATCTTTTGTTAAGTAAACCAAAATTGACTAAGATAGGTAGTTAAACTTTCAAAGTTGTTGATATAAATAACTAAATTTCCAGGTGTTGGCAATGAAGGTGATATTCTAACATTAAGGCCAACTCAGGCTTATCGCGATTATCTAATGCCTGGTTTAGCTGTATATGCCAGCCCAGAAAACCTAGAGAAGTATAAAGCCTATGAAAATAAGCCTAAGACTGAAGATACCTATAGTTCACCCTATGTACATAGGGTAAGTACCTAGTATAAATACAAAGCAACTGGAAAACAAACACAGAGCTGAAATTTTAATAGTGGAGCAGTATGTGTGCTTGCAACGTTCCAGCAATGGCACAAAAGCTTTATGGTGTGTGTGAGTTGTGACCTTAATGGTTGTTAGAAATTGATAGCAAAAAAAAAATTATTATTCAAAATCACACCTGTAATGTTACATATTATAACCACTTTTATGTTATGTCCTATGAAAGGCTACTTGTCCATTGCCCTTGATCGACGATTGCGAAGCGGAGTCAAGGAGTAATAAACCAGTGTTGCAGAGATTATCCGTCTTACTACAAAAAAGTTAAACACCTGTTGAACACTGGTCTAAAAAAAGTGTAACTGCAAAACGTCACTTATATCAACGTCAAATGATGTTTTTCAGTTGACAGTTTTTAGACAAGAGTGTTCAACAGATGTTTAACTTTTTTGTAGTAAAACGGAAAGCCGGAAAGTGTCTATTGACTTAACTAATTATATTTAATCTTACTTATAATATAATTTTTCAGACTATTGGCTGCTTGACACATACAATTTTATCTATTACCATGAACAAGACGGAACCGTGGGTACTTGAGCCTTGGCACGTTAGTGCTTCGTTTAGAAAATCAGGCTTCATAGTACCAGAACATGTAATTGAGATGCCCCCTGCACAAATTAAAGGGCCGGATCTAACACTACAGGATAAAGAATTTTATGTTACTGTTACAGTGAGTATTTACTTATTTAGCTGCTTTTTTAGTGGGAAGCCACACAATCTGAAATACATAATTCCAATGATTATGGATCATGTGAAGTTGACTTAGAAGTTTTGTCTGTACTCTATTATGCATTCTTGAGAAAGAGAGGGTAGAACAACATCAAAGTGATCCTATAAGCTGTATGTGTGATGATTATGACAGAACTTCCTAGTAACCACATTATTGGCTGCCATCATCATCAGCCTATAATGTTCTCACTGCTGGGACACAGGCCTCCTCTCTGTGAGAGGGTATATAGGCTAATCCACCACGCGGGCCCAGTGCAGGTTGGTAGATGTCACATCTCTTCGAATTTGATGGTTCTAGGACATGCCGAAGCGATGTTTTCCTTCACCGTTTTGAGAGCAGTGGTGATAAAATAAATTACACAAAGCAATGCGCCAGGCTGGGTTGAACCCACGACACATTCCTAAGTTGGGGCTGATACCACTGCTCTAAAATCTGGGTGCCATAAAATCTGCCAATTCTTTCCCAACTAGATATTTTGATAAAAATTTTGGGCCTGTTTTTCATTAACAATTAAATTAAAAAAAAACCGGCCAATTGCGAGTTGGACTCGCCCATGGAGGGTTCCGTAGTAGCAAGCATAGATTAGGGATATAATTATATTGAGATTAGTATGTAATATACACAAACAATAAAAATAACTTTGTTTTTCATAGTGTTTGTATGAATGGCAAAGTTATAATTGCGGTTTTTGAAAATGTACTATATCTCAAAAACTGCTAACTATATCTCATCCAAACTAATTTTCGTTGGAAGTTTTTGTTGAGGTTTATATTATACATTTTTTTTAGTTTTATTTTCTCTTATTTTAGAAGTTACACACACATTTTACCACTTTGGAAGTGTCTCTCGCGCAAACTGTTCAGTTTAGAAAAAAAATATATTAGTAACCTCAATTCATTTTTAAAGACCTATCCATAGATACCCCACACCACACGTATGGGTATGGTGAAAAAAAAAATGTTGAGTTTCAATTCTAAGTATGGGGGGAATCCCCATTTGCTTTGTTTTTATTTTTGTGCAAAAATCCTAATGCGGTTCACATGGTAATACATCTACTTACCAAGTTTCAACAGGATAGCTCTTATACTTTCGAAAAAAGTGACTGTGACATACGGACGGACAGACAGACAGACATGAATCTATAAGTGCTTTTTAGGGTTCCGTAGCCAAATGGCAAAAACGGGACCGCGTAACCGGTGCGTAGTAAACTTGATACGTACAGCTTGCGCCCATTGATTCACATCTCCTGTCACCTTGCGCTCTGCTCTGATTGGATAGTCCCCACCACCGACTTCGCTTGGCATAATAATAATTGGGTTCAGTTTTCTTCTTTTGACCTACCTACGGAACCTTAAAAACAAGTTTTTATAAACATTTGTAAACCCTTTATTGCAATTCTAATGTCGCAATCGTAGTTCAGGCTTTGTATTAGTGAGTCAAATCAGTTGGGTTGTTTTTCGTTTAAGTTTCGATTGCTTTCCCGATTAAAGATAAATCTTACTGGGTTTTCCATTCAATGAGTTTTTTTGTTGCGTTTAAATAAGTGCGCAACAGTGAT
This sequence comes from Agrotis exclamationis, assembly GCA_950005045.1. Classification (NCBI taxonomy): domain Eukaryota; kingdom Metazoa; phylum Arthropoda; class Insecta; order Lepidoptera; family Noctuidae; genus Agrotis; species Agrotis exclamationis. Next base: position 8,887,546 of record OX465436.1, on the reverse strand, counting down.
TTTGCAATTATTAAATGTGGCTTATATTATAAAGTTAAATTTTTCAGATCAACAAATCGGAAAAAGTTAATGTAAGATGTAGAATTCACCACTGGGCTACGGGTATTGATAGGCTGCCATGGGAAGAATTCTATTGGAAGAAACCTAAAGAACCCCTCTTCCCTGAGCAAGCTGCAGAATTGGAGAAAATGAATCAGCCTCAAAAAAATTAGCATTATTTTGTGCACAATGCTTGTGTAGTAAGTAGATTTAATGAATAAATATGTCATCATCTTTCAATGTACTTTGATATCTAAATAACACAAAGTCTTCAGTAATCAAAAACCCCATAAAATGCGACTATTGAATGGGGATGGCAAATGGGGAACTAATGGCGCTAGCATAGCTTGTTCCAAGCATCGTCATTGGCTCAAATCTTATAGGTACTTCAAAATAGTACTACCTCATTGGTCGGATAAGGACTTACCTATGGTGGTGCCATCTACAATTAGCTTTGACCGGCCTTCCCCATTGAACGAAACTAAGGACAAAATGTGTAATTTGTGACTTATAAAAAGTAAGTGACTTATAAGTCTATTATAAAAACACAGAACATTACGTCATTAAAATAATACACAATATGATGCTAAGCAAAGAAATATAATCTGACACAACATGTTAGCTATATGTAGAGAGATTTTATAGAATAATTTCAAAAAATAAATAACAGACAGTTATATTAAACTTACACTCACGAGAAATGACTAAGCGTTATTATTTCATGTAGCCCATCACAATTGAGTTTCAGCTATACTTACATAATAATTATTAAGCAGTTTTATACTATACACACAACTCAACATTTTGGATGAAATCCTACCGCTCCGCGTCCACCCACCAGTGCCGAGTGACGTCACCACAAGCTACCTGTAACCTGCAGGGGCAGCTGAGCGATCCCCCTTGGCGGTGGTAGGCCTTGCCAGACGGCCTACCATGACGTCTTAGGCTGCGGTTCCTCTGAGGCGGAGTGGAGCGGTGCGGAGCGAGCTGCCGCGATTCACTAATCACATGGCTTGAAATGTGTAATTCACGTGTTTCACGTGGTCAGCCATGTGATTGGTGAATCGCGGCGCAGCTCGTCTGCGCTCCGCCTCAGTGGAACCGCAGCCTAAAAGCTCACGCTTTTAGTTCCGCTGAGGGAACGAGATGGCGCTAGACGCCTTGTATAGCTCTGTTTCTTTCCCTCAGCGGAACTACTCACGCTTTAGGAGGTGGTGGTAGGCCACCACGCCCTGTAACCATGTTACAAACGATAAACGCAAATGCTGAGTAGGCTTTAATAGATTTTCAACTTTAGGTACTTTTTTTTTTTTTTTTTTTTTTATCGTGGTAAAATCATCAAATGAGTCCTCCCACCCCGGGCAGGGCGGGAGGGACTGTCAGACTTGTACTGACTAAAATCCACGGTGTCCTTCGATAGCCCTTTATGTTCCGGGGTCACGGTAATGGTATAAGTCCCGCGACCCCGGCAGGCTTTGGCCCTCTAGAGAGGGGGCCCCGTCATTATGCTGACGCTCTTTGAGGCGCGCGTGGAACACAACGCGCCGTCGACCCGGGCATGGTCCATGGTCGGGCAGCGAGTTGCCCTTTACTCGCCGCCCGCATGCCCGCGCCTACGGTGGCCGGAGATCGTCTTGCGACGTCCGTCGCCGTGGGTGTCCACCACTGCGGGTGGGGCGGAGGGAGGACACTGTCCTCTCCCTCACGCGGCCCGCCTCCTCCTTCGCGAGCATGACTGCTTCGCAGAAGGAGGCGACCGCTTCCCACTCCGTCTCGCCCCGCAGCATGGCCGCAACCAATGCCGGGCGCGAGAGGTCTCCGCCTATCGCCGCCGTGAGGACACGTCGGTGCTCTGCCCAAGCTGGGCAGTCTTGCACCGTATGCTCTACTGTGTCCTCCGGGCGATCTTCGCAGTGGTGACACCCAGGCGTTTCCTCCTTTCTCCTTAGACACAGGTACCTCCCGAAACTTCCGTGTCCGGTGAGGACCTGCGTCATGCGGTAGGTCAGGACGCCGTGACTCCTATCCAGCCACTCCTCAAAGAGGGGTCTTACCGCCGCGATTGCGGCGTGCCCGTCAACTTTAGGTACTTGGGTATAACGTTGAAGATTTAGTGAAGATTGCTTATCGTTTTCGATCTTTCCTGTCGCTAACGCTCAGAAATCTTAAATAGATTTTTAACTTTAGGCTCTAGGCTATAAAGTTGAAAAGCTATAGGGGAGTACCGAGCGTTTACGATTATTGTTTGCGACTTGTTTTGACTTGGCTAGGGGGGCTGGGCCGTTTGACCGCCATCCTATCGGAGTCCGAGGCCAAAAAGTTTTTACTGTGTTCCGTCGGTGCGCAGGAGTTCCAGTTCCATCTGGGTGAGCAGGCCCCATCTTAGGTCTCATCTTTGACTCTAGGCTAGATTGAAGCCAAAGCAAAACATAGTAAAAAAAAACAGACTTCTATGTGCGGGCGTACTATTTTGTATGAAATGAACTATAAATAGGTATAAAGTTTTTATAGGTTTTTTCTGTGATAGGTATAACCATAAATTACTACCAATTTTCGGACTTGTTTATAACTAGTGTAAGTTTTCACTTCTCGCGAAAGACGATTCATTGTGAACGGGAAGTATTTTATAAGGTATTGATTACTTACCTTGCGAGCGTCAAAAAATGCAGGATAAACGACTTTAACTTTGATTGAGTTGACTAACTTTTTTTTTAAATATTTGGTATTAATTTCGGCTTGATACCATAACGTGTTCCTGAGGAAATGGGGTCTTGAACTCTTGACAGACAGATAACAACTATGATATAATAATATGTTAGCGTGACGATTGTTGTACCGACCCCAAGTAACACTGGACAAGTATGAAGATGATGAAGTTCTCTCAATTCAAGATATAATGTTTACTAAAGTTATTGTATCCTTTGGCCCTTTCTTAAGGCGCTCCCTCACCGTGAGCATTTAAGCTAGGTTCATATTGCTGTGTCGGGTCGCCGTCTGTTGTGTCACGGAGTGTTCATACTAATGTGTTGTCTTGTGGCGCAATATGTCGCATTTTTAGATCATTCTCATTTTAAGAGTTGTGGAGTGAATACGTGTTTTAAAATGGAATCGTCTGACAGTGACTTCTATTAACACTTCTTCTGACTAAAAAAAAAGAAAAGGAAAAGGAGATATTGGGTTCATCCCGTAAATAGATTAAGGGTGCTCCCACCAGGTGCTCGGCTCGGACGACGCGATCCGATGCGAATGGCTTTAGTAACACCCTTATTACGTTGACATAAAGGTTTTCTTGACCGGCTTAAGGTGATTCCGCGTCGATAAATGTGGGAGCACCCTAAGAGAGACTAGAGGCGCATTTCACTGTCTTTGAGAACTTTGTATTGCCGTACTAATTCAATAAGTTCATCAGACATTATAAAGAACGAAAAACAGAATTATAATAATTGCATGAACTGTGTTCCCTATCAATAACGCGTCGTAAATGATAGATTCACATTAGTGAGACGCGACCAGGCGCGACAGATCCCCCACCACCTCTCTGGCGCGATCGGGCGTCGAGCGATTTTACTGCGACAGAACGCGCCACAACACACAACCTACTAATGTGAATGTATTCATAGTAAATGAACGTAAGCGATTGCGTTCTGGCGCGCCCCGACACACCCCGACACAGCAATATGAACCTAGCTTTACTTGTAACGTTACAGATTCGAGCATTTCATCAGTGAGTGAGGAAAGTCGAGCATCACAATGCGCACCTTGTAATGATACAAAACGAGTTTACGTCAGTGAAGGAGGAGAACCGAGCATTACAATGCGTACCTTATATCAAATCTATACTAAATGTACGCGAATGCTCGTCAGTTAGGAAGGTAGTACTGTAATGTAATGCTCAAAATCGAATCTATAATGTTACATTACACGCGAATGCTCCTGGTGATGGAGCGCCTTTATCGTTGAGTACCAAAATAATACTGGTGTTATTATTATTCACCACAAACACGCCCGTGGTGAAGATAGAGCATGCGTTCAGGGTAACTTAGTTTTTTTATTCATCAGAGGTGATTCTCAGTGTTTCCCGTTAACCACTCCCAGTTCGGCCGCCAGTGGTGGACAGTGAAACAAGTTTAAAAACATTCCTCTCAGAGTGCCGAGATTCTCCTGCTACTCATTATAATCGTGTAGTTGTCCTTCAGTGGTGGCCAACAGAAATATTTAATCAAAAATCGTATCACTGTCCACCACTAGTGGCCAAGGGGGAACTACGCAAGGGATTGGTGGATTTACTCATTTTCCACTCTGTACTGTGACTTTGTACACCTACCTAATCGCACGAAATTGGAAGTATTTCTTATCCCGTTATACCTATGTCCTATATATTTTTAGAATCGTGACCGTATTCTTAAGAGTACACAGGCCGCTCGGTCGAACTCAACGGTGGGCGCGGCGTAAACGCTTGCTATTTCATCAAGCGGCACGCGAGAAAAGGATAGCGCCAGCGATGAACAGTACGAAACTATTGCGCACACACAGAAACGATCGCGTCTAGCATACCGTATCCGTCGTGCGGCACACTTGCGCAAGCTCATTGGTAACCATACTCGTAGTTTAGATAGTTTGTTATGTTCTGTAAAGTTTTTGTTGTTATTATTTCGTTATTGCCGCCGCGTATGGCGGCGGCACAGCTGCTCGGCAAAAGCCGGCGACAGTGCCGGCGGCACTGTGTAGGAGTCATTAGAGTAGGTACCTAATTACTAATTCATCAAATAAAAATCATGTTATTTAGTTATATTTTTATTGATAATTGTTCCTTCAAAATAGCGTTTATATAGTGTAAAAGCAATCTCTTCCAGATTGCTAGCTCAGGTTTGATTGAAGGATGGTGTAGCCGTGTGTAAACAAAGTTAGAAGAAGAAGCCAGGACGGGTCGCTAGTATTGTATAATTATTGTTGTAAAAAAACTTTTTGTAAAAAGGGAATCGAATTCAAAAACAGACACAAAAGAGCGTAAAATAACTTTTCTTTCGGAAGTCGGTAGTTTTGTTTTTAGGGTTCCGTAGCCAAATGGCAAAAACGGGAGATTCGTCATGTCTGTCTGTCTGTCGTATGTCACAGCCACTTTTCTTCGAAAGTATAAGAGCTATCCTGTTGAAACTTTGTAAGTAGATGTTTTATGTGAACCGCATTAGGATTTTTACACAAAAATAAAAACAAAACAAATTTTGGTGGTACTTACACCCATACTTAGAATTGAAACTCAAAAAAATGTTTTCACCAAATCCATACGTGTGGGATATCTATGGATAGGTCTTTAAAAATTATATTGAGGTTACTAATATATTTTTTTTCTAAACTGAACAGTTTGCGCGAGAGACACTTCCAAAGTCGTAAAATGTGTGTGTGTCCCCTGTAACTTCTAAAATAAGAGAATGATAAAACTAAAAAAACAACATAATGTAGACCTAAACAAAAACTTTCAACGAAAATTGGTTTGGATGCAATATAGTTAGCAGTTTTTGAGATACAGTACATTTTCAAAAACCGCAAATATAACTTTGCTATTCATACAAACACTATGAAAAACAAAGTTAATTTTATTGTTTGTGTATATTACTTACTAATCTCAATATAATAATTATATCGCTAATCTCGTACCCTTATTGCAAAAACCGATTAACTGCATCAAAATTCGAGCGATAATGGCTTTTACTTGTAGCTTCGTCGTGACTTGAGGATTCGATTTCTATATAATTAACAAAAATTGGTTTAAAAATGCAGATAATCGGTTTTTGTAATAAGCTACTACGGAACCCTTTATGGGCGAGTCCAACTCGCACTTGTTTTTGAAGTCCGTTCGTTCCAATCTCAATTCGACCTGGATGTTTGTATGTATGTATGTTGTCCGCGATTATCTCGCGTTTGGCTGAACCGATTTTGATGCAGTTTTCAGAAAAGTGTTCGTCATATTCTTCCGGAGAAGGTTTTAGTATGTAAAAATTGCTAGGAGGGATCCGTTTTTAGAGTTCCGTAGCCAAATGGCAAAAACCGGCCAAGTGCGAGTTGGACTCGCCCATGAAGGGTTCCGTAGTAGCAAGCATAGATTAGGGATATAATTATATTGAGATTAGTAAGTAATATACACAAACAATAAAAATAACTTTGTTTTTCATAGTGTTTGTATGAATGGCAAAGTTATATTTGCGGTTTTTGAAAATGTACTATATCTCAAAAACTACTAACTTTATCTCATCCAAACCAATTTTCGTTGGAAGTTTTTGTTGAGGTCTACATTATATATTGTTTTTTAAGTTTTATCATTCTCTTATTTTAGAAGTTACAGGGGGGGGACCAACATTTTACCACTTTGGAAGTGTCTCTCGTGCAAACTGTTCAGTTTAGAAAAAAATGATACTATTTTTTTTTATAGTAACCTCAATGTAATTTTTAAAGACCTATCCATAGATACCCCACACGTATGGATTTGGTGAAAAAAAAAAATGAGTTTCAATTCTAAGTATAGGGGGCACCCCCAAAATTTGTTTTGTTTTTATTTTTGTATGAAAATCCTAATGCGGTTCACATAATACATCTACCTACCAAGTTTCAACAGGATAGCTCTTATACTTTCGACAAAAAGTGGCTGTGACATACCGACGGACAGACAGACAGACATGACGAATCTATAAGGGTTCCGTTTTTGCCATTTGGCTACGGAACCCTAAAAACGGAATCTATTCCTATGTCTGTCTGTCTGTCCGTCCGTATGTCACAGCCACTTTTCTTCGAAAGTATAAGAGCTATCCTGTTGAAACTTGGTAAGTAGATGTATTATGTAAACCACATTAGGATTTTTTCACAAAAATAAAAACAAAACAAATTTTGGGGGTTCCCTCCATACTTAGAATTGAAACTCAAATTTTTTTTTTCACCAAACCCATACTTGGGGTATCTATAGATAGGTCTTTAAAAATGGTATTGAGGTTACTAATATATTTTTTTTCTAAACTGAACAGTTTGCGCGAGAGACACCTCCAAAGTGGTAAAATGTGAGCTCCCCCCCCCCCCCTGTAACTTCTAAAATAAGAGACTAAAAAAATATATGATGTACATTATCATGCAAACTTCCATTGAAAATTGGTTTGGATGAGATATAGTTAGCAGTTTTTGAGATATAGTACATTTTCAAAAACCGCAAATATAACTTTGCCATTCATACAAACACTATGAAAAACAAAGTTATTATTATTGTTTGTGTATATTACTTACTAATATCAATATAATTATGTCCCTAATCTATGCTTGCTACTACGGAACCCTTCATGGGCGAGTTCAAGTCGCACTTGGCCGGTTTTTACACTTGGCCAACTGTAAAACGCGAAGTAAATCGTTCAATTCAATCCAATAAATAGTCCAAAATTAAATGCAAGGGGTCTATAAGATCGGGCACGCCCCAATCGCGGCGGTAAGACCCCTCTTTGAAGAGTGGCTGGAGAGGCGTCACGGCGTCCTCACCTTCCGCTTGACACAGGTCCTCACCGGGCACGGATGTATCGGGAGGTTCCTGTGTCGCTTTGGAAAGAAAGAAACGCCTGGGTGTCACCACTGCAAGGATCGCCCGGAGGACACGGTCGAACATACGGTGCAGGACTGCCCCGCTTGGGCAGAGCACCGCCGTGTCCTCACGGCAGCGATAGGCGGCGATCTCTCGCGCCCGGCACTGGTTGAGGCTATGCTGCGGGGCGACACGGAATGGGAAGCGGTTGCCTCCTTCTGCGAAGCAGTCATGCTAACAAAGGAGGAGGCGGGATACGTGAGGGAGAGGACAGCAGCGTCCACCTCACGACCAGCCGCCGCGGGTGACGCCCAAGGCAACGGACGTCGCAACGATCTCCGGCCAACGTAGGCGCGGGCGGTGAGTTATGGGTGACTTGCCGCCTGATCATGGACCATGCCCGGGTCGACGGCGCGTTGTGTTCCACGCGCGCCTCAAAGAGCTGTCAGCAATCTGACGGGGCCCCCTAAGAGAGCCAAAGCCTGCCGGGGTCGCGGGACTCTCTCACCTGGTAACCGTGACCCTGGTACGTAAAGGGCTATTGAAGGTTTTTAATCAGTACAAGTCTGACAGTCCCTCCCGCCACACCCTGGGCGGGAGGACTTATTTGATGATTTTACCACGAAAAAAAAGGGGTCAATAAGATAAGGCGAAACCAAAACAATACACGCGCGAAGTCAACTATCAATGTAGAATCGTAATCAAAATCAAAAGTTCAATGCCAGGAGTCAGTGTGATAACAATAATAAGATGCAAAAGATAAAATTATCAGGTAACGGAAGTCAACATACGAACGCGAACGAAAGCGAAATATAAGGAAATATTATTTAAAAAAATACTGCCCGCGTTCGCGCCGCTCCGCCCACTTACCCCGTTCCCCGCGGGGGATGTGTATTGAAGTGAGATGCACAATAATTGTTGTTAGAAACGGGCGCGTAAAAATTGATGAGTAGGCTTCTAGAATTTGTGTTCTTATGACAAAATAACTGAATGTTTTGATCCAAAGTAAAGTTATATAAATTCTTGAATAAATAAACTACGCCTGTACGAATTTGGTTTTAGAGATTTCATACTCCTTCTGTTATTTAATTACGTCCAAAGTTGCGTTAAATTACGGGTTAAAATATGGAACTTTTGAGGCTGATAACTTTGAAATGACTAAATATTTTTAAATTCTGTTTTCGTACAGGCATAGATCATAACAAGACAAAACAGTATTATGTCCGTCTTGGAACAAAAAATGTCAAACAATGGAGTAATCATCCTAAAACAAATGTATGGAGAAATGCGTGGCTTGTGTAGCCTTAAGGATAAGTATTTTTTAGGGTTCCGTACACTTTGTTGTCCGTCTGTCGAGACCCTTTTCTCACAACCTTGTGGAGGTACCAAGCTAAATTCAGCTAAAATTCGAATGAATGCTAAGTTCGCCTATGGGGAAAATCATTTTCAACTACGGGACCATTCATTCTGCGTGGTCAAAAACGCACTTAGCCAGTTTTCTTATACAATCTAGCTCTTTAAAAGATGTGTTGTTTTTCAATTCAAATATAACATAGCGAATCCCGTCGCTTTTGAAACAAAAAATAACAATCGCCCTATATATAATAGCGGCCCATCCACTAACGTTCATTCCTTCTGACTTATCCCGTTGTGCAAACTGTACAGAAAAGCGACACGGGATAAAATAAAACCTTTGAAACCATTAATTAAACCACAATCCTACGTAATTGCCCCTGACTTTATCACAACACGCGTTTAAAAACAGTCCTTCAGTGACCAAACACACGTTTAGGTATCATCGTCCTTAGCGTCGGGAAGGGTCGCGGGGTTTTAATACCGTCATTCTTTCTCGCTCTTGCAAATCCACTGTCGTTCATTTTCGTAAGGATTGTAGATTCTGACAGGAATGTACGTTAGTGGATGGGCCGCTAATGTGGGCACCCTATATTCATATACCGGTTCCAACTGGTACTGTTTCGTCACCAGATTAGACAGCATCAATAGGTTTCTCGACGGCAGCGGGGGGCACCTCAAATTTCTGTGCTGTGTAACCATCTTCACTGTCTAAAGTTTCCTCAATGTTTCCCTGACTTTCAAATTGTTGTTCATATTGCACCTCTTCAAATTGGTGGTCGGCTTCGCCAGTAAACTTTTCAGGCTCTTGATATTCTTCAACATACTGTTGTTGTTCTGCCGCTTGATCTAAACCGGTATACTGTTGTTCATAAACAGGATCGTATTTTTCGGTCACCTCTTCATCATTTAATTCTACAGGATAAGCTTCACCTTCGGTGTTTTCATAATAAGCATATTCTTGATTTTGTGAGTACTCATTTTGAGAATAATCTAAAGGCTGCTCGTGTTGGGAGGGATAGTTGTTATCGGTTTGTTCAGAATAGAACATTTCTCTTTGTTCAGCATCAAAATCTTCAATGGATTCATTTACATAGTCTTGATTTTCTGTTTTTTCAGTGACAGGTTCTGCCTCCCGTGCGGCATCGATATTAGTATTTTGATATATTTGACCTTCTGGAATATCAGCTGTGTCATTTTTCAATTGAACTTCGATATTTGATGCGAATTCCTGATCGTTGCCAGTTAATACAAAATTTTCATTTTCTACAATGTGGTCATTTTCGTCAAGTGTCGACGGTGGATTATAATTTACAGCTTCCATCGGGCTTATATCATGATCATAAGAGTAAACTACTTGTTCTGAATCAGTGGGCTCATGTTGCTCTACAATCTCATTTTGATTATGTATGAGAGAACTAGCTACAACGGGGTATTCATCTTCATCGTTAAAGCTTTTCTCATTAATTTGTTCACTTTGTTTGGAATAATCATCTGCCATTATAGAACCCATATTGACATCGACATCAGGTACCACTTTTGGTTCATCATAGTGGGTTACCTCTTGCGAAATGTCAATATTGGGCACATCTGAATGTTTGTACTCTAATGTAACGTTTTGTAATTGATCACTAATTGCATCTGCTTGGTCGACGTTTGCTACAAAGATGTTGTTATTTTCCTTAGTCTCTGTATCTGTATTCGGAACCAAGACCTCGCTCGCATATACTGTATTATTGAGGCTATATCCATTATCGTTGGGTAAACTATAATCCAATGTATTTGCTGGTAAATCTTTTTCGGGATACTCGTTGAGATAATTTGTCGGTGTGTCAACATGTGCGTCTATATTTATGTAATTTTCGTGATTGCTAGCAACTTGGTCTTGATTATTTTCGTGAGAGCTCTCCTTGGATATACTCTGTTCGAGGTCTACAACACCGGTTAGATAATTACTCGTTGACTTTCCCTTTTCTTCATCCTTTAATATTTTTAAAATCTCATATTTACTCTTCCAATCCGTGCTATCTTGTGAATTTGGTTTTAATTCATCGGGAACTACGGCTTGATCAATATGCATTTCTTGCAGCCTTTCTCGGTTTTCGTTAGTTGTCCCATTCCTTATACTGTTGTTCATAAACGTTGTTCTTAACTTCGGAATGAGTATGTATTTTTTGCTAATTTCTTGTATTAAAAATGCATCTTCGTTATTGTTTACTTGAATGTCTGGGACCAGTTGTATTTGATTTGTATTGGATATTTGGTAATCATGAATCGGTGAGAACTCTGATTTATATCCAAGACGATCGACTACAGCTGGACGAGTTTCAAAGACGCGAGGCTGAAAATATTTAATAACGTGAAGGTATCACATAGAAAGAAAGGTATCACGGGATATTTGACGTAGGTTTTTTTATGTTCCTGAAAATGTTGTACTCACCTTATATCGCGCTGGGACCAACGTAGTGGTGTATCGCATTTTGTCGAGCCTTCCCAAAATAAAATCATTCCGTTCCTTTCGCTTTTTATCCTCTTCCAGGAATGCGTCATATTGTTTTCTCAGAGCGTTGATACGGTCCGACTTAGCTCTATGACATGCAAAATAATATTTTCATTAATTAATATTGAATTTAACGTAGAACTAAATTATTACTATTTTGCTTTACACGCGTTACTTTTTGTTTGACTTCCCCATGTAAGTTCAATAATTTATTAGTGAGAGTAGCAGACTCGAGGTGACCCGCATGGCACCGATGTAAACAAAGCAATGCCGTGTCGACCTTCGAGAAGGTTTGCTGGTATAAGTAAATATAAAAGTCAGCATAGATGAGTTTTGTACAGACATAGTCAACTACACAACGTAGTCAAAAAAAAATACTTTTACAATATTTGTTGGACAACAACATTTTAAACTCGGCTATCAGTTCATCACAGTCAGTGACTCCAAAAAAGCAGGATAAGTTACCAACTAAAATAACAGCTCAACAAAATGGCATGTAGGTACAGCCATCAAAACAGGTATGCGCCGCAGGCAGCAATTTTCCAACGGTTTTCCTGTATACTGTATGCCTGTATGTATTAAACTTTTGGCTGTATGCTACACATTTTTTTTTTTCGTGGTAAAATCATCAAATGACCCCGGGCAGGGCGGGAGGGACTGTCAGACTTGTACTGACTAAAATCCACGGTGTCCTTCAATAGCCCTTTATGTTCCGGGGTCACGGTAATGGTTGTATGCTACACATGCAGTCAAAAAGTTTGGTATTCAGACAAAGTTATAGAAATACAACATTAAAAACCGTTTGAAAATTGCTGCCTGCTTACCTGTTTTGCTGGCTTTATCTTTTGAAAGCACATTTCAAAAGGTACGTAGTGCGGCCACACTAAACAGAAAACCAGAACCATAAAAACTATAATATAAATACAATCGTGACAGTTTCATGAACTCTTCGAGTCACCAACGTAGCTTACAGAGGTAGTGAGTTGCCCCACAGTATTCTGAACTAATTAATTATTCGCAAACTAAATTATTATCTATAATATATAATGAGAAAAATAATAGAAATCTTATTTGAAATAAATAAATTATTATTTTAGCGTTAAATACGTCAAGTATGTAAGCTCAGCGGCTGTACCAGGCGCCGCGTTGTACCAACTTACAACGTCAGCTAATAGCGCCATGAAACGCGAACACTGCCAGCCGAATGACCTTCGACCTTGGTTTACGATGAGCCACCACAATATGTATGCAACTTTGAGATCAAATCGACGTAAATAAGTATAAATAGGTACAGTGCCGGATCTAGGGAGGGCAGGCGGGGAACGTGCCCCAGGCGCCAAATTCCGGGGACGCTAAAATCATAAACATGATTGCTTTCTCGCAAACATATATCTGAAATATCGGAGAAAGGCGCAAAAAATTCGAACTCACTTCGCTCACGAGTGCAATGTTCTGTCCTAGAAGCCTGCAGTGCAGTGTCAAATGCGGCATTAATCACCCCTTCCCGACATTGAGCTCCTTCGTTCCCAAATCAATTGCAACAAAAATCTATAGACCAAAACAAGTAACAAAAAAAATGAAGTATTTTATAATTAATTTTACTGGAGAGCCAGTAAAATGTTTATCTATATCTATCTATATATCTATATATAATATCAAGTTTTGCCCCGGTTCGCAAAAGTCGTAGATATCCGGGGCTGAATAAGTACCTACCTATGCAAAAGTATAATATTTTGATGGCATGAATGACAAACTTTTTCAAAAAATAAAAATGTAACCGACTTCCAACAAAAAAGTTCAAAATAAGTAACCTACAAAAAAACAACTTTTCTTTCGAAAGTCGGTGACTTTTTTTTTATTTCATTGACTTTTGCCATCGACTTTCGAAAGAAAAGTTTTTTGTAGGTTATTTTGAACTTTTTTGTGGGGAGTCGGTTAAGTACATTTATTTTTTTGAAATAGTTTTTTATATTATCCCTTTTTAGTTTCAATATTCAACCCAAATTATTGTATAATAATCCGTAGCACCGGTAATAACATCGCCCATGTATGTACTCTTTGATTCATTATATAATCAAAGTACATACATCAAAAGTGTCTAGGGATCAACATATATTTTTGCAATAACTTTTCTCCTGATTGATATTAATTAAAATTTTCTTTAAGGATTCATCAAATAAAGTGTTTTCGTTTGTCACAGTAACGATAAACCAAGTCACCTTTGCATTAATAAAGAAATTTGCCATTTTCCTAATAAAGGGATTTTTGACATTTGAACCACTAACACAAAAGTTCGAAAAAAAGACTGAAATAACAATTTTCTTTAAAATTTTATTGGGTAACTTAAACAATTAATAATCCGTGTTTCTACCGCGAACACTAACAACACAAGAACATCGGTTTGGCATACTCAAAATGAGTTCATCCAAATCACGCTGTGGAATGGCCGCCCATGTTCGTTGCAACAACAAAAAAAGGTCTTCTTGCGATTGGATACCCTCCATATTCGGCAGAGCTCTTCTCTGTAGCATATCCCATGCATGCTCAATCGGATTCAAGTCTGGCGACTGAGCAGGCCAGGGCAGGACATTGATGTTAGCTGCGGCGAGAGTCTGTCTTACAACTCTTGCGGTGTGCGGTCGTGCATTATCATGCATTAACTGAAATAAGGGACCGATTTGCACTTGTAGAGGAACGATGACGTCTGATACAATCGTCTCAGCATTGAGCGTTGAGGTTGCCTCTGATCCAAATCAACTCAGTTCTTCCGCCGATCCAAATACCCGCCCATACCATGATGGTTCCACCACTATAAGGATGGACTTCCTGGCAGGATTTTAATCGCTGTTGGCGTCCAGGGGTTCTCCAGTGTCGTATACGTCTTGTATCCGGTCTCATACCGAAACGAGACTCATCAGAAAAGCACACGAAACGCCATTGTTCTTCTGCCCAATTTCTGTGTTCAAGAGCCCATTGATATCGAATCCTACGATTGTGCATTGCTATAGGTGGTACCCGTAGCGGTCTTCGGGAATGAAGGTTCACTTCATGCAAGCGGTTTCTGACTGTTTGGTCGCTAATTAAGTTCCCTGAAGAGTGATGAAGCCTCACGGCTAACATCATGGCGGTTATTGTTGGAGCTCTTCGAGTTAAGATTTGAATGTATCGGTCTTGTCTCCGTGTGGTGCAGCGATACCGTCCTCCATGGCGCTCAGCCACGGTACCAGTGCTTCGGTAACGTGTCCAAAGTCGACTGATAACACTCTGACTTGTATTCAGAGCTAAAGCCACAGTACGTTGCCGGGAACCAGCTTCTATCATTCCCACGGCTCTGAGCATTTCTTCCCTGCTTAAATGACGTCGCCGCTCCATAATAACGTTGGTTTTAATCAGTAGTAGGGAAACAGTAGCACTAATAATGTCTTCAATGCGTTGTATGTTTTTATAGGGAAAATATTGACAGCTGATTTTCATCTTTTACTCGAATTTGATTCACAGTTCCTGATTCAAATTATGAAATGCACCAAAAAGGATCCATATAAATTTATAAAATCATAAATTTATTACAAAGCCACATCTCAATCTCAAGAAATCCGCATAAAAATGCTTGATCCCTAGACACTTTTGATGTGTGTATTTACTCTTACACAATGAGCTAAAAATGAAATCTACTGCACCAAACTAAAAAAAAAATTATGGGACCAAATGGCAGATATACTATATCGAACAAAAAAGAATCATCGAAATCGGACCAGAAACCTCGGAGTAATTGGTGTAGACAATGTTGAAAGCTTTCTAAGTTTTTGTTGATTTTTGTTAATTTTTCAATATATGTATATTTTACTCGCTCGCACTTGCACGTTTTTTCTCACAGTTGTCTACGCGCAAATCTATTTACATTAAAAAAATAAATAACATAAGACCTGCTTTATAGTTAGTTCAGTTAGTATAAAAAGTTTCAAGATCTAATTTTAAGTATTTTTCATTACTCATACTCTGAAAGTAGGTCATTACATGTCTGATTAGCCGTTTGAAAGTTATCCATTGCCGCCCTAGGGAAAATCGCTTTCAACTGACAGCTGCTAAATTTAAGAAAAAAAAAACTAGTTCTATTTTGACATTTCTATTGAACCATGTTCAAACTTTTTATACAGCCACGAAATTACAGAGCGATTTAAAATTAAAATAACATAAAGTTAAGTACTTATTGAAAATATAAATAATGACTTCAAAATAATTTAGTTTCAACTATTTCTCTAAAATAATACAGATTTCGACAAAATCTTTGCCAATTTTTAAATAATGAACATGAAAATCCTGGCTGTATAGATGGACGACCACAGCACAAAAATTAAAAAAAAAAAACAAGCGGCAAAGTGACAATCCGATCTACCTACACAAATTTATTCTTTAGCTAAAAATTTTGTTAATTTTACTTTCCTCGTATTCGTAATGAAAAGCACAGTGTTTACCTCGGGTAAATTACTTATTTAGTCCCTCGAACTATTAGCGCCCTCACTACGTTACGGGCGCCAAACCCCGTCTCGGGACGTAAATAAGTAACTTTCACGCCTTGGATAACAATGTACTATTATGATTGCCAGCGTTTTATTGTTCAGTTTGGGCTTGGACCTTCTGCTAACAACAGATCCTGACCGATACTCAGTGTCGATTTCGTCACCGTTAAATTGGGTAGTTCCGACCACTGTCTGGTGAAGTCCGTATCCGTCTATTCCCCGCCCGATCCCATCCTTTCATCATCAGCCTATAAATGTTCCCACTGCTGGGACACAGGCCTCCTCTCTGTGAGAGGGAGTGGGCCGTAATCTACCACGCGGGCCCAGTGCGGAGGCCCAGCCCAGAGTAGATGTCACATGTCTTCGAATTTTTGGTTCTAGGACATGCCGGTTTCCTCACGATGTTTTCCTTCACCATTTCGAGAGCAGTGGTGTTGAAATAAATTACACAAAGTAATCCGCCTGACGGGGTTCGAACCCACGACCTACTACTCGTAAGTCGAGGCTGATACCACTGGGCCACCACTGCTCTTCCCATCCTTAAGGGCACTATATAGGCAGGTTTGGCGTTACAAGTCAGCAGATTGGGATGGGATGCGTTCTTTCTTCGCATGCTATCCTTGGCGGCCCACTTGCTTCTCTTCGGACGATCCATCTTTATGTGCTGACGCTGTGACGGATGTGTTACGCCAGGGGATGGAATACTATATTCCATTCTCAGACGTAGCAGTGTCCGGCGTTGCCCGAGCATAGTTCGGTGCCGAGTGTAACCGTGCTAACATGGCTAAACACAAGCCATACCTGGCATGAGTTGACGCTTGACTGCGCAAAGCAAATGATGTGACTCAGAAGAAGAGAGCCTTCAACAGGGCTGCCAAGTCCTGCAAAAAGGTGATGAGAAGGGCTCGATTCGACCATATTAGCAGAATCGGGAACAAACTTGCTTCATATCCGGCTGGAAGCAAAGCATTTTGGTCCCTGGTTATGGGTGGGTTCATATCTAACGGAACATCTGTCGCGGATCAGCGGTCGCGGAACGCCAGAACAGCCAAATGTATAGAAAAACACTTGACCGTTCACACTTGACGCACAAAGGTCAGTTAAGAACCCACCCTTAGTCTGTCGAATCAAACTTCTGTCGCCCCTCTCTACCACAACTGCTGACTTGCTGAGATCCGACGGGTCACTGGCTCATTCTGCTGAGGATAATGCAAACTTGTTTGCCTGCCTTTTTGCGGAATCGCGTCTGAACTCAGTTGGCGCGAAGCCCCCTCCTTATTCTGTGGGATGTGAGACGAGTATGCCGGATATTCGCATCCGTCAAAAGGAGGTCTGTAGGGTGCTGCGTTCCCTCGACGTGAATAAAGCCAGTGGCCCCGACGGAATCCCGGCGCCTGAATTGTCTCGGATCCTGACGCCCTAGTCCGGATTGCATTCTCTAGGCCGTCACGTGACTATTTTTTCGTATTCCAGCAGGCGTAGTATGGCGCCGTAGAAAGGGGTTTTGTCGACGGAAGAATAGACAAAATGACAGAACGTGGAAATAATTTTAGCGTTTTAAGCATGATAATGTAAAAAATATAGAAAATAAACGTTCTATTCTTCAATAGAGTACGAATGGTGTCATACTTGTGCAAAAAAACAGTCGATTTGTTTAGAAATAACGATGAAATAACTTTGTCTTTTCTTCGTAGAATAGAGATAGAATCGCCATGCTACGCGTGCTGACAGCAAACCCTGTCATTTCAAACAGCGAGTCCGCCATCTTGGGACCGCCAAATTGGATTTGAAATGACGTTTCTTAGCTAGTCATGTATTGTTTATCAGAACTCAGAGCGTGTGCAAAATTTCATCCTAATCGAAGACCACCGGGATTCCAAGATTTTCTTACAAACATAGTTACAAGTGAAGCTAATAGAAGCGTGTTAAAAATAAAGACAGCAGCAGCTTCTACGTATATTTCGCCGTAGGTTTCACGATCGATTGAGAGCATCCAATGAATGTGGAGGGCACGACTTGTGCCGTGAATTCACGGCGAGAATTCGCGGCGTGAATTCACGGCACTAATGCAGAGCCGCATTAAAGAAGTTTCAGCCACATCAGCCCAAAGCCATAGAATGGCTTTGGGCTGATGTGGCTGAAACTTCGTTAAACGGTCTGGGTCGCTGCGCGTGTTCCGTCCCCACGTCTCGCGGGCCATGGTGCGTGGACGCGGGCCCGTGTTTCCCGCGACGGATGGGCCCGTACGTACGGATCTCTGCAACGGTCCGTTGTACTCCGTTGCCAACGGAGTACTTTTAAAGGTGCCGGTTCGCGAGCGAGACCGCGACACGAGACAGCGACAGGAGACCGCGACACATGTCGCGCTCTCTTTTGCATAGGCGGCGGTTCGCGCCGCGACAGGGAGACCAAAACAAAAAATTATAAAAAAAAAACATTTAAAAATATAAATAATAGTGGCCCACCGGTATCGGGAACAGGGTCCAAGCTACGAGTCAGGGCTCCATTATTATTACGAGACAGGAGACTGCGACACTTGTCATTGCCTATGTTAAGTAGTGTCGCGGCCGCCTCTCGCGGTCTCCTGTCGCGGTCTCGCGCGCGAACCGGCACCCGCGGCCGTCAGCTTCCGCAGTTTCAGCCATAGAGTACATTTGAGGGGTATAGAGCCTTCACTTGACCTCAACGACAAGCGCCATCTGATGCCGAGAGAAAGAACTTGCGGTGCATGTGTGCGTCTTTAGATACATACATATTACACACCACACACACGTGCCGTACCCTAGAAAGGGATACCTAGCTATCCCTTTCTTTCTTCACTTTTATTGTTTAAAATAAAACACAAAATTGAGTATTACAATTTAACAGACAACAGCATAATTATATTGTAGTCTTTGGACAACAGATAATACTAGGTCACACTTCGATCAATATTAATCGAAGAGGTCACAGGAAATACGTAATGAAAAACTTCAGAGTCCAGAACAATGCACGGGCACTGCACGAGTAAAAAGAACATTATGAATTCAATCCAAAAAACATAGCCACTATTCAGGTCGTAAATGAAATTCACGGTTAAAACTTTGTAAACACATCAAACATAAAAATTATCGAGTTCGACACAAGACAAACCTACCAAAAACAACAATTTCGGACGGAATGGCCGACAAGGAAGTTCCGTAACAAATAGTTATTTATGATACTAGTGCGGTAAGTTGGTTTTTACAAACGAGTAGACGAATGTAAGCCCGAGACGAAGTCGAGGGCTTACCATACTCACGAGTTTGTAAATACCAATTTCTGCACGTGTGTCATACAATGTTTTTCAACAAATTTGCGAGATAACAGTCCATTATGTAATTAAACAAACTTTATTTAACAGTGGGAAAGTCGCAACAATTTTTGGAGTTTCTAATATGAAAATGGCGCGAATTTCAAATGGCGCCACTTGCACGTGGTGAAAGTTAGAACTACGTCTTTCGTCTCATTTACTCTTTAGTATTAAAGTGAGACAACGTATTGAGCAAAAGCGCTTCCAAGGAGGTTCGATCTCAATTTAAAAGATGTTAAAAAATCAACTGCAGGAATTTCGTGTGCGTACTCGGTATCAAAAACCAAGTACATTCCAAAAAAAATTTTTTTCGAGCATTTTTCTTTTGGCCTATTAATATGGCCAATAAAATAAGTCATTTGTAAGTATTTCGATAAATTGCCAGTCCAAACAAAGTCTGCAAAATGTGATGGGAAAGTTGGAATCAGCTGTGAACGCTAAACACGGGTGAACGACCTCAAAGTGCAATCAAATTCATTAACATGGTCAAAAAAAAAATGCTTGAAAATATTATTTTTTTTGAAAAAAATGCTCGAAAAAAACATTCTTTTCAGCAGGCGTAGCATGGCGCTGTAGAAAGGGGTTTTGTCGACGGAAGAATAGACAAAATGACAGAACGTGGAAATAATTTTAGCGTTTTAAGCATGGTAATGTAAAAAATATAGAAAATAAACGTTCTATTCTTCAATAGTGTACGAATGGTGTCATACTTGTGCAAGAAAACAGTCGGTTTGTTTAGAAATAACGATGAAATAACTTTGTCTTTTCTTCGTAGAATAGAGATAGAATCGCCATGCTACGCGTGCTGGAATGAACTTGGTTTTTGAAACCGAGTACGCACACGAAATTCCTGCAGTTGATTTTTTAACATCTTGTATATTGTAGTCTTTGGGTTCGATCAGTCAAGTTATTTATTCTCATAATGTGAAACTCTTTGGTGGAATTCTTATTTTTTTTTATAGAAATTAAAAAAAAAAACCGTAAAGAAAACGCACGGTGCTATACAACGGGGCATGCCGTAAAATAGGTACTTAGGTGAGAGTACCTATTTTACCGCACGTTCCGTTGTATGGTGCGTAATTTTTAACTTTCGAACAATGTATACAGGCTTTGTAAATGCATTTTTCGAGCAAATTTGTTGAAAACATTTTTTACAGTGCCAATATTTGACTTGAAATTGTAATTTGTAAACTACACACATCAAAAGTGTCTAGGGATCAACATATATTTTTGCAATAACTTTTCTCCTGATTGATATTAATTAAAACTTTCTTTAAGGATTCATCAAATAAAATGTTTTCGTTTGTCACAGTAACGATAAACCAAGTCACCTTTGCATTAATAAAGAAATTTGCCATTTTCCTAATAAAGGGATTTTTGACATTTGAACCACTAACACAAAAGTTCGAAAAAAAGACTGAAATAACAGTTTTCTTTAAAATTTTATTGGGTAACTTAAACAATTAATAATCCGTGTTTCTACCGCGAACACTAACAACACAAGAACATCGGTTTGGCATACTCAAAATGAGTTCATCCAAATCACGCTGTGGAATGGCCGCCCATGTTCGTTGCAACAACAAAAAAAGGTCTTCTTGCGACTGGATACCCTCCATATTCGGCAGAGCTCTTCTCTGTAGCATATCCCATGCATGCTCAATCGGATTCAAGTCTGGCGACTGAGCAGGCCAGGGCAGGACATTGATGTTAGCTGCGGCGAGAGTCTGTCTTACAACTCTTGCGGTGTGCGGTCGTGCATTATCATGCATTAACTGAAATAAGGGACCGATTTGCACTTGTAGAGGAACGATGACGTCTGATACAATCGTCTCAGCATACATTTGAGCGTTGAGGTTGCCTCTGATCCAAATCAACTCAGTTCTTCCGCCGATCCAAATACCCGCCCATACCATGATGGTTCCACCACTATAAGGATGGACTTCCTGGCAGGATTTTAATCGCTGTTGGCGTCCAGGGGTTCTCCAGTGTCGTATACGTCTTGTATCCGGTCTCATACCGAAACGAGACTCATCAGAAAAGCACACGAAACGCCATTGTTCTTCTGCCCAATTTCTGTGTTCAAGAGCCCATTGATATCGAATCCTACGATTGTGCATTGCTATAGGTGGTACCCGTAGCGGTCTTCGGGAATGAAGGTTCACTTCATGCAAGCGGTTTCTGACTGTTTGGTCGCTAATTAAGTTCCCTGAAGAGTGATGAAGCCTCACGGCTAACATCATGGCGGTTATTGTTGGAGCTCTTCGAGTTAAGATTTGAATGTATCGGTCTTGTCTCCGTGTGGTGCAGCGATACCGTCCTCCATGGCGCTCAGCCACGGTACCAGTGCTTCGGTAACGTGTCCAAAGTCGACTGATAACACTCTGACTTGTATTCAGAGCTAAAGCCACAGTACGTTGCCGGGAACCAGCTTCTATCATTCCCACGGCTCTGAGCATTTCTTCCCTGCTTAAATGACGTCGCCGCTCCATAATAACGTTGGTTTTAATCAGTAGTAGGGAAACAGTAGCACTAATAATGTCTTCAATGCGTTGTATGTTTTTATAGGGAAAATATTGACAGCTGATTTTCATCTTTTACTCGAATTTGATTCACAGTTCCTGATTCAAATTATGAAATGCACCAAAAAGGATCCATATAAATTTATAAAATCATAAATTTATTACAAAGCCACATCTCAATCTCAAGAAATCCGCATAAAAATGCTTGATCCCTAGACACTTTTGATGTGTGTATGTTATTTTACAGTAAATCTAAAATTTTAAAAGATGTTTTAATTACCGCTCAGTTTATTTGTTCGAGAGCAAGAAATAAAAATTATTACAATGAATATGTCAATTTACTTTGACTTAATGTTTCAATGCGTGCGTGAAATGAAACGTATCATTCTTTTAATGGCGGAAACACACGTGTATGTCGTGGCGTGGCGTGACGCGCCAGAAGCATATCGGTTTCATACATTTAATATGGTTAGGGACATATTTGCATGTCGTGTCGTGTCGCAACGCGTTCTGTCGTGGCGCCGACTGCTCGCCAACGATTGCGCCAGAGCGGTGGTGGGGGTTATGTATGGCGCGACACGACACAACAGGAAAATGTTTCTATAGTGGCGCGTGTCTCGTGGCGCGAACAATTAGCGGCCACTTTCTAATTTACAGCAAAATGGCTGACGATCTAATAGAACTTGTACGTCAACGAAAAGTTATTTATGACTCAAAGTGTAAAGAGTACAAGGATCATTTATTTATTATTTTATTTATTAGTACTGATGAAATTTCTCTTCTTCACTCTCCAATTCTTTAACAAGACGATGAAATTCACCTTTGTCTTGTCTCCCTCTGTCTGTAGAGTGAACCCAGTATCTTCTTTTTTATTTTTTCGTTCGAAGTTTCATGGCTAAGAGAAATTGAAGGTCTTCATAAAAATCACTATCCGAATCAGAAGAAAACACAATGCACCTACTTATGTTTGAACGCTGCAAAGGTTTGGTAAGTACCGTTCAGAAATAACGCCAGAGTCCGCCACGACACGACACGTAAATGTGCACACTCACCGTCACGGCAGTAAGCATCACGCCACGCCACCACACGTACAGCTTGGCCCTCAGAACAATAGCTTGGCCAGAACGTCTTGAAACGGAACTAATCTTTTTATTTGCTGACAACGTTTTAAAATATTTGATGTAAACAAAGACGCAGGTTTGTTAGATTTATTATTTTGCCATAAAACTAACGTAATAAGTGAAAATAAATAAAATAAAATCATTCAAAGTGCTGGTAGCGAGAGCACAGTGGCGACTTCCGGTTTTCTACTGTTTTTTGCCAAGCTGTAAGTATACAGAAATTGAGACAGTCATGCCATCTAAAGTCTGGAGTTGGAACTATAGCCCAGAACACTGATTAAAATAAAATAGCGGTTTTATTTTAATCAAAGCCAGAACAAAATGCAAACGTATTGAACGAAAGGACCCTGGTTTCAGCCCTCAGCCCTGCCCTACTGAGCCTTACTGAGTAGTAATATAATACTTACAGAAGATAAATTATTTTATTTTTTGTTAGCCCACGCGTTGAAATCATTTTAAATGATACCTACGTAAAAGAATACCTTTAATTCAACGAAATTTATTTTCAAAATCAATGAAAACAACAATTGATTTTTGAAGTTTGTGACGCATTTATAGCACAGATTATTATTTATTACAAGCTGGCCGGCAAACTTCGTACCGTCTCAGAATCATTTTTTTTAGCCAAATCGGTCCAGCCATTCTCGAGTTTTAGGCTGCGTTTCCACTGAGGCGGAGCAGAGCAGAGCGCGCGAGCGGAGAGAAATGGGGATGGCAACTCAAAGCTATTCGTAGATGTCGCTGCGATCTTTGTCCCATATTCTGGGTTCGTAATCACCCGCTAACTCATTGACATCAACTTTGCCATCATTAGGTATTTCAAAACCATAGAAGTTGCATCTATTTTTTTTTTTCTTGTTTGTTTGTTTGTCGTTCCGGTTGGACTTTTGCAACTCAATTTTGAGGCACTTCCCGATAAGCTAGCAGGCTGAAATTTTGCACACGCTCTGAGTTCTGATGACAATGCATGACTAGCTAATTTAATTTAATTTATTTATTTGAATCAGACATAGTCCATAATACAATT
Source organism: Agrotis exclamationis (assembly GCA_950005045.1). NCBI lineage: Eukaryota > Metazoa > Arthropoda > Insecta > Lepidoptera > Noctuidae > Agrotis > Agrotis exclamationis. The sequence goes on along the minus strand of OX465436.1, from coordinate 8,863,587 downwards.
TTAAAATAAACACGAATAAATAAACAATAAAATTAGAAATAATAATTTTACAATACAAAACTAATAACATACAATAATTAATTAATTCATAAAATGTCATTAAATCAATAAAATTAGAAATAAATAATCATACAAATCACAAACCAAAAACATACAATAAATAATTAATTCATAAAATGCCATTAATATAAATTGAAATAATATAAACAATACAAATGTACACTAACACTATTTCATGGATGAGGCACGCCTTGCATGCTGTTTTGTCCAGTACTCCATGAACCAACAGTCAGTGTCCATTCTCCCCGCTATGAGTTGCAAGAAACTGTTGGGACTGCCCCGCACCCGGCGCATCAGGGACGCTATTCTCTTGCGATGTATTGCTGTAAAGCCATCCACTTGTGCGTCTGCAAACATGCCTGATGCGCTACAAGCGCGTGGCAGTCCCATCAGCATCCTGAACGCGTTATTATATTGGACACGCAAGGCATTATAAGTCTTCTGCGTATGCTTCACCCATAGGCTGCATGTATAAAAAGACTGACAGTACGCTTGAAATAGGGTTATTTTCACCTGTGCAGTGCAGCGCGCAAACCTACGAGCCAGCATATTAGCTCTGACTGATAATGCCCTGCGTTCCCTCTCTACATCAACATCATCTGTGAGGGACTCTGTGACCCAGTGGCCCAGGTACTAGAACTGCGACACTCTTAAGAGCGCTACCGCTTAGTGAAATTTGCGGAACGGTGTCATAGCTCTTTGTACCGGATTTGAACACCATCATCTCGCTCTTGCTCGTATTGTACCTGAGTCCATGGGTCTCCGCATAGCACTCACACACCTTTATTAGGCGCCTGAGGGCACTGATCGATGGGCTCAGCAGCACCATATCATCGGCGTAGCTGATATTGTTAACAAAAACCCCATCAATCGAACAGCCTACCCCAGTACTGCTGAGCTCACGTACCAGTCGATCCATGTATAAATTAAAGAGCTTAGGTGAAGTCAGGCCCCCTTGCCTTACTCCACACTCCAGCCTATACCTGTCCGATAGCGACCCCGCCCACCTGCAATTGTTATCCTGATTGCCATACCAATATTTGAGAAGCGATGTGAGCTCGTCGGGAAGCTCAGTCTCACTTGGTCACTTGATAACTTCTGCCACAGCTTGTCATACACAACGAGGTCGAACGCCCTTGATAAATCTAAGAAACATGCATTGACAGGCGTGTTAGATCAGGCGTGATCAGATCTATTGTAATTTTTATTTTTAGGGCTGTGTTAATTTTGTGTTTACTTGTAGTTTGTAGTTTAGAGTAGTGATTTATTATTTTCATTTTTTTATGATCATGTGGTGTTTACCTTTAAGTAATTGTCCTATTATCTTTTCTTTCGGAAGATGGTGGCAAAAAAGTCAATGTCTTCCGAAAGAAAAGTTATTATGTACATACCTAGGTTATTTTATCCTTTTTACCCGACTGCGCGCCGCAAAGGAGGGTAATGTGTTTATCAGTCTATGTATGTATGTAAGTATGTATGTATGTATGTTTGTTTCTATGTGGCGTTCTAGAGACCAAATGCGTAGGCCGATTTTGATCATTCTTACGTCAATCGATTTGTCTTAACCTTGCGAGTGTCACTAAAGACATGACAGTCAATGATATTATAAGTCATAGATATGTTATACACGTACAAAACAACAGAAAAAAGCGTACCGCGCAGAGAGGCAGCACACATACACACTTTTTATTTACACACATTACATTTCACTACAAGTAAAAAGGATAGCTTGATAAAACCAATATGAAAAAAAGTGACAGCTAGATGGTGACGCTCTCTCTTTTATCTCACTCGCACTCTTTCTTTTACGACGCCTTATTATAGAAACGTAATGTTTTATTTGTGAAAATATTAAGATAAATAATATATTTACGAATGATAAGTGATTCTTTGACTTTTAGAAGTCTTGCTTGTATAATTTGTACAATATCTTTTACTTTTGACTCACTCCGTAGTACGTGAAGTGCATCCGTTGTCGCTGGCAACGTCGGACTGAGGTCAAGGTTTGTGAATCAACCACATTTGAGCGCGTCTGTTTTTGAGCGCGTATAACGTATCTACACCTTTTTTACCTATAATATCATTGATGACAGTAATCAAAATTCACCACAGCGACAACCAGACGCCATATTGTCAAAATGAAAAAAATAAAAGTCGATGAACTATGTCAAGTGGGGTGTCGTTGAATAGGTATTTTAAAATCATCTTTAGGTTTCTTTTATCATTTTTCATTTTAAGTAATAGTTTAGGATATATAACGATTTAAAGTTGTTTAACAAAACAATCATTCTCGCTAATTTTCTTACTTATTGATTTAAGTTTTTATTTCAAGTATAAATGATATACAAACAAAAAAACAGTGAACAATGAATCGTAACTAAAAAGTATAAAATAAAAAAAAATAATTTAAAGAAAAACAAAAAACCCGACTGCGTAGAAACTAATTTTAAAAGATACGTGAAAAAATTAACTTAAATAAAAACTAAAAAGAAAGAAACAAGCCCAACAGAACAGCAGGAAGAATCAGAACAGAACGACTCACAGTCGGGGCCCATTCAAATTTTACCAATCAAATCTTCCCAAAGGGCCCCGACTGTGAGTCGTTCTGTTCTGATTCTTCCTGCTGTTCTGTTGGGCTTGTTTCTTTCTTTTTAGTTTTTATTTAAGTTAATTTTTTCACGTATCTTTTAAAATTAGTTTCTACGCAGTCGGGTTTTTTGTTTTTCTTTAAATTTTTTTTTTTATTTGAGGTGGCTTTTGAAGTCGGTTACTTTTGTTTTTTTAAGTTTTTCTCGATCAATTTAGTATACAAGTCAACATGAAACTCGCTATGCCTGCCTGGTCGGATTCGAACCCACCTGCTTATAAGACGGTGCCTATACCACTACTGGTGGCCAACCATGACAGTAGTTCCACTGACGTCCGTTTCAACCGCGCGGCCATGACGTTTTTTTTAAATAAAAACTATCCCAAGTTTTTGTAAAAAAATGTAAAAGTCGATTCCCAAAAACCATGAATTTGTCAAAGCAATGGTTAAAAAGTTATAAGGGTTTGAACGTGGCCGCGCCATCGAAACGCGGCGAACCGCGCGGCCATGGAGATCTTTAAAACTAAGCGTCGCAGAGAGCAGAGACCTGAAATTTTGGGAAATAGTAGACTGATTTTGTAAAAAAATTGTAAAAATATAGAAAAAAATCCTGTGTTTATATTTTAGGAGCTGTAAGGCTAAAACCTCATGGCCGCGCCATTGAAACGGTGTCAAAAACGTTATCGCCGATATCTCGCTGAAAAAACATCGCAGACGTCTGAAGTTTTTTGTAAAACACAGATTTGATTTTGTCGAAACTAGTAAAAATACAACAAAAAATCCTAGGTTTATATTTCAGGAGCTATAAGACTAAAACCTCATGGCCGCGCCATCGAAACGTTGAAAATTTAGTTTTTCGCCAAAATCTCGTTGAAAAAGCATCGCAGAGGGCTGAAGTTTTTTGTAAAACCTTGATTTAAAATTGTCAAAACTAGCAAAAATACAACAAAAAATCCTAGGTTTATATTTCAGGAGATGTTGAACAAAATCTTCAATGCGTCTTGAATATGTCGATTAGGGTGACCACGGATTATTATTTACAGAGACTTTCCACCGTTTTTTTTATTAGAAATGAAATCTCAAGAATTCGGTGAACAATAAGGAGCAATAAGATGGCTATTTCTTTAAAAAATGCGTAAATTAGAGATTGTTTGCTTACATTAAGACAAAAAATTCTTTAAAAATCACTTAAATCATAGATTGTTCGTATACCTACACTAAGATATGCATTTTTTATTATTTCGTAACAGTAAGTTTATTTCTTGTTAATACGACCTTGTGGCCAAAGACTTTCTGTAAACTTAACAAAAAAAAATTAAATTACTTATATTAAAACTTTAAAATGAGGTAATTTGGTTATTTTGGTTAGGTACAGTTTATTCTCATTATGTAATTTTTAAAATTCCCCTGTTGTTTAATATCTTAATCGTCATCGATTAAACTGTATGCTAAATTATGTATCGTCATAACCTGAAACCGACCTAAAGGGGTATGACAAGATTCGGCCCGATTCATGTTGTGTCATAAAATTTAATGATGTGAATTTCTAAATAATAATAGATAATTAGTATCATAACACAATAAAACAAATAATAATAAGAGAATAATATGCAAAAAATCATGAATTTAATTAATTATTTAAAAGTTTCTATTACGTTAACATTAAAGTTTAAAAAAATGTAACCAACTTCTAAAAAAAAAACAACCACTAAAAAGGGTAAAATAACCTACCAAATAACTTTTCTTTCGGAAGTCGGTGGCTTTGCTTTTGTATTTCGTTGATTTTTTTTGCCACCGACTATTTATATTTATACAGTTATTTGGTTGGTTATTTTACCCTTTTTAGTGGTTGTTTTTTTTAGAAGTCGGTTACATTTTTAAAAAAAAACTTTTATTTTACCCTTTTTAGTTTAAATATTTAACCCAAATTCTTGTCAAATACATAATTTTCTTACATATGCACTAGAATTTTATTATCCTTAGCACCGGTTATAGGGGTGCTAAGACAGGAAACCTCCACGTGCGCCCGTGGACTGGAGTTCCCTCTCGGATACGTCCGGGGGGAAGACCAGTTTTTCGGGCCGGTGCACCCTGGGATGCGGGCAAAAACTCTCCTTAGGCACTGTGTGCCTAAGGGGTTGCTTTGCCCGTATGCAAATAGCCTGTCGGGTGGACGCTCCAACGCGTGTCCCTCTGAACAGCAGAGGGCACAGCGGCGGAGCGGGCTTGCGGACGGTGAGTAATGGGTATGCTCGCCGTCCGACCAAGGACCAAGCCCGGGTCGGTGGCGCGTCGTGTTTCACGCGTCACCGACGGGGCCCCTTATGGGGCCAAATGCCTGCCGGGGTCGCGGATTTTTCTTAATCCAGGATACCGTGGCCCCGGAACGTAAAGGGCATCTGACGGAACACGGGTGGATTTTAGTCAGTAAGAGTCTGACAGTCCCTCCCACCCCACCCAGGGCGGGAGGACTCATTTGATGATTTTGCCACCCAAATAAAAAAAAAAAAAGCACCGGTTATAACATCGCCCATGTACACATTAAGCAAGAACACCAAAATAAATGATTTTTTTATGGGACCAAATGGCAGGTATACTGCATCATGATTGATGCTTACTCATGTTTTACAATAAATAATATTCTATTCTATTCTATTCGAACAATAACCCATATGGGTCATTAGTATAAATGAATTAAGTCCAAATACAAGATAGCTGCTATAAACCGTTGAAGAGTTCCCTGAACTGTTCTTCGTCTTCATCATCAGAACCCTAATGACAGTTGCAACCCATCTAGGTGTAAAGTTCTCATCAATATAAATGAATTAAGTCCAAACACAAGGTAGCTACTGCAAACCGTTGAGGAATTCCCTGAACTGTCCTTCGTCTTCGTCATCAGACCCCTAATAACAGTTACAACTCATCTAGGTGTAAAGTTCTTATCAATACAAATTAATCAAGCTCAAACACAAGATAGCTGCTGTGAATCCTTGAGGAGTTCCCTCGACTGTCTCTCGGCTCCATCATCAGATATACTCCAGGGCCTCAAGTCTGTTAATTTTATTTAACTCACATGCTATTGATATTGAATTGAGATTCAATCACGACTCCATTACGATTAGAACAAAATTGGTATTCTGCAAAAACTAGTATGTAATCTCAATAGAGTCGTAATGGAGTCGTAGTGTAAGTGTAATTAACTCACAGTTGAACAGTATTTTTTTAAAATAATTTTTCGTAGAGTGACTTGTAAAATCCTAAGATTATCTATTGTTGCTCAATCGTACAACAATAGCGAAATTGACACCGAGTGTCCATTGACATAAACGTCAAATAAGAGTAGAATACCGATAAAGTCCACAATCGATTTACAATTGTAACACGATTGAAGAGCAGACTAGCAAATATTCTGATAGCAGTTCAATGGAATGTCACTGGAAAACCATTGGTCTTAAATTAGTAACAGAATACCAAATGTAGTTAAAACTGCTACTGAGATCCAATTGATAATCAATTGAGCCATTCTTAAATTAGCAGACTTGGGCCCCAGACCTTTATTAAATTGTAGTGCTTTGAAATACTTAATGAAAAAAAAAAATACTAAATCAGTCGACGCCTACTCCTTACTGTTAAGGAGTTGTACCTTCCATCATCAGCTCAGCTACATGAGATGATGATTACTATACGCAAGTACTTAAATTACTTCATAATATTTGTGAAAAACGATGTGTGAGCCAGGGCCGCGCCGAGCCCTGGCAGCGCCTGTGTGCAAATTCTTTGTGGCGCCTCTTTTTTCGGTCGCGTTTAGACATTTTTTTTTATTGAAAAAGTATATTTTCTCCAGTTTTATTTAATAGTAATTGTTGATCGCAGACACCCCACCCCTATTATTTTAAATATTTTTCCTAATATTATTTGATGTTATTAACTTAATACATGTATATTTTTTTAACGTTGCCCCACACTTTATCATGGGTGCATTTATAATCATTGAAATTCACATACACAAACTTACTTGCAGATCAAAATTTTTGTTCCGTGCGGGAATCAAACCCGTGACACGCAGCGCAGCAGCCGATCGCTCGCTCTATTGATCATCAGCGATCCAGCCACTATACTACGCCAACCGTGTTGGCTATATTAAATGTTGCTCGTATAATTTTATAAAGGATAACAGCTTTATTACTATTGTATTTAAAACGCAGAAAGAACGGTTAGCGAAGTGGCTGAGCGATTGGACTGATGCGCAGCGTGTCGTGGGTTCGAATCCCGCACGGAACAATTAATATTCGTATGACCTACAAATCGTTATTTCTGTTCTGGGTGTCTGTGTTTGTGAGTTTCTATATTTGTAAACGCACCCACGACATAAGAAAAATTCCTACGTTTTAATTTAATAAAAAATAATCGTCAGAGCTTTTGTAACGTATTATATAGGAAATTACATAAAATGTACATACCCCTGCTTAAAGCATTATTTTTATCACTTTTACCAAGCTTTTACCAGTTTTTTTAGGGCCGTAAAATATTGAATTATTTTAGAAGTATTTTTATCCCATTCTTCCTCTAGTCTTTTTTTCCTCAACAAATTCTGGTACCCGATATTTTTTTTCTTGTTCACTACCACTCATCATGAAAACACATTAAAAATCCGTAACACACACTTAATATTATTGTCATAACTTAAACTTATTTTTAATATTATATAAAGCACGGGACGTTCATTCAATGCGCACCTAGCACCCACTTTGAATGAAATATTTAAAATTGTTTATTTATACTTATTCTCTCGCCTCCGCTGTCTCCGGGTCGCATCCTATTCCTTTAATATAAACTCATGATCCACGGCTCGGCTTTATCTATGTATTGACTGCGGCGCTTCTTTTGATTTTAAAACGCAGACGCAGCGCTTGAAGTTCGTGTAAACTCATACCCCAAATATAAACAGTGGGTCAATTCAAATAGTGCTTGTGTCTTGGGAGACTTGTATCTACTTACTTATCGATACTGAGGTTTTATGTATACTTATTATATGAAAAAAATAATTTCATTAATGGGCTTTGGCGTCTCCTCCGGCGCCCCTATAACCCTGGCGCCTGTGTGCGCCGCACACATCGCACACAGGGGCGGCGCGGCCCTGGTGTGAGCCTATAAAATTTGAGGGTTGCCCTCGTTTTCTCCAGGATCCAATCATCAGATATTGAAATGGTGACAATGGGACCACACGGGAAGCACCAGCTTTCAAATAAAAAAAAAAATCATGAAAATCGGTTCACCCAGTCGCAAGTTATGAGGTAACAAACATAAAAAAAAATACAGTCGAATTGATAACCTCCTCCTTTTTTTGAAGTCGGTTAAAAAGTAAAAAGGTTTATGGGCCGAGGCTTCAATGGAAGCTTGGCAATATCTTTTTTAATTTAATAATTACTTGTAAAAGAAGTTTACACTTTAATGTAAACGAACAATCTCTAATTTACGTGATTTTTAAAGAAATAGCCATATTATTGCTCCTCATTGTTCACCGAATTGTTGAGATTTCATTTGTAATAAAACAAGAGCGAGTCGGACTCGCCCATAAAGGGTTCCGTAGCAGCAAGTAATAACATACTATAAAAGTTCTTGTAGTTGGTTCCAACTTTGAAAGGTTTACGATTTATGACGTATTAAAAAAAAAAACTTGAGAGGTGTCAAGGCACGTCGAAAATCGCTATGAACCTGTTAAAAAGGTTCAAGCGATTTTCGACCCTCCACCCCACACTACCCCACTCCACTCCGCTCCACTTCGCTCCACTCCGCTCTACTCCACTCCGCTCCGCTCCACTCCCTTCCACTCCACTCCGCTCCACTCCACTCTACTCCGCTCCACTCCACTCCACTCCGCTCCACTCCACTCCACTGCACTCCACTCCACTCCACTGCACTCCACTACCTATTATAGCTGTAAAAATGAAGTTGACAAACTTACATTTGCAGTTGTTCTCCGATACATTTTGTTTAGGAAAATGTTATCCCAGTACGTTTTATAAGTTGGTCAACTATTACTCGTAAACTTGTAAAGCCCACTTAGTCATGATAATTTTCTTTTAAACTTCGTTATATATACTACTATTGTAAATTTTTTCACACCCCCAAACATAACCGTTTAGCTGGTAGAGGGGGGGGACACTCGAGTAGGGCAAAAATTAGCACTTTAAAGCTTAATATTTCACAAACGAATCTTTTTATCAAAAAATTGTTGATGGAAACTACCAATATTTTTTAAAGGCCTATTTAATGATACCCCACACTAAGGGGTACGCGAGAAAAAAAAAAAACATCCCCGCTTTACGTGTACAGGAGGTACCCTAAAAAAAAATATTTTACGAGATTTTATTTTACCACTTTTTTGACGCAACAAATCCGTATATTTACACCAAATTACAGCTTTCTAGTGCTGGGCGTCTCTGAGCTAAGCTGCGGACAGACGGACGGACGGACGGACGGACGGACATGGCGAAACTATAAGGGTTCCTTGTTGACTACGGAACCCTAAAAAGGTGGAAAGTCTCTGTAAATAATAATCCGTGGTTACCCTAATCGACATATTCAAGACGCATTGAGGGTTTTGTTCAACAGCTCCTGAAATATAAACCTAGGATTTTTTTTTGCATTTTTGGTAGTTTTGACAATTTTAAATCTAGGTTTTACAAAAAACTTCAGACCTCTGCGATGCTTTTTCAGCGAGATATTGGCGAAAAACAAAATTTCCAATGTTTCGATGGCGCGGCCATGAGGTTTTAGTCTTATAGCTCCTGAAATATAAACCTAGGATTTTTTGTTGTATTTTTACTAGTTTCGACAAAATCAAATCTGTGTTTTACAAAAAACTTCAGACGTCTGCGATGTTTTTTCAGCGAGATATCGGCGATAACGTTTTTGACACCGTTTCAATGGCGCGGCCATGAGGTTTTAGCCTTACAGCTCCTAAAATATAAACACAGCATTTTTTTCTATATTCTTACAAATTTTTTACAAAATCAATCTACTATTTCCCAAAATTTCAGGTCTCTGCGACGCTTAGTTTTAAAGATCTCCATGGCCGCGCGGTTCGCCGCGTTTCGATGGCGCGGCCATGTTCAAACCCTTATAACTTTTTAACCATTGCTTTGACTTGGGAATCGACTTTTACATTTTTTTACAAAAATTTGGGATGGTTTTTTTTAAAAAAAAACGTCATGGCCGCGCGGTTGAAACGGACGTTTCCACTGTGGGAAAGGGACGGCAATACAAGTCGTCTAGCGCCATCTCGTTCCCACGGTGGAACTACTCACGCTTTAGTCTTGGCAGGTCACCCGTTCTGAGAAGTGTACTTTTTACCTATAATAATTATATGTTTGCGCGGTTATGGTTTAGATGACTTGGTTTCTTGTGTTTTAAATAAAACAGCTGTTTCTGTTTGAGCGAGCACCAATATTTATGTATTTATTGAATTAATGTAAGCGACATTCATAAAAAATAATTAAGTACCTACTTGTGTAATTCTTAGATAATATATTATATAATAAAACCGTTAAGGATGGAAGAGTTATCCCATTAGGATTAGCAGGAAGCATTATTAAATTGACCTTCTAATAAAAATTAAATGAAAAAAAATCTTATTTTCTAAGTAGCACAGATAACAAACCTAATACGATTTGCAAGCTTCTGCATGAAAACATCTTGATAGGATAGTTAAAATACCAAATGATTGATCACTTTTGAAGGGCTGACCCTTATCATAGTGTCTTGGTTTTTAATTATTAATTGTCAACCATGAAACTAGTTTTTGAACCTACCAGCAATTAAGAAATTAGACATTTTTCAAACTCTTAGCAAGTACATCACTATGATAAGACAAATAACTACTTTTATGTGAATAGCCGTGATAAAAATATGAATTTACATGTTCAGAACGTAATTCAGAAATGGGTTTGGCTACACTCATATCATTTGGATATTCTCCAAGTAAAAACAGAGCTCCTTCTCTTATAATATGTTCTTTTCTCAATCTGAAACGACTGTAGAATGAGTCAATATTATTTTTTGGTCTGGAGTGGCAATAGTAATCACGAAGTGCTTCTTCCGAGCCACGGTCAGGCACTCGCAGATCACCCATCTCATTACACACCATACTTGAAAAATTTGCTCGAGATTCTTTTCGGGTTGTGCTTTCTTTGTTAATGTATTTGCTATATTCACTTAATAACATAGATAGAGACAGCAGTGAATTCATATCATCATAAACATCATTCTCTAAATCATAGTCAGGTGATATAATTTCATCAGCATTTGTTAATCTGTAATTATTCCATTTAGTTCCAGGTATTGGATTATTCTTGTAAAAATTCTTCCTGTGCTGCAGTAGCATTGGATGTTCATCATCATCAACATCACCAGCTTCCAGTGCCTTTACAGTTTCTCCCAAATTTGACAAAACTATATTTTCAGGTCTAGGAATAAAATTGCCATCAATGACGGTATTCGGAGACATAGCCGGACTGTAACAGATATCCTTGTATTGCAAAACATCAATTGCTTCTAACAGTCTCTTGAAAATGACTGGAATATTCATTATTCTATAATGACTGCTTAGAAACGGAGAGAATGTATATGTATCACTGCTATGTATTACTCGGTTGATGTTTAAAAATCTACTTTCAACTAATGCCAGCAATGCTCTATAAGATGCATAAATATTCGGCAGTACAATTTCGGGTGGTAATAAGTTTACCACATCAGCATAGAATGAACACAAATTAATGCCAATTCCTCTAGTAGTAATTGGCAATACCAACACTGCAGGCATTTTGCTAAATTCTTGTATCACTTTTACTATCTAAAAAGCGGTAAAAAGTAAAAAATAAATCCGCAAAGCACGACCACAGACCACAGAACAAACTCCTCCTCCTCCTGACTTCCTGAGTCTGTGTCCTGAGTCCCCTGAGTCGTATGTCTATGGTCCTCTGGTCCTCCTCCACACCATAGACATATAATCCTATGGACTGGGAAATACCTACACCAAAAACGTGTATACCTACAAGTTCGCCGGGCACATAAAATGGCGGCCAATGCTAGGGTTGTGCCAATCAAGAAACATAGTGTTACTGTAACGAGTATGGATACTAGTATCCCTAGTCTTGTAAACTGATTTGGCGAGAGGGGAAAGTACTCACTCTTGAGATCCTTCTGTACGATCTACTTTTTCAATAAAACACCCATGTAACTTCTTCATAAACTGTATTCTACATATTAAAATATATACGCTATCAAATAAATCACTCACAATACTTTTACATGTTTTTTCCTAATTCAATGCTATCCCAATGACCAAAACATTCCCCAGATTTTTTCTCAGTTTGACAATTCACTCTTTCAAGTATAAATCAAAACTAGAACAGACCATAAATCTTTGTCATAGAGTTTATTTCCAGCCAGTCACAAGCAACATGAAATTCCCAAAAAACTAATTCCCCAACATCCCCTCTGAATTTTATGTTTATATCAATCAGAACAACATACTGAAAACAAACTTATAACTAACTCCCATCAACTCATTTAAAACCCAACTTAATTAAACCCACCCATCTTAACTAAAAACTACAAGTACTACAACCAAACTTTTGAATTAATTAATCTAAACACCTTACATAACTAACTTACAACAAAATTTCAAAATAATTCCCAAACAGCCTTATCTCCTAATTAAACTTCAAACACAATACATAACTCTTCACATTAAAGAATGTCCTTCAATTATCACTCACTAAGCATTGTCTCAATCTCAAGAACTTTGTTCTGTCCAGTGGTTTAGTTAAAATATCAGCCAAATTATTTTTAGTAGGACAGTAATTAATTTCCAACAAATTTTTATCTATCTTCTCCTTAATAAAATGATATTTAACATCAATGTGTTTGCTCCTTCTATTTAAAATTCCATTCTTAATCAAAACAATAGCAGATTGATTGTCAACAAACAACTGTGTTTTCGGCAATTTATTAGTCAATTCGTAGATCAGAGACTGAATGTATAGCAGATCTTTTATACATTCGGCTGCAGAGATGTATTCAGCCTCAGTACTCGAAAGAGCAGTGACTGACTGCTTGCGTGAACACCAATGAATTGGACCACCACCATAAAATATTACAAAGCCAGTCGTACTTTTTCTAGTGTCTGGGTCACCTGCGAAGTCTGCATCACAGTAAGCTTTTAAACTTGAATCGTTCCCACGAACATACTGTATGCCACTACTAATTGAGTTTTTAATATATCTAAAAATACTTTTAACATTTCCAAAATCATTCATATTCGGATTTTCCTGATGTCTACTGCAATAACCTACATGAAACGATAAATCCAATCTTGTTTTATTAACTAAATATAATAAAGAACCAATTAATTGTCGATATTTATGTAGATCATCAACTCCACCTTTCGAGTGTCTGGGTCACCTGCGAAGTCTGCATCACAGTAAGCTTTTAAACTTGAATCGTTCCCACGAACATACTGTATGCCACTACTAATTGAGTTTTTAATATATCTAAAAATACTTTTAACATTTCCAAAATCATTCATATTCGGATTTTCCTGATGTCTACTGCAATAACCTACATGAAATGATAAATCCAATCTTGTTTTATTAACTAAATATAATAAAGAACCAATTAATTGTCGATATTTATGTACATCATCAACTCCACCTTTCCCCTCAAACTAACTCCCATCAACTCATTTAAAACCCAACTTAATTAAACCCACCCATCTTAACTAAAAACTACAAGTACTACAACCAAACTTTTGAATTAATTAATCTAAACACCTTACATAACTAACTTACAACAAAATTTCAAAATAATTCCCAAACAGCCTTATCTCCTATTGAAACAGAAACATGGGATGGTTACAAATATTTTATAACTTTTTTGGATGACTATACACAAACATAAAATTCAGAGGGGATGTTGGGGAATTAGTTTTTTGGGAATTTCATGTTGCTTGTGACTGGCTGGAAATAAACTCTATGACAAAGATTTATGGTCTGTTCTAGTTTTGATTTATATTTGAAAGAGTGAATTGTCAAACTGAGAAAAAATCTGGGGAATGTTTTGGTCATTGGGATAGCATTGAATTAGGAAAAACATGTAAAAGTATTGTGAGTGATTTATTTGATACCAAGTATATATTTTTATATGAAGTAATACAGTTTATGAAGAAGTTCATGGGTTTTTTATTGAAAAGTAGATCATACAGAAGGATCTCAAAGTGAGTAGTTTACCTCTCGCCGAAATCAGTTTACAAGACATAACCTCTTGTAAACTGATTTGGCGAGAGGGGAAAGTACTCACTCTTGAGATCCTTCTGTACGATCTACTTTTTCAATAAAACACCCATGTAACTTCTTCATAAACTGTATTCTACATATTAAAATATATACGCTATCAAATAAATCACTCACAATACTTTTACATGTTTTTTCCTAATTCAATGCTATCCCAATGACCAAAACATTCCCCAGATTTTTCTCAGTTTGACAATTCACTCTTTCAAATATAAATCAAAACTAGAACAGACCATAAATCTTTGTCATAGAGTTTATTTCCAGCCAGTCACAAGCAACATGAAATTCCCAAAAAACTAATTCCCCAAGGGTGCGTTTAAGTTGATTATCCAGGTTAAAATTTATACTGACTAAACGTCAAACACCCCGTTCAAGCACACCGCGAGGTGAAAAATTAAACTGACTAAAATTTAATCTGCCCCGTTCACGGTCGTCCGGTGGTATAAGTTTTCGCCTGACTAGGATAAATTTTAGCGACCTTTTTACCTCGCTAAATTTTATCCTGCTGTCAGATTGACATTGATTGACATTGGGTTTTGTTGTTAATGCTCAATTCGCGCCGTAAAAACAAATATTTTTATTTTAGAGAGTACCTAATTCATCGTCTCGGTGAATATTGTTTGTGGATCATGGATATAATTAATATTACACCGGCAAATTGATTTTTTATGTTCCGGTTCATTTTTTACTGTGTAATAATATCGAGATCACAAGTTAAATCCTAATTTTACGGAGATTACAATATAATATTCGGACTGTTAAGTTGAATTGAATTGTTATTTGTTTGATAAACTGAGCTGTCAATTGAATTTGACAACTAACATTGACAGAAACCTATGACTCCGTTCAGCGAACACTCACTAGTTTAATTTTTATCCGACGAAAATTTCGCCGGCGTACTTAAACGCACCCCAGCACCTAGTACTTTTAGGATTACATAATTGTTACGTACCAGCCTTGGCGGGAAAGGACTGAACGTAATTTCTGCGATTCGCAGAGAACAAATTCAATGACACCCAAATGTGTCGACCGCCGTTAATGAACAATATATCGATACACACTTACCGTCTTTTAGCGCTGAGAAGCTCCAGAGTCCGATGTCCTTTCGGTTATGTATGTATGAGTGGGGTGAGTAATCATGTTTAGTTATGCATGTACAATGTGAACCGAATAACAGCGCCCGACCAGCCGGGCACGTGGTGTCGTGCCTCAGCCAAGCAACGCAAGCATCCAGGAATCCTGATCTCCAACAGGGACGCACTGGCACACGAAGTTCACTCGAAGCACTCAACAATGGGGATGGCAACTCAAAGCTATTCGTAGATGTCGCTGCGATCGTTGTCCCATATGTCAGATTACTGTATAGTTTGTACAAAAAACAAACACGTATTTTGTTATAAAAATTGAGTTTATTTTAAAAAATAAATATGGAAAATTATTCGTCAATGCAAGTGCATACACTAAAACAAGAACTAAGAGCGCGGTGCATCTACAAGAGGAAAAAAAAGTGATTTAGTTGAGAGGCTAGAAATTTGATTCTACTACATTAAACACACATTTACTTGTAGTTAGGATTTAAAATTGTATATTTTAAGTAGGTATTACATGTGCTAGCCTCTACAAAGAATATAGTACTGCTTCTGACATTCTATATTGAGAAAAATGTCATCAAGTTTTGTGTTTTTAATACAAACTTACGGAAAATATTGTAGGTACAGAGTTCTCATGTAACCTAATAACATCAAGAGTTCTGTTAAAACATTTTTCTTCAAAGTGAAGTGAACATATAAGCCAGTCTTTACTTCAAGGACTGATATTTTCGGCTCCGATAGAGTCCAACCACTTTTACTTCAATCTTTCATTTTTGAGAAACCTATAAATGATTAGTATTTTTGTATCAATCATATCATTTGGTAACAGTTTCAGTGTAACGAAGGACTAGTACCGGGAACTATTACAGCAACGGTACAACACTATTATTATTGTAAACAAACGAACGAAAATAAGAAATGAAAAATATTGTCTGTAGGACGGAAATAAACCCAAATATTAATGCTCTAATCATCAAACACGATCACTTAGCGATTTCATTACCGAAATTTTTCTATTTCATGTAGTTTTGCATGAAAACCTGTTACTAACCTGTGCAAATTCAATTCAGGCTGATTTTTCTTTTTTCTGGCACGACAAGACACAATGGAACATCCAGGCATGTTGATTTACTGTTTCTTAATGGCAACACGCACTTTTAAAAGAAAACACTCCGTAATTTACTCAAAAATCTAAATTCAACAAAAAGTAAACAACTGTTTGACAGCAGAACTACCACGAAACTTGGCACATAAAATGGCGAAACGGGCACGTTTCTGTAACTGTGACTGGCAAATGTCCCAACAAAATATTCCATTTTGAGCAACAACAGAAATATTGTTGTCTCTTTTATCAAATAAGATTACTGCATTAGAAAGAAAGAGACAAACCAATATTTCACTCTCTTTCTCGTATTTGACTCATATTTGTATTTAATAAGCAAAATGTATGTATAGAACATCGGGGCGCCTCCCTATAATTTTATCTCAATGCGAGTTCTATACTTTTTCTCTATCTACGTCACCGACTTACCGTCAGTTTGACAGGTTTTTTTTTTGGGCGGGAAACTCAAAAAAGGCGGTTTCTTTAAAAAAAACTCTCCGAAATTTCAATTAAATTAATTAGAATTTATTGATACTTTTTGCGAAAAGTTAATAATAAAGACACTATTTGGATGGATGGTGATGAAGATGAGGGTCCAGATGGACAGAGAGCGGCTAAGCGGCTGCTACTGGATCCTGAGCAGCAACAACAGCGGCAGAGACAGGAAAGTAATTTTGCTCCTTTTTTCAAACCAAATTATATAAGGCAATACCCAGAGCATGCAGTAAATACTGAATTTAAAGTATATGTAGAATCCCTGGACAAAAATGAAAGATTTGGAAATAAAAGTCCAATCTATCTCAATCATATATTTACAACAGAAATAAAGGGTGTGGTGACCCTGCAAAGAGTCAATGCAACCAAGATTGTTGTAGTATTTAAACTGGCCAATACTGCCAACAACTTCATGGCGAACTCTGCGTTTTTGGCCAAATATAATTTAAAGGCATTTATACCAGCGGCTCACATTGAAAAAACAGGAGTGATAAGATTTGTTCCGACTAACATCTCAACAAAGGAACTGTACTCAAAACTTTCATCTCACTCTGAAATCATCGCTGTTCGTCGTTTCTCGAAGAAAGTGGGAACACAACGAGTTCCTCTACAGACTGTTAGCTTGACTTTTCTCTCCAATAATCTACCTGAAAATGTACAATACGATCTTTTCTCATATAGGGTTTTTGATTATATTCCGCCTCTGCAGCAATGTTACCGGTGTTTTAAGTTTAATCATTCAGCAAAAGTATGTAATGGTAAGCAACGTTGTAGTTGCTGCGCCGGAGAACATCTTTATACGGAATGCGATAAGAGTACTGAGCTTTGCTGCGCCAACTGCAGGGGGCCACATTTGGCCATTTCAAGATCTTGTCCTATCAAAATTCAAAAAATGTTAGAAAAAAGAAATAAAATTACCTATTCTAGTGTCGTTGATACCAAAAAATATGAACAAAGCTTTCCAACAATATCCGAAAGTGTAAATAAAAAACAACGTGTTGTAAATAAAAATTCCACTAAAGCTACATTAATTAATAATGAAAATGTACAAAATGTAAATAAAACTATACAAAACTTAAATGATAAAATTACTCCTAATAATAATAAGGTTCCTGTAGTTCCTACTGCACAGGCTCCTCAAGTTAATTTAAGAGACCAATTATTAAATAATTCAGATTTAAACTCAGCAATTATTCGTACTATTCTTGAAATTAGTAATAAGGGTGATGAGACTCCAATTAATAGCAAAACAGTTGGCGACATGCTACTTAAAAACCTTACTTAAACTTATGGATATAAATTACACCTCATCACAGTCGCAATTACGCCTAGCACAGTTTAATATACAAAGTGCATATAATAAAAAACCCTTACTAATAAATTTCTTAAAACATGAAAATATTGACATTTGTCTCTTAAATGAGACATGGTTTAAAGATAATAGAACATTTAATATTCCTGGATACAATTTACATTATCGTAATGCAAGCAATAACCATGGAGGCGTAGCAATATTAATCCGCCCTTTTTTAAAATATAAACAGTTGGATATTCAGTTTTATGAAGATTTACAAAGTATAGCTATATTGTTAACCACAAGTCATGGTCTTCTTTCTGTTTTATGTGTGTATTCCCCACCTACAAGTGGACATATTAGAATGAACAGATTACGAAACTTAATCAATGCATTGCCTCCTCCTGTTTTCATCAGTGGTGATTTTAATGCACATCATATAGCGTTTGGATGTGTTGCCACAAAAGGACGTGGACAGCAACTTTATGACATAATTGATGACTCTAATTTATGCATACTTAATGATGGTAGTTATACAACTCTTCAATATCCAAATCGTAATCCGTCTGCTATAGATGTTACTTTTGTCAGTCCCTGTATTGCACCACTTTGCGATTGGTCAGTTTATGACGATAACATGGGTAGTTATCATTTTCCAACAATTACTTCTATATCACTATGTGTTGATAAATACAAAATAAACCCTCCTACAGAAAAGTATTTGTATAATAAAACTGACTGGGAACAGTATAGTGAGCTATCCAAAGACTATTTTAGTAATGTAAATGTGGATCATGAAGACCCTTTACAAACATATAATATTTTCTGTGATAAACTTAAATCTTTAAAAGATGCATGTATTCCTAAGTTTGTTCGAACATCTAATTACAAAAGTAAACTTCCAGTACCATGGTGGAACGATAAATGCAAACAGAGTGTTATCAATTCTTATGAAGCACTAAAATACTATAGGAAAAATCCCAGTATTGAAAATTTTGTTAATTACAAGAGGTTAGATGCTATGAAAAAGAGGACAATTGCTGAGGAAAAGAAAAATGGATGGAATAGTTTGTGTAATAGTTTCAATAGGACAACTCCCATTAGCAAAATTTGGAATCAAATTAAAATGTTTAAACATAGTAGAAAGGTTAATAATAGGTCTTATTCGGATACATTCATTGATGCCTTTTTAGATAAATTGTCAGATAAAGGCTTAGAAGTCCCCAACTTAGAAACTTATTTTAATATTAATAACGATAATGAAAATACGAAATTTATCTTAGAAAAGTTTTCATTCCAGGAATTTTCTGCTTCTTTGAATTCACGAAAAAATACAACACCTGGTCTAGATGGTTTTCCTTACATTTTAATAAAAAAGCTTCATCTCTCAATTCAAAAACTTTTTTTAGACATTCTTAACAATCTATGGATTAATCAGATTATTCCAGAGTCATGGAAAACACAATGTGTGATACCAGTTTTAAAGGCAGATAAGCCTCCAGATAACGCAAATTCCTACCGACCTATTTCACTGTCATCCTGTCTAGGTAAATTACTAGAAAATATGATAAAAACTCGACTTGATTGGTTTGTTGAGCACAATGGCATAATACCAAATGTACAATATGGCTTCAGACGAGGGCGAAGTTGTGCAGACAGCTTTGTATCACTTGCCTCAGATCTGAAATATGCAAAAAATAATAAAAATAATGTGATATGCACTTTTCTAGATGTACAAGGGGCATTTGATAGCGTGCAACCAGCCATTTTAGTTAAAATTCTATCACAACTTGGCATTCCCGGACTCTTATGTAAATGGATATTTAACTTTTTAAACAACAGAACTTTATATGTTAGACATAATAATATTATCTATGGACCTAGATCTGCATCAAAAGGCACAATGCAAGGCGCAGTATTGTCCCCTCTATTGTATAGCCTTTACTGTAGTGAAATTTGTAAATATGTAAATAATCCTAATGTAAATATTCTTCAATTTGCTGATGATCTTGTTTTATATTGTACAAATAGAAATATTGACCAAGCTGCATGTACTTTAAATGATTCTCTAAAGAAATTACAAATATATTACAATACATTGGACCTCAAAATCAATACAAGTAAAAGTAGAGTTGTGATTTTTGGCCAGGAATCACCTAACACAATTATAAATTTTAACAATGAACCTATTCCACAAACAGACAAACATAAATTTTTAGGTATAGTTTTAGATAAGAAACTCTCTTTTGAATATCATTTAAAGTACATTTCTGAAAATTCTTTAAAAAGTCTTAATATTCTTCGTTGCTTAGCTGGAGTTTCTTGGGGTGCAGACCCTAAGACTCTTACAATTTTGTATAAATCAATTGTACGTAGTCACTTTGATTACAGTTGCCTTGTATATATTAATATCAACAGTAAGTTTGTAAATAGATTAGATATTATACAAAATAAGGGTCTTAGGATAATATCAGGTGCTATGTGTACTACACCCATTAGAGCCATGGAAATAGAAACAAAAATAATACCACTATCACTTCGCAGATTGCTTTTAGCCCAACGCTTTTGTTTAAAATTAATATGCTGTAAAAATCAAACAGTAATGAACAAAATTTTGCCTTACCATTTTCAGTACAGTGTTCCTGAGATAACTGGTGAGAATCTTCTTCACCACCAATATCCAGAACTGTCCCAAATCCTCCTACAAATAAAAAGTAAATATAATAAAACATTTTCTGATTCTTTATGGCCATACTATTCAACACAATTTCTTATTTTATTTAATGTACCAAAATTGATTAACGCCTCTGTTTGCTCCAATCAAGATCTTCTACAGTTTTTGGACCACAATAGGGAATATTATAAAATATATACTGATGGTAGTAAAGGAGACTCTCATGTGCGAAGTGCCATTTATGATTCTCAAATTAAATTTGTACAAAGTTTTGTTTTAGACACTAGTTGTAGTATATTTACTGCAGAGGCATATGCAGTTTTAGAAGCCCTTAGGTATATTGATACTATAGACAAATGTACATATTTTTTAATCCTTACAGATTCTCTTAGTTTAATTAATAGTTTAAAAGGATTCAACTTTAAATTTAAATCCAATTATCTACTATTTAAAATTAAAGTTTTATTAAATAATCTTAGGTATAGAGGAAAAGAAGTATTTTTTATGTGGATACCTTCTCATAAAGGCATAAGTGGGAATGAAATTGCTGATAAAGCTGCATATAAGGGTATAAATTCTTTAGAT
Source organism: Agrotis exclamationis (assembly GCA_950005045.1). Taxonomy (NCBI): domain Eukaryota; kingdom Metazoa; phylum Arthropoda; class Insecta; order Lepidoptera; family Noctuidae; genus Agrotis; species Agrotis exclamationis. The sequence goes on along the minus strand of OX465436.1, from coordinate 8,842,345 downwards.
GTAAGTACTGTCGTTAAAATCCTTATCACTGATTGTTATCCTGAAATTAATGAAGATATAAATGAAATATGGAGAATTTTTTGGAAAAAAATATCAAGAAGATAAAGGAAAGTGGTATGGAAGTATTCAAACGGATTTACCCAGTAAACCCTGGTATTATCAGTTGAAGACAGCAAGTCGAGACTTCATAACAACAATCAATAGACTCCGGTTTGGGCATAACACCACACCCGCACATTTGAGTAGATTCAACATAATTGACGATCAGACATGCACTGCCTGCCACAAGTTTCCTGGAACCCTAGAACACATTATTTTTAGCTGTGAAGATTATAACCTCCAACGACTAATTCTTGCAAGCGAGCTCTTTGAAATAACCAGTGTTGCCGGCAGCAAGTTTCAATTTATTCCGATTCCTCATCTCAAAAGTTCCGATAAGTTCCGCCCGAGTAAAATAAAAAAACGATAATAAAACACACCTTTTATTTTTTTTTATCATTATACATTAATTCTTTACAACCATCAATTTAGTCCAGACGATCTGAGAAGAAAAATGCTCTAAAAACATTTGTGTTATGTAGGTATGTCATGTCTATGGCCTCGGCAGCTCCCTTTACCTGTCCCGAAGAGGCGAAAACAACCAAAAAAAAATGTCTACAGCTTGGCAAAAACAGTAGAAAACCGGAAGTTGCCACTGTCTTCTCGCTACCAGCACTTTGAATGATTTTATTTTATTTATTTTCACTTATTACGTTAGTTTTATGGCACAATAATAAATCGAACAAACATGCGTCTTTGTTTACATCAAATATCAAATATTTTAAAACGTTGTCAGCAAATAAAAAGATTAGTTCCGTTTCAAGACGTTCTGGCCAAGCTGTATGGCCTCGGATAATAATGTCAAAATACTACCGATAAAATCGCGGCGATTTAAGGTGAATGCTCCAGGGTAGCACGCGAAATTCAAAATTTATTGGGTTTTTTGCAATTTGCAGGCCAGTGCTAGGTTGTATGTTGATTAAAATATTGATCGCGGCTGTAAGACGTACGTAGTTACAGAATTATAATCAACAAAATCATCAATACAACGCTCTAAGTTCATAAAGCTTCAGGAATGACTTTTTATGTTATTTTTTTTTGTTCCTGAAGCTTTATGAACTTGGAGGGTTGTATTGGTGATTTTGATGATAATAATTCTGTAACTACATACGTCTTACAGTCGCGATCAATATTTTAATCAACATACAACCTAGCACTGGCCTGCAAATTGCAAAAAACCCAAGAAATTTTGAATTTCGCGGGCTACCCTGGAGCATTCACCTTAACACGCGCGATTATTCTTTTTCGTGCGAAACAGTCAGAAGTGCGTATCTCATATATTCTGTGGTATCGCTACTTACGATTGGTCGAAACGGAAATAAAATAGGTACCGCGCGCGTTAAATCGCCGCGATTTTATCGCCAGTCTGCAGTTTGCATCGTGAATCTAGCGCAGATCATTTTGTATAATCAGATCAACGATTTACGTGTACTTGTAGTAATATTCAGTATTTATTTATTACAACATTTTACAATATTTTTTACAAATAAGTGTATTAAAATGATACCTTAGAGTATGTAGTAGACTACAGACCAGCGTAACGTAACACCAAACCATTGATATGCACCAAACCAGAAAAAACAAACGGCAACATTGATTTCTAGGGGTACACTCTTCTTTATTATTATATCTATGGGTGTACTCCAACAAAGTATTTTACATCTATGTAGGGATAGACATGTAGTTATGTGAACAACGAAAATAACTTTAACTAATCCTGTCAGTCGAGTTTATTTTATATATTATTTTAAGCAAAGGAAACTGAGTCCATACAGCCAAGTCTACGACAAATATGATGATGGGTAACAATTGTAATAAAATTATGACAATGTCATTCCAATGTCGCTTTTTGTTGGTTGGTTTGTGCCAAAGTTCCGAAAAGTTCCGCCAAAGCGGAGGTTCCGCAAAAGTTCCACCAAGGGCTTCAAAGTTCCGAATTCGGAACAAAAGTTCCGCGCCGGCAACGCTGGAAATAACAGAAGAAATGTCAACAAATGTCGAATCCCGCCCGCCGCCATCGTGTTGCTACAAAAAAAAGATTGCTATATGCCGCTATACAAATATATCAAAAACACTATTGGAAAAATATAAATAAGAAGATATGAAGATACGCCAAAAGAAGACTTAGCAAACATAAAATATGAGCGAAACATAATAATAAAGATTTGGCATAAAGGCCTCGAAGCCATGCCAAAAACATTAAAAAAAAAAAAAAATCAGTTTGACAGTTGCGGCCAGCGGGCTTACTCGCTAATTTTGACAGATAAAAGTGATCAACACTGAAGCGAGCTCACTGCTCAGTGACCAACCGAACATTCCGGTGTTTTGGTATTCAGTAACGCTTCTATGTCACGTGATCGTTCAGTGAATAACTAAAACTAGCGGTGCTTATCGACTTGAAATTGTTCTTGCACTAGTTATTACCCGACTTTAAGGAAGTTAGGGAATACGAAATGTCAGTTTTGACAGTTGAAAGTTGGAAACTATACTCGGTGATCATCATTCTCAACTGTCATTAGAGATAGTGGTGGTTAATATATCATAAAGCAAAATAAAGCACCGTGCTTAATACACATAACATAAAGCAAATGCTATCGTGGCTCTCACAAGTTGCTATTTGCTTATTGCTTTTACATCGAACTCTCTGTCTCTGTCCGTCGCGCGAAAAGCAACAAACAATGAATAAGCATTAAGCAGGGGCCGGGTGGGGCGGGCCGGGCTGTCGTCGCATGCTAGCGATTCCGGTCGGTTGTGTGCGTAATCGTTATAAGCACCGCGGACGATTTTGGCTCTCATAAACATACCTACGCTATTTTGATTCGTGTTTTATAGTGTTAAACTAAACAGTGACAGTGATAGGAAACGCAATATATGTATATTGACTATCTATAATTTTCGACCTTATTGACATTTTTAATTTGGTTTGTTTTTTCTCACATTCTCGTTCGCTAACATTGCTCCTTCATTAAAGTCAGGTGTTTGCATAAATGTCAATAAGGTCGAAAATCGCTTGAAGTTGTTTTTTTAACTTGCTATCGTTAAGCAATTGAAAAAACAGGTTCAAGCGATTTTCGACCTTATTGACATTTTTAATTTGGTTTGTTTTTTCTCACATTCTCGTTCGCTAACATTGCTCCTTCATTAAAATCAGGTGTTTGCATAAATGTCAATAAGGTCGAAAATCGCTTGAAGCTGTTTTTTTGACTTGCTGTCGCTCAGCAATTAAAAAAACAGGTTCAAACGATTTTCGACCTTATTGACATTTAAAATTTGGTTTGTTTTTCTCACATTCTCGTTCGCTAACATTGATCCTTCATTAAATCCGGTGTTTGCATAAATGACAATAAGGTCGAAAATCGCTTGAACCTGTTTTTTAAATTGCTTAACGATAGCAAGTTAAAAAAACAGATTTAAGCCATTTTCGACCTTATTGACATTTAAAATTTGGTTTGTTTTTTCTCACATTCTCGTTTGCTAACATTGCTCCTTCATTAAAATCAGGTGTTTGCATAAATGCTGCTTCGTGCTTTTTTAGTGTAAATAAATTCAGTATTATGACACGAAATATTGATATTATAATCTTGATGAAGGAAAGTTCATTGTATTTTTGACGGTTCTGTTTTATCGTAATTCATAAACGCGATGTAATATTCTTTTATAGCATGCTGCCACTCACCGCGCTTGCTTTAAGTCACTTGACTTAAAGCAAGCGCGGTGAGTGGCAGCATGCTTTGCCTACGCGTTTAAAAAAGCATGCTTTAATAAAGCATACAAAAAAGCGCGTTTAAAATATAAAGCATTAAGCATTAAGCAAGTGATTGCCTTAAAGCAACTTTGAACACCACTAATTAGAGATAGCGAAAGCCCGCAGGCATAGACATACCCGCAGGTTACCTTCCCCTTCCCCCAGTCAGAGATGCCAGAACGTCCCAAAAGGGACGATTTTTGTCCGTTTAGACATCTTTACGTCCCTTCGATGTCCGTTCATATATTCAGTCCCTTTTCCGTCCCTTTTCGAATAGCCAACTTTAATAATTTACTATAAAAATGCGTATCAAATGCAAATAACAAAACGCAGTAAAAAAAATTCAAAAATGCTTAAAACGAAACTTGCGGCGTGTGATGCAACTTCAGACCACTGCTGGCGAATATCGCCAGCCATCCTTTTTTCACGCGCAGTGATCACATAACGCTTGCCTGTACGTTCCACGCACACAACAATCACAATCATTCGGTTATTCAGCTGAGTTCATTAAGTACGAATTCTACTATGCTCGGCGGTCATCATCATCAGCCGAAAGACGTCCACTGCTGAACATAGGTGGTGTTTAGTTTGAAATTGAGTTTTCGTTTTGCGAGTTTCTATAAATAAAAATATTTTATGATAATACTGTTTTAACAGTAGTTTTAGTGGACAAAAGACACTGACGAAGACACGAAGCGAATAACTTGCTTGCTTTAAGTAGGTAGTAGTGATGTTGCGAATATTTACATTCGCAAATACTCGCATGTTCGTTGATATTCGCATAAAACGATGCGAATGTTTGCGAATATTTTTGAAAAACTATTTTTAAATTTACTACTATGATTTGAATATGGAAACTATTATGTAACGGAATAGTCTTGAAGTAGACAACTAAATTGAAATAGTTCTGACGAACCCTAAGCTAATGTCATCTGTCAATGTTGACAAAACGCAAAATAAACAATGGATAACGGTGTTATGAACTGTCAATTGCGGATGACATTACATTCGACGGTGTAATGGTTAGTCCAATTTTATTAAAATATTAAGAGAATCGCAAATAAAATGATAAAATTCCTTTTTATCGTGATAAAATCGTCAAATGTATCCTACCACCCAGTTATATAAAACAATCTACTACATAATTATGCATTTATGAAAAAAAAGACCTTGACATGTCTATTCATATTTAAAAAATATAATCAACCTTATCTATGTCAAATACGTTTTATTACACTAAATGTATTTTTATGCTTAGCAAATTGTATGTGTAACTAAGAATAATCTTTGGTTTTTTTTATTCCCTATTTTTTCAAAAAAAAACAAGATAAAATTTTGATTGCCCTGTTGGTCCATCTGTCCAGGTCGAGCAGTCTTATTGGGTTTCCTTTAAGATTGTTTTAGTAACAGTAAACGGCGCTGGATTTTATGCTCATTTGATGGCAATAGGCTCGCCCCATATCACATGGTATGTAGAAACATTACTCGCAGAATTTGGGTATACAATTAGGTACACCTCTTCCTAACCCTTCAAGAATAACAGGTGCGACGTTGCATCAATTTCTTTTTTAGAAAAAAAAAAAAATATTTAAAATTATTTTTATAGGTAAGTTCTTTGTCCATGCCTATTCCGGTGAAGTGTATAAAAAAAATCTAGCTCTAGCTAAACTTGTTGAATAAATTGTATGTGTTGAATGAATGAAGTTACATTCATTCAACTTTATCGACTTGGCCAATGTTCGGTTTAAATATGTCTGACATGAAATGTCATACCTATCTATCATTTTGCGTGCGTTTTATTTGAAAGTCAATATTCGCATTCGCATTCGCGAATATTAAAATTGAATATTCGCATCCGCATTCGCATTCGTGAATGTCAAAAATCAGACATTCGCAACATCACTAGTAGGTAGTGTACGTATCGAGCCATTCTTCTTCGTGGTCTACTGAACATCTTACATTTTTTATTTGTTTGCCCTAAAAATATAACAGTACTCACGCCCATTTAGGTATACTTTTTTCTCATTCAATCGTAACATTTTAATATTTTTCCAGCCGTCCTTTTTGCCCAAAAATCGTCCCATTTCAGGTAGTGAATCGTCCGAAAGTCGATGCAGGTACTGGCAACACTGCCCCCAGTTTATTTACAAATGTAACTAAGGTTTGATGGTAAAATTCTTTGGGCAATTCGTTCGGGATCTCGTAATGTCATTTGCAAAATATTCATAATTATAATTAAGTTTCAAATAAAATAGGATTTACGTTACTAAACACGTTCCTATTCACTGGTGTTTATTTCGGGCTATTCACAGAGTACTTTTATTACGGGATATTCTAACCTTTAACTCGTCATATAAAGTTACACAACTATTGAAGGAAATGATTCACAAGTGGTGGCACCGGTTTGTCCGTAAAAGGACCAAACCAATTCCTGAAGACACAGCAGTTCTTTGGAAACAACGGCTCAGTATAGCATATGGCTTGTTAGCTTGGAATGCTTTTGGTTTTGTGGTTTACAATGTTTACAAGGGAAAGGCGGACTGGGCTCATTATTATGGTATAAAATCAGACGAGGAGCACTCTACTCCACCAGGTAATTGCTGAAAATACGAATGTGTCTAGCTTTTGCTAAAAATATAAAATTTCAAAGAAAATTTAATTTGAATTGTGTGTTCAATGTGATTGTGGGATTTTATGAGTAAACGCCTGATAGGTAACCCTTTGTTTAGTAAATATAGCTCACATCTTTATATATCTAGCTCTATAACCCTATTACCTATTTATCTCTTTCAAAATCCTATGTAGTCTGTTACAGATTACAAAGACGACCCACTGACCAGAATTTGATAGTATGTATAAGGGTAATTCAATAGATAAAACAAATAGATCATTCATCTTTTGTGTATTTCAGGTGAAGCATGGGCGCATACATTAGGTATTAAAAATGCAAAAGTTTACAGAATAGCTGGTTTAAAAAAAGTTGATGAGTATGATATTGTTGATGGGCAAGGAGTAAGAACAGATCAACCAATTAATAGTCATGATAGTGAAAATTTAAATGAATAAGTAGGATTACATTATGTAGGTAGCATTTGAAATATTTCTGTAAATAAATAAAAAGCTATAAAAAAATAGAATATTATATTATTTATGATAAGGCACCAATTAATTAGTTTTAAGCAATTTCATTTTAAAATTCTTTCTTCAACAGTCAAATTAAATTAACAAATTGTAAATCTTATCCTAGTTAAATAGTAACAAATATATTTAGCTTAATCTTACTTTTACTCTAGTTATTATATAACTGTTTAGGATATTGTTTTATAAGATCACAGTACATCAAGGCGAGCTTATACAACATTAACAATTGGAGTGAGCATGGTATGTTATGGCGTGTCGCCTCCTTTCGATTTCTTGCAAGAGGGCAGATCTGTAACACAAAAAATTAACAATTAAAATGTGAATCTCAGTGATACTGGCTAGTAGAAACCTCTAGAGCTAATAAGATTATGTGAATGGGTGGATTCAGAGCAATGCTTTGCTTCGTTAACTACTAGAGGGACTAACTTAACCCAAACTGTACATGATTGCAGTTACTCTCTATTTGAAGAGATTATTTTGGGCACCCAATTATTAATACTTTTTGAATTATCATTGATTCATTTATACCAATAACTTTGAATGGTAGAAATTATAACTCTTGCTCAAAGTATGGCCTGGCAGTTTTCCAGTTGCTGTATAGACAATACTGTGTGGATTACTTTTTCAATAAACAAGTCTAACCACCTTCAAAAACCACCACAAAAATGGCCTCAGCTTCATAAGATCTGCTATGCTATTTTCACAATGCTGATTTTCAACTTTATGCTTTAGGGCAGCCTTTCCCAAAGAGGGCGATAACGCCCCCTTGTGGGCGCTGCAGGCCTAAAGGGGGGGGCGGTAAGAGACCAAGAAAAAAATGGGGGCATTGTGTAGAGGCTTGGGGGGCGATTTGTAATTCTAGCTAGGATGACTCTTAGACACCGACTCGAGTGTCGGCTACAACTTGTTTAAGAGATTGTTAAAACTCGGTTCGATATTTCTCTCTGCATAGTTTTTTTGTTTTTCAAAAGTTGCCCCACACTAGGAATTTCTTCCTGTATCGTGGGTACGTTAACAAACATAGAAACACACATACACAAACACCCAGACCCGAAACAATTATTTGTAGATCATACAGTAAAAATATTAGTTCCATGCGGGGCGAACCCGCGACACCCTGCGCAGCAGCCGATCGCTCAGCCACTGCGCCTATCGTGTCGTCAGAAGTTCATGTATTTGTCCTGTTTTATTCAATAAATAGAAGAAAAATCATGTCAATCGGTCTTCGCTCCGTTTCGAAATAAAAGTACTTATCAAAGAAACAAATAAAAAGGCAATAGACACACTTTGCATTTTAATAGTTAGATAGATTAGATAATAGACCGCGGGCAATCATGTTTTAACAAGTATAGCTCACAATTAATTAATTAGATTTGAAGAGTGGTTTTTAAGTAGCTGAAAAAAATGGGGGCGCTAAAAATTAATTTATTCTCAAAGTGGGCAGTAGACAAAATAAGTTTGGGAACCTCTGCTCTAGAGTTTAAAGACCGTAGCTTCAGCGCTACCTCGGCGCTGAATCTTATCGAGAATATCAGTGCAGATAACTGTATGACAGTGAGTATTCTAAGGCTTAATTCGACGGACGGCGCAGTTTACACTACGCATTTCATAAGCACAGCACTGTACCCGTTATTATGTTTCATTGATATGCTTGACCAAGTTCAGTGCTGACCGTCTGTCAAGCTCTCCTCACTGTACTGCTCTCCTCGTCCTTGAAGTTGGTTATCATTATTCTTAAGCATAAAGCTGCTGGGACAGAGGCCTCTTTTTTCTGCGAGGAAAATTATCATTGTCAATATTCTAAAAACGTGACGAACAGTATGTTTCTCAGGCTACCATAAAGCATCACCATAAGATATTGTTTGTACATTTAATTAATTTCCTACCTATATCGCTCATACTTCATAACGATAAGCTGTAACTCTTGTTTGTAAAGCCGCGTCAGCATATCGGAATAGCAGTCCAGCTCACTCAGCCTGAACATGTTCCAGCGTAATTTATGGTCAAGTTCTTGATCAGCTGTAAAAAAAAATAGGATTCATTTAGGTAAACTGCAATGTGAAAGGAGACAAGTTCATAACCTACTTTTTTGTTGCTTATTGTTATGCTTAAAGTTTATTACACATTCAAACAATTCTCAAACATTTCTAAACAATATTAAAAAAGCCAAGAGCGAGTCGGACTCGCCCATGAAGGGTTCCGTAGCAGCAAGTATCATCATAATATAAAAGTTCTTGTAGTTCTTTGATCAGAATAAATTACGGTTTACGATTTATGACTTAATAAAAAAAAACTAATTACTTGATCTCGTTCAAACCAATTTGCGCTGGAAGTTTGCAGGGTAATGTACAGACGCGCACAGTATATTTTTTGCCCAAAAATTCGGACATGCCTTTTTTATTATCTTATATCTTAGGACTTGCAATTATAAATGCGAGACGAGAACTCCCGATTGCCTATCCGTCATAAAAGACAGAAAATTAGTACTTGAAAAAAATTTCTATGGTTTCCAGAAAAACCATAGAAACAATTGTAGCTCAAAAGTTTGATATCTTTTTAAGACTTTACTGATGATATTGAATAGTGATTTAAAGACTTTACGATGCAAAAAAAATCAGGCTTTATTTGTTCAAGTTAACAGAGTTATGGCTGATTTTGTAAATGAATGATTTCTTTTTTTCATCGCCATATTATTACGTATAAGGATTTGTAACTAGAACTGAAATGTTCTTTTTATTTACACTTATGACCTTACAAACAAAGGAATCCTTATTAAGCAGGATATGGGAATTATTGTAATTCAAACTTTTTTGATTAGGGTTATCACCTCGTAAATTAATTAAACATAATATTTGAAATTATTTTTTAATGTTAGTAAGATTATACAAGAAGACATTTTTATCACATTCTATTTTTTTTTTTAGTGTTAGGTGACATTCAAAAATTACCAAAGAAAACTTTAGAAGCTTCTAAGTTCGAGATCCTTCAATATTTGGATCTGATTTTTATTTCATGGATTCATTCACTTTTTTCTAACAATTCTGTAGAAAAATAGAATCCAAATAATTGAAAATAAGACCACAAAAAAATAAAATAAAAAAAAACATTAATCTATATATATAAAAGAAAGTCGTGTTAGTTACACTATTTATAACTCAAGAACGGCTGAACCGATTTGGCTGAAAATTGGTAGGGAGGTAGCTAAGAACCAGGAGAAACATATAGGATACTTTTTACCTTTTTTTATTTTGTTTTATTTTTTCCCGTTTCCGTGGGACGTGACATAAAACGTGGTATAATAAAACGCACCTGACATGGAATGCCAACAAAACGAAAATCAAAACATCAATTGACCAATCGATGTGTTTGTATTGAGATTCTAAGCTTATTGTGCCGATATTATCATAATTATCAATGCCATGCAGCCACCAAGAAGATCAAATTTTTATCCTGTTTCCGTGAGACGTGACATAAAACGTATAAGAACACGAAGAAACGAATAAGGGATCTGAAAAAGTACTAGGAAAACATGAAGAAGAAGAAGAATGTTCATGCCACCCAGCGCCCACCGGTCTTCAATGCTAAAAAAGTATTTCGGTGAATACTGAATACCCAAAAAATGTACTAGAACTGCATGCAATACAACCATACGACTAAAAAACGCCTGGGTGTCACCACTGCGACTGCGAGGATCGTCCGGAGGACACGGTGGAGCATACGGTGCAGGACTGCCCCGCTTGGGCAGAGCAGCGCCGTGTCCTCACGATGGCGATAGGCGGAGACCTCTCGCGCCTGGCATTGGTCGAGGCCATGCTGCGGGGCGAGACGGAGTGGGAAGCGGTCGCCTCCTTCTGCGAAGCTGTGATGCTATGGAAGGCTTCTCCTTCCATCGCACCGCGTGAGGGAGAGGACAGCGTCCTCCCTCCATCCCAGCCGCAGTGGTACTACACACTGCAGCCTACGGTGACGGACGTCACCAGACGATCTCCAGCCACCGTAGGCTCGGGCATGCGGGAGGCGAGTAATGGGTGACTCGCTGTCCGACCTTGGACTATGCCCGGGTCGACGGCGCGTTGTGTTCCACGCGCGCCTCACAGAGTGTCAGCATTATGACGGGGCCCCCCTTTAGAAGGTCAAAGCCTGCTGGCGTCGCGGGACTTACCTACGATTTACCGTGACCCCGGAACGTAAAGGGCTATTGAAGGACACCGTGGATTTTAGTCAGTACGAGTCTAACAGTCCCTCCCGCTCTGCCCTGGGTGGGAGGACTCACTTGATGATTTTACCATGATAAAAAAAATGACAGTTGCATTTAGCCACCAACTATCTAATTGAATTAAAACTCCTTGGATATGCCTGGCTTACCACCGCACAATTTACGAATGAACGTTGGCTTCGTAGTCATCATGCTTCGAAACATAAACCAACCAAAACTGTGCAACAGAACGCGTCATTGATGTTCGACTAGATTTTTTAGAATTATATTTGATATCCTAATAAATAATCGAAAATCTGCTGATCTATTGCCTCTAAGGCGGAACAAAGTTCGCCGGGGTCAGCTAGTTGTAAATAAATCTCTGAAAGCTCGTTTAAAAAATATATAAATCAATCAGTATTATGTGTCTTAAGATTATTTTTTATCAGAAAAAACAAGAAGATAATTCGTGAAAAAGTTATGGGGGATTTACAATTTTGTCATAAAAAATAATTAAGTGTTTTTAGGGTTCCGTAGTCAACAAGGAACCCTTATAGTTTCGCCATGTCCGTCCGTCCGTCCGTCCGTCTGTCCGCAGCTTAGCTCAGAGACGCCCAGCACTAGAAAGCTGTAATTTGGTGTAAATATACGGATTTGTTGCGTCAAAAAAGTGGTAAAATAAAATCTCGTAAAATATTTTTTTTTAGGGTACCTCCTGTACACGTAAAGCGGGGATGTTTTTTTTTTTCTCGCGTACCCCTTAGTGTGGGGTATCATTAAATAGGCCTTTAAAAAATATTGGTAGTTTCCATCAACAATTTTTTGATAAAAAGATTCGTTTGTGAAATATTAAGCTTTAAAGTGCTAATTTTTGCCCTACTCGAGTGTCCCCCCCCTCTACCAGCTAAACGGTTATGTTTGGGGGTGTGAAAAAATTTACAATAGTAGTATATATAACGAAGTTTAAAAGAAAATTATCATGACTAAGTGGGCTTTACAAGTTTACGAGTAATAGTTGACCAACTTATAAAACGTACTGGGATAACATTTTCCTAAACAAAATGTATCGGAGAACAACTGCAAATGTAAGTTTGTCAACTTCATTTTTACAGCTATAATAGGTAGTGGAGTGGAGTGGAGTGCAGTGGAGTGGAGTGGAGTGCAGTGGAGTGGAGTGCAGTGCAGTGGAGTGGAGTGGAGTGGAGTGGAGTGGAGCGGAGTGGAGCGGAGCGGAGTGGAGTGGAGTGGAGCGGAGCGGAGTGGAGTGGAAGGGAGTGGAGCGGAGCGGAGCGGAGTGGAGTAGAGCGGAGTGGAGCGGAGTGGAGCGGAGTGGAGCGAAGTGGAGCGGAGTGGAGTGGGGTAGTGTGGGGTGGAGGGTCGAAAATCGCTTGAACCTTTTTAACAGGTTCATAGCGATTTTCGACGTGCCTTGACACCTCTCAAGTTTTTTTTTTTAATACGTCATAAATCGTAAACCTTTCAAAGTTGGAACCAACTACAAGAACTTTTATAGTATGTTATTACTTGCTGCTACGGAACCCTTTATGGGCGAGTCCGACTCGCTCTTGGCCGGTTTTTTTTTTTGTCATATTGAGAAATAGGCGCTTGTGAGTTCTATTCATTAATTTTATAAAACATTTCAAACAAAGTTATCACCAAAAAAAGACGTCCGAAATTTTGGCCAAAAAATATACTGTGAGACGCCAGCACATCAAGCTACCCCAATCTGTCAAATTTCTTTAATAGTTTTTCAACTTTATAACAGAAGCAGAAGGTTCATGTTCGATAGGGAAAATAAACAAATTCGGGTAGCTTGATGTGCGAAACTTGCGAAAAATATATGATGTACATCATATATTTTCCTTTATTCATTTTTTTGCCTTATTACATTATATTTTTAAATATTTTCACAAACACAAAAAAAAAAATACAAAAAACATTTAAAAATATAAATAACTAGTTGACCCCGGCGAACTTTGTTCCGCATTAGAGGCAAAAAAAAAATGAGCAGATTTTCGATTTTTTATTAGGATATCAAATATAATTCTAAAAAATCTAGTCAAACATCAATGATTCTTTATTAGCCATGTATTTTGGTGCATGGGTTGCACTGTTCAGTGAAGCACGTTGTGATAGACGACATTTTTGTTTTATTATCAAGCGAAAGAACAAATAACGCAGATGGTCATCCGACCCGTGAACATGCCACATATATATCTAACTGACCATGTGAGAAACATGGATTTTCTATATTCAGACCACAAACTTTCAAGCATTGGCTTTGTGATTTGTTAATCATGGCGTCATGGTCATGGCAAATGCAAGACGGATCGCAAATTGAGGTCGTAAAACGAAAACGGCATATCGTTTGGGATCCTCGAAATTAGAACTTCCTCAACTTCGGATTTTCCTTTGAGTATCGTCGCGTAAATCACATTGTTCATCAATTTACTTACCACCAAACGCGTTCTGTTGCACAGTTTTGGTTGGTTTATGTTTCGAAGCATGATGACTACGAAGCCAACGTTCATTCGTAAATTGTGCGGTGGTAAACCAGGCATATCCAAGGAGTTTTAATTCAATTAGATAGGTAGTTGGTGGCTAAATGCAACTGTCATTTTTAGGGTTCCGTAGCCAAATGGCAAAAACGGAACCCTTATAGATTCGTCATGTCTGTCTGTCTGTCTGTCCGTGTATGTCACAGCCACTTTTTGTCGAAAGTATAAGAGCTATCCTGTTGTAACTTGGTAGAAAGATGTATTATGTGAACCGCATTAGGATTTTCACACAAAAATAAAAACAAAACAAATTTTGGGAGTGCCCCTCATACTTAGAATTGAAACCCAAATTTTTTTTTTCACCAAACCCATACTTGTGGGGTATCTATGGATAGGTCTTTAAAAATGATATTGAGGTTACTAACATCATTTTTTTCTAAACTGAACAGTTTGCGCGAGAGACACTTCCAAAGTGGTAAAAAGTGTGTCCCCCCCCCGTAACTTCTAAAATAAGAGAATGATAAAATTAAAAAAAATATATAATGTAGACCTCAACCAAAACTACCAACGAAAATTGGTTTGGATGAGATACAGTTAGCAGTTTTTGAGATATAGTACATTTTCAAAAACCGCAAATATAACTTTGCCATTCATACAAATACTATGAAAAACAAAGTTATTTTTATTGTTTGTGTATATTACTTACTAATCTCAATATAATTATATCTCTAATCTATGCTTGCTGCTACGGAACCCTTCATGGGCGAGTCCAACTCGCACTTGGCCGGTTTTTTTATCATGGTAAAATCATCATGTGAGTCCTCCCACCCAGGGCAGAGCGGGAGGGACTGTTAGACTCGTACTGACTAAAACCCACGGTGTCCTTCAATAGCCCTTTACGTTCCGGGGTCACGGTAAATCGTAGGTAAGTCCCGCGACCCCGGCAGGCTTTGACCTTCTAAAGGGGGGCCCCGTCATAATGCTGACACTCTGTGAGGCGCGTGGAACACAACGCGCCGTCGACCCAGGCATAGTCCAAGGTCGGACAGCGAGTCACCCATTACTCGCCGCCCGCATGCCCGAGCCTACGGTGACTGGAGATCGTCTGGCGACGTCCGTCACCGTAGGCTGTAGTGTGTAGTACCACTGCGGCTGGGATGGAGGGAGGACGCTGTCCTCTCCCTCACGCGGTGCGCATGGAAGGAGGAGCCTTCCATAGCATCTCAGCTTCGCAGAAGGAGGCGACCGCTTCCCACTCAGTCTCGCCCCGCAGCATGGCCTCGACCAATGCCAGGCGCGAGAGGTCTCCGCCTATCGCCGTCGTGAGGACACGGCGGCGGTGCTCTGCCCAAGCGGGGCAGTCCTGCACCGTATGCTCCACCGTGTCCTCCGGACGATCCTCGCAGTGGTGACACCCAGGCGTTTTTTCGTCGTATGGCTGTATTGCATTTATGCAGTTCTTTTCTAGTAGATTTTTTGGGTATTCAGTATTCACCGAAATGCTTTTTTAGGATTGGAGACCGGTGGGCGCTCGGTGGTATGAACATTCTTCTTCTTCTTCTTCATGTTTTCCTAGTACTTTTTCATATCCCTTATTCAATTTCGGCACCAACACCTTCTTATTGATCATGTTACTACGTTTTATGTCACGTCTCACGGAAACAGGATAAAAATTTTATCGTCTTGGTGGCTGCATGGCATTGATAATTATGATAATATCGGCACAATAAGCTTAGAAACTCAATACAAACACATCGATTGGTCAATTGATGTTTTGATTTTCGTTTTGTTGGCATTCCATGTCAGGTGCGTTTTATTATACCACGTTTTATGTCACGTGCCACGGAAACGGGAAAAAATAAAACAAAATCAAAAAAGGTAAAAAGTATCCTATATGTTTCTCCTGGTTCTTAGCTACCTCCCTACCAATTTTCAGCCAAATCGGTTCAGCCGTTCTTGAGTTATAAATAGTGTAACTAACACGACTTTCTTTTATATATATAGATAGTGGCCCACCGGTATCGGGAACAGGGTCCAAGCTACCGGCAGTCAGGGCTCCAGAGAAAGGAACCTCCTAACAATGCGCGCCGTGTCCAAAAGAACTGCTTTCTGAATCAAGCCCTTGATCCAGCTGCCTAACGAGAGCCTCCTTAGGTGTTGGTCGAGGTTCTTGGCAATTAAGCCATGGGCCGACACGACTATCGGCACAATGATAGCTGAATCCACGTCCCACATATCGACAACCTCGCGAGCCAAATCAAGATACTTGATTTGCTTATCTTTTTCAGCTTTCACGAGGTTCTCGTCATGTGGAACGGTTATGTCAACAATCATTGTGCGCCGCTCTGATCGATCCACCACCACTATATCAGGTCTATTGGCTACAATAGTCCTGTCAGTGATGATGGATTGATCCCAGTACAGTGTGATATTGCCACTTTCAAGAACTGGGTCGGGCACATACCTGTAGTACGGCACTTCCGATTCCACAAGGCTGTATTTCAGAGCAAGTTGCTGATGGATTATCCTGGCTACAAGGTTATGTCTATGCAAGTATTCTCCGTTAGCCAGACGAGAACACCCAGAAATAATGTGACGGATTGATTCGCCAGGACGGTGACATGCCCGACATATGTCAACCGTGCCATCCTTCACAATAAATCTCCGATAATTATTCGTCATCATAACTTCATCCATAATTGCACAGACAAAACCCTCGGTTTCACCAAAGAGGTCCCCGGATCGTAGCCAGGCCACGGACGCTGACAAATCTACATCAGGCCCATGTAGAGCCCGGAAAAAGCGTCCGTGAAGCTCCTTGCTCTGCCATACCTCCATGCGATCATTAGTGTCAAGCACCGCAGGTTTGCGCCAGTTCTCTTTAGCCAAGGAGAGCGGGGTGAGGCCCTTGTCCACCGCTACTACATCTCGATGCATTCCCACGTCGGCCTTCAGGAAATATTCCCTGAGATTGCATATCTCGCGATTGTGGAGAGTCTTAGCGTTTAGAAAACCTCGACCTCCACATTTTCGCGGGATATACAGTCTCATAACCGAAGACCGTGGGTGATGCATTCGATATGCAGTCAGCAATGTACGGACCCTCCTATCCAGGGCATCAAGTTCTGTTTGAGTCCATTTGAGTATGCCAAAAGAGTACATCAAGACCGGCATGACCCAGCCATTGAAGGCGCGCACCTTATTACCACCTGATAGAAGGCTATTAAATACTTTTTTCAGGCGGCCAAAGAAACGCTCCTTCAACGATTGTTTCATGCCAGTAACATTGATACCCAACGCTTCCGACATACCCAAATACTTATAGGTTTCGGTTGCTGAGAGGGGTCTAAGGCTTATGGAATCCGAGAGTTGGGTGCTCACGGATTCCACAATCTCCCCCCGCTTTACATGCATGACCGCACATTTGTCCACACCAAATTCCATCCTGATGGCGCTACTGAAGGTTTCAGTTACCTTCAGTAGCTTCATCAGTTGCAAATTGTTGGGGGCAAAGAGTTTAAGGTCATCCATGTAAAGGAGATGAGATATAACCTGACCGCCTCTCCTCAACCGATAGCCTAGACCTGAATCCTCCAACAGTGTGCTAAGAGGATTCAGGGCCAAGCAGAACCAAAGCGGACTCAAACTATCACCCTGGAAAATACCTCGCTCTATCCTTATCGGTTCGCTAGTTCTCTGGATATGCTGACATCCTGGATAGCGAAGGACTGTCCTCCATTGCCTCATCAGGAAAGTGCACAGAGTTGTATCAACTTTATACACGACATCAGGAAAGTGCACAGAGTTGTATCAACTTTATACAGCTCCAGCACTCTCATGAGCCATGTATGTGGCACCGAGTCATAGGCCTTCTTATAGTTTTATTATTACCTTATTTTGGAAGTCTCTCGCGCAAACTGTTCAGTTTAGAAAAAAATGATATTAGTAACCTCAATATAATTTTTAAAGACCTATCCATAGATACCTACCCGACACGTATAGGTTTTTTTTTTTTGAGTTTCAATTCTAAGTATGGGGAACCCCCATTTTTTTTTAATGCGGTTCACATAATACATTCTATTATACATACGAAAAAAGTGGCTGTGACCTGTGACATACAGACAGACATGACGAATCTATAAGGGTTCCGTTTTTTGCCATTTGGCTATGGAACCCTAAAAAAAACTTTTTCAAAAAAATGTAACCGACTTCCCACAAAAAAGTTCTAAATAACCTACAAAAAACTTTTCTTTCGAAAGTCGGTGACTTTCTTTTTTATTTAATTGACTTTTTGTCACAGACTTTCGAAAACAAAGTTTTTTTGTAGGTTATTTAGAACTTTTTTGTGGGAAGTCGGTAACATTTTTTTTTGAAAAAGTTTTTTATTTTATCCTTTTTAGTTTCAATATTCAACCTTCTTACATGTACACTAAAATATTGTAATCCGTAGCACCGGTGATAACATCGTCCATGTATGTACTCTAAATGAAATTTTTATGGGACCAAATGGCAGATATACTGTAACGAACAAAAAAAGAATCATCGAAATCGGACGAGAAACCTCGGAGTAATCGGTGTAGACAATGTTGAAAAGTTTTTAGGTTTTCGTTGTTTTTTGTTGATTTTTCAAAAAGTGCTAGTCCGATTTCGATAAAAATTTTAATGGGACCATTCGGGAAGTATACCCTTTCCAACAAAAAAAGATTTTTTCAAATCGGTTGGTAAACGACGGAGTTATGCCCGAAAAAACATTAAAAAAATATAAACATCCGAATTGAGAACCTCCTCCTTTTGGAAGTCGGTTAAAAACGTTATTAACTCTTTATTGCTATAATAAATAAGGTACTTATGCTTCTGATGTCGATGAAAATATCACATATTTTTCACTTCTCTCAGTTGGTGGTCAAAACTTTCAACTCATGATGTGTAAATAATAGTTAAATGTACATAATAATGTTACCTTTGGAGTAAACAATGAGCCAGTGAGGAATCTCTTCAAGTAAATAAGGCGGCACCAGAGTAGGAACATACGGACTGACTAAATAGCAGCCACCAACTAAACAAGGATGTGCATAAGTTGTCTGATGAGTTATTTCACTGTAACAAAAAAATCGAATGGATAGTATTAGTTGCTTGGCTCGGACAAGTCTCACGTAACATATCTTAAATATACCTAGAACTCACACTATGGCTATCCACAAAAGTTTTGTTTTACCTTTGGAAACAAAATTACCCAATAATTTTGTTTCAGCATCCCCTAGGTTTTACCGACCATCTAATATAATCGTAATCAAATCGATCTCGACTGTTGAATAATGACTAATACATTCAGAGAGCTGGCTGACATATTTGGGTAAGTGTATGGGGCACGCTGAAAACTCATCCAAGAATACTCAAATACAAGGGCAATGGGGCAATATTATGGAGGATAAAAAACATGAATGCCGAGAGCATGAAGCATTACACTTGGGAAGTCTTTGCCTCGATGACGATTGTATATAATATTTATCTAAAACATAACCTGCGTGTATTTTTTGCAAAACTTTACTTCACTTTATCAATGAAATTATTTAGGTTTTTATTTATTATAGCTCTGTGTATACTCATCATGGCCAGACCACTAAGGCAATCTTCTGCCACGGTGTTTCTTTCCATGTCATGTTTTTAGTCTTATGAGGCTGCTAAAGGGTCAATTTTCAATATCTGAGACATCCGTTGAGGATAATGACGCCCGATCTTTTACTACTAGTGCAACCATCCACTGACAAAAAACCAAAATATAAATTGTTTTAATTTCATTTAAGTTAGATGTAATTAAAATAATTTATATTTTTATTTTTTGCCAGTGGATGGTTGCACTAGTAGTAAAAGATCGGGCGTCATTATCCTCAACGGATGTCTCAGATATTGAAAATTGACCCTAAAGGATCGCTCTACTGTACAGGGTCGTGCATGATAAAGCTATCAAAATTTTCAATGCTTTCGGGAAAGAAGGAATTTGTTTCTTTTAGGACTTCAACAACAGTTAGATTTGTTAGATTAAGCCTATCGTGCCACAATTGCTGCCAGTTCGATTTTTACACTGTTTAATAGCCTTGCGTTTTGGCAAATCTGATATAGTCGTGAATGTCGTGATGAAAATTGCTTGATGTTATTCTGAATATTTCAATACTTGCTACAAGAATTTATTTACGTTTTGTCATGCGATGTGGAATTCATTAATAGGTAAGGAAGTCAACAAGCTCGCACTTTGGTAAAGTAAGATCAAATTTTGATCTGTCTTGATTTGTTGTGATTTGTCGGGGGGGGGGGGGGGGGGCAGTTGCTCCCCCTGCCCCCCCTTGGCGACGCCCTTGCTCAAATACAGTGACGGATTAACCCTTAATCAAATTCAGCAATTGGGCAAAGCTTAGGTCATCACGTCTGGGGGAAACTGGAAGAAGCACTTAAAAATACGTCCTCAGGGCATCACGTCTCACTCTCAAGTCATCGAAAACTTACTGAAACTGCTTTAATTTTCTAGCTCGCTTCGCTCGGTATTCCATCGTGCGTAGGCTTGGTTGTCTTATTTATTGCTTACAAAAATATAAATTATTTCAATTACATCTAACTTAAATGAAATTAAAATAATTTATATTTTTGTTTTTTGCCAGTGGATGGTTGCACTAGTAGGTAGTAAAAGATCGGGCGTCATTATCCTCAACGGATGTCTCAAATATTGAAGATTGACCCAACTGACAGTTTGACATTTGACATAAGTGTCACAAGAAAATTATCAAATCAAAATATTTGATTAATAAATGGATGATAAATAGTATGTAAGTATACATAAATACTATACAGTAAGGACCGACGATTTTGATAGAAATAAGTTTACATTAGGGATGCATCGGTACGCCTTTTCGCCGATACGATACCGATACTCTTATAAAAATATCGACGATACCGATACGCTAATAGTGAATTAAAAAATTAAGATAAAATCTTCGATCATTAAAAACAACTAGATACACAATCAGCGACAAAAAATGTCCTCACCAAAAGAATGACCAAATCAGAGATCGGTCATCCTTTTGGTTTAGTACTGTTCTAACGCTCGGAACGTAAACATGCCTCCGTGCTCGTTTAAAAAGTGCAAAAATCACTCTTCCAGGACCGGAAAAAGGATGGAATTTCATTTTTTCAGTAAGTACTAATAATTAAGTTATTATATATTAACAATATATAATAACTATCACTGTACTATAAATACTGATATTTATAGTACAGTGATAGCGAAATCGCCGTAAAACATTTATTTTAAAATTGACGAAATTATCAGCAGGGTTTATAAAGCACCTAAATTGAAAAGGCTTTTACTAAACGTATAGTTCATATTGTCGCATGGCTACTTAATTTAGTCGAGTAACATGTGTTGATTCGAGTCGCGGTCGTAAAATTTAATGTGTTTCTATGTCCATTCTAAATCCGACTTTAACTCATTCGAATAAGGTTTAATTTCTTTTGGCATATGTTGGCCAGTTATGTTTCTTTCTGTTTTCTTTCTATTTTACGAACCTACTTGAGGACAGTTTTAAGTTCGTTTTTGTACGGGATTGTGCATCTAGTTATTTTTAATGATCGAAGGATAAAATAAAAAATCACAAGTCAGATTTTTTTTTAAATATAAGAAGTAGTGATATAGGTTGATATTAGACAATTATACATTTTAGTAAGTAATTAAAATTAACATTCATATGATTCTTGTTTAAAAAAAAGTATCTTAATTTTTTCTGAGAAAGGCGATTTCGCAAGTCTGTTGGGCAAAGGTTTCCCCGGGGCATAGTTCGTGGCTTGTTTGCAACAAAATAGACGAGACAACACGCTTGTTTACACTACATTTTTAAATTAAAAAGTATCGTTGAATCGGTCATAAAAATATCGTCGATGCCGATATATCGGCTAACCCGAAGTATCGCCGATATATCGGTATCGGATGCATCGCTAGTTTACATACTTAGACATAATTGGGCTGAATTTAAGATTGCAACTTACTTGAAGTAATAAACTCCATGGTGCGGTGTGGAAACTCTTTGCCAGGGTTGTGGTACACTTTCCAGTGGGTGTGTCCAGTGAGTGGTCTGCGTATTGTGGTCCATGTAGTAGCGGCGCCCGCGAAGAGTCCGGTCTGCGGACCAGCCAGGAGGCAGCGGAAGGTCACACTCATCAGAACCTAAAACCGCTTTTTAATATATAATTTGAGCCTCTATTCCCTAATCCAAAGTTTGAAATGGGTACTGACTAAAGTAACTATACCTACAATTCCTGCGGGGGTCGCGAGACTAACGAATTACCGAAGGACACCGTGGATTTTAGTCAGTACAAGTCTGACAGACTCATTTGATGATTTTACCACGATAAAAAAAAACTATACCTAACATTATTATCCACCAAAAATCTACGTATACATTGCCGTCAAAATACTAAGTCCGCCAACACAGCGAACTTCACGTTTCCCACGTTTTTCCCACGTTTTTATACACTCACTTTTTTATACACTAACTTTTCTTGTTTGTTTGTCGTTCCGGTTGGACTTTTGCAACTCAATTTTGAGGCACTTCCCGATAAGCTAGCAGGCTGAAATTTTGCACACGCTCTGAATTCTGATGACAATACATGACTAGCTAAGAAACGTCATAACAAATCCAATATGGCGGCCTCCCCAAGATGGCGGACTGGCTGTTTGAAATCCACCACCATGATATGGGTATCAAATGAAAGGGTTTGCTGTCAGGAATACGAAGAAAATAGTTATGTGACTTAAATCCAATATGGCGGACGTCCAAGATGGCAGACAGGCTATTTGAAATGCACCCCTATGATATGGATATCAAATGAAAGGGTTTGCTGTCAGGAATACGAAGAAAATACTCATGTGACTTAAATCCAATATGGCGGACGTCCAAGATGGCGGACAGGCTTTGAGGCACTTCCCGATAAGCTAGCAGGCTGAAATTTTCAGGGTAGCTTCAAACCCGATGAACAAAGATAAAAATAATAAAATAATTAAGTAATAGATTTAAAAAAATCTAAAAACCCACGTTTTTAAACGTCCTAAAAATAAGAAAATAACCCTACGGGGCTGAGAGAGGGACCACTCAAAACGTGGGGGCGTATATTTGCAAGTTACACCCACGATCTATACACGTCATGTAAATATATCCCATAAATAATCCCTTAAATAATATACGCCCCCACGTTTTGAGTGGCCCCTTTCTCAGCCCCGTAGGGTTATTTTCTTATTTTTAGGACGTTTAAAAACGTGGGTTTTTAGATTTTTTTAAATCTATTTTAATTGGATAACTAAACCTTGATGTTTGAGCCCAAGATGGGACTAGACTTTTAGGGTGTTACCACACCAATCGATCGACCGTCGATCGACGCCATCGATCGATGGTAGAATGGACTGGTCGACGTTGATCGATAGTTTCTACTACACCAATCGCAGCTCGATCGACGTCGACTTATCCATTCCACCATCGATCGATCGTCGATCGACTATCGATCGATTGGTGTGGTTACACCCTTATGTATTCCTGATTTGAGCTTATCAACATCACTTGAATGAAGATTGAAACATGGACCGAAAACGAAAGTAGGTAATCATTAGAATGTTTGACATACCTTGAGAGGCTGTGATAATCTTACTTCCATGGGCTTTATTGTAAGGTAAAACTGATGTGTTCACACAGTTTGAGTATATAGGTGACGACTGGCTCGCTGTGGCGTATGCTACAACGATAAACACAAAGCTGAGTAAAATTCTAAGCAAAAACAAAAATAATTATGTAGTGACAGTACTATCTGATCCCTGGAATTGAAATTACTATAAATAATAACAGCTACCCGAGTCCACCTTCCCTGTTAAGCAGCACTAGTTAAGACGGGTCCATGGATGGGTTACAATAATTGCCTAGTAAGATTGTAGTGGTACATATGGATTTCTTCGTGCCTCAGAAAGCATGTATTTGCTACCATGGCTAGCCATTAGACTCTAACTGCCTTATCAAAAAAACAAGAAGTAAAGTTATGCCAAAGTTAATCCTTAAAAATGTATGGTCAATCTGAAGATTATCCTGGTTGTAACTTAGTTTGCGTTATTTAATAAGGGGGATAAAAAGAAGAATTATATTCAGCAGCATCTGATTCAACTACACCTACCTTAACATACCTAGCTGGGAAAAGGTGGAGCCATCTGCTCCACCTTTTCCCAGCTAGGTATGTTAAGGTATGACTTGGATGTAAAATTATACATATATTCAGAATAAAATTCTTCATTTATGCATTATTCTTCAATACAGCAGATATTGATTTTGAAGACAACAATATGCATTAATAAAAGTGCAAAACTTACAATCTGTATAATTTTGGAGACGTAATGAATGTGGAGAAGGGGAATGCAGTCTTGGTGTTAAACTCATATTGGAAGACAATCTTGGCATACTGGATTCTCTTGATCCATATTGCTGTTGCTTTTGTTGTTGAACCTGGTAGCAAATACACTAGTTGAGTAGTGAAGTATAAAGCTATTAATCCTATATTTATCATGTGGAAATGAAGCCGCAGGCATAAGGTATAATGGATGAACTCAACAACTACTAAAATAATCAATGGTGTCCTAACTAATCTTATAAATGCAACAGTAAGTTTGTTTGTTATCTTTCATGCCCAAACCACTGAGCCAATCAGACTGAAATTTTTCACATACATTTTCAGGTGTACAGAGACAGACAAAGGGTACCTTTCATCACGAAAAAAAAAAACAAAATAATGTACATATGATAATAGCGGTTGCTACATGTAGGAATGAACCAGATTGATTGTCAAATTCAAAATTTGTGCCAGCAAAGCCGCAGGCATTATGCGATATATGCCACACTACCAGAGAGTAACAAGGACTTTATTTAATTTTCAAACTGGTTTCCATGGTTGTCAGGACCAAGTGTCGTTAATAAATAATGCTAAGTTGATGGAGGTCATACCTGTTGTTGGTTCTGGTATATTGGATCTTCCTGTTGTTGGTGTTGTCTATAATATCTGTAGCTTGTTTGTCTGCTGAATGAGTCATCCCTTTCATTCAAATTTGTATGAGAAGCCTAAAAAACATAAATGAGTTAATAATGTTTAATTAGTTCCTAGCCCATGCATTGTAAAAAAATATAGAATTACCACATTTGAATCTAAGAGATATTGAGAATTGTAGCTGTTTGATGTGCTTGCTGTATCACTAGTGGATAAACTGGCAAACCTGTAACAAAATGGATAATTATTAGTAAAGCCTCATTATGAAGAGTTACATGAAAGTATTCTCGCAGCAGCAGTGGTGGCCCAGTGGTATCGGCCTCGACTTATGAGTAGTAGGTTGTGGGTTTGAACCCAGCCAGGCGTATTACTTTGTGTAATTTATTTCATCACCACTGTGACTGCTCTCAAAACGGTGAAGGAAAACATCGTGAGGAAACCAGCATGTTCTAGAACCAAAAATTCGAAGACATGTGACATCTACCAACACGCACTGGGCCCGCGTGGTGGATTGTGGCCCACTCCCTCTCACAGAGAGGAGGCCTGTGTCCCAACAGTGGGAACATTTATAGGCTGATGATGATGATGACATGCAAGTTCTTGCAGCATTTAAAGGGCCTTTAGAATGAAGAAGTAAACAATATTTTGTTTGGGAGCAAGAATATCTAATGAAGCTTCTTCTTCATTTACTACTTTCAGTTTAATTATTATAGGTACCATAACAATTTTTTTTTGGTTTTCCCGTAAAACAATAACAAGAGCATTTGGTTCATTCTTATTTTGTTTACAAATAAACTATTACTTGCTGCTACATTCATGAGTGTACTAATATTGAGTCAAACATCTTGGGAAGAACTGATTTACTCATCAAATTAATGACAAAACAAAATGAAAAATGACCTATAGCACTTGGTAATAGTGTAGTTTTCACCAGTATTTTTAAGTGCTTGAGTTATTTTGAAGTATTCAAAGCCAAGCCACTAAGGTCTTTAATACATTCAATTATCTCATCTCCCTAGATGAAAGTTGAATAACTATTGCCAACATCAGGGGTTATGGATGGATGAATCACCCTCTGTTAAGTTCTAATTGATAAGTTAATTATTCACTATTTATTACCTGTGTGCTAAATTTGGTACTGACTCACTGGGTGTATATTTTCCTGCATGTCCACTCATAGTTTGAGCCTTGCCAAATTTATTCTCATGGCTTTGCGAGACAGTATCATTCGTACCGAAAGGTTGACTTCGAGGTCTTTTGTTGTGACCAGTTGTCCACACATTTATAACTGAAAGGAAAATAAAAATAGGTATATAGTCTAAGGCAAGTGAACCTAAAGGATTAACATATTTAATGCATTACAAACGCCAAATACAAAATAAATCCTGGATATTGTAATGTTTTGTCACTTTTGTACGTAGAAACACTTACTGGGTAAATCTGGAGGAGTATCTTTTTTTATATACTTTCCAACCACACCCTCGTTAACCGTTTTTTGACCTTTTCTAGATATCATGATTATATTATCAATCGTCGAATTTACTGCACACTAAATGGCGAAAATTAGAGAAAACGAATCAAACAAAAACAAATTAATAAAATCTAATGAAATATCACAGATTAAAAAATAACTAACGGTGAGGCATTGAGATGAAGTTATATCAAAGACTACAACACAGAGCATGTAATTTTAAGAGTCGGAACTTAGAACATTTAGGTCATAACGAGTTTATAACGGAAGTGGTACCAATCACAACAAAAAAACATGGCTACCAACATAAAAGTTTCACATACACAGAAATAGGGATGCCCAACGCATCATAGAGTTGTCATACCTTATCGATATTTAGTTTATCGATATCGATAAAATGCATACTACGCAGGTAGTAGGTAGGCTCCAAAATTTATTGATTTTAAAATAAAACTTGGTGAAATAAAACACTGATTTATATAACTTCAACATTTATTAAATTATTAGCGACCCGCCTTTGCTTCACAAGGGTGAACCGATCGTTACCAAACCGCTCCTAAGCCTTCAGAGTGAAGGCACAACTTTGCAGCAAACACCTCAATAGCTGGCTTGTAGAAAGTATCTGAAATTAAACATAAGAATTTGTTAATAATATTTCGGGAAAACGAAAAGTATCATAAAAGACTTACAACAAAATAAAAACAAACCGTCTTAAAAAAAGATAAATATCTCTTGAAAACTAAAGCCTAAAATAATTGTCAACATCAAAACAACATTTCATGTTGATATCTACGGGTTGTTTTGGAACTTAACTCTTTTTTTAGAAAACCCTTCAACAGTTGTTTATTTTTATGTGGTGATGCGGTAAGGCTTCACAAGTGTTATGAATGTGCTACAGAAACTCAGCTTTTTAAACATATTTATTATTAAAATATCTTTGAAAGTCTGTTTGTTATTTTTTACATAATAATAAAACTCACGTTTTTCTTTTTATAATTATTTACTTTTTGACTCTGAATAGGTGTAATGATGTGGAAATTTTGATAATTGCCTGTCAGTGAGAGGTAAAGCGATCAAATTCAAAGTTGGGATTGCATACCTTCCAACGGTTTCCATATTTATTGAAATCCTTTTTTCCGAAGAGTTAAGCACATACATTTCGCTGCACATTTAGCCTCTCCTAATAGCTGGAATAAAAAATATAAAACATTACTTCTCACTGGCTGTTTCACTGCAAATTTATAAAGTGTGATTTAAAGAAAGCACTCTTTACACTATCAGAATAACTAAATGAATATATAAATTATTATGCTTGGAACATGAAATTCTAAGATTAATTATAGATTCGCAGTATAATGGTGTCACAGGTAGATAATGTCTTTAGATTCGACCAACATGAACCAAAATTATAATTTTGTATGTAGAAAAATATTTAAAACTTTTCTTCACTAGTTTCAGCTAATTTTGATTGGTGAGGGTTGTATTACAGATGTTGATGATGCTTTTAATTTCAAATTAGTGCTGTGAGAGTATGAGAACAAAATCACATCAGCAGATGTACTCACCGGTTTGGATACAGGGAAACCTTGGAAAAAAGTTATTTCCAGTATGCCAGGACTCCTTTATGACCCTAATCCCACAAACTTCGAGTCGATGTCTAGTTTTATGTTCAACAGTTCTAAATTATTCATTTTCTCGTTAAAAATATGTGAGGATGAAATTGAAAAGCAAACCACTTCTAAGACGACGCACTGACTAGACACTCCACTCAACGTAACGTTAACACAATCACAGAAATTATTCTTGTAAGTTATATTCCCAAATCATACAGAAAAAGGAAAAACAAACTGAAAAACACAACACGAAAGCAGACATATTTGTTTCGGTCTCCATAATTTAGTCACGTGGTATCATTATTTAGTACTGCGATGTTGGTCAATATGATTTTCTGACGTGTTTTTGAATGTTGGCAATGGATTGGGAATAAATTCCATACATTGACCTGAATGTTCTAAGTTACACAGGGCTGGACTACAATATATATAAGTTATATGGAGATGCCCCGATGTTCTATACATACATTTTGCTTATACAAATATGAGTCAAACATGAGACAGAGAGTGAAATATTGGTTTGTCTCTTTCTTTCTAATGCAGTAGTCACATTTGACAAAAGAGACAACAATATTTCGGTTGTTGCTCAAAATGGAATATTTTGTTGGGATATTTCCCACAGTTACAGAAACGTGCCCATTTCGCCATTTTATGGGCCGAGTTTCGTGGTAGTTCTGCTGTCAAATAGTTGTTTACTTTTTGTTTAATTTAGATTTTTGAGTAAATTACGGAGTGTTTTCTTTTAAAAGTGCGTGTCACCATTAACAAACAGTAATTCAACATGCCTGGATGTTTCATTGTGTCTTCTCATGCCAGAAAAAAGAAAAATCAGCCTGAATTGACTTTGTACAGGTTAGTAACAGGTTTTCATGCAAAACTACATGAAATAGAACAATTTCGGTAAAGAAATCGCTATGTGACCTTGTTTTCATGGTTAGAGTATTAATATTTGGGTTTATTTCCGTCCTACAGACAATATTTTTCATTTCTTATTTTCGTTCGTTTGTTTACAATAATAATAGTGTTGTACCGTTGCTGTGATAGTTCCCGATACTAGTCCTTCGTTACACTGAAACTGTTACCAAATGATATATTGATACAAAAATACTAATCATTTACAGGTTTCCCAAAAATGAAAGATTGAAGAAAAAGTGGTTGGACTCTATCGATGTGGAAAATATTAGTCCACGAAGTAAAGACTGGCTTATATGTTCACTTCACTTTGAATAAAAATGTTTTAACAGAACACTTGATGTTATTAGAACAAGATTATGAACGATCCACGTGCTCCTGATTATTTAAAAACTCAATTTAAAGTGTTGGGCAGTTCTCATAGTTGTAACCTTCGAGCTTCCAAAAAACTACTTCTCCAAATTCCTTCACACCGCACCGGTTTTATGTGTAATTCTTTCGCTATAGCAACTATAAGACTCTGGAACGCGCCACCCTTTAGCATTAAAAAAGCTGAAAGCGATTTCACTTTAAAAAAAATGCGTAACCTCTATTTAAGTCACAATAAATAGCTCTCTTCTTTTTCTTTTCAAGTCTAGTCATAATAGTTATTATTAAGTTATATGTATATATATATATTTTTTCATTTATTCTATTATATTGTTTAGTTTATTTTATCAGTATTATATGTATTAGTATCTATATTAATTTATATATGTGTTTGATTTTTTTTTGTACCCTACCACAATATTCTCTTATTTAACCCAAAGGTTGACTGGTAGAGAATGCCTTGTGGCATTAAGTTCGCCCTTGTACCACTTTATGTACATGAAGTTTAAATAAATAAATAAAGGAACCGTCTACCGTAATAGAGGCACCATTGCAGTTGACCCATCAATGTGTGGGAACAAATTAACGCTAACACATAAATATATAATATTTAATTACAAGCGATAACGCAAGTGTGAAAACATTATTTTTACTTAACTACATGGATTATAATTCAATCGTGGTATCTATTCGTAATACTATTTTGTAATCCTAAAAGTACTAGGGATACTGGTATCGATACTCGTTACACTAACACAATGTTTCTTGATTGGCACAACCCTAGCATTGGCCGCCATTTTATGGGACCAGCGAACTTGTAGGCATACACGTTTTTGGTGTAGGTATTTCCAGTCCATAGGATTATAATGTCTATGCGGTGAGGCAGCGGAGAGGCTGGTGAGGCCATAGACATAATATAATAATCTAGACCGCGTACTTCAAGTTTTTTGCCATACAAAAATGAGCCTTACAGCTTGGCCAGAACGTTTTTTTTTTGGTTGTTGATGTCGCGATAAGATTGGCCAGAACGTCTTGAAACGGAACTAATATTTTTATTTGCTGACAACGTTTTAAAATATTTGATATTTGATGTAAACAAAGACGCAGGTTTGTAAGATTTAATAATGTGCCATATGTAGTTATTTTTTCTTTTTGTCTGGCAATAAAAGCGAGAGAAATAAACTAGAGGGGTAAACTTTGGGGAATGCTGTCTCTTTTCCTCAATTGCCAGTAGATAAAGATTGGTAGAAACGGTTGAAAATTATATAGTTTGGGGCTTATTAAATTTATTTGTAATTTATGTTATTTTTAAGCTACAAGTAAAATGAGTTTGTAAGGTTGCTTATAAATTTATTTTACTATATTTTTATAATACATAGAAAATAATAACCATTATCTATACTAATATTATAAAGCTGAAGAGATTGTTTGTTTGTTTGAACGCGCAATTTTAGAAACAATTTGATTTAATTTATGTATTGGTAAACGTTTGATTAATGGTTCTACTAAGATGAACTTCCCTTCATACTTTCTCTTCTGGCTTAGGACTGACTGAAAAGAATACCTTTTCTTAAAATTAATATTTCGACAATCATCTCTTTCATCCGTTACTTTGATTTCAAATCGTATGATATGACCTTCACTCGTAATCTATGACGTTATTTTCAACCTAAGTTTTAAAAATTGCTCGAGTTCGTTGCGTTTGCGTTCTCGTTAATTCAACGAGCCGCACGAGTTAAATTCATAAACGTCGTTGACGAATTCAACTAGTTGATTCATAAACAGTTAACGTTAATACGTGGACAGGAGATCAACGGGTGATTTAACTAGTTCGTTGATTCTACGCTCATCCCTATTGCTCTGTAGCTGTAATACATCATGAAGAGACATCCGTTCCCGGTCGCTGCATTCCATACACTGAGCGATGCGCGACTCGACTCGTAGTAGACCCGGCGCCCCCGCAAGGGGGCGCGGCTGGCGGGTATGGGCTGTGCCTTTGTTCCCGCGGGATCGGGGTGTTGTGCCCGCAACGGCGGGCACACGCGCTGGGTGCATATAGCCGTAAAATCCTACGGGCGCGCGTGCTAAGTGACGCGCCGGGGTGTGTGGCTGCACATCGTTGCTTACAGGCGCGCCGCGGTACTGTCGGCAGTACCGCTTGCTTCACTGGGCCCCGGCGGTCTGCCCCTGCCAGATGAGACCCCCAGTTACCTGGGCGAGGCCCGGCAGAGAGCGACCAGCGACAGGGGCGCAGGCTTACGACGCACCTGCAAGGAAGAGTGGCTCTCGCCTGCCCGTTTTCCAGAGCGAGCCGGTAGCGGCGCAGGCAGAGAGCCGGTGTGTGTGTATGAGCGGCATTGTGTGTGTAACGCCGCTCATGTATGCGGGTGAGAGGCGAGCCCGCCGCCAGTAACCGCGTGAGTATAGCGCTTGTAAAGTAGCGAGTGTCAGTAGCGACGTACGCCGTGCCTATATTAACTTAGCACACGGCGCACGTCATGTATGTCATGCATGCGGAGTCATTTTGTTGAGCAAGTCCCGTGTAACCGGGAGTGGGACTTACCCGGTGTCGTCAAGTCCGGTAGTGGGCGCTGAAACTTCAGGCGGAGGCGGAGGAAGGGGCGGCCCCAGGCCCTTCAGGGCCGCTGCTGTCTGGTGTGAGGGCCTCGGCGAGCTACTCGCTGCAGATGGACAGCAGCGTCTGGAGCCCGTCGAGGACCAGGTCCTGAATGTCCTGCCCCTGGCTGATGGCCCAGCTTAACGGCGCAGGCAGTTAGTCTCTTCTTCCGGCACTCGTCCATAGGAGTGCCGGCGGCGTCTGGATCACGGCACCGCTACTGAGTGCGGGCGCCGGTGGTGGTGGTTGGTGGGGCGGCTTCGGTCGCCTCCGGGACTCGGGCTGCTTGGGCAGGCTTCGAAGCCTGCCTGACCCGTTTCTTACCGGCGCCAGCAGCGGCGTCGGTGGGCTCCGTAGTGGGGCCCTTTACTGCCTGCGCCTGTACAGGGGCAGGATCCTCCTGAAGTGGGGGCGTGGGGGACTCGGGCTTACCTCCCTTCCTTCCCCCACGCTTCTGATTTCTCCGCTTCCTCCGCCCTGTGGCGGGAGCGTCCTTTTGAGCGGGCCCGTTGGCTGCCGCCATCAGCGTAGCGCTCGGGACCTCGTGGTCATCGGCGTTGGTTGGTGGCCGGCGCTGCTGTCGCGTGATGGCGACAGTGCCCGCCCGCCTGTTTTTGGCCTCCCGTTGGAAGACGGGGCATGCGCTGCTGCACTCCGGGTGGGCCCCCGCACAGTTTGCGCAGGTGGCCGGCTCCGTCTTGGGGCGTGGGCACTCGCGAGCGGCATGCCCCTCTCCGCATCTGACACAGGCGAGCGGGCGGTGGCACCGGTGCGAGCTGTGTCGAAACTGCTGGCACCGGTGGCACTGGGCGGGTCCGCGTTTGCTCCGCCACGCCTCGATACGGACACCACGCATGTTCAAGAACTGCGTGGTGTCGTAGATCCGCCTGAAGTTAGGGGTCCTCGCAATGACCGCATGAAATAAGCAGCCGGGGCGTCCGTCGCGCGTGTTAGATATGGTATATAACCCCAATGCAATAAATAACAATCGAATATTTTTATTGATTTAAGTTAAGGTTAAAAATAAATACTTACTGAATTTCTAATTTATTTAATCAAGTTATAAAATGATAGTACTGTACAAGATTTGTTTACTATTGTGATAGATGTGGTATATAGCCCCTATGTAATAAATAATAGCAATATATTATTTAAAACAACTATCAAATAATTTCTGAACGAAATCAGTTGATGTTCAAATATTTATCGAATTATGTGAAGGTTGCAAATAAATCTAATCAAGCTTTAAAACGAATCTACTGTACAAGATTTGTTTATTATTGTGTTAGATATAGTATATAGCCGCTATGTAATAAATAATAACAATATATTTAAAACAACGATCAAGTGATTTCCGAACGAAATCAGTTGATGTTCAAATATTTATCGAATTATGTCTAGGTTGCAAATAAATACTTACTGAATTTATTAATTATCTAATCAAGTTTTAAAATGGTTCTACTGTACAAGATTTGTTTATTATTGCTTATTTTATTACTTATTTAACTGCAATGTATGAGGATCTGTGATTGGTTAATAATGGCGGTAATATTTCTTGGGGGTGGTACAATTCTAGGTTTATAAAAACAGATGTACCCTCACATTCGTGGTCATTATTCTTCAATCGCTATATGAGATGAGCCGTGTTCTGATTGTTGTTCTGTTTGATAAAAATGTGAAATAATAATAGAGAATCCAAGTGTGTGAAGCTGAAAGTTATAATTTGTGTTCTAACGTTCTACAGTGAAAATGTAAGTTAATAGATATTTATTATGATCTGAATATTATTGATAATGATAATGTATGTTTTATAAATGTGTACTGATATTGTATGTTTTATAACTGTGTAAAATATGTTGCCGTGGAGTTTCTTTCTCCGTTCTTCTCCACGAAAGACCTAGGGTTTGCGAACGGAGGTAGTTTGGTAATAAATACCTAGTCTTGATTTTGTGCTTTTCTTTATAAAACCATTCCTGTACAAAAGTCCTTAGAGATAACTTACATACAGTAAGTAAATAACATTAACCATCCTGATACCTAAAACTTGATAATAAAGTCGATATTAATGTCAATAAAACTAGAAATACATATCCTATTTATCACACACACACATCCATTTTCTAACATCAGAAGTGGGATGTGTGCCCTAATCTATTTATTAATTCTAATGCAATTCTTTTTGTATATTTCATAATCAACGTTGGAGCTGTCAATCGGCACATCCCTGCTGAAAGCTGTGACGTCATCGGATGGATGAGTTGACTTTAGAAGTGCGATGTAAACGTGCTGCCATCTCGAACAACGGGACTACGATGCTACTGAAAAAGATCGAAGCCATGTCGAGGATAACGGAACGAGAACTTCTGCACCACAGTATAAACTTTTTACTTATGTCGGTAAGGCCTCCAGAGGCTCTGCTTTATTATTATAATATCTCTTTATCTCAAATAACATTGACTCATTGTGTTAGTAACAGTTTTCCTTATTCCTATGTTAGTATTCCTAATGGTTTAATATGTTTGAATCCAAAAGTGAGATGAAAAGGTCCTAGATATAAATAACGTGTTATTATTTTTAATTATTTGGTTAAGCTTTATTAGAATGTTAACGAAGTTAAATAGGAATACAACAAAAGAAAGTGATGTCAGGTAGTTGCAAAGAAAAATAATGTGTGTATACTTTTTATTTATAAAAATGACTCTGTTTACATTAAAAATAATAGGACGACGAAACTGCAACAGAATTATCTGAAACAGTTTGTGTATATTTTATTGAGGTTTGACCTTCAAAGCAATAACAATTTTGAATAGAAGTATTTGAAAAGACCTGTCGATTGATAGGAAATTGATTACACTGATCAACAAAATTGTAGCTTTTTGTCACACGAAAACTTTTATCTAATGTTGAATTTACTAGGGCCAACAAACAATAATACAGCAAAAAAATAATTGACATATCAGGTTTCTTTTGCAAAAAAGCATATATTTTCGCAAAACAAAAAATCAGTAAATAGTTGTTGTTTGGAAAAACAAGTAAACTAAATGAAATATCTTTTGATCCGAAGAAAATATGAGAGTTGAGACTATTGACATTTTTGTTAATTTAGTATAGCTTTCATTTGCAAAATGCAAGAGTTGGCATGATTAAAACAAGTTGTTTTGAAACACAGGTTGAAATCGGTTTGAATTTGAACAACTTTTTTTTAAAAAAAAAACAAGTTTAAAATATTGTATAAAACTTTAAAATTACCATTTATGACAAATTACTACATTTAAAATTAAAATAAATAAATATTCAGGAGTATGAATAGCTTTAAATAAAACCTACCGGAGTCTTGCTATGTTACATTTTTGAACTTTTATTGGGACTGTACTTAAATAAAACATTATTTTTGTGATAAGTAATTTATTCAATCAAATGCCTTAGTACCAGGATTTGTACAAGATATAACCTATTTTTGAAATATTAGCATATGATAATTTCAATTTCAAAACAATCAAAGTTATAACAATGTGAATTGATAAATAACATTATTTATTATCAAACCAAAAATTGTGGTCACTAATTTCGACTGTCTAAAAAAAGTTATTCTATGTTTAAGTGTTAATTCCCCTCATTTTTTGTACAGTTGGTGTTTTCCCCTACTCATAGAATAGAATTCATAGTTCATATGCCCCGTCGGTCCCGCTAGGAAAGTCCTTATGCCAACCCAATGTAAAAATCAACATTAAATCCGATACTACTAGAAAAGATTACGCAGCATACAAATAGATGTTTAACTATTGATCATTTTTGTAAATATGTAATTTACTATTGAGAGTCTAAAAATATGATCTAGTGTAGAAATGAAACATAAAGCTCGAATGAATAACAAATAGTGCCCTAAACAAAAAAAAAAAACCACTTGTTTATAACAATTTGAACTGTTAGTTTAAAAAAAATAGTTGAAGAGAAACTGTTCAAAACTCTGTTTGCTGTTTGTCTCACAAAAATTATGACTTTAGGAACCTAAATATTATGATAAAATGGAACAAATCTCTACTTGAATAATATGAAAACTAGTTACAATTTGATCGAATGAACCGAAATACAATCTGAATCTTAGCCTCAAAATTAAAAGTATAGCTTAGTAAATCGGCTAAAAAAATCATGATTTTGAAAAGGTCTCTACTTGATAGAACTATTCGCAATGAAAATAATAATTGTCAGCATAACCGAGTCGATTTCTTTGGAAAATAAAATGCAAATCCTTTGATTCATGTAGCAAAAAAAAAATATATTCATGTACATAATACCATGCAAAAGAAAATGAAAAATGAACAAGTGATAGACGTCATATTGTCCATGATATAATTATATACACTTTGTGAATACAAATAAAAGAAAAAAAAAAGAAACTAAGTTGAATCTAGAGAAATAAGTGTTACTGTGCTATAGTATGTATTGTATTTTATATTAGTGAAGGTTTATGATACTAAATTTAAAAACATGATTGTATGATATGTAATATGGATGAATAAATAAAACCTTGGCTGTGGTTAGACATTCACTGACTGCGGGTGATTGAGCTTCACCGACGGCGGGGTGTTTGGTCTGCCCAGTAAAGTTATAAGTGAGAAGTAAGCATTATGAACTGCTGGTCGGTCACTGCCCTGATATCTTTCTGAAATTCACGCGCAGCAGGTGATAGGACTGATATGTCAAGGCCAGAGACTATTGTATGAACTGCTGGTCGGCCACTGCCCTGATATCTTTCTGAAATTCACGCGCAGCAGGTGATAGGACTGATATGTCAAGGCCAGAGGCTATTATATGAACTGCTGGTCGGTCACTGCCCTGATATCTTTCTGAAATTCACGCGCAGCAGGTGATAGGACTGATATGTCAAGGCCAGAGACTACTTGAAAATTATTTATTTATTTATTTTTCGTTTGTTCATTCCATATACATATCATTGCATGAAAAAAAAAAAAAAAAAAGAAATATTTATTTATTTATATCATTATAGTCAGTTAGGTACTTCGAGAGCGAAGTACTTGTCAGTATGGCCGTGTTAGATATGGTATATAACCCCAATGCAATAAAAAACAATCGAATATTTTTATTGATTTAAGTTAAGGTTAAAAATAAATACTTACTGAATTTCTAATTTATTTAATCAAGTTATAAAATGATAGTACTGTACAAGATTTGTTTACTATTGTGATAGATGTGGTATATAGCCCCTATGTAATAAATAATAGCAATATATTATTTAAAACAACTATCAAATAATTTCTGAACGAAATCAGTTGATGTTCAAATATTTATCGAATTATGTGAAGGTTGCAAATAAATCTAATCAAGCTTTAAAACGAATCTACTGTACAAGATTTGTTTATTATTGTGTTAGATATAGTATATAGCCGCTATGTAATAAATAATAACAATATATTTAAAACAACGATCAAGTGATTTCCGAACGAAATCAGTTGATGTTCAAATATTTATCGAATTATGTCTAGGTTGCAAATAAATACTTACTGAATTTATTAATTATCTAATCAAGTTTTAAAATGGTTCTACTGTACAAGATTTGTTTATTATTGCTTATTTTATTACTTATTTAACTGCAATGTATGAGGATCTGTGATTGGTTAATAATGGCGGTAATATTTCTTGGGGGTGGTACAATTCTAGGTTTATAAAAACAGATGTACCCTCACATTCGTGGTCATTATTCTTCAATCGCTATATGAGATGAGCCGTGTTCTGATTGTTGTTCTGTTTGATAAAAATGTGAAATAATAATAGAGAATCCAAGTGTGTGAAGCTGAAAGTTATAATTTGTGTTCTAACGTTCTACAGTGAAAATGTAAGTTAATAGATATTTATTATGATCTGAATATTATTGATAATGATAATGTATGTTTTATAAATGTGTACTGATATTGTATGTTTTATAACTGTGTAAAATATGTTGCCGTGGAGTTTCTTTCTCCGTTCTTCTCCACGAAAGACCTAGGGTTTGCGAACGGAGGTAGTTTGGTAATAAATACCTAGTCTTGATTTTGTGCTTTTTTTTATAAAACCATTCCTGTACAAAAGTCCTTAGAGATAACTTACATACAGTAAGTAAATAACATTAACCATCCTGATACCTAAAACTTGATAATAAAGTCGATATTAATGTCAATAAAACTAGAAATACATATCCTATTTATCACACACACACATCCATTTTCTAACACGCGCGTTGATATTGCGCACGTACTCCGGCTGAAACTCCATGCGGTGAAGCTCTTCTGTTATGTCGGCGACGTCAGTATCCGCCGGCAGGCCCCGAATGGCCACCTTCACGCTCCGCTCCGCTGGCAGCGTGTAGGAGAACAAATGTAGGCCGCTTTCCTTCTCTAGGTCCGTGAGGTAGTGCTGGATCACCCTGTACTCCTCTTCGCTCTCGGGGAGGAAACGAATCCCCCCCTGGAAAGGCCGAGCGTTAGGAGGGTGACCCAGCTTGTCCCTCAGGGCCCGAAAGTGGGCGGCCCAGTTTGGCAACCTTTCAACCACCAGCGGAGGGTAGCGGGGCTTCCTCGTGGTTGTGGCGGCGGTGGCGGCGCCCGGGCTCCTAGGAGTAGGGTGGGCACTCACCAATTGTTCCGGGGCGGCAGCAGCGGCGAAGGCTGCGTCTCGTCCGGGGGTCGTCACGGGCGAGCGGCGGGCTGCTTCGGCGAAAGTGGGTGAGCCGGCTCCGGCTCGACCGCGCGGTTCACGCTGCGGGAGCGGGGAGTCGGCGCACACGCGCTTCGCCTCTTCGGTGGCCTCGTCGTCGGGGCTTCGGGGGCGGCGTCGGCCCCTGGACTCGATCAACTGCTCGAGGTCTTCGAGCAGTCCGTCCGAGAAATCGTAGTCCATGGACTCGCCGGCCACGGTACCGCCCGACCGCGTCGAGAGGTCGCTACATGTAGGGCGTCATGGTGGCCGGCGAGTCTTGTGCAGAAATCCGCGGCGGCGTCGGAGAGAAAAGCCCCACCGGGGCCTTGGCTGCAGTCTTGGTTGTGGCCGGTGCGGCGGTCGAGCCTGCCAGCATGCGGCGTGGGACGGGCGACGCGGTGCGCCCGGTGCTGGTGGAGGCGGTCGAGGCGGCGGCGCATGCGCGAGGAGCGGGTCGCGCGGCGCTCGCGGGCGCGTCCGCGGCAGCCATAGGGCGGGTCGCGGGAGTGGTGCGCGCCGGGCGCGGCTGGGCCGGCGGTGCAGGCGGCGCGGCTGCCACGCCGGGCGCAGGTTGCAGCGACGCGCGTGCTGGCGGGGCAGCGGCGCGGGCCGGGATTGAGCGCGCACCCTGTGCGCGGGTTGTACTTCCGGCTGGCCCCGGAGCCTGAATGGGCACGGGGCGGAAGGCCGGGGGGCGGACAGGGACCACCGGCTGGCGGCCCAACGGTGGCGGCGACTCGCGCGCTGGTGACGGCGCCGTCGGTGGGTCGGAGCTGGGCGGTCTTGTAGTGGACGTGGCTGCACCTCTGCTGGAGGCGGCAGTTGCACCGGGAGTGGCACGCGGGGCGCCCGGCGGCGAGGCCCCCAGGTATGGGAGCGACAACGCCCAGCCCTCCGCGTGGTCCGGTGGCGACCTGGCGTTGGGCTCCAGTGAGCCACGGGCGCCTGGCTTCTTCTTTTTCGGCATTCTTCTGGGCGAGGGGCTCCGGGACCGCGACGGCGTCTCAGGCGCCGGGCAGCGGGGTGTGTTCCCCCCCTGTGCTCGCACAAGCACTTGGCACTCGCGCGGGCACAAAGGAGGTACTTCCTCAAAAGGGCGGTCCGGGCGGAGGAAAAGTTTTTTCCATATACCCACAAGTGGGTTCACAATACTGCACTTGTGGGAAAAAACACGTCAGATGGCGCCCTCGAGCCAATCCGAGCGATGCGCGCGCCGGTTAGCCATATTTATATGCGGAGCAAATACGCCACATTGTACAGGCGACGACGCCGCGCGCGCCACCGCACGGATATTTCGTGGAACTATCGTCTTATAAGAAACACGCAAATGTTTCCTATTGGTTGATTGATTAACTGTGTAATTGTACGAAGCCCACTACTTGTAAATATTTCTAGCTATAAGTCTGCATATATTTTGTAAATAGTATTTCATAAGCTTCAGTTTTTCTCTACCTCTAATATACTTCGTCGTAATCATCTGGAGTTTAATTCAACACCAACCAAGCGCTACATTCAACCAAGCGCTACAGCTCTCTCAGGTGGCACGTTTTTCGGCATGAGTACTCAGTCCAGATTGATATTATGAGTCCATGGGTGAGGCTGGGGTGAGGCAAGTAGGGATTTTTTTTTTGTAATGTTTCTGCACACCAGACTGGATAGGTTCCACAGGCTATGCTCATTGCGCATACCCAGTCCATTTTCTTTGTGGAAAAGCCGGTGGTGGGAAGGCCGGTCAAAGCGGTCAAAGCTAATTGTAGATGGCGCCACCATAGGTAAGTCCTAATCCGACCAATGAGGTAGTACTATTTTGAAGTACATGAGCTTAGAACAGGCTATGCTAGCGCCATTAGTTCCCCAGTGGGGAAGGCAAGTGTCAAAGTGACAAATGACATTAGTGTCCCAAAAGAACTGTCAAATCAAAGGAATTTTCTGAAAAAAAAAACGCTTTTATTGATGTAAAATGACTAGATATTGGTAAAAATAATGGAACATACAAATTTCCGACAATTCACACTATCAAGAAATAATGGGTAGCTGCTATGACTGCTGTGAGAACAAAAATTGTATTATCAATAAGGAAAAGCTATATAATAAACAAATATCTACTCTTGCAAAGCCGAGACAGGCCGTTATTTGAATTTATTAATGAAATTCTATGATTATACCATAATAACTAAACAATCGAATACACCTTTCAAAATATTATCAACTTTTCTATTGGAGGTTAAGTATTGCATCGCTCTTTATATCATGAAATGGTTCGTCTGGTGGAAGAATTATCACCGGGACCGTGATTTGTGATAGTTGTGGTGTTAGGAAGTTAAAATTCTTATCATATTGCTCCAATCTATAAAATAGATGTAAAATTAGATGAAGACAAACACAAAACTTGATGACATTTTTCTCAACATAGAATGTCAGAAGCAGTACTATATTCTTTGTAGAGGCTAGCACATGTAATACCTACTTAAAAATTACAATTTTAAATCCCAACTACAAGTAAATGTGTGTTTAATGTAGTAGAATCTTTCTAGCCTCTCAACTAAATCACTTTTTTTTCCTCTTGTAGATGCACTGCGGCGTTTTATTTGTGGTTTTAGTATATGTACTTGCATTGACGAATAATTTATAAATATAGTTTTTTAGTATTTCGACGAATAATAAGTTTTTTTTAGAATAAACTCAATTTTTATAACAAAATACGTGTTTGTTTTTTGTACAAGCTATACAGTAATCTGACTTATGGGACAAACGATCGCAGCGACGCAGCGTCATCTACGATCAGCTTTGAGTTGCCATCCCCATTCCACAGAGCATGTAATTTTAAGAGTCGGAACTTAGAACATTTAGGTCATAACGAGTTTATAACGGAAGTGGTACCAATCACAACAAAAAAACATGGCTACCAACATAAAAGTTTCACATACACAGAAATAGGGATGCCCAACGCATCATAGAGTTGTCATACCTTATCGATATTTAGTTTATCGATATCGATAAAATGCATACTACGCAGGTAGTAGGTAGGTTCCAAAATTTATTGATTTTAAAATAAAACTTGGTGAAATAAAACACTGATTTATATAACTTCAACATTTATTAAATTATTAGCGACCCGCCTTTGCTTCACAAGGGTGAACCGATCGTTACCAAACCGCTCCTAAGCCTTCAGAGTGAAGGCACAACTTTGCAGCAAACACCTCAATAGCTGGCTTGTAGAAAGTATCTGAAATTAAACATAAGAATTTGTTAATAATATTTCGGGAAAACGAAAAGTATCATAAAAGACTTACAACAAAATAAAAACAAACCGTCTTAAAAAAAGATAAATATCTCTTGAAAACTAAAGCCTAAAATAATTGTCAACATCAAAACAACATTTCATGTTGATATCTACGGGTTGTTTTGGAACTTAACTCTTTTTTTAGAAAACCCTTCAACAGTTGTTTATTTTTATGTGGTGATGCGGTAAGGCTTCACAAGTGTTATGAATGTGCTACAGAAACTCAGCTTTTTAAACATATTTAT
This sequence comes from Agrotis exclamationis, assembly GCA_950005045.1. Taxonomy (NCBI): domain Eukaryota; kingdom Metazoa; phylum Arthropoda; class Insecta; order Lepidoptera; family Noctuidae; genus Agrotis; species Agrotis exclamationis. The sequence continues at coordinate 8,800,403 of OX465436.1, read as the reverse complement.
TATTAAAATATCTTTGAAAGTCTGTTTGTTATTTTTTACATAATAATAAAACTCACGTTTTTCTTTTTATAATTATTTACTTTTTGACTCTGAATAGGTGTAATGATGTGGAAATTTTGATAATTGCCTGTCAGTGAGAGGTAAAGCGATCAAATTCAAAGTTGGGATTGCATACCTTCCAACGGTTTCCATATTTATTGAAATCCTTTTTTCCGAAGAGTTAAGCACATACATTTCGCTGCACATTTAGCCTCTCCTAATAGCTGGAATAAAAAATATAAAACATTACTTCTCACTGGCTGTTTCACTGCAAATTTATAAAGTGTGATTTAAAGAAAGCACTCTTTACACTATCAGAATAACTAAATGAATATATAAATTATTATGCTTGGAACATGAAATTCTAAGATTAATTATAGATTCGCAGTATAATGGTGTCACAGGTAGATAATGTCTTTAGATTCGACCAACATGAACCAAAATTATAATTTTGTATGTAGAAAAATATTTAAAACTTTTCTTCACTAGTTTCAGCTAATTTTGATTGGTGAGGGTTGTATTACAGATGTTGATGATGCTTTTAATTTCAAATTAGTGCTGTGAGAGTATGAGAACAAAATCACATCAGCAGATGTACTCACCGGTTTGGATACAGGGAAACCTTGGAAAAAAGTTATTTCCAGTATGCCAGGACTCCTTTATGACCCTAATCCCACAAACTTCGAGTCGATGTCTAGTTTTATGTTCAACAGTTCTAAATTATTCATTTTCTCGTTAAAAATATGTGAGGATGAAATTGAAAAGCAAACCACTTCTAAGACGACGCACTGACTAGACACTCCACTCAACGTAACGTTAACACAATCACAGAAATTATTCTTGTAAGTTATATTCCCAAATCATACAGAAAAAGGAAAAACAAACTGAAAAACACAACACGAAAGCAGACATATTTGTTTCGGTCTCCATAATTTAGTCACGTGGTATCATTATTTAGTACTGCGATGTTGGTCAATATGATTTTCTGACGTGTTTTTGAATGTTGGCAATGGATTGGGAATAAATTCCATACATTGACCTGAATGTTCTAAGTTACACAGGGCTGCCCCATTCGATGTCATGTCGATGTCATGGGTCATGCATGCGATTGTTTTCAAAATCAAAATTGAAAGTAGTTTACACCTGTATTGTTGTTTTCTTCGTTCACTGTGTACGGCAGATGTTGAATTTCTTAAGCAAATAATCAATATTGTTCAAATTATGTTCTATTTAATCGGTTTAGGATTAGGTGACGCTAAGGACATTACTGTAAAAGGTTTGGAAATCGTTCGAAAATGTGACAAAGTTTTGTTGGAAGGTTATACTTCGATACTTACAGTTGGAAAAGATGTTTTGGTAAGTTTTTTCCCATATAATATTTAATGCTTTAAACGGGCAGTGGGTCATCTACTAAACATGATTGATAATTTTTTATAAGTAGCTTTATCAGTGCGGATGTATATTTTCAAGTTTTAGAAAATTTCAGGAAGAATTTTATGGTCGACCATTGGTGCTAGCAGATCGGGAATTATGCGAGGGTGCTATTGATGATATTTTATTAGAAGCTAAGGATTCTGAAGTTGCCCTGTTGGTTGTTGGTGATCCTTTGGGAGCTACAACCCACACCGACATGTTGCTACGGGCTAAGCAATTTGGTGTCAAAACTCAGGTACTTTACTAATTTTTACAGATGAATCTAAAGTTTAATAAAAATTGGACATACTGCTAGGTAGAATGGCAACTAAATATGGATGGTAATTCCGTCCATAATTAGTATTACATATTATTATATTACATACTAGTGGCCTGTCCCAGCTTCGCACGGGTATATTTAGAACCGCTCTTCCGATTTTGTGCAAACTTCACATAAAGCATCTACTAAATAGTTCGAACAAAGCCTAAACATTTGGTTTGGGTAGGTGAGCCTGTTCTTGACTTATAACATTACAACGAAAAGTGGCATTGATTTTTATATTTAGATTTAGTATTTAGTACTCATAAATAAGTAGTTGACATTGAAATAAATTTATGTTAACATAATGAATGAAATTTTTCAGATAATTCATAATGCCTCCATAATGAATGCTGTAAGCTGTTGTGGACTACAGTTGTACAACTTTGGGGAAACTGTTTCAATACCCTACTGGACAGAGACATGGAAACCAGATAGTTTCTTTGAGAAAATTGTTGCAAATTTCTCAAGAAACTTACACACACTTTGTTTATTAGGCAAGTAATAGCAATAATTTATTTAAAAGTCGGCTTAGAAGCCAGATTATTCTCTTTCAGAGCTTGTTTTCCTTAGGGACTGATTCAAACTAGACTGGTAGCTCTCATTACAGACTATCCAGGTTCAGGATTTTACATCTCTCTATGTGATTCAGTGTGTCAGGAATAGTTAGTGGATTTGTATGATCTTGGAATTAGAAATGCTTTTTTTATGCTTTCGAACGTCATTCTCGTCATTCATTTCCTCTTTCTCTGTGCTTAGCTTTAACTGATGATGAATTCTAAGTTTTATAAGAAACAATGAGCCTTAGCTTTTTGTTTAATAATCCAGACTTCCACTCTTTAGGTAATGTTTAAATTAGGGTCAGTTCAGACCGCGACGCGAAGCGACGCGACGATGCGCGCACACTTTTAAGAGGCATTCAAAATACGACTTTATTTTCTACACCAAAAGATACATATTTCGTTGTGAGAATTTAGAATACGTTGAGACGCGCAGCGATGCGCCGCGATGCGCCGCGCGACGCCTCGCGGCGCCTCGCGGCGCATCGCGACGCATCTCAAAGCAGCGTTGCTGCGCTGCGCCTCTCAAGGCCGCTCGACGCAGCGCGGAGCTGCTTGACGCCGCTCGCGGCCGCTCCACGATGCGAGGTGAAGACCGGGAGCTAGAGGTGACTGAGTATGCATAACTGTGAGTAACGAATTTCACCAACCGATTTAAGTTAAGAAAAGGTCAAAGAATAACAATGTAGAACTTGCCGGTCGATTTTTTGGTTCATTTTTTTTTCGCCCTCTTCTCTTAATCGTAAACGGAATGTATTGAGTACATGATTTAAATAAAATTATTTTAATGATTAGGTATTTCCGTAATAATTTATAGAAAAATCGGGTCACAGCTTTTTGCGGGACAGATAAAGTGCATAATAATATTATGTTTATGAATTCGGTCATAGTTGCCGTCACTAGGATTTTGCATACTCAACTACCTCTAGCCCCTGGACTAGGTAGCTGAGGCCGCCATTTGCAAATGGGACTGCGGGAGGACGCGGGGCGGGGCGGGAGCACGTGGAAAATCTAGACACGTTCTGCTGCACCGCGCGGCGTCTGGATGCGCCTCGCGACGTTGCGATGCGTCTCGCGGCGCAGCGAGGCGCATCGCGGCGCCGCCGCGAGGCGTAGCGCGACGCAGCGTGAAATGACAGGCCTCTTCACGCATCGTCGCGTCGCTTCGCGTCTCGGTCTGAACTGACCCTTAGAGTCATAAATAGAACTCAACAGTTCAACACCATATGACCAGATAGGTTTAAGGACGGCCTTGCATATGTATAAGCAGTTTATTGTCAAGTGAACATTTTCTGTATCTACCGAGTAGCTAATGCAACACCCGATATCTCATGTTGAGTGAGCCTCTCTTGGATCTGATGGGGTCTCTCTAAGTCAGCCTTAGGTGACAGTGCATTCCCAGGTACTTGACACAGTTGTGGTGTGGGAACTGTTGCTAGGTAAATGTAACATGAACTGATTTGAATGCACTAGCTTTAATCCTCCATTTTTTTGATCCAGTCTTGGATCCTTATGAGCCCTTTTTGCAATGTGTTAGAGGCAGCTGCCGACAGAGCCCTGAGGCATATTGGCATGTAGGTATATTATGTAAACATGACGTGCTTTCACCTCCAAAACTGCATTTAGAAGTGTTATAATTTATAGCAAACCTCTGCCGCACCCTATCAGAATCCTTCTGTACGTCCAAGAATGAAGCTTTGCAGCACTCCTTCTTCAAAGATGTCCTTATGACCTTTTTTTTATCGTGGTCAAGTCATCAAGTGAGTTCTCTTGTCCTGGGCGGACGGTAGGGACTGTCAGACTCGTACTGACTGAATTCCATGGTGATCCTTCAATAGCCCTTTACGTTCCAGGGTCACGGTTACCTGATGAGACATTCCCGCGACCCCACCAGGCTTTGACCCTCTAAGGCGGGCCCCGTCAAATTGAGACGCGCGTGGAACACGACGCGCCGTCGACCCGGGCATGGTCCATGATCGGACGGCGATTTACACATTACTCGCCGTCCGCAGGAGGTGTTTGGCCCGTAGAGATTTGGCAGCAGCCGCTCGATTCAGCTTTGGGGCCAAACGAAGGAAATGTTCCTTAAAGGTCCACAAACCCTCCACCGGCTGTCGAAGACGAGTCCCAGTTACTTCATCATCGACCCGATATCGACATAATCGACATCGCATCGTCCTCATGACCTGGCATACTTTGTGGATTCGCTCAACTGTTGCTTTTTCTCGTCTAAAATCTGAATTCAGTAAAACATTAGAGATTATTGGCTGAAAGCTTATGGTCGGTAAGTCGGTATGACGTGACTTCGTCTTCCTTCCCCAGAGTAGGATAGTGACCAGTTCTCATGACGCCGTTGAACAAGCGAGCGAGATATACGATGGGTCAATGGCTTTGCGCGTGAGTTCTTTTTTTTTAACTTTGCCCCTCACTAGCATATTCTCCTCTGTTGTGGGTGCGTTTACAAACATATAAAGTCACATACACAAACGCCCAGACCCGGAACAACTACTTGTAGATCAGACATACAGGCTGTAAGGGTAAACACCGTTGTCATTTAAACCATAGGTAGTTGATTGAATTATAAAAATATTTATCTGAATTTAAAAATGAATAAATGATTTTTTCATTCAAAAAATCAAAAAAGAGTCTGTCCGATACCGTCCGTAAATTCATGGATACTATGCGCCCGAGTTAAGGCCATTCCGCACACAACAGTGCCGACACGTGCCGATCAGTAACGTATCGATCAGTGTCAGTGAAATAATAAAAAAAAATATTCATAAACATCTACAAATATGGGTGTAAACATAGTCACAGAAATGTAATTTATTTAGGTCTTATATAATAATAGTTAATTAGTGCATAAATAAAAACTAGTGTATAACTAAAGTTTATAGGTAAGTACAAGATATTTAACTCGGGATTTAAATTATATGTAGCGACCTGCCTGAACTAAGTTAATAAAAACCTGTGTTTCAGGCCATCACTTCAACCGCAACGCAATTTAAATGGGGCTGATTTGTGTAAACTAGATCAATATAAAGATTCTTCATTGACTATTATAAACATTCAAAACTATTCTTAACAATTACACAAACAACAAACAAGTACTTGCATACTACTTACAAACTGGGTCAAAATTAGTTGCGCGTATGACATTTTCAAGGTTGCACACATTGCAGTTTTAACTAGGTGAAACAATTTTTTTTTGCAGTGTTAGAAAAAAACAGCTTGATGTTGAATTATTTAAACAACTACCTAATCTAAATCAGCTGATGAGCCAATCTTATTTTATTTTCTAATTTAAATTATAAACTAACAAATATAAAATAGAAGGTAAACTACTGCCTTAGTGCATGAAGATAAGGGTATAGGGTGGCACTCTCAAGCGTCTTCGTAGCTACTCAATTGAATTGATATAGTTCATCTCTGCGTATTTGCGCGCCGGGCAACTGGCATCGCCAGTTTAGAATGGTCACATTTCCTCTTAAAGCGTTTGCATGTCGCACATTTAGGGGGAGAAGATTTTCTACTACATTCTTTGAAGGAGTGTCCTGTTTCTCCACAGTGATTGGAAGTAGCACTAGGTTCTTGTCAAAACTTGGCTGCGTGCCCGTACTGCTGGCAATTGAAACATCTGGTCACTATAGTGAAATCTCTCACAGGGCAAGATGTCCAATTAATAAAAATTAGACTTTGGTTGATCAAAATTTTTCTTATGCTAGCTGGCACTTCTATTATGTAGCTGCAGGTGGTGAGGTCTTTTTTACCCGATTTGTGATTTAATTTGATGCTCTCAAGGAAGGACTCACGAGTTATATTCGGCAACTTATCTGAAAGGTTTTGCTCGTAAATACAGTCAAATACTTCTTTCTCGGTGAGGGCAACGGGAACACCAATGACAGCAACCCTAGGGCGTCGTTTAGCAGGTTCTTCTATTGTAAGGCCCGATGATACCAATTTTTCCGAATTCTTGAGCTTGTCAATATCACCGTTATTTTCTGTGCTAATCAATACGCCCCCATTTTTTTGTTTTTCTCAGACCACGGACATGGAGCTTAAGTTGTTCGGGGGAGATTATTTTTTGGACGAGTGATTTGGTGGCGTCACTTGTTTGGTTCTTATCGTTGGGGTAGATGGCGACTGATCTCAAGTTTGCAGGAAGAACAAAGTTATCAGAATCTTTCTTCACCATGCTAGCGTAAGAAGTATTTTCCGAGGGTTTCAACTTAGTCTCAACTATCTCTTTGAACTGCTGGAGAGAGTCCACAAAATTTTGGTGAGCCTTGAGATGCTGGATTGTGGTATGGGCCTGGATCGTTTTTAACTACAACGATTGATACAAAACGGCCATCTGAGAAGTCCCAGTTGAAACTCTGCAGCAAAGATTGGAGACACGAAGCTTCTGATCTGTGTTCATTTTTCCGTGAAATATGGAATTGTCGCATACATTTTGTACGACGCTATCTGTACTCGTCAGTGACAGTGACCGTCAGTGAAGGCAGATTTACATTGAGTCAGTAAGTTAATTTCTTGTTAATTTCTTAAGTTGATTTCTTGTAATACTGACCTCGTCTAATAGCATGAGTCAGTTTTCGGCGCCAGCACTGACGCCAGTTACTGACTCAATGTAAATCTGCCATAACTGACGACAGTCCACTGACGAGTCAGTGCTGACCTGGCACTGTCATAGTGTAAATTAATTTCACATTTTTGAAAAAAAAATGTTATTTTTTTATACCTTCAGAATCTTCTTTGTTTATTATGCATTAAAATGACAAATTATACATCAAAATGTCAAAATAACATACCTATTTGTAATGTTCTCCTCAAATGAACCACCGAGCTCAGAACGCCTGACCTCTCCTGACCTCCTTAAATCTACCGCCGAGCCCGAACGCCTCACCTCATTTGAAGTAGGACATTGTACCTACTACTACTACTGCTCAGTTTGAAAAAGAGGCTACTCTTACAAACTCTTTTTCAAGTCTTGTGGGTCCTACCCAACACTAGACTGAGGGGTTTTGGGGTGGGAGGGGTCGCGGGCCGTCGCTCGCGCGACTTGCGGCCTGTTTGATCTATCGCTGTGTTCCCTCTTTGCCCTTGCGTATAGGGTGAAATAATTTTGAGGAAAAATAGAGATTTTACTTCTATAAGTGAAACCAAACCACTGGTTTCAAGGATAACGGTGTTTACATTAACACCCTTTATATTTGCTCCGTGCGGGAATCGAACCCGCGACACGCAGCGCAGCAGTCCAATCGCTCACCCACTGCACTAACCGTGCCGTCCGTCTTTGAGTCCCATTTTGTCGATTAGGTCGTGTCCCTTCATCATCATCAGCCCACTGCTGGGACACAGGCCTCCTCTCTGTGAGAGAGAGTGGGCCATAATCCACCACGCGGGCCCAGTGCGGGTTGGTGGATGTCACATGTCTTCGAATTTTTGGTTCTAGGACATGCCGGTTTCCTCACGATGTTTTCCTTCACCGTTTTGAGAGCAGTGGTGATGAAATAAATTACACAAAGTAATGCGCCTGGCTGGATTCGAATCCACGACCTACAACTCGTAAGTCGGGGCCGATACCACTGGGCCACCACTGCTCACCGTGTCCTTTACTGTCTTGTAATGTTGTGATTGTTTTATTTTCACATCTCGTGGTGACGTCGCCTGCATGAGTGTCATGTTGGAAGCTCTGATCAAGAACCTGGACATAATCTGCCTCGTCTCATTCCGGATCACTTCGGTTAGGTGTGAAAATGCTTGCCAGGTGATTTGCGAATTTGTTGGCTTTTTCTTGTAATGAAAATGGAAAAACCCAATAATACTTTGCCCGACCTGGAAATCTAACCCGGGACTTCATGCCCAGTAGTAGCATTTGCGACAACTGGACCAATCTACACTAATATTATGAAGAGGCAGCTTTTACGGTTGTTTGTAGAAAATAATCTCTGGATGATATTAAACAGATAGAGCAGTGGTAGCCCAGTGGTATCGGCCCCGACTTACGAGTTGTAGGTCGTGGGTTCGAAGCCAGCCAGGCGCATTACTTTATGTAATTTATTTCATCACCACTGCTCTCAAAACGGTGAAGGAAAACATTGTAAGGAAACCGGCATGTCCTAGAACCAAAAATTCGACACGCACAGGGCCCGCGTGGTGGAGTATGGCCCCCTCCCTCTCACAGAGAGGAGGCCTGTGTCCCAGCAGTGAGAAAATTTATAGGCTGATGATGATGATGACTAAACGGATTTAAAAAAAATGTGTTATGAATTGTTAGGTATACGTATTCCCTTTAAAAAAAATAGAGTGGTTCAAATGATATTATTTGTATTAATATTCTTTATTCAGCTTTGCCTGCTCTAATTTTTTCAGACATCAAGGTGAAAGAGCCTACTGAAGATTCGTTAACAAAGAAAATCCGCCAGTACATGGAGCCGAGATTTATGTCTGTCAAAGAAGCAGCAGCGCAGTTGGTACACATTATAGAAAGTAATCCAGAAAAAGGTTAGATTACAATATATATTATTACCTTATAGGCTTATTTTATCGTGGTAATCATCAAATGAGTCCTCCCGCCCAAGGCGGGATGGGAAGGACTGGGGGGTATTGACTGGCCTGTTGGTCTAGTGGTTAGTGACCCTGACTGCTATGCCGGAGGTCGTGGAGTCGATCGATTCCCACCCAGGACAAATGTTTGTGTGATGAGCACGATCATTTGTTCTGTGTCTGGGTGTAATTTATCTATAATATGTATGTATCTATACATATAATAAATCTGTAGAAGGGTCAATTCTGTACTTTGAAAATATTGAAAAAATAAATAGCGGGGGGTGTTGCTGGATCGATACCAAACCCAAATATGTGATTAAAAAATTTTTTGTCTGTCTGTCTGTCTGTATGTGCAGACATCACGTGAAAACTAACGGTTCGATTTTGATGAAACTTGGTATAATTATACCTTATTATCCTGGGCATAAAATAGGATACTTTTTATCCTGGAAAAATACGTAGAAAAAAAATCTGTAACAAACCTTATTATGGAACCACTGGCGACACCTATTATCAAGTTGTAGTATTATCTAAAAAAAAAATTAGGTGTGGACTACCCCTAACATTTAGGGGGATGAAAAATAGATGTTGGCCGATTCTCATAGATACCGAATAAGCACAAAAAATTTCATCAAAATCGGTCAAGCCGTTTCGGAGGAGTATGACAACGGAAACTGTGACACGAGAATTTTATATATTAGATTGATTAACTTAGTGAAACCAGTGTTCATGGTAAAACTGATATCAGACTCTTCACTGTTCTACCATCAACTCTAGTGTACACTGACCCTACTGCAACATTAGGCCGCCAATACACGGACTGCTCGAGCAGCAGTAGAGAGACACTCACGTCACGCCGCGCCGTCCCACTTATCATTGGTCAATCAAAAGATACTGTCATCGACTGTATTGTGAGACCAATCTTGAAATTTCGAAAATGACCTCGATAATTCTACGAAGGATGTTCCTGAAAGTTCCCAGAAATTTCTACACTGATCTAGATGCTTCGCGATGGTTTTGGAATGTTCCAGAAAGTCTAACTGTAACGACACGATATCTGTGGGATCACTCTTCTCTGTGACTACCTTCTGCTACAAACAAAAATAACATTTTTTGGTTGTAGGACAGTCCGGTTTACTTACGATGTTTTCCTTTTTTAACGACTTAAAAAAAAAAGGAGGTTATCAATTATTCGACCCGTATGTGTGTAATATTTCCAGAACTGTCCAGTTTTCATATAATTATGTTAGTCTATATCAGTGTCTGAACAAATGTGCCAAAGGGGTTTGAACATTTTTGTATGGGCCGTGTACCAGGTGCCATCCGCCATTTTGTTTTTTTTTCAAAACGGCGGTCACGAATGAAACTTTCATAAATCGATAGATCACATCAATACAAACGCAAAATGTAAGGGGCAAAATCTCGTAAAGCGTCACGTTTCCGAGTTATGAGCTGTCAAACATGTGCAAATAGTGACACATTTTTTTTTTTAATATTTTGTTGTTTACTGATCAAAAAAGATACTTCCGCAATAAAACTAATTGAATATTAGGTTTTCCACGCACTTTGAATGCTGAAATTGCGTTAAACGAAATAATCCTATCTAAAAGCATTTGAAATGCGTGGTTTTAAAGAAATGCAGTTTGTTTTCGAAACTATAAGGGTTCCTTGACTACGGAACCCTAAAAAGGGTAAAATAAAAACTTTTTTTTTTAAAGAACCGACTTCAAATCAAACGTAAAATAGTTTAAAATAACTTTTCTTTCGGAAGTCTTTGGCAATAGTCAATGAAATAAAAAACAAAGCCACCGACTTCCGAAAGAAAAGTTATTTTAAACTTTTTTGTGTTTGATTTGAAGTCGGTTCTTTTTTAAAAAAGTTTTTTGAGTTCACCGGTTCACCCAGTTCACTGTTTTGCGAGCAGTGGTGATGAAGTAAGTTGGGCCGATACCACTGCTCGTGGGTAGTTTCATATATTTTTAGGGAAAATTGGAGAGAGTGGACGATATTCCAGTGTCGTGTCGTTCCTGTTACCATGATCTTCTAATGTGAAAGTGCTTAATATCGGCTTAACTGAAAGCACCAGGCACATGCTACAAGTACAGACGCCAGCACCCCCAATCTTTCAAATCTTCCCAGTCAAACTAATTCAAGATGCGACTGATCAGTCCAAAAGTCGGAATTAGGTAGAGTTATTTTAATACTTGCATCAAAATGTTGATATTAATATGGATCTTCCCGGGATTTCTAATAGACAATCTCGTGCTTATAACAGTATTACATATAAATGATAAAAACACCAGAGATAGAATATTATTCAATAAATCATTAAGTTTTTAGTAATTTTTGTTTACGTACGTTGGGGGTCCCTGTAGCCCGGGGGCCCCGTATAATAGATAGGTACGGCAGATACGGCGGTAGCGACGCCCCTGGATCAGAGTAGGTTGATGTGCTGGCGTCTGTAGGTACATTAATTTGAAGTAAGTCAACTTAGAAAAAACAATAGTAAAATTAGTAACGTACCATAACTATTCTTTTCTATTTCAACAGGAATTGGCAGAAATAACACAGCAGTGGGGCTTTCTCGGGTGGGGGCAACAGACCAGCAGATAGCAGTAATGTCACTCGACGCGATGCAAAGCTTTGACCTCGGCCCGCCGCTACATAGCCTCGTCATTCCTGCTCCAATTTTACATCCGTTGGAAGAGGACTATCTTGCACAATTTAAATCGCATAGTTGATTTGACAAAAAAGATATTTTATTATACAATTTCGTAAATAAAAAATAAATTGAGTTTAATTAATATATTTTATTATTTACAATATTATAATAATTAAAAATCATGATATTAACAGAATTTGATACGACCATGAGAAACCACATTCAAACCCATTATTGGTCCACAAAGCTACCACAAAATACATACTACAACAAAATTATTTTCAATTATAAATGTTAAAAGGTACATTAATTATTATTTGGTCTAAGTTTCACAATTATAAATAATGAAAACTATTATTATAATAATATACAAATAACGGAATGTAGATACACCAACATTATAATAAAATAGTACACCTATTATTGGTATACATCAAACATCTCTAGATAAAACTGGAAACTGGTGGGTCAAATGATTGTAATTAATAATTAGGATCTTATAATATGGAATTTTACATAACACTAGCACAATTCTTAACATAATTATACAGTCTTTAGACTTAGTTGTAAAATACATGATTTTAATAATATATTAAACGATTTCACATAACTCGTGCTTTCTATTTATCATGTGAGATTACAAAACAGGGAACTATATAAATAGACATTGAGTTAGAGTATTTAAATGTTTAAACAGCTGATACTTGTTGATCGTCATCATCATCATCGGGAGTATCGTGGTAATAATCATAAGGGCGTGTGACGCCTTCGTGTGAATGCGCGCGACTGAGTCGCTCGAGCCGCGCCACCTGGGCGGCCAGAGTGTAGGGCGCCTGCGGCATGCGCGGCGGCGGCACGGGCCGCGCACAACTCGCTGCAGTGCAGGACCCGTGCCCACTGTCACTTGAAGTTGCTGACCCGGTTTTTCGTAGTGGCAAGTTTACTAATGATGTAACGCTACTACTCTCTGCCGATAGATCGACTGGGAGTGGCGTAGGTGTATCAGAGTGGGATCTCTCGTGTGCTGTACGAGGACAACAGATGCCAGGGCCAGGTCCATCGCGGCGATGCGAGCAAGGCGAGGGTCCTGGTGGTGGTGGTCGCGGTTGGTGTGGCCTTGTTTTAGCTGGTTCTGATAAAGCCAGCAATTTCCTCACAGCTTGAGGAGATGCAGTACCAAACTTATTGCCTGCAAAGCTCTTTTTACTCTCACTGGCTGATGAAGCACTGCTTGTTGTAGATAAAGATGGTGATGGGTGTCTTCGTCGAGGAATGGCAGGAGCTGGCCCTGCTCCTTCACATTCCAAGGATAAACTGTGGAGACGTTCTTCGTCAGTTTCGACGTGCATTCGATTTAAATATGCCTTTACACGTCGAACCATTTGTGCTTCCTCAAACATTTTTTTAGGGTTTGGTACATTTGACGACTTTTTCCTTCTTTTCACTGTCACTTGACCTTGCTGCACTTCTCCAGTAGTAAGTTGGTTCAAAGCAACCATAGCGTTTGAAGGTGGCTGCTTACCTAGCTCCAGTAACGTTAGAAGGTCATAAGGAGCACTGCACATGTTCGTAAGTGTGCGAACTTCTTTAGAAATCATTCGCAATTTTTCAAAATTTAACATTCCTTCAACTTTAGTATCATTTCCCAAATGAATAAAGGTAAGATCTTTTTTAACCACTGGATAGAATGGTACAACCGGAGATCTACCTTGTTCTGTAATAACTAGCTGTCTGTACTGAGACATGTTCCTTGAAGGATCCATAACTTTTTCCAAATCTTTAAATAATTTAGAATATTTTGAAGGTAGTTTCTCCCAAGTCATCTTTAATCTCGACACTGCACTATGTCGCAACCCTGATAATATAGCAAACATGGAATTGAAGTTTTTACATTCTTTACAATGGCGTGCAACTTTAATAAACTGTTTTATAATTTTCTGTCGGCGTGCAAGAGTCTGCTCACTAACTACTTCTGTGACAACCCAAAACATTTCCTTGTTAACGAGTTCGGCAAATTGCGATAGCATAGGTGTGCCATACCTACTTTTTAGTTCAAATAGATCATCAACATATTCAGTGCTTTCAATTTGTCGAAAGATACAAAAATCTTGTAATGTTAGTTGCACAGCAACCTCAACTGCATTTAATTGTAGGAAATGTACTACACTCTCCCGCAAAAGTTCTGGTGCCATTTCATCAGGTACTAAATTTTCAGTAATACCATTGGTTTTTAGGTAATACCTAGAGCTGAGACCAATCCTTTCTGCTAGATTTTGCAACTGGTCAGGCAAGCGATGTTGCTTTATGATTCCACCCTGAGCTACAGACACTTCACATAGTGAAAAGTTTGAACTAGGATCAGTTATACCAAATTCCTGCAAAGTCAACATTACAACTTCTCTTGCCGTAGTCTCTTTGTGTACTAACAAATATTTGCAAGTTTGATCAGATTTGTATACTTTCAGTACATGTTCGGGATAATCCGAAGATTGATATTCATCATAACATATAGATATTAAATCAGGATTACTATGTGAGTTATAGAAGGAAGTACTAGTATTTGCTTTGTTTAAGGAATCTGAGTTTGAAAGAATACTGTCATCAGTTGGTAAACCATCAGTTATTGTATTTTTAGGTAGAAGATTCATTTTCATTAAAGCTTTCTGTAGTTTTCTCTTAGGTCCCAATGTCATGAAGCCTTTCTGGGGTTCTTTCTTAATGCTCAGCTGTTGTGGTTTCTTGGTGGGGGACTGAAATACTGGGGTTAATGTTATGGGATCATCATTGAGTAGTTCTGCAGTTGAAAGTCTTGCTCTGGGGTCAGTGTGCCAGTGAACTCTATTAGAGCAACCTCTCTGCCTTGGAGAATTTTCTGGCATCAACAACATTTGTTTGAAGGCTAATAGATTACTTTTCACTGTTATACTTAAATGTGTCGATCCTGTGATTATTTCCATTGCTTTTGCATGACTCACATGTTGGAATGATTGACCATTTACTTCTAAAACTTGATCTCCTCTTTTCAATCCAACATCCTCAGCCTTAGAATGCTTTTCTACTTTAAATATAAATATTCCATAACCTCTTTCATACCCCCCCAATATTTTAAAGTTCAAAGGTTCATCTCTTGTAGGTCGAGATAAAGTAACACTACGTGTTCTAGCTTTTGCTGAACAAGCTATGTTTAGCAGCCTCAATTGACTTTCCATTTTTTCACGTTCTAGAGCAATTTCAAAGTTCTCCAGAAACTCCATCATAGATGAATCAGTTTCAAAGTCAGTAAAATGATTGTTGACCCAAAGCAGTACCACACGAGTAACCTTGTCTCTCACAGATGGTTCAGAGAACCAAGTTAGTAGTTGCTTTGCTACAATTAAAGGACTCTCAATGAATGTTCTATGTGTCAGTAGAAAATCTTCAACATACGTGGAGTCACGTGAGTTATCCTCAATGAGTTGCAACATTAATTGTTCTGGGGTTCCACGAATAACAACATGGCCTTGTTGTCGTCCTGAATCTCCAGGAGCTCCTCTATATTCTGTGACCAATACTACTACACCATTTTCATTTTCATGCCTCCTTATATTTTCTTCACCTTGATGCAGTATTCGATAATAATCAGTCTGTGTTATACAAACAAACTGACAGTCATCACATTTTGTGGTCATTACACCTTTATGATATAATTTCTCAAGTGTAGCTTCAGCCATTCCAAAGCTGTCACCAACAATCAGATGCTCCACTTCACCACTCTGGTGCTCAATACTAACATGTCCATTAATGAGGACAGACCAGGAGTCATGTTCTTCTCCATCATTCATGACTACTGTCCCAGCTTTCTCAACCACTGCAAATACCATGACAGCACATAATGCTCGACGCACTGTCAATGTCATGTTTGTGAATGCCTTCAAATGTTGAGTGAACTCCAAAAGTATTTCTATATCCTCATCAGTTCTTTCACTTGGATCTTTTTCAAGACATTCTCGAACTGCATCGCGAACTGTCAGGCTATCCATACTTTCTTCTAAATCTTCTTCCTCATCAGAGTCAACGATGGACTCAAGGAGACCTGAAAGGTCTACCTCCATATCCATGTCGAGCGAGCTATGTACTGAGGTCATGGTGTCACTTCCACTATAAGCAGAACTAGTATCACTGGCGTTGGAGCACTTCAGTGTATGGGGGTACAGCTCCGGACTGTGACGGCCTCCGCGCCCACCTCTCAACATCGTGAAGTTTCTGAACTGTCCGAGTGACGTCCAGCTTCTGAAAAATGTACATCGTAACGTAAAGAAAAATCGATACTTCCTCCATTCTTCAATTTGTTTTTGTTTAATGCTAATTAGTTTTTTCGTACCCAATAAACAAAAAAGTAATCATTATATAATAAACTGCAACGAATATTCAAGTAAAAATCCTATGCGGGGGACTTTCTTCCTCAGATGTTACTTTGTATTCTACGTAAGCTAGAAGTGCCATTGAAATAGTACTAGTACCTACTATTTACATAACATCTTGTTTTTAATGTTCATCATAAACAATAGGTGTTCGTATGAAAAACAATGAACTAATATAGGAATTACAAACCTTTACAATTTCTATTTATTTTGCATTCATGGCGGAACTGTCAGCGCTTCCATGTTGCTTTCTAAATTAATTACCCTTTACAATGAACGGTACACAGTAACTTTACGATTGTATATTTCACAATACACCAAATTTTGAAACGTCTCTAGACTTTTAACAACACTCGTTAGCGGCTAAATATTACGTTATCACAACTTTATCCGAGGAAAATCATTAGAAAGCCACTTTCCTCCAAAGCTGAACAATATACCATAGAGAATATAGAAGTGAACATTGATTAGCATAGAGCGGTGCCACCGGGCCAGATGTTTGAACATTAAGGTGAACGCAGACTTAGCCGCACCGCAGTCTCCGCAGTCCCCGCAGTCATCGTTTTCTTACCGCTTCTGCGGCTACTGCGATGCGAGTGAGTGTGCGAGGTTTCATAGAACTTCATACAAAGAATTCGTAATGGGGGGACTGCGGTGCGGCTAAGTCTGCGTTTACCTTTAGTCAGTGGTCAGAGGGTAAAATACTTTGTAGAGTTTTGTTACAAAAGTGTAGCAAGTAGCAATCAAAATCATCTCTCAACTCTCTAAATTGTCTATATGCACAGAGCAAGTAATTTTATCTATATGTTCACAATTCTAGGTTATCTGTATCTTTGCTCCCTTTTACAACCGGAACACGTATATACATTTTCATAGCTTTTAATTTTTTAAACAAAAGTATTACATGTTCTATTCATAATACAATTGTTCATTGCGTATTTAATAACTAGTATTAATAAAAATATATTTTATTCGTTAAGTCTTGTTGAATGCTATAAAAAGTATTTGGACTGATTAACTGAACATTTTCTATCTCCATCTATTTTCAGAAATAGGTACTTTTGTATGAGTGTAGCGTTTTCGCAGCAAACCAGTGATGTTAATCTTTTAGTTACAAATTTTGTAAATTGATCGCTTCTCGTTGTGAAAAAAGTCGCATATACGTTGGATTAGTCTTGTGAAAGTGCAACATCTTAATATAATCTTGTGTATGGCGATAAAATGCGCCCAGTTTTAGAGTCGAAACGGATGGTGAGCGATGGCGAGAATACGGTGATAGATTTTTGGTGTTAAGTTTTGCTCCGTGTCATCACCGCTATAGTTTCCGATTACGTCCAGGAAAGACGATAACCGTTTTGATTCGCTGTTTTACGCGTTATTACAAGCAAATCTAAAATCTCTTGCGATTATTGTTAGAAAATATATTGTCATTGACTGACCGGCTGATATTACACGAGGCTTGTATGTATATGCGACTTCTGCCTTCTGCTATTCGTGACACGCCTCAGAAAATAAATCTAAATTTGTGAATCGAATTATTCTTTTCTGTATTTGTGTCATTTTAGTGATAGAGACGGTTTTAAATTACGTAACTGTTGTGGAATCTTGAAGTGTATAAAGAATGGCCTGAGTGTGACCACTCCATTACCGTCATGTGTGACGAAGAATTGTTTGTTTAGGCTATAATATTGTGCATCCTACGGAAAGTGCGCGTTCGTCTCGTGGACTGGGCCAGATCATGACTCTGCTTGAAACAAAACAATTTTCGCATTGATCGCCGTCTACCTATCGTCATTTGGGACACTTTTATATTACCAAAATGTCTTCGGGAACTTTTGTGGACAGAATTGACCCTTTCGCCAAGCGGTCGCTGAAGAAAAAAACCAAGAAGTCTCAGGGATCTTCTCGATACCGCAACACGCAAGATGTTGAGCTGCAGGCACTGCCCTTGCTCAAAGGTGGGTCAAAATAATTTTACACCTATTTTTATGAAGATCTTTCGTTCTTTTTGCATTTTTCACTAGGTATTTACATAAAATTTTGCATAAGTATTGCTGATTTTGATCATCCCAGTACATTGAACTTTTGCCTTGATTTTGAACTAAATATGTAAATAGGTTAGGAATAAAATTTTGTTTATTTGAAGAAAACTGGTTAACTATAGATATAGAGCTAACATTAGTGTTTAATGTTCAGACAAATGACATACTATACCTACAAAATATTTATCAAATTATGTAGGAGCTTTAAAGGAATACAGCCAAGAATTTTTGTAAGACTCTTGATAGTTCACTTGACCTACCAATGTGTATTAGCAAGCATTTGTAGCAAAAATGTATATAATTCATGCTCAATTGATTGAATCAAAATATCACTTGTGAATTCCAGGCATGAACATGATAGTTAAATTAGCTTCTATTAATTGTTTAGTGTAACAAAACATCACCCTATACCTAATTTATTCCTGATGATTGTAAACAATATCATTTTAGTATTTTTGAAGCAACATTGATGTTAAAAAAATGTTTTGTAGTATTCCATTCTTATGTTTAACTTGAAATTACATACATTCAAAACTTGCATCTGGAAATTTCAGGTATTGCTCCTATTTCTTTATATTTTAAAACATACCTTTTGTCTGTTTGCATGATGATTAAGAAGAGTTTTAACAAAATGTCAATTTCCAACTTACAAAATTATCTTGTAGATTCATCTACAAGAAAAATTAAATTTCTCTAAAGGGTTGACTGTTTACTAATTGTTTTACTAAAAGGCTGAGATAAGAAGATAGCTTCTGCTCAGCTATTGGATTAGCCCAGGCAGTCTTTATTTACATGTATATTATGTGTAGCTAGAGGTACATTACATCATTATGGGACTATTTGATAGCTATATAACCATGGAATCTGGCCCTTGCTTAAATCTGCTTGTTGTGAATTGAAGGATTTACATAAAAGAGTATTCTATATTAATAAAGACCCTAATTATTAGATATGTAATAATCTATTTGATTTTCTGCAATTTACTAAATAGGTATAACAAGTTATATTTTCTAAGTTACAGGAAATGCAAATTCAATTTACAATTTGTTGTACAAATATCTGGTACAGCCTAATTCTAATTAGAGTCTATTCAGGCATTTGCAGTGGGAAAACAATGATATTAAATATAAATTTTGCACTATACTCAGTTTATCCTTTTAGTAACAAACTTAAAATACTCATAGTAATAAAATTGTTTTCAGATGTTCCAAGCAGTGAACAAGAGGAGCTATTCATCCGTAAGCTGCGACAATGCTGTGTAGCATTTGATTTCATGGATCCTGTTGCTGATTTAAAGGGGAAGGAGATCAAGCGTGCTACCCTCAATGAGCTTGTAGAGTACATCACTGGAGGACGTGGGGTGCTTACTGAACCTGTTTACCCAGAGATTATTAAAATGGTAAGTCGCAAGTTGAATTCTGTTGATTATAATACAATCTTATCAGGAAGCATCTTTAATAAAAGTTACTCTGATCATCATCCATTACTTGTCACCCACCTCTTCTCTAATTTTATAGCTGTAATCAATAAATCTATCATTAAAATTTATCAAAAATATCCTATCACTTATCAAATTCCACTGATGAAGTATTGTAATTAACAGTCATATTAATTTCATAGTAATTGATCAGTAAGGGTAAATAATAATAATCTTATCTATACAAATACTAATATTATAGAGCTAAAAAGTTTGGTTGATAGCTCTAATGTCAGGAACTTCTGGTTTAAATAGAAAAATGTTTTTGGGTTGTGTACTTAGTCCATTTATCGAGGTAGGCTATAAGTCTATACAAAATCATGCTTTGTCCAATAGGAATCAAGCAGCAGGGGTGAAACCACAGGGCACAGCTAGTACAGTATATACTATTAAATTATACTAAACAAAACTATTTCATCCCTAGCTTTGCCTTAACAGGGCAAGGTCCATTCTCATGTATGCCTTCAATAGAATGTAGAAGATTATACTTCTCTCAGAGAATCTGCAAAGTGATAAACAGAAATGAGAAATAGTTTTTTTTTTCATTTGCTAATTTTTTAATGGTCTTTGGTAAAATAATAAAGACAAGAAAAAAATTTCAAGTTTATATCTCAGAAGTTATCAGATGTGCATCCTTTTCTAATTTCTTAATCATATCCTAATATAAATTCGCGTAATAAATAATTATAATTAAGTTGTAATTTCAACTACCCACATTTTTTTGTTACCACATACTTTAAAAACAAAACATAGTTTTAGTGAAAGATCAGTTGTTTCAGAAACCATAAATATTTTAGTTGTGGCTGGTTTTCCAGAGTTTGCTTTTTGCTATGATATTAATATTCTTTTACGATTCTGATGTTTGTCTGTAACCAATCAACAACCGAATTTCCCAATCTAAGACTTGGGGCCAGTTGTATGTCTGTAGTTAAGTAAACTATTAAATAAAATGCTATGCTGGCTTATAGTCTTCAAAGAACACAGATGACGATTTGAATGAATGAGATAAAATATTAATTTCGACCATTAAGCCTCCTGCAGACACACGCGATTAATCGAGCGGGGCGACATGTCGCGGTCCATTCGCAGTATTTTTAGAGTGGAAATTAGCTTGGCTCGTTGTCGCAGCGCGATTAATCGCGTGTGTCTGCAGGAGGCTTTAGTATGCTTCATGATGCCGCAACCAGTTTTTCGATTGCCACTTCAGTCCTAATAATGCAAAAAACATGTAATAAGGCGTTGTTAGATGGATCACGTATAGGCTTAGAGAGTCTCTGTGTCGCCACACTACTCGGCACGTGACGTCACGGGGCATCAGACTAAACATAGTGTTTATTGACGTACATTTTCATAGGCCGTTAAATGTGAGCTCTCAATTGAGACTAGTTTTGAATACGCCTAATGAATAATTAATATTCTCTATTTTGTCGCAGATATCGGCCAATTTATTCCGCACTCTACCGCCAAGTGAAAATCCTGATTTTGATCCTGAAGAAGATGATCCAACTTTGGAGGCCTCATGGCCACATCTGCAACTAGTCTATGAATTCTTCCTGCGCTTCCTCGAGTCAACTGATTTTCAGCCTACTATTGGCAAGAAAGTTATTGATCAAAAATTTGTATTGCAGGTAAATATATTATTATGTTTAAAATGTGTAATTGTGTTGCAAAACTCTTAAAAGGGTTCAACAAAAGAGTAATGTATGCACTTTTGTCAGACTCAATTGACAGTCGAAACAGGCAAACCTGCAATAATAAAAATCTAAAGCAGGTTTGGGCCAACTAAACTTACTGAACACTTGAACTTTTCCCCATGTTACCTGTAATGTAATTGTGAATACATACAATGGAGACAGATTTGGCTTGAGTAGGTGATGAAGCTGGTGATTTGATGTTTGATGTACCTGAACAATTTGTTTAAAAAAACCTTGTTCAATTCGTGAAGTAGGCAGTAGTCGAAGTTAGATAATCCTTTCAAGACACAATTGTGCCTTCATAAAAAAAAATCAACGATCTTTTATATATACTTTTAATCGCCTGCTTTTGTGTAATCTTTAATTTTCATCAAAACATGCGTCCACATTGTTGTGATGAAAATGATTCCTTTTTTAACTAAGCTAGGAGTATGCTCGCCCTGTTAATATTCGTGGAACGGCGTGTCGACCGTGGTATACTTGTGGTATATGACTGGTACCGACCAAATAAAATGGTACTAATACGTGCACATAGGCCATTGTATGTGCACGTATCTGTACCACTTTATTAAGCATATGTTCGAGACAAATCTCTTTAAATAAAGATTAGTACCACGCTACTTGAAAAGGTAACGCCGTACTATAAGGCTCAGCGCAGACAGAACGGAGCGCAGCGGAGAGGATTTTATTAACGCATAAATGCTTGAACCTGATAAAAAATGCTCGCGCGCGCGTCCTCAAAGATATGCGGTAATCCCCGCGCGGCGTCGAGTCGACGCACGCATCGTACGCGTACTTTCAGTGTTGTTACTGAATTTAAAGAGGAGGACTGACTCGCTGCAAGGTCGCGTGCAAGCCCGAGCATACGCGATCCGTAAAGAAAATGCTCGAGACTGCGCGGGGATTATTCCTCTCTGTTATTTTGTATTTAATGTGCATAGATAAGCAATAAACAGAGCGTCTATTGCCAGGACCGCAGATAGTTTTGGTATATCACCCTTTGACTATGGGTCAATTTTTAATATTTGAGACATCCGATATCCGTAGAGGATAATGACGCCCGATCTTTTACTACTAGTGCAACCATCCACTGACAAAAACAAAAATACAAATTATTTTAATTACATCTAACTTAAATGAAATTAAAACAATTTATATTTTGGTTTTTTGTCAGTGGATGGTTGCACTAGTAGTAAATGATCGGGCGTCATTATCCTCAACGGATGTCTCAGATATTGAAAATGGACCCACATGATAATTCTGTGATGACTCTGATCGCCTAGTCAGACATATTTTGAACAAGTTCATTTTAAGCTTCAAAGACATAAGATTTCGGTTTTTTATCGTTTTTTTGTCCAAAATATCTTTTGAATACGTGTAAGAGGGGTGCTTGTATACGGGTCCATATTGGCTCACCTAAAGTTCTTTACCCGAAATTGTTCTTCCTAACGATTTGTAATCCGAATGATTCCTAAAAGTTCCTAAAATTTTTACCCGACTACGGCGAAGCAAAAAGGAGGGTTATGATTTTGACCGGTATGTATGTTTGTATGTATGTATGTATGTTCATCTGTTCCCTCATAACTTCTGAACTACTTATCACTACTTGACAAATGAGGTGTCGTTAGAAGCGTCTCAGTTGTCCGCCGGTTATAGGGTAGGTGACGTGTCACCAAATCCAATATGGCGCCCTCTGGGGGATGAAAAGTCGCAACCGAAAAAAAAGAATTATTTCGCACAGTATCGACATGGGTATCAAATTAAAGGGCTTGATGAGCACATTTGAAATCCACCTGCGTTTGTTTCACACAATCTTTATTGGCTAGGTGGCATACGACCACGGCTATTAATTAAAAAATTCTGTAACACGGATTGTTCTTGTTTTATACTTTTTAGTGCGCGATTTTTTCGTAGTCGGGTTTTAGTTATTTTAACTTATTCATCCTAAAGTTTTTCATTCATACTATTTGTAGTGCTACCGGCGATGTTCATAATACTCATGTTTCCGAAAATTGTAATAATATCATTATTGAAAATATATTTAAACGTACTGTTTTTTATCATAACGCTTTTATCCCTAAAATTGCGTCGAGCTACCTTGATCGGTAGTAATCAGTAATATACGCTCGCCCTTGCATCCTTAGTCAAATTGCCGACTACCACCTACCAAGGGGCTCATATTTCTGTTTGCAAGGTTTAAAGTAACCAAACACGAAGGGGATGGCGGGCTCTGAGAGATCCCGCCATCTCCTTCGAACCTAACCTGTCCGAGTCGGGGTGCCCCAAGTCCCGAGCTCGCTTCGCTCGCTCTTGCATCCTTTTATATCTAAACAAAAAATATATGACTTTGAATAATAGTGTAAAAGATGGTTATGTTGAGAAAATATAGGAAAACAAATAAAAGTATAATAGATGTTTATTGCTACTGACATTATGAAGTTGAATGCTTCGGAATTATGAACATTAGAGACATAGTAGTTAGGAATTGTGATTGTTAGGATGAAAAATGTTAGGAACATTTTCGGATTCCCAATTATCGGAGATGAAAATTTAGGTGAACTTTGGCGCACCCCTTGTACATGGTGCATGTAACTGGAGCAAGTAAAGGTGCGGGTTACACGCGCGAGTAACATGCGCAAGCTACTTGATCAAGTTACTCTCTGGTACATGGTGCAAATGACTGGAGCAAGTAAAGACACGGGCTACTTGCGCAAGCTGTATGTACAAGTTATTTGTTCGTGGTCAAGAGCTACATGTGCAATGTGCATGCTATTCGCGTCGTAGCTTTATGACTTGAATCGCGGCAAAATGTCTCGATGAACGAAAATTCTTTTAAAATCATTACGAATCATCGACGCTGAATCGCTTAAGCCGGTCAAGAAAACCTTTATGTCAACGTAATAAGGGTGTTACTAATGCCATTCGCATCGTCTCAGCTCGGAGGACGCGATCCGATGCGAATGGCATTAGTATAATATTACGTTGACATAAAGGTTTTCTTGACCGGCTTAAGCCGATTCCGCGTCGATAAATGTGGGAGCACACTAAACATTAGTTCGACGGCTGAAAAACGTTTAAGGTGAACGCGGTTTGCCTTAGAACTAAGGTGTATGTAAATGTCTCATTAGAAATGTTGTTAAATCGATATCATACTATTACAAATATCGTAATCGTATTAAGTTTTTATTCTTCTTTGGTTTAACATCTTTCGTTTTGGAGATAGACTTTGTTGACATCCTTAATACTAGGAACTATTAATAGACGTTTATTAATAAGTAAAGTATGTTTCTAAATGGATTAAAGAATAAAATGTACGCGGATATGTGTGTATAGTCATGAAGTGCCGATCCATGTAGGCCAAAGAGTTTATGAATGACTAGATATACTGGAGATAAACTATGATAACTGATAGGTGTCATCATCACACCATTTTGTGTTTTTTATTGACGTGTATAATTGTGTTTAGGTCCTTTGGATGACTTTGATCCATAACTACCATGACGTTCTAAAAAAATCAAAAACCGGCCAAGTACGAGTCGGAATCACACACGGAGGCTTCTGTTCTATAAAAACGTAATCTATAAAAACAGCAAATGTAAAAATGTTTATTGTAAGAGCCTCCGAAGGAGCCTCCTTAAAAATTTACGTTATTCTGTTATAGCGGCAACAAAAATACATAAATTGTGAAATTTTGAACTGTCTTACTTAGTAAGACGTAAAAATTTTGTATCACGGTTCATGAGATAAAGCCTGGTGACAGACCGACAGATGGCGAAGTCTTTGTAGGGTCCCGTTTTACCCCTTGGGTACCGAACACTAAAAAGATCTGAATACCTCCATATATTCATAATTTGTAATCCCCAATCACTCTTGTAGTCCTAACAAGGTAAGGCAGAGTTAACAATCTACCTGTTTTATCATTTTGCTCAACTGTCTCACTCTTGACTATATTTAAGAGTAATGGGATATTTACACAGGTAAATTTGTAGAAATGTATAGCAAAAAGCTAGTCGATTTTTCATTTAGATGGTCGATTTTCGTCGCATGAAAAAATCTAAATCGATAAAAAAATCGACCCATGTAAATGACCCATTAATGGTCAATTCACACCGAGACGTATCCCTTTTTTTTAGCGTGGTAAAATCATGAACTGAGTCCTCCCACCCAGGGCAGGGCGGGAGGGACTGTCAGACTTGTACTGACTAAAATCCTCGGTGTCCTTCATAAGCCCTTTACGTTCCAGGGTCACGGTAATGAGATAAGTCCCGCGACCCCGGCCGGCTTTGGCCCTCTAGAGGGGGGCCCCGTCATCTAGCTGACGCTCTTTGAGGCGCGCGTGGAACACAACGCGCCGTCGACCCGGGCATGGTCCATGGTCGGGCGGCGAATTGCCCATTACTCGCCACCCACATGCCCGCGCCTACGGTGGCCGGAGATCGTCTTGCGACGTCTGTCGCCGCGGGCGTCTACCACTGCGGCTGGGTCGGAGGGAGGACACTGTCCTCTCCCTCACGCGGCCCGCCTCCTCCTTCGCGAGGATGACTGCTTAGCAGAAGGAGGCGACTGCTTCCCACTCCGTCACGCCCCGCAGCATGGCCCCGACCAATGCCGGGCGCGAGAGGTCTCCGCCTATGAGACGTATGCCTGCGCGTAAATTTTAATAGAGCGACTTAAAATCTAACTTTATTTACTACTCGTGTAGTACTTAGGTAAAGTTATAGCATATTTTCAGTATCGTCACGTCGCTCCAAGTAAATTACTCGTCATACATATTGTTATCATGTTATCGAGAGATGAGGATCATTAGTGTCTTCAATATTCATCTTAAAACAAAAATATATTGAGCTGCAAAATATGTATATTACGGTTATGATGAGCCACCTGTAAATGTAACATGAATGCTGTTAATTATTTAGGTACTCTATTCACAATCTCGAATTATTTATTGAAACATTTTAATTTACAGCTTTTAGATTTGTTCGATTCCGAAGACCCGCGTGAGCGCGACTTTCTAAAAACGGTGCTACATCGCATCTACGGCAAGTTCTTGGGGTTGCGAGCCTTCATACGAAAGCAGATCAACAATATATTCCTACGATTTGTTTATGAAACGGAACATTTTAATGGTGTGGGCGAACTTTTGGAAATTTTGGGAAGGTCAGTAGACATTGTCTTAATTGTCTGCGATTTATTTAGTTAGTCAATATAATACATCATCTGCCTAGCCTTTTCCCAACTATATTGGGGTCGGCTTCCAGTTGAACCAGATGCAGCTGAATATCAGTTTTTACATGGAGCGACTGCCTATCGGACCTCCACAACCCAGTAATTGGGTAATACGATATCCCATGGTAAGAATGGTTGTCAGACTTTAGAACTTCTGACTAACAGTAACGACTGTCAAAGATCTACAAATGGCACCCGGGACCAACGGCTTTAAGTGCTTTTCGAGGCACGGAGGAAACGTGTTATGACAGATGGTCACCCATTCACAGACCATCCTCGGCAAGCGCGGCTTAACCGGGAACATCGGCCTGTGAGCTTTAATTATTTAGCCACGAGCTACTTAGGCAATAATAATATAATGTTGTAATACAATAATATTAACTCTGACCTATCCGGTGTAATGATGAGGCGACCAATTGGTCGGCTTTTAATTGACAAAACAATTGTTAAAAAAAATGGCCACAGTTTGAGATATAACATTGTTCTGAGATTCATGTTATTTTTTTTCATTGCAGTATAATCAATGGGTTTGCCCTTCCATTGAAGAGTGAGCACAAACAATTCCTGGTAAAGGTGCTGCTGCCCCTGCACAAGGTGAAGTGCTTGTCCCTCTACCACGCACAGCTCGCCTACTGTGTGGTACAATTTCTCGAGAAAGACGCCACACTTACGGAGCATGTTGTACGTGGCCTTCTTAAATTTTGGCCGAAAACGTGTTCGCAAAAAGAGGTAACTAGTCATTTATTTATGTATTTGTTGTCACCAAAACACGGTGCCCTCAATATGATACAAAATATTAGGTCAATATTGATGACACAACGCAATATAGGAGAATCTGCAGCCAAACTACATGTAAAACCTGTATCTTGTTATACAGGCACCAAAGTACTCAGTTTTGACTTACCTTAAATTTTTACGATTTTGTTAAATCATTGACTATCCGACTTCTTTTATTATTCTTTCAATCAATTTAACTACAAACTATAAAAAATTTGCTTTCCAGGTGATGTTTTTGGGCGAAATTGAGGAGATATTGGATGTAATTGAGCCTGCTCAATTCGTCAAAATACAAGAACCGTTGTTCAGACAAATAGCTAAATGTGTTTCCAGTCCACATTTTCAGGTAAGAAGCAATCTTTTTCGTATATTTTAAATTAGCTGTTCCCCGTGATGTCACCCGCTGCTTTGCCCCGAGGGGTCGCAGCGTGGTTATTGTTGCACTTGAATTAACAATAAAAAGAGAAAGAAAGAAAGAAAAGAGATTTATTGGGACACACAGGACAGAACAAGCAAAAATTACATGAATGTTTGATTTTAAACAAATTGATAAAAGGAAAAACAAAACGTAACCCACATTAAACAAAAATAAAAAAAAATAAAAAACAATTTAGTCCTGTGCGAGGCCAAAAGGCTCCTACCTCAGCATGTGCTGCGACATTTGTCACAGCGCTGGTTTACTGGTAGGGCCCAAAGTGATGTCACGGTCAGTTACGTACCTATACAATAAATGTCATATAAGTCAACCGAAAAACTAAAGCAGCCCATCCACAGACTATAATGTTGTCTGTGGATGGGCTGCAATCCACCTCTTTGTTCGGAACTTTGTTGGCTCTGGCCATGATCCATCAGTACTGAAACAAAATTAAATAAATGTAGGCAAAATGTATTCTGATATGATAAATATCAAATACAGGATTTATATGAGGAATTGAGGATACTATGTTATTTAACTATTTTCTCTCGACGTCAGCTGTCCATTTGCTGCATTGTTCACCTTTTTTTAAGCGTGTTAAAGTAATCAGTTGAGTCCTCCCACCCAGGGCAGGGCAGGAGGGACTGTCAGACTTGTACTGACTAAAATCCATGGTGTCCTTTAATAGCCCTTTACGTTACCGGGGTCACGGTATTTCGTTAGCCCCGTGACCCCGGCAGGCTTTGACCCTCCAAGGGAGGGCCCCATAATTGTGCTGACACTCTTTGAGGTGCGCGTGGAACACAACTCGTCATCGACCCGGGCATGGTCCATGGTCGGACCCGCATGCCCGTGCCTACGATGGCCAGAGATCGTCTTGCCAAGTTGCCACGTCTGTCGCCGTGGGCGTCTACCACTGCGGCTGGGTTGTGAAGTAGACGCTGTCCTCTCCTTCACGCGCCTCCTCTTTCGCTAGCATGACTACTTCGCAGAAGGAGGCGACCGCTTCCCACTCCGTCTCGCCCCGCAGCATTGCCTCGACTAATGCCGGGCGCGAGAGGTCTTCAAGAAGCTCTTGGGAATCGATTTAAATTTACTATTTCTGCCAGTATTCTTGCAGTTTAACCAATTTTTGTTGGCGGAGTTATGCGATTATAAAAAAAAAAAGTATAGATATGTCTAGTAGATTGATTCGAAGTTGTAGAGGTCGGGGCTCAATGTAATCTGTGACAAAGCCTACATTATTTCTATTTTTGCCACCATGAGCGCTGTAATCGATTATGATACCCTCACCTAGTACTTCGCACCTAGCTAATGAACTTGATCATACACATCCATATCAGAGCTAGCGACGAAACTCCAGTGCTGGCAAAGTTTCGAGTCACGGGCATGATAATATGTGTGGATAGACCTTAAGCCACAGCAATGTAAATAAAAAATGGTGGCAGGGTGATGAGATTTCATTACGAATGGATACTAATTCTTGCTGATTAACAAATACTAGGATGCAACTGGTTAGTAATAGTGAGATACAATAGTGTAACAAAGTCACAAAGAAAAATATTATTGCAGCCTTGGATATTTTTTGCATTTTTCGCTTCCCGTTTTCTGATTCATAAGAAAAGAATGAGTATTTGGTAATTAAAGGGAATCGCGGGCTTGAGTGTCACAATCATGTTCACAATTTTGTAAACCTAGTGATGTTAATTAAAACTTTCACAGCTCCGCGTTTTCAATACATTGCTATTATTTCGAACCTAAGTTCTGTAATACTGTACTCGAAATATATTTATATTGTAGATAATGATTGAATATGTGCAGCCATGTTTAAGCCCATAAAGAATCAATGAATATATTTTATTTTCAGGTGGCTGAAAGAGCACTATATTTTTGGAACAACGAATATATAATGTCACTGATGGAAGAAAATAATCACGTGATTATGCCTATAATGTTCCCCGCGCTGTATCGGATCAGTAAGGAGCACTGGAATCAGACTATAGTGGCGCTCGTCTACAATGTCCTCAAGACTTTCATGGAGATGAATTCCAAGCTCTTTGATGAGCTTACTGCTAGCTATAAGGCGGAACGGCAGAAGTGAGTAGACCAGTCTTTATATAATACTTACACCTATTTTATTTGGCGGTACTCATTTATATTTGGAAAAGTACTAACTGTAGTGCCATTAATAGATCTTAAAGTCCATTCACGTATAGGTTGCATTAATGAACTTTAAAGACAATATTAATTTACCCTCTATATTTTCACATAATACCTATCAATAATTACCATTGATTACGAATCGGCCACCAGTGCAATACTAAAAATAAAATGTACTGTGAATGTATTATTGCCGATATTTCGATCGCACCCTTATTGCGAATCGAATCATTTAGTTAATTCAAATAGATTGACATCGCTTAGATGTAGTTATTCAACAACCCTTTTTTAAAAGAAATCAATCCTCAAAGTTTAGTTAGAGATGAGTTAGTATGAGCGGGCGGTGTAACAGATACAATAGAATATACTTTATTGCACACCAAAATTGTTACACATCTGTTGTATGAAATTGCTAATTCTAGGGTTACAATGGCGGTCTTATCGCTCTTAGCGATATCTTCCAGACAACCTGTTAGTGATCTACGGATTTAAAATAAAAAGGGGGAGGTAGTCAGTGGTCCACAGAAAATAGAAGTCATAGAAATGTTTGTGTTGCAGAGAGAAAAAGCGCGAGAAGGAGCGCGACGAGCTGTGGAAGCGGCTGGGCGAGCTGGAGATCAGCCACAAGCGGCAGGCCGCGGGCGGCGCGCCCAAGTGATGTTCCGAGACCACACCTCCATCCACGACCTAGAATAATGCGATTGAATTTGTTTTCAGCTATGTATTGATATTTTCTATTCGATTACATTTTTGTTAATGACGTTATTAATTTTTAATACCTCTAACGGTCGGTCGTCCGGATACGCCGTCGTGCCGATGTCTCTGTGGATTCGGTTCGCTCGCGAGCGCTGTCGGACTGCATCGATTCATGTTCGGTGTGACTACAAATTACTAATAGTGCTAAATGTTAATATGTCCGCATCCCGATGCACTATCATAATGATTATTACTATTTTATATACGTTTACATAGGTCTCTAGTTTACTTTAGGATTTTTTAATATTGTTAAATTGTTTAAATAAGTTAAAGTTGTATGTATTATTGATGCATGATCGATTGTAACGCATTTCGGATCACCGATAAATGTATTAATCGGGCACCCAGCTTTGGCTGAATATGATTGTACAAAAATGAATAAGAAAAAAATTAAAAATGTAATTTGTTTAGTGTACGCGGGACGTCGCGGCACGGCCACGTTGACCTCGCCGTCTCGGCCCGCGCCCGTAGATCGTTGTATGAAATTTTCATTTAAATTAGATGCTCGATTCAATAATGTAATTTCGTCGTACTATCATTTTGTATAGTTACATAGTGTAAATAGGCATTTATTTATTATAAATTTATAGCAGTGTGATTTCTATACATAGCTGCGGGAGAGGAACACTTTAATTGGGCAAAATCGGTCTGAGCGAACTGGAGACTATTCATGTATCATGCATACAGCTCGGTAAAACTAAAAAGTTAATTTGGATTATATTGGAGTAGAACAATGCTAAAAGTAGATATAATAATTTGTAAGGGAATAGTCATTAATTTGTATGATATTATTGTAGCAATTAATTTTTTCTATCATCACTTGTAGAGTGCCGCGGGCGCGGCTAGGCCAGTGGCCGCAGTGCCGGACGCGTCCGCGCCTCTGTATATACCGACATAGCGCTACTGCGTGTGTATGTATGTACACAATGGAGATGTTTGTTATGTAAAATGTATTAACATTGCAAAAATTATATATGATCTTATATAAATTACTATTATAGAACACAGTATGGAAATAAAAAAGTTGACTCACATGAATTGAATTCTTTAAGTAAACATAATGTATGCGTAGGCGCCCCGCGGCGGCTAGTAGTAAGCGCCGGCCTCGCTCGCCCGTCTCACCTACTGTCCTCCAGAGATAACGTTCCCCTAGTGATTACTCAGTTGCGTAAACTACATTGGAAATACACAAGAAATTTTCACATTACTCGGTTTTTCATTTCAAATCGAGGCCCTATTAGAAACTTGCGCAGACGCTTCATTTTTCTCTAAAACCATCATGTTATGAAACGATCTTGAGGTTTCAACTAAACTTTCCTATTTTACATTATCGACTAGACGACTGTTGAACCCTTAGAATATGTCATTGAATACGGGCGTACGATGAACCCCATGGGATCGATACACCGCACCAACTCAAGTTCAAGTTAATACATCACTATGACTACCACAGGCCAAACATTTACTGCCCAAGGTAATTGGAGCTGGTACTACACACGATTCCTTTCATTCCTATTTCCGACACTGGTAGGAATACGTGTTATTCAGGTACGCCAAAAGTTGCAAGTGCTAAGTAAAATAATTCACCCATGAACTAACTTTCCTAGAGAGATTGTGTGGTGATAAAAAAAATAACAATGAGGCTAACTGGCTCTCGAGCATATTATAGGTCCACACCTCCAAAAATGCCTACGGGTCTTGTGGAGTTAATAGAAGGATTAACAAGGGATGTGCTCAAAAACAATCCGACCGATATTTATGGGTTTTGTGCCGGTCACATGCAACAACTGCTGGAAATAAGAGATGGTCCTGGTAAGTTACATATTTTTTTTACTAAATAGTCATGACTACAAAACAAAAATATCACACATGGCTCATAATAAATAACCCCATGATGGATTACAACGGGATCGTACTACTGGATTTAGGGTAGTATCCATTGTGTTCTGCTTATAAATTAAGTCTGTTCCAAAGTACATTCAAAAGGCGTTCGGTAATTTTTGCGACAACAAGTAACAAATTTCCATCCACCCACCCTCATAAACACGCTTTTTTATAATAATAAAATTGTAGTAAGGTTTGCACTCAATAATTTTCAGTTCAAAAGAAGAAAACAAAAACATTGGAAGAAAAAATCGCGAAGGCCCAAGAAAAAGTACGGCAGCGTGCAGAACAGCGGAGGCAACAATATGATAAGGACTTAATGAGGCAACAGGCTGTTGTAGCTGCTGAAATAAAAGCTGCTTCTATAAATATAGATGATACACCATCGATTCTTCCACAAAAATCTACTCCAGTTCACGATCATAAGCCTATTGGGGAACACAAATTGGGGAATGTATCAGAGACTGAATCGTTACACGAGTTGGTTACACCAAGCGAAAATTCTCAATACAAAGAAATTAAAGAAATGGAATTAAAAGATGATGACGATTTAAAAAATCATGATAATTCCGAATTTATTGATAAGCGGAATGGGCCAAAAAATAATATTATTTTGGCGGAATCATCGAGTCCAATGAATGATAGTACACTTATCCAAGGTTTTACATCAAGCGAGCCACCAAAGCTTGAGACTGCTACTACCGTACATGCATTAGATGTACAAACATCGCATGAATTTAAACAATCTGTTCAGGAAGATCAAGAATTAGTAACTGATGTTAAGCAGGAATTTGATGCCACGTCTAATTCCTCTCCTGCTCCCGTACAAAATGTATCAAATGCAATTTATTCGATAAAAACGAATCAAGATAATGAACTAGTTGATACTCCTGAGAGAATTGCTACAGTGCTATCAGAGTCTGAAAAGGTTGGCGATCTTCAAACCTCAATAACACAGCCACTTAATATAATTTCTAACGACATTGCCGAAACTGAAATTGATAATGCAAAAAAACTACTCGATAACACAGACACTCAACCAAACGATACAGAGAGCATACAACCGGTTATCGAATCTGATACAGAACTCTCGAATACTATACATAACGTCGAAACGACGTCTAACGCTAATGATACCGTAAATGCAAATGAAGAAAATCCCCAAGAAACGAACACATTTGATATTTCTTTTCAGGAACTGCCTACTGTGGAACTACAAGATCCACAAATAAATCCAGACATGCTGGAGTCACTAGTGGAATCTAACACTGATAGTGATATCTCGACTCTTATGACACAGGAATCTACTAATGACGAGTTAAAGCAGTTTAACGCTTTTGAACTTGATACTGTAAATGCTGAATTACCTGATGATAATTCCGAGAAAGACGGGGTGATTCCCGCATCTAAAAAACATCCAAATGGTATCCAACAACAAAATCACATTCATGATATTGATTTGATGGAAAGCAACGATAAAGAAAATGATGCCATTGAGAACAGTGGTCACGATCACAAGTCAACAAAGATAAGTGAAAATCAAATTCATAATCCAGATAGTAACATGGACTTGGAAACAGCTGCCGTCACTATACAGAAAGTTTTTCGGACGTTTCTTTTTAAAAGCCGAGCATCAACATTCGACGAGACGATAAATGATGACTCAGTCTATTTAAATGAAGATGAAAGAGATAAGGTAATGGTACCGAATTAATTATTATATCTCGTCTATCAATTGTTTAATTCTTAAAAAAACTAATCTTGTCTTACAGGAGGAACGCAATTATCCTATTGCAAGTTCTCTGAACGAGCGAAGGCCACATGGACTTACAAGAATGGATACAGTATTGCAAACGGTAAATGAGGAAAAGTCCCTTTCCTTATCTACTGATGATTCTTCTACGATCTCTAGTGCAGCAACTGTCATTCAAGCCCACGTTAGGGGCTTTTTGGTTAGGAATAAACTTCATTCTAACAGGACAGTTTCTACGAATTCTTTAGCTGCTAGTAATTCCAACGACCCATCGCTTATGTCGCTAGAAACAGATAATGAACAAAATAAGAATAAAACAGTGTTGAATATTCACATTGTTCCCGAAGGAAGTAATTATTTAAGCAGAGACGAAAGTTTAATCACTTCAATGGACTTATCTCTGGACAGCAGCCCGCCATCTTCTATCAACTTGCACCCTTTGGGTTATGATAAAAGTGAAAGGCGGAAGCAATTAAAACGAGAAGATGCTATACAATCTGTATCTCCACCAAGTAATAACAGTGGCAAATTAAGCGAAGACGTGGATTCCGTGAAAGAATTACCACTCAATGATCATGACATGTCGGAAGAACATCAAGCAGAAATCAATGTCGTAAAAAGTGATTTGAACGACGGTACGAGCGTGGAAGGAGGTCGTGAAGAAGAAGTCCGTTCTGAAAATGCCGCATTAGAAACGATTGCTTCTGATACTAAAGAATTAGAAATTAAACAAGAAATAAATAATTCTGATGAAACTGATGTTGTAACTCCTTACATATCAACTGAAGATAATAATTCTTCGGATCAGAAACTAATGCACTCTGGGGAGTTCCACGACGCCGTGCTACCTACCAAGGTGTCGCGCAGTGACACTTCAGTCGCCAGTGGTGAGTGAAGACATCTATTATCAGGTGATAATTATTTCCGTTCTATCAAGGCCATCGCATGAACTGCTATTCAGTAAATCGATGCCGCTTGCCTTGTAACGTAGATAGCGATCAGTAGCAAGTAATCTAGTCTAAGCATTGCCATTACGCAAAAAAAACAAAGATGATATCAGTAAAACGAAAGAAAGTAGTAGTAGAACAGTAATTGAGTAGCGTAATGTGATGGAGGTGGAAATCATTTGGTATGTACGTAAGTAGTTAAAAAAATATTTTTATTTTGAATTTTTTAACGTTTTTTAAAGGTCAATCCAAAATTAACTACACAGACGTCGGTCTGTGAAATTGAGAATTTGTTAAGTATATAATTCGGAAGTATTTGGTAAGCCGCATTGTGTTGATCCTTATAGAATACGATCCCACCGAAATGCGGTACGACAGGGTGATTATTGAAGAGCCCAGCAATCGCGAAAGCATCGCGACAGCTTGAGGCGCAGTACAGGCTTAGCGTCTTTGCACCATGTTGCGCCTGGGGTAACAGGACTGCCATTTAAGGGCAACGGGGTCCCGCGCCTTGTAACATCATCAGACGTGGTTCTTATTCGAATTCTCTTACGGAGCGTACAAAATTTCAAGAAATGTACATATTATATGTACCTATGTGTTTCCGAACGCATACAACCCTAATCTCTTCAAAGTTAGACATAGACTTCTTCTGGGTAAGCTCGCTCCATCGCCTTGTCTTAGTCATTCCTGACCTAGACTAAGGTCAAGAGCAAACCCATTTTACATTAAAAAAATAAATTATAAATTTTGTTCGCATGTATTTAGATATCACTTCGCTTTTCAATGTGGGTAGACTCTTAGGCTTTGTTGTGTGTATTCATACTGATTTGATTGATCGTAATATTTTTCACAATTCTAGGATAGTATAGAATGTAATAAAAATTAAGTGACAAAAACAACTATACAGGGTGGAATTTTGTAATGCCACCTGGAGGGAAAGTACTCTTAATACTGCAGATAGAAAATTTTACTCAAAGGAAACATTCCTTTATTTTTGAATAGAAAGCAAACTGCATTCAAAGATTTTCAAAAATTCTCTTCTCCCACACCCGGAAATCGAACCAGCTAAAATCTGAAAAAATTATACCCTGTACTTTTATTGCATCGATCGTTAAGGTCAATTATAAGGATGAAATTTCTGTAACAAACATGATACTTAAATTAAATAAAAGGAAAATCTTAAATTAATTTAATTATTTACAAAAAATGGTAAACTAACTAATTAGTTGCTCGAAATGAGTGAGTATGTCGCAAAGGAGTCTGCATTACAAAAGATGGATGTTAGTTATAGAGCTTTAACTTGACTCATTGAATTTGTAACTTCAGATTTCCTGGCTTTCCTTTCATTTAATTTGTCATATTTGTTAGAGAGATTTCATCCTTATAATTGACCCTAACGATCGATAGATCGAGGGTATAATTTTTTCAGATTTTAGCCGGTTCGATTCCCGGGTGTGGGAGAAGAAAATTTTCGAAAATCTTTGAATGCAGTTGGATTTCTATTCAAAAATAAAGGAATGTTTCCTTTGAGTAAAATTTTCTATCTGCAGTATTAAGAGTACTTTCCCTCCAGGTGGCATTACAAAATTCCACCCTGTATATTATAGGTACATCTAGGAATTTTAAGTGAGGCCATTTATTGGACTTAAGACCTTTTCCTTTTCCATTGGAAATATTTTAAATATTTAGTATTCTGGTTTGGTAATAAATGTGTCAGTAATTAATACAGTCCTTACCAATTTCGGTAACGGCGGCCCTCTAAAAACTACTTTCTTGCGTGCTTTGTTATGATTAGAGAGACCGAATTTGGTATGCTTGTGGGTAACAAATCCTATTATTTCTATGTTAAAATCCCTTTCAAGATTTTTTCTAGATTCACCCCTTTTCTATTCACCCAATTCTACTGTAGATTAGATTTTTTTGTCTGACATCGTCATGTGATTGACAGAATCAGAAATATGTTCAAAAATTCTTAATTTAGTGAGTTGCGAGCCTTAATTTGTGTTTTAATAACTTTTAATTTTCTTTTCAGAATTCAAGAATGTACTGGTGTATTTCTTGCTTTGGAATCATTCATAGTGTTGTTTTAGTGTGTTAAGTCCGAGATGTCACCACAATTAAATTATTCAAATATATTATTAAAACACCATTGACTTTGCATCATTTTCAATTATTTATTTATTTGTCATCATGTTGTACATAAATAATGTAAACACAGACTCAGCACCTAGATAACAAAGATCAAGAAGATAGATAATATGACCCATGCTAGGAAAATCTTACATTATGGGGGTCATCCCCTATACAGAGTGATTATTTCAACTGGGTGTGGATGGCTCCGAAACTTTGAGGAATATCAAAAAATATTGTCTCGAAACCGATTGTAAAACTGCATCATTGGATTTTAGAAAAGTCAATAATCCTGACCAGGGATCGAAGCCGCAGTTTTTGGAAAATAAAATCACACCCATCGATAGTTGCTAGGGATCAAATTCTGGGAAGTAACCATTTACGGTACGGCTTCTGGTCTTTAATATCCCGTGGTATTAAAGACGAGAAAGAAAGACATGGGAATGCATTTAAAAGCGCCGAGATGGAACTATTTGGGCGCTTTTTTAACGCTCATTAACTTCCATTGGTGCCCGGATAACATTTGACCATTGCTCTTCAGCTGTGCACCTGGTGCACCTTCACAGATTATGCGTTTTTGATTCCCCCCTCTCCAATGATAATCTAGTCCATATTTTTAATGGGGATGGCAACTGGGAAACGAATGGCGTTAGTATAGCTAGTTCCAAGCATCGTCATTGGTTCAAATCATAGAGGTACTTCAAAATAGTACTACCTGATTGGTCGTATTAGGACTTAGCTATGGTCACGCCATCCACATTTTCTTTGACTGGCCTTCCCCATTGCTCCAAAAACAATCCTTTCCATTATTATGTACAAAACTCCCCTTGTAATCTATCTTCCATTCTTTCTTTGTCTAATTTCCATTCTTTCTTTGTATAATTTAATTAATTTATTTTTGTTGCCCATTCTAAAAAATATCCCATCACAACAAGCGCGCAAGCTGGCGCAAGCCAAACTGCTGAAAACTCAAGTCAACACTGGCAAGTGGCAACAGTGGCTCCGTCCGATTGCCACAATCAAAAATGAACTGTCAAAAATTGTCAGTGTCATATTTTGACAGAATATTATCTGTCATTGTCAAATGTCAATCAAAGAGTAGAAACTAGAAGTAGAAGCCAAGCTTTACAATATTTTTTTTATTGGGTGAATAAAATCCAATTACTTACTTATATCTCCTAAAATGCCTCTACCACCAGCTTTAGCTGCGCGATTAGCTAAGAGAGGAATTTTGAAACCAAAACCCACAGATCCTGACCCTAACAATGAAACTCCACCTGTACAGGCCAATGAAGAAATTATAGCTGAAGATTACGATAGTAAACTTGATGAACGCGTCAATAAAGAACACTTTTGGGAAGGCATCGAGGGTGTGAATGTTGACCCCATCAAAGGTCATAAAAGTTGTCCAAATAAGAGCAATATCTACCACGAGTGCTCCAAGTATTGTGTGAAACGATGGAAAACTGGAAAGTTAGTTCCAAGCGAAAAATATTTGGAATATAAAAAGAAAGCTTTGGAACTGTGGCCGTTGCCGCCAGGTTGGGAGGAAGTGTATGATGAAGGATTTGGTCAGCATTACTTTTGGAATGTTCACAATAATTTGGTCAGTTGGCTGCCTCCAGCTCATCCGCGTGCGACCCCTTCTGAAAGCGCTGCACATTTACGCGAAGAACGATTGTTGAAGGAAGGTGATGAAAGTGATGATAGCAGTGAAGCGTCTGACCAAGAAGTTCCTCAACAGCAACAACACAAGGAGAAGAAACAAGAGCGCAGAGAAAAAGATAAAGATTTAATACATCACAGAAATAAAAGACCACGAATTAAAGACAATGACTTAGATCCAATGGACCCTGCAGCTTATTCTGACATAGCGAGGGGCACCTGGACCTCTGGACTAGATACCCATGCTAAGACAGGAGTGGATTCCACTGCTACGGGATCCTTATATCAGATGAGACCATATCCTGCACCTGGAGCTATACTTGCAGCAAATGCAAAACAATCTTCTCCGTCACCTTAAGATAATAAAACAGTATCACAATCATTATTTTTTTATTCTTATAAATCAATTTTTTTTTTATTTCCTAAACTAACAAGTAATGCAAATGCTTGGGTATGAATTTGGATGCATAATTTTATTTGTCTATACAAAGAAATGTAAAATACTAAGAGAATACTTACAAAGCATCATAAAATTCATCCTCAATGCTGTTAGCTGGCAATGATAGACTGGCGGTGTTGCCTCTGAATGGCAATGCTTAGCCTCTTGGCAAGGTAAAAGGCAGCTCTTGGGTCACTGGAAGGCTGTGACCAGTCGCGAGACCACACTTGGTAACCCTAAATGGCCCAAAAATTGCACAGGAGGTTTTTCGCCACTGCAGCAGTCGCAGTGCCAGCAGAGCATGATGAACTTGGAACCGGATGGCGTATTTTTTTATGATGCTGTTGATGCTTGACCTGGACAGTAGAAGTTGTTCAAAAGAATGTTTTTTCTAAGGTTTTTCAAATAGCATAAAGTTGTATTGTCAATGTGTCATAAGATTTGACCCACTTCCGTTGTCCAGATATTTTCCTTCCCACACAATTAAATTATATCATTCTTTTATTTTATTACTTGCATGATATTAAACCAAATAGCATCATAAAAAAGTAGGTGTTTTTTCGCTCATACAATATGTATGAAATTTTTTTTGCTTTTATTGACCAACTTCCGCCGTCATGATTTTTTTCAAAAGCATTTAAAAAAAAATGGGCATTTCTCTCATTTTTACCGAAAAAGTAAATATGCCAAAATTGTAACCATAAAAAAAGATCTAAGGTTTCCCGTATCTCTTCTGGATGCGTAATAACCCCTGTTGGCCAATTTAAAAGAAAGACACTGCATAATATTTTTTATAATTAAAAGTGATCGGTTTTAAAATTTGTTGGCTTATTTTAGGTAATAGATGGAATGGTATAAAAGTAGAAGAATAAATGAAAAACATTGTCAACATACACATACCTATTTTATTACCGAAGTAGAAAATCTTTATAACTTATATTCATATTTTGTCTTATACATTTGATTGAAATTAATATTTCAGAAAAATATTTCTAAGGATAGATTATAATAATCTAAGTTTGCATGTTAATTAGATTGTCGAAGCCCTTTTACCAAAAGTAATACTGTAGTCTATAATATAGACTCTATTTTCCAAATTTTTGATTAAAATGTTAACAAATGGGTCATACAAAAATTAGATACCTACTATGTAATTTCGCTTACTTGAATAGTGAACAATTAAAATTACCACAATATTTAGTTCTGATTTGCTGCAAATCTCTGTTACACACTCAAGTATGTATGGGCCACCATTTGTCATGCAGGTTGGTGCCAAAGGACGCTTATGGGATGGGATGCCATAAGCAATCTTTGGAAACAAGCCTGCATGCACTTAGCAGCTTAGCATGTGTTAATATGCCTTTCTGTACCCTACCCTACCTAATGGGTCTACTACACGCATAAGCTTCATCACAGTTTCGCCTGCGCAAGCTTCTCGCATGGTGGGCCCATAACATCACAGAATAATAATGTTTGAAAGAATTGGTAAGATCTCAAGTTTTACTTGTTCCTTTAAACATGTGATTGTAAGCAGCTTTAATTAACACTTAAAAAAAATGGAGTTTATAACTTAAGAACTTCCAATCACCTAGTTTATTCTTTGAAAAATCATCAATGAATTGTTATTGTTGCCATTGGGGCAAATACATTTGTGGTTTTAACTGCTGATAAGAATATTAGTGGGTACCTGCCTCTCAGGTACATAGTGCACCAAAATTATTTACAACTTATTGTATATTTTGCTGATGTCCACAAACTCACACACAGAAACAAGAGCATATTATGATTACTTACATTCAGTATTATGATTATTGTGTCACAATCAATAACATATTTTTTGTTTGAAATAAGATTCAAGGTAAATCTATCTATTAATAATTATGTAATAACATGACAGTAGTCTCATAAAAGTTGTCTTATAAATATAGCTAACAACAACCTTTAGCTTCCATTCGTGTATTTAGTTTCCGAGGAGATAATCATCAGTAGATCTTCTGAAGTCAACAGTCCAATTGAGTTCTTAATGTTCGTCGATGCATCTGTGAAATCATATATTTATATTAGAATATTACGTAACTTTCTTATGGCATATAATAGCCACAAGGTTTGCACAAAAGAGGAAGTTTTGTCAGCGATTCGCGAAAATAACTTTGCTGAAGACTTGCAACAGACTTTTTTTTTATCTTGGTAAAATCATCAAATGAGTCCGGGACACCCAGTGCAGGGCGGGAGGAACTGTCAGACTTGTACTGACTAAAATCCACGGTGTCCTTCAGTAGCCCTTTGTGTACCGGGGTCGCGGTATACGTGTGTCCCGCGACCCCGGCAGGCCTTGGCCCTCTAAAGGCCCCGTCAACTTGCAACAGACTTAACGCACATCGCGATCGTACACAGTGAAAATACGTACAGACGCGCACATCAAGCTACCACAATATGCCAAATTTCTTCAATAGATTTTCAACCTTATCACAATAGTGGAAGGTTAATGTTCGATTGGTAAAATCTGACAGTTTCGGGTAGGTTGACCTGCTGGCGTCTGTACCTAACTCATTTGTTTTTTTGTGGATTTTTCTTAACATTTAATTTTATTGTTCTCTGGTCTGCTTATGGCCTCTGTAGTTGGGGGGACTTATAAGCCTCTGGAAAAGTATGTACCATACCTATTTTTATTCCTACTCACTCAAACTGATCACGATCTGATCGTGATCAGTATCGGCATTCAGTGCCGTCCACTCTTTCATGATAATAATAATTCATTTCGTTTATCACATCTTAAAATTATGGACCTAATAGTATTATAAAATAAGGGGTAAAGACATACCTGATTGAACAACAACTACGTATGGGGCGATGTCGAGCATTCGTGAGACTAAACCTAGTGTAGGTTTGAGTGCGAGGTCAACTTGATAGAACTTTTTGATTGTGAATTTTTCGAGATCTTCTGACAACGAGCCCGAAAGGTTGGCCAATCGTCGACGGGCATTGTCCGCTGTGAACACACCTATCACGGATCTAAAACAAAACACATGTAATGCTATATGTACATATATAATAATTCCGATAATACTTAGGCGGGAAACTATTCAGCTTCCCGCCTAGAAAGGAAAGAGACAGAGCTATACAAGGCGTCTAGCGCCATCTCGTTTCTTCAGGTGTTTAAAGAAGCTCTTTATAATATAAAAGATCATAGTGTTAGAACTGAGTGCCAGCGGTCGGAATCAAAAAGTTTTGGAGGTGGTTTACGCGTAAAAAGCCTAATTCTCAAACTGAAAAATTCTCTAAAACTATAATGGTTGGCATTCACGATACAACCAAATGGACACTGTTTTGACGGGCGTGCTTTCTAAAAACAGCATACGTTTTTGAAATTCATGGGCAGTTTGAAGGCTTGTCAATGACAACCTTTACTTCACTGGTTCAAGCTGGGGATCTATAATGGTTTTGTTATAATTTTGGCGATTAAAAAGGGTCAATGGAGTTTCTTGCCCATTGTTCTCCATAGAGATCTATGCATTGGAATTGGCATCTATGGTACTTTCACAGTTATGTCTTGTGACTGGGACTTTTTTTTTATCGTGGTAAAATCATCAAATGAGTCCTCCCACCCCGGGCAGGGCGGGAGGGACTGTCAGACTTGTACTGACTAAAATCCACGGTGTCCTTCAATAGCCCTTTATGTCCCGGGGTCACGGTGATGATATAAGTCCCGCGACCCCGGCAGGCTTTGGCCCTCTAGAGAGGGGGCCCCGTCATTATGCTGACGCTCTTTGAGGCGCGCGTGGAACACAACGCCGTCGACCCGGGCATGGTCCATGGTCGGGCGGCGAGTTGCCCTTTACTCGCCGCCCGCATGCCCGCGCCTACGGTGGCCGGAGATCGTCTTGCGACGTCAGTCGCCGTGGGTGTCCACCATCGCGGGTGGGGCGGAGGGAGGACATTGTCCTCTCTCTTACGCGGCCCGCCTCCTCCTTCGCGAGCATGACTGCTTCGCAGAAGGAGGCGACCGCTTCCCACTCCGTCTCGCCCCGCAGCATGGCCGCAATCAATGCCGGGCGCGAGAGGTCTCCGCCTATCGCCGCCGTGAGGACACGTCGGTGCTCTGCCGAAGCGGGGTAGTCTTTCACCGTATGCTCTACTGTGTCCTCCGGGCGATCTACGCAGTGGTGACACCCAGGCGTTTCCTCCTTTCTCCTTAGACACAGGTACCTCCCGAAACTTCCGTGTCCGGTGAGGACCTGCGTCATGCGGTAGGTCAGGACGCCGTGACTCCTATCCAGCCACTCCTCAAAGAGGGGTCTTACCGCCGCGATTGCGGCGTGCCCGGCCGTCGGTAGCGACAGTCGTCCCCTCCATACTGCCCTGAGATCGCGCCGGAGCTCTTCCCGCCGCGTCTCGACTTCTCGAGGCAGCGGGGATACACCCCGGCGTGTGACTGGGACTTGGGAACGGATAGTTATGGTGCTACAACCAGAACTACAATTGAAAAGTGCTTGTAATTGGCCTAGTTGAAATAAATTATTTGATTTTGAATCCATCCGCGTTTCTTACCCTTTATCATTGACGATCGTCAGCAGTGGTGAGTGTGTTTCTTTGAGAGCGGCGAGCGCCTCGGTCGGTGTGCTGGACTGTGGTAACTTCTTGACGGGCTGCACCATTTCTTGCGTCACAGGTTTGCTCCACCACCTTTTATATTTCACAAATATTAATTAAATAACCTGGTGTGGCTGGCTAAAATGATTTCATTTATTACGACCTTGGATGGTCCCTTCATCGTCGTTTATACACGAAATACACTGACAGAAAATCTCTTTGGGGGGGACAGCTTATTCAGCGTATAAAAATCGCAGAAATAATATTTAATTATTCGGGTTCTAGACCATGCCTGTTTCTTCACGATGTTTTTCTGCATTTTTAAAGACTTCAAAAAAAAAGGACGTTATCAATTCGACCCGTATGTATGTAATATTTCCAGAACTGCCCAGTTTTCATATATGTTAGCCTATATCAGCGTCTGAACAAATGTGCCTAAGTCCGAGCGAGCGAGCGTACCCATTACTCACCGTCCGCAAGCCCGCTCCGCCACTGTGCCCTCTGCTATTCAGAGGGACACGCGTTGGAGCGTCCACCCGACAGGCTATTCGCATACGGGCAAAGAGACCCCTTAGGCACAGTGCCTAAGGAAGAGTTTTTGCCCGCATCCCAGGGTGCACCGGCCCGAAAAACTGGTCTTCCCCCCGGACGTATCCGAGAGGGAACTCCAGTCCACGGGCGCACGTGGAGGTTTCCTGTCTTAGCACCCCGTATGAACACCACTTAGTAAACACATACATCCTAATTCGTCAAGATTCCAACAAACATAAACTCCAATCTGAAAATAGCCGAAACATAAAACCAACTTGATTTACTAACATAAAACACAAAGCGACACTTGTGCGACTAAAAGTGTATAAGTATGTTTTTATGTTCGCATATCTCCGGA
This sequence comes from Agrotis exclamationis, assembly GCA_950005045.1. Classification (NCBI taxonomy): domain Eukaryota; kingdom Metazoa; phylum Arthropoda; class Insecta; order Lepidoptera; family Noctuidae; genus Agrotis; species Agrotis exclamationis. The sequence continues at coordinate 8,755,611 of OX465436.1, read as the reverse complement.
ACTACAAGTCCCATTTAAGGTGATTCAAAAGCTTCTACTACGAGTATGAAATCTATAATAATAATTTAGAACTATGCATATTTTGTTAATTATATTCCCTTTATGTTGAGTCCCGTTATGTCGAGTCTGGAAGTCTATTGTTCTCCAAAGTATTGATATTCAAAGCTTTCTATTACCTTTATGTCGAGTTTGGTGAAGAAGTACACAGTCAGGGATGTAAATTAAAAGCTAATGGCATAAAAACATTGTTTTATTATTTGTTCTATTACTTATTTTCATATATCACAGGATCACAGGAGCAAGTAGACGCGGGGGGGGCTCCTACTTCAGCGTGGTTAAAAAAAAATAACCATTCTAACCTATATTGTCCGAGTCGGGGTGCCAGCAAGTCCCGAGGTTAGACCTAGTTCTAACCGGCTAAACCTAGTTCTAACTGAAGATAAGTAGGATACACCTAGGTTTAGCCGGTTAAACCTAATAGGTAACCGCACTTCGGGCTTTAACCGTAACATATACATTTCATTGGACGTGACTGTACTTCTAAAATATGCTTGAATTAAACTCCACATAAAGGGAATAGAAACGGGACGAGGCTAATAGTAGCGAGGCAAGGTTTTCGGCTCGACATAACGGGACTCGACATAGTCGCCAAACATCTTGGAAGCCTACAGATGGAGGTTGTAACACGTCTGTAACGACCGCTTTTATTACAGTGCTTTTTTCGTCTCCCTCTCTCCTTTTTTATTTAAACGATAAATTCGAAATAATTGATCATTTAAATACGGTTTTTAGGCCAATTTTAGTTCAGTACCAAAATCGTTTGGCTTCTAACAGGCTCTTAGAGTTTCTTTGAGTGCTGCACACAAAGCCCAATAAGGCGGGTTTAATCATCAATCAATATTCTTGCATGTTTAATTAATAAGAAGCAAACATGTCACTCATAAACCTAAATATGGCTGCGAGACGGTCTATTCCGGATCGATTCTTACTTGCAACCTAGGCCTTGCATTTCTAAGTACCTAGTACCTACCTATTATTGAGTTTACTGTTTTTTTTTGACTTAGAGAATGGAATAAGCGTTCCCATTCAAGATTTCAAGTAAATACGGAGAGACAAGCGATCACAACTGTCACAGTTTTTTTTCTAATTTTATTCTTTATTTGTATACTCGTCAAAACAATATAAGGGCCACTTTTTAAATTGCACTTTAAACAAGTATTGCTCTTATTCTGGGTACGTAATAAATACTGAATATCTTGTTATGGTTTCTTTCAAGTATTAATATTGTTTCTACCGCATAATTGGAAATTCATAACTTTTTTTTAATTAGATTTTTGAGATTACTTAGAATTTACGGTATGTGTTTTATAATTTTCAAACTTCTAACGGAGTTTTCTTCGACTAATACAGCAAGCAGGCTATAATGATCTTTCAATCTCATAATGTCATGTATTCGAAGGCATATGGACGCAAAAACAGCCACTTGGGGTGTCACCTTAATCCAGGGGGCCCGTAGCCAGAAGAGGTAGGTTTAATGGTGGAATATTCACAACGAGTGGTTCAAAATGCTTGAAACTGGTCTTAAAAGACGGGTAATATCACCAGACGCCGTGATCAAGGAAGAAAGTAAGTAAGTAAAGCCCAAGAAGACCATTAAGTTTGTTTAACCGCGCAAATAGAGCGAAAATCTACTGCGCGGAACGTATAAACTCCATTGCGTCGAGCTACAGGCACCCCTATAATCGACTACACTATTCCGAATCGACTCTATAAAGACTAACAATACTCAAGAAGATGCTTGGTTCACATCCAGTTAACTGCAGCGTATGGTGCAAATCGTGAAACATTTGCGAAGGAGAAAATTTATTGAACTGTTTTGACTGGGCTTCATTGTTTTTTATTGAAGACTGGTGGGTTATTTTTTTTCAATAAAAACTGATTCATAAGAGTGTAGAGAAGATCTAAACAACAGGTTTCAGATCCTTGCACTCTTAAAACAGACTATTCTGGCGAGTCCTGAGTTATGCTCTGGGGCGGTTATCTCTATCACGCAAAACTGAGCTCGCACTTCTTAACGAGGGTGCTGTAACTCCTCAAAATTGCGTAGAGAATGTGGTGCAACTCCACATTATTCCATTCGCACAACAAGGAATACCTGAGTTCTTCTTGAAGCAGGATAATGCTCGAGCGAACACTACGCGACTAGCAGTGCACACATTCCCTTACGCTCGAATTACGATGTTACAGTGGACACTCAGGATTTTTACCTGAGTTCTAATGAGCATTTAAGAGATGAGTTAAAGAAGAGTGAAAAAGAAAGTAAAATTCCCATCAACACGCAACTGGACCTCATAAATTTTCTGAAAACTTGCTGGTAGAGTATCCCAAAATAAAATGTTCGGTATTTAATCCAGACCATTCCACCTCCCATAAAATGAGCAGAACAGAGAGAACAGAGTTAAAAGAGAAGCTTAAAAAAACACTTTGGAACATTAAAGACATCATTTTTTCGATTTTTTTATGTTTTATGTAACTTGATACATTCCTGCAATTCCTCACTTTTCATTAATTTGGTTTATTTTAACGATTTATTGGAATACATATTTAATTTTTGTATATTTCCATCTAAAACCATTAATATTAATCAGATTCAGTCATTGTAACTAGTAATATTTAAACATTATTTAACAAATCGATAAAAACCAGGTGGCCCTTATTTTGTTTTGAGTAGTATATATTGCGCCTAATCGCTTTTTCTCTTTCTAAAGAGTGTTCAATTTGCAATCATGCAGGTATTGCGCGGTCCATTTTTTATGTCGATTAAGTATAAGGTGTTGTTGTAATAATCATAATTATACATATTTGTACTACTTTTTTCTCCTTACTGTTATTGTAGCGTGATTCGCGCTATCGCTAACATGTGCTAAAATTCTTAATAACATGATAACACCTTGACACTGCGATGATAATTTTGCAATAATTACCATTAAACCGATTAAGTTTAAAATGACGTAATTTAAACGAAATTGATTAATGTTTATCAATGAGGAAGGTCAACATCAATATTTTACGGGTCATTTGCAAGTTAATGATATGCCAGTTCTGTTGTAAATAAATAACTTGCATTTATTTTCAATATATCATGCTTTACTGAAACTAACAATATGATTTACCCGTCGTTGTATTGATTACGATTAATAAATAACGTATCTTTCCGATTCGTTGGATAGCGTTTATTTTTTTAGAGGTTTTAGTTACAATCTTATCTGCAGTTAGTTTTGGTATCATTTTGATAAAATAAGGTTATCGTTACGAAAATAAACAGAAGTTTGAGGCCGTCAGAATGTAACCGATCGGAGGCCGCAAGAATGTTACAGTTTGGTGTTTGCTCAAAGTTCAAAACATAGCAGTCGCCAACTTGTTTAGCTACAAGTGAAAATAAAGTTTAAAGTTATACAACTAGAAGTAAAAACTAAATGTTTTCGATGTTGTTGCATATTTTGCTGATTCATAATAAGTGCGTTATGATCCATCCGAGTGCAAATGGAACTGGTTGAATACTAAAACCAGCGTAGGTATGTTTACCGCGCGTCATGACATCAGTAGTGAAAATATGAAAACCGCCTTTACTACTACGCAATAAAGACGGTTTTAAAGTCCGACTGTTACGTCGACATTACGAAGTAGGTCTTATTAGGAAGAAATATGACAATAATACTCACGATAGGTTCTTTTTGACTAAAGGTTGGAAATTCCTTGCCTCCATCCACTGGTCCGATATGAACTTGGTCATGTAGTTGCGAATATTATCAGGTAGCAACACCACGCACTTCTGGCCTTCCTTCAATGACTTCGCTGCTTGGATGGCGCCCCACATCGCGGAACCACTGCTGCCGCCTGGCACACAACATCGGGATTCTTTAAGTGTACTCACATTTGCGGGCATGCGGGCGGCGAGTAATGGGCGACTCACTGTCCGACCATGGACCATGCCCGGGTCGACGACGCTTTGTGTTCCACGCTCGCCTCAAAGAGTGTCAGCACAATGACGGGGGGACTTAGAAGGCCAAAGCCTGCCGGGGTCGCGGGACTAAAGAATACCGTGACCCCGGAACGTAAAGGGCTATTGAAGGACACCGTGGATTTTAGTCAGTAGAAGTCTGACAGTCCCTACCGCCCAGCCCTGGGTGGTAGGAATCATTTGATGATTTTACCACGCTAAAAAAAAGAAAGTATGCTCACATTTCGCCGCGAAACGAGTCTCTTGCTTTAATCCGGGCACAAAACCATACTCCGAGGCTGCTATTGAGAAATTGCTAATGGATACTCAGTAAGACTGGAAATTTAACCCGGGACGGGACCTCTCTGCATGTTTAACGGTTGAGTTTGCGACCTCTCGATCAACGTTGGCATTAACTCAACGACAATTTGGGGAAATAATCCCCAAATTGTCGTTGAGTTAATGCCAACGTTAATCCTAGCAATATTATAGATTGTTTTAGGTTTCATTATAAAAAAAATACTCACCACATAGTAAACCCTCGTCCTTGATAAGTCTTCGCGCCATTTCCAAGGAGGCGTGGTCTTCGCTCTTCACCCACTTGTCAATGACATTTCTGTCGAGAGATTTAGGCAGGAAGTCGTAACCTATGCCTTCCACCTAAAAAAAAAACAGATTTACAATTTGTCACATTATTTTTTTTTTTTTTTTTGTATTTTTTAATTTGTCACATTAGCACAAGCAAAGTTCAGGGGTTCCTAGTTTAAATAGATCTAGACTTTTTTTTATTGTGACAAACCCACCACACTATTCCCAAACCACTGCAACTCCTGAAAGCCACAATCAACATTGGCAACCACTAGAAAAGCGCCAAGGCAATGAAGCTCGACGTGCTCCCAGAGAATGAACACCTCCGTGTTCATTCTCTGGGACTCTGTCAAATTTTACCAATCTATCATTAACCTTCCACTATTGTGACAAGATGGAAAAATTAAAGAAATTTGACAAATCGAGGTAGGTTGATGTGCTGGCGTCTGTGCATTGCTCGAGCTGAGATGGCACATAAGTGCATTTGCTGATGCGTACCTATTACTGGAACTAAGGAAATTTCTTGTTTTTCTTAAAAAGACTTCGCGAAAGAGACGAAAGTTGATGGTGACACGCAATCTACTCGCTCGTAACATGCCACTCGCAGCGAATAGTCGCCGCGATTTGAATTGAGCATAATCACTTTTATTACTCGCAGCGAATGCACTTTCAGCGCGAAAATTTGTGTCTCAATATTTAGGATATCCGCAATTTCGCCTTGAAGGACACCGTGGATTTTAGTCAGTACGAGTCTGACAGTCCCTCCCGCCCTGCCGTGGGTGGGAGGACTCATTTGATGATTTTACCACGAAAAAAAAAGGAAAGGGTAGGGAAGCTGTCCTCCCTGAACTTGGTCTGGCATTCCTTTGTTTTTTTCTTTCGTGTGAGATTGTTTAGCTTCCCACTGGTGTCAGAATTAATTAAGTCGCCTCTTGGAAATCCGCAGGTTTCTGACATGGTTTTAGAATAATCTCTAGTTAATATTATTATAAAGCTGAAGAGTTTGTTTGTTTGGCTAATCTCAGAAATATCATCATCATCAGCGTATAAATGTTCCCACAGCAGGGACACAGGCCTCCTCTCTCTGTGAAAGGGAATCCCAGAAACCACTGGTTCGAATTGAAAAAATATTTTTATGTGTAGTTAATACATATATGTAACATCACTCTACGACCATTAGAGGCCGAGCAGAGGGTGAAACTGAGGGGAACAGTTAGTCTTTAATATGCAGATAACATTATCCAAATATTTTAACAACACTATCTTATCCTGAAGGGATTATTATTTTGAGTAAATTATCAGGCTTTAGTAACTAGGCAATAACATACAAAACGTAATTATATATTATTGATAACTCTCTGTTTACAGCAGACGCTGAGCATCTGGACCACGAGCGGATGATGTAAGAGAACGTTAAACTTGTGGAATGAAAAATATTTTTCAAACAACCGATATTTAACTCTAGCGTCATGTTCTGTAACGAAAACACTGCGCTTTATCAGTGTATTTTGTTTGATCTCTATGCAACGACGCGTGGCAGGCCACGGCTATGTCGAATATACACGCCATACGTGTCGAATTGATCTTTGTATGACTTTACAGACGGCACGGCCAAGTAGCTGAGTGATTGACTGTTGCGCTGTTTGACGCCGGGTGCGATTCCCGCACGGAACAATAATATTTGTATGGTCAACTAGTAGCTGTTCAGTTTCTAGATGTTTGTGTATGTTAATTTAAATGTTTTAAACGCACCCACAGTACAGGACAAATTCCTAGTGTGAGGCAACATTTTATTAAATAAATATTAGGTATATCTAAAAATACTCAAATACTTTTGCGATGCTATCACGTTAACCCTGTATGTGTAGTTTCTTAGATACAATAACAGTAGAATAAGATACAAAGATATACATCTGTACCTATACCATGCTATTGTATTGAACAACTTGACTGATGAATAATGTATTGAATGAGAAGACGTCAACAAAACTTATCAGCTATTTTTTTCTGTGATGTATTTATTTATTACTAGCTGACCCGGCAAACGTTGTTTTGCCATATAAATAATTAAAAAAAAAAATTAGGTGTGGACTACCCCTAACATTTAGGGGGATGAAAAATAGATGTTGGCCGATTCTCATAGATACCGGATAAGCACAAAAAATTTCATCAAAATCGGTCAAGCCGTTTCGGAGGAGTATGCAACGAAAACTGTGGCACGAGAATTTTATATATTAGATTATAGTTTGGTATATTTTTCTTCCTTTTCTTTCTTTAAAAAAAATAATGTTGTCCCACTCTAGGAATTTCTCCTGTATCGTGTGGGTGCGTTTACAAACATAGAAACTCACATATACAAACACCCAGACCCGGAACCTGCAGGCCATTTAATACTTGTTCAGTGCGGGGATCGAATCCGCGATCCCCGTATTGTATAACTGTATACGCTATGCTACTTTATAATTATTATGTATCCTAGTTGGTAACTGTTTAAGTACAGGACGGAAATAGTGACACGAGATACGATGTAGTCCTAATTAGACAGGCTCCGCGGCAGTAGTTTGAAGTATTTAAAGCGTACATGTGTGCAACTATTGTTGTTCCATTGCACATAATTATATGCAAGTATGCTCGTTTGGTGTAGTTCTTGATCGTAGGTTAAATTCACGCTCTGACGGGTCTCCTCTTAGAGGGCCAAAGCCTGCCGGGGTCGCGTAAAGGGCTATTGAAGGACACCGTGGATTTTAGCCAGTACAAGTCTGACAGTCCCTCCCGTCCTGCCCTGGGTGGGAGGACTCATTGGATGATTTTACCGCGTAAAAAAAGGGCTTAATTCACGCAGGAACTATTGTTTTGTTCCGGGCTGTTTGTCACAGTAAAGTTATCATTTTGACGTGTTCAAACTCAATTTGTATACACCGTGTTCTTCACGTTATCCATAAACTTTAGCAAATACTTCTATGGCTTTTACAAATCAAATCCAACAAAGGAAGTAGTACTTAAAAAGGCTTCGTTACAAAGATATTTGTAATTTCATTTAATGAAATTTAATTGAGCTATGCAGTGAGAAAGTATCTTAATTTGAAATCTATCAAATACTATTTGCATTTCATTTGTTTCAGCCCGCCAAATGTTATGAATGAAAATACGACGTTGCCAATTCGGATAAAGAGGCATGCATATCGGGTTATTTACGTCTAGGTATTTAGTTTGTATGAAAATTAACAAAAAATAAAAAATAAGAATTTATTAATGTGTCCATAATGAAAAATGCTTACTTCCGTGGTTTGAACATCTGGTCGAAGTTTATGTATATCGTCCGGAACACGCTGTATTATATACCAGCTGTTGCCAGCGACTTCAACTGCGTGTAGGTCGAAAAATTATTGCACAAGATCGTAATAATATATCGAGATGAAAGTTTCCTTGTGTGACATTCCAGACCCCTAACGCTGCACTAACATCCAAACCCATTTTGTTTTGATTGAGTAATAAACATCCAGCCATCCAGACTTTCTAATTTAGGAATCGAAACAAGGATTTACCTCATACACCTGCACGTCAGTTTTGTTGAGCTCCTCGGGCTGCGCGAGTATGGAGCCGTAGGGGTCGACGCCGACGATGACGCACCGCGGGCAGCGCTCCTTGATCTTGTGGCCCACGCCGGAGATGGTGCCGCTGGTGCCGGCACCCATCACCACCATGTCCACGTCATCGTCCAGAGACCACAGGATCTCTTCAGCCGTGCTGTCGTAGTGCGCCAGTGGGTTGCACGGGTTATTGTACTGTAATTGTTTTAATATTCGTACATCGCAAACGTTTATGCGGAGTGCTCATTGGTGACTTTTTGTCACGGGGACTTTTTGTTACCGAGTTGAACGCATGATTAGCCGGCCGCTAGAAACTATTTGTCACCAGAATTAGTGCACTCCCATATAATTATTATTTTCATAGCACTCGACGGGGAAACAAAAAGTTACCCCGAAAGTCGCCAGTGAGGGGCAGATCTTAGGGTGCAGTCACACAACCACGCATAATTAAACGAACACGGTGCGGTTGTTCCCTATGGTGTGATTATTGGCGTGGCATACTTTTTCGTAAAATGAAGAGATTAGCGACATGAAAAAAAAAAAACTTCACCTGACATGGAGAACACTAGGTCAATTCATACCGAGACACGAAGACACTGGAAATGTGTATCTATTCGTGTAGTAAATAAAGTTAGGTTTTGAGTGCTCTATTTGAAATGTCGCGTTTCGGTGTAAATTGACCCCTAAAAGTACAAGACATTTATCTTCAGCAATATAATGCCTTTTCTATAACATGTTTTAATTTTACATTTGCTATGGAAGTGGCTCTATGATGTATGAATTTACAGATGTAATACCTACTTAAAATACCTAAGTAATGTTCAACTTAGGTAGAGAAGCAGGACAACAAGGACGGTGTCTACATTGTCCTTGGAATCCCGCAATCGGAGACCGACCGGATCATGCAGAGGGACCGCCGCGTCTGTTACAAGACGGGGTCGGTATACCTGATGCTCCAGCAGGAGATGAAGGTAAGCGAACCCAAGGGCGAGCAGGCCGAACCTCCTGCCCTTCAGACCACCGAACCTAGTGCCAAAAGCGAGCAAGCAACCGTCCCAGTAAAGACGGAGCAAGCTGCTGGAAGCCTAGGTCCGGCTTTATCAACCCCTTCCTCCACGGTGAGCCATAACAACCCTGTGTCTCCGCAGGTGTCTGGAGATAACTCACCTCCCAGTCCCATGGCCGTCGTCGATGCCTCGGCAAAGACCACCAGGCTGGACTGGTTTAGTGGAGAAGGTCTGGACGATGAGGAGAAACTGCTCGGGAACAGTAGTGATGGCCCAGGCAGTTCCCCTCCTCGAGACCATTAAAGTCATTCAAACCAACCTCCAGCACAGCCTTACCGCTACGACCAACTTGCGTAAGGCGCTGGAGGCACCTACCAAGACCATAGCCCTAATCCAGGAGCCATGGATTAGGAATGGCAGAATCTGTGGTCTATCCAACATCGGGGGTAAGCTCCTCCTGAACACTACCGTAAGTAAACCAAGGACTTGTATATTTTTACCAGATAATGTACCTGTAGTTCTACTAACCGAGTTCTGTTCCAGGGACCTGACTACCATCAGGCTCCTGAGCAACCCATCCCTCAGCTTACCCGAGGTGGTACTTGCGTCTGCCTATCTGCCAGGCGACGAGGAGGTACCCACACCGGAGCTCACAGCACTGGTGGCCTACTGCGAGAGGGAAGGACTAGAGCTTGTCATATCAGCCGACTCCAACGCGCACCATATCATCTGGGGCAGCGAGAAGTCGAACGCACGAGGTGAGGAACTTCTGAACTATCTCTTCACCACTAACTTAAGAATTATGAATCGGGGCTCTGAACCGACTTTTGTCACTAGACGAGCCCAAACTATCATTGATCTCACTCTTGCAACAGAGAATATCTCGCGGCACATCTTGAACTGGCATGTTTCCGAAGACTTATCTTGCTCTGACCACAGGTGGATCATATATACTATTAACATCATGGTAAATCCCACGGAGCCGCGACGGAATCCCCGGAAGATGGACCGCGTAAGGTATCTAGCCGAAACGGCGGAAAATCTGAAGGGACTTCCAATTCCTAGTTATGACAACGCCGCGGTGATTGACACCCACAACAATCAGCTTACCAAGACTCTACTGGACTGTTTTGAAAAAACATGCCCACTTGTGACGCCACGAAGGGCCCCCGCAGGTGAGACCAGCTGGTGGAGCCCAGAACTGGAAAAACTACGTCGCAAGGTAAGAAAGCTGTTCAATAGAGCTAAAAACACCCGACAGGACAACGATTGGGACAAATTTAAAGAAGCCCAACATCAATACAAGAAGCGTATCCGTCTCAGGAAAAGCGAATGCTGGAAACGCTTCTGTTCGAACATAGAATCCAACAGCCATGCCACCAGAATAAAAAACATTCTGATCAGCGAACCTGAGCGCAACATCGGTTCTTTAAAAAAACCGGATGGCACGTACACCAAGTCGGATGCTGAGACATGCGAACTGCTGCTCCAAACTCACTTTCCAGGTTGTATTATTACCTCCTCAGGGAGCTGGGAAGCTGAGACCAGCAATTCAGCATCCAATACCGACTGGCACCAAGCCCAGAGAATCGTCACACATGATAAGGTGAAATGGGCTATCAACAGCTTCCTCCCATACAAATCAGCTGGCCTGGACGGTCTCTTTCCAGGACTACTGAAATGGAGCGATGACCGTTTGGTGGTGCATCTCGTGAACCTGTTCAGAGCATGCATTGCTTACGGTTACACTCCCCTCAAATGGAGAGAAGTCAAAGTCGTATTCATTCCCAAGCCCGGCAAAAGTGACTACACGCAGCCGAAGTCCTTCAGGCCAATCAGCCTCACATCCTTCTTACTTAAAACCCTCGAAAGGCTCTGTGAAAGGGACATTCGAACGCATGCTCTGTCGTGTAAGCCACTCAACGCTAATCAACATGCCTACAGTATGGGCAAATCAACAGAGTCCGCCCTACATAGCGTCGTATCACGCATTGAGAACGGACTATCATCTAAACAATCAACCTTAGGCGTCTTCATTGACGTGGAAGGCGCCTTTGACAAAACCACCTTTAACAGCATCAGCCGAGCCCTATCTAGGCATGGGGTCGAACCCACGACTGCCGGGTGGATAGACAATATGCTAAGACAAAGGGCTATTCAATTCACCGTAAATACAACGACCAGAGGTGTGGTAGCAAAAGGCTGTCCACAGGGTGGAGTTCTCTCCCCCCTCCTATGGAACATCGTGGTCGATGAGCTGATCTGCAGACTCACCGACCATGGGTATTTTACGGTAGGCTATGCGGACGATCTAGCCATTCTCATAACGGGACCTTTTGAGAATGTGCTGTGCAACCTGGCAAAACAGGCTCTGAAGATCGTCGAACAATGGTGCTTGAAACACGAACTATCAGTGAACCCGTCAAAAACGGAACTTATCATGTTCACTCACAAACGCAATCTTGGCAGTTTACAACTACCTAAACTGTTTGGCACCGAGCTGTCCCTAACAAATGAGGTCAAATATCTGGGTATCATCATTGACAGCAAACTGTTATGGAACAAACACTTGGACCACAAGATTGACAAAGCAAGCATAACATTTTGGCAATGCAGAAGACTTCTGGGGAAATCCTGGGGTCTTTCGCCGAAAATAACACTATGGCTTTATAAGAGCGTAATTAGACCAATAATCACCTACGGAGCGGTAGTTTGGTGGCCCAGAACTGAACTCATAACCACCCGTAAAAAACTGCAGACATTCCAGAGGTTGGCCTGCTCAGCCACCACAGGATGTATGCGAACAACACCTACTAATGCCCTGGAGATAATGCTGGATCTGCCCCCACTGGATCTTTTTATTCAACAGGAGGCCAGTATGGCGGCAATCAGGCTAAAACACTCCGGCATGTGGAAAAACCAAAGGGGCAATCACACCATAATATGGGAAAGGGCGCTAAACGATGTACCATACATCGAAGCGCCCTGTGACAGAATCCCCAAAACTCACGTGTTCGATAAACTCTATCGAATTCAACTATCAGAGACCGAGCGAGATCAATCCGGAGCTAACGAAGTCCGTATTTACACGGACGGCTCTAAAACGAAAACCGGCACAGGTGCTGGTGTATTCTCAATGGATCTCAATATCAAAATATCTCTACCGCTAGGGGTACATAGCTCCATATTCCAATGTGAATGTGTAGCAATCACCCAAGCTGCCATCGCAGTCAAGGAGAGGAACATCTCTAACTACGGGATTAGAATTCTCTCCGATAGTATGGCTGTACTTACGGCGCTGAACGGCAACATTATCTCGTCCAGCCTAATTTATGAATGTCACTTAGCATTGCAAAAAATTTCGAACCGCAACAAGGTCATTTTGCAATGGATAAAAGGACATAGTGGATCATTGGGTAACGATGCGGCAGACGAGCTTGCAAGGAGGGGCTCGGGTGTGGATGTGGCCGGTCCCACACCCTTTTTGCCAACCCCATCCGGTCAACTCAGGACCTGGATACGTCTGCAAACCCAAACAAAACATAATGCCAGATGGGCATCTACAACCGACTGCAGACAGTCTAGAGAGGCGGTACCTGCACTAACACCGCGACTGACCAGCAGACTTCTCAGACTCCAACGAACAGACTTGCGAGTTGTGGTGGGTATGCTCACCGGTCACTGCCCACTCAACAAACATCTGTTTATCATCAACGCAACAGACAGCCCGTTGTGCAGAGGCTGCCTGAACGCGGATGAAACGGCAGCCCACGTAATCCTGGAATGCGAGGGTGTTGCTAATCAACGGGCACAAAACCTTGGCACTCCAAGGTCGCTCCAAGAAGCCTGTGAACGTCCCAGGAGACTTCTGAGCTTCTGGAAGGAGCTGGGGTGGCTCGAATAGCCAACCGTCCCACCTCACGCATAACGGACCACCTACGAGTCCAAATGCGGAAAAGGGAGCCCTTAACAATAACAATAACAATCAACTTAGGTAGATGCATTATGAAACTTCAATCATAATCTATTATATTCATTATTCTGAATTAACTTCTTATTTGCGGTAAACAATGAACATTGCAAGAAAGAGGAGAACTTGGAAAAGTCCACACTGACCAATTAAATATTGCTGTACTGCTTATAAAGACTTGCACTTAAAATATATCTTCAGCTTTGACCCACATTTCTCATGAACCTATGAGAACATTTGAATTAGAGTGCAAACTCAACCTCTTTTATAAATTGCTTGCACAAACATTCATCATCATCACCATATCAGCCGTAAGACGTCCACTGCTGAATGTAGGCTCCCCTTATAGACTTCCAATAAGACCGGTTGGAAGCGGCTTGCATCCAGTGTGATCCTGTAGTCTTCATAAGATCGTCTATCCACTTTGCGGGTGGACATACCATGCCGCTTGCACAAACATTATCATGAATTAAAATAACAATTATACAGATAATAAATGAGGAATTAATTTACAGACTGTGCACATACTTGGTCCAGGAGAACAGCATCCGGGATCTCTTTGGCTAGCCGGTGGGCCACCATAATGTTGCTAGTTGGATCGTCCCATGCTGCTTCAGTTGGAGTTCTGATTATTTCAGCCCCCAAGGCTATTAATGTATTCACTTTTTCATCTGACATTTTTTCTGGTAATACTATAATACATCTGTATCCTGAAAGAAATTAATTGATGAAAAAACTTATGAAAGAAGTTCTGTGGTTGTTTATTTATTAGTATGGTAATGTACAGTACATCTGCATCCAAATTATAGCTCTTTCTTTCTCTTAGGTAATAATCTCTATACTGCAGAACACAAGAAATATAGAGGAAGTACCTAGTTTATTTCTTTTTGCATCATCATGTGTTTCAAATGGCAAAAAAAAAACAGAATTTCCAGAAAAGTTTTTATAAAAGTTGATTACCTCTGACAGCAGAAGCAAGGGCCAGCCCAATGCCAGTATTGCCAGATGTTGGCTCCACAATAACAGACTTGCCAGGCTTCAATATACCCTTCTGTTCAGCGTCAATGACCATCCGATAAGCAATACGGTCCTTTACGGATCCTCCAGGGTTTAAGAACTCACATTTTGCATCTAATAACAACATTTTAAAAATTAATTGAGGTACTTCTTAACATTATTTAGAGTAAAAGATACCATTTTATGTGAAGACTTTAACTTAGGATTATAGTTAGGAGGATCAAGCTGTATGGATATCTATTGGAATGAAATTAGAACTCACACAGGAATGAACAGAAAAATAAGTTTAAATTCTACTCACACATATCACATTTTATACCCTCTTGTTTGGGTATTTTCGAGAGTTTCACCAATGGAGTATTACCAATTGCATTTAGTATGTCTGGGTAAATTTTCTGATTTCTATCACTAAAAATTTAAGGAAAAATTAGATCTCAGTTTGACGGTGTTGTGTCATGAATAGGTGTAAGTATAAGTTTGATGTAAGTGTACTTACAGAGCTCCTACAATGTGCGGCATTTCCTTGAGGTTAAAAAAGTTCCTCACCACATTGTCTGCAGTGTTGTTGACTTCCACATGGTTAGACATTTTAAAGATACTTTAAAAAGTAGTAATCTGTGGGTTAGAAAACTTTGTTATCGTAGGAATGCTAACAAGTTTAATAGAAAAATAAAAAACGAAATAAGCGTGAAATAACTTTAACACTGATTAACGATATTGCCTTGGAATAACTTTAATGATTCTAGTTCAGTAAAAATCACAAACCAAGTCACTTTGTTTGATTTGTTTTGCTTGCCACGCCACTCACGAGCAGGTTTTAAATATAAAAAAAAAGTTTACTCTCAGCTCACCAACTCACACGTTCCCACACAAGCACACCAAGAACAAATCACACAAACTGACTGACAGTCTGACACGAATTGTCAAACAATAATACAATCAATCAGCTGTGAGGAACGAGTATGGGAACGAGAGAATGGAGGGAGTGAACTAAGTGAACTGTTCCCATAGCTCATAGATATAGAGTAAGCACCGAGCAATGTCTGCCTAAAATCGCTTTTTCTTTTCTTTCTCTACAGGGAAAACCATTATAGGATCATCTACCACTTTTTTTGTAAGACCTAAATAAGGGCTGCGCGCGATGCCGACCACTTATGTAAAGGGATTACAGATTTCATTAGGTACTTGATATTAATTTCAGCTTGATACCTCCACGCGTTTCTGAGAAAAAGGATCTTAACAGACACATGGACAACAAAGTGATCCCAACCCTGAAATGCCAAAAAAATGTGTCATGGGTGCGTTTACAAACAAAGAAACTCACTAAACACCCAGCAGAAGCCCAGCAGACGCGAAACAACTAAGTACTGTAGGTCGTATTATACAGTATGAATTTTTCAACTGGGCGTGGATGGCTATATCCTAAACTATGAGAAATATCGAAAAACGTTGAAAGCAGTCTCGAGGCTGATTTCGTCGAAGACTAAAACTGCATCATTTGATTAAAAAAAAAAAAACAATAATTCTGGCCAGGAATCGAACCCACTGATTTTGGAAAAAAAACACTGTATTACGAGATTACACCATTCGATAGTGTTGCTAATAAGGATCGAATTCTGCGAAGTACCTAATCATATGCGCTCGTGTAAGTAATCAGATTGTGTTTGCAAAGTAGTTGTTGCTATTAAAATTTCGAAGGGTGTATAATTAATATTCCACAATGTATGTGACCTATTTGAGGTACCTATTACTTAGTTTTTTTTTGAGTTACTTAGTTAAGCTTTTTTTTTGTTTCGATCCCGGTAGGTACGGCAAACTTTCTTTACTTACTTTCAACTGTTGTATATTTGTATTTTTTTTTTAATCTTCGATTATTCGATATATTTGTCACAATCAGACTTGTACTCACTAAAATTCAAGGTGATCCATCAATAGCCCTATACGTTCCAGGGTCACGGTCACCTGATGAGACAGTTCCGCGACACCATGACAATAGGCTATTTGACTAAAAAATTCTAATTAATCCGTCTGTTAGATTATCAAATAACATTTGACCCGTATTTTTTCTTTTTTTACGCAAACCAAAATTGACGAAGATATAATGCTTTCAAAATTGCCAATACGTCACAATTTAGTACATTTTTTACTGAATTCTGACGTCACGAGCCCCCACTCTCGAGTCTTGATGTGTTATATCTTGGCATTCTTGGTAAATATTCATTGATTTTACATAAGAAAAAATATGTGTCCGTTATTTTTCAAAACTCTAAATAACGGACATACTAGATAAATTTATAATTTATTGATACTGTCAAATAGCCTATTCCATACAGTGTAAAATGCAGAGGCGTCTCTAACCCTTGTGGCGCCCGTGTGCAACCAGTACCCTGGCGCCCTCTAGTCTAGTAGGAGCGGGGTCAAAATGGAATACTAACAGTTATATTTTCAAACGGAAATTCGGATGCAAATGGTGCAATTTTAAATAGCCTTTAAATGGCTCAGGCACAAAATGTCGCTTTCGCAAAATGTCTCCTGGTAGTAAAATGTCTTTTTCGCAAAATGTCGCTTTCACAGAATGACTCCTTCTTAAAAGGTCGCTTTCTCAAAATGCCTCTTTCGTAGAATATCTCTTTCGCAAAATGTCGAGTTAATAACTTAGAAAAAAGTTAGCCAGGTTTAAAAGAAAAGGCTCAGGCGCAAAAGGTCGCTTTCGCAAAATGTCTCCTGGTAGTAAAATGTCTCTTTCGCAAAATGTCGCTTTCCCATAATATCGCTTTCGCAGAATGACTCTTTCTCAAAAGGCCGCTTTCTGCACAATGCCTCTTTCGCAGAATATCTCTTTCGCAAAATGTCGCGTTAATAACTTAGAAAAAAATAGCCAGGTTTAAAAGAAAGTTTTTTTTTTCAATTTCTTATTCTTGGTTGATTCTGTTCTAGTTTTTGTTAATATTGTATGGCAACGTTGTAAATTTGATTTTTCGAATGTCAAATCAGAATAAAAATAAGATACAAGATATTTATTTTGTAAAACATGAGTGCAGAATTATACAGGTCTTAAAAATAATGAGAGGTCACACATGTTTTGCCAATCATGGCGTACAAAATGACTTATTCTTGGTTTATTCTGTTCTGGTCTTTGTTAATATTGTATGGCAACGTGATGATGATGAACACCGATACTCTAGGGCTATGATGATGAGTTACAAAAGTGCTCCGTCGACATTTTCTGAAATTTTTGTAATTTCACTGAACCAATTCAGGGATTTGATCAAATCACTAGATTTGTTTAGGGAAATGGTAAAATCGTGTTGATATTTTAACATCATTCGTTGTTTGATCAAAAACCTAATTTGATGAAAAACCAGCGACATATACCTACATATAATAAAACAATAAAAAAAAACTCTGTACATTGAATGTAATAATATTAAAAAGATAATATCACTATAGCAGATCTTGTAAAGGTCTCATAATAAAAGATTATTTTAAATTTTTGATTTCACTCGAAAAAACGAATTTATAACGTTGCCATACAATATTAACAAAAACCAGAACAGAATCAACCAAGCATAAGAAATTGAAAAAAAAACAACCTTTGTTTTAAACCTGGCTAACTTTTTTCTAAGTTACTAACGCGGAATCAGTTATGCTCGCGAAGGAGGAGGCGGGCCGTGAGAGAGAGAGGACAGCGTCCTCCCTCCGCCCCAGCCGCAGTGGTAGACGCCCACGGCGTCGAACGTCGCAAGACGATCTCCGGCCACCGTAGGCGCGGGCATGCGGGCGGCGAGTAATGGGCAACTCGCCGCTCGACCATGGAACATGCCCGGGTCGACGGCGAGTTGTGTTCCACGCGCGCCTCAAAGAGCGTCGGCAAGATGACGGGGCCCCCCTCTAGAGGGCCAAAGCCTGCTGGGGTCGCGGGATTTATTCCATTACCGTGACCCTGGAATGTAAAGGGCTAATGAAGGACACCGTGGATTTTAGTCAGTACAAGTCTGACAGTCCCTCCCGCCCTGCCCTAGGCGGGAGAACTCATTTGTTGATTTTACCACGCTAAAAAAAAAAAAGTTACTAACGCGACATTTTGCGAAAGAGATTTTCTGCGTAAGAGGCATTGTGACAAAAGCGACCTTTTGATAAGGAGTCATTCTGCGAAAGCGATATTATTATGAGAAAGCGACATTTTGCGAAAGAGACATTTTACTACCAGGAGACATTTTCCGAAAGCGACATTTTGCGCCTGAGCCATTAGAGGGCGCTCGGCGCCCCCTTAGACCCGGCGCCTGTGTGCGCCGCACACCCTGCACTATAGGTAAAGACGCCTCTGGTAAAATGAAATATACGTCCAAACTGATGCTCGATCTTGCAAGTTGCGTGTTTGAGTAGATGTGTTCCTACCTACTTGAGCGCTATGACTGGCTCAGTATGCATGCACACTCCCACAGCGAGATTTACTTTTGGACGTGTGCTTGTCGTGGCCGGTGCCAGGAGGTAAGATATGGACGAAAAATTTGTTTCTTGTCTGGAGCTTGCTCACGGACGGACGAGCATGCCAACTGCATGGCATGGTCGAGCAGCAAAAATTTTGCTCTACCATACGCGAGTAGGTAGTTCCCAGTGCGCCGACTTAATACATTGAGGTGTTCCGCTTACGTTATTTCAAAGAAGGTTTTTGAAGTTTTGGATTTCATTCTATTGCGGACATAAAATAAAATACCGGAAATATCGTCATTGCTACATACGTTTGAATATACTGGGAGTAAGGGACAGCCCTCCGCAAACTATCAGGGCTTGCTCAGTAGACGAAACTGAACAATCTTCCACATTTTTTTTTCAGGAAATGAAAAAAAAAATCAGCCTCTCCATATACAAACTGTCCAATCAAGTTTATATTTTCTATGGAGAGGCTGATTTTTTTTAGCAAACCCTGAAAGAATGCGGAGGGCCGTCCCTTGCACCCAGTATAGTGAAGGTGCACCGTCTCCGCAAAGTTGCTTCTCTTTACTAAATAAAACAAAGAAAGTTTTATGTTTATTTATTAAATAATAAATAGATACCTACATTATATTAGTCGATATATTATTCTGTAACTTATATGAGTAGATAATTGTAACTTATAAACAAATAAAATAATGTCTGATCCTTAAATGTGGTGCTGGTGTTCAATGATGTAATCCAGAACAATTTCAGAAGTAATAAGGCCTTTTGGTATAAATCCTGAAAATTATAAAATGGTTCAGTTTAAAGATCATTAACACATGTTTAACAGATACATGAGTATGCACACACAAGTAACTATGTAACCCAGAGCGCACGCTTGTAGCCCTCTTATTGAGGAATAAATAAATTAAAATTTTAATGTGGCCATTATGGACGAACCTTAAGTTTAGATTTTTACAGTACGTAATCAATACAGACTAATAAGATATAATTATTTTATAATAAAGGACAGTCTTATGTCCATCAATTTGGCAATTTGCAGGATAAATAAATTGCAAATATTATCCGTCATTTAGAGTTTTGAATAATAACCAAGATATAACCCATAAAAACTCGAGAGTTGGGGTTCCTGACTTCAGAATACAATAAAATTGAATTTAATTTGATTTACGTAATTAATTAAAATATACTTGTCAAATATTTTTTTGATAATCTTACTGATGGACTAATTGGATTTTTTCAGTCAAATAGCCAATTCTAGTTTGACCCACCCCACCCAGGTAGTTTACTTGTACGCGAGATATTAAGCATCGTATAAAATATTGTCGATAAACTAAAATTAAGTGTAGGCCTTAAAATCAATGGTTCATATTTACCTGGACCGTTATTGTTGCCATTAACATACTCTTCCACGACCACGACGAATGGTGCTATATCTAATATTCTTGCCGCTAGCCCCACTGTAGGATTTCCTTTATTTTCTGCAATCTTGTAATATTTTTTCATCAGATATTTATGGACTACATCGTTAAAATTGAGATTACCCTTCTTTTTTGGATTTGTGGCTTCAGATCTTAAACTGTCTTTGCTAACGACGCCTTTGAGGAATCTAAAATAAAATAAAATTGATTTGTTTAGTGAAATTTACAGTGCAAATAAAACAGCGGGATAATACAAGTGTGTTAGTAATCCAATAAATGAAAAATGGTTCCGTTCACGAGAAGTTGGGTTAGGATTTTTTTAGGGTTCCGTAGCCAAATGGCAAAAACGGAATCCTTATACCTAGATTCGTCATGTCTGTCTGTCTGTCCGTCCGTATGTCACAGCCATTTTTCTTCGAAAGTATAAGAGCTATCCTGTTGAAACTTGGTAAGTAGATGTATTATGTGAACCGCATTAGGATTTTCACACAAAAATATAAACAAAACAAATTTTGGGGGTGCCCCCCATACTTAGAATTGAAAGTCAAAAATTATTTTTTTACCAAACCCATACATGTGGGGTATTTATGGATAGGTCTTTAAAAAATGATATTGAGGTTACTAATGTAATTTTTTTCTAAACTGAACAGTTTTTTGCGCGAGAGACACTTCCAAAGTGGTAAAATGTGTGTCCCCCCCCCTGTAACTTCTAAAATAAGAGAATGATAAAACTAAAAAAAATATATAATGTAGACCTCAACAAAAACTTCCAACGAAAGTTGGTTTGGATGAGATATAGTTAGCAGTTTTCGAGATATTATTAATTATTACTACTAATTATTTTAATGCTTTTATTTAATTGTTCTATTCTGTATTTATGTTGCTTTCATCACACATGAATTGTTCATTATAATCTAATATTAATTCTATAACAAGAGTTGTAAGGGGGCCTGGTGACCTGTAACACAGGCATTTTATGCCTTTTTCGGGCACCAGTCTCACGCAAATGTATAAGTTTATTTATTGGATTAAGCACTACATGTACCCATAACATTTGTGATGAGAAATAAATCAAATTCTTATTCTTATATAGTACATTTTCAAAAACCGAAAATATCACTTTGCCATTCATACAAACACTATGAAAAACAAAGTTATTGTTATTGTTTGTGTATATTACTTTCTAATCTCAATATAATAATATCCCTAATCTATGATTGCTACTACGGAACCCTTCATGGGCGAGTGCACTTCGCACTTGGCCGGTTTTTTTTTATAATCAGATTTGTCGATAAAAAATCTAAAAACCCACGTTTTTAAATGTCCTAAAAATAAGAAAATAACCCTATGGGGCTGAGAGAGGGGCCACTCAAAACGTGGGGGCGTATATTATTTAAGAGATTATTTGTGGGATATATTTACATGACGTGTAATAGATCGTGGGTGTAACTTGCAAAGATACGCCCCCACGTTTTTAGTGGCCCCTCTCTCAGCCCCATAGGGTTATTTTCTTATTTTTAGGACATTTAAAAACGTGGGTTTTTAGATTTTTTAAAATCTATTAATTATTTTATTATTTTTATCTTTGTTCATCGGGTTTGAAGCTACCCTGAAAATTTCAGCCTGCTAGCTTATCGGGAAGTGCCTCAAAGCCTGTCCGCCATCTTGGACGTCCGCCATATTGGATTTAAGTAACGTGACTATTTTTTTCGTACTCCTGACAGCAAACCCTTTCATTTGATATCCATATCTTAGGGGTGCATTTCAAATAGCCTGTCTGCCACCTTGGACGTCCGCCATATTGGATTTAAGTCACGTGACTATTTTTTTCGTATTCCTGACAGCAAACCCTTTCATTTGATATCCATATCTTAGGGGTTCATTTCTAATAGCCTGTCTGCCATCTTGGACGTCCGCCATATTGGATTTAAGTCACGAGACTATTTTTGTCGTATTCCTGACAGCAAACCCTTTCATTTGATACCCATATCATAGGGGTGGATTTCAAACAGCCAGTCCGCCATCTTGGGGAGGCCGCCATATTGGATTTGTTATGACTTTTCTTAGCTAGTCATGCATTGTCATCAGAACTCAGAGCGTGTGCAAAATTTCAGCCTGCTAGCTTATCGGGAAGTGCCTCAAAATTGAGTTGCAAAAGTCCAACCGGAACGACAAACAAACAAGAAAAGTGAGTGTATAAAAACGTGGGAAAAAAACGTGGGAAAATAACTCAATAATATTCCCATAAAGTATCGGTAATCGGAAACCAAACAAAACACTTTTTTAATCTTGCATTGCTGGGTGAATTCGAACCAGTAGTTTCTAAGATGAGCTTTATAATATTAGTACGTAGATTATGAATGGTTTGATACAAACCCATCGTTATTGACGACGAAGGCGACTTTGTGGTCAGATCCCATAGCGGCTAGGGCTTCCAGACAAGTGTTACCCTCCACAACAGTCGGCACTGAGCGTATGATTTTTAAATTCGAAATACACCTTTTCCACCAGCTGAAACATAACGGAGAAGTTCACTTTCAGTAATTATAATAATGATGATTCAAAAGTAATTTATTAAAGAATACTGCATTATACTGCACTGTACTGCAGTTATGAAAATCACGGTCAGCAAAAAACAATCTATAATAATCGGCATATCTCCGGAACTACAAGTCCGATTTAAGTCATTCTTTTTTTGTTGTTCTAGGTATTGTTCAACTTAGGGTACACTGCAAGTTTCATCAAAATCGGTTCAGTAGTTTTAGAGATATGGATTTTTTTATATTGTGACGGATTACAAGATTAGTGCATATGTAAGAAAATTTTGTATTTTACAAGAATTTGGGTTGAATATGTAATAAATAAACTAAAAAGGGTAAAATAAAAACTTTTTTAAAAAAAAGTACCGACTTCAAAACAAATACAAAAAAGTTTAAAATAACTTTTCTTTCGGAAGTCGGTGGCTTTGTTTTGTTGCGTCATTGACTATTGCCACCGACTTCCGAAAGAAAAGTTATTTTAAACTTTTTTGTATTTGTTTTGAAGTCGGTACTTTTTTTAAAAAAAGTTTTTTTTTAACGTGGTACAATCATCAAATGAGTCCTCCCGCCTTTGGTGGAGCAGAACGGACTATCAGACTCGAACTGACTAAAACACGGTGTTCCAAAGCTGAACATATACTATTTCCTTTAATTTATTTAATTTATCAAGCTTATTTACTTCAAAATTAATTGATTTACATACGGGAAGTCGCGTTCAGGAGGTTCCTTGAACAGATGGGCTTCCATCCACTGATCACTGACGAACTTGGTCATGTAGTTGCGGATGCCGTCGGGGAGGATCACCACCACTTTCTTACCAGCTCCGAGTTTGTACTCTTTGGCAGCTTGAATGGCTGAATATGTTATTGCTCCGCTGCTACCTCCTGTAAATGTTATATCGGTAAAGAACCAGCCAAGGTAAGGCTGTAGTCGGGAATTTGTTACGAGGGGGCTTATAGGAGCCGTCAGGGAGACTTGTCCAGGCGGGAGAGTTGAACTATCTTCCAATTTCAACTTAAATTAAATGCAAATGAAATGTCAATGTGGTCGTTGATCGCGTGGAGAACGCCAGTATCAAACATGCTGCTATTCCGCAAAATCGCTGATTTGTTTAGCTGTCAGATTGGGAAGTATGTTTTTGGGACTTCGGAGTACATTTTATTAAACTTTTGCATCCTGCCTCAGAGTGCGGAAGCAATTTAAAGCATTATAGTAGGTACACACCGTAAAATTTAGACGTGTTTAAATCAGCATATTTCTGATTGCTTTTTCACGATTTCAAGTTTGGTTCCATGGGAAGGTTGTTCGTAACCTTTTTTTTTTTGAGGAATTAAAAAACTGAAATATAACCTTGTTTGTCCGTGTTTTCATAGTGCTGCAAGGGTGATAAAATTAGTAGGTACCTATCTCCAATCTTACCGCATAATAGTCCTTCTTTTCTGATAATCTCTCTTGACATGTTGAAGGATTGGTAATCATTGGGGTGGATCACCTTGTCGATGACTGATTTATCCAAAACATCCGGCACAAAGTCGCCGCCAATTCCTTCCACCTGGAAAATATCGCATTAGTTTGTTGATAATTCATAGATAAAACTTTTAATTTACCTACGATTCTCGGTCTGAATCAATTTTAGAAGAATGATACATGTATGTTGTTTTAGTTTAAGATCGGTACAATAGATTTAATAAAGCTATAGGTATTTTCTGCTGGCTTATAAATTACAGTGACGTAGACAGCGACAGCGGTTAACACTTCAGTTTTTATATACTCAGGAAGATAAATAAAATGATCTCCGAGTATTATGCATTGGGCCCGCGTGGTGGATTATGGCCCCTTATTATATTATTTTCTCCCTCTCACGGAGAGGAGGCTTGTGTCCCAGCAGTGGGAACATTTATAGGCTGATGATGATGATTACGCAAAAAGTGAATAATTGAGTGACTAATGAATGTATTCATGTCGATAGGTGCGTCCAAGCAGCCTCGCGAGGCATTTGCCTGCGCGAAGCAGCTCGGATGTGGACTTGTCTCGGCCGTGGAAAGCACGCGCGCTGTTGCGGGCGATCGACCGAGTGGCTTCGCGAGGCTGCTCGTTCTGTGTGGACGCACCTATTCAATGGCATGCCTGTAAGGGTGCGCCCTGCATACTGTTGTGCTAGTAGCTCTTATAGTAGCAATTAATGAATTGTTGTAGCTTACCGTACGAAAGTATGTAGAAACTTCGATATTAACCCTACTGCCTATTATTTTAGAATTCATGAGTTTTGAAAATACATCGGGAATAGAAACATGTAACAACTAGGCAACTGTCCAATCATATTGTCGTAGTTCGTTAGGTATTATGCCATGTAAAAATAATGAAACTTACAAAGAACAGAACCGGATCGCCTTCCCCAAAAATGATGGAGCCTTGGGGATCGACGGTGACGATGATGCAGTGGGGACACTTCTCCTTGAGCTTGCGGCCCACTCCGGTGACTGTGCCCCCCGTGCCGGAGCCCATCACGAACATGTCCACCGTGCCCAAAGAGTCCAGGATCTCCTCCGCCGTGTGCTCGTAGTGCGTCAGGGGATTCACCTCGTTTGAGTACTGAAATGGGTAAAGACGGTATAAATATAAAATAATGTATAAAATATATTAAATAGTACGTAAGAACATCCCTAGTGGATACGGATGTTGGGATAGCACTACGGGAAGACAGATGGTAATGGCGGCGTCACGCTCACGTCTAACTGAGATTGTACGCAAATGTTAACTGTTAGAACTGGGAAACTGAGGTGCGTCCACACAGAGCGCGCAGCCTCGCGAGGCATTTGCTGCGCGAGGAACCAGACAAGCGAGGCTGCTCACTCTGTGTGGACGTGTCTATTGTTGCCTCGCCCGAAACACGTCCACATCAACCGAGCTACTTCGCGCGGAAAATGCCTCGCGAGGCTGCGTGATCTGTGGGGACGCACCTAATAAACTAAAAACAGTGGCATATTGTTTCAGTGAGTTCAACATACAAGCTAGTAGGTACAATTGACATTAAATCATGACCTACCATAAGCTTATTTTCTTACAGACATTCAAATCCAATTAGGTCGACAATAGCGTGCATGCATGCATTTTCGTGGTAAGACTTAGTCGATTATACTTACACGTAAAGTGGCAGAATATGAAAGGCAAAGTTAAAGTTTATGCAGTGAGAAAGCTATTTTTTTCAACCTTAAAAATATTACACTCTGAACTGGACCATAATTCATATAAATTAAATGAATTATGGTCCTGTTCAGACCATCGCAAGTCGCATTAGATCTCGCTGCCCTGATGCAAGTGTGCGAGGGAATACCCTACCCGACGGGGCTCGAGGGGAATACGAGTTCGATAGACCCGCCCGCTTTCCCTAGGGCGAAGGACATCCATTGAGGATATCCACCTTTACACAAAAAAGGTAGAAAACAAGATAGGTATTTGAGGTTAC
Organism: Agrotis exclamationis; assembly: GCA_950005045.1. Lineage (NCBI taxonomy): Eukaryota > Metazoa > Arthropoda > Insecta > Lepidoptera > Noctuidae > Agrotis > Agrotis exclamationis. Next base: position 8,729,572 of record OX465436.1, on the reverse strand, counting down.
CTGATTCATAGAAATGGCATTCGGGTTGGCATCTAGCAACCGTTTGGTGACCGACACGAAGCTGTCAGGGTCCTCGTGGTGGGCCATGGCCGGGGTCTGGATGATTTCCGAACCGAGTAGACTCATGGTGCTCATTTTCTCATCCGAGTTCTTATCTGGAGTGACGATGGTGCATCCATATCCTGAAAATACATAACTTCCATCGTGACCGCTAATTTTATGTATGACGTATGGTATAACGTTCACGAGTTCACTTCACTCAAGTTAGCGGACAATCGAAATTATTTTTTACCACTCCAAGGCCCAGCTGATTACCACTCGCCACTTCGCCAACCAGTTGCCTCTCCGGATAAATTATGACGTGCCATTGCCATGAATATTAGAATAGAAGACAAACTTCAGAAAATTCATCGGAAACATCAAGGCGTTTGAAAAATGGTGTTACTGATTACTTGAGAAGAAATTATATTTACCGCAAACTGCAGCTGTGAGGGAAACTCCAATGCCAGTGTTACCAGACGTCGGCTCAACGAACCTGGTGCCAGTTTTAGCTAAGCCAGCATGCTCCGCCTCTTGTACCATGGTGTACGAAATTCGATCCTTTATCGATCCTCCTGGATTCAAAAATTCGCATTTTGCATCTAGAACAAACGAAGAAAATGTTAGAGTCATAAAACATTTGTATCTACATTATGTACCTAATCATTGAAATTGTCGGCGCATAGCAATTGAAGATACGTAGCCGTGGCGTAGCTGTTAATGCTACGAAAACGGCGCGTAGCAGTTGAAGCTACGAAAACGGCGCGTAGCAGATGAAGCTACGAAAATGACGCGTAGCAGATGAAGTTACGAAAAAGAAGCGTAGCCGATGAAGCTACGAAAACGGTGCGTAGCTGTTGATGCTACGAAAACGGCGCGTAGCAGATGAAGCTACGAAAACGAAGCGTAGCAGATGAAGCTACGAAAACGAAGAGTAGCAGTTGAAGCTAAGCCGAAGAAACGAAGAGTAGCAGTTGAAGCTAAGCGGAACTGTTGAACGCGCAGCTGCTACAAAGCTACTACAAACTATAGAGAGATTTTTCTTTTATAATTATGTGTGAATAAATGAATTAACACATTTTGTAACCGAATTATGAATTGTTTTTATAATAATATAATTATGTGAAAATTTTCGTTGATAGCTATACCTAATTGCGTATCTCTAAAGACTGTTTAGTTTTAGCAATAAATAAAATAATTAGGTAAACGAGTAAACACGTCGTACTAACTGTTGACACGCGGCGTAGCTGTTGATAGCTATACCTAATTGCGTATCTCTAAAGACTGTTTAGTTTTAGCAATAAATAAAATAATTAGGTAAACGAGTAAACACGTCGTACTAACTGTTGACACGCGGCGTAGCTGTTGAGATAACGGAAACGAAGCGTAGCTGTTGTGCTTCTTGTATGTTTATTTTTACCGACTTCAAAAAAAAGGAGGTTATCAATTCGACCCGTATGTATGTAATATTATCAGAACTGCCCAGTTTTCATATATGTTAGTCTATATCAGCGTCTGAACAAATGTGCCAAATTTCATAAGTGTATGTATGTATGTATGTATGTATGTAGGTATGTATGTATGTATGTTTTTATGTTTGTGCACGCATATCTCCGGAACTATAAGTTCGATTTAAGTAATTCTTTTTTTGTTGTACTAGATATTGTTCAACTTAGGGTACACTGCAAGTTTCATCAAAATCGGTTTAGTAGTTTTAGAGATATGGATTTTTTTATGTTGTGACGGATTACAAGATTAGTGCATATTATTATGTAAGAAAATTTTGTATTTTACAAGAATTTGGGTTGAATATGTAATAAATAAACTAAAAAGGGTAAAATAAAAAAAAACTTTTTTAAAAAAAGTACCGACTTCAAAACAAATACAAAAAAGTTTAAAATAACTTTTCTTTCGGAAGTCGGTGGCTTTGTTTTGTTGTGTCATTGACTATTGCCACTGACTTCCGAAAGAAAAGTTATTTTAAACTTTTTTGTATTTGTTTTGAAGTCGGTACTTTTTTTAAAAAAGTTTTTTTATTATTAGTAATTTTTATTTCTGAATTTTCTTTTTAACCGACTTCAAAAAAAGGAGGAGGTTCTCAATTCGTCGGAATCTTTTTTTTTTTTTTTTATGTATGTTCCCCGTTTTCTCGAAGACGCCTGGACCGATTTGGAAAATTTTTCTTTTGTTCGAAAGGGTATACTTTCCAATTGGTCCTATGATCATCAGGTCAGGATCTGATGATGGAATCCCAGGGAAATCGAGGGCAACCTTCAAATTTTATAGGCACATAGTACCATTTTCATATATTTTCTAAATCTGTTCAAGTATTTGCATCTGATAATCATCATCTCAGGTGGATGAGCTGATGATGGAAGGTACAACTCCTCAACGGCTTGGAGTAGGCATCGACTGATTTAGTTTGTGTTCGCATATCTCTGGAACTACAAGTCCGATTTAAGTAATTCTTTTTTTGTTGTACTAAGTATTGTTTAACTTACGGAATACTGCAAGTTTCATCAAAATCGGTTCAGTAGTTTTTGAGATAGGAAATTTTATTAGCATATTGTGCACTTGAGCGATGTTGTTACCGGTGCTACGGATTACAAAATTTTAGTGCACATACATGTAAGAGAATGATTTATTTGACAAGAATTTGAGTTGAATATTTAAACTAAAAAGAGTAAAATAAAAAACTTTTTCAAAAAAAATGTAACCGCCTTCAAAAACAACCACAAAAAAGGGTAAAATAACCTACAAAATAACTATTCTTTCAGAAGTCGGTGGCAAAAAAAAACAATGAAATGAAAAAAAATAAAGGCACCGACTTCTGAAAGAAAAGTTATTTTGTAGGTTATTTTACCCTTTTTTGTGGTTGTTTTTGAAGGCGGTTACATTTTTTTTGTGTCTACTATGGACCCTTTTTAACTTGCTAGATCGGCATCGTTCTCACATAATGTACCTTTTGAAATTGAATGATGTAAAAAAGGTTTTGTAATAATTGTGGCGATTGAAAAAGAGTGTCCATAGAGTTTCTTGGCGATTTTTCTCCATAGAGATCTACACATTGGAATGGGCACCTACGGTAATGTCACAGTTATTATGTCTTGTGACTGGGACTGTAGCACCGATAACTATTTATTTAAATTGTTTTTATTTTTAGTTCTTAATCTTTTCAAAATTGATAAGTGCAATCAAATCGACAGCATGGGTATTCGGGGGAAACAGCTTAATCTGTTTGCCGATTATTTATCGGGGAGGTCTCAGTGTGTGAGTATCGGTGAGTACACGAGTGATTATCTCAAGATAACGCATGGGGTGCCGCAAGGGAGTATTCTTGGACCCACCTTGTTTTTATGTTATATAAATGAACTCTGTCAGCTTCGCATACAAGACTGTACAATTATATCATATGCGGATGATACAACTTTGACATTTGTAGGTGACACCTGGGAAGAGGTTAATTCTAAAGCTCAGGCTGGGTTTAATACTGTCTGTCACTGGCTTGCTGCGAATTCACTTACTTTGAATGCAGACAAGACCAAATTCATAAAATTTTCCATTCGTAACCCTGCAATGCCATCACGAAGCGTCTCCCAAATATTTGCTCATCAATGTTCTTTTCCTCCCGAATCACAGTGTTACAAATGTCCACAGATCAATTCAGTGCAATCAATAAGGTATTTAGGCGTTACTATCGACAATGGGCTGTCTTTTGGAGAACACATACACAACGTCGCTCAAAAAGTGCGTAAACTAACTTTTATCTTTAGACAGCTCAGACACGTTGCAGATACGAAAACTCTTCTTATGGTTTACTATACCCTAATTCAATCCATTGTGACTTATTGTATTACAACGTGGGGTGGTGCAGACAAAACAAAAATGTTGGAGTTAGAGCGAGCTCAAAGGCTAATCTTAAAGGTAACCTTTTTTAAACCCAGACTCTTCTCGACGAGCAAATTATATCAGGAAACTGGGGTTTTAACCGTTAGACAACTATATATTCTCCTTAGTGTCCTTCAACAACATAGTGATATTTCGGCGTTTAACCAGGAAATGGTTCACACAAGAAGACACTATGCTGTTTGCAAAACCTCTAAAACGAAAACTAGATTTGCTCAAAAATTCTATTATTTTATCGGACCTAGATTATATAACCAGATTAACAAACTTAAAAGTATATTTAATGATAACATACAACAATGTAAAAGAAAAGTTACATCATGGCTATTAGGATTGGACTATAAAAAAACTGAAGAACTATTAGATATAAAGAAGTAAAATTAATTAATTAAATTAAAAATATAAATATAGTATTAGTAAGATTATAAATATATTAGATCTCACATCAACACACACTCACCACGCACAGTACACACACACACTCACCACACATAGTAGTCACACACACACCCAACAGCACACACTATACCTACTATTATACAGTTAAATACTCGTTTTACTCTTCTAATGTTTCTCCTGCTTGGTTTAAGTTTCCGTATTATTGTTACTCTTTCAAACTACTTTTGTGAAATTCTCCTATTGTTACATACCTTGGTGGGGTCCTGGTGTCCTAAAATACAGGCCTCGGCTTAGTTTAGGCACCAGTCTCCCACAAATAAAATATTTTTCCTGTACATTTGTCAACAAACGAAGCTGTACCAATTGTTTTTATTTGTGGAAGAGAAATAAACTATTATTATTATTATTTCTTTATTCATTTTTTTTACTTATAAATTACATTTTTAAATATTTTTACAAAAAACAAATAAAAAACATTTAAAAATATAAAAAATAGCAGTTCACCAGCACCGGGAACAGGGTCCGGGTCGCCGGTGGTCAGGGCTCCTGAGAGAGGAACCTCCTAACAATACGCGCCGTGTCCAGAAGTACTGCCTTCTGAATCAGGCGCCTGATCCAGCTGCCAAGCGAGAGCCTCCTCAGATGTTGTTCGAGGCTCTTGGCAATTAAGCCATTGGCAGACACGACTATCGGCACAATGACTGCTGTATTCACGTCCCACATGTCAACAACCTCGCGGGCCAGATCAAGATACTTGAATTGTTTATCCTTTTCTGCCTTCACGAGGTTCTCATCATGCGGGACCGTTATATCAACAATCATTGCGCGACGCTCCGATCGATCTATCACCACAATGTCAGGCTTATTGGCAACAATAGTCCTGTCAGTGATGATAGGTCGATCCCAATACAACGAGATATTGCCATTTTGCATTAAGCATTTGTTTCAAGTAGGCTAGTTACAGAACTAGCCTACTTGAAACAAATGCTTTGATTTTTGATTTCATAACGCGTATACAAAACAGCAAAATCAATTTGAATTCATTAAAAATTTTTTTTTGGTATTTTAATTCACATTTTGCGTTTTTATAATGGTTATGTATGTTTTAATTTAGCTGAACACAGTTTTCTTACAGTATTCCACAAGGATACATTTTCGAATCTTTTGCTTGATTCTTGGTTTAGGTAAACGAAACTTCATTTATAAAGTAATAATCTATTACGTAATCATTGTACGGCGACGTGGTTGTGGTTTTAAATAGAAGAGGGAAAAGGGTCTTTAAGCGCAATAGCTGTTAAACCTACGAAGCTAATTGAGATGTCGATAAAGCATAAAAGTCGTTGATTTTTTTTTTATTTAGGTATTCTAAAATTGAAATGGGTAAGTCGCTATCATGGAATTTTAATGTGAAACTTAAAGAGAAATGCAGGTTTCCATGCATTATTAACTATTTTATTGAAATACTCATCATTATATTTTCTTGACTCTAAAAAATTTAAATTTAGTTGACCCGGCAAACTTCGTACCGCCTCATAATCAATTTTTTTAATCATAATATTTACTTACCTTTTAACCATTCCCTGGACTTCCAAAAATAATTCATAACCAAAATTAGCCAAATCGATCCAGCGGTTGTCGAGTTTTACGAGACTTAGGGCTGATTTTGCAATAGTCAGATAACTTTTATCAGAGGAAATATGTCATAAAATATGTCAAATCGCTATTTTTATTCCTCAGATAAAAGTTATCAGACTATTGAAAAATCAGCCCTTAACGAACAGCAATTATTTTTTATAAATATATATTATTTTTTGCATTGATTTAAAAAATTGTTGTTGCTGTTATGTTCCGTATCCGTCATAATGAATCACCTTGTATTTTTATTTTCTAAAGTAAACATTTAGCCTTGAATACTTATTATTAGTCCTTGCGTATGTTTGTTTTGTTGTCACGAATATTCTCGATGACATGCTCATTCATTACATATTTACGTACAACTTTATTAATTTGCTAAGCACGCACCGTGTAGGTATTTATCACAGTTAAGTCGACGAAGATAATACACTAGGTGAGTTTATTATCAGGTATTGATGTAAAGATATCTATCAAGCCAATGCACAGGAGATTATTTTATAAGTAGGTGTACATATAAATATCAACAGCGAAGTGATTACATCGAAAAATAAATTTAGTGTTTACGTCTTTGGAACGCAATCTGATTCTCACAAGACCAGGGGGTCGAAAAATTGCAATAAATTCTATATTTTATTTTTATCAACATAAGTGAGAAAAATATAAATAATAAACGGTATACGGGGCTCTTTTATTTAAAAATATAGAATAATTTTAAAAAAATGCGTTTTAGACCCCCCGAAAGTTTTGTAATGTCATGATGAGAAAACTGAACATCTTCAGTTGCATCTGGTCTGGAATTCAATGCTAATTTAGTTGGGATAAGGCTAGGCATATTATGATATTGTGTGTGATGAGTTTGTGCTGATTTTTCGCGTTGCCAGTCTATGTTTTGCTACTGATTATCACTTGACTCAAGGTAATTTCATTTCGTTTCAAAAAGTGTACGAAATTAATTTCGTCTTACGTATATAGCCAAGTGAAGAAGCTGTCAAACTCATATAATGTGGAATGGCGTTGTGTAAAACATCACTACAATTTCATATTTTGCTAAAATTCAAACTTTTCCGCTTGAATAGATATTGAATTTTGTATGTATGCAGCTGAATATTAATATACACCACATCACTAGAAGCTACCGTTGCTCTAAAAATCGTTGCTTAACATATTTTATTTTTTTCACGGTTGGATGATAGAGAAAGAAAGGTCCAGTTTGATTTAGTACCAAAATTTTAATCATGACTACACATTTTTGAAAATTATTTGATTGAAAAGCCTCCTAAGAAATGCAAAACGAATACTTAGTTTCTGTTATTTATAATTATAAGGTACATATTTTTTGGTTTCTGTTTATTTCAGTGGTGGCCCCGTTAGATATCGTTTAGGATTTTTTTAAATATAATTATTTACGTATCAATTTATTAGAATGAGCGCAGTGGCTTATCGATTGGACTACTACGATGCGTGTCGCGGGTTCAATTCCCGCCCTTAGCAAATATTTGTATGATCTACAAGTAGTTGTTCCAGGTCTGGTCATTTGTGTAGGTATGTGAGTTTATATGTTTGTAAACACACTCACGATATAAGAGAAATCCTAGTGCGGGGCAACGTTTAAAAAACAAGTTAATAAATGTACTTACATATCTCACACTCCAGCCCATAAGATTGAGGTATTCGATTTAATCTGACCAAGGGTGTGTGGCCGATACATTGCAGTATGTTGTCGTATATTTTTTTTCCTCTGCGAAACAAAAATTTAATCATAACACATTCCTTGTCACAATTAATGTTAAATGATCAATATCAATATTGTAACTATGATAAATATGAATGTAATTTTTCAGTATTATGTTGTATTTTTAATTTTGTAAAACCAAATAAAAATTTACAAAAATCAAGAAAATCGAATGAAAAGGTTAAGTTAACTGTAGGGTCAGATAAAATTAATTTACTTAATAAAAAAACTTCAAATAAACTGGTTTCAATGTTTTCTAGGATTATTTTTGAGATATTCGAGTAAGCGATGCTTTTCAGTTTCTTCCCTTATTTATCTATTTGAATCACAAAATTTGCACACAATACAAAATATTAAAAAAAATCGTTTACATTTTAAATATGTACCTATAGTTTAAATTTTATTTCTAAGGTTTAGTTGAAAACCAAAAAAAAACACTTGGAAAGATAAGGGGAGGCCTTTCCCTGCAGTGGGACATTAATAGCTAGATAAAAAAAGATTTACTTAAAAAGGATTTAAAAATTAAAACAACTCGCACTTAACTCACCGTTCATTGTGACTGACGTTCATCGTGGAAATCCGTGATAGTTGATCTTTAGAACAGAACGGACACTACGAGACTTGCTAAGTGCAAGGATGTGTTGGGACTTATATATATGAACATGCACGTTACATTTTATAGCATTATTTATGTTCGATAATGTATTTTTTTATCACAAAAGAAATGTTGATAATGTATTTCTTATCACTGAGATCAATATACACCTTAGTATCGCTACTACAGTTATTAACTTTGATTTATAAAAATGCGCCGTATATTTTGCTTTGCAGAAATAATTAAATTGGACTGTACCTAAATGTTCAATAGCACTTTAACGAAGAAAATATCATAAGCTATGTGTGTGCTTGTGTGTTAGCGTATTTTATATAACTTAAATATGGTGATCTTGAGAAGATTCACTCACAGGTTTAAAAATTAACAAGTTCTTTTAAATATTATAATTTAATCTAACCGTCACGCACAGTAACCACTTCCTAGCATAACAAACCAGAGTAAACACCAGCTAAAATTAACATAAGTCTTGTATTTATAGTTTTATGTAACATGTTTCTATGCATCTTATTGGTAACTTAATCATTCATGGCCTTCATCTTAGGCTACGTCCACACAGACAGGCTGCTTGCTTAGCACTTAGAGCCTAGTGGCTTGCATTCTTGCTACTTGGTAGGATACTTGCGAAAGGTGCCATGTGTGAGTGTGTGGTTATGTGGCTTGGTCAATTGCTTGTCGACACATTTGACGAGATGTTACTTTCAAACCTTAAAACTTCTTATGGAAAATTCGTCAGAAAAAAAAACCATTTCACGACCTCATCCATCGTTTTGGATTTATGACAAAAAGTAACATACAAGTCACGGGCAGTTTGTTCTGTATTGAGAATGGTACATACAAGTAATAAATATTTCATTTTCTTTTCTTTTATCATAGCTCACGAAGAAAAACCAGCACGTTTGTACCTAACTCGTACTTCGACAGACGCTCTGGCGCGCAGTTCGGCCGTTTGCGAACATTTTCGAATTATCGTTTTACTAAGCTATTCGCTTGGTGACGTGCTAAGCTCTAGGCGCTAAGCAAACCGTCTGTGCGGACGTAGCCTTCTTTACCGTTTTCAGGGTTAACAGGTTATTTATCACGGAGTTAAACGTAGTTAGTTAATAGATTCCTTATTATGTCAAAGTAAGGTATGTAAGTGACCCAAGTCTAAACGTACCGGTGTCGCAAAGAATTCGTGAAATTCGCTTATTTTATTTATAGCGGATTTTTTTAGTCTGACTGTATTTTAAGGCGAAAAATTAAAAAAAAAACTGGTTTAATATATTTGATTATCATTTCGTTAGTCCTTTATTTACCTTAAATCCACGAGTTAAAACATTTTAATATTTTTATTTTTCAATATAAAAATATTAAAAATACAAGAAAAATAGTAGCCCACGGAACAGGGTTCAAGCTACCGACTGTCAGTGATCGACGGAAAGAAACCTCACAATGCGCGCCATGCGCCGATGGATAATCCTGGCTACAAGGATTATCATTATCTTTTTTTATAATTTTTAGGTATTCTTTATATCTCTGATAATACGGAATTTTACCAGTTTAACCGGTTTAATGTGCACGTAATTCACAAAAATATCTTAATTTTTGATAGGAAATCATGGCAAAGTCATGACTTTATGCATCATGAAACGCATTGAAATAAAATAATTGCAGTGACCTATCGCCATGACCCACAGATGCCGCTCAAATTAAAAGGGAAAATTGATCGCCATAGGTACAAGTTACTTTTCGTCAGACATACCTAGACAAGCGTTCCTCATCACCCATCCAAAGGCAACCTGACTACGATTTTAATCGCTTATGACCGCGTAAACTATTGTCATCACTATGGAGCGTCAATAAGATTGAAAATGATTATTTGTGTTGAAATGTGACGTAAGCTGCGAATGGGCATTTTATTTTACTGCTTTTCTTTAGATTATTTAAAATATAGACATAAAATAAAATAATGGTTTGGTTAAAGTTTAAAAAAAATGGAAAACCTACTAAATTCTTAAAAAAAAACTGTTGTTATCGCTGGAAATACAGAGATCTTCGACGTCAAAGTTTATTTTTGTGCTACAACTTCCCAATTTTTTATTGGGAATATCAAACTATTATTTATTATTCTGTTCGGTTTAAATTCTTCTTTATACCCTTCTCTGTTCACTGTATTTTTCGCGTTACTTATTTTTATTACATTACGTCATACTCAACGTTCTAAGAAACCAATTTTTGGGAATATTGAGATAACACCGCACCTTAAGCATTTGTCAAGTACCATTAACTACACTAGTTATAAGTGTCTATTACTACAATAGTCATAAATAAAAATAACATCCGTTTTCTATTTTTTATTTTAAGTTTTAGTTTTATAATTTAGTACCTATCTTTTGTAAATATTTAGTTAGTAACACTTGTGTAATCAGTGTGTTCTGCCCACCATGACGTACAGTGCTGAGACGTGGACGCCAGCCTCACAGGAAGCTGTGTACAGACTCAGAGTAGCCCAGAGAGCCATGGAGCGTTCCATGCTCGGCATAAAGTTAATAGAACGAGCTCCAAACGTCGAAATCCGGAGACGAACGAAGGTTTTCAAAATTGGTAATCGAGTTATGGAACTCAAATGGAGTTGGGCAGGACACCTGGCAAGGCGCGGTGACGGCAGGTGGAGTAAAGCTGTGACAGAGTGGCGTCCAAGGAATGGAAAAAGAAGTGTTGGTCGTCCGGCGGCGAGATGGGCAGACGACATTGTTGCCATTGCGGGAGTGTCCTGGATGAGGCTGGCGCAAGACCGTGGAGCTTGGCACAAACAAAGAGAGGCCTATACCCAGCAGTGGGTGAAGACGGGCTGTGGATGATGATGATGATGAATGAACACTTGTATATTTCTAGTTTTAGTTATGTATGATATGTAATGTAACTTCCTATGTATTAATAAATATTTTACATCGGTTTTAAGTTATAGCTTTGCATATTTTATTATAAGTAACAATTTTTCGTAAATGCGATTGATAAGGTGAATCTATTTTTTTTCACGGCCAGTGTGTTAGATTAGCCGTATTTATTTGCCTACTAGCTTATTTCCCACTACTCGTTTCTTTTTTCCGAAGTTCCATCTTTCTATGTAGCAAAATTCATCAAAATCGGTTCAGCGGTTAAGCCGTAAAAGCGTGACAAAACAAACTCACTTCACGTTTATGATATTACTAGCTGTTCCCCGTGGTTGCACCCCCTTCTTTTAGGGTTCCGTAGCCAAATGGCAAAAACGAAACCCTTATAGATTCGTCATGTCTGTCTGTCTGTCCGTCCGTATGTCACAGCCACTTTTTGTCGAAAGTATAAGAGCTATCCTGTTGAAACTTGGTAGGTAGATGTATTATGTGAACCGTATTAGGATTTTCACACAAAAATAAAAACAAAACAAATTTTGGGGGTGCCCCCCATACTTAGAATTGAAACTCAAACATTTTTTTTTTCACCAAACCCATACGTGTGGGGTATCTATGGATAGGTCTTTAAAAATGAAATTGAGGTTACTAGTATCATTTTTTTCTAAACTGAAGTTTCTAATAATATGAAAATGGCGCGAATTTGCAAATGGCGCCACATGCACGTGGTGAAAATTAGAACTACATCTTTCGTCTCATTTACTCTTTACGGTGCATCCACATCGCCGGTAACATTTGTGGAGCAACAAAAGGCAACACGGTAACATTCGGCAACATTGGGTAACTTTTGTGGCTCCTTGTTACTATTTGTTGATTGTTACTCATCTCATCCACAACGCAGTAACATCCGACAACAAATGTTGCCGTGTTACCCACATTATCTAACAATGTTGCCGATTGTTGAGCAACGTTACTCGACTTACAGTAACACGTCAACACTTAGTAACATTAAATAACATTTTGTTGGCGGATGTTACCGAATGTTGAGCAACGTTACTCGACTTACAGTACCTAACACGTCAACACTTAGTAACATTTTGTTGGCGGATGTTACCGAGCAACATTTGGAAACGTTGAGCTACAAATGTTACCGGCGGTGTGGATGCACCGTTAGTATTAAAGTGAGACAACGTATTGAGCAAAAGCGCTTCCAAGAAGGTTCGATCAGTCAAGTTGTTTATTCTCATAATGTGAAACTCTTTGGTGGAATTCTTATTTTTTTTTTTAAGGAAATTAAAAAAAAAACCGTAAAGAAAACGCACGGTGCTATACAACGAGGTATGCCGTAAAATAGGTACTTAGGTGAGAGTACCTATTTTACCGCACGTTCCGTTGTATGGTGCGTAATTTTTAACTTTCGAACAATGTATACAGGGTTTGTAAATGCATTTTTCGAGCAAATGTGTTGAAAAAAATTTAAAAAAAAGCCGCAGTCTCTCATGTATGAAGGGGGCAGTTGCCGCACATTGCCCGTACCTCGCTCATGCTGCGACATATTAATATTTTATGAAGGTGCAACTTGAATACTCATATTCATAGATCTTAATTATAGAACTCTCGTTTGTCAATCAGCGTATTTATTGAATAAAGAATATAAGCGGGTATACATTTATGTTAGCATGTAAGTCTATGGCATTTAAAATTCCATAGACAAGTTAAACAGTGGAGCACAGGACCACGGTGATATTGTCACTTGTACCAAGTTTTATTGAAACTAGCAGGTTTGCTCTTCTCATGTATGTAGTCGAGCACGTCATCCACCGTGATCACGCCACTTGGCTCGAAGTAATCTAAAATAAACAAATAATTACTTAGGAAAAGTAAGTACATAATATGTATATGGACAGGTATCAGTATTATTGTTATTTTCCTTAACGCATTTCACAGTAACACTAGGGCCATGCTATGCGGGCAGCGAGTAAAGGGCAACTCGCTGTCCGACCATGGAACATGCCCGGGTCGACGGCGCGTTGTGTTCCACGCGCGCCTCAAAGAGCGTCAGCATGATGACGGAGCCCCCCTCTAGAGGGCCAAAGCCTGCCGGGGTCGTGGGACTTATCTCATTACCGTGACCCCGGAACATAAAGGGCTATTGAAGGACACCGTGGATTTTAATCAGTACAAGTCTGACAGTCCCCGGGCAGGGCGGGAGGACTCATTTGACGTCTTTAGCACGCTAAAAAAAAAAAAAGGCCAATGCTAACGGAAAATGCCGTTAATTACCGCGTTAATAGATTGAGATTGAGATGTTTATACGAACATTTAAAGACTACTTTCGCGAAAATCAACGGAAAATTCCGTTAGTGTAGCCTGGCTATAGCATTTTTTTTATTGTGGTAAAATCATTAAACGAGTCCTCCTACACTGGCGGGGCGGTAGGGACTGTCAGACTTGTACTGACTAAAATCCACGGTGTCCCTTAATAGCCCTTTACGTACCAGGGTCATGGTTACCTGTCCACCAGTCACATATTCTGGATTTGTTCCCGGTTGATGGCAAAATGCTCGCCCTTTTTTTTACAAGGGACTTCAACTCAACAGATGAAATCTGGATGTATATTATTAGGGTAGGCCTCTGCCTAATACTTCGGGGATTACATGCGCGATGATAAATTATAGGTAGGCAAACAAATACACGTAAAAATCGGAACTGTATTTTTTGTGTCCAGTACCCTTAGCACGAGTTTTCAGTATTTGAGACGTAAACTGGAACTTTGACAATTTCAAATTGACAATTTTCAAGGAAAAAATTAGTTCCTTCTTCGCACACCAGAGGCGCTGATCCATTTTTTCATACAAGAAACGCTGTAAATACTGAAAAGACGCTGTAAAGTAAAAGAGTGAAAACTCGTGCTAAGGGAACTGTTCCGATGGGCATGCGGGTGGCGAGTGGGCATGCGGGCGGCGAGTGGGCATGCGGGCGGCGAGTAAAGGGCAACTCGCTGCCCGACCATGGACCATGCCCGGGTCGACGGCGCGTTGTGTTCCACGCGCGCCTCGCGTCAGCATAATGACGGGGCCCCCTCTCTAGAGGGCCAAAGCCTGCCGGGGTCGCGGGACTTATCTCATTACCGTGACCCCGGAACATAAAGGGCTATCGAAGGACACCGTGGATTTTAGTCAGTACAAGTCTGACAGTCCCTCCCGCCCTGCCCGGGGTGGGAGGACTCATTTGATGATTTTACCACGATAAAAAAAAAAAAAAAAAAGGGAACTGTTCCGATGCAAACTAGCTGTTTGTAACCCCACTGCGCGGCTCCTATTGATCCTAGCGTGATGTTTTATATCTTATAGCCTCAATAAATAGATAATCCAACAAAAAATATTTCTTCAACTCAAACAGGTAGGTCCTGAGATTAGCGCGTTTAAACAAACAAACACTTCAGTTTTATAATATTAGTATAGATAGGGAATGTGCGACACATTAGGTGCGTCCACACAGAACGAGCAGCCTCGCGAGGCATTTGCCGCGCGAAGCAGCTCGGTAAGTGTGGACGTGTCTCGGCCGAGGAAAGTGCGCGCGCTGCTGCGGCCGATAGACCGAGCGCCCGAGCCATCCAGTGTCGGCTTTTGTTTTGCTCGCGTATATTGTTTCGTGCCTCGGTCGAGAAACAATTTGCGCGTCCAAACAGAGCAAGCAGCTTCGCGAGGCTGCTCGTTTTGTGTGGACACACCTATTCAGTTTTGATAGCTCTTAGAACCTAGGTGCCAGTGACAAAGGACAAAATCCCTAGCCGTTATTTTTGAAATTATCATCATCCACATGTTGAAATCATCAGCCTGATTTTACCCACTGCTGGGGGCATAGGTCTCTTCTTGCTTGTGCTAAGCTTCCAGTTTCTGAGCCAGCATCGTCCAGGATTAAATTCAAGGACGCCATTCGGTGATAGCTTAACTCCACTTACCGCAGCGCCATATTGCTCGCCTGCAAAATGACTTTGGTTTCGTTTTTTTTCTGACTGGGAACTGAACGAGTCAAAGAGGCCTTGCAAAGCTCAATCATATTTGGTATAGATGACTTGGTACCAAGTCATGTTACAATAAGGGGGCCTCGCGCGACTATTAGAGGCCAGTCATATTTTTCGCCGTGGACGAAAAGGGCGTCGCTGATGCGTCTTGCCCCGTCCTAAATTCGGCCTCGCTACGCCACTGTCACTGCACCATCTATACTCATATTACGAAAGCTGAATAGTTTGTTTGTCTGGTTGAAAGCGCTAATCCCAGAAACTACTGGTTTGTTTGTTCCTAGGAATGCTATGGGCTTCATAACATCACACTACGACCAAGGAGCGAGGTGTGAAAGCGCGGGAAATAGCTAGTGATCTATAAACAAGACTTTTCTGAATACTTTTGTAGAAACTGACAGAACATTACATGTTATCGACGGATAACTATATTTACACAGGTTAGAAGTAGTGTGTGATAAGGTTGTTTATGTGTCCAAGCACTTATCTACGGTAGGTAGACAGTCCAACAGACGGTGAAAATAATACTCCGTTGATGAATTTGAGGTTTGACAAGCGAATTTTTAAATCGTTTGATGGATGAGTAAAGTTTGGTCGCGGAATTGTGCCGTGGTCCGTGATCCTGGGTCGTGATCCTGGAACGCAAAGGGTAATTGAAGGAACGGGGTTGATAGGCGGGATATTACTTACACCCCAAAAAAGAAATGAAGGATGAGTAAGCCCCTTTGTACACAACACGAGGCAAGTCTTTGATACCTTATGACTTTGTTATAATTGTTATCCATTGACGCGTGCCAGAACCGTGCATAAGAACCTACAGGATTTGTATTGCGATAAATGCCTATCCAGGCATTGGTATCCACCAAGACGTAAGGTAATGGAATAGGAGACTTAAATTTTGACTGGCCTGTTGGTCTAGTGGTTAGTGACCCTGACTGCTATGCCGGAGGTCGTGGGTTCGATTCCCACCCAGGACAAATGTTTGTGTGATGAGCACGATCATTTGTTCTGTGTCTGGGTGTAATTTATCTATAATAATTATGTATTTAGAAATATATAAGTATGTTTATCAGTTGTCTAGTACCCATAACACAAGCTCTGCTTAGCTTGGGACTAGATGGCGTTGTGTGATAGTTGTGGAATATTATTATTATTATGGTTTCAAACTTTCGTTTTTCTCAGGTTAATTTATCCTGGTATTTATAGAATCTCACGGGTGTGAACCAAGGCGAGATCCTAGTTATCTGTTTGTGGTTGTAAATCATTTTGTACTGCTGTGGAATTACTATCTAAGTCTAGTTGCAAAAATTTTCTGACTATTCGGCAAGTGTTTAGTATGGCGGCTTTTTGTAGTGTGAGATATGTGTATTTAGACAGATTAAGTGTATTAAAACTATTGAAAATTTGTTTCGGAATAACACCTGTTGTTGATATAACAATTGGGACTATTGTGACTCTATTCATTTTCCAAACTCGAGTAATTTCCTCTTGTAGTTCTGTATATTTCCTGATTTTCTCTGAGATAGTTTTTTGTATGTTATTAGTGTTAGGGACTGCAATATCAATTATATATGTGTGTTTATTTTCTTTGTCAACAAGTGTTAAGTCCGGTCTGTTGTTGTAAATGGTGTGATCAGTAATTATCGCTCTGTCGTAATACATTTTGTAAAATTGATTATCCAAAGTAGCTTTAGGTGAGTACTTGTAGTATGGTGTGTATGGGTCCTGCATGAGATTAAGTTTGATTGCGAGTTTCTGGTGTATGATGTTAACTAGTTGATTATGTCTGTGGGTATAGTCGTTTTGAGTTAGTGTGCTACAAGCTCCTGTGATGTGTTGTATTGTTTCAGGTTTACTGTGACATTTTCTACATAAATCATTCCTTACTGTACTATCTTTAATAATGTATTTACGGTAATTTTTAGTATTGATGACTTGGTCTTGAATGGCTAACATAAACCCTTCTGTTTCCGGAAATAGTTCGCTTAGTTCCAGCCACTTGTTAGAAGCTTCTTTATCAATGTGTGTTTGGTGTAGATCGTTGGGATGTCTTCCATGCAGTTCTTTATGCTTCCACTTTCTAAGTATCTCTTCTATATGTCTCGCTTTATCTATTGTCTCAGTATTGCTATCTTCGCTAAGGTTTAGTGGTGTGTATTGTTTATCTATTTCTGTAATTGTTTTGTGTAGCTGACTATGGTTTTTCTTTCGCATGAAAAATTGTTTAAGGTTTATGACTTGTCTTTTATGAAGATGTGATATTTCAATTAATCCCCTGCCGCCTTCTTGTCTGGACAATATAACTCTCTCTATTGCTGATTTGGGATGATGATATCTATGTTGTGTCAGTGTGGTTCTTGTTTTGACTTCGAGTGCATGTAGTTCTGTGTTAGACCATTTTATGACACCGAAAGAATACGTGAGTACGGGTACTGCGTAAGTATTAATAGATTTGAATAAATTTTTACTTGACAGATGCATTTTGCATAATGAATGTATTCTACTACTATATTCTCTTTTTAGCTTATCTTTAATAGTTCTATGTTCTAATAGTCGTGCTTGGTTATATCCTAAATATTTGTAAAGTTCTTCATCTTTCATCGCTTCAATGACTTCATCAGTGTCTGTTGAGTAATTCCCTTCTATAATCTTGCCTTTCTCTATATTTAATTTTCGGCATTTGTCTAGTCCAAAATCCATCCTTATATCTTTCGAAAATGTTGATGTTATGTTTAATAAGCTATGTAAATCTGCATTTTTATTAGAATATAGTTTTAGATCATCCATATAAAGTAAATGTGTTATTTGGTGCAATATTGATCTACCTTCTTTAATATCAAAACCTAATCTAGAGTCAATCAATGCTCGCGAGAGTGGATTTAGGGCTAAACAAAACCATAGCGGGCTTAATGAGTCCCCTTGAAAAATGCCTTTTTTAATTGCTATTTCTTCTACGGATATATTTGTTGTATTAGTTTGTAATATTATTATTATTGCCTCGCGTTATGTACGAAGGAAGGCTGCAAAACTGGAAGTGCGTTTCCTTGCTGGGCAGTTCCATAAAACATGTATAAAATGTTCCTACAAATTTGTGGCCTAAGACATAATGTACATGGCGGAGATATGTAAAAAAACCAAACACAAAAAAACCGTAAAATAACTTTTCTTTTGTAAGTCGGTGGCCATAGTCAATGAAATAAAAAACAAAGCCAACGACTTCCGTTTTGGCGTCGGTTCCCTTTTTTTTCAAAAAGTTTTTTATTTTTCCCTTTTTAGTTTAGACATTCAACAAAAATCTTCATAAAATCGGCGTCTTTGAAAATCTGTCTCAATCCTAGTAAGCAACAAAAACGGAACTATGCGGGCAACTTCACGAGATATTCATTAATTGTTATTTACTAAAATCTTCTCCAGAATCAGCCAGAATGTAATGAACACTTTCATGAAAACCGCATCGAAATCCGTTCAGCCAATCGCGAGATAATCGCGGAGAAACATACATACATACAGGTCGAACTGAGAACCTAGGTACTTTTTTTTTAAGTCGGTTAAAGAGGTTTTTTTGTTATTTTGTAAGTCTACATGCAGTATTGTTGATATTTGTTTCACAGCTATATCCATCATAGGTATTTACAGGTTTTGTTTGTTTTGCTTACCACGTATTTCCTTTCCGATAACCACGTACGGTGTGATGTCCAGAACCCGGGACAGAAGACCAACCGTAGGTTTCCCTTCCTTTGCGTTTTCAGCCAAAATGTGAACGTGTTTGTCCAGGTTGTCAATCACCAGGCTTTGGAAGTCAAAGTCTTCCGACTTTTGTCCGGGCAACTTGGTTGGATTCGTCGCTCGATTGCGGAGGCCGTCCTTAGAAACAGCACCCAGGTAGCGACTAAAAAGTGTTATGTTATAAATTCGGTGCGTAATCCATTGAAATAAAGATTTCGTATTTTCTATAAGTTAAAAAACCGGCCAAGTGCGAGTTGGACTCGCCCGTGAAGGGTTCCGTAGTAGCAAGCATAGATTAGGGATATAATTATATTGAGATTAGTAAGTAATATACACAAACAATAAAAATAACTTTGTTTTTCATAGTGTTTGTATGAATGGCAAAGTTATATTTACGGTTTTTAAAAATGTACTATATCTCAAAAACTGCTAACTGTATCTCATCCAAACCAATTTTCGTTGGCAGTTTTTGTTGAGGTCTACATTATATATTTTTTTTAGATTTATCACTCTCTTATTTTAGAAGTTACAGGGGGGGGGGGACACACATTTTACCACTTTGGAAGTGTCTCTCGTGCCAACTGTTCAGTTTAGAAAAAAATGATATTAGTAACCTCAATATCATTTCTAAAGACCTATCCATAGATACCCCACACGTATGGGTTAGGTGAAAAAAATTTTTTTGAGTTTCAATTCTAAGTATGGGGGGCACCCCCATTTGTTTTGTTTTTATTTTTGTACGATAATCCTAATGCGGCTCACATAATACATCTACCTACCAAGTTTCAACAGGATAGCTCTTATACTTTCGACAAAAAGTGGCTGTGACATACGGACGGACAGACAGACATGACGAATCTATAAGGGTTCCGTTTTTGCCATTTGGCTACGGAACCCTAAAAAGACGATGGAGCCTACAGAAGTCGCATACGATATGTAACATCTGGCATCTTACCTAGGTAAAAAGTAACACGACATTGACTTCGCATTCGACCCCAACTTCGACTTCGAAATCTTTTTTTTCAATTTTTTTTTTTCTAAATTAATGAAATATAATCTAGCATTTTTCTTTTAGCTTATTAATATGGCCAATAAAGTTAGTATTTCGATGAATTGTCAGTCCAAAGTCTGCAAAATGTGATGGGAAAGTTGGAATCAGCTGTGAACACGGGTGAACGACCTCAAAGAGCAATCAAATTCAATAATATGGTCAAAAAAGCTTGAAATTTTTTTTTTTTGAAAAAAATCTCATAAAATTTTTTTTTTTTTTGGAATATACTTGGTTTTTGATACCGAGTAGGTACGTACACGAAATTCCTGCAGTTATTTTTTTAACACCTTATATTATTGTTCTACCATTAAACTCTACTACTCCGCTCATTGATAAAATCAAATAGCGTTAGCGGAAACGATTTGACCAATATTGTTCTATAGCCATTTCACGAAATCACTTCCCACAAAAGCGATAGGAAAGATATCACACATCAAACACCAATCGAATCCCGACAGACATTTAAAAAAACGAAGTTTCAATCAAAAAGATCTGTGAAAGTCAAAGACCCTTTTTCTCAAGTAGGAAAGGTGCTTAGGGATAGTTAGCCCCTTCGCACATGGCGTCGTATCGTAAGCGTATCGTAAAACGCGCGTAGTACGAGAGCAATACGAGCAGGAACATGTTCAAACAAGTCCGCACACGAGGCGATGTTGCAGCGTATCGTATGAGGTGTTCTTTGTCATTACTATAGTCGTAGCGTACTGGCGTAAAAAAGGATAGGGGAAGTATCATTTTTCAATGGGTACACTACGATAATACGAAAAACTTTATTCCGAAATTCATAAATACGAATTTCAAAATACCGATTTTCATAATTCCGAATGGTTCAAAATTCCTAATATAACAACTCCGATTGATCATTATTCCTATTTTCATAATTCCGAAATTTCAATATTCCTAACTTTTATAATTACTATTTTCAAAATACCGAGTTTCAATAGACCGAATATCAAAAATTCCGAATTAATAATTTTCCGAAACATCAAAAACACGAATTCCGATGGTTAAAATTCCGATTATTAAAATTCCGAATAATTAGAATTCCGAAAATTTAATCGCTTATCAGAGAAAAGTATGCTTTTAAAACGCCTTGTCAGAATGCCTCTTAACTTTTCAATAAAAGAATTTCTTTTGAATAAGAATACTTATGTATTTTCTTTTCAATGATAATAATTTCTTTTATAATTTTTTTTTTTTGAGTAATTAAAATAATTTATTTTTGAGTTACGTATTTTCATTCATAATATTACAAAAAATCCCTGTGAGAAGAACGAAAGCTGTCAGAGTCGGGGTGCCAAAAGACACAATTTGCTCGCTATCGCATCCTGAATTCCTGAGTTATATTACCAATAAGGTGGTTCAACGGAGCCCCCGCTTTGCGGGGCTCCTATTTCCGTTAGCTTAACCTAACTCGAACCTAACCTGTCCGAGTCGGGGTGTCCCCAATCCCGAGCTCGCTTCGCTCGCTCTTACATCCTTGATCAATTTGTTGATTACCACCAAGGTAGATCGTCGATCATCCCCTTCGAACCTAACCTGTCCGAGTCGGGGTGCCCCCAGTCCCGAGCTCGTTTCGCTCGCTCTTGCATCCTTGGTCAATTTGTTGATTACCACCTACCAAGGTAGATCGACGGAGCCCCGCTTCGCGGGGCTCCTATTTCTGTGAGCAAGGTTCAAAGTAACCTAACACGAAGGGGATGGCGGGGTCTTTCAGACCCCGCCATCCCCTTCTAACCTAACCTGTCCGAGTCGGGGTGCCCCCAGTCCCGAGCTCGCTTCGCTCGCTCTTGCATCCTTGGTCAATTTGTTGACTACCACCTACCAAGGTAGATCGACGGAGCCCCGCTTCGCGGGGCTCCTATTTCTGTGAGCAAGGTTCAAAGTAACCTAACACGAAGGGGATGAATAGAAGGGGATGGCGGGGTCTGAAAGACCCCGCCATCCCCTTCTAACCTAACCTGTCCGAGTCGGGGTGCATCCAGTCCCGAGCTCGCTTCGCTCGCTCTTGCATCCTTGGTCAATTTGTTGACTACCACCTACCAAGGTAGATTGAGGGAGCCCCGCTTCGCGGGGCTCCTATTTCTGTGAGCAAGGTTCAAAGTAACCTAACACGAAGGGGATGGCGGGGTCTTTCAGACCCCGCCATCCCCTTCTAACCTAACCTGTCCGAGTCGGGGTGCATCCAGTCCCGAGCTCGCTTCGCTCGCTCTTGCATCCTTGGTCAATTTGTTGACTACCACCTACCAAGGTAGATCGACGGAGCCCCGCTTCGCGGGGCTCCTATTTCTGTGAGCAAGGTTCAAAGTAACCTAACACGAAGGGGATGGCGGGGTCTGAAAGACCCCGCCATCCCCTTCGTGTTAGGTTACTTTCTAACCTAACCTGTCCGAGTCGGGGTGCCCCAAGTCCCGAGCTTGCTTCGCTCGCTCATGGATCCTAAGTTCTCCTAATAACAATAACAATCCTGAAGGCAAACAGTCAAAGTCCAGAGGATACGCCTCACCACTCCGCGCCTACACAGGCTTAAATAACTCTCTAAGACCCCGCCATCCCCTTCTAACCTAACCTGTCCGAGTCGGGGTGCCCCCAGTCCCGAGCTCGCTTCGCTCGCTCTTGCATCCTTGGTCAATTTGTTGACTACCACCTACCAAGGTAGATCGACGGAGCCCCGCTTCGCGGGGCTCCTATTTCTGTGAGCAAGGTTCAAAGTAACCTAACACGAAGGGGATGGCGGGGTCTTTCAGACCCCGCCATCCCCTTCTAACCTAACCTGTCCGAGTCGGGGTGCATCCAGTCCCGAGCTCGCTTCGCTCGCTCTTGCATCCTTGGTCAATTTGTTGACTACCACCTACCAAGGTAGATTGAGGGAGCCCCGCTTCGCGGGGCTCCTATTTCTGTGAGCAAGGTTCAAAGTAACCTAACACAAAGGGGATGAATAGAAGGGGATGGCGGGGTCTGAAAGACCCCGCCATCCCCTTCTAACCTAACCTGTCCGAGTCGGGGTGCCCCCAGTCCCGAGCTCGTTTCGCTCGCTCTTGCATCCTTGGTCAATTTGTTGATTACCACCTACCAAGGTAGATCGACGGAGCCCCGCTTCGCGGGGCTCCTATTTCTGTGAGCAAGGTTCAAAGTAACCTAACACGAAGGGGATGGCGGGGTCTGAAAGACCCCGCCATCCCCTTCTAACCTAACCTGTCCGAGTCGGGGTGCATCCAGTCCCGAGCTCGCTTCGCTCGCTCTTGCATCCTTGGTCAATTTGTTGACTACCACCTACCAAGGTAGATTGAGGGAGCCCCGCTTCGCGGGGCTCCTATTTCTGTGAGCAAGGTTCAAAGTAACCTAACACGAAGGGGATGGCGGGGTCTTTCAGACCCCGCCATCCCCTTCTAACCTAACCTGTCCGAGTCGGGGTGCATCCAGTCCCGAGCTCGCTTCGCTCGCTCTTGCATCCTTGGTCAATTTGTTGACTACCACCTACCAAGGTAGATCGACGGAGCCCCGCTTCGCGGGGCTCCTATTTCTGTGAGCAAGGTTCAAAGTAACCTAACACGAAGGGGATGGCGGGGTCTGAAAGACCCCGCCATCCCCTTCGTGTTAGGTTACTTTCTAACCTAACCTGTCCGAGTCGGGGTGCCCCAAGTCCCGAGCTTGCTTCGCTCGCTCATGGATCCTAAGTTCTCCTAATAACAATAACAATCCTGAAGGCAAACAGTCAAAGTCCAGAGGATACGCCTCACCACTCCGCGCCTACACAGGCTTAAATAACTCTCTAAGAGTACGGTAGACAAAACTACGTGGAGCCGGTTTTGCAGCAATTCGTTTCTGGCACTGACTTTGTAGAATGAGAAACGAAATTCCGATTTTCAATATTCCGAAAAAAACAGTTTATTCGGAATATTGAAAATCGGAATTTCGTTTTTCGGAATGAGAACTCATCGAGCATTACATTTTTCGAATATGTGAAAATCGGAAAACTAAGAAATCGAATATACGACTTTCGGTTAAATAAATTTCGTGATTCTTAATAATAGATATTGTAATTTTTAGGTATTATGATATTCGGAGTTTTGAAAACCGGAATACCGAAATTCGGAATAAAATATTTCGGAGTATTTGGGTGTTCCCTTTTTCAATAGGTGTGGTCCCAAAATATTTCGAAGTATTGTAAATGTTTCCTTCTTCATTCGATAAAAACTGCGGATTTTATTATCATTTTCTGACAGTTCACGTGCAGCAACAAACAATCTTTTCTTGTAATTATTTGCGATGTATGGATGGATCCAATGAGCACGTCGCTTTCTACTTCTAACGAAATCAAATAACAAGAAATCCTCTTCGTCTGAAGAGAAGAAGAATAAATTCCCCAAACACATCTGGTACGCTTGACGCCATGATTTCAACTGAGATATTGCAAAACGATACGTCTACGCGACGATTCATTTGTAGAACATTCCGTGTCTCGTGCGCGTAGCGTATAATATCGCGCACGAGACAACTACGCCTACGACCTATGTGCAAAAAGCCTTACTTGTTCTCATCAACCATGACACCGATGTCCACGTTGTTGGTCTTCATTGCTTCCAGGGCTTGCTCGCAGGTGTAGTCTTTATGCAGCTTGGGATATTTGCGGCTCGGAATTAAATCAGTAATCGGATTATTCCACCAGCTGAAAATTAATCACTGTTTTATTATACTAGGTACATTATTATAGTCAATATTTATGATCAAGTATGACCTGTTGTTAGTCTAGCTTATTGTTTATGGGCGGTTTAGATCGCCATAATTTTTTCCAGATACTTTTAAATATTTATGATGTACTCATAAATATTGTCCGAGGAATTTAGAGGTCTTATCACTTTATGTATTTATTTACGTCGTACTTGAAGTATTATGTTTTGTGTTTATTGCATGGAAAATTGAAAAAGCGTCTCTACCTAGTGTACAAACGAGTAATTTTTTTTTCCTTCAAATTAACGTCAAAGTTCCAGTTTATGACAGAAAAACGTGAAAAGTCAGGCTTCAGTTCCGCGAGCATGCGGCCGGCGAGTAATGGGTGACTTGTCGTCCGATCATGGACCATACCGCGGTATGGAGATCGACGGCGCGTCGCGGGTTGTTTCACGGGCGCCTCAAAGGGCTGTCAGCAATCTGACGAGGCCCCTCTTAGAGGGCCAAAGCCTGCCGGGGTCGCGGAGCTGTCTCATCAGGAAACCATGACGTAAAGGGCTATTGAAGGAAACCGTGGATTTTACGAGACTGACAGTCCCTCCCGCCCCGCCCTGTGTGGGAAGACTCATTTGCTGAATTTACCGCAATAAAAAAAGGGCCTTCACGTCATTAACTTACCGCATGGTATGTTTTGGAGGATCAATGAAGCGGTATGCTTCCATCCACTGGTCGCTGACGAACTTGGACATGTAGTTGCGGATGCCGTCGGGGAGGATCACCACCACGCTCTTGCCACGGCCACCGTCATGGAACAGATTCTTCACTGCTTTGATGGCTGCTGTCATGGCCGATCCACTACTGCCGCCTGGTTCACATAACATTGGCAATCATACCTGTAGTATACCTACATCAAGCACCTCGGTTGCTCCCTACATGAATCAGAAACTCAATACTAATTAACGGAGATTCGCGTCAGAACTGTGTAGATGAAGTAGTAAATGTTTGGTAAATTATAATCACATACTTTTGAGTAACTTTGACCCCACACAGTTCTGATGCGAACTCCGTTCTTTATTTAGTATTGAATTTCTGTTTTTCATATCATCTACTTTTGCTGTTGACTGTACCATCACCTTTCGCGCCATTGCGTAACGTCTGACAAGTGACATTAGTGACAGGTACTCCCGTGCTAAGGTGAGAGAGAAACTGGTTATATAATATATACAGCGTGTCCGGACACGAGTTAGCGATACTTGAAGAGAATATTATAGACTCATTTTCATCGACAAAACTGCTTTTAAAAAAATTCTTACTCCAACACCTCGCGAATGGCGGCCATTTTAGTTTTTTGATTTGTCGAACTGTGGTATGTACAATAAAATGCAAATATCTTTAAATCCAAGAGACCTACAAACATGCCAATGACTTTATTGCAAATTTAAATGTTAAGGCTTTTCAAAAACTTGCGAAAGTTTTCTAAATAAAATGTTAAAAGAACCAAAAAACGTGGGCAAACACGAAATTGTACACAAAAATTACTGAATATTTTCACATTTTATACTCTAGCACGAAAAGTATCCCTGTATTTTGCTTAGGTTTTTGCATTAAATTCATCGCCACGCCATGTCCTAAAAATCCTTACTATTCGCGACATATGCGTTAATGCGAACAATTGAGAAAGTGCAACAGCTCAAATAACTCAAAATTCTGTCTATTGTATTGCTATCTCTTTATAAAAATTAATGAATGATATACTTTATTTGTAAGAAATATAAATAGGTAGCTAACATAAGTTCTCAGGGTTTTACTATATTCAGCATTGCAACCATACAAATATACTTCGTATGTTCGCCTATACATATACCTACGTCTTATTTGCAATATGGCGCAAAATCTTATCCTCTAAATGATTACAGCGCCTGTGCTTGCCCGTGTCCATAATATTGATACACTCTCATATAATAATCATTCATCATCAATTGTGGCGACTTCATCAATCGCTTTTAAAAATTATATAATCTTACCTCCACATCTTCATCTATAATCATGATTTGATAAGAATGTTGACTAATAAAATTTACAGGAAGTAATCAAAGATTAAGGCCTACAGATAAGATTAAACTTCAAATAATGAATCAAATTAATGCGTTTAATAAACAGGCATGCTGACAGCACCAATAAATTGAAAATTTAATTAAAATATTGGATACTTACGTATTTTTTTTCTTTTGTTGAACTAATGCATATTTACAAAGATACAACGCATCATAATTTGAGAGTGGTGGCTCGTGACGTCAGAAGCAAATGAAAACTGCACTTGCTTGTGACGCGTAATGGCAATTTTAAAAGTGTCGTATCTTACCAAAATATCTTTAAAAAATATCGTGTCAAATATTTATTGATAATCTATAATTTTACGGACTTATTAGATTTTTTCAAGTGAAATGCCCTTTTAACAGATAATCACCGCATAGCAATCCTTCCATTCTGGCGAGGTCTCTGGCCATCACGAATGCATCTTTATCGCTGATTACTTCGTAGTGGTCCATCACAGACTCATCGCACACCAAAGGTACAGATGTACCTCCAATTCCCTCAACCTAGAAAAAAAAAATACCACTTACTCGTAGAAATTGTATTCTAAACTACTGTGTGACTGGGGTTATACAGGGTGATTTTTCAGTCACTATCCAAATTTTAATATATTTCGGCGAAAATCATTGAATACGTGTTTTTTCTTTTTGTATCACTCAATACAAAAATATCGAGATATCATGTCACAAAGTTATCTATAAAAAGTTCATGAATCTGGACACCGCGCTGTGATGTGTCGCTCAGGTGTAGCGGGGCGGGGCGGGGGCGGGGGGGTAAGCGAGGTGCGCTCTGCCCGTTTCATGCGCCGGCAAGGGGCAAGTGTAGTATTATTAACGTTTAGCTTATTTGTTTTCAAAAATGGGGTTAGTGATTGATACCTAATGCCTAGAAAAATTTTGGACGGTAGTAAAAAAGTCACACAATATATAGACTTTTTTTTTAAGAAACTTTGCCCTACTCTAGGAGTTTCTCCTGAGTCGTGGGTGCGTTTACAAACAGAAATTCACTTATACAAACACCCAGACCTGGAACAACTGCTTGTAGGATCTTGTAGGTCATACATATATTTGTTTCTTGTGGGAATCGAACCCATGACACGCTGTGCAGCAGTCAGAAGCTTAGCCAATGCGTCGACCGCCAATATAAGTATTTCCATTAGGTACATAATACATTTATAATATAGATTCATCAGAGAACTCTTTGTTGTACCTTTCATATAGTTATTAACTTTGTAGTTACGGAATATAAATACCTACGATGATCGTGCCACGACAATGGGACATAAATATTTCTTAGATTTATTTTTTAAATAAATAACTTAGTGTATTTATATTTACCAAAAATGGATGGGCTTTCGCGTTTTTGTTAAACATGGTGGAGCCTTCAGGTTCGTTCACAACGACGAGGCACTTGGAGTTGACTTCCTTCAACCTCTTGCCGATTCCGGACATGGTGCCGCCAGTGCCGCTCCCCACCACCAACATGTCTATGTCGCCTATGGGACTCATTGCTGATAGTATCTCTTTAGCAGTCGTCTCGTAGTGAGTTCTCGGGTTCACGGGGTTTTCGAACTGTAATTGAAGTATTTATTGCTTAGTGACTGCTTAAACTGTGCCGAATCAATAGGGGTGCAGCTCTTCGTCAAAATCTAAAACATCCTGCCATGATGTATGCTGTCATGATAGCGTCTCATCATCATCAACCTATAATTGTTCCCACTGCTGGGACACATGCCTCCTCTCTGTGAGAGGAAGTGGGCCGTAATCTACCACGCCGGACCAGTGCGGATTGATAGATGCCACATATCTTCGAATGTTTGGTTCTAGGACATGCCGGTTTCCTCACGATGTTTTCCTTCACCGTTTTGAGAGCAATGGCGTTGAAATAAATTACACAAAGTAATGCGCCTGACGGGGTTCGAACCCACGACCTACAACTCGTAAGTCGAGGCCGATACGTCTAGCACACGTTAACAAATCCTAAATTAATTTATGGAGTTTCTAGAAAGTGACCAATCAACCGATCATGTAGTACCATTGTCTCGTTCACAATGCAAAAGGAACAAAAATCTGGTACTGGCGAGGCTTTTTTTTTAACGTGGTAAAATCATCTAGTGACTCCACCCACCCAGAGCAGGGCAGGAGAAACTGTCAGACTTGTAGGTACTGACTTAAATCAACGGTGTCTTTACGATAATTTAATTTGAAATGCTGCTGGAGAGCGGGCGCCACTATCAAGTTCTGTCCTGGTTCGAAAAAAAATTTGATCCGTGACGTGACTATGCTTGTAGCAGCGGTCGGTTGAAGTGTATTACAACGTGTGGATTACCTGACCCAACATCACCGCGTCAGGAAGATCATCTACAAGTTGTCTTGCGATTGAAATTTCCAAACTGTTATTCTTAGTTTGGATTACTTCAGCTCCCAGCAACTTTACAGTATTCACCTTTTCAGACGAGTTTTTGTCTTCTGTGACTATGATGCATCTATTTTCTAGAATAGAAAATAAGTAAATGTTATTTAATTTAACGCCAATTTCAAGTTTAACCTAGAAAATTGCAAACATAATGCTTTAATTTGAATACGTACACAGGCTACACATCAAGCTATGCAATCTTTTCGCACAAACAACAATCAGCTTATACTGGCTTTGTATAGTTTGATGTGTAGCTGTGTGTATCTTTCACTGTATTTTTCATTTTTTACCGCATCAGTAATACTTAATTTGAACAATTAAATCTAAACATCAGTATATCGCCTCCAATTGGAATTTCACTAATTTGTAACAAACGTCGCAGAAAGCTAACGCTGAGCTGGTTGGATCTATTCAATGTGTGTGTCCACAGTGGAAGCCTTAAAGAAGACAAGGAAAACTAGTAACAGCAAAAAAAAACTAAAAAGCAGAAAAAAAGCACTAAATAAAAAGTAGTAGCCGTTTTGTGAATATATATATTTTATGTTTATAAAAATACCAGAAAGTGCGCAATTGATCGCAATCCCGATGCCGGTGTTTCCTGAGGTAGCTTCAATATACTCAGTGGTTTCATTTACAATTCCTTTACGCTTTGCATCCTGCATCATACCCAAGGCGAGTCTATCTTTTATGGAACCACTTGGATTGAAGAATTCACATTTGGCGTCTAAAAACAAATAAGGTGGACCCCGTAGATCATTTTCGATTCTCTTTTAAGTAATATCTTAACTAAGTGTGAGCTTAGAAAAATATCATGTACAGTCAACAGCAAAAGTAGATGATCAAAATCAGAAATTCAATCGACGCGAACTCCATTCTACATACTTTTGCTATTGACTGTACAGTCTTGTTGATGCATCCATCCGCTAGCCATCAATTTAGATCATTTGAGGTCTTCTACTTCTGGATCAGTCTCCAAATCCATATGTTCTGCTCTCTGATTAATTTTATTCACTTCAGTTTTTGCACTCTATCAGAAAGAAACGCAACAAAACTAATGGGCCATCACAATGATATTTGATAGGCAAAAGTATAAAAGCCTGTTTCGTAATTGTCAGATTCAGGGGAGGTTCTGGAAAATTACTAATTTATTATACTCTTTGGTCAGTAGTGCTATTCGCAGCGCTGAAGCTACGGTTTGTCGTTAGTGGATTTTCACTTATAATACTACAAGAGCTTCAAAATTATCGGGTATTTTCCGATAGGTTCGTTGCAAACAAATGAAGGAGTCAAGTTTTTCAGGTTAAAAAATCACGAGCGCGAAGCGCGAGTGATTTTTCCTGAAAAACTTGACGACTTTATTTGTTTGCAGGGAACCTTGAGGGAAATGCCAGATAATTTTGAAGCTCGTGTGGTATTCAGGGGATTATTTTTCCGACCCATCTCCAATTTTCACAATTGAATTCAACCTGTCAGTTTGACGTGACTACCAGAGAAAATTTTCAAAAAATTATCAGTATAATACCATGTAGGTTGTACCACGTGACGTCGAATGGTGCAATTCTATTGGTCGATATTTGGGTCGGAAAAATAATCAACTTAATACCGCAGATGTAGAGCATAAAGTTCAAAATGTTGAAGACAAAACAAATGCAACCGTCTTCACATTCAGGAAAAGGAAGAAATAAATATATCTATTTGTAAACTAGTGAAATGAGACTCGAAAGATGAAGTTAAAGTTGAAAGAGAGAAAGTTCACATACTCAATACTCAATTGTTTATTGCATTCCATATGTTAAATAAATTGATACTCACAGATATCACAATTGACATTGTACGCCTTTGGCAACTTCTCCAGTTTAATAAGAGGTGTAGGTATTTCCCACTAATTCCAAAATGCTGTTATACACCTGGTTTTCGGGTTTCTCTCTGTTGAAGAGAGAGGTGTCAGTATACAATGCGGATATTAAATTATTTTTATGAGATAACATAACTGAAACATGTACAAGTAGCTACTTATACATTTTTGACTGCTCATCACTCGGAAACGTGACGTTTAACGAGGTTTTGCCTCTCACATTTTATGTTTGTATTGATATGATCCAATGATCTATGAATGTTTCAGACGTGGCTGCCAAAAAATCAAAATGGCGGATGGTACCTGGTACACTCCCCATACAAAAATGTTCAAACCCCTTTCATCCAATTCCGTTCAGTGGTTTTTGCGGGAAAGAGTAACAAACATCCATCCATCAAAACAAACTTTCACATTTATAATATTAGTAGGAAGGATTAGGAGGTATTTTTTTTTGCACCTGGTAACTATCGGTATGGAAAAAAGTCAGCTCGTAGCTCAAACTTAATATCTCATTCTAGCTCGCGTGTTGTAGATTTGTTCTATATACCGGGTGTAAGGGACAGCCCTCCGCAAACTGATATGGTGAATTCAGTATATCGTCTTAAGTTGACCGGTACATGATATTATTTTAGGAACGTTATGGGAATCCAATAAAACTGATTTATTTGATTACCTTACACGCAATGTATCGCTACCACCGCAAAACGCACGCAGCGAACGGCAGCGCAGCGACCTTTCGGACGAACGGCCGCGCTCGCGCCACGGTTTATTACAATAAATTATTATTTAAAAGATTGCCGCGTTACGTACAAGAGAAAATGTAACAATCACAACACGGTCACAAAAAACTAAAAGAAACTCCGCCCCTAAGACGACCCACTGACCGGCTTGGACCTTGTGTATTACATAAGGACGTTGCCGATCCCTTCACAGCGTTTTGTGCACCGACCAGTGTGAGACGCGGGCTCCATTATTCCGCCGCAATAATCGAGCTGCAGTACGTGTGCCCAGGCGTGGATTTCGTCGAACCAATTCCAAAATTCTTTCGCGAGTTTGACCGCGTATTGGTCTTCCGGCGCCTTTTTGACTGGGAACAATGGGCCGGTTATCTAGCAAGCGTTGATAGGCACCAGTAATTATCCTGGAGTCTAATGGATGCAGACGGTCAGGATACCTACCAACGTAAATTCTGAGCGCTTCTCTAGCATTTCCCCGAGCTTCTCCGTAACACATTATCATCTCCCCATACTCACGCGCACTAAACGTAGTCATTTCGCACTACTACAAAAAAACTTAACAACACTACCTACAACAAAACTTAACAAGCCGACTGCGCGAGCGATCCGCACCGACATACGCTCGCGGTATACACGCAGTACATTCGCAGCACGGCACAACGGCGACTGCATGCGACGCGACACGACACTTCGATACAAACATACTGTTGTTGCCAATTACACGACAATTTTTGCACGACATTTCGTGCAAAAAAATTAAATAAAAATTATGCTTGATCCTAAATTACCTAAAGTTATCATTCTGTTATTTTTTGTAGATTAATTGGTTACATCAGTTTAATTCCAATTTAATTGTTTAGTAAATTAAGAATAATGAAAGTGCAGTGTGATAAAAAGCATGGCTTCCATTCCAGGGGGCTTTTTTTCAATTCCCGGCTCGACTATCAATCAGTGGCTATTGTGAAGCCATGTAAAAACCTGTTAGGTGGCTTAAAAACTAGCCAGTGATCGCTTGAAAAGAACAACCAATTAATAAATTAGGTAGTTTTTGTAAATGCTTTAAAAATAAAACTAGTCTTATCCTTATTATTTTTTTATTCAAATTAGGTTCACGACAAGATTTTCATTGATTGATCAATGAAAATCTTATCAATGTAATTATGAATGTAAAGATGAATCAAGTTAGTTCTAACATTTTCGTTTAATAATTGAGTTCTAAAAAGTTGGCAATACTGTTGCAATTGTGCAAACGCGGAGGCCGCGCTAGGCGGGGCGGCGCCTATGATCCAAAAGAAAGGGACGCATAGTAGGTATACGGCGCGGTGAGTTCAAAAAACTCTAGCTAGGTAGAAATTGAACAGCTGATTTCATGCGTCGTTCTTTAGGGGATTGCAACATCCATTGCATTTTTTTGTATTTTAGCTGTTTTATTTACATTAATGTAGTTCTGCGTACAGAGAATGTAATTATACATTGAAATAAAGCTATCTGAACTGGAAAAACGAAAAAAAAAATGGAAATTTTCCTGAGAGAATTTTCACTGGAATATGATTCAGAATAAGGAGCTGAATGCACTCTGTAAATTTGTGGAGGGCTGTCCCTTACACCCTGTATAATACGAAGAGAAAGGAGTTAAAATCCAAATAAGATACTTACCCAATGTTCTGAGGTTTCTTGTCAGAACGTCTTCTCATGCTTACTAGGTTGCTTGCCATCTTATACATTACGAATATCTACTGCAGAGGATCACAACCTGAACGCCTGACTACGAAGTCACTGGAAGTTCAGACTAATGGCGTCGAGACACAACCTCTTTTTATAATGCGATATGCACTTAACTCACGCGTTTTTTAGGGTTCTGTAGTGTACCTACCAAAAACCCTTATAGTGTCGCCGTGTCCGCCCGTCCGTATGTCCGCATCTTAGCTCAGAGACTTAGTACACACCGACACACGGCTACACATCAAGATATGCATAATCAGTATAAGTTGATTGTTGAATGTGTGAGAAAACCACAAAAAACGGGACCAAGATAAACTAGTTTTATGCCCACAAGAAAAAATCACGGCAGTCATAGTTTTTATAATAAATTTAAAAGGAAAACTATCAGAAATCAGGAGGCATAACAAGTTTACGAGTAATAGTTGATCAACTAGTATAATGTACTTGGACAACTATTGTATTGTCCTCTTCCAAAACATTATGCAAAAAAATAATAATGCAATTTTTATTTTTTTATTCAACCAATACTATAGAACCTTTCATTTTATATGTTACAACTCGCACTTGCTCGGTTTATATATTTTATTGTTTCCCTAATAATCATAAAATACATTTCATATTTTATTTTCCGCTAATTAAAGTTAAAAAAGCATGTCGGATAGTTTGCTATGCTGTAAATTAAATTACTTTTTATGATTGTAAGATTTCAAATTGTAAGAAAAACAATGCGTTTTTGGATTGTTTTACAGATTGTCGTCGATAACTTCTTGATTATTACGATTTACAATAAGGTCACTGACTGTTAACAAATGACGGTTCCGTTGGCGTAGTGGCTGAACGATCGACTGTTTGGCGGGTGTATCGGGTTCGATCCCCGCACGGAACAAATATTTGTATGACCAAGCAAACAAAATTTATAAAACAAGTATGTAGTTGTTCCGGGTCCAAGTGTTTGTGTATGCTTGCAAACGCACCCAGGACACAGGAGAAAGTCCTAACATGAGGCAACGTTTCTTAAATAAAATAAATAAGGTATGGTTAACTGTGTTAATCCTTCACAAAGCCGTCAACTAAACATTCTGTCTCTACACCTTCTTCAACCACCAATTTCGCCAGCACTGAGCTCCGTCGCCGACGCTGGGGGTCTACTCTCTTCGCCCGTCAACAAAAATACGGGCCCAGTACTCGAAATTTTCGAGTGAACCCTACTCCCTATTAGTTCTGAATTCATAATCAGCAACAAATTTGGATTTCTCCTGGTGATATAATTGTTCATAAGCTATGTATTTGCGCCATTTGAAGTGTTCAGCACCTGTAGCTACCGCATCAGCAGAATACTCCGTTCTAGGAAGATGAGATGACGCAAGGACATTGTTACGTGTTGTATTCCATACCAATAAGCTACCTAACTTCCGTAGCATTATGGTATCTTCAAGAGCAGATAAATCATCAAATAGATCCCATTTTTCTTTTGTTTCGTAAACCAAAATTGACGGATTTGGCTGGATCAAATAGCCGCAATTATGTAACTTATGCTAGCGCGTCATGTTCATGCTAACCAAGCTGCACTCTTGCTACAGGACCTGCCATGGTGTCTTAGACTGTCCACTGCTTCACTATGTCACCCAACATAAATACATATGTACTGATTTTAAATAAAGTGCCAACACCCGCACCGCCTCGCCTGTCTCTTAAAGACCACTTGACACAAAGAATACACAGGATATAGAGGCAAATTTAAAAACTAAAACCCTTTTTTGTTTTAATAAATTAATTATTTTAATACTGGTAAAAAGCAAAAGTGTTACAATATTAGCGAATTCTTTTAAAAAACAGTCTTTAGCTATGCGTAATTAAGCCAAAGTTGTCGTTAAAGTGTCTCCTGGTTAGTTCCCCTTGCAAGGTTGGCTGTGCTCGTGGATGTAGTCCAGCACGTCATCCCCGGTCACCACGCCACTCGGAACGAAGAAAGCTGAAACAAACATGATTTCATCACAGTTTTTTTCCAATCTTGCAGAAGGATTCTTGTATTGTGAAACTATGACATCTAGGCCATACAAATATTTATTTTAAATGAGGATCGAACCAGTGAGACGTAACGCCACAGGCAATACACAGCCACTGCTCAAATCGGGCCGTCAAGATTGCCACCTTCTGCCTCTAGAAACAGCCCTTAATGTTCCGGGGTCACGGTAATGAGATAAGTCCCACGACCACTATATGATGACTTACCGCTAATATCGTATCCTTCTTTTCCGATGATCACGTAGGGAGCGATGTCCAAAATGCGAGACAGAAGACCGATGGTCGGAGTCTCTTTCTCCACATTGTCGGCCAACTTATACACGTGCTTGTCCAGGTGGTCGGTGACCACGTCCTCAAAGTCGTACTCCACGCAGTTCTTGCCGGGCAGCTTGGTGGGGTTCGTCGCTCGGTTACGGAGACTGTCCTTTGATACAGCGCCCACGAAGTGTCTGAAAATAATGTTCTTTCATAACCAACGAACAGATTTGAACATTTCTAGACTTGTAAACGTAACATGATGAAGAATAGACGTCTGTGTTTAGGAAAGTTCAAAGAAATGAACGAGAGAGTGCATGTTTTGTCTCGTTCATATCGTCTTTCTCTTTCGGTTCTTCTGTTATTACGGTGATCGTTCTTGCTTGTCAACAGTAAACCCAATAGTTTGAAGTCAGTGTTAATAGTAAATATGAAAGTCCTTCGAATAAAAGTTGTTATTTACCCGATATTATCGACGATGACGGCGATGTTCACGTTGTTTGACTTCATAGCCTCGAGGGCCTGCTGGCATGTGGAGTCTCTGTTCAACTTGGGATAGGTTCGGTCCAACGATAACTCACTAATTGGATGTTTCCACCAACTGAAAAATGATCACATGTGAATTAGAATCGTCGATCTTCAGGTAAGTTAGTAAACAGATATATTAAAGCCTTGATCAAAAAAGTAGTAAATATCTACTGTAGAATCAGTGACACAAAGAAGAGAGACTGTTTTGAAAGTATTATTTTATTTTATTTATGAAGGGTTTGGTCTTGACTTTAGACTTGGGCAGAAGTGACACAGGCAAGGTCGAAAAAGCCACTCAACTTTAACTCCGAAGGATTGTACGCGTTTGGAAATCCAGACGCAGGCAGAGAGTTCTATTCCTTTACTGATTGCATTATAAAAGACGTTTGTAAACGCATACGTGACGTTATTTGACACAAATATTTTCTTTTCTTATGACTTCATTTCTTTTTTGTTGTTCAAAGAAACGGTTTAAAAAATATTTATAATACAACTCACTTCATAGTGTGTGCTGGTGGTTCCATGAAGCGGTGAGCTTCCATCCACTGATCGCTGACGAACTTGGACATGTAGTTACGGATGCCGTCGGGGAGGATCACCACCATTTTCTTACCAGCTCCGATGTCCAGAGTCTTTGCAGCCTTGATAGCTGCACACATGGCCGATCCACTACTTCCACCTAGCGATCACACATTAAGTTACTGTCAGATTCAATACATCAAGAGAAAAATATATACGCCTACTGGGAAGTAAATGAAGTGGTGCTGGCGAAAGATGCTGGGGATCCCCTGGACAGCACATCGCACCAACGTGTCAATCCTTCAAGAACTAGAGATAAAGACAAGGCTCTCTACCATCTGACTACGAAGGATTCTTGAATACTTTGGCCACATTGCCGGGAGAAGGACGATAACCTAGAAAGGTTAATAGTCACTGGCAAGGTGGAAGGCAAAAGACCACGTGGTAGAAGCCCGACACGTTGGACTGACCAGATCCGCACCGCTCTCGACACAACGGTCCACAAAGCTCTACACTCGGCGGCAGATCGGGACAGATGGCGTCGAGTAGTGCGCAATAAACTGCTGTAGCAAGAAGGTGGTCACGACCCTCAGCATTGAGGAAATCGACCCGAGGAGGAGGGTTGTAAATACGGATCCCTTAAAACTACGGGAACACGAGCATTTATCTAAAGTTATCGAAACACGAAACCCGTAGCATCGACCGTATTTTTTTTCATTTACGGACATAAGTTCAGTTAGTGGTACGAACTGAAAATTGGTGACAACATGGTTGAACAATTGTCATGACTCCCAATGTGTTGTCAGAACTTGTGAATTCAGAACTAATTAGGGAGCTGGGAAAGTTTCGAGTTTCATTCCGCATTTTCGTTGAGGGACTAAGACAGTAGACCCCCTGGTGACTGTTTGAATATTGTGACAAAAATTTAAAAAAAAAGCGGTTCGCGAATATTACCTGTAATATTATAATATGCCTAGCAACATAAAAAAAAATATAATAATCAACATTTTATGGTCAATAACGACAAATTCGTCATATCTACGGATTTGTTTAAGAAAATTATTAAAATATAATATTATCGTGTTGTTTTTATGGCGTTATAGATTTTCACGCGAATTATATTAATTCTTACATTTATTTGAATTTTATTTATTATTTTAAACATTAGTTTTTTAAACGTTTTGCTGTTCCCTGTCTTTTAATTGTAACTAGCTATTCTATTTGTTAATAATTTCATTATAGAACGCAAATATAAGTCTTGAACCAAAAAAATATCAAACACATATAGACATAATTATAGGCGCCATAATAATAGTTACTCACCACATAACAAACCCTCCTTCCTAGACAGTTCCCTAGCCATCAAGAAGGCTTCCTGGTCAGTGGCTACCTCCACGTGGTCAACTACTGACTTATCCAGGACAATTGGGGCCCAGGTTCCACCGATACCTTCCACCTACAACAAAAAAACCTAAGTATTGTAACTATTCTAAACAAAAGTCAAAAGCAGCAGATATTATTAATGATGTGCTTCAATGAAAAGTCACCCCCTTAGATTATAGAATGTCAAAATTCCTAGTAGGCCTTATTTTTAGAGAATTGAAGCCAAAAAAAGGAAGAAAAATCCCCTTCGTTCGATTCTTACGTAAAACAAGTGAACATCTCCAAGGAAAACATTTAAATGTGTGCGTGGCGCTCACTCACACATTTATAAAAAGTCGCTTCACTAAAAACGTTAGGTACCTTTTGTTTTGAACACGGAATCTGGACTTTTACTTTTTATAATCTAAGGGGTTTACTAATACTGAAAGGCTATAGGAAAGTTGTTTAAAATCCTATTAGAATTAAAAGGATTATTAAGTCTTTGCAATAATTGAAAGTCACAGATAGCTTACCAAATACGAATGAGCTTTTCCATTCTTATAGAGCATAGTGGAGCCATCGGGCTCGGCCGCCACCAGGATGCAGTTCGGATTCTTCTGCTTCAACTTCTTACCGACGCCGGTCATGGTGCCTCCGGTGCCCGCCCCCAGAACCACCACGTCGACGTCTCCAAGAGCTGCCACTATCTCCGCACCGGTATGCTCGAAGTGAGTCATCGGGTTCACCTCATTGTCAAACTGGAATTAAAAAAAAGTATGGTAAAACCTAAGTACTTTTTTGTCTTTTCCCTCACTAGGAAGATTTTCGGTAATAAATATTTAGGTAAACTCAAATCGCTCTGTGTATTCGCCAGGTCTGAACCCGGACCAACTACCTGCAAACTATGTATACAAATATTTGGTGTGTGCGGGAATTTAACCCGCAACCTCATCATCATCATCATCAGCCTATAAATGTTCCCACTGCTGGGACACAGGCCTCCTCTCTGTGAGAGGGAGTGGGCCCAGTGCGGATTGGTAGATGCCACATGTCTTCGAATTTTTGGTTCTAGGACATGCCGGTTTCCTCACGATGTTTCCACCACGCGGTGGTTTCCACCACGCGGGCCCAGTGCGGATTGGTAGATGCCACATATCTTCGAATTTTTGGTTCTAGGACATGCCGGTTTCCTCACGATGTTTTCCTTCACCGTTTTGAGAGCAGTGGTGTTGAAATAAATTACACAAGGTAATGCGCCTGACGGGGTTCGAACCCACGACCTACAACTCGTAAGTCGAGGCCGATACCACTGGGCCACCACTGCTCTCAACCCTAACACGCTAACCCGCAACACGTAGCACCTATTGGAAATCTATGGAAGGCCTATGTTCAGCAGTGGACGTCCTCTATATGTAAAAAATAAGAGTACTACATAGATTCCTACCTGATTCAACATAACCATTTTGTCCGGGTTTTCGTCTTTCAGTTGACGAGCGACCGAGATTTCTAGATCTCCCGTTTTGACTTGGATCACTTCAGCCCCCAACAGACGCATGGTGTTTACCTTCTCCGATGAGTTCTTATCTTGCGTCACAATAATACATTTATTTCCTAGAAATTAAACATGATTATGATAAACTAGTTTTAAATAATATCTGTGATTGATTTCAGATTCATACGAAGATTTATTATCGGCTTTCGTTTGTATGGACCTAATCGACTCAAATCTTAGTTCAAAATACACGATATCACACCTTTATTTTGTCATCGTAACAATGATAAATGACTCATTATAATTATAGAACTTCCTTGTTCTCATAAATTCGTGGGAATCTTTAAAAAAAATAACATTGTATTTACCCATTAGGGCAGCATCGAACGCAATCCCGATGCCGGTGTTCCCTGAGGTAGCCTCCACAAATTCAGTTTGATCATTCACAAGCCCCCTCTTTTTTGCATCCTGAATCATGGCTAAGGAGATTCTATCCTTTACGGAGCCACCAGGATTCATAAATTCACATTTGGCGTCTGAAAATAAAAGCACGCGGTAAGTTAGTTAAATAAATACGTTTACCAATGGTTGGTGGCGTTAAGACTGTTTAAATAAAACTTACAAACTTCACACTGCAGTCCATGGTCTTTCGGCAACTTGTTCAGTTTAATAAGGGGAGTGTTACCCACTAACTCCAGAACGCTGTTGTACACCTTGCAGTCAGCTTTCCCACTGAAAGTGATAAGAACACGTATAAAGGTCAGTTCAGACTGAGACGCGAAGCGACGCGACGTGACGCAACGACACTGCAAATGTGTATCTTATCATGTAGTAAATAAAGTTAGATTTTGAGTGGCCAATAAAATGCAGCGCGCGGGTTGTGACAGGTGTATCTTTTCGTGTAGGAAATAGAGTTAGATTTTGAATAGCTCTATTGATATGTGCGCGCAGCGTCACGTCTCGGTCTGAGCTGACCGTAAAGCATTAACGTCCTTACATATTTCCAATGGTGGAATATTAGCTTAGCTTTTGTCCTATCTCTGCGAGAGAAATAAAAAAATATTGGTAAAAGTAGGAATCGCTATATGTCGCTCTACTAAAGCTGGTTGTTAATCAAGTACAACTAGTAGTAGCAACACAGGCGGTTTTGGATTTTCCATCGTTGCAATTTCAAATTAAATCTTCACTTTAAAATCTACTGTACAGTATAACTGTTTAGTGCTATGTTTGTCGTCCTAAAGCCAAGACCTGACAGAAAAGTATGAACTTACCTCGAACTATAGTCATTTTGTGGTTCCTTAGTATCGAAGCGCCTCCTTATGCTCACTAGGTTGCTGGTCTTCTTATACATCTTGGTGCAGTACAGTTATTTAACTTTATTGCAAAGCTGACGCAGAGGCGTAGTTGACTGAGGGTAGTATCAGACTGATTTTCCTCAGACTCCTCACTGCTCTTTTATATGACTTGTTAGGAAAAGGATTTTATGACGTATAGGGAAATCATACAAATTGAGCGACCTCTGAATCATTTCATATTTGATTTTCCCCGTGTTGTTATTGTGTTTGTACCTTTACAACTTTTCTCAATGTGTGGAAATCCTGTACCCTGAGCACGAGTTTTCACTCTTTTACTTTACAGCGTCTTTCCAGTTTTTACAGCGTTTCTTGTATGAAAAACTGGAACAGCGCCTCTGGTGTATGATGAAGGAACTAATTTTTTCCTTGAAAATTGTCAATTTGAAGTTGCCAAAGTTCCAGTTTACTTTACGTCTCAAATACTGAAAACTCGTGCTCAGGGTACTGGTCGCAACAGTCTCTGTTTGGAAAAAACAAATGAGAACCTCCTCCTGTTTGAAGTCGGTTAAAGAAACTTTACATATCTCTTGCTCTGTAAGTACACCCTTACACCCCTGAATGCCGGGGTGTATGACTATAATTACAGCATAGGTTTTGGAATTTGAAAAAAGAACTGTCATACTCATACTGCACGAAGAATATTTTTAAAAAGTTAATTTTTTTTTCTCGGTATCGATTAATTACTCGAATCGGAATCTAGACAATTTATTTTATAAAGATTTTATTTTAAATATGGAACTATTTGTTTTCACATCGTATGTTAGATGGAATCGATTTAAAAATCAAACTGGCCAGCAAGATTTGACGCGCTTGCGTGCGTGAAAAAAAAAGGCAGTCTACTAGTAGGCGCGAAAGCATCGCGAAAATAATTAATTTTCTTGTTTGAGTTCTTTTTCAAAAGTTTTAAACATGTCTAGTGACGAAGACATAGATCTTACGCCCGATTTTATTAAAGAAAGGGCAAAAACAGTTGTCGAAAATATATTACCGCCGAACTCGAAAGAAAGATATGTAAAGGCATACGACGAATTTATGAAATGGCGGTCAGAAAAAAAAGTGAAATCTCTTTCTGAAAGTGTTTTTATATCATATTTTGATGAATTATCTAAGAGGCTACAACCTTCCAGTTTATGGTGCTTTTATTCCATGCTAAAATCTACAATGATGACAAAACATGACGTGAATTTGAAAGATTTTTCTAAACTTACTGCTTTCTTGAAAAGGCAGTCTGACGGCTTTAAAAGCAAGAAATCGAAGGTATTTACTGCAGAAGAAGTACAGAAATTCTTAAATGAAGCTCCGGATGAAATTTATTTAGCAATAAAGGTACCTACGTATTTACTTGCCCTTTTTAATAAGTTACCAAAATATTTCACAAAAATACTATGCGAATTTGGTGCCTTTAATACAACTTATGTCTTTTTTACAGGTTGTTCTAATTTTTGGGATATCGGGAGCCTGCAGAACCGTGGAATTGACAAACTTGACAATAGAAAATGTAGAAAAACATAACAAATTACTACTCATAAAACTGCCTAACACGAAAACTAAAATTGACCGGTCATTTGTTGTGCATGAAGAATTTGCAAATTATGTTGAAAAATATCAAGCTCTTCGGCCTGAAAACGTGGATACAAATCGTTTTTTTCTTGATTACAGTAAAGGAAAATGCCACAGACAAGTAATAGGAAAAAACAAATTTACAGGCATGCCAAAGCAAATAGCCACATATTTAAAACTGAGTAACGTAGAGTTATACACCGGGCATTGCTTTCGCAGAACATCAGCGACTCTATTGGCTGATTCGGGAGCCAACCTCACTCTGTTAAAAAGGCACGGCGGCTGGAAGTCCAGCAAAGTGGCCGAAGGTTATATCGAAGATTCGATGGCAAACAAAAGCAAAATTACTTCTAAAATAACAGAAAATATAAACTTAAAATCACCACGTCAAAGCACAACATCTGAGCCATTTTTTAATGAAGAAAATAGTACCAGTCAACTGCCGCCATTTACGATGCAAGAACCTCAAGTCACTCAAACTCAAGTCTTATCATCACAAACTCATATTCAAACTATAAATATACCTAAAAAGAACGTGACCATATCTCTTACAAATTGTAATAATTTTACTATTATTTTTAATTAAATACACATTTTTTTCTTCTTAATAAATGTTCATTGAAACCTGCTGTCTTGTTGTTTACTTACCTCACAATCGATATGTAAAGCAGAGTATTTATCTCGGGCGTAAGCATCAATTGCATACTCGGGTTAATTAGCGCCTTCGCTTCGCTCAGGCGCCAAAAACCTCGTATGCAATTGATGTCATACAGCCCTTGGTTAATAATCTACTATTAAGTTCCCAATTTCAGCTTAGACCTTTCATTTAAGTTTCAACTACTTTGATTAAAACGATGTTTTTATTTAGAATAATATTTTATTATAATATAAAAATATGG
Source organism: Agrotis exclamationis (assembly GCA_950005045.1). Taxonomy (NCBI): domain Eukaryota; kingdom Metazoa; phylum Arthropoda; class Insecta; order Lepidoptera; family Noctuidae; genus Agrotis; species Agrotis exclamationis. The sequence continues at coordinate 8,686,085 of OX465436.1, read as the reverse complement.
TAACTTAGTAGTAGTTAAGACATCTTAAAATTATAAAACGGACAATATAAAATAAAAATACTTTAACATTTATTATTTACATTGCAGTTAAGAGTAAGTAGTAGGGTAGCTAATTTTCCATTCCCTCCAGAATTGGAATAAGCCTCTATGAAAAACATAGTTTCACCAATAGTCTTTCGAAGCAAACACATACGATAATGAAGCCTAAGTTTTTTTGAAAACACAGTCTTAGTACATAAAAGTCAAACATCAGTTGAAGACTTGTCTAAAAAAAATGCATGGCATGTCACGTTGATATAAGTTCCGTTTTGCAGTTACACTTTTTTTAGACAAGTGTTTAACAGATGTTTAACTTTTAGTAGTAAGGCTGTATAATTTGCCAGATTCTGAGATCACATGCTGTCAACGTGGGCACTAAAAGTTTTGTTTTCATATCTCGGCACTCGGCGATTAGCAGTAACACAGTCACACATGGCAGTAAGTGTCGGAACACTTGGATTCACTTATCACAAAATTGAACTTTATCACTCGTTAAACAAGGTAGTGTTTGTGGCGTCTGCCTCATCCTTGATCGCGTAGTTGTCGTAAAGCCAGTTCCAAAACTTGATTCTCTTGGCCTCGGGATCCGTCAGCACGGTGAAGTTACCGTTGATGTCGAGGTAGCTGATGTGTTCCGTGTCATTAACTTGAGGCCAGGAGAAGTCCACTACTGACTCGTAGTCTACCGTAGGTGTTGGGTTTCTGTAACACATCGATGAAAGGGTATGAGTTCAATCAAGAATCATCAAAGCGTTTATTTCAAGGACGCCAGTTACAGGCACTTTTGAATTGTCAAAGACAAATGAATATAATTAAATACTATAAAATTATGGTGCTACAGTCCCACAAGACATAATAATAACTGTGAAAGTATCGTAGATGCCCAATGCAAGGAGTAGATCTCTTAAGGAGACGAACGGGCAAGAAATTCCATAGACACTCTTTTTAGATCGCCAACATTATTACAGAACCTTTGTTACATCATTCATTTTGAGATGGTATTTAAGGTGATAAGGATGTACCAAGTTAAAAATGTCCATAGTATTTAAATACAAAGACAATTAAGAAAAAAAATTATAGAATTACAATAAGCAATGGATATCGCTGATGCTAGACTTAATTTTGCAAAATAATATTTTCTCATTAAGTTCTAAGAGGCCTTGTAGAAATCTCCTTTAAACGTCTTGGTTTTTTCCCAGAAATCATATCAGTACCACTGCACAGATTAAAACAATTCATCATTACTTTATATCGAATTAACTGATAACGTGTAATCTGAAGGATAACTAAGTATCTAATCAAGCAGCGTGTCAGCAGTAGGTTATTCATACACGTAATAGTGCATTTCAGGAGGTAGCTTGTTGCTGCGCTGAAATTATTCGTGAAGACTGTTAAGTAAATTTTTGTTCATGAAAAAAAAAAAAACAGTAGGAATTATCGCTATTATTTCGAATTTTAATTAAAAACATTCAAATATAATTAGGTCCACATTCGCGTAAACATACATAATATCCATGGTAACGACTTTGATCTTTGTCACTTTGACGGATTCAAACGATATATTGTCGAAATGGGTCATGATTCCACTTTGTCGATTGTACCATCTTTGTATATTATAATGCTTACCCGGTTTTGGCAAAGTTCGTCCACATTTGGACCATGCGTCTTGAGACTGCCAGTTCAGGAGAATCATCATCCAACCTGTAGTTCAGTCTTGAGAAATAGAACAGGTAACCCATTTCGTCGCCGTGACAGGCGCCCGGGTGCGTGATGCCCAACATGCGTTTGAAGAGCCCTAGGGCTCCGTCGAATGCGAACCGGTACAAGTATGTAGGGCTCGTGCGATTACTCTCCACTTGCTGACGGACAGTCTCCAAAACTGGCCGCAGGAACATCACGTCTGTGAATAGCTGGTGAGAAAACACATAAAATAAGTAGGTACATCAACTTAATTTAAACTTAATAATATATAAAGGTGACGTTTACTTATTTGTTTGAACGCCCTAATGTCAGAAACGAATAGCTAGTTGGGTTGACGATATCGTCAAGATCGCGGGGAATAAATGGATGAGAGGCGCACAGAATCGAAAGACATGGCAACAAAAGGGGGAGGCCTATACCCAGCAGTGGGCGACCCCGGGCTGATATGATGATGAATATATCAGGAACTACTGGTTCGAATTGAAAAAAAATATGATGGATAGCCCATTTATCGATTAAGGCCACAGGCTATAATGCTATACCTATAACGCTACGACCAATAGGAACCGAGCAACAGCGGGGAAAAGTTAGTAGTTTATATAACTACAAAATGGGTATGGGAATCACTAGTCCGCTTGTTCATTGGTTGAGCTATGTGTCAATTTATATTTTAACTAGCTGCCCCTTCCCACTTCGTTGGACGGTAAAATATACATGATATCTTTATAATTTATAGCCTATCACTCACGAATAATGTAGGTTTCGACAAGTGCAACAATTTTTAAAATCGATTCATTACTTCCGGAGATTACCCCCTACATACAAACAAATTTTACCTCTTATTTATTATTAGTATATTAGTATTAGTATAGTATCTCTATCTCTTGCAATATTCTGTAAAACTTATATTGCAAGAGATAGAGATATACATATGTATACTATAGATCTCTATCTCTTGCAATATAAGTTTTACAGTTTTGGATTGTTATTTAAGAAAGAAAATAGAAGGAACACCTGCAAAGCCTGAAACCAAAGACAAATGTTTTAAATCTTACGTCAATTAGGCTGTCAATATTCCGGTTTTCAATGGGTCTCTGCTGGAAGTAGAACGCTCTGATGGCGTCAGCTATCTTGTCCGTCAGGGTGTCATTGTGTCCTTGAAGTGCGGGAGGCACCACGCGACGGAATTCGTGCTGCAGTTCACTTAACAATTTCGGGTACCGTTGAAGACCTGCAGACATTGATAACAAGATGATTTACGTGGCAGGCGTTGAATACTTCATCATCATCATCGCCATTTTAGCCGTAGGACGTCCACTGCTGGATTTAGGCCTCCCCTATTGGTTTCCAGTAGGTCTGGTTGGAAGCGGTTTGCTTCCAGTGCGATCCTGTAGTCTTATTCAGATCGTCTGACTCACATAATGTACCATCTCAAGATGAATTATGTAACAAAGGTTCTGTAATAGTTTTGGCGATTGTAAAAGAGTTTCCATGGATTTTCTTGCTAGTTCTTCTCCATAGACATCTACGCTTTGGAATGCCACTTACAGTACTTTCACAAGTCTTGCGGCTGGGATATTTTTTTTGTTTTTTGACAATTCAAAAGTGCCTGTAACTGGACTACTTGAAATAAATGCTTTAATTTTGATTTTCATTCTGTCCGCCTTGTAGGTGGATGTCCTCTTGAATACTTAATATTTTGATTACACTTAATAATTTTAGACGACTGATGCTAACCTTAATTTTATTAACAAATAATAACAATAATAATCTTTATAATTCTGTGAGATGTATGTGTGTCAGTGTTCATTGAGATGTTAAATGCAAAAAGCTTGACATATAACGCTTACTAATTCAGCATACAAATATAGTGTTAGTTGAACTACCAATTTCTTCGCTGTAATCACCTACATTTATGTTATGTACGGTGATAAGGAGTAATTAAAAGTAAATATTTATATTACACATTTAACTAAAAGTAAAAATTGTGTGCTACATACTCTTAAACAGCCAAAAAATTGGTAGGTACTCAAACAGCGCGACTGACGCAATAGTTGAGTATGCGATTCCCGCAAGAAACAAATATTTGTATGACCTACAATTAGTTGTTCCGGGACAGGGTATTTGTGTATGTGAGTTCATATGTTTGTAAACGCACCCACGACACAGCAGAAATTCCTAGTGAAGGGCAAAGTGATATAAAAAACACATTGAAACTAATAACACTATGTTGGGAACCTTGCTGTTCCTTGTAACAAATTAACGTGTCTAATCAGTCAGACGTACATTATCGTTTTTATTCTGTGTCAAATTTTTCATTTTAATTTACATCTTTGGCATTCAAAGTTCCTACATCTGTTGAGTTGAGTTAACACATTGGTGTGTCCAGCGTGGCCCGCGCTGGGCGCCAATATGTTAAAAACGAATGTAAAGCTATCTAAATAAATAAAACTCAAAGGTGACTGATATAGTGATCTATCAACGCACAGCCCAAACCACTGGACGGATCGGGCTGAAATTTGGCATGCAGGTAGATGTTATGACGTAGGCATCCGCTAAGAAAGGATTTTGCTCAATTCTAACCCAAAAGGGGATAAAATAGGGAATGAAAGTTTGTATGAAACTTTGTCAATTTTAAACCGATCAGACTGAGACTTTACACGCATAAAGTTACTATGACGTAGGTATCCCTTAAGAAAGGATTTTGACCAATTCCACCCCTAAGCGTATAAATAGGGGATGAAAGTTTGTATGAAACTTTGTCAATTTTAAATCGATCGAGCTGACACTGCATGCATAAAGCTACTATGACGTAGGCATCCCCTAAGAAAGAATTTGATAAATTCCACCCCTAAGGGGTTAAAATAGGGGATGAAAGTTTGTATGAAACTTTGTCAATTTTAAACCGATCGAGCTGAGACTGCATGCATAAAGCTACTATTACGTAGGCATCCCCTAAGAAAGGAATTTGATAAATCCACCCCTAAGGGGATAAAATAGGGGATGAAAGTTTGTATGAAACTTTGTCAATTTTAAACCGATCGGTCTGAGACTTTACATGCATAAAGCTACTATAAAGTGGGCATCCCCTAAGAAAGGATTTTGATAAATTCCACCCCTAAGGGGATAAAATAGGGGATGAAAGTTTGTAGAAATCTTCTTAGATTTTGGACGGATCGAGCTGAAATTTGGCATGCAGGTAGATGTTATGACTTAGACATCCGCTTAGAAAGGATTTTGATCAATTCTAACCCCAAAGGGATTAAATAGGGGATGAAAGTTTGTATGAAACTTTGACAATTTTAAATCGATCAGGCTGAGACTTTGCATGCACGAAGCTACTATGGCGGAGGCATCCCCTAAGAAAGGATTTTGATAAATTCTACCCCTAAGGGGATAAAATAAGGGATGAAAGTTTGTATAAAACTTTGTCAATTTTAAACCGATCGGTCTGAGACTTTACATGCATAAAGCTACTATAAAGTGGGCATCCCCTAAGAAAGGATTTTGATAAATTCCACCCCTAAGGGGATAAAATAGGGGATGAAAGTTTGTAGAAATCTTCTTAGATTTTGGACGGATCGAGCTGAAATTTGGCATGCAGGTAGATGTTATGACTTAGACATCCGCTTAGAAAGGATTTTGATCAATTCTAACCCCAAAGGGATTAAATAGGGGATGAAAGTTTGTATGAAACTTTGACAATTTTAAATCGATCAGGCTGAGACTTTGCATGCACGAAGCTACTATGACGTAGGCATCCCCTAAGAAAGGAATTTGATAAATCCACCCCTAAGGGGATAAAATAGGGGATGAATGTTTGCATGAAACTTTGTCAATTTTAAACCGATTGGGTTGAGACTGCATGCATAAAGCTACTATGACGTATGATTCCCCTAAGAAAGGAATTTGATAAATTCCGCCCCTAAGGGGATAAAATAGGGGATGAAAGTTTGTATGAAACTTTGTCAATTTTAAATCGATCGGGCTGAGACTTTGCAGGCACAAAGCTACTACCGCGTTGGCATCCCCGAAAAAAGGATTTTGATAAATTCTACCCCTAAGGGGATAAAATAGGCGGGCACGCCGCAATCGCGGCGGTAAGACCCCTCTTTGAGGAGTGGCTGGAGAGGCGTCACGGCGTCCTCATCTTCCGCCTGACGTAGGTCCCACCGGAAACGGACGTTTCGGGAGGTTCCTGTGTCGTATGGGCAAGGAAGAAACGCCTGGGTGTCACCACTGCGAGGATCGCCCGGAGGACACGGTGGAGCATACGGTGCAGGACTGCCCCGCTTGGGCGATAGGCGGCGACCTCTCGCGCCCTGCATTGGTCGAGGCCATGCTGCGGGGCGAGACGGAATGGGAAGCGGTCGCCTCCTTCTGCGAAGCAGTAATGCTAGCAAAGGAGGAGGCGGAACGCGTGAGGGAGAGGACAGCGTCCACCTCACGACCCAGCCACCGTGGGAGACGCCCACGGCAACGGACGTCGCAAGACGATCTCCGGCCACCGTAGGCGCGGGCATGCGGGCGGCGAGTAATGGGTGACACGCCGTCCGATCATGGACCATGCCCGGGTCGACGGCGCGTTGTGTTCCACGCGCGCCTCAAAGAGCTGTCAGCAAACTGACGGGGCCCCCTAAGAGGGCCAGAGCCTGCCGGGGTCGCGGGATTGTCTCACTCGGTAACCGTGACCCTGGTACATAAAGGGCTATTGAAGGAACACCGTGGATTTTAGTCAGACACTGAGTCGGATCGAGCTGAAATTTAGCATGCAGGTAGATGTTATGACTTAGGCATCCGCTAAGAAAGGATTTCGATCAATTCTAACCCCAAGGGGATAAAATAGGGCATAAAAGTTTGTAGGTATTAATCTGCTTAGATTATCGACTGATTACGCGAGCGAAGCCGCGGGCAAAAGCTAGTTGAAATATAAAATTTCTTGCTAATCTGCGTCTATTACTGAGTGTTTGCTAAAATACTTAGCCTTATCCCTTATCTCAAGATTTCTGTATTTTTACAGCGTAATTGAAGTATTTACTGCGTTTATTGTATGGAAAAATAAAAGAGCGCCTCTAGTGTACAAATGAGGAACTTTTTTCCTTCAAATTAACGTCAAAGTTCCAGTTTACTTTACGTCACAAAACGGGCAAAGTCATGATGGGGTTTCTGAGCATGACATTTTGGGCTTTGTACACCTCCGCCTAACCCTTCGGTGAAAAGGAAAGAAATTCATGCATTTTCATCATCATCATCATCATCAGCCTTTAAATGTTCCCACTGCTGGAACACAGGCCTCCTCTCTGAGAGAGGGAGTGGGCCGTAATCCACCACGCGGGCCCAGTGCGGGTTGGTGCATGCATTTTACTTGTAGATTAATTAAAAAACTTTAAAAAAAAAAGTACCGACTTCAAAACAAATACAAAAAAGTTTAAAATAACTTTTCTTTCGGAAGTCGGTGGCAATAGTCAATGACACAACAAAACAAAGCCACCGACTTCCGAAAGAAAAGTTATTTTAAACTTTTTTGTATTTGTTTTGAAGTCGGTACTTTTTTTTAAAAAGTTTTTATTTTACCCTTTTTAGTTTATTTATTACATATTCAACCCAAATTCTTGTAAAATACAAAATTTTTCTTACATATGCACTAATCTTGTAATCCGTCACAACATAAAAAATCCATATCTCTAAAACTACTGAACCGATTTTGATGAAACTTGCAGTGTACCCTAAGTTGAACAATACCTAGTACAACAAAAAAAGAATTACTTAAATCGAACTTATAGTTCCGGAGATATGCGTGCACAAACATAAAAACATACATACATACATACATACATACATACATACATACACTTATGAAATTTGGCACATTTGTTCAGACGCTGATATAGACTAACATATATGAAAACTGGGCAGTTCTGAGAATATTACATACATACATACATACACTTATGAAATTTGGCACATTTGTTCAGACGCTGATATAGACTAACATGTATGAAAACTGGGCAGTTCTGATAATATTACATACATACGGGTCGAATTGATAACCTCCTTTTTTTTGAAGTCGGTAAAAATACTTCGAAAAAGAAGATACCATAGCCTTTAGTTAGACAAATAGTGAAATTAATTTAGATAAAAATGTTTTAAGTGATAGCTAATAATTTAAAAATAACCTCCTTTTTTTTGAAGTCGGTAACAAGATTTTTCTTTACGTAATTATAATGGATTTCCAATTTCAATTATTTTTGTATATAAGTTTCCTTGAATGAAACCCATGCGTGCGGTTGGTATTAAAATTAATGTAAACACTTTTACTATGCGATAACATTTACGGGAAAGGTGACGCCATATTGTGACCACATACTTTTATGAGTATTCTGTGGTAATTAATTAATTATTTATTATATTTACTATCTTTTATTGTTTAGGTATTTAAGACTTTAAGACCGTGCGTACAATAGGGTAGTTAACAGCATAAATAAATTTAATATCTATTTAGTCCGTCAGTTAGTTTGAAAAATAATAAACACGTAGGTATTTTTGTTTTTTTTTTAAATCATTGAATAGTGGAGGCTTGTGACGTCATAACGTCTGTAAAATTATGCCGACCAAGTGACGTTTTGTGATTTTTAGAAGCTATTGTATCTTCGTCAATTTTGGTTTACGCCACAAAAGAGAAAATACGTGTCAAATATTATTTGGTATTCTATCTTTCGGACTAATAAAAAACGTTTCAGTAAAATTAGCCTTTTGTTATAAGAGCCTGCATAACGTCACAATGAATAGCGTCATAGCGCCGTGTATTTTCCGGCAAAGAAAGTCCAATGTTAATGAGTAGGTAATTGCAGTCGATGTGCCAAAAAAAAATAAAATACTCTAAATCACTGTTTTATTGTTATTGTATTTTTAAATAAATAATCTAAAAATAAGAAATGTTATCTACCGTAACAAAAAAAAATTCGATTTTTCAGTTTCAAAGTGATCGCAATCTTTTTTGATGTGGGTATGTCTACATGGTTACGAGTCGTAAATAGTTATATTGTCAATCGTGAGGGAAAGTAGCACGAAATGGATATGATCGCATGTGTAATTTTCTCATTTATTATGTAAATATGAGTAACGACTCGGTCTAACTGCGGTCAGTTTGTTGGCGGTTACTTTGAGTACCGTTAGAACATTACATAACGTAGGTAACAGTTTACATCATCCAAATAACATATGTCTTTTCACTCAATTATGACGGTATACTGGCAATGTTAAATGCCTCGGTCAATATTACCAATGTGTTCTACTTTTTACTGCACGTTTTTTTTTATTTAAACAGTTTCTTTTATTTCTGCCTGCCTTTATAGTTGAAGTGTGAAAATCACATTTATTTATGTGCATGGCAGTTACAATCCATGCTGCATCTAATAAATTATATTCGAGGGTGTTTTGAATTTAAACTAACGGTCACTTTAGTCTCAAATAAGCTATTAGCACTCGAAGTTTTTTTTGCACTTCTTGGTGGCCAAAGAACCAACTTTATGTCATAAGCAAAAAGTACTTATTACCGCGTTAAAATAAGATGACGCAAAAAATATTTGAAGGAAAGTCAATGATGATGAAATTGATGAGTCGTGAATTTTCTGGAAAAGCTTCTGTCGCAACCAACCATTTATTGTGAAACCAAAACGTCGCTAATGTGCGAGATCGTGAGTCACAGTGAAATTAGGTTCGTAGAAAACTTGAGTCGGGTCAGTCAGGTAAACCGTTCAAAGACGATGTGACATAATAGGTACATACTGCTTCGCTTGAGCAAAAAGTTTGAAATATTTAACTCACTAAACACCGCAATGACACATTTATGAGGAAATTAAGATTGTATCTGAGTATCATACGTCTAAAATGACGGTCGGTGGTTTCCACTAGCGGTAGTCTTGAGAAAAATTTGGGTAAATGAATCATGTCAGTTTCGTCTTTTGCATATTCATTCTCGTTGGCGTCATGTCACTTACTACTTCTATTTCTTAAACTATACAATGTATATTTCTGAAACGAAACTTACAATGCAATAAAAGTTATATTTTACTGAAACGTTTAAAAGATATAGACATCGATGGCGATCATTTCAAATGGTGTTTTACAAATTGAATTCAAAATAACATCAGTAGCCAGAGAGACAATTCGACGTAAGTTTTAGACGTTATAAGGGAACAGAAGATTATAGTACATACTTTTAACACACACTTTATTGACACCGATATTTTTGCGTTTTCTTAGGCAAGATTTAAAAAAATAGCCATTGCTTTACTTACTGACAAGCTGTCATAACTTAATTTTTTTTTAAGAAGTACGACCGTCCGTCCTTTCCTCTTTTACATTTTTTTTTTAATCCGTGGACAGTAGTGTGGGTTATACGTTTGTTAAATGTACCTAATTAGCTCTAATATGTAAATTGTAACGTGTAACTGTTTTTGTCCCTAAATAAATAAAATAAAATAAACTGCAAGTAGAAACCGTAACCTCCACAAGGTTTTTTTTCTTTTTGATCGTGGAAAAATCATCAAATGAGTACTTCCGCCCAGGGCGGGGTGGGAGGGACTGTCGGACTTGTACTGACTAAAATCCACGGTGATCCTTCAACAGCACTTTACGTTTCAGGGTCACGGTTACCTGATGAGACAGTCTCGCGAACTTCTATAAGGTAAAACTTAAATAATATGCCCTAGTCACAGAATACTTAATAGTACTACGTACAGAAGTGTCACTTCCCAAAAACAAACAAATGTAAAATCTAAGCTCGAGAGAATAAAGTACATTTTAACCAAAAATATATACGGAGCGCGTGTGAACGGGCCGTGGGAGGCAGCCGACTGCAGGCTTGATGCACTCCGCCTGCGGTGTAGGTATGAAACTGCAAGACACGCGGGCGCACCGTCGACGGGTTTTACGGTGAAGTGACACTAATGTACGTAGTACTATTAAGTATTCTGTGCCCTAGTTGACAAAACACCCCGTCATTCTAGCACTCAAACGTACTGCTCGGCCCACACGCGAGTTTGGCCCAACAGTGGCCAAATTTTGGCCACTGTTGGCGTACAACATGGCTGGCTGAGGATGAAGACCATGTCTACGGCGTATAACGGAGTTTAACCCTAACCTTTTATTGGCTTCGGGGTAATAGGGTGAAAAAGATAAGTTCAAAAGCGTGTCGATTTCAAAATAAGTAATAAAATATTCGATAAATTTAAAGTATGCAGGCAGTATATCGCCAAGGCGAAAGTTTAAAGTATTTGTGAAGGGCCAGAGTGCGATAAGTTCCGTTCACCCGGATTGCAACATGTCTCCAAGGATTTATTGAGTCGCCTTCATAGATATTAACAGTAAATTGCCTTCCGTTACCAACGTGAATGTCCCGTACCTATATTGAGCAACACGTAATATGTACATGACGATGTACATAAATTCTTAAGTGCAGTAAGTAGCAGACGCCGGTCTGCTACTTACTGCACTTAAGAATTTCCGAATGGATTGGACACAAAATAACTTAGTGAGTCCATTCATAAAGGTGTTTTGAAATACCTACCTAGTATATAATTATGATTATATTTCGTACTTGCTGTTGCCCGCGACTTCGTCCGAGTTGCGAACTTTCAATATCAATTCCCAAAGCCCCGTCTTGGGGTCGAATTTCACAAAATCTTGTCTTAATGATTGTGCGCCTACTTTCTAAAATGGATGTTCCCATGCAAATTCGGAACTCATAGCACTTGTATTTTCTGAGATTTCGTGATGAGTGAGTGTTTATATTAAACTAGCTTTTGCCCGCGGCTTCGCTCGCGTAATCAGTCGAAAATCTAAGAAGATTAACAAAAACTTTCAACCCCTATTTTATCCCCTTAGGGGTGAAATTTATCAAAATCCTTTCTTAGGGGATGCCTACGTCATAGCAGCTTTGTGCATGCAACGTCTCAGCCCAATCGATTTAAAATTGTCAAAGTTTCATACAAACTTTCATCCCCTATTTTATGCCCTTAGGGGTGGAATTTATCAAATTTCTTTCTTAGGGGATGCCTAAGTTGCACGCCGCAATCGCGGCGGTAAGACCCCTCTTTGAGGAGTGGCTGGAGAGGCGTCACGGCGTCCTCACCTTCCGCCTGACGCAGGTCCTCACCGGACACGGATGTTTCGGGAGGTTCCTGTGTCGTATAGGCAAGGAAGAAACGCCTGGGTGTCACCACTGCGAGGATCGCCCGGAGGACACGGTGGAGCATACGGTGCAGGACTGCCCCGCTTGGGCAGAGCACTGCCGTGTTCTCACGGAGGCGATAGGCGACGACCTCTCGCGCCCAGCATTGGTTGAGGCCATGCTGCGGGGCGAGACGGAATGGGAAGCGGTCGCCTCCTTCTGCGAAGCAGTAATGCTAGCAAAGGAGGAGGCGGAACGCGTGAGGGAGAGGACAGCGTCCACCTCACAACCCAGCCGCCGCGGGAGACGCCCACGGCAACGGACGTCGCAAGACGATCTCCGGCCACCGTAGGCGCGGGCATGCGGGCGGCGAGTAATGGGTGACTCGCCGTCCGATCATGGACCATGCCCGGGTCGACGGCGCGTTGTGTTCCACGCGCGCCTCAAAGAGCTGTCAGCAAACTGACGGGGCCTCCTAAGAGGACCGGAGCCTGCCGGGGTCGCGGGATTGTCTCACTCGGTAACCGTGACCCTGGTACATAAAGGGCTATTGAAGGAACACCGTGGATTTTAGTCAGTACAAGCCTGACAGTCCCTCCCGCCCCACCCTGGGCGGGAGGACTCATTTGATGATTTTACCACGCAAAAAAAAAAAAAAAAAAAGGGGATGCCTAAGTCATAGTAGCTTTATGCATGCAGTCTCAGCCTGATCGGTTAAAAATTGACAAAGTTTCATACAAAATTTCATCTCCTATTTATCCCCTTAGGGGTGGAATTTATCAAAATCCTTTCTTAGGGGATGCTTAAGTCATAGTAGCTTTATGCATGCAAAGTCTCAGCCCGATCGGTTTAATTTTGTCAAAGTTTCATACAAACTTTCATTCCCTATTTATCCCCTTAGAGGTGGAATTGATCAAAATCCCTTCTTAGGGGATGCCTACGTCATAGTAACTTTATGTATGTAAAGTCTCAGTCCGATCGGTTTAAAATTGACAAAGTTTCATAGAAACTTTCATCCCCTATTTTATCCCCTTGGGGGTAGAATTGATCAAAATCCTTTCTTAGCGGATGCCATAGCTAAAGTACAAAAATCTTTTATGGGGTACTGTGTTAAATGTTACAATAAAATACCTAGGGAAATTTTAACACTAAATGAAAGAAAATTTAAAAGTTACATAAAAAATACACTTAGTAAACAAGCATATTATAAATTAGAAGATTATATCCAAGATAAAAATGTTTGGAAACATGCTGGTCCTGCTCCATAGTACAATGTAGGGCTTAAACAGAATCAAGCTGGTTGAAATTTGAATGCTCACACACTTCTTATATTGTATTTGTAAAAGAGCTGTAATTTCAATATTTTGTTAAAATGTGAACACCATGTACCTTTTTGCTATTTTTGTTTTATTTCTTATTATTTTAATTTTTTATAATATTTAGTGTACATTTTCAAGGTACATTGCTTTCACATTATTTATTTTAAATGATTGTAAAAAATATTGTAAAACATTTTTAAAAAGAGTAAGTATGGAGTTTCTTGCCCATTCTTCTTCATACAACCTACCTTTGCGAATGGGTGTAGATTCATTCCCATCCCATCCCATTTCCTTAATTTTAATTATGCGACGTTTAAAAGTGCCTCTTTGATGGCCTAATTGAAATAAATGATTTGACTTTGACTTTGACTTTAACATCTACCTGCATGTCAAATTTCAGCCCGTTCCGTCTAGTGGTTTGGGCTGTGCGTTGATAGATCATTATTCAGTCACCTTTGAGTTTTATATATTTAAGAAGATAGATAAAGTACAAGCAATGTTCTACCTGTTGATATTGTCGTAAACCGTGTCCTTACCTAAAGTAAGTTCGGAACATGGTTCATTATTTATTTATGAATGTACGATTGTTGCCGAGGCAATCATCCGTGTCGCTTTTGTGTTCTACTTTGTGGATATTTTTAAGTAACGCCTTCCTATCTTCACCTGCTTACTGTACTGCTAGAATGTGTTCTAAAATGATTTTTAGCATTTTCGGCCTATAATATTCTGCTGCTGGTTATGAGGCTTTGTCTCTATGAGAGGTCTTGGAACTGTCCACCTCGCAGGGCCGTTATTAGTGTCACATAACATTAACATCACGGCTGTAATCCTCAAAATTGTTAGGTAGAGGAGTACCTAATAGTCCCATGTATGATTGATCGAGCCTATTGCAACCAACAGGGTACAAATCCAGACTTTGTGATTGCTACTAAAAAAATCCTAATGCAAACACGCAATAACACTGAGAACCGAGTCCAGGACCTCATGTTATGCAGTCGCCCTAGCGACCGCTCTACAGCCTCTACTCCAGCGAGGCAGTCACACGTCTTCGAATTTATGGGAGCTCTTAGCTTCATACGATGTTTTTCTTCACTGTCCGATCTATGGTATCTTCTCACAATTAAGTGTATGGTAAAGTTAAGTAGGTTTTTCAGAGATTTTCGGTACAGATACTTTAAGATGTGTACTCACGTCGAAACAGAATAATGCCTTCCTGTGCGTTGTAACCAGTGAGGAAGGGAACATCAGCGCCGGGTAGGGTTTCCGCCGGGGGACGAGTGAGGAATGCGTCAGGCGCCTCGGGCTCCAATGTGGGCAGGAAAGGGAGCGCCACCGTACTCTGCAGGTCGCCCGGCTTGCCCGGCGCGCTAGACAGCCGCGCGCCCGCCTTCACCAACAACTCACTCGGCGTTGCACGGAGGTAACCTGACATCAGACATGATACAGTTACACTTTGATATACCCAGCTGAAACTACGAGTATCAATGTAATCATTGATGATATGAGCAGTGACGGATTAACCTTTAATCAAATTAAGCAATTGCTTAGGGCATCACGTCTGGGGGGGCACCAGAAGAAGCGCAAAAAAAATCCTAAGGACGGATTTTTGTGCTTCTTCTGGTGCTCCCATGGGCGTCTCACTCTCACGTCACCAAAAACTTACTGAAGCTGCTTAAATTTTCTAGCTCGCTTCGCTCGCTATTCCATCGTGCATGGGTTTGGTTACCTTATTTATTGCATATAGAAGAAAGGTGCAAATTTAATCTTGAAAAAAAAAACCTGTGGATAGGGAGGCACCAAAGGCTTCAATTGCTTAGGGCATCAAGTAGTCTTAATCCGTCACTGGATATGAGTGGTAAACAACGAAAACCTGAAAAGACTGTAGATAGCTGCCGATTGCCTACAGGTATTTGTTTCGAGTTTTGATGTTTGTAAAAGTAACCACGAAACAGAAATTCTTTTTAAAACTTTGAACCAGTTTTTCTTTAAAAAAAGCTTAAGAAAATATAACTGTATAATATGTATAATGAATATCATTTCAGACAAGCTAAGGCAATAATAATAATAATCGTAACTATAGCAGTAAATACTTACCCAGTAGCTCATCAGTGTTGTTGGTGTCGATGCCGAGCTCCCTGCCCAGGTCGAAGGCCCGCGCACGCGGCTCCTGCGCAAGCGCCCAAGGGGCCACCGCCACGCCGCTCTGCGCAATGGCGGCGTGGAACAAACCCTGCCACATAACTAGTTGTTAAGACCTATCAACCACCCGGATTAGATCTCCAGTGGCTTAAATGGAAAGCATGGAAAGCAAGGATACGCGGCAGCACGGTCGGTCGGTGGACAGCACGGTTAGCGTAGTGGCTCAGTGATTAGACTGCTTCACAGCGTGTCCCGGGTTTGATTCCCGCACGGAACAATATTTGTATGACCTACAAGTATTTGTTCCGGGTCTGGGTGTTTGTGTATGTGAGTTTCTATGTTTGTAAAACGCACCCACGATACAGGAAGAAATTCATAGTGTGAGGCAACATTAAAAAAAAAATAGGCATAGAATGCCAGCATCAATAAATTGAAAATCTTGTTAAAATTTTGAAAAATAATGAATTCTTTTTTTTTTTGTTAAATAATGCATATTTACAAAGTTATCATACATCAAATTCGCGAGTAGGATCTCGTGACGTCAGAAGCATGTAAAAACTGTACTTGCTTGTGACGTGTTAGCAATTTAAAAAGAATCTTTATTTTTATGAAGTAATAATAACATAAATTCTTCATAATTTTACTTTGAACAATTAATTAAACTGTAACATAATAACTACAAAAATACTAAATTAAAATAAAACTAAACTATTAAAAAGTGAAAAAAAAACAAAAGTACAAACTCTCTGACGGACTAAATTAGGTTTTTGCAGTAATATACCCTATTAATTGATTGCGGATTCCAAACAATAAAATTTTCAATCGTTGTAAATATTCCAGCATTTTCCTGCATGACTCACTACTTCGTTTTGAAAAGAAGTTCCCGACTTGCATCATACGTTGTTGATAATATTATGTTATACGTAATATTTATATCCTTATACGACATTCAATAGTAAATAAATAAATATGCACCGGGGATAACTACACTGAATAATGTTCTTACAGGATAAACAATAAAAGGGCTTTTATTTACAACATGACAATAAATGTGTCATACCTTTTTTTAACGTGGTAAAATCATAAAATGAGTCGTCCCACCCAGGGCAGAGCTGGAGGGACTGTCAAACTTCATCATCATCGTCATCATCATCAGCCTATAAATGTTCCCACTGTTGGGACATAGGCCTCCTCTCTGTGAGAGGGAGTGGGTCATAATCCACCACGCGGGCCCAGTGCGGGTTGGTGTCAAACTTGTACTGACTAAAATCCACGGTGTCCTTCAATAGCCCTTTACGGGGTCACGGTAATTCGTTAATTCCGCGACTCCGGCAGGCTTTGGCCCTCTAAGCAAGGCAGGCACGGTCCATGATCAGACAGCGAGTCGCCCATTACTCGTCGTCCGCATGCTCGCGCCTACGGTGGGTGTCCGGAGATCGTCCTGCGACGTCCGTTGCCGTGTGCAAATGAGTCATAGTTGACATAAATTTTAAAATATTTATATTTATCATTGTCTTCGCATATAATTTATTTATGTGTGTCAGGGTTGCGGCCTGGCTCTTGCCGGCTGAAGCGTCACCCGGACGTTTATGTAATCTACGTTATCCGCTTTTACATTAGCGAGTGCCAATTACCAAAGTATTGTTCATTTACATAATCATATTTTCCGCTATTTAGTATAATATACCTACCTACTGTTTTATATATGTAGTATATCATAATTCGATGATGTAATGCTTCTGGTAGGTACGAATCCGGTTAAGAATATACAGGGTGTTAGGGACATCGACGCACAAACGGATACTATGGGTCCAGGACATGATTCTGGATCCCCCCGTGTCGGATATTTTCGTCGGATTTTTCGTAATTTTCAAAAAAAAAAAATTGCAAATTTGAAAATTGCAAAACTTTAGCCTGTTCATAATCGTTATTCTTACCTAACCCATGACATTTTTAATAAAAAAAGTAATTAATTCACTACTTTCACTAAAAGTAGCAATGTAAATAAAACTAGAAATGGTGTCTTCTTAGATGTTTATAATGAAAGGTCATCGTATACCTAAATACTGTGCCCAGTACCACAGTAGTCTGTAGTAGTTTAAGCGCGGCTCACTATAAAAAAAAAAACAAACTTATAAAAATAAAAAAATAGGAAAAAACATACGAAAAATTCCAACACGGGGGGTCCAGAATCATGTCCTGGACTGGACCCATGGTATCCGTTTGTGCGTCGATGTCCCTAACACCCTGTATAAGACCAGCTAACGTTCGATTTTCATCAATAAAATCGATATAAGCCAAAACCAAGGATTTAAAGGAAGAAAGTCGTACCATTCCCATGATTATTTAGGTAGATAGTAAAAAATAAATAGGTTTTGTTATTTCACAAACCTGGGAGGCGGGTGACAACATGTGCAGGTGCACGGAGGCGGCGCCGGCTGACTCGCCGAAGATGGTGACCCGCCCGGGGTCTCCGCCGAAAGCCTCGATGTTGTCCCGCACCCACTTCAGCGCCATCACCTGATCCTTTTACACAACATTACTCCATTAGGCCAATACTGATTCAGCTGCATCTGGTTCCACTGGAAGCTGACCCCAAGACCCCAATATAGTTGGGAAAAGGCTAGGCAGCTTATGACACCTCGATTTCCTCGTATGCTTAACTAAATGATATTTATGGACGATGAATTATGGACCTTTTAAAGTCGAAAGTTAAGATTAATTTGTTTACTTAAAAGCTTGAGATAAAGGGAACGATTCCCATCTCAGACATCAGTGTTATTGGGTTTTTCAATCGGAATTTCTCAGTAGCAGCCAGACTCCTTGGAGTCTGGATTTGAGCCTGAAAATAGGCTCGCCCCATATTACACAGGGACTGAAAAAAATTTAGGGAAATGTACATAAGTCCTAACCCCTTTTCGGGGATTACAGGCCAATATAAGCCGCACGTGCGAATGACCCGGGCGTGTGCACAGTGCCTAGGCATAGGACGCAGACCCTGCAGGGGCGCAGAAATGTCCAGACTAGGGCCACAATTGGCCAGACCAGGGGCAGTTAAAGAATAATAATAATAATATTCCACAACTATCACACAACGCCATCTAGTCCCAAGCTAAGCAGAGCTTGTGTTATGGGTACTAAACATACTTATATATTTCTAAATACATAAATATTATAGATAAATTACACCCAGACACCAGAACAAATGATCGTGCTTATCACACAAACATTTGTCCTGGGTGGGAATCGAACCCACGACCTCCGGCATAGCAGTCAGGGTCACTAACCACTAGACCAACAGGCCTGTCAAAAGAAGTTCACACTGGGCACAGAAAAGGCTAGCTACCGAACTGCGTAATCACCAGCTACATCACCGTGCGTCAAACGCCTAGCGTCTATGCAATAGAGGCTAAATCGCTTCATCCATGTTACCTAACAATCATGTGTTGTGTCATAAACTATTAGTGAAGCATTGACGGTCAATCGTAGTCGGATAATAGTCGGACGGATCAATCTAATTCCAATCTCTTATATAAATGTGTGGCTGTTATATATTATGTGTTTATAATGAATGAATTATTCGAAAAATAAAAGTTCATAGTTCTCGTAATATCACAAAGTATCCGAATATTTAAAAGATAATATATTATTTCATCGATTATAGCAAATTGCATAATATGATGACTATTTTAAACAATATGCGTTTTTATAACGTGAATTTCGCTTAAGGGCGCACAACCAGAAAGTTGGCAACGTCGCAAATAGCTGTCAAATATTTACATGTTTAAATTAATTTGGTAAATTTACTGTATGAAAATAGGAAATATGGCTCTGTAGTGCACTAAAACATTGATTAGGGAATGCAATAATTAATATCGTAACACCGAATATATAGTTTTAGATGTAAAAAACGTATTTGGAAACCTTCCAAATGCTTTTTTTAAACCTGAAACGGTTACAACATCAAATTCAGTGTTTTAATTGCATTCCTATAACAATGTTTTAGTGCACTACAGAGCCATATTTCTTATTTCCATACAGTAACATTGCTAAATTGATTAAAACTTGTTAATATTTGACAACTATTTGCGACGTTGCCAACTTTCAGAATATGCGCTCTTAATATATTATGTTTGTTGTAACTTGTGTCAAAAAAAATCGAACTTGACCGAAATAAATGTAAACCGTGACCAAGAATTACAAAATCGTGCGAATGCCTGCCTTTATTATCTAGTTATTGTGTCGTTTTACTTAGTTTTCTCTGCTACGACCAAAATATAAGGCATGTAAATATCAATATTAATAATTCGAGTTTACACGTTAACAAACAACTCAGCGAGTACGTATATACTTGCGAAAAAATTACAGAACCAACTTACTTCGAAGGCGTTTGCAAAGATGTTGTGAAAAATAATGAAACTACCTATAAACAACGATTCTAGCTATAGTACCTAACTACTGTTACATGAAGATCTATATTAAAGTATATTTGTTCAACTTAAAGCTTCACTCATTTGTTTTTTAGGTTTTCTCATGCATGAGATTGCGTGTTCAAATTCAAACCCAGGCAAGTACGTATACCAATGTGTCTTTTTCAATTCATATTATTATATACTTTCTAAGTTTTTCTTGGACATCCCTGACATCGGTGACGGAAAATATGGAAAGGAAACCTGGAGTAATATTAATATAGTACAAAATAAGTCCAAAGCTACAGCACTTGCATGGTAGTGACAACAGCATCCTGAAAATGATAGCTGTCAGAACGGACTACTGTACTACTTTCAGAGGCATTTGGTGGGGATAGTCACTGGCACAAGCAAATAATTTTGTGAAAACTAACAATAGGTACCTACTAACATACGAGTATTATAATTATGTAGTAGTATAACTGGTCAGAGCCCATTCGTCCCCTAAAATTCGTCCCCCAGCATAAAAGTTGTGGATTCGGCCCCTATATAGGTGCCCATTGGTCTCCTGGTAGGGGACCAATTAAAGTTAACGAGTATTATAACTTTGTAGTTTGAAATAAAGGTTAATTAATTTTATTTATTAAAGCCATGTCAGAGGTCTGTGGTGTTCCCAGAGGCGACTTATTTAATTCGGACACCAGAGAAATTCTCACACGAAAAAAGAGAAAGAAAGACTGATTTGTTCAAAATGTAGAAGTCAGTCATGCATTATCTTGTTACCTTAAGTCCCATATTTCCTGATACTTCATCATTTTCGAGGCTCAGAAAGCCCAGCGCGCCGAGCCTGTAGTTGAGGGTGACCAGCACCACTCCTGCGCTCACGAGGTGATCAGGACCGTAGAGGAAAGCGTTGCCAGAACCCATGGCAAATGCTCCGCCGTGGATCCAGACCATCACTGCTAGTTTCGGATTGTACCTGACAACAAGGGTTTAGACATTTTAAAACGTACTATATTTTTTTATATTTTTAACCGACTTCAAAAAAAGGAGGAGGTTATCAATTCGACTGTATTTTTTTTATGTTTGTTACCTCATAACTTGCGACTGGGTGAACCGATTTTCATGATTCGTTTTTATTTGAAAGCTGGTGCTTCCCGTGTAGTCCCATTGTCACCATTTCAATATCTGATGATTGGATCCTGGAGAAATCGAGGGCAACCCTCAAATTTTATAGGCCCACACATCGTTTTTCGCAAATGTTATGAAGTAATTTAATTACTCGCGTATGGTAATCATCATCTCATGTAGCTGACCTGATGATAGAAGGTACAACTCCTTAACAGTAAGAAGTAGGCATCGACTGATTTCGTAAATTATTATTTTTTCATTAAGTATTTCAAAGCACTACAATTTAATAAAGGTCTGGAGTATATAATCTGATGATGGAGCCGAGACAGTCGAGGGAACTCCTCAACGATTCACAGCAGCTATCTTGTGTTTGAGCTTAATTAATTTTTATTGATAAGAATTTTACACCTAGATGAGTTGTAACTGTTATTAGGGGTCTGATGACGAAAACGAAGGACAGTTCAGGGAATTCCTCAACGGTATATAGTAGCTACCTTGTGTTTGGACTTAATTCATTTATATTGATGAGAACTTTACACCTAGATGGGTTGTAACTGTTATTAGGGTTCTGATGATGAAGACGAAGAACAGTTCAGGGAACTCCTCAACGGTTTATAGCAACTATCTTGTATTTGGACTTAATGACAAGAATTTAGGTTGAATATTTAAACTAAAAAGGGTAAAATAAAAAGTTTTAAAAAATCTAACCGACTTAGAAGTCGGTTAGATTAAAATAAAAACTTTTTTATATAATTTTAATTTTTAAACCTACTTACTACCTAATCACAAATCACAAACTTTTTTTCATGAGCATAATGTGATTTTTTAAACCAATAAAACTGTTTTGTAGTTTTATATTCTAAATGTAGTTATATTTTAAAATAAAGAATCTAAAAAGAAGAAGAAATCATATTAATATAATCTACCGTAACAAAAAAGATTACGATTTTTCAAATTGATCGCAAACTTTTTTTGATGTGTGTAAGTATACGACGAACAAAGAAAAAAAAAAGCGGATTTAAGAAATTGACTTTTCCCGGATTTATCGTACGTACGAGTATTTATGATGAAACCTCTTTTAATTTTTCTTTTTCTACCTATTATACCTGTTAGTCACCCCGTTCAGCTTTTTCGTAATTGCATGGTAACCGCAAACACCCCATCAGTGACGTTGGCTGAAGACTTGACTAAACCATGTCTGGTCTCAGTAACTACGTCCGTCCCACAAATTAGATGATTCAGCCAACCACCTATGTCCCTATGCGAGCCTCATTAGTCAGCGAAAGCTAGTAGATGACGTTGTTGTAGCTGTGGGAAATACCTACGTTGCAATTACGTGCATGTTTGACAAGAATTGAATCCGGTATCAGGGGGTCTACTCTCTTAGTCCGTCAACGACAATACGAGTCTGTACGAAAGTAACACAAAACTTTGGGTAGGTATGGGCAGTGGTCCAACTGCTCTATGCAACTAGTTGGACCATGGGTCTTTACTAGGGGCAGTTGTCCAACTTTAAAAATAGTTGGACCACGGACACCTTTTGAAAGTTCCGTGGTCCAATTCGTTTAAAAATAACTTACCAACCAACCCTTAAAATCTCAATTTGATCTTGTTATTATTCGTGGGATTTTTTTAATTTTTACAATCAACGAAGTTTTTCTAAAGCATGACCTACAGTTTTAATATCACCTGAACTCAGTTGTAGCTGAATTTCACATAATAATAATCATTCTTAATTTGGACTTTACATCTTATTTTAAAACGAATTGGACCACGGAACTCTCAAAAGGTGCTGTTGTCCAACTATTTTTAAAGTTGGACAACTGCCCCTAGTAAAGGCCCATGGTCCAACTAGTTGGACAGAGCAGTTGGACCACTGCCCCGTACCCAAATCTTTTGAGTGAATCCTACTCCTTACTTATTAGTTTTGAATTCGGTTTTGGTTAGATTTGAGTCGGGACAACTGTTTTATCATGTTGTCACCGATTTTTTGTTTGTATCACTAACTAATCTTATGTCCGTAAGTAACAAATAGAAGAAAACGTTCGAAATTTCGGCGGAATATACGGGTTTCTTGCTTAATATTAATACGCACACCAAAGACTATATTGTGCGACAATTAATACAATAAAATCGATGCCTTAAGTTTTGATGGTTTAAAGCGACTTACATTATATGCCCCGATATGACCAACGCCATCCTACGTATACCATATTTTCCGCTTTTTTGATTGACTTACTCATAATCAAAGGTTTTTTCGTCACTTATACGAGTATGCTCAAGCATAAACCGAAACCTGTCTATGCCAACCAATGAACAACTCTAAAACTCGCTCCTGAACAAATTAATTTTATTTACTCTGATTTTTTAACTTCAATGTTAAATAATGATTAAATAATGTTTTTTAATTAAAAACAATTAACAAAATATAAATTGTTAACTTCGCTCACTATTAGTTCATCACAACTCGGTAATAGGCTTAGATAAGTAATTATAAGTTTGTCTTACCCAGACATTTTGTCAGGAAGTGCCGGAGAGTACACGTTGAGGAAGAGGCAGTCCTCATCACCCTTGTAGGTGTCGAAGAGCATGAACCTGTGAGGACAAACAGAGCCCTCCTCCAGCGCGTCTCGGACTCCGGACCACGGCTCCAGGGGTGACGGTGGACGGAACCGTAGCGATCCACGGGGCGGCTGGGCGTACCTTTAAGATAATCATTATACTGAATTTTACTAGGGTATAATCCCGATTCCACAAATACAAGGAGAAAACCGTGACTTCTCGATTCTCTAAGATTCTTTCAACGCATTGATTCGGGAGTATCATGAAGGAGTAAGCAAGTCTTAAAAAAATACCAATTCCAGCTATGCTATTCTCTATAAGAAATGTCATCGCTGAACTCAACGCTGTTTTCTTCGACAAGGCAGGTTTGAGATCATCCGATCGTGTTGCGCGAGCGGTAAGCAGTAGTGTTGCTGACAGTATCTTACTGAAAAGCAAACTGTAGTCCTTGTAATAGCGTTGCGGCCACTGTGTTTATAAAGAATAGCACTACAGAATCCTCTTGTGAAACACCTTTTAGGACACATCAATGATGAGGTCGTACCTTATTCCCTTAAAGCTGTAGTAGGGCATCTGCGCCGTGGTTCTGGTGAGCAGCTTGCGCCCGCGCAGCGCTCCCAGCTGCGTTTCGACGATCGGGCCGCCGCCGACGCGCATGCGGTCGACAAGCGCGTGCACGAGGCGTGCTGCGCGCGCCGGCACCGCCTGCAGCCGCCGCAGCGCGTGCTTCAGTCCGACCGACTCGCTGACAGTGCTCGACAGCCGTCTCCATGCCCCCGTCACCTGATCAAAAGGAGTGGCTTTGGTATACAGCTGAATCTGGTTAGACTGAAAGTTGATCCCAACAGAGTCGGGAAAAGGCTAGACAGATGATGATTATTACGCTTTCAGTGTTTATCCGTAATGCCCGGCCACAGTAACGAGAAATGTCATAAATTTTCGCAATTAAAAATGGACAACAATGTGGACCCAGCGTAACTGACTGTGTTAGTTTTCTAAACTCAATCAATATAATTATTAAACAAAATTTAAGAGACGTATTT
Organism: Agrotis exclamationis; assembly: GCA_950005045.1. Lineage (NCBI taxonomy): Eukaryota > Metazoa > Arthropoda > Insecta > Lepidoptera > Noctuidae > Agrotis > Agrotis exclamationis. The sequence goes on along the minus strand of OX465436.1, from coordinate 8,661,568 downwards.
GTCCCCACACATCTTTTACAACGCAATGGTCACTGCGGAAATGAAACTGTATTTTCTTTACGTGGTAAAATCATCAAAGGACTTGTACTGACTAAAATCGTTGCGGGGCGATTACATGATAAGACAGTTCCACGAAAATTAAACTGCCTTCAGTTGCTTGCCGATTCATAAACTTTACCCACACTTAATTACGGCCCAACCATTTTAAGGCTCGAAAACAGTCACCGGGCTACCATCCCAGATATAAGGTACCAAGATAATTAACGACCTTACCATACTTAAGAAAACTAATTTTCACACCATCTGCTTGTCAACTCGTTACGTAAGACACTGCAGTTTTACCCCTTTTTTTTTTTTTTTTTTTTTTTTAGCGTGGTAAAATCATCAAATGAGTCCTCCCACCCCGGGCAGGGCGGGAGGGACTGTCAGACTTGTACTGACTAAAATCCACGGTGTCCTTCAATAGCCCGTTATGTCCCGGGGTCACGGTAATGAGATAAGTCCCGCGACCCCGGCAGGCTTTGGCCCTCTAGAGGGGGGCCCCGTCATCATGCTGACACTCCTTGAGGCGCGCGTGGAACACAACGCGCCGTCGACCCGGGCATGGTCCATGGTCGGGTGGCGAGTTGCCCTTTACTCGCCGCCCGCATGCCCGCGCCTACGGTGGCCGGAGATCGTCCCGCGACGTCCGACGCCGTGGGCGTCTACCACTGCGGCTGGGGCGGAGGGAGGACGCTGTCCTCTCTCTCTCGCGGCTCGCCTCCTCCTTCACGAGCATAACTGCTTCGCAGAAGGAGGCGACCGCTTCCCACTCCGTCTCGCCCCGCAGCATGGCCTCGACCAATGCCGGGCGCGAGAGGTCTCCGCCCATCGCCGCCGAGAGGACACGGCGGTGCTCTGCCCAAGCGGGGCAGTCCTGCACCGTATGCTCCACCGTGTCCTCCGGGCGATCTTCGCAGTGGTGACACCCGGGCGTCTCTTCCCTCCTTATCAGACACAGGAACCTCCCGAAACTTCCGTGTCCGGTGAGGACCTGCGTCATGCGGTAAGTCAGGACGCCGTGACGTCTTTCCAGCCACTCCTCAAAGAGGGGTCTTACCGCCGCGATTGCGGCGTGCCCGGCAGTTTTACCCCTTGGTGCAAAATCTAAAAGAACGTACATCACTTATCAAGAATCCCACCTACTGTTTAACAGATCCCATAATTACGACGAAATAACTATAATTTGAATAATTTTCACACCGTCGCGTCGTCGCGTGTTTTTAAGCATAGCCGATAAGTTGTTATACCAATTTCAGTCAATTTTAAGTGGTTACTGTGATCATTGACACCACAAATGCTCCACAGTCGGACCGCACGCAAGCCTAGCAAACCACCAGAACGTAATTATATAAGACGCGATGTATTTTATATATTGTTATTAAAAAAATATCAACAATATCATGTCAGTTATGTTATGTACCGGTTACACAACTTCTGCAGTGATAATTTACACCGATTTCCATGAATTTAAATAACTGACTGTCATGGCTGTACAGAAAACAGATTTGGAGATGAGGTCTTGCTCAAACGACGGGGTCGCGGGACTGTCTAAGTAGGTTACCGTGACCCTGGAACCTAAAGGGATATTGAAGGAACACAGATATTTTTTATTTTATTTTAACACGCTAAAGGAAAAGGTGTTGTTCATACTATGTAACCTTCGAAACTACTGCTCCGTTATCAAACTCTTTTACTAATTGTAAGCTACTATTCCCCCGAATGTCATAAGTTATTTAGTTTTTTCAAATAATTTCCGACCATAACACGAATGAAGCCACGGGCAAAAACGGTTAAAGACACAACTAAAATATTATGCGACACTATTTATAATCGCCGTGGGTAGAGTTTGCTCGCAATACGCGAGCAACGCATCGTGCTCTTTAAGGCCGTATAAATTATGCTGGCGACATTGGTAGCAGGTTCAGCAGTGCTATTCTATATAAACACAGCCTTGTGACAGCGCGGCCGCAGCGCTCACGCCTGAGACTAAAGTTTGCCATTCACTAAGCTACTGACAGCGAAATTATCCAATCGGACGATCTCAGATACAGTGGCGTAGCTAAGCCAGAAAGGGCCCCGTATCAAAACTTGTTTGGTGTCCTTCTGATAAGTGTAATAGTTTTGCAGAATAAAGACAATAGCATCCTGACTCGTGTAACTAATGCTATTACTGATGTCATTAAAAGAATTTTAAAGGGAGCTAGAAAATTGAGAATGATGATCGTAGCTCATTCATGACAACTTACCTATAAGTATAGGTATAGCCTTTTTGAAAATTGAGCTATATTAGGAGTTCGATAATTGGAGCTTTTTATCATATGGCCGCTATAAGTTTTCATTTAAGAGCAACATTTTATATTTTTATTATATTCCAATCGTTGGGGCCCCGTATAGTTGATACGGCGGTAGCTACGCCTCTGCACATGCTCACAGTCTTCTCGTCAAAAAGCACATCGTATAGTGCAGCGATGAGATTTCTTATAGAGAATAGTATGTATAGCTATATATTCTATCGCGTCGCTATGCTTTCCCACCAGGTATTATTCTTATGTCAGTAGGTACTTTGTTCAATAGCCGCAGACATGACGTCCGGTGTGTCGCCGGTATAGTATGTAGGAGCCATTACAGATTGAATGTTGACTTAAGCAGTAATTTTAGTCAATAATGAGCATAGACTTTGCTTCGCATACAGTTTACAGACTTTGCTATGACATGACATTCATAATCTCATTATAATTCCACTCACAGCTTCCCTGGTAGGTAATACACATACATACGTACAGTGTGATGCAGTAATCTGTTTTATTTAATTTATTTAAAAGAACCTTGCCCCACGGTTAATGCAAATATTTTAACATCACACAAACAGCCAAACCCGGAACATTAACCTGTAGGCCATACTAATATTTGTTCCGTCCGGGAAGCAACCAGCAATCGCTCAGCCACTGCGCCAAGAGCCGTCAATGTGTCCGGTGTCAAAGGGACGTCGGTGTCAAAGGACGCTATTACTAAGGCGTGGGTCACACAGAAAAGACGTAAGACGCAGACGGGGCGGCGACATATGTCTCTACGGCGTCTCTTTCATACAAAATGTATAGAAGCGTCGCGACGTAAAATACACAGAAGAGACGGGGCGCGGGCGCGACTCTCGTAAATTTTGGCACGTCCGCGACGCGTCCTCTTCTTAAGTCTTTTCTATGTGGCCCGCGCCTTAGGCTGCGTTTCCACTGAGGCGGAGCGGAGCGGAGCGGAGCGGAGCGGAGTGCGATTCACCAATTACAAGGCTTAAAATCCACTCTCTCCTATCTCACTCTTCTCCACTCAAGCAATGTAATTGGTGAATCGCAGCCTTAGAGTACTTCGTTGTCCGTCTGTGTTTGTACAAATAGGTTGGTACTAAAAAACCGAATTAAATTAATATTTAGGGGACTCCCGTACAATGAACGTAATTGTTTCGCTCAATTTTGATCACGATGTTGATAACGGCAACTGGTAAATGCTTGCAATATTCACAGCCTAGGATATTTTGTTACATAAAATCACGCATAAAATGTACACAAAATAAAAAAAGTTTGTGATCACTAGCATAAGATGATAAATACTTACATTTTTTTTTATTGAACTTTAAGCCTCCTGCAGACACACGCGATTAATCGCGCGGGGCGACATGTCGCGGTCCATTCGCAGTATTTTTAGAGTGGAAATTAGCTTGGCTCGTTGTCGCAGCGCGATTAATCGCGTGTGTCTGCAGGAGGCTTTATCAACAAAAGAAATTGTTGTGTGTTTTCTATAGAGAGGGAAACCCTGTTTGAATTTTTGAGAAAAATGAAACTATTTTTTATTTTTATTATTAATCTACCGTAACATAAAAGATTTCGATTTTTTAAAGGGATCGCAAACTTTTTTTGAGGTGTGTGTGAATACCTATACAATACTAGCAAACCCGGCGAACTCCGTTTTGCCACCAGATGGCTTCGTTTTATATAACATTTCGTTTGGTGATTAAAATAAGAAGAAATTTTTTATTTTTTTCCTGAATTTTCTTTGCTATAAACCTCACGGAGCCCGAGACCTTTCCAACGAATGCAAAACCGTGGAAATCGGTTCGTGCGTTCTGGAGTTATAGCGTCAGGAAGGAAAACCCGACTTATTTTTATATAGTAGATATACCTACACTTTAAAAAAATACTAAAAATGTATTTTTTGCCGTTTTTATATGTAGATGCGCCAGTCCGACTCGCACTTGGCCGTTTTTTCTACCTGGCCAAGATGACAACTACGGAAACAAAAGACGGTCTTTGACGGTAATCGCGGACCCATTCTAAGTATGGAAGAGGAAACCTGAGGAAACAGATTTCCATAACTTCCTACTTTCCCTTCGTTCAGGCCAAGCGTCTGTCGGTCTGTAACTTGTCATTTCTATCATTGATATAGATTTCTATCATCATTTTAACATCAATCAATAGATAGGTACAGGTTTTAGGTAGGAACGTTTTGAAACGCCTTAAAATACCGGTTTATACCACAGAACGCAGTCGCGCCCGGGTTGCGGCGACAGAAAAGAACTTGATTCGTTAAATTGACTACCGCACGGTCCGCATGTATTCCTTTCGTTACATCATTCTGTTCGATGCGCTTCTGTCTTGCGTATTGTTTGGGCTGGTGAATATGCCTGTCCAGTATGGGACCGTTCTGCCCACGCCAACCTAGTGGATACAGCTCTAAATGAGACGAATCGGATTGTTAGTGGTTGCCTTAAACCGACCCCGGTACGAAAGCTATATCCACTAACGGGAATTGCGCCTCCAAAAGTTAGAAGACTTACAGCCAGCCGAATTGAGAGGACGAAGCTGCAAGCTGACTCACGACACCCAATGTACGGGTACGTTTCAGTGACTCGGAGGCTTAAAAGCCGTAACAGCTTCTTTGGGTGCGTCAGTCCAGGTAGTTCAGTTGGTAGTAGCACCTCAACAACAAGATGTGAAGTTTGGCAGGAACTGTTCAGACCACCTGACGGCTTCATCGAGCCTTCTGAGGGCCTCCCGGCGGGTAACGCGTTGCCGTGGCCGACTTGGAAATCTCTTAATAGACTGCGAACCCAAGTCGGTGGTAGCAAGGATAATCTCCACAGATGGGGATTCACGGACGGTTCGGACCTGAAGTGTTTATGTGGCGTATCTCCACAGACAATGATCCACCTTTTGTCCTGTGCCGCATGCCCTGTAACCTGTACACTGGACGATCTTATGGCTGCATCGGTGAACGGGGTTCGCGTGGCCGAGTTTTGGGCCAATCATAATATATGACATAACGACACAAACACAATATTTGCCATCGACACGCTAAGAAGAAGATTGTTTGGGGTTGTGCAACTTGCGTTGAGAGAGTTTGGATTCTGATAGTGGTGATTATTACTACTCATGATATAGGCCGAAAGCCCCAAGGAACAGAAAAAACAGTGGAAGTGCTAAGTAGGCGTGCCACGCGTGCCACTGCCACTATTAAGCGTTGTTACGCTTAACCGATCCCAGTCGCGTTCTCATATCGCGTTGAGTTGCTAGTCTCGCGACAAATTCATATTTCCCTAGCTATGCAGTATTGTTCCGTTTTAGAGTGCAAAAATAAGTAGTTTATATCTTTAAAATGGAGGTATTTCGTATCATCGCTGAGTGCGATTTTCATTGTTTTCTAAATAAAAACAGTTCAAGTCAACCTATTATGGATTGATTTATTTCAATAGAACATTCTCGAAAGCACCCCGCTACTCAAGTAGTGATGTGGTCAAATCGAATATTGAATTTGACGATTGATATCGATACAGGGAACACCTAAACAATTGTAACGTAAGCCGTTAAGGAAGTTTTAGCAATAAAATTAGTTCCAGCGTTTTAAGTGTTTTGTTGCTTGCGCCCTCCTCCGCGCCCGCTTTAGCGCCCGCTTCCGCGTCCGCCTCCGCGCCCGTTTCTGCGCCCAATTCCCCGTCCGCTTCCGCGCCCGCCTCCGCGCCCGCTTCTGAAGCCGCTTCCGCGCTCTCTTCCGCGCCAGCTTCCGCTCCCGCTTCCGCGCTCTCTTCCGCGCCCGCTTCCGCGCCAGCTTCCGCGCCCGCTTCCGCGCCCGCCTCCGCGACCGCCAACGTTGACGTGATACAGGCGTTCAGGTGATACAGACAAGCAAATTCATTATTTGTACAAAACAACGAACGTTGCAACAAGCGATCGCACTTTTTTTTTTTTTTGCGTGGTAAAATCATCAAATGAGTCCTCCCACCCCGGGCAGGGCGGGAGGGACTGTCAGACTTGTACTGACTAAAATCCACGGTGTCCTTCGATAGCCCTTTATGTTCCGGGGTCACGGTAATGGTATAAGTCCCGCGACCCCGGCAGGCTTTGGCCCTCTAGAGAGGGGGCCCCGTCATTATGCTGACGCTCTTTGAGGCGCGCGTGGAACACAACGCGCCGTCGACCCGGGCATGGTCCATGGTCGGGCAGCGAGTTGCCCTTTACTCGCCGCCCGCATGCCCTTACTCGCCGCCCGCATGCCCAAGCGATCGCACTTGCGCACTTTTTTGCCATATCAAGAGAGAGAGCCAGGAATGTTAATGGGCCAACAGTATGCATGAAATAAAACAACATTTTGAGCCCCAAAATAATTAATAAAACCTAATATAATAAAGCTGAACATACCACATAATATAAAAAAATCTAAAAACCCACATTTTAAATTTCCTAAAAAATAAGAAAATAAGGGGCCACTCAAAACGTGGGGGCGTATAAACTAATCCCTTATTAAATAATTAAGGAATTATTTAAGGGATATATTTACATGACGTGTATAAATCGTGGGTGTAACTTGCAAAGATACGCCCACACGTTTTGAGTGGCCCCTCTCTTAGCCCCGTAGAGTTATTTTCTTATTTTTTAGGAAATTTAAAACGTGGGTTTTTAGATTTTTCTAAATCTATTAATTATTTTAATCTTTGTTCATCGGGTTTGAAGCTACCCTGAAAATTTCAGCCTGCTCATCGGGAAGTGCCTCAAAGCCTGTCCGCCATATTGGATTTAAGTCACATGACTATTTTTATTATTACTATTCCTGACAGTAAACCCTTTCATTTTATACCCATATCGGGGGGGGGGTGGATTGCAAACAGACAGACTGCCATCTTGGACGTTCGCCATATTGGATTTAAGTCCCGTGGCTATTTTTTTTTTGTATTCCTGACAGCAAACCCTTTCATTTGATACCCATATCATGGGGGTGGATTTCAAACAGCAAGTCCGCCATCTTGGGGAGGCCGCCATATTGGATTTGTTATGACGTTTCTTAGCCAGTCATGTATTGTCATCAGAACTCAGAGATTGTGCAAAATTTCAGCCTGCTAGCTTATCGGGAAGTGCCTCAAAATTGAGTTGCAAAATTCCAACCAGAACGACAAACAAACAAGAAAAGTGAGTGTATAAATAAAAAAAAAAAAAAACGTGGGAAAATCTACGGTGTTCCTTCAAAAGCCCGTTTCGTTCCCGGGTCACGGTTTACTGATAAGACAGTTAATTTGGCCCTCTACGGGGGCTGACATGGTTGCTGACAGCTCTTTTCATGAGTTATACGGCTAGTCACAATTCAATGCGTGAGTTCGGCTCTTATGACTTCCTAATTTGTCGATTTTGATTCGGTTAATGAAGTTAATTTTAATTACCTACCTATTAGAATGTTGCATTTAGTCACAGTAGTGTAACAGATGGTGGGATCGACATGGCCGTCAGGGACCGCAGCGGCCTCCAACCACGCTCCAAATACTACATTAACTATGTATTTCATAGGTAACGGAATCAACATGGCTGACATCTTGACATATTAAATATGTATTTCGACATTTGAATTACTGTAATAGAGTAGTTCACTGCATAAATTAATTGAAAATCTGCCTAGTCCGTCAGAATATTGAAAAATAATAAACACGTATTTTTTGTTTTAGTAAATCAATGACTATTGACAAAGTTAAAACTTTGTGGGGGCTTTGTGATGTCATAATGCCTGTAAAATTAAACAGACAGGTGTCGTTTTGTGATTTTTAGAAACGTATGTATTTTCGTCAATTTTGTTTTACGCAACAAAGGAAAAAATACGTGTCGAATATTTTTTGCAAATCTATCTTTCGGACTACTTTTTTTTTTTTGAGTTAAGTAGCCTAATTGTGTATTATGAAAAAATAATTTAAGATGATGTCATTGTCTAAGTATGCTATGATGAAGCTTGCTTATCTAAATATTTCGGCCTTCAATGTTAAGCATTGTAAATAAAAAGAGAAATAAAATGTTTAATGCGGACAAAGAGAAGACGATACTTAATGATGTTTTGTAACTTTAAGCAAAGGCCCACTGTTTCTCAACCTGCGAATGTTAAAATTGAATGGACGCTTCATTGTTGATCGCGAAGAGTGACATTTTGCGCAACGTTAAAAAATCAAAGGATGGCCTTTAGACAAATAAATAAATAGGGTTGAGCAACAAACGCCAGGTTTCGTTTAACTACATACTCCTGTTAAAATCAAGTACCTACTCATGTTGGTACATAAATTGTGAAAATGTCAAGGTGTATCTGTATATGTACTACAAAATAATACTTATAAGTACTGACGGGAAGGAATTACTACAATTTATATACAGCTATAAATAAATTCAAGGCATTAATTTTTTTCGACAGGTATGTTGTACCAGGTATTTTTGTGTCATGCCCCCGGGTGATTTATGTTAATTACACAATAAAGATGTGCCATGTTGTGCACGTTTTTATCTTTACAAGGTTCGCCATCTTACTCATCATGACTTGCTTCTGTTAATTACCTTTATGTATAATATTATAATGGGAAGCAGAAACTTTGTGAGTTTAAAAATTAGCACAAAACAGTTTTTCAAAATGGTAAAAAGAATAATGTACAAGTATTCTTTTTACCATTTTGAAAAACTGTTTTGTATAACTTACTTTTCATTTCACTGCTTAAAAATAATATAATATCATCATCATCATCATCAGCCTATAAATGCTCCCACTGTTGGGACACAGGCCTCCTCTCTGTGAGAGGGAGTGGGCCATAATCCAACACGCGTGTTATAGCCTCGTAGTGTGAGTGCAGTGTAGCTTGTAGCTAAGTGTGTGTATGTGTCGTAGGGACGTGCTCTCCACTCTCGTTCGGAACTTTAGACTAAGTACATGACTGTAAACTTTGTACAATAAAGCTATAAAAGTTGCTTGAAAGTTTAAATTCAGCACCGATTGCCCCCAAAAATCATAATTGGCGCAGTCGTCAGGATTGTTGTCTAGGAAATCCGAGCTTTTCAAAAATCAAGAGCTTGGAAGCTTCCTCTTCAATTGCAACCTCGTTCCTGCTAATTGTGGCCTTCGGTAACAAAAGTGGTTTCGATCATGAGACTGTGGACCTGGATTTTCATCAAATCGTAAGTCCAGATTTCTTTGATTTTGTGGATTTAATATTGTGGAGATTTTGGGAACTTCAGAAAAAAAAAACATTATTTTGTAAAATACCTACATATTTAAAAAGTTATTTGATAGAAAATAAGTAAGTTCTCATTGAACGAGAGTCAATTTGTGAATTATTGTGTTATTTTATTTGGATAAAAAAAAAATACTTTATTTGTTTGCTGTTATTAATATTTTTGAATTTATAATTGTAAACAATTATTTTATAAAATGGATTCTGCTACTTTATCATGTATTAAAACTGCTCTACTGATAATTCCTAAATATGATGGAAATCCAAACCAATTGAATAGATTCATTACAACTTGTGAAACTATTTTGACTCAATTTTATAATAGAACTGATCCAACTTGTTTTTCCAATACAATCATATTGCACAATATTTTGAACAGACTTGAAGGAAAGGCAGAGGAAATAGTTAATATACACGGTGTATCCTCTTGGGAACTCATAAAAAATGTTTTATTGAAAAATTTTGGTGATCAGAGAGATGAAAACTCTCTAAATAGAGATTTAGTTAATATGAGGCAAGAGAATGAGTCACCCCAGGAGTATTACAACCGTTGCATGCATATTTTAAGTACTATTATTAATTATGTGGACTTACATGAAACAGAGCAGTCTGTTAAAGATTGCAAAAGAACTTTCTTTCAAGCTCTAGCCCTAAAGACATTTTTAGCAGGTTTGAAAGAACCTTTAGGTACATCTATCAGAGCAATGCGACCCTCAGACATGCCTACAGCTCTGAATTTTATTAAAGAGGAAGAAAATATTCGATACGTACAGAAAAATTATTATAATAATAAGCCGTTTGATAATACTAAACCAGCTCAGAACAACAACAATAATTCAAAATTTGTGCCATTTCCAAACATAAACAAGCCATTACAACCTGCTAAACCTAATAATAACATGCAACAATTTAGGCCGTATTTCAACCGGAATAACAATCAGTTTGGCATCCCGAGGCCAAATTTTAATAGACAACAATTTAATAATAATGCGTGGAATAGAACCCAGTTCCCATACAGGCCTATGCAACATAGCTCGAACAACATACTCGTAAATACGAATAATAAACCAAAACCAGAGCCCATGAGTGGAATATCCTATCAATCTGCTCATACCCCTTTGCGACAACCGGTGGCAAATTATCATAGTACCAAATATCCAAGCGCAGCTGCATGTAATCAATTCGATGTAGCCGAGCCTAACCCAAACAACGCCTACGCCGAACCGAGCTGCGATGCACTACTTAGTGATAACGTTGATCCGTGTACAAGTTATAATGAATGTTATGTACCTGTATTTTATAATGAATCGAATGATAATATGCAATTCGACCCTGAAAATGTTGTTGTTTCGGATGAACAAAATTTTCTCCAGGATTTGAATATCAACCCCGAAACCTAACAAATAAATACTCATATACAGCGGCAATTACCATACATCGAAATAAAGGAACCGCCTCTAAAACTGTTGATTGATACCGGAGCTAATCAATCATTTTTATCCCCAGAAGTAATCGAAAAATATTACCAACACATACCTCCGAATGAGGAGCCTTTTATCGTAACTAACATTAACAGCTACACTACTGTTAACAATTACTCTATAAATATACCTACTTTTCCTGAACTAAACGAAAACTCCTTCTCTAAGTTCTACATTTATAAGTTTCACAATGTCTTCGACGGCTTAATTGGTTTCAAAATGTTAGAAAATTTAAAGGCAAACGTAGACCTCCACAGAAAAAAAATAGTTACACCGAATGCGAAAGTGCCCATAAAACTTTTAGACAGTGGAGTAAATAATCTTTTTGAGGCCTTAATTAGGTCAGAATCGTCACAAACCGTAAAAATTCCTGTTAGTATTTTAAACGGTGATATTTTTGTACCGGAGACTAACATAAACAATTGTCGCATACCAGCCACGATAAGTCGAGCGCACTCTGGATATGCATACCTGGAGATAACAAATCCCACTCATAATGATATAATCGTGAGTTTAGTTTCGCCTCTGAAGGTTGAAATATTACATGATCATTATGACTTGTTTAATTTTGAATGCATTCGTGAAGATAAACCAAATGAAAAACAAATAATAGATTCTTTAATTCGTACTGAACATCTTAATTCGGAAGAAAAGTATAATTTATTAGAGTTGTGCCGTAAATACAGCGACATCTTTTATGTTGAGAACAATCAGTTGACCTTCACAAATCAAATTAAACATCAAATAAATACTACTGACGAGATACCAGTTTTTTGTAGATCTTATAGATATCCTCACATACATAAAGAAGAAGTAAAAAATCAAATAGAGGAAATGTTACATCAAAATATTATTAGACCATCAAATAGCCCTTGGTCTTCACCAATCTGGATAGTGCCTAAAAAACAGGACGCCTCTGGCAAAACAAAATGGCGCCTCGTGATAGATTTTAGAAAGCTCAATGAAAAAACAATAAGTGACCGGTATCCAATCCCAAATATTAGTGACATCTTAGATAAATTGGGCAGAAGCCAATATTTTACGGTGTTAGATTTAAAATCTGGCTTCCACCAAATTGAAATTTGTCCCAAGGACATTCCAAAAACTGCTTTCAGTGTTGATGACGGATATCGTGGCCACTACGAATTCTTGAGGATGCCTTTTGGGTTAAAAAATGCCCCATCCACATTTCAAAGGGTCATGGATAATGTTCTTCGTGGTCTTAAAAATGTAACTGTGTATATGGATGATATTTGTATCTATAGTACATCACTGCAAGAGCATATTCAGGACCTGGAAACTGTTTTCCAACGGCTCCGAGAAGCAAACTTTAAAATCCAACTTGACAAGACAGAATTTATGAAAAAAGAAACGCCCTTTTTAGGTCACATTGTTACTGCTGACGGAGTTAAGCCCGATCCTAACAAAATCATAGCCATACAAAAGTTCCCCATACCTCAAACTACCAAAGAAATTAAATCCTTCCTTGGGTTGATCGGTTATTACAGAAAATTTATACCTAATTTTGCCCATGTAGTCAAACCACTAACTATGTGTTTAAAAAAAGGTGCAAAAATTCAACATACTCCAGAGTACGTTAATTGCTTTAAACATTGTCAAACTTTACTTATGAATGACCCAATATTACAATACCCTAATTTCGAAATGGATTTTAATTTACGTACTGACGCCTCCAATGTTGCATTAGGCGCAGTTCTCTCACAGGGTCCCATAGGCTCCGATAAGCCAATTGCGTATGCATCACGTACTCTTAATGATAGCGAATCAAAATACAGTACTATCGAAAAAGAGTTGCTTGCAATTGTGTGGGCAACTAAATACTTTCGACCTTACCTTTATGGCAGAAAGTTTAATATCATAACAGATCATAAACCTTTACAATATACCTTATGAATATGAAAGAATCTAATGACCGTCTGACTCGTTGGCGACTTCGTTTGGCAGAATTCGAATACAATATTATTTATCAGAAAGGCTCACTCAATAAAAATGCAGACGCTCTTTCAAGATTAGAAATTAATAATAACGATGTCGAAAGTATATCCCAGAGCAGTGAAGAAGACAACATACCGCTTTCGATGATAGTAAATCAATCAAAAAAACCTACAGCTAGTGAACTACCTGACGATAGTGATACCGTCCATACTGAATTCGAAAACCCTATCTTAGAAATCCCTATTTCTGAAAAACATATTAACGTTTTTGACAATCAGATTTTTCTACATTTTGTACATCATTCACCTACTAAACCAAAAATAATTGAAGTCTTCCCGGAAAAAAAGAGATTATTAATACAAGTAGATAAGAGTAATTTGGAAAATAGTATTATAAATATATTCAAGGAATATGTTAAACCAGGCATTAAATATGGCATATATATTATTGAATCTACATTTATCCCCTTAATTACTACTATTTTACAGAAAACATTCAAAAATTCTGCTTATAATTTAACCTTTTGTAAAACTAAAATAAAAGATATAACATGCAAGGATAAACAATATCAAATAATTAAAAATTACCACGAAGGTAAAAGTAATCATCGCGGAATACAAGAAGTTTACCAAAGAATTAAGTTACTCTATTATTGGCCTAATATTAAAAATCAGATAACAGAATACATAAATAATTGCGATATTTGCCAAACTTGCAAGTATGAGAGAGCCCCAAATAAACAAAGTTTCCAGTTAGTTCCCATTCCAGATAAGCCCTTTGATGTTTTGCACATTGACACTCTAACCGTTAATCGACAAAAGTTTTTAACCATTATAGATGTATTTTCCAAATATGCCCAAGCGTATCCCTTAGAATCGCTTACAGGAGTGAGCGTAATGAACGCGTTGTCAGTCTATATATCTCATCATGGCGTACCAATTAGTATTACAGCCGATCAGGGAACTGAGTTTAAAAACAAACCTTTACAAGAGCTTGCAAACTTACACAAAATTAAGTTACACTTTATTAGCGTCAATAATCCTCAATCAAATGGAGCTATCGAAAGGTTTCATTCTACTATCTTAGAACACATTCGCATATTGTCTAAAACTCATTCTGAATTATCTACAAACGAGTTGATGTTGTATGCTGTCATAGGATATAACAATAGTATTCATTCGGTTACAAATATGAAACCTATGGAAATAATAACCGGGCATACCAACAACAACGATCCTTTTGATATAAATTTAGAAAACATATATCTTCAACATTATGTTAATAGACACAAAACTGTAACCATGGAGTTGTACAGTGAAATTAATAAACTGTAACGTTGTGAATAATCAACGTTATCCTTTGACCTATAATCAATCCATTAGTCAACGTTTAACAAAATAGTTACAATGGAATGCAAGGAATGCCTACACATTCCTTTTCGTGTTATAGTCATACGCAATGTTCTTCGTCAACCGACTCAGAAAAAACTCGTACCTGAGGGTATCGTGAAATGCTTAATTTCGCGTCGAGACTAAAAGTCATTTATAGGCGGGTAGTTCGGAGTTTTAACGGAGTTTTGGTGTTGTAGCCGGAAGACATGTTGTTCAACGTTAACCGGTTGATAATTAAAGTGAGGTACCTAATGTGCTCATTAGTATAAATAAGCTCGCACAAGAGACAACGGGACTCATTTACGATTAAACTTTGTCGGCTGTTACACTGTCTCTCTTTATTAGAATCTTGTGACACCTTGCGTAACAGATTTTTTAAAAATTATTTTTTTTGTATTCAATATTTTATTTTAAATAAAATTAGTTAAGTGTTCGCCCCGGATTAGGGTAAGTGCCAAAAGCAATCCAAACAATTATTATAACCGCTAGCTCATATTTTGTTTTTTTATATTGAGTAGGTACCTTCGGACTCAATTATTGTGTGTTCATATTTTTTTTCATTGTCCGTTGGTTTTATTTTTTTTAAGCCTCGAGTATTTGATACGCTCGTAGGTCTTACTATGATTTTGTGTGTTAATGCTTCACGCTAACTAGAACTATTGTTCCTGCCTTGTAAACTCCGATCTGATGACGACCAATGACCACAAACACCCTTAGTGCCGTACGTCCTAGCTTTCGCTTATGTTGTGAGGTCATCATCAGAAAGGATTAGCAGAGGATTTTTATTTACCGCTGGACGTTGATTCCAGGGAACAAGATTGGGAGTTAAATAACTCCATCTTCAACGTTCGTGAGTCCAGCTCTGACTCACCCTACCGAACGTTCGAGACCTGCGCTCACTGCACCAAGCGACACACACACCAGACCTGCCGGCGCAACCACCATCTCGTCCCTGCGGTCACTCTCACCTCAGGGTCAACTCCACGGCGTCGCGTCGCTCCACTTACGCGATAGCCAGGGCAGTACTAGTGCGCCTATTTTCGCGGAACAATAAATTATCAAGTGACGGCTGTGAACCACGACCTGAATAAATTTCTTGTTAACGTTGGTGAGTCTTTTTCTTCATCTCACCCACATACGTTACAGTGGCGCCCAAAAACGTGGTTTTTTTTTATAAAGGTCGCTTGGTTTTTTGTTGTTCTGTGAGGTAGTGTTATATTTTGGTGTTTGTGTGTTTTGTGTTCTTTATTTTTGTGTTTGTGAAAACGTTTTTTTGGTTTAACGCAGCCAAAGTGTACCCTACCCTACGCATTTTTTTTTTGTTTTGTTAAAAAAGAAAGTAACGGTTTTTTTTTCTGTTGCTTTATATTATTATTTATTTTAAAAACTTGTCATAGTAGTAGGGCTCTTGTGAAGGCCCGTCCGGGGAAGTACTACAACCACACTTATTTCAACCGTATAGCATTTTATGTTTCGGTTGTAGGGTGTGGGTGCCGGGTTTCTATTACAGGCACATATATACAACCTTTTCACCTGGGTTCGTCTGCCTATAAAAGAATTTTTACTTTCTTTTCTTTTATATAGGTACTTAAATTGTTTTTTTTATTGGTTATTGCAGAGTACCTCATTCTGTCAATACCAATATTTTTTTTTTCAATTCATTATTTCAACTGTAATAATTTTGAAACAACAACTTAACTTTATTTTTAAACAGTACCTACACAATATTGCAGAGTACCTCATTCTGTCAATATTCTGTCAATTTATAATTTCCTCTCAAATCGTTTTCAATTGTAATTACTTTTTTTTAAAACAACTTATCTTTTGTAAAACCTACACATTATTGCAGATTAAGTACCTCATTCTGTCAATATTCTGTCAATTTGTTTTTTCAATTCGTGTTCAATTATAATTGTTTTAACAACTTAACCGTTTGTAAAGCGTACACATTGGTTGCATTAACTCATTTTGTGTGTTATTTTATTTTTTATTTCTGTGCAATTGTTTTTGTGATTGTTTTCTAGATTGTTCTCAACCAAAACGTTTGTAGTTTTTAAATTTAAATTGTAACAGACGGAGTCTTAGTAGAATAACCGTTAATATTTTTTTTATCATTGTAAAAAAAAAATATTTTTTTTTGGCACTTACCCACACTTACACTTATATTTTTTTTTCTCTCTTTTGAAAAAAAATTTTAATCATGGCTTATCCAGTTAAGTTTATGTCGCTTCCTAAGTCTGAACTCGAGTATGTAGTGGCCATTAGAGGCGTATCACCAGCAACGGTACAGTACTTACATAAACGGATAGCTAAATATGGACCATTATTTCCATTATGACATTCTAGTTAGTCTTTAATCATTATAACTTATAGTAAAATTTTGACATTCGTAAATTGATATACCCGTAAATTTTAAATATAATAGTAAATCTTAATTTAATAAAATTTTTTTAATACTACTATACCGAACTATCCAACCTACCATTTCTTTTCTATTGTTTACTTTTGTTTTTTTTTATAATGATGGCCTACACCATTCATTATATTTTATTAAATATTTTAAACCTTTCGGGACTACACCGACGGTTATTATAATGATCGTGGCTCTAATCCATCGATCACTTCAGTTATGTAATACATGGTTGTGTTTTCTTTTCACGGTTGTGTTTTTTTCTTTAGAGCGGTAGCAACTCTTTAAATAAGCCCTTGCAGGAGCGGTCGATTACTCCATAAATAAACCATAAATCATAAAAACACAACTGTGTCTATAGAGCGGTAGCAACTCTTTAAATAAGCCCTTGCAGGAGCGGTCGATTACTCCATAAATAAACCATAAATCATAAAATACAACTGTGTCTTACAAACATAACTTGTTCTTTAGAGCGGTAGCAACTCTTTAAATAAGCCCTTTGCAGGAGCGGTTGATTACTCCATAAATAAGCCATAAATCGAAACCAAAAACATGATTTTATCATCTAAATTTAGATTCAATTACATTAAAATCTAAAACTGGTAGGTGGATTAGTATTGGTCGGTGGATGGTTAAAGGAAAAAAATAATTTTATAGTAATATTTTATTGAACTCAATACATACGATAGCATTATTCTCTCGCTTAGTACATTTTCATCCTTGAAGAAAACTATTGTAAGGCATCAGGTTAATGACAACAGGATACCTAAATATTTTATATTGTGCGACAGCTATCTCTCGTATCACTGAATACAATAGCTGCCGCTAGTTATGATTGCGAGAAGTATGAATGATGATTTTGATAGGTAAAACAATAGTTAGCTCTAATTCTTCGTGCGGATTTTGTCATTATAGAAGACAAAATCCTTGACTGCGCGAGGGGGTATTGTAACGTTGTGAATAATCAACGTTATCCTTTGACCTATAATCAATCCATTAGTCAACGTTTAACAAAATAGTTACAATGGAATGCAAGGAATGCCTACACATTCCTTTTCGTGTTATAGTCATACGCAATGTTCTTCGTCAACCGACTCAGAAAAAACTCGTACCTGAGGGTATCGTGAAATGCTTAATTTCGCGTCGAGACTAAAAGTCATTTATAGGCGGGTAGTTCGGAGTTTTAACGGAGTTTTGGTGTTGTAGCCGGAAGACATGTTGTTCAACGTTAACCGGTTGATAATTAAAGTGAGGTACCTAATGTGCTCATTAGTATAAATAAGCTCGCACAAGAGACAACGGGACTCATTTACGATTAAACTTTGTCGGCTGTTACACTGTCTCTCTTTATTAGAATCTTGTGACACCTTGCGTAACAGATTTTTTAAAAATTATTTTTTTTGTATTCAATATTTTATTTTAAATAAAATTAGTTAAGTGTTCGCCCCGGATTAGGGTAAGTGCCAAAAGCAATCCAAACAATTATTATAACCGCTAGCTCATATTTTGTTTTTTTATATTGAGTAGGTACCTTCGGACTCAATTATTGTGTGTTCATATTTTTTTTCATTGTCCGTTGGTTTTATTTTTTTTAAGCCTCGAGTATTTGATACGCTCGTAGGTCTTACTATGATTTTGTGTGTTAATGCTTCACGCTAACTAGAACTATTGTTCCTGCCTTGTAAACTCCGATCTGATGACGACCAATGACCACAAACACCCTTAGTGCCGTACGTCCTAGCTTTCGCTTATGTTGTGAGGTCATCATCAGAAAGGATTAGCAGAGGATTTTTATTTACCGCTGGACGTTGATTCCAGGGAACAAGATTGGGAGTTAAATAACTCCATCTTCAACGTTCGTGAGTCCAGCTCTGACTCACCCTACCGAACGTTCGAGACCTGCGCTCACTGCACCAAGCGACACACACACCAGACCTGCCGGCGCAACCACCATCTCGTCCCTGCGGTCACTCTCACCTCAGGGTCAACTCCACGGCGTCGCGTCGCTCCACTTACGCGATAGCCAGGGCAGTACTAGTGCGCCTATTTTCGCGGAACAATAAATTATCAAGTGACGGCTGTGAACCACGACCTGAATAAATTTCTTGTTAACGTTGGTGAGTCTTTTTCTTCATCTCACCCACATACGTTACAAAACAATTATACAATAACCAGATTAAGACAATATCGAATGCCAATAAAGACAAATCAGAACCCCTTCAGTACGAAGATGGTAAGGCATTATATGTACAAAACCCTCTTGCGGTTCGGCATAAGACCAAACCTCGTTATCTAGGACGTAGAGTTAAGAAAAACTTAGATATAAAAGTTATAGACGATAAGAACATTGTTCACCACAAACGTATCTTGAGAAAACCTCTAAGATATCAAAATACCTTGTTCCAGGGTGTTGGCATTGATCCGGGCTGAACAAATAGTGACCACGGAGCTGGTGAACAATCCAGGGATACTTCCCTTTAGGTTAGGTAGCGTTAAGTTTCAAAAGACAGAACATGTGTTCTTACATTATTATGAGTTAGATAAAATTAAGGATAGCATTAATAATATAGAAAGTTATTTAGGTATTTACTTAGAATACGTTAGGTCATCAGACCAAGCTTACTTTAGCGATACCTTATTAGTTACTAATCAAGTGCTCGTTAGTATGTTAGAAACTATATTCAATAAGTTTAACACTTTGTTCAAGCAGTCCAATCAAAAACGTGGTCTTATCAATGGTTTGGGTTCAATCATAAAAGGAATATCAGGTAATTTGGATCAGGATGACGCTTTGTATTACAATAAAGCCATAAACATTTTGCAAAGTAATCAACAGGCTTTAACAGATAAATTAAATTCTGGAATTAGTTTAAACAAGCAATTACTACAGAGTTTTAATGTTACCTTATCCACTCTTGTATCAAATGAATATAAAATACATGCAAAACTAAATGATGTTATGAGTACTATTAATATGTCTAATTATAGGTTAAGTGATTTTGTTAAAATTAACGGATTGTTTAATTTGATAAAAATCAATTTACAAAATATTTTAAATTATGTAACATCTTTAGAAAACGCCTTGAGTTTTTCTAAGCTTTCCATAACTCATCATAGTGTTATAAGTTCCGAAAATATTCATTCTATGCTCGATGTATTACTCAAGTTGTATGATAAATCTGAATTAATGATTGACGAATATACAGAAGTAAGAGACTTTTATGATATTATTGTATGTGGTTCATATTATGTAGACAATACGATTGTATTCATTCTGAAGTTCCCGATATTGCATTCTAACATTTACACTTATTACCATCTTTTCCCTACTCCAACTGTTAATAACACAATATTAATTCCACCTAAACCATATCTGGCAATGAACAATGATGACCATCGCTACATGGACAAAGAATGCAAAAGGTTCCACAAAGTATATTATTGCCAAGAAGGTGAACTTACGACCAATACAAACCCAAACGATTGTATTTATCAATTGATGTTAAAACAAGAAATAATTAGCAGCTGCAGTTTCGTACAATTCAAGGCCGAATCTGAGATATTACAGAAATTAGATGATTACCACTATATTTTGTCATGTACCAGAATCACTAAGGTGCAATTGCATTGTGACCGAGATGCATACCAGTCGTTGCAAGGTACATACCTGATCGAAGTACCGGAAGGTTGCAATTTTTCTACACATCTCCATCACATACGGAATAACAGGAACAAATTAAGAGGGACTGCGATAAAGTTACTGTCCTTCCATGTCAGTAACATAACCATTAAGAATAAAGATCACCCATTACTACTGGAAAACGTTTCACTGGATGAAATGCATAAATTGGAGAATTTGGTAGAAAAAGAAAATTACCTAGAATTGGATAAATATCAAGATAACAGTTATCATTTCTGGACTGCTCCTATCTACATTTTAATGATCCTAGCTGTTATCATATTTGCTGTCTATCAATGGTTGAAGACAAAGAAGACTAATCCGGCAGTAACAGAGCAAGCTGAATTAAGGAGTGGCGGTGCTCAGCTCTTCTTCTCTGGAGAAGAAAGAGCTTCGAACTAGTGCGGGGGGTGTTATAGCCTCGTAGTGTGAGTGCAGTGTAGCTTGTAGCTAAGTGTGTGTATGTGTCGTAGGGACGTGCTCTCCACTCTCGTTCGGAACGTACATGACTGTAAACTTTGTACAATAAAGCTATAAAAGTTGCTTGAAAGTTTAAATTCAGCACCGATTGCCCCCAAAAATCATAATTCGCGGGCCCAGTGCGGGTTGGTAGATGTCATTATGTCTTCGAATTTTTGGTTCTAGGACATGCCGGTTTCCTCACGATGTTTTCCTTCACCGTTTTGAGATATAATATTTCGTTGATTTTAATATATTAAAAAAATAAATATATAGCCGAATATCGATAGTAAAAGTAAAAATTATAATAATTACGTGACCCCTTGAAGTTATCAATCGCGGAAAAAAACATGTCATGGGCGACGCGAGGTTCTCTACTTATCGTTACGAGAACCAATAAAACAATATTTTTTATAAACTTATATCCTCCTTGTTGGCAACTAACGAGTTAATCACATACAAAGTTCGCTAAGTACCTATATAAATTCATTTAAATGAACTCACAAAAGACAATTACATAACTCGTGTAGGCAGAGTTATACAAGTTATGTAATCCAGAGTTGCCGCGAGCTGACGAACGAACGAACATTGACATTCGTATAATAATACAATAAACCATCGTAGACATTCGTGAATGTTGGTCAGGGCGCAATGTTGCGAAAATATAAGCCATAAAGAGGTTCTGATTATATTCTGATGGCTAATAATAATGATCCTTCCATGCCGTTTTCGGCTACGCGCTACGGTGACCGTTTCATCACTTACCTACTGACGTCTATCATGGGCTCTCATTCGGCTAGAAAAACCGCCTTTATTTACAAACATTCTTCCACCAAGTGGACAAATGAGAGCATCATTAACATATTGTAATCAATTGCCGCTGGTGGTCGGGCATTTAGTTCGTCACGCCTAGAATCTAATTTAAAAGCCGAAGAGTCTCAAAGTCATAAACTTTCTGGTGTACCCAGTGACCTCCACTCACTGCGGTTAGACGCAATCTTTTCCCATTGAGATGGGATCTACTTCACATTCCATCATAATTATGTCGCTAAGCACATTCTTAAATCTGGTTTTGGTCCTTCGCGTCATTAAATTACAATAACATTGAAGCAGACTAGACGTGATGTTTGATACATCAATGTTCTTTTAGTATGACGGGGCCAAAGCCTACCGGAGTCGCGGAACTGTCTTTTCAGATAACCGTGGCCCCGGAACGTAAAGGGCTATTGAAGGGCACCGTGGATTTTAGTCAGTACAAGTCTAAAAGTCCCTCCCGTCCCGCCCTGGGTGCGAGGACTCTACGATGATTTTACCAGGGTTCTTCTAGCCCAAGGAAGGTGTAATAGTAAGAAACACTGGCTTCTTATGGACTGACTGGTGCATAACAAGTCTTACCTTTCTTGTTATGCTAGATAGGATGTGAAAGGTAAAGTGACTGGGTACGCTTACACTATCTACCCAATCTTTGAGAAAGGCAATACTTGTAAGTTTACTGACAGCTAATAAACCGTTTTTAGGGTTCCGTTGCCAAATGGCAAAAACGGAACCCTTATAGATTCGTCATGTCTGTCTGTCCGTCCGTATGTCACAGCCACTTTTTGTCGAAAGTATAAGAGCTATCCTTGAAATTTGGTAGGTAGATGTATTATGTGAACCGCATTAGGATTTTCACACAAAAATAAAAACAATACAAATTTTGGGGGTGGCACCCCCAAAATTTGTATTGTTTTTATTTTTGTGTGAAAATACATAGAGTGATGATATGTGAAAATACATAACATACTTAGAATAGAAACTCAAATTTTTTTTTTTACCAAACCCATACGTGTGGGGTATCTATGGGTAGGTCTTTAAAAATTATATTGAGGTTACTGATATCATTTTTTTCTAAACTGAACAGTTTGCGTGAGAGACACTTACAAAGTGGTAAAATGTGTGTCCAGGGGGCACACACCCTGTAACTTCTAAAATAAGAGAAAGATAAAACTAAAAAAAATGTATAATGTAGACCTCAACAAAAACTTCCAACGAAAATTGGTTTGGATGAGATACAGTTAGCAGTTTAAAAACCGTTAAAAATCGTAAATATAACTTTGCCATTCATACAAACACTATGAAAAACAAAGTTATTTTTATTGTTTGTGTATATTACTTACTAATCTCAATATAATTATATCCCTAATCTATGCTTGCTACTACGGAACCCTTCATGGGCGAGTCCAACTCGCACTTGGCTGGTTTTTTTGTCATAGTTACAGTAATCTGGGGTACTACTATCTAAGCACGAAACCCATAGCATTGACCGTAGTTTTGGGTTTCATAGTACTTAGTCATTTCATAGTTTGTAGCACTTACGATTACGAACATAAGATTAATGGTAGTAACAAAAAATTGGTGACAATATAATTATGATCGCCAACCCCCGATGTGCTACTACTACTATGGAGTAAGGTTCACTCAGAGGCTTCGAGTTTCTTTCCGTATTTTCGTTGATGAACTAAGAGATTAGACTCGAAGTTACAGTAATATCTACTTCGACTAAATTTGACATGGTCGATAGGAAGTCATTACACTACATAGTTCATAACATGAAATGAAACGTCAACTGAGTTAGGTATTAGATAAATGTATAGCACAGAGATTAACCTAAAATATGCCTAGGTTATACACAGTGGCGGTTCCTTCATACAAGCCCAAAAGCCCGGCATGCCTTATTAAAAATGCTCGACAGAGAATCATAATCAAACCCGAACTATTTAAAAGTTCGCGCGCTTAATTGTTATCAAAATAACACAAACTATCCACGCCACACACTTTACATCGCAATTGTTCGCGCGCAGTTTCGTATTTGCAACATCTATATATAGCTATCTCGCTTACACGTACCGGCTTTTACCGGGCTTTCAAATACTATCTCTGTCCCTTTCGCGCCTAAAGCGTTGTGCCGTATAACGAGTTAGAACCTTGTGCGTCTGCAAATCGATCAGTATGGAAGATTTAAGCCGTGCATGCGTATGAAGTTGCACGCGTATGCGTAACCTTGTCACCTTGCCAAATCTGCAGTGTTGCCGTTTTAGCGACGTTGTGAGATCTTGGAGATTTTTAACGAGTTTGGAGACTTTTTTAAGATTTAGCAACAACAAGAACTAGCGACTTTTTAAAATAACGAAATTAAATATTCAAGCAATATCTTAAAAATAAAAAAATGCGACATCTCGCTAGATTGTTCATATACCTGGCGACTTTTTTTGCCTAAATGACAACACTGTTACTCTGCTTATGTAGCTCACTTCAGTTTCATTTGCTTGAGTGGGGAAAGCTTTGTTGTTAAAG
Source organism: Agrotis exclamationis (assembly GCA_950005045.1). Classification (NCBI taxonomy): domain Eukaryota; kingdom Metazoa; phylum Arthropoda; class Insecta; order Lepidoptera; family Noctuidae; genus Agrotis; species Agrotis exclamationis. The sequence continues at coordinate 8,637,306 of OX465436.1, read as the reverse complement.
TTTTTTGTGTGTTTTGTTAGATTTTCTCAGTGATACAATTGTTTTGGTGACTTACCTGCAACAATGGAGGTAATTGTACCTTGTGAGGATTTAAAATGCGTTCAAGTTTTGATTGGCGAAGATAAGGTAAAATCTTTAAACTTTGCTCAGAAAAAAAAAACAGTTTATTTCTTCCCGACGCCGACGCCTAATCTGTGTATTTCTCAGACTAGTAAATCGCATAAAAGAATATTTCATATGTGTATAAATCATGCAATAGAATTCAAGAGGTTAGTTTATTTTTTTCAGCCCTTCAGGCTTTGTGTATTTTTTTTAGTAATAGTACAAAACGAGCTGCTTTTTACGATACTCATTGCAGCAAAAAATTCGTTGGACATAGGTACATGTCGCGAGTCGTAAACACGGTTTTTGATTTTGAAGAAAAAAGTAAACTTATTGAGTTGTTTTCCGATCTGTGCGACAACCCACAGAACTGGGACGGGGATACGATTTTAGCTATTGAAAAACAGTTGTTGGTAGAATTAAAACGATCACCAACATTTTACTCTGATGTAATTAAATCATTTCTTAAGAAGGATAGACGATTCCAATTAGAATATAAATAATTTATTTAAATTCCTTATTACATTCTATCTAGCTATTTTTTAACTTTCGTTTTGTAACTTTCTGTTTTGTTTTTTTTTGTCTGTAACCTGTTAGTCCTGTTACAAAACAAGCAACTACTTACCATAACTTTGAATTCACTTTTAATTTATTGTACCTAACCAGTAGTTTATGAGAAAATTGCGATGATACATACGTAGGTACCTACATACTCAGTCGAAAACTGAACTTTCTTTTTTTGAAATCGGTTTAAATTTTATTGGGCTTGCCTTATTTTGAAACCCTAGGCCCGCCACTGGTTATACACCGTGACTTTTTAGTCGTCTTACAAAAGTCGTCCACTTAATGTATCCGACCTAAAATACCTCTAGGCGAGTTTTTTTTTTTTTAATCGTTAACAATATTTTTTATTATTAATAAATAGGTACATTAGAAATGTGAAACATCCTGTTAAAATGTTTACGTATCAATCTGTAGAGTATACCTACCCAGCGCAATAGTCGGGTAGATCATTCCATTTCCATTTTCTATGAGACAAGGGCGTTTCTAACTACGCCTTGTGTCATAATAACCAATTAAAGTTTTATTCTTAAATTTTTCAAATCTCTTAAATACATATTTTTTTATTATAAACGTGTTCTAGTCATTGGATACATGAACTGGGCTGCTTTTGTAAGACGACTAAAAAGTCACGGTGTATATTGCAGTCACCTACAAGGAATGCAATTTCTAGTATTACAGAAAATCTCAAGAAAACATGTGATTAAGTGTAGATTGCGGTTAATCTATTTTGAAATCTTTAATACCTAACGATTTGATGCTAATGGTATCCGGGTACTGGGAAAATACCAACTAAAAATATGCGTTTACTCTACTAACAACCAGGATTTACCAGTCCTTTTTACATTGGAATGTGCAAAAAAATTGTTAGCCTGCCTGCCTTTAATCCAAATTAATTTGTCTTTTAGCTCCATTCTTCTCTATGATTCGTCATTTCAGCAGTCCAGGGTTGAAACTACAGGTATGGTACCCACAAACTGTAGCTTTTCGCTGGGCATCTCTACACACAAGGCCTAGCTTAGAAAATAGCATAGTTCATAGCGAAATCAAGATTATCTGCGAAATTAATCGGATATTTGACTTAAACAAGAAAAGTGAGTGTATAAAAACGTGGTAACATCTAATTAGTCCTTCGTTAGATTTTCAAAAAATACGAGTATTTGACACGTATTTTTTCTTTTTGTTACGTTAACCAAAATTGACGACGATACCACACTTTTAAAATTTCCAATACATCACAAACAAGTAGGTACAGTTTTAAAAAGCTTCTGATGCCATAATTTCCAATACATCACAAACAAGTACAGTTTACACTAGCTTCTGATGCCATAAGCCCCCACTCTCGAATTTCAAAACGCTTTCAGACGGACTATTTTTGATGCTTTTAACATGCCTATATTGTAGGAGACTCAGGAACAGACAGAGACGTAATTATAAGCACAGTTTAGAACAGTTGGGTCACTTCCCAAAAACAATCAAACAAATGTAAAATCTATAATCGAAAGAATAAAGTACATTTTTACTAGCATCGGCATCGCCCATGTACTTTTATAATAGCCTAAACTTCCCATGCGCAAGCAAAAATGTACTGAATGGTTACGCGCGAGAGTTTATTTTTGTTTATCTGACGCTAACAACATTACAATGTGATTACATTGTTGCTATCCGTGAATCTCAATAGGGTTGCGACTTACGAGTTTAGGAGGCACAATAAGGTAGGTAGGTGTATTTTATGCATTTGTTAAATTACACTATTAACATAAATGTTCTTCAGGGATTTTTTTTATCATCAGCCTATATCTTTTTGGTTTCGTTACTACATTCTACATACATTATCGATTGGTAGCACAGAATGTTAATACATAGTACCAACGGCACCTTACATTAGAACCTATTATTGTAATATTTTTAAACATGTCATCTTACAAAAACAAAAAAGAATATTATTAAAAAAATTTGAAATGTTAGGCTTTGTTGTTTATAGGCTTTATTAAATGTATTGGTTTACAATTACTTAGTTATTATTCTGCAACAAATACTACATAACAAATCAGTATTTATTTTGCTTTACGACACACAGATTATAAAACAACAAACAAATGAATTTTAATGAATGATGATGAAAAGATTACAAACAAACGATACTTTTTTTATTAAAGAGAGGCGAAAGAATCCAAACATACAGCCATCTCGCGAGTTTTTGAATAATTAACCCTTTAACCGGCAGCACTCTTATAATATGGGTACATTCAATTAATTGTAAATACTTTTATGGTTTAGAGCAAAAACTAAAATCGAATGTCGCGTTTCAAGGGTGAAGTATCGATTCACTGAATCCATTCAGTACTACATATAGATTTAAAAAAATCTATATTTTGGCTCCAACAATCGATTCTTCGATTAATCGATCTCAGATCTCCATCCCTACGTCACAGGTTATGCGTTGCGAGTCTTTGTAAATGGTAAAAAACCGGCCAAGTGCGAGTTGGACTCGCCCATGAAGGGTTCCGTAATAGCAAGCATAGATTAGGGCTATAATTATATTGAGATTAGTAAGTAGGTAATATACACAAATAATAAAAATAACTTTGTTTTTCATAGTGTTTGTATGAATGGCAAAGTTATATTTGCGGTTTTTGAAAATGTACTATATCTCAAAAACTGCTAACTATATCTCTTCCAAACCAATTTTCGTTGGAAGTTTTTGTTGAGGTCTACATTATATTTTTTTTTTTAGTTTTATCATTCTCTTATTTTAGAAGTTACAGGGGACGACGACGACACATTTTACCACTTTGGAAGTGTCTCTCGCGCAAACTGTTCAGTTTAGAAAAAAATGATATTAGTAACCTCAATATCATTTTTAAAGACCTATCCATAGATACCTCACACGTATGGATTTGGTGAAAAAAAATTTTTAGAGTTTCAATTCTAAGTATGGGGGGCACCCCCAAAATTTGTTTTGTTTTTATTTTTGTATGAAAATCCTAATGCGGTTCACATGAAACATCTACTTACCAAGTTTCAACAGGATAGCTCTTATTTTTTCGACAAAAAGTGCCTGTGACATACGGACGGACAGACAGACATGACGAATCTATAAGGGTTCCGTTTTTGCCATTTGGCTACGGAACCCTAAAAAGTCGCGCAACCAATTACGATTGCTGACCTTGAATGCGTAGCTGCTATTTTCTGAGTTTGAACGTGGTCGATATTTTCACCTTTCGACGTCACGCGGTAGTTTATGAAACGTGAGGCTCTTATCACTATTGTCGTTTAAGCAACCAAAAGCTATGCAGTATTTGCTTTTCCTTATATTTTACAACTAAAATATGTATGTTGTTATTTCACACAGTACCTAATTAATAATACTACTTTTTATTCTGGTTATTTTCTCTTTCACATACGTAAACGTAACAAAAATATTAAGATACGGAACGCGTGCGAGACGGGCGGCCCGGCATGCGGCACCGTGAACGGTGTGCGCGTGTATGCGTGCCGTTTCATACCTACACCGCATAGAGACCCCTCTGTAGTACTCTGTGTTATAAGTTCTAAATTCGAAAACCTGCATCTTAGTCATCATCATCTTCCTGAGTTCCTACCCTTATCCCATTTTACTTGGGGTCGGCGCAACACGTTTTTTTCTTCCATTCTCCCCTATCAGACGTCAAAGTATCATTTACTCCCTTTTCATTCATGATATCATTTCTTAGACAAACCATCCATCTTTTCTTTGGCCTTCCTCTTCCTCTCCATCAATCAACATTCATACTCATCATTCTCTTAGTCACATGAGTCTTATTTCTCCTCATCACATGTCCATACCAAGACAGACGATTATACCTTTCATTTTTTCTGTAACAGGCGTCACTTTCAAACTTTCCCTTATAAACTCATTCCTTACTTTATCCATTCTTGTCACTCCGTTTTTCATTCATCTTTTTCACAGCCCAGCATTCCGATCCATACAATACGACAGGTCTAATCACGGATTTGTATATTTTCCCCTTTAACTTGAGGGGCATCCGTGGGTCACAAGTTGTTCCGGTGGCCTGTCGCCATTTCATCCATCCCGAGTTGATCCGTCTACATCGCCATCTCCTTGGACAAGCGCTAGTGAGTCGGTGCTAAATTCAGCATTCGCAAGTTTGCCACGCATCTGCCAAACAAAAGGATCCAAAGGCGATGATGACCGAGTTACATCACGAATGAATAAAGTGGACCATATGCATGCGGTACACTTCTCGTTGCTTCACTACTGACTCCACTCTTTAGGACATTCCCTGGATGATAGCGCAACGCACTGTCGTAATTACACGTGCGCAGTTTGAAAAACGCTATTTTTCTAATGTAGAGCAAGGTTGACCATAAATTCGTTGGCAACAAGAACTTTTTTGGGAGAACAATAAGATGGGATTCTGTCGTAACATATGCTTTCCTAACCTTTGCATTAAGGGCTTTTATAAAATTACACACATTGCTGTCACGTTTTCGGTTTCTAAATGGCAACTGGTGGCCTACCATGAACTCTTAACACGATCCAGTTTAGATTGTGGAAAAGAGATGGCGCTAGACGACTTGTATAGCTCTGTCTCTTTCCCGCAGCCTAAACTGGATCGCGTTAAGAGCTCGTGGTAAGGCCTCTGAGATAATATTTGGATTACATTTTGAGTAATCCTTTTGATTACGAAATCGCTCGTGTTCGACCGTTATAGCCATATAGCTTACTGTATGTATAATCAATTAATCATTTAATTATCAATTGCCGTGCGTTAGTCTCGTAAAAATTATAAACTGGTTCGATGAAATTGGCTTTCGGTTTTGTTTTTGCTGTGTTTATCATTGTGTATGAAAGAAATTCTCTGAAAATAAATATAAGTATACCTACCAAATAATTGATGTTCTCGTGCGAAATCGGTTCGGATCGCTGGTGTGGCTTACAAATGGAACGATAAAGTAAAGTTTACGAAGAAGAAGAAGACGGAGCCCACGAAAAATCAAAAGTTAGCCAGTCGTGTTACCAACATTGGTGTTAAGTGTTAAGCAATAAATCTCTGCCTATTCATAAGTAAAAACATATTTATTATGGATTAATCTGTAACCTACTTTATGTAATTGTTTCAAAGTGCTATATTAATATGGTAACACATGCTAGCTTAAAGTAAGTAACATGTATTACAACAATTTGATTGATGAATTACATCACACACAGCCGAAATATTGCAACAGTAGAGCAGTAGGTTATTGATAGATTATAATAATAACTATTAAATAATAAAAGGAATAAAGAGATATATACATAAATAAATCTGACTAAGTCAACTGCAGTCCTTTCACATAAATAAACAGTAAGCTACTTCAAAATCAGTGGTAAGAAAAGGACAACTGCATCAAAATCAGTTTACTAGAAGAAATTTTAAATGTGTGGTGAAACTTTGGACTTTAATATTATTAAAACAATTTAGCGCTACTACTCATGAAAACTTTTTTTTCGAACTCAACATTCTACATTATCAAAAGCAATGCAAGTCGTTTCCTCTGAACCGGTTATAATTAAACCTGAAGCATTATCAATTTGAACTTGACATTCATTCTCATCGTTCTCCTACTGCCTTTTCTCAATTAATTTGTGGTCGGGCAGCATGTCTGTTACGTCCACACTTCTCTTTAGATCTCGACAACTCACCTTTTTGTCTAGAGATAAATGGTCCTTCACGTAAAAAACGCCTTTTCATCCAAAAAGTTGGGGGTGAAAAAAGTACTTACACCCGCACTGGGTGCAACAAGCATTGTGTAACAATGCTTTGGGTGACAGATTCGGCGATAAGCATGAGCCTTTAAATGTTTGGCCGACTTTGGGAATCATCTCGATGGGTCTCTTGGACGCAAAGAACACCGCAATGAGCATAAATTCGAAAGAATTTCTGATACAAAACCGGTAAAAACTTAAAGAGTGGTGAAAGAATTTGTGAGTCAGAGCGGGAACTCTGTAGGGAATATGAACATTTTCTATTGAATATTTAACTGAAATAGAGCATTACCTTCATAGAGTTGAGGCTCGTGGCAGCATTGGCAACTACATCCCCTAGCGTAGCAGGTGGTAAGGCGTCGCTGCGCAGCACGAGTGCGCAGGCGCACACCACCACAGCGCGCCACCACCGCACGCGCATCTTCACTGTCACTCAGCACTGATCACTATCACACTTGTTATCGAAGACAGTCACTCCATGCACTGTCTATCGAGGCATCATTTGCCTTCTATCACTTTTTTGAATCACTATTTTGAGTTTGGTTTCTTTCAATCCACTGGGTAGGGTTTTCAGAAACAAAATCTGTAAACAAACAAATACATTTCAGGTTTATGAAGGTTCAAGTATTGTTCATGTTACTAAACGAAAAATAAATCTATAGTTGAGAATTTATCTAACTCTTATTAATTAAAACTAATAATCTGCTGTTACTTTTAAGATGAAAAAATGATCAAATGAGTCCTCGGGTCCTGGTTGGTGGAAGTGGGAAGGGACTGTCAGATTATCTTACTGACTAAAAATCCTTGTTGTCCGGTGTCCTTTTAAGACAGTCTCGAGACCCAACACTAAAACTACTAAATTAATGTTTGAAAAGGTACCTCATTTTGGAAAAAGCCCGAGCAATAAAGTTTTATAATTGAGTCATGTAACAGAACATGCACTATAATAATGCACATAAGTAAGCATGCGAGATACATTATTATAACCGGCAGTGATTACATAATCAGTATCTAATATGTTGTAAGTACCTACATAACTATATTAGCTTAGGTTTATGTGGAATTTACCTCGTCGCGTATCTTGAGACTTATTAAATGCTCTTTAAGGTGCTGATAAACTTGAGCAACTGACGTACTTGTAATGAGCATTCTTGTGAATGTAACATTACAGAAGAACATACGATAGCGTTTTAGCGAGCGTTCTAACAAGCTTTCTGACGAGCTCTTTTCCGAACCGACTGTCAAGTCCGACATCTTTATGACAAAAATTTTTGGAGTCGACTAGAGCGTTCGCTAGAAATATCGTGAAAATATATGGCTCTATATCAAACATAGAGCAAACATCGCTTCGAACTCTGTTCATGGTTCAGTACGACAAAAGTAAACACAACAACGGCGAATGATCGATGTTCTCTGTTACAAGTGAATGCTCCAGTCTATCGGCACCTTTACTCAACATAAATTACCAAAACGATGGTCGGTAAATTACAATGACTTGCCGCTTCAATAGATGTGCTAAGTAAATTTGGGCAAATTACTGGCTGATTAGTTTCGTCGATGTCGACAAAGATGTTTTACGAAAGATATCTCAAATCTTAACAAATCTCGATTTAGGAGCTAGGGATGCTGTAACCCACTTTACTATTAATAAAGTTCCTGTTAATCGATTTTGGTGTGATTTTTTGTTCGAAAGCTAACGATACCGAGATGGTCCTAAACCAAAATGAAGATGAAGATCTGTTCAGGCGTTTGATGATTATCCAGTTCATATGTCAGGACTAGGTACTCGTAAGTTAATTTTTTATTGAACTAATTCGAGATGGTATGCTTTCAAGTGCTGTATTATCTACAATATTCTAAGAAAATCCCGCTTTTTAAGAAGAATTCTTTGATCATTATTTAAACTATTTGTTAAAATAATCCTAAACATTTTTAAACATTTGTTCAAAAATGTATTGGATTTACTATACTTAAGTTTAAGTACTGATCAAACAACTGGGCCTTAGACGTAAACCTGTCCCCATCGATTCATTTAAGGTTCAAACGTAGGCAGTTGAACCGTGAGTGAAAGTGTAAGTTGAATAATATCGAGAGCGTCGCGCTCGGCTCGGCGCAAGCGGCGACTGACGACGCTCGAGACCACTAGCGCAAGTAGTGGAGCGCGCAGCTATGATATTCTCCATAAGAAATCTCATCGCTGGACTGTACGATGTGCTTTTCGAGTAGAAAATAGGAAATAACAGTTAGGTACTTAAATTTTTTAACCATTTGTTAAAAAATTGTATGGGATTTTAACAATAATACGTCGTAACACAAAAACTTTTAAACGTCTGTTGAACACTTGTCTAAAAAATTTCAGATTATGACGTTGAAATAAGGTCCGTTTTGCAGTCACACTTTTTTTAGACAAGTGTTCAACAGATGTTTAAGTTTTTGTAGTTAGGCTGAAGTTTAAATTTAACTACCCGATCGTACAGCTCGCCCAAAGAAACACGTTACCTACTGTTTAAATTATAGATTAGGTGTCGATTAATCATAGGTAGGGGAAACTGAGGACACTTGATCCTTACGGGAGACTAGATACACTGGATTTACAGAACTTCTGTGAACACTCTTTAAATTTAGAGAGGCCACATTTGTAGCATATGGGACGTCCTAACTTTCTAAAATTGGTACCCATGTCAAATTCGATAGTTGAGCAGATGGCGGATGATTTTGTGTTTCGTGTTGTAAGAAAATGTTTTTCGTAAGTTTTTATATGGATTAAATAAGTGGTTAGTAAACTTATTTTGGATAATTATCAATTTTAAACTAGTCATTATCTATGTGTTTAAGCGTCTGTTTCATAGAAAAGCGTTTATAGTACTCGATTTTTTTACAATATTTTTTTAAAACCTCGACATAGCTAGGGTACACATGGTAAACTTCCTTATGGGAGATATAATATATGTTATTATGATGAATTATGATAAAAAGGAAAATGCTACGTTTAAAAAATACACATTCCAAACTTTCGCCAGTCACAAATTTCACAGATTTTGTCACAATAGGAACATTACGTGATGTTTGCTGAAAACATAGGTATATGTGTTTTATTATTACTTATTATTACTAGTGGTTAGTGACCCTGACTGCTATGCCGGAGGTCGTGGGTTCGATTCCCACCCAGGACAAATGTTTGTGTGATGAGCACGATCATTTGTTCTGTGTCTGGGTGTAATTTATCTATAATATGTATGTATTTAGAAATATATAAGTATGTTTATCAGTTGTCTCAGAGGCGGCCTTACCCATTGCGAGGCCCCGGGCGGTAGGTCTTGCGAGGCCCTTTGTCCTTCATAAAAAGTATGTGATGCGAAGTAGGCCTGGTTTTTTGGTTTAGGTTTTTTTCATGTTTAAGGAGAAATGCCAAAGTTATACAAATAACTAAATAAAATTTGAATTTTAAAACATTTTACACTTAGTACACTTTATACATCCGTGTTTGCGTTAAATCTAGTAGTCCTGATTTTTTGCTGACTTGTTTATGATTATGATGTTAGCCCAAAGAATAATCCAAGTTTAGAACACAACTTTGTCCAAAATAAAAAAAAAACACCGATTTGGTAAGTTTTGGCGAATATTACCCTTTAGGACTAGTTTTTGATGAAACACAACATTTTGAATGTATATTAAATTTGCTACAATATGAGTGCAGTGGTGGCCCAGTGGTATCGGCCCCGACTTACGAGTGGTAGGTCATGGGTTCGAACCCAGCCTGGCGCATTACTTTGTGTAATTTATTTCATCACCACTGCTCTCAAAACGGTGAAGGAAAACATCGTGAGGAAACCGGCATGTCCTAGAACCATCAAATTCGAAGACATGTGACATCTACCAACCCGCACTGGGCCCGCGTGGTGGATTATGGCCCACTCCCTCTCACAGAGAGGAGGCCTGTGTCCCAACAGTGGGAACATTGAAGGCTGATGATGATGATGAATATGAGACTAAAATGGTTTCTGCAGACCCAAAAGCTTCCGAGATAGAGATTTTTTAAAATTCATTTTTTATCGAACTTCGCATGTGTTGGTAATTGTTTAGACACCTCTCGAGCAACTCTAGCGGTATCTCAAATCAACGTTAGTTTTTACAACAAATGTGGAAGGGGGGAAACATCAGATATGTCATCAGCTGGAATTTCTTTGATCGATAAAATTTAAAAATTTGAAGGGGTTTATCTCGGATACTATTCGGTCTGTAGAGGTATTAAAGGTCTTAAGAGGTCAACAAATGTGGAAGAGGCAAAGCAACAGATGTCATGTATTCCATGTATTTATTTATGGGCTAGTTTTTGATAGTAGGTATCTTCTCTTATGACCGTATCTCCTTTCCAAAGAAGAATTAATTCAGCTCGGGCACGCCGCAAATGCGGTGGTAAGACCCCTCTTCGATGAGTGGACGGGGCCAAAGCCTTCCGGAGTCGCGGGACTAACAAGTAACCGTGGCTATGCAGGACGCCGTGGATTTTAGTCAGTACAAGTCTGACAGTCTTTCCCGTCCTGCCCTGGGTAGGAGGAATCATTTGATGATTTTACCAAGTTAAAAAAATTTACAAAATTTGCTAAAATATGAGACTAAGAATCCTGAATGGATGAAATCTGAAATCGCAAAAAAAAAATCAGCTGCTCAGTACATTTTAACGAGTTAGGCGAAAAAATAAATGTACTGAGCAGCTGATTTTTTTTTTGCGATTTCAGGTTTCATCCCATACTAAAAGTTGTTCGTTATGATGAGTACAATGACCCCTGAAGAGGATTAAAACGACTAAAATTTAACCATGTATAGTTTCCTCTTACAGAGATGAGGCCTGCGTCCCAGCCGTGGGAACATCCATGTATAGTTTCCTCTTACAGAGATGAGGCCTGCGTCCCAGCCGTGGGAACATGAAGATGAAGAGTAACTAAAAATACCTCTGAAGTCTCCGAAATAAACCCCTTTAAAGTTTTTTCTTTATTTTTTCGAAAAATTACGAAGTTGATATCACCCCCACTGATGTATGTCATGCATGATAGCTGATGCTTTGCCTACGAAAAAAATATAAATTTTGAAAAGCTCTATCTGGGAAACTACTAGGTCTACAGATTTAATTCGATTCGATTTCATATTGTAGCAAAAGGCATCTTTGAAACCATTCTGAGAAGTTATTATCAACACTACTAGTCATAAAAAAATTTAAAAAATATCGAAATTTTCGCGGTTTTTTTTAAATTATACAAAGTAGCGTTCGGTGCTTGAGGTCTCAAACTTGGATTATTTTTTTTTAAGTCGCCCTCACTAGGAATAAGTATCTCCTGAATCGTGGGTGCGTTTACAAACATATAAACTCACATAAACAAACAAATAGATCATACAAATATTTGCTCCGTGCGGGATTCCAACTCGCGATACGCAGCGCAGCAGTCCAATTCCTAAGCCACTGCTCTAATCATGTCGTCGAAATCGTCGTCATTGGGCCAACATCATTGTCTGCAAAAAACCTGAACTACCGGATTTAAGCTATTGTCAAACAGGCGAAGCGAATGCGATCCGAATCCTGTCATATAGAAAAGCGAAAGCGGTCCGATAGTATATGAAACTGGCTTCAAACAATTCCATACATTACAAACAAAAACGCTTCGGCACGCAGTCGTTTCGCCTGTCACTTTGACAAAAGCTTTAACGTAAACTAGCCTGTACGTTCAGGTGATAAAATTATTTTACTAATTAAAAGACTACAAAATTAAAAAATACTGAGATGATACAGTCATTTAAATAAAAATCGACGTTTACTATTTTTCCTAAAACTAAAATCTTATTTAATTTACCGTTATGTTATAGACTTAATAAGTGGTTTAGGTCAAAATCAAAATTAAAAACATTTTTTTCTTTTGTTTGGTTTGTTGCGCGAGGCCCCCTGCAAGCGCGAGGCCCCGGGCGGTTGCCCGGTTCGCCCCCCCCTAAGGCCGCCACTGAGTTGTCTAGTACCCATAACACAAGCTCTGCTTAGCTTGGGACTAGATGGCGTTGTGTGATAGTTGTGGAATATTATTATTATTTCGTTTATTCATTTTAATACTCATATTAATACATTTTTAAATATTTTTACAAAAAAGATAAAAAAACATTTAAAAATATAAAAATAGTGATCCACCGGTGTGGGAGCAGGGTCCAAGCTACCGGTGGTTAGGGCTCCAGAGACAGGAACCTCCTCACAATGCGAGCCGTATCGAGGAGAACTGCCTTCTGAATCAGGCCCTTGATCCAACCCCCTAATGAGAGCCTCGAAAGATGTTCGTCGAGGCTCTTTGCCATCAGGCCATTGGCAGTAACGACAATCGGCACAATGATAGCCGAGCTCACATTCCACATGTCGACAACCTCGCGCGCTAGGTCGATATATTTGATTTGTTTATCTTTCTCAGCCTTCACGAGGTTCTCGTCATGTGGGATGGTAACATCGATTATCATTGCGCGGCGCGCTGATCTGTCTATCACTACTATGTCAGGCGTATTGGCGACAATAGTCCTGTCAGTAATGATAGGCAGATCCCAGTACAACGTGACATGGTCTTTCTCGAGAACTGGGTCGGGCACATACTTGTAATACGGTACCTCAGATTCCACAAGTTTGTATTTCAACGCAAGTTGCTGGTGGATGATTCTGGCTACAGGGTTGTGCCTGTGCAAGTACTCGCCGTTAGCAAGACGAGAACAACCAGAGATGATATGTCTAATGGATTCACCTGGACGATGGCATGCCCGACACACGTCAATCGTCCCATCCTTTATAATATGTCTCCGGTAGTTGTTCGTCAAGATAACTTCGTCCATAATCGCACAGACAAAACCTTCAGTTTCCCCGAAGAGATCACCGAAACGTAGCCAGGACACGGACGCTAGAAAATCTACATCGGGCCCATGAAGGGCCCGGTAGAAGCGTCCGTGTAGCTCCTTGCTTTGCCATACCTCCCTGCGGTCTTCGGTACTGAGTATCACAGGTTTGTGCCAGTTTTCTTTAGCCATGGACAGCGGGGTGAGTCCCTTGTCCACTGTGACCACATCTCGGTGCATACCCACTTCCATTTTCAAAAAATATTCTCTGAGACTGCACACCTCACGGTTGTGGAGGGTCTTAGCATTTAAAAAGCCTCGACCCCCGTATTTCCGCGGGGTGTACAGCCTCATCACCGATGATCGTGGGTGATGCATCCGATTTGCAGTCAACAGCGTACGGACTCGTCTATCCAAGGCGTCGAGTTCAGTTTGAGTCCATTTGAGTATGCCGAAAGAGTACATTAAAACCGGCATGACCCAACCGTTCAAGGCACGCACCTTGTTTCCGCCTGAAAGAAGGCTATTTAAAACCTTTTTTAGGCGTCCAAAGAAGCGGTCCCTCAACGATTGTTTCACGTCCGGTACATTAATGCCTAACGCTTCCGACATACCCAAATACTTATAGGTCTCGGATGAGGAAAGTGATCTAAGGTGTATGGAATCTGAAAGCTGAATCCCTTCAGATTCCATAATCTCCCCTCGCTTTACATGCATGACTGCACATTTGTCCACACCAAATTCCATCCTGATGGCACTACTAAAAGTTTCAGTTACCTTCAGTAGCTCCATCAGTCGCAATTTGTTGGGGGCAAAGAGTTTCAGATCGTCCATGTATAAGAGGTGAGATATGACCTGACCACCTCTCCTCAACCGATAGCCTAGACCTGAATCCTCCAGCAATGTGCTTAAAGGATTCAGAGCTAAGCAGAACCAAAGTGGACTCAAACTGTCGCCCTGGAATATTCCCCGCTTGATCCATACAGGTTCATCATTCGCCTGAATCTGTCGACATCCCGGATAGCGAAGGACTGTTCTCCATTGCCCCATACACGACTCAAGGAAGGTGCGTAGGGTTGCATCTATCTTGTACAACTCTAGCACCCTCATGAGCCATGTATGTGGCACCGAGTCGTAGGCCTTCTTATAATCTATCCAGCATGTGGACAGATCCCTGCGAGATCGACGAACCTGTTGGCTAATGGCCATGTCAATGAGGAGTAACTCCTTAGTACCACGGGACCCGTTCCTACATCCATTTTGAGAGGCAGACATAATAGAGTTACTTTCAATATGTGTGTTAATTTTCACTCTCAAAATGGATGTAAGAAGTTTATAGACCGTCGACAAACAAGTGATCGGTCTATAGTTCTTGGGTTCCGTGGTACTACCTGATTTATGGAGCAGGTGGGTAACACCAGTTGTAAGAAACTGTGGTAGCGACCCAGACTCTAAGGATGACTGGAATTGAGATGCCAGGCAAGTATGTGAACTAGTAAGCCATTTAAGCCAAAAGTTATGCAGTCCGTCCGGTCCCGGAGATTTCCAATTGGGTAACGGACGGACTGCTTTGGCTATATCCAGTGGCGTTATTATTACTTTTTCCATTTCTGGAATAGTTTCACATACTCGCTCGACATCACGCATCCAGTCAGCCTCAGCATGACCGACCGGCACCGACCAGATGCTGCGCCAGAATGTACTGGTGGCGCTGTCATCTGGACGGCGCAGGTCAGCCATGCTTTGTTCAGGTCGCTCCCAAGCTCTATATACCCACCTCTCATCGCTCCGGAACATGCGATTCTGCGAGTACCGATCAACTCGTCGCTTATACCGCCGAATACGGCTTGCCCATGCACATACTTTTTGCTTCAGGAAATCGATGCGCTCTGTGACACGGGACATGTAATCTTGAGGACCGATGTCAGTCCCCGAGAATGCCCGTCTCACAAAGCGCATCACACGTGGTCGTGTATTTCCTTCCCTGAAGCAATATAGTTTGCCGATGAGTACCCTGGCCTCGCCGATACGACGCTCAATCCTGCATTGCCAGGCTGGTACTGGTCGATTAGCTCCGTCACTGTTCGGAAACTTGACATTAGCCAATCGACATGCCGCAACAGCCCCGCAAAACAGGATTGAATGTGTATCGACAAGATCCTCGCTGCTCTCGAAAAGATTCTTAAGCAGCGAGTTCAAGGCACACACCAGCGCCCTATTTTTTTTGTGCATGGGTAACCGTGGCAATCGGGGTCTAAGCATAATGGGAGTTGAGCGGTACTCACAAAGCGCATCCTCCAGTGCGCTCCTCACTCGTTCGTTGCACTGGCTACTTACCGTGGCAACCGCATCATCCTCCTCCACAACAGAAGAAATAACAGACCGCGGCGGAACTCTGTTTACAGCTACGGACGCTGTTGGTGGTGGTGGAGATAAGATGGTACGGTTGCTTAGCACCTCTGAGCGCAGCCTATCAAGTGCGGTGTCGTCCAACATGTGATTACGTTGGATGACCCGCACCTGATCCGACAATCGTTGGGCCGAAACGTTTAGGGTTGGTTCAAGTACCTGGAACAGAGACAGCATCCTAACACGGTACGCAGTGAGGTTAGTTCCCCCCTCTGTAGACCCGTAGTATGCGCGCATGACATTCTCATTTATCGATTGAGTCCATCGCATGCGCTGCACACAACCACCGGCAGCGGGGACCCGGCTCGGGGCCGGTTGGCCCCTAAGTCCCAGGCTCTTCGGTGGCCGGTCTCTCCCCTGCCGACGTACAGGTGTTGGCGACGTCGGCGGGGAGAAATATTCGCCGCTCGAGCTCGACGCAACTGCCGCTGCCGGTGACGCAGGTGATCCGGTGTCCGGCGGCGGCGAGGCGGAACTGAGCGACGACTCCGGGGGTGGTAGGCGTGCGCGTCGTGTAGCTGCTCTCGTTAACATCTCATTTCATTTCAATTGCATCCGATTTCATTTCATTATATGATTTTTCGCTTCGTGACAGCTGTCATAATTCGTTTTTACACTTGGTTTCTGATATTGTGTGGTTTTTGATTTTCATTACTACGAGTTTTTATTAACTTTATAAAACTCTATTCTGTAGAGTGGTACAGAACTGTGTACGCTTTTTAAATATAATTTTCTTGTAAAAAAGATTCGGAGATTTTCTTAACTTGACTTTTGTTAACGAGTGTTGCCAGCTTATATTATTATTATTATTATTTCGTTTATTCATTTTTATACATATTATTAAATTTTTAAATATTTCTTAAATAAAAACAATAAAAAAACATTTAAAAATATAAAAATAGTGTTCCGCCGGTGTGGGAGCAGGGTCCAAGCTACCGGTGGTTAGGGCTCCAGAGACAGGAACCTCCTCACAATGCGAGCCGTATCGAGGAGTACTGCCTTCTGAATCAGGCCCTTGATCCAACTACCCAACGAGAGCCTCGACAGATGTTCGTCGAGGCTCTTGGCCATCAGGCCATTGGCCGTTACAACAATCGGCACAATGATAGCCGAGCTCACATTCCACATGTCGACAACCTCGCGCGCCAAGTCAACATATTTTATTTGTTTATCTTTCTCGGCTTTAAAGAGGTTTTCGTCATGCGGGATGGTAACATCGATTATCATTGTGCGGCGCGCTGATCTGTCTATCACTACTATGTCAGGCTTATTAGCAATAATAGTCCTGTCAGTAATGATAGGCAGATCCCAGTACAACGTGACATGGTCTTTCTCGAGAACTGGGTCGGGCACATACTTGTAATACGGTACTTCAGAATCAACAAGATTGTATTTTAAAGCAAGTTGCTGGTGGATAATCCTGGCCACTAGGTTATGCCTGTGTAAGTACTCGCCGTTAGCAAGACGAGAACAACCAGAGATAATATGTCTGATCGACTCACCCGGACGGTGGCATGCCCGACACACGTCGACCGTCCCGTCTTTCATAATATGTCTCCGGTAGTTATTCGTCAGCATAACTTCGTCCATAATTGCACAGACAAAACCTTCAGTTTCCCCGAAGAGGTCACTGAAACGTAGCCAGGATACGGACGCTAGGAAATCTACATCGGGTCCATGAAGAGCCCGGTAGAAGCGCCCGTGAAGCTCCTTACTTTGCCATACCTTCTTGCGATCTTCCGTAGTGAGTACTACAGGTTTGCGCCAGTCCTCTTTAGCCATGGACAACGGGGTGAGTCCCTTATCCACCGCGACCACATCTCGGTGCATACCCACGTCCATTTTCAAGAAATATTCTCTAAGACTGCACACCTCGCGGTTGTGGAGGGTCTTAGCATTTAAAAAGCCTCGACCTCCACATTTCCTCGGGATGTACAGTCTCATTACTGATGATCGTGGGTGATGCATCCGGTTTGCGGTCAGCAGTGTGCGGACTCGTCTATCCAAGGCGTCGAGTTCAGTCTGAGTCCATTTGAGTATGCCGAAAGAGTACATTAAAACCGGCATGACCCAACCGTTGAAGGCGCGCACCTTGTTTCCGCCTGAAAGAAGGCTATTTAATACCTTCTTGAGGCGGCCGAAGAAGCGGTCCCTCAACGATTGTTTCACATCCGGTACATCAATGCCAAGTGCTTCCGACATACCCAAATACTTATAGGTTTCGGATGAAGAGAGGGATCTGAGGTGTATGGAATCTGAAAGTTGAATGCCTTCAGATTCCATAATCTCCCCTCGCTTTACATGCATGACTGCACATTTGTCCACACCAAATTCCATCCTGATGGCATTACTAAAAGTTTCAGTTACCTTCAGTAGCTCCATCAGTCGCAATTTGTTGGGGGCAAAGAGTTTCAGATCGTCCATGTATAAGAGGTGAGATATGACCTGACCACCTCTCCTCAACCGATAGCCTAGACCTGAATCCTCCAGCAATGTGCTTAAAGGATTCAGAGCTAAGCAGAACCAAAGTGGACTCAAACTGTCGCCCTGGAATATTCCCCGCTTGATCCATACAGGTTCATCATTCGCCTGGATCTGTCGACATCCCGGATAGCGAAGGACTGTTCTCCATTGCCCCATACACGACTCAAGGAAGGTGCGTAGGGTTGCATCTATCTTGTACAACTCCAGCACCCTCATGAGCCATGTATGTGGCACCGAGTCGTAGGCCTTCTTATAATCTATCCAGCATGTGGACAGATCCTTGCGGGATCGACGAACCTGTTGGCTAATGGCCATGTCAATGAGGAGTAGCTCCTTAGTACCACGGGACCCGTTCCTACATCCATTTTGAGAGGCGGACATTATTGAGTTACTTTCAATATGTGCATTAATTTTCACTCTCAAAATGGATGTAAGAAGTTTATAAACCGTCGACAAACACGTGATCGGTCTATAATTTTTGGGTTCCGCGGTACTACCAGCCTTATGGAGAAGGTGGGTAACCCCTGTTGTTAGGAACTGTGGTAGCGACCCAGACTCCAAGGAGGTCTGGAATTGAGATGCCAGACAAGTGTGTGAACTACTGAACCATTTGAGCCAAAAGTTATGCAGTCCGTCCGGTCCCGGTGATTTCCAGTTTGGTAACGGACGGACTGCTCTTGCCACATCTGATGGCGTAATGGAAACTGGTTCCATTTCAGGAATATTTTCACACACTCGTTCGACATCTCGCATCCAGTCAGCCTCAGCATGACTGACGGGCACCGACCAGATGCTGCGCCAGAATGAACTCGTGGCGTTGTCATCTGGACGGCACAGGTCAGCCATGTTTTGTTCGGGTCGCTCCCAAGCTCTATATACCCACCTCTCATCGCTCCGGAACATGCGATTCTGCGAGTACCGATCAACCCGTCGCTTATACCGTCGAATACGGCTTGCCCATGCACAAACTTTTTGCTTCAGGAAGTCGATGCGCTCTGTGACACGGGACATGTAATCTTGAGGACCGATCCCAGTCCCCGAGAATGCCCGTCTCACAAAGCGCATCACACGTGGTCGTGTATTTCCCTCCCTGAAGCAATATAGTTTGCCGATGAGTACCCTGGCCTCGCCGATACGACGCTCAATCCTGCATTGCCAGGCTGGTACAGCTGGTTTTGGTCGATTAGCTCCGTCACTATCCGAGAACTTGACATTAGCCAATCGACATGCCGCAACAGCCCCGCAAAACAGGATTGAATGTGTATCGACAAGATCCTCGCTGCTCTCGAAAAGATTCTTAAGCAGCGAGTTCAGGGGTGCTAAGACAGGTAACCTCCACGTGTGTCCGTGGACTGGAGTTCCCTCTCGGATACATCCGGGGGGAAGACCAGTTTTTCGGGCCGGTGCGCCCTGGGATGCGGGCAAAAACTCTTCCTTAGGCACTGTGTGCCTAAGGGGGTTTCTTTGCCCGTATGCAAATAGCCTGTCGGGTGGAAGCTCCAATGCGTGTCCCTCTGATTAGCAGAGGGCACAGCAGCGGAGCGGGCTTGCGGACGGTGAGTAATGGGTAAGCTCGCCGTCCGACCAAGGACCAAGCCCGGGTCGGTGGCGTGTCGTGTTTCACGCGTCACCGACGGGGCCCCTTATGGGGCCAAATGCCTGCCGGGGTCGCGGATTTTTTCTTAATCCAGGATACCGTGGCCCCGGAACGTAAAGGGCATCCGAAGGAACACGGGTGGATTTTAGTCAGTAAGAGTCTGACAGTGCCTTCCGCCCCACCCAGGGCGGGAGGACTCATTTGATGATTTTGCCACCCTAAAAAAAAAAAAAAAAAAAAAAAAAGCAGCGAGTTCAAAGCACTATTATTATTATTATTACAGTGGATATGTTTTTATTGTTTCTAGATTACCTACTTAGCAAATAAATCAATGATAAACAATTTTCACATGTTATTTTCATTTCCTTCTGTATTGTTCCCCCCAGGATCAAGTGTTCCAGAGGGTGGGGATCAAGTCAGACATATATATGGGACACATGATACAATTCCCTATACGAAGTTTTCGTGGGCTGGGTACTAAATTTATATACCGATATCATTAGCTATTATACTCAGTATAGCCAATTAAATTCCACGTATTTCAATGCCAGAATATTTAAAATCGGATTAAAATTCGCGAAATAATAGCCAAAAAACAAAAGGGGGGATCAAGTGTCCTCAGTTTCTCCTACTATGCTCTTAAATCAAAGCTATATTTCCGTTGTTTTATTTCGCTAAAACATTTCAATAAGTTTGTAATATAATGGCATTACGAAAAAATATTAGCCCAACAAAAAAACATTTTTCCAAAAAACTATTCACCGTAGAAAAGACATCAACGACATAATTATTTTTTCATAATAATGAGTGAGATTCCCACAACGTACTTTATGTTTCTCTCACGGCGGCGGCGGTTCTCCTATATATATGTATACCATACGATATATTTTGAGGAATAAAACAAAGAAAAACTTGTTACAATACTGTATAAATACAGAATATACTTTACTATTTAATAGTTTATTGGTGGTGAATAGGTACCAACAAAGACACATAATGGAATGTAGACCGTACGCGGACTACATTATGAAATTCCCGAAATTCTCCTATTGCCTTGTGGTAAAATATTATTGTATGTTTGATTTAATTAATTGACTTTTTTCCTTTATGAAATTAATTTATAATATTATCCACAATAATTCATGTTTTATTATCCTCTTATTTCAAATTATGGCTTCCTCAATTTATTGGAATTAAAGACCTTGTTACATTTTCCTATTTAAAAATGATAACAAATATTTTATAGTAAATAATAAAATAAATCATTTCGGTAAGTCACTAATTTATTTAAGTTTATGATTTTAAGAGAAAAAAAAAATTTGTATTCTTGTAATAAGTCACTCACACTACAGGCTGGTGATGATGATGAATAAGTCACTCAAAAACAACGGATCCATTTAAAAAAATATATCACCAGAGGAATGGTGCATTAGCTCTGAGTGACATAGGCTATAAGGGGGGAGGGTTGGTTGCAGGACTAACGAATTACCGTGACCCTGGAACGTAAAGGGCTATTGAAGGACACCGTGGAAAAAAAAGGTGGGAAGGGTTAGTGTGGGCGTAGGCCGTAGCCGCCGTCTAGCACTAGTACACTATATTTACAAAAACTTTCTGCTATTATTTCTCAAACTGAAAGACGCCTTTGGTGATGAAAATATGCAGTACATAAGTACCAATATGGTCCAAACGGAACATGATAAAACTATAGTTAAGCACTTACCGGACTCATAACATAACTAGGCAGTATTACAGTAAACAAGATCAGAACCCGGAACAGTTGCACAACGTTCGAGAGTATATATAGTTATTTCGAAGAGGTTACATCATCAGAGCACAACATCCCTAAATGTAGGAAGTCGGTGGTAAACTGGTAAAGGTGGAGCGGGACTAGATCTACGTGACTCAAAGGCAAAGAATAGAGAATAGAATACAGTCATTTATTCGCATGAGTCGTCATAATACCTATTATGCCTATAATCCAAAAAGGATCACCCTTAACCTAAACTAGAGTCTTTTGGCTCTAAAAAGGCAAACCCATCTTAAATAAAAAAAAAATCGTAAGTAGGTATATTATGGTTGAGCCCATAAGGGCGAGCCCCTTGGGAATTGGATCCTGGCATTTTCTAAGCAGGAACCAGACCCTGGACCGTAAAGTACAATAAATTGATGAAACACCGGTGTGGATTCAACTCGGTATGAGTCTGGCAGCAGATAGAGGTTTACCACCCGTAACGAGTATGCTTAATTGCTTAGCACATAAAAAGAGAGCAAGCCTTCGACTTAATGAACATCCTAATAATACTTTGACTGACCTGGGAAACGATTTATATTACATTTTCAAGGAGTCGCACTTGCGTCCACATGACCAAATAGACATACTTTTTTTTAGCGCGGCAAAATCATCAAATGAGTCCTCCCAACCAAGGCAGGGCGGGAGACACTGTCAGACTTGTACTGACTAAAATACACGGTGTCCTTCAATCCCTTTACGTTCCGGGGTCCCTGTATTCGTTAGTCCCGCGACCCCAGCAGGCAAAGAGACATACTAAACGTAATATCACACAGGTGTGCATAACACATACACTTCGTCAGTTAAGCTTTAAGTCATTTATTTACTTTGGCATAAAGTCGACCTTCTATTACTGATCGATGATAGAAAGAATCAATCGACGTTGAACGTCAGTTGTTTATTTTTAACCGACTTCCAAAAGGAGGAGGTTCTCAATTCGGATGTTTATATATTTATTTTTTAATGTTTGTTCGGGCATAACTCCGTCGTTTACCAACCGATTGGAAAAATTCTTTTTTTGTTGGAAAGGGTATACTTCCCAAATGGTCCCATTAAAATTTTATCGAAATCGGACTAGCACTTTTTGAAAAATCAACAAAAACCTAAAAAGTTTTCAACATTGTCTACACCGATTACTCCGAGGTTTCTGGTCCGATTTCGATGATTTTTTTTTTATTCGATACAGTTTATCTGCCATTTGGTTCCATAAAATTTTCATTTAGTTTGGTGCAGTAGTTTTCATTTTTAGCTCATTGTGTAAGAGTACATACATGGGCGATGTTATTACCGGTGCTACGGATTACAATATTTTAGTGTACATGTAAGAAAATTATGTATTTGACAATAATTTGGGTTGAATATTGAAACTAAAAAGGATAAAATAAAAAACTTTTCTTTCGAAAGTCGGTGACAAAAAGTCAATGAAATAAAAAAGAAAGTCACCGACTTTCGAAAGAAAAGTTTTTTGTAGGTTATTTTGAATTTTTTTGTGGGAAGTCGGTTACATTTTTTTTTGAAAAAGTTTTCGACCAACGTGTCGGTAGAATAGGTATATCAGCCGATGTCCTCCCTTCGATCGATGGATAGATCGACGTCGTTCAACTATGAACTGATGATCAATCGATTGTTGTACTGATTGTACTCAAGCTCAACGGTCAATCCGCGTTGTTGGCCACCTTTTTTTTTTTTTGCGTGGTAAAATCATCAAATGAGTCCTCCCTAAATCTTGTAATATTATAATCAGAAATCGAAGGCGCCTGTGGCGACGTGCGTGCTATCAGTTTGCATTCCTAGGCTGGTTCCCTGAGATAAGCGTACGTAACGCCGTGAGATTGTATCATGTTACCTCCCACATTATCCGACATGATCACACAGTTCCTGGTTATAATGTAATCACGCTATGCTTCAGATATTGTAAGCACGCGATGCACTCGCTTGTTGTATGTGATACAGCGTAAGTAATACGGCCTTTTTTTGTTTTTTTTTTTATCGTAGTAAAATCATCAAATGAGTCCTCTCACCCAGGGCAGGGCAGTCGAGGGCCTGTCAGACTTGTACTGACTAAAATCCACTGTGTCCTTCAATAGCCCTTTACGTTCAGGGGTCATGGTAGCTCGTTAGTCCCGCGACCCCGGCAGGAAGTAATAATACGAGACTTAATGAGACATGTGTGGTTGACATCGTATTTCTCAGATAGAGCCCAAAACAATGACAATGCCTTCCTAATAATCTATACTGTTTGTTTGTTTAGTTGAACTTGCTAATCTCAAGAACTACTGGTTCGAATTTAAAATGTATTATTGTCTTGGGTAGTCCTTTCCCCATGGAAAGGTATAGGCTATATAACATCACGCTACGATCAATAGGAACCGAGCAGACGGCTAAACAGCGGGGAACAGATAGTAATTTATTTAATAAATAAACAGACCTACGATTCTCATACCTTCAACAACTTCAACAATAGCAAGTTTTTTTTGTGATCATTAGTGGCCCAGTGGTATCAGCCCCGATTTACGAGTTCTTGGTCTTGGATTCGAACCCAGGCAGGCGCATTACTTTGTGTAATTCATTTCGTCACCACTGCTCTCAAAACGATGAAGGAAAACATCGTGAGGAAACCGGCATGTCCTAGAACCAAAAATCCGAAGAAATGTGACATCTGCTAACCCGCACTGGGCCAGCATGGTGGTTTATGGCCTACTCCCTCTCACAGAGAGGAGGCCTGTGTCCCAATAATGAGAACATTTACTTATATGGCTGATGATGATAACGATGAACAGTTGGCTACATCTCGTGCGGACGCACAGAATTTTATTTTTGTAATACCAAAAAAGTGACAAGCAAGCCGCGTGATGGAAAACGGTCACCGTAGCCTATATAACACCAAAGTAACGTTTGCACGTTGCCAACCTTACAAGTTTTCACCCTCAAAAAGGGCATGAATAAAGTAGGAAGAAACGTTGTAAAAAGTTAAAAGGACAAGAGTTTATCCTTCAGCTGTTGGCACAACAATCCTTCAAGAAGGACTGGCTCACCCCCATCCACGGACGAGCTACTGACGCCGAACTTATACGAGTGAGTGCTGTTCGTCAGTCAGTCGGACCCTAAAGGGGGGCCTACCACAAAGCGTGACGGGTTTTTTCACTTAATTTTTTACGACACGCGTTTGTTTCCGTCTTATGTCGCCTACATAAATTGTATGCTTTCTAGGCCCTCCTCCCACGGCACATTAGGGGTAGCACTGATTTTGAACTGACCTAGCGTGGTACGGGGTTTCAATAAGTCAAGGGACTATTTTGAACTGGTTTAATTGTTACCACATTTGTGCACTGCACGTTTTCTGTAGGTTCATTCTGTTTTAATAAACAAGTTAATATTTAAGTGTAAACATCAAAAGGGTACCAAACAAAATAAGTTTAGTGTTTATTACTCAATCAAAATGAATTATCTTACTTACCCAAATGTGCTTACTAAAAAGCGAAAATTCGCGCACTCGAACACTGCACTTATTACAACTGGAGTTTTTAAACTATAACAGGGTCGATTGCTTTACAAACTTTGTACGAAATAGTGTTGTTAAAATTTCGTCAACATTCGTCAGAGGAGTATACGCGCGCGGGTACCTGATACGTTCACTTCACTGGTCAGGTAAGCACCGCCGCACAGCGTCGTAACACGCTTGAGAACTATTACCCAATAACCACCACCACCGCAGTTTCATATCCGAGGATCAGTGTTATCCAATACACAATTTTGGACACAGTTCTTGCGAGTAGGCTGTGTAATATGAAGTTTCTAGCAACTTGGACTTTCTTAGGCTGTATACGAAATTAAAGTGCAGCATTATAAAGATAAAAAGCTGCATAGTATAACTTTTCATATAGCGAAGTCGAGTCGTTATTAAAACCTAAGTAAGTATAACCAAATTATTAAAATTTAGACTGCTAAGTAGGTAATATGCGTTTCAATTAAGAAGGAGAGTGCCAATGATCTCCATCAGCCATTAATTGTCACTGGGAAATAAAAAAAGGTTACCAATAATAGTAGATTATTAACCAAGGGCTGTATGACATCAATTGCATACGAGGTTTTTGGCGCCTGAGCGAAGCGAAGGCGCTAATTAACCCGAGTATGCAATTGATGCTTACGCCCGAGATAAATACTCTGCTTTACATATCGATTGTGAGGTAAGTAAACAACAAGACAGCAGGTTTCAATGAACATTTATTAAGAAGAAAAAAATGTGTATTTAATTAAAATTAATAGTAAAATTATTACAATTTGTAAGAGATATGGTCACGTTCTTTTTAGGTATATTTATAGTTTGAATATGAGTTTGTGATGATAAGACTTGAGTTTGAGTGACTTGAGGTTCTTGCATCGTAAATGGCGGCAGTTGACTGGTACTATTTTCTTCATTAAAAAATGGCTCAGATGATGTGCTTTGACGTGGTGATTTTAAGTTTATATTTTCTGTTATTTTAGAAGTAATTTTGCTTTTGTTTGCCATCGAATCTTCGATATAACCTTCGGCCACTTTGCTGGACTTCCAGCCGCCGTGCCTTTTTAACAGAGTGAGGTTGGCTCCCGAATCAGCCAATAGAGTCGCTGATGTTCTGCGAAAGCAATGCCCGGTGTAACTCTACGTTACTCAGTTTTAAATATGTGGCTATTTGCTTTGGCATGCCTGTAAATTTGTTTTTTCCTATTACTTGTCTGTGGCATTTTCCTTTACTGTAATTAGGAAAAAAACGATTTGTATCCACGTTTTCAGGCCGAAGAGCTTGATATTTTTCAACATAATTTGCAAATTCTTCATGCACAACAAATGACCGGTCAATTTTAGTTTTCGTGTTAGGCAGTTTTATGAGTAGTAATTTGTTATGTTTTTCTACATTTTCTATTGTCAAGTTTGTCAATTCCACGGTTCTGCAGGCTCCCGATATCCCAAAAATTAGAACAACCTGTAAAAAAGACATAATTGTATTAAAGGCACCAAATTCGCATAGTATTTTTGTGAAATATTTTGGTAACTTATTAAAAAGGGCAAGTAAATACGTAGGTACCTTTATTGCTAAATAAATTTCATCCGGAGCTTCATTTAAGAATTTCTGTACTTCTTCTGCAGTAAATACCTTCGATTTCTTGCTTTTAAAGCCGTCAGACTGCCTTTTCAAGAAAGCAGTAAGTTTAGAAAAATCTTTCAAATTCACGTCATGTTTTGTCATCATTGTAGATTTTAGCATGGAATAAAAGCACCATAAACTGGAAGGTTGTAGCCTCTTAGATAATTCATCAAAATATGATATAAAAACACTTTCAGAAAGAGATTTCACTTTTTTTTCTGACCGCCATTTCATAAATTCGTCGTATGCCTTTACATATCTTTCTTTCGAGTTCGGCGGTAATATATTTTCGACAACTGTTTTTGCCCTTTCTTTAATAAAATCGGGCGTTAGATCTATGTCTTCGTCACTAGACATGTTTAAAACTTTTGAAAAAGAACTCAAACAAGAAAATTAATTATTTTCGCGATGCTTTCGCGCCTACTAGTAGACTGCCTTTTTTTTTTCACGCACGCAAGCGCGTCAAATCTTGCTGGCCAGTTTGATTTTTAAATCGATTCCATCTAACTATTAACGGTGTCAGGTAAAATTATACACGGTCTTCAATTTCCTGAAATACTTTATATTTATAATATTTTCCGTTTACAACAATTTAAAGCCTCAACCGTTAGGTCTAGCGTTCCAATCCACAATGGCCGCCGTCGCTATCCGTCGCGTTCAACTTTCTGTCAAATTTGACATTTCCATTGACATTAACATATTTAACAAAAGTAAGGATCGCTAACAGACGGCCATTCTGCAATAGGAATGCCCCCATTCCTAAGTAAATCTCGGCCATTCTTTAGTACAGGGTATGGCCTCATACCAAGCAAAACAATGAGCAAAAGAAAAAAATACATGAAGTTTAAAAAAATAATTAACAAGTGTTTTGTATTATTACAAAGTTAATTAGAAATTATAAACATAAAACAAACATTTCTTTAGCTAACAACCTGACTGAAAACAGTAAGAAAGTAATAATTTTCATATAATTAAATAAGTTATTATAAAACATTATTTTTAATTAGTCAATCAATTGAAATAATTAATCAGTCTAAACTAAAACTAATTATAAATAATGATAACTGTCAAATATTATTTAAATGTATCACTTTTTAACTTTATGTGACGGCCATCCGGAAGCCGCAGCTACCACACTGTCACATTAGCACGAACTGTGAGCACGAAACTCCCGTTTAGCCATCCGAAAGCCACGGTCTGCTCGTCTCTTGGATCATCAGAATTATTCGGCCACCCGAGAGCCATTATTAACTTGAAATCAGCCAAACATTAATCATCATGTTCCGTTTAGCCACCCGAGAGCCACGGTCTCCCAGCACCTGGTCGTCCTGAGCGCCCTCTCATCAATCTCATAATATTGATGAATAGCCGGACACTGCCGACTCTCCGGTGTGGGCACAAATCTAAGCTGTAAATGATATGGAGGTTGGGTTAGGGCTACCGGCCGCTAATACTACTACTACAGCTCCACTACGGTATATTCAAATACAAGTAAATAAGTACATACATACACTTAATTTAAGAAGCAATCTCATATTTTAACTATTCGTCTAGTGAGTCTGAATCACTATCGTTACTTTTATCACTAACTACCGGTGATAAACATAAATTGATCCATGGTTTTAATTGATCAGCCGGGAAGATATTCTTATATTGTCTTTGAGAAAGACCCTTAATACTAGATACTTCATACCGGTCTTTGTCTAGAACTGCTGTTACTTTAAGCGGACCCTTGAACTTAGCAGCTAGCTTTTTGCTTTTGCCTCGATCTGGATTGTTATTTGGTATCATGGCTAGATCACCCTCTTTAAACGTCTTAGTTAGAGCCCTCGTTTTATCAAAATATTCTTTCATCTTCTTCTGACCCTCTGAAATTTTGTTTCCTATGGTTTTTCTCATCTCATCTCTCTCAGTTTCTGTAATCTGTGCGTCCGTTTCTAGAGCTCCTTTTAGAATTCCTTCCGCCTGACATGTAGTTCTTTGCCCAAAAACCACTTCAGCTGGTGATTTGCCAGTGCTTTTATTTATTGTATTATTGAGACTCCATTGTAATTTTGCAACATTTGTGTCCCAATCCCTCTCATCAATACCATGGTTCATAGCGGCTAGCGAGTTCAAAATCGTTCGATTGTAACGTTCAATTTGCCCATTTGCTCGAGGCGTTGCTACGGCATTAAGGACATGTTTAGCTCCAATTGACGTTACGAAATTTTTAAATTCGCCAGACGTAAAACTTGAACCTTGGTCTGATATAATTATTTTTGGACATCCAAACGTTGCGAAAATATCTTCGAGTGTTTTAATAGTGGTCTTCGACCTAGTGTTCTTAACCGCTCTTACAAATATGAATTTGCTGAATCCGTCAATGACTCCAAGAATGTAGGCATTCCCTCTTTTACTTTTTATAAATGGTCCCAAATGATCCATGTGTATGGTGTGAAATATTGCGTTTACCTTGGGAATTGGATGTAAGTAGCCCGACTTTTTCCCCGACATCTCTTTGTTATAAGCGCAGCTAATGCAAGCATTTACGTATTTCTTGATAAAGCGGTTCATTTTCGGGAACCAATAATCGGCTCCAATCTTCTCCAACGTTTTATCAGTTGAGAAATGACCTGCTTCATCATGATTAAGCTGGCAAATTCTCCATCGTGCTGAACTAGGTACTACCCATTTCAATTTGGATCCCACACGCCTATATATTTTACCATCGCGTAATACGTAATTATTAGAAATATCTTTAATATCCTCCCCACTAGTTTCTAAGATAGTTTTAATATGTTTTATTCGCGGGTCTGTCATCTGTACAGTATGTAGCCAGTCGTGAGTAGTGATATTAAAAACTTCCAATTCCTCCGCGTTACTTGCCAGTGAGACCGGGTTCCGGCTCAAAGCGTCGACATGTTGCATGTTATGACCTGGCCTATACTCAATAGTAAAGTTATATTCCTGCAGCATTAGCCACCACCTTGCTATTTTAGGTATTAAGTCTCTCTTAATCAAGGTAGTGCGCAAAGCATTACAGTCTGTTATAACTTTGAATTCCAGACCGATTAAGTAAACTCTAAATTTCTTTAAAGTAAGAACTACCGCCATTGTTTCTAGTTCATAGGAATGCCAAAATGCTTCCTCGCGTGTTGTTTGACGACTAAAATAAGCAACTGGCCTAAAAGGGTTCTCTTCATTAAGTCTCTGAAGTAGAATACCTCCAATTCCTAATTTACTAGCATCGCAATGAACTTCTGTAATATAATCTGGATTGTATAAAGCCAGTACTGGTCTAACTATCAATTTAGATTTTATTTCTTCAAATGCTTTATCTTGTTCGTCACCCCAATGCCAGGGGACATCGGCTTTGGTCAGCCGAGTCAGTGATCTCGCAATGGATGCGAAGTTAAAGACAAACCGACGAAAGTAACTGGCCAAGCCAACAAACTGACGAACTTGATGTGCGCTTGACGGTTTTGGGAACTCAGAAACTGCGCTTATTTTCTTACTGCCAGGTTTAAGACCAGCTTCGGAAATCTCATACCCAAGATATTCGATTTCTGATTGGAAAAAGAAGCACTTTTTCAGGTTAAGTGTCAGCTTGGCATTGCGTAAAAGACTCAAGATAGCCTCCAGCTTGCCGAATGCCTCGTCAAATGAGCTACCAGTAGACAGTAAATCATCAAGATATGGAATGGCCAGTTCAAACCGTTGTGATCCCAATGCTTTATTAATCATACTTTGGAATACCGCAGGGGCATTGACCAGACCAAACGGCATTCTCAAATACTCATAGTGACCATCGGGAGTCACAAAAGCTGTTGCGTGACGTGATTCCTCAGCCACTGGAATCTGATGGTAACCAGATGCCAGATCTAAGCTTGTGAAGTATGACTTACCGCTTAGACGATCGAGCTGGTCATCAATGACAGGCATCGGGTAGCTGTCTTTTACCGTCTTTTTATTTAACGCGCGATAATCTACGCAAAGCCTGTATTCATTGTTCTTTTTACGCACTAGTACTATCGGGCTGGCATAAGCTGATTGTGATTCTCTTATAATATTATTAGCTAACATATCGCCTATCATTTCCCTTACCTTTGCACGCTCACTAAATGGGAGTCTATAAGGCCTATACATTACAGGCGTATTATCATTGAGACGGAGTGTCATTTCAGTTATGTGGGTCAACCCAAGTTCTTGCATGTTAAAAGCAAAGCAATCCCTAAATTTATTCAGGAGGCATACTAACTGGTCCCTTTCAGCATCAGTGACTTTGGGGCCAACATTCAACATATCTAAAGTGATAAGTTCCTTTCCGATGTCTGGCTTAACGCTAGTATCAGACGACTGCGTATTGAAATGAATAGAGTTGACATCCAAGGGCTTTGATATAAATAACCCTTGATT
This sequence comes from Agrotis exclamationis, assembly GCA_950005045.1. Classification (NCBI taxonomy): domain Eukaryota; kingdom Metazoa; phylum Arthropoda; class Insecta; order Lepidoptera; family Noctuidae; genus Agrotis; species Agrotis exclamationis. The sequence continues at coordinate 8,606,236 of OX465436.1, read as the reverse complement.
ATTAAGTTTTATTGCTCGTCCTAATAATTTTGATTTGGTGAGAGAAATTGGATTTTGTGACAAACTAATGACTAAACATCGACTAGTCCCACTATGAAATTGATAGATACCTTGCAATATAATATATTCATCACCAGGTTTCATGCATGCACTGCCTGGGACAAATAGAGAACCTGTAAACTTATTTTGTGTATGTACTTCTATATCTTGCAAGCCCCTGATTGAGACGTCATTTGTATTATAAACATCCATTTTCTCTACATCCGAATCGTCACAATAAAGAACCAGGTTAGTGCTAGTCTTATATACGGTAACCGTGGGTAGCTCAGTGAGAGATTGACCAATAAGTACGTCTGTCTTAAGTAAGAGATCTGGTACTATAAATGCTTCTATATCAGCTTGGACTGCATCTACGACAATAGTAACGAATATCCTAGCTATTGGTACAACACTTCCGAAACCGAATCCACTAATAACTGGAAGTGCCATATTATTCGAAACTACGTTAAGGTCTTTAAAAATCGATTCTCGTATTAAGGTACATTGGCTTCCAAAGTCTATATATGCCGAAGCCGATATGTTATTCACGGCAATGGTTTTAAAATACTTACTATTTGACGATTCATTTGTTGTAATTTGTAGAACGTTTTTGGCAGGGTTAGGATTCGTATTTTCTTGTGTGCTTTCCCCTTTAGGTCGAGAACCAAGTAAGTCACAGTTTTGTGTCATATGTCCTAACCGAGAGCACTTATCACATCTTTTTAAAGGCTTACTGCAGTTACGCGCAGTATGTCCAGCCTCGCCGCAATTATAACATTGAAAAGACTTAGTCCTTGGCCGGCTAGTTGAAAGGATTGATCTATTTGACCTGTTGTTGTGGTTAGTGTCCGAATTCCTTATTTGTTGCGATTCCTGTTTTGGCAACAAAGTATCTCTCTTGGAAGTTGGATTTCCTCGTTTTGATATTCGACGTAAGTATTTCAGCAAATCCGATGTCCTTATAAAGTTAGCCCCTTGAGCGTTTAGTCTTATACCGTTATCAAATATACCACTAACAATGCAATCAACAGCATTTCTGCCCTTGATGCCGCACATTTTTACTAATCTAGCCTTTTCATGAAAGTATTCTTCGAGCGATTCCTCTCTCCTACTTCTTCTGCTAAGCATTTCGGACAGACGGTCAGCGTAGTTACGATCGTCTGGGAAAGTTTTTACAATCTTCCTTTGCCACTGTTTCCAGCTTAAATCAATAGTAGTCCTACCCTGGTACCATTTTTTTGCATGACCAGAAAGCTTCGGGATAGCATAATAAATTATTTGTCTCTCTGTCCATCCATATATTTTGGCTGTCTCGTTAACCTTACGAACCCAGTCTATTGCCGTTTGTGAATGTGAGTCGGGATCGAATTCTGGGATCACATTATGTGATCCCTCAAAACGATTGCCTTTAATGATTTTACAAAATTTTTTTAGAAAGTCTTTATTTTGGTGGCCACTGGATCGTTTTCGTTTCCGATGAGAATAGATTCTTGAACGCGATTTACTGCTTCTTATGGATGACGAATCATCAGACAGATCAGATGTATGTCGTCTTCGCTTATATTGATTTTTGTGTTCAGAACTAGTTATGCTGGGATCGTCACTGTCCGTACTCAACGATAGAGATTTGCGACTTCGACGCTTATAACGATGTGAAGGATAGGTCTTACGTTTATGACGTGGATCGGAATAACTACTCTCCGAATTTGTGCTACTACTCCTATGACGCCGATATGATAAAGGGGATGCCTTTTTACGACGAGATCTGCTACGGTATGTTTCACGTCGATTTTGTCTTGTATTTGGTCTTGTTTTAGAACGTTTACTCCTCCTTGGCTCCTGTATACGTTCAGGATTGCGCGACGATCTATTGTGTCTGGTTGGTTCTATAGGCGGAGTACAATTTGACCTATCACTGGAATCCATTATGCAGAACTATATTTAATAGTGGAGACTATGATTGCCAATAAATAAACAAATAGGTAGACACAACGTAATTTTTTTTTTTTTCATATTTATTTTTGTTAGACCATAGTGGAGTAAAAGGTGGTTTAAGTTAATATCGAGTGGTAGGTATTAATGAGGAAAAGAAAACAAAAAAAACAAATAGCGTATTAGTACTTTTGTAGCATACTCACTTAGTATTCGTTTGAAGGGTGGTGTTAATTTGAAACATTTCAAATTTTTTAATGCGGAATCAGCAACGCAACGAATATACCTTCAACTTAATAGTTGAGATGGCAAACCGATAATTACCTAAATGTTCATGAAGAAAAAACAGAGACAGCCCATATCGAGTCGTATCTGCTCAACTGGTCTAAATCGACTTAGTAATGGAATTGCCGAAATAAAACATTAATATAACATTATTTAATAAACGACGATCAACGTATCTACAACTTAGTCGAAATCTCATTTAATTAATAACTGAGTTATTTGTACCCATTGTGTCACCTTTAACAATCTCCAAGCAATTAATAGGTTGTCAAGTACCTCCCAACTTTTATACACGTAAACTTACAAAAGTAGGTATGTTTCATAAATATACAAGATTATACCTAGTTCTTTCTCAAATAACTCATTGGTAAATCACGGAACCCATTATAATATAAAGTTCAATAATTATACTTTCAGACAACGAAATGAACTGTATTTAGACATAAACAGACGGGCCAGCATAGGCCATGATGGGCCAGCATGAGCCACTGACCGGGCGAACGAACGATTGTACAGGGTTGGCATTCATTCGTGACCTAGTTATTAATTGTACCAACTACCCACGCCGTGCATTTATAAAAATGTCGATTTATTATAATCAGATACCTAGTTACATTGAAACAACTTGAAAACAAAACACCTTAAATTGTTTATTGTAATAGCGTTATCGCATAATAGCGTTTGGAATATTTAATTGCGATCATAATTGGTATTTGCTACGTGTTACCGGTTCGTTCAGCAAAATAAATAGATCAAGTAACATACCTGAGAATTTTCTCCAACCTTTTTAGTTCTTACCACTTCTGACTATTAACGGTGTCAGGTAAAATTATACACGGTCTTCAATTTCCTGAAATACTTTATATTTATAATATTTTCCGTTTACAACAATTTAAAGCCTCAACCGTTAGGTCTAGCGTTCCAATCCACAATGGCCGCCGTCGCTATCCGTCGCGTTCAACTTTCTGTCAAATTTGACATTTCCATTGACATTAACATATTTAACAAAAGTAAGGATCGCTAACATAACATACGATGTGGAAACAAATAGTTCCATATTTAAAATAAAATCTTTATAAAATAAATTGTCTAGATTCCGATTCGAGTAATTAATCGATACCGAGAAAAAAAAAAATTAACTTTTTAAAAATATTCTTCGTGCAGTATGAGTATGACAGTTCTTTTTTCAAATTCCAAAACCTATGCTGTAATGATAGTCATACACCCCGGCATTCAGGGGTGTAAGGGTGTACTTACAGAGCAAGAGATATGTAAAATCCTTTATGCAAATTAGTTTTTAATAGGGTAGACTTTAAAATCTTGTTAGAGTTATTTTTACGGACTTCAAAAAAAAGGAGGTTATCAATTCGACCTGTATGTATGTAATATTATCAGAACTGCCCAGTTTTCATATATGTTAGTCTATATCAGCGTCTCAACAAATGTGCCAAATTTCATAAGTGTATGTATGTATGTTTTTATGTTAGTGCACGCATATCTCCAGAACTACAAGTTCGATTTAAGTAATTCTTTTTTTATTGTACTAGGTATTGTTCAACTTAGGGTACACTGCAAGTTTCATCAAAATCGGTTCAGTAGTTTTAGAGATATGGATTTTTTTTATGTTGTGACGGATTACAAGGTTACTGCATATGTAAGAAAATTTTGTATTTTACAAGAATTTGGGTTGACTATTTAATAAAAATAAAGTAAAAAGGGTAAAATAAAAACTTTTTCAAAAAAGTAACCGAATTCAAAAACAAAAACAAAACAAAAAAAACCGGCCAAGTGCGAGTTGGACTCGCCCATGAAGGGTTCTGTAGTAGTGAGCATAGATTGGGGATATAATTATATTGAGATTAGTAAGTAATATACACAAACAATAAAAATAACTTTGTTTTCCATAGTGTTTGTATGAATGGCAAAGTTATATTTGCGGTTTTTTGAAAATGTGCTATATCTCAAAAACTGCTAACTGTATCTCATCAAAACCAATTTTCGTTGGAAGTTTTTGTTGAGGTTTACATTATTTATTTTTTTTAGTTTTATCATTCTCTTATTTTAGAAGTTACAGGGGGGGGACACACATTTTACCACTTTGGAAGTGTCTCTCGTGCAAACTGTTCAGTTTAGAAAAAAATGATATGAGTAACCTCAATATCATTTTTAAAGACCTATCCATAGATACCCCACACGAATGGGTTTGGTAAAAAAAAAATTGAGTTTCAATTCTAAGTATGGGGGGCACCCCCAAAATTTGTTTTGTTTTTATTATTATGTGAAAATCCTAATGCGGTTCACATAATACATCTACCTACCATTAAGTTTCAACAGGATAGCTCTTATACTTTCGACAAAAAGTGGCTGTGACATACGGACGGACAGACAGACATGACGAATCTATAAGGGTTCCGTTTTTGCCATTTGGCTACGGAACCGTAAAAAGGGTGAAATAACCTAATTAATAACTTCTTTCGGAAGTCGGTGGCTAAAAATCAATGAAATAAAAAAAATAAAGCCACCGACATCCGAAAGAAGTTATCGATTAGGTTATTTCACCCTTTTTTGTTTTGTTGTTGTTTTTGAAGTCGGTTACTTTTTAAATAATTGTTAATTTGAAAGCATGTAAGTGTTAATTAAGGGGAACTTGAACAGGCCCTTTAAGTGCTTTCTTAACTACAATCGGAATCATAAATTCAAGTAACATAAGTATTGTATACTTGATTATTGTTTTACTTCATCTATCTTGTGAGTAAAAATAAAATTTGTCACACAGTTCGTACGAGTCATTATTTTCCAAAAAGCAACTTGCCAGATACCTACTTTAATTATTATTATTAAAGAAAAAATTAAACAGGACCATTGAATATGCTGACCGTGAGAAACGAATTACTTTCAGGTACAATAAAATTATATCAGTATACGTATATTATAATTGCTCTAATCTAACCGGCTCGTTGGTGCAGTGATCGCAAGCTCGACCGCTCAGTCCCGGGTTCAATTCCCAGGTCGGGCAAAAGGTTATAAGGTTTAATCAGGAATTACTCAGTAGCGGTGCATCCACACCGCCGGTAACATTTGTAGCTCAACGTTTCCAAATTTTGCTCGGTAACATCCGCCAACAAAATGTTATTTAATGTTACTAAGTGTTGACGTGTTACTGTAAGTCGAGTAACGTTGCTCAACATTCGGTAGCAATGTTACCCCCATTAACTAACAATGTTGCCGATTGTCGAGCAACGTTACTCGAAATACAGTATCACGGCAACATTTGTTGTCGGATGTTACTGCGGTGTGGATGAGTAACAATCAACAAATAGTAACAAGGAGCCACAAAAGTTACCGAATGTTGCCGAATGTTACCGTGTTGCCTTTTGTTGCTCCACAAATGTTACCGGCGGTGTGGATGCACCGTAGCAGCCATGGAGTTGGATTTTGTGCCCCATTGATGGAAATAGGTTCGCCCCTGTCGCTGAGCGATTAAACTTCTGCGCTGCGTGTCGCGGGTTCGATTCCCGCACTGAACATACATTTGTATGATCTACACTTAGTTGTTCCGGGTCTGGGTATTTGTGTATGTGAATTTTGTATTATATGAAACCAATCGATGTTCCGAGACTTTATTTTTTAAACACTGCCTCACACTAGTGAACTTTTCCTATGTTGCAGGTACGATTAGAATTGATAAAAATTCACATTTACATACAGCCATTCCCGAAGAATGTACTACTTGTAGAATGTAGATCATACAAAAATTTACTCGGTCCTGTAATTGAACCCACGACACGCAGCGCAGCAGTCAATCGCGATAAGCCAATGTGCAGTGCATTTGTTTAGGTACTGCTATTGACAATAAGATTTGTAACTCGAACGCTCGGCACCATAGACATAGAGCATGGACCGAGCATTAAGTATGTAAAAAAAGTATTTGGGAACTTTCCAAATGCCTTTTTACACCTGAAACGGTTACAACATCAAATTCAATGTTTTAATTGCATGCATGTATCAATTTTTAGTGCACTACAGAGCCATATTTGATAATTTCATACAGTAATTATTATAACTTGTAAATATTTGACTGCTTTTGCGACGTTGCCAACTTTTCGAATTCGCGCTCTTATAAATGCTCGATCAATGCTCTATGTCTATGGTCGCGGTTGTGAAGTGCTTTGTTTTTCATTTCACAAGCACCTGACAGTATTTATATATAGTCTATGCACCGGGTTGAAAAAGCGCGGGAAACTACTGAGTTAACCAGGCGGGATTTTTGAAAACTTTGTTTAATTTAAGTGATTAAACCTTTATTAATAGAGTTTTTGGCAGTGAAAACAAGTAATAATTCATCAAATCCTTTATTAAATCTATAAATTACAATGGGGAAGGTGCGAAAAAGAAAAAAACCAAAGAAGGATGGAGAGGGTGAAAAATCTGAAATAGAGTCGACGTCGTCAGAGTCCGAGATTGAAGTAGCAGATACGTATAAACCATATCTAGTTACAGACTACAAAAGAAGATATCCCGAGGATTCCGGTGCTGCAGAATTTGTGGTATTTGTTGAGTCTTCTAATGCTGATAAACCTTTAGGAACACGAGATCTCATGTCCATATCCAGTTGCATCAAAAGGTTTAATAAAGGGGTCAAATACCTTAGATGTATGAACAAGTTTAAAATAGCTATATATTTTGAAAAAGCCAGCCTTGCTAATGCCTTTTTAAACAATGTTACCTTTTTAAAGGATTATCAGTTTAAAGCTAATATACCAGCACAAAGCACGGAAATTACTGGTATAATTAAAAATGTGCCTACCAATCTGACAAATAAAAAAATCTTCACAATGCTGTCAAGTTACAAGAAAATAATATCTGTTCGAAGATTCACAAAACGGACTAAAATTGATGATAATTTCATTCAACAGCCGCTGCAAATAGTAGCCATCACCTTCGCGACGTCTGTTCTTCCAGACTACGTGGATTTGGAAGGTTGGCGGCACAACATCTCAGCGTATGTTCCACCTGTCAAACAATGTTTCCGGTGTCTCAGGTATGGCCATTTAGCAAAGTTTTGCAAGAACTCTGAACGCTGCTCCATCTGTAAAGAAGATCACTCATTTAAAGTTTGTAAAACACTCATTGAACATGCCAAATGCTTCCATTGTGATGGCAATCATATCAGCATTTCAGCTCAGTGTCCAGTAAAACAGAAAAAAATTCAAGAAAATAGACAAAAAGTTAAGCCACCATCATTTGCTGACATATTCAATCATGGAACTTTCCCATCTCTGGGCCCTAAAAAGCCTCTAGATCTCTTCACTTTATTAAAATCTAACGACAAGGCACTTAACCTTTTAGTGCAAAGTATTATCAAGATGATAACATTAAATAAGACACAAGATACTCCAATATCTTCCAAAAACGTTTTAGATGTTTTGAGTGATTTTTTTAACCCCAGTGACACAAAGAACATTATTTCAAATTCACAGACAAATTAAAGTTAGTACAGTGGAATGCTCAAAGCTTGTTATGTAATAGACATATTTTTACTCAATTTCTATATGAAAATAATATTGACATAGCTCTAATTTGCGAAACATGGCTTAAGCCTATACAACACTTAAATATTAAAGGATACTCCATAGAACGCAATGATTGTGGCAATAATTATAATGGTGTTGCCATTGTCATTCGTAATAGCATTCAATATAATAGATTAACGACATATTCTGATGACTCACTACAGAATATTGCAATCAAAATAACATTTAATAATAGATCACTATCAATAGCCAGTCTTTATATTCCGCCAAATTGTAGCCCTACTTTTAGCAAAACTAAGTTTTTAAACCTCATTAATTCATTACCTAAGCCATGTTTAATAGCAGGTGACTTTAATGCTCATCACACCATGTGGGGTTGCCAATCTGTCAATCCACGTGGAAGAGATGTCCTCGATGCTGTAAATGAATGTAATTTAGTGTTATTAAACGACACACAACCAACAACAGTCGGTACAAATATCTGGAGACCAAATGGTTTAGATTTAACTATAGTTAGTCCATCTGTCGCCCTTAACTGTAACTGGAGAGTTCATAATGATCCTCTGGGAAGTTATCATCTACCCACAATAACAGACATAATATTCAATACTGTTACAGATTCAATACATGACTTTCCTTCTAACTTTTCTCAAGAAAACTTATCAGAACTCAAAAGACCAAATTTACGACTCGTAAATTGGGAAAATTACACAATAATAGTTGACAATTTGATTAAAGAATTTATTATTAATTATGATGATCCTTTACAGTCATACTATGAATATTGCCATATTGTGCAAAAAGCTGTAAATCAATCAATGTTTAGAAATCAGGCTCAAAATTTAAATACCAATAGTTTGAAGCAGGCAGGGACCAAATCTAAATACCGCTATCCTCCTCTTCCATGGTGGAATGAAAAGTGTGCTAATGCAGTGAAAAGAAGCATTTATTGCATTTAAACAAGATCCAAGCGAGTCAAATTACATAAATTTTAAAAAGAATCAGGCTGAGAAGAAACTTATAATTAAATTAGAGAGATTGGATAGTTGGAAGAAGTATTGTTCAGAAATAAATAGATCCACTCCTATTTCAAAAATCTGGCAAACTATGCGTAAATTTAATAAATCCTACAAAAGAAATAACAATCTCAATAATAATAGTGAAACATTTTGGATAAATAACTTTTTAAGAAAATATACACCCGACTTTGTCTCACACCCCATACAATTAACTAATACCTCTGTAAATCCCACCAATAGTTACATTATTGATCCATTTACCATAGATGAGTTAAAAGCAGCCATCAAATCACGTAAAGATACCACCTTTGGTTTAGATTGCATTTCATACAAAATGTTTAAAAAAATGAACACATTTTGTCTTATAAAATTTTTAAACATTTTAAACTTACTTTGGGAACAAACAATAATTCCAAAAGAATGGAAGCAAGACTGCTTGGTTCCAATTCTTAAAGCAGGAAAAGATCCAAATGATGCAGATTCTTATCGTCCAATAGCTCTAACATCCTGTGCAGGTAAACTTTTTGAGCAATTAATAAAACAACGTCTTGAGTTTTATATAGAATGTAATCATATTCTTCCAAGAAATCAATTTGGGTTTCGCCGTGGTTGTTCAGCAAGAGAAAGCATAGGACATCTCTTCCATGATATTGATACTGCCATTAACAATAATAAACATCTTGTATGTGTTTTCTTCGATATTGTAGGTGCATTTAACAACATTAATCATTCAGTTTTATGTACAACTCTTTCTTCCTTGGGAATACCTGAAAAATGTGTCAAATGGATTTATGAGTTCATTAGTGATAGAGAAGTATATATAAAAATGAGATCCAATAACATTTTTGGACCCAGATTGTCAAACAAAGGTGTTTGTCAAGGGGGCATTTTAAGTCCTTTACTATATATACTTTATATTCATAGACTAAATGAAATATTAGGATCAAAAGTCAGCAATTTACAGTTTGCTGATGATTTGGCTATTTATTGCAGTGGTGATAACATCTCATACACAAATCAAAAATTAAATTTTGCACTAAAACAATTACACAGTTACTTTCAATATTTAAATTTAGAAGTTAGCACTGCTAAAAGTAAGATAGTTGTATTCTCAAAGAAGAAAGTGTCTGCAGTTAAGCTACAGTATGACAATAATTTGATATCAATTCAGTCACAAGCAAAATTTTTAGGAGTAATATTTACACATAATTTGTCATGGTATAAATATGTTGATTGCATAGCAGAACGAGCTTTACGAGCTACAAATACTTTGAGATCTTTGGTTGGCAGTCAGTGGGGTGCCGATCCCAAGATTCTAATAACTTTATACAAAGCTCTAGTAAGGAGTCATTTTGACTATAGTTTTTTCTGTTACTGCATAAATTCTAAATTAGTAGATAAACTTGAAAAGATTCAAAACATAAATTTAAGATTAATATTGGGAGCCTTTAAATCATCACCTATTAATTCAATGCAAATTGAGTGTAACTTGTGTCCACTTAATATCAGATTTTTACATTTAAAATACAATCTAATCATAAGATTGTTGTCCGAAACTGGAAATCCCCTTCTTTCGAAACTGTTAAAGATTAATTCTAATAACTTTTTAACACACAACATCCAAGACATTTTGTCATCTATGAGTGAACATAATATTTTTAATAGTTGTACTTTGCCCTGCTATGAGGGAACTTATGAGAGCAAGTTTTGTGGCTTGAACATTGACGTAGACAGGACACTGACTGATAAATATGCCGTTTACAATAAACTGGATGAGCATACAGATTATAGGCAAATTTATACAGATGGTTCAAAATATAATGATAATGTCTCCATGGCATACTATGATCCTGTCACTAAATTGGGACATGGCTTCAGACTACCATCGAATGCAAGTATTTATACAGCAGAAGCCCAGGCCATTTATGCAGCCTTAGAATATATAGAAACAACTAACCTCAGTTTCAAGAAATGGTTGATAATTTCGGACAGCATGAGTGTTTTAATGGCTTTGTCAAATCCTTCATACAGCGGTAGCACAAATTATATCATTTACAACATTAGGCAGAAATATAGCAGGCTTAGGCTTAATCAAGACAGAGAAATACGATTTATTTGGACACCATCTCATATTGACGTTTCGGGTAACGAACTTGCCGATAAACTTGCCAGCTCCATAGTTAAAAATCCCAATATTAGTCAAATACCCATTAAAAATATTAAGTTACCACCTTCAGATTGTAAGACCCTCATCATGAAAAACATCAAACGCCAATGGATAACCCATTGGGAAGAAACAGTAAAAATAAAAGGAAAATGGTATCGTTATATTAACTCGGACATCAAAAGACCATGGTTTACTAAAGGAAAATATATACAAAGAAATTTTTATACAACAATTTGTCGCCTGAGATTGGGCCATGGCAGATTTAATGAACATTTATTTAGACTAAATATTATACCTTCCCCAATATGTACACATTGCAATTCTGAAATTCAAACTCTGAATCATATATTTTTTGATTGCCCTCAATTTAATATACAAAGACTGGTACTCATTGACAACTTATTGGAAATTTACAAAGAAGCCCTGGATGTCCCGCGCTCTATTCAGGATTTGCTCAAGAACACTAAAACATTTTATCCCATTTATGATTTCGTCAAGAATACTATTGAAGTTATTTGAAAAAGCATGACCGGAATAGACCTCTACCTGATTTGAAACTACAACACGGATATGACATAAAAATATACTGGTTAATGAAGAAATTTAATGGAAAAACGATATCATCGTACGGAAGACAAGGCCATTATTGGCCTCTATTATTAATATTGAAGACTTAGAACTGAAATAAGACCAGGCTGTATGGGCTTAAGCCCTTTGCCTTTTCCGATTGGAAGGAAAGAATAATACCAAAAAAAAAAAAAAAAGTCTATGCACCTGACATTCTGACAGCAGACAACCTGACATTGACTTATGACGTCATGTTATGTTTAATCTCAGTAATATATTAGTGCATCACTTTGTAAAGAATTGCTAACAAATTTTCGTTTTCGAGTATTTGAGACGCATTTAAACTTATTGATTAATTTGAACACACGTCCGACAAGTACGCATCTTCTACTGGTGAAAAAATAGAAGAGAAAACAATGGCGAATATTCCTGGAACAGGGGCAGTGGCTTCAGCACCTGAAGATCTTCCGCCACCTTACTCAGCCGTAGTGGGTAATCCACAATATGGGTTCGTGGCGCCTGCAGGCGAACCGTTTACAGCCGCAGCGGGGGGGTACCCACACCAGCAGCCAAAGCAGTTTACAGCACCGGGAGTGTACCCTCACCCCACCATCACAGTTACAAATACTCAGCCTCAAGCAGGTGATATGGGGCCGCCGCCGCCTCCCATGCCCGTGGGGGTCGTTTTGCAGCCCGCAGTCGGAACTGAGCCAACTACAATTAATTGCTTTAACTGTGGAAAAATTGTCACAACAAGAGTTACATACACAACAGCCTGGCATACCCACTTAGTGGCTGGATCCATATGTGTCATAACCATGTAAATATATTTTTATTATTCTTTTATTGTTTATCATCATTCAACAAAAATATGACAGGTCTCTCACACTAGCTGAGCTCATGCTAATTGGAGAATTGTAGGCCGATTATGTATGCACTGCCATTCAGCATATCAGCCTTTATGACTCTCACTGCTGCAACATAGGCCTCCATTGTATTAGAGTAGAGAGGGAAACCACTTCATTACCCCAATGTTAGAAGTTACATGTTTCCAAATATTTGCTTCTGGAAAGGTCCATTCCAACAAGGATTTCCATCACTGATTTTATAACAGTGGTGATGAAATAATTACTTAGTTTTCAACCTCAAAGTAATGCCTACCTGGGTTCAAATCTATCCTACATCTGACAGTCATGACCATCACTGCTCATTATATTATAAACTGTGTCAAATTAATTTTGAGCACAAACATCAATTTGTATTAAATCATCACTTTAAATAAACTGGAATATTGCAATTTGTTATGTAATTTTTTGTTCTCATTACAGTTTTAGCAATCTGTTGCTATTGACATTTCTGGATTTTCATAATCCAGTTTAATTTACTATTCTAACAATTGCAATTTGTTTGTTTCAGGGTCTGCTCTCTGTGTTGTCTTGGTCTCGTTCCATACTGCTTCGATACCTTCAAGGATGCCGAGCACTATTGCCCCAATTGCAATACTTTCATTGGTAAAAGTAGCAAGTGCTAATTGGGTGTTAGCAATATCACCATGCTGAGCTACGAAGATTGCAGTTTGATATAAAATGCTAATTGTAAAAAAAAAATTATAAGAAGCAATTATGGTGCCATCAAACCCACTAATGAGCCATGTGTACCTAATTGCTAGTGTTTAAATTATTTATCTTTTTGAATCCTAAAGCTTGTGAAATCTGAATTATGTATGACTCATTTAAAGATATATAAGGATGATTCACAATTGCACGAAGTACTCCAGTACTGCACCTGCAGTGTTATTGTCTGTATATGTTGATGTCAATGCAACTATTTACTCACAGTACACAACAATGGTTTCGGATGCAGGTGAAGTTGTGTGTAATGAGCAATAAATAAATTCATTTACTCTTATGAATTTGAGTCAAATTAACAAAATATACTTAAACCCCTTTATGGAAAGTAATTTTTTTATTCATATAACATCCAGGCCTTTGGAGACTTGTATGGTTATGCTTTAATTTACCACATCAGCTTGTTTTTTTTACACCTAATCCGGCATCAGCCTATCCATCACTATATCGGCACACAGGCCTAGTTCCACCAGTGACTGATTAGGTGTATGCGTCACAAACGATATGTAGATATTGAAAATGTTTAAAAACTACAAAATATAACATCATGACCTCTCTGTTATTTAAATTGGTTTTTATCACTATAGTTCATTTTGTTATCAGTTTTTTCTGTATAATTTAGTATACATATAATGTGTGTTTCACGTAATGTCTATATGTGTCTGTTCAATTGTTTGACGTGCATATTTGAGGAAAGCTTAATTTTTACTGTGCCTACTTTCCTGAAATATGCACTTGAATAATTACTACCGTAAAAATATTAACACTAAGAAAGCAACAAATTTCGTCGTTTATTGTTCACATCTTTATAAAATCCTGACCAAATAAGGGAACAGTGTATAAGACGGGGACGCGAGGTATGATGGGATAACACACACTTAAAGCAAACTTAACACAATAGTAACGTAGCGCAAACGCCAACAGGGCTTCATTTATTAATTCATGCTTGCAAATGACGTCCTGTTGTCGCTTGCGCTACGTTACCGTTTGTGTTGTAAAGTTTGCCTTAAGTGTGTATGTCCCCATTATATTATACCCCGCATCCCCGTCTTATACACTGTTCCCCTATTCGTACCATAAATTGGATCAACATTTTCCTCTGCATGTTGCATTAATGCAACATGCAGAGGAAAATGTTGATCCAATTTAATAGTCCAAGTACCTCTACTCTACTAACGGTCGGAAAATCATACATGTTCTTAAAGTTATAAATGCATTCCATCTATTTTTAATGTTTTAATTTAGTACTTAACAAGCAGTAACGAAATTCTGTTAATGGAAATATAAAGATGAACAATATGTACAGACATCAGCAGGTCATCGTACCCCAATCTGTCAAATTGTACCAATCGAACATTTACCTACTATTGTGATAAGGTTGAAAATCGATTAAAGATATTTGACAGATTAGGTAGGTTGATGTGCTGGCGTCTGTACATAAACGGCAATTAACTCTTCTATTATTTATTTTAAACACAGTTAACATTACGACTGAAATTAGACTGAATTATTATGATTGTGAAAACCAATATACCGTTAATAATATTGTGTAGTTTCTGGAAAAGATAAATTAGTAAATGTTTTTATTTTATTGGTATGTTTATTTATCACCACTCAGTTTTAAACGCAAAATAATTTAAGTAAGTAAAGTAATCCATTTTTAAGGTATAATGTAATGAAAACTATTGTAAATGTTCATTCACTGTTTACAAAATATATGAATATAAGATATTTATACTGGGAACTTATTTTTTTAAGCACTGAAACTCAGTACACAGTGGCGTAACTATAGGGTGGCTGGGCTGGCGAAATGCCACGGGCCCCCGACCCAAGGGGGCCCCGGCCCAAGAGACCGCTAGCTCAGAAATATTTTTTTACATCGTCGTACCTACCTGAGCATTTTATTTTACTTGAAAAGTACATTATATTTTTAAGTTCTGCTTAAAATCCATTAAAGGGTGACAGTTAAAGACCATAATACAATTTTCATCATCATCTTTATGCCCATATCCCATTTTACTTTGGGTCGGCGCAACACGTTTTTTTCTTCCATTCTCCCCTATCAGACGTCACAGTATCATTTACTCCTTTTTCATTCATATCATTCCTTAGACAATACATCTATCTTTTATATTGCCTTCCTCTTCCTCTCCACCCATCAACATTCATACTCATCACTCTCTTAATCACATGAGTCTCATCCCTCCTCATCACATGTCCATACCAAGACAGACGATTCCCTTTCATTTTTTCTGTAACAAGCGTTACTTTCAAACTTCCCCTTATAAACTCATTCCTTACTTTATCCATTCTTGTCACTCCACACATCCATCTCAACATCCTCACCTCCGCTACATGCAATCGTTTCTCATCCATCTTTTTCACAGCCCAGGATTCCGATCCATACCTACAATACGACAGGCTTAATCACGCATTTGTATATTTTCCCCTTTAACTTGAGGGGCATCCGTGGGTCGAAAGTTGTTCGAACTCGATGGAACAGTGCTCCAAAAGTGAAGAATTGGACCTTACTATTATGTTCTTGTACTAAGAACAGGGTTCGTAGACTTGTAATTACTATTGTTTTATTTAATTAAAGACTTGAGCACAATCAGACGTTTATTCATTTTCTTATTACACCAGAGAGAGAGAGAGTTGCCCCTTACAAAAATCCTATAATTAAAAACTTACTACAGACTATAAAAGATATCTATCTAAGATACACCACATCCTTCCCCTACAAATTAAATATTTTTGGTGGTTTAATTATTCGGCCACTTCTACTGCGACATACTTCAGGTTGGGTGGGATTTGATGCTGAAATTGAACAGGGAACAGTAACAGAGGATGTTGAATTTCTATCAGTTTCTTGAGTAGTTGGGGACTTTGAACCATCAATTAAAACTTGCGGACTTAGGGGTGTTTGGGAGACTTGAGGACTAGTTAGTGGTACTTGTGATTCATTAGAATGATTAGACTGTTGAGAAATGACTTTACTATCCGACTGACTTGCATTTGTGGCCTGATTATTTTGTATTCCTCCCCCTGGGAAAAAATAGGAATTGTTAGGAACAACTTCAGGATTATTTACTGAAACTTGAGGATAAGAAGCATTACTTATTTGATTAAGATGAAGTCTCTTTAAGACACCATTAACATTAACTAAATATAGAGTTGAACTTAAAACTTTAACAATCGTCCCTTTACAAGGAGATGCAGAACCCACTTTCACTAAAACAGTTTCATTTTCAGTAAAATGAGGATAATAAGGTAAACGTTTCATGGACTTAGGATTATGAACAGGATTCAAAATAGTAAGTGCAGTTCTAGGCATGTACGACATTAACATAGAGTTAGGAGTTTTACAATTGACAGTAGTTTGAGTGTTCCTATAATTAAGTAAGAACTTTGACAATTCCAGCTGAATATCAACAGAACAATTAGTTACAATAATTTTTTTTAATGCTTTTTTAGCTATTTGGACATTCCTTTCTGCTAAGCCATTGCTTTCCGGATGATAAGGCGGTGTCTTAGTAACCTTTATATTTAGCTTGGTACAAAACTCAATAAATTGGTAAGAATCAAAAGGAGGACCATTATCAGACACAATTTCACATGGTAGTCCTACTACAGAAAATATTGAATATAGTTCTCTAATAACATAACTAGCAGTACACTGTTGCATTAACTTAATATCTATCCATTTGGAATATGAATCACAAAATATAAGAAAATGACGTTTTTCATACTCAAAAAAATCAATGTGCACGCGCTGAAACGGTAAATCACATTTGGGCCAAGGTATTTTTACATTATCTGGTTTAAAATTAACAATAGAACAAATTTCGCAACTTTTACATTTTAATTCAATATCTTGTGACATACATGGCCACCAAAACAAGGATCTAGCTAGCATCTTGGTCCTGACTATACCTGGATGACTCTCATGCAACAAATTTAACACTAAAGCTTGAAATTTTTGCGGTACAATCAATCTTGAACCGAACACTAAACATTCATCAATAATTGAAATATAATGTCTTATTTTGAAGTATGGTATAATTGCATTGTCAGTTATGTGGTTAGGCCATCCATTTTTGGTAAAATTAAATACTTTCAACAAGACAGAATCACACAAGGTTCCTCTAGCAATGTCCACATAACTAAGTGGCAATTTCTCCAATTGACAATTATTTACATCTACAACAATCTTATTCATAGGTAATCTAGACATGGCATCTGCATGCATTAAATATTCACTTTTCTTATGCACAATATTGTAATCATAATTTTCTAAAATTAATGCCCAATGCTGCAATCTCTGGGCTGCTAATGTTGGAATACTTTTATTAGGATGTAATATATGTTTTATAGGGGCATTATCTGTAACTATGGTAAAGTGTCTACCCCACAAATATTTGTGGAATTTTGTAACAGCATAAACTATGGCTAGTGCCTCTCTATCTAACTGAGAATATTTTCTCTGGACTTCAGTTAATGTACATGAAGCAAACATAACTGGTTTTTCTACTAATTTCTTATTTTCTTCCACTATGTGACACAATATAGCTCCTAAGCCGACTGGACTCCCATCACTATACACAACAATTGGTAATGCTGGATTATAATGCATTAATATTTTACTATTGACTAATTTTTGTTTTGACAACTCAAATATTTGTTGATGTGTATTTGTCCATAGCCACTTTGTTTTATTTTCAGTTAATTCTCTTAAAGGTTTGACTAACGTGCTAATATTTTCTAAATAGTTATGATAAAAGTTTAATAATCCTAAATATGATCTTAATTCTTTGACATTTTCAGGAGTTTTGGCTTTAATTACAGCTTCTACAAGTGTTGGACTGGGACTTCTGCCCTGTGATGAAATAATATGACCCAAATACTCAACTGACTCACAAAACCATTTACATTTTCTGAAATTTACTTGAATATTATATTGACTTAATTTTTGCAAAACCTTGACTACTGTATTATAACAATCTTGGAGATTATTCCCTTTAATTAAAATATCATCAATAAAGCACTTAGTATTTTCCACTCCTGATAGAACTTGGTCCATGACAGACTGAAAAATAGCAGGTGCTGATGCTATTCCATATATTAAACGATTAAATCTGTATAAACCTTTATGTGTATTGACCGTTAACAACTTCTGACTGTGAGCACTTACTTTTAACTGTGTATACGCATCTGAAAGGTCCAAAACAACAAATATTTTACCACCTGACATAGAAGCAAAAATGTTCTCAGCTGTGGGCAAAGGATATATATCTATTTTAAGGTTAGGGTTCACTGTTCTTTTGAAATCAACACATAACCTATAAGAACCATCACTCTTCTTTACTGGAACTAAAGGTGAAGCCCACTCAGAATGACTTACTTTGTATATTTTGCCCTCAGCTTCCAACTTATCAATGGACTCAGAAATTTTATCAACAATACTATAAGGTACCTCATAAGGACGCATGAAAACTGGTGTACTGTCTTCCTTTAAACACAATGAAGCTTCAAAGTTTTGAATACAAGACCTATTTTCAGTTGAAAATACTTTAGGAAATTTATTTTTAAGATTTTTTAATAATTCTGACACCTGCAAACTTTGATTTGACACATTCTGCACAAGATTACATTTGACATTACTTGATGTTAATAATACACCTCTCCACATAGGAAATAACTGATCCAGCCAGTCTCGACCCATTAATGGCATAAAACATTGACTTTTATTTTTACACACTACAAGACTTAAAACTTTACCCATGACTTTGACTTCAATAATACCAGCAATTTGGATCTGACCTGAAATACCATTTAGTTTAATAGCAGATGGTTTAATAGTTACATTATTAAAATATTTTAAATAACATGGGTAAGAAATTATGGAAATTGCTGCTCCCGTATCAACTTCCATGGTTAATGAGACATTCTCAACATTTAATTTAATTAATTTTGACTTATGTTCTACTTTATTTACTAGTAATATGTTGACATTATAACTATCATCATTATCATTATTACACGACAAGACATTTGTTCCATCAACCAACTGTTCTACTACACAATCAATAGCATTATCATTATTTTTACAATTTAAGTCATGTATTGGACGCCTTCTACATTTGACACTAGTATGACCTACTCGCTGACACACATAACACTTCCAATACCTTGCTGGACACATATTAGGATTATGGGAACGACCACACCGATAACACTCACTCATATTTGACTGTTGACTCGTGGATGCACCTTGACACTGACTCATACTCTTTTCTTTAGACTGAGATCCATGATGACGCTGACTTGGACTTACCATTGACTCTTGACTTTTGTTTTGATGTGACTTATCCCTTGATTGCGCTTGACTACAATTGCCACACCTTTGACTTGTGCTGTATGCCTGGGGACGACGTCCTTGATTCTTGTAAACTCTTCCAACAACTGACTCTGCTTCACGACTCATGCAATCTAACTGTTTTTGTATGGCTTCCTCTTGCAATACAACCTCTTTTACTTGACTAAATGTTGGGTTATTTAGAGATAACAACTTTTTTCTTATGTTTTCATTTTTAACGCCTGTAATGACTTGATATGTGCATGCCTGGTCTTCATAAGCACCAAAATTGCATTTAGAAGCTAATTGTGTGACTGCTGACAAAAAATCTGTCTCAGTTTCTTGAACTTTCTGAACTCTTTTATGAAACAAAAATTTATTCGTAGATTGCAGGCCCGGTGGATCATACTTATTTTTCAATATTTGACATAATTCGTCTATCTTTTTTGTATTAGCTCTTTGTGGTAGACACGCCGTGTGTAAGTAGCTATAATGTCTGGCGCCAACATGTGTTAAAAACAATGCCTTCTTTGTACTCCCATCTGCCTCTTCTGGCAAAACTTTATTTAGGCTACAATACTCTTCAAAGAGTTCCACCCACGACTCAAAACTTTGTGTAGACTCTTCAAATGGCGGCAATTGACCAATATAGGCAGCCATCTTTACGACTCGACTCGACACGACAAAAATTTCTTTGATGACTATTTTTTTAAGACTTACTTTTGTTTTGACTATTGCTCATCTCTCGTCGCCAATATTATGTTCTTGTACTAAGAACAGGGTTCGTAGACTTGTAATTACTATTGTTTTATTTAATTAAAGACTTGAGCACAATCAGACGTTTATTCATTTTCTTATTACACCAGAGAGAGAGAGAGTTGCCCCTTACAAAAATCCTATAATTAAAAACTTACTACAGACTATAAAAGATATCTATCTAAGATACACCACACTTACAAGTATTCCAGAATTACCTGATGCAGCACCATGTCCGTGTCGACGGTGCGTTATGTTCCACGCGCGACTCAAAGAATGTCAGCATAATGACGGGGGCCCCCTTTAGAGGGCCAAAGCCTGCCGGGGTCGCGGGACTCACGAATTACCGTGACCCCGTAAAGTAAAGGGCTATTGAAGGACACAGTATGAATCTGACAGTCCCTCCCACTCTGCCCTGGGTGGGAGGACTCATTTGATGACTTTACCACGCTAAAAAAAAGAGAAAACGACGTCGACGTGACGATTTTTACTGATAGGGAGGGCCCCATCAAAAGAACTTGCCACGGGCCCCAGATAGTACGCCACTGTCAGTACATTTAACACGCTTATTTACTAACTAGCTTCTGCCCGCGACTTCGTACGCGGATCCTGTTGCTTATGCCAGCGACAACGGGCCTCGTCAAAATTGAATATCTGAAACGTCTGATGTCGAATTTTAAGAGCATGGGGACGGGAAAACAACGGGATGCGCGAAATGATTCGAGATCTTTCATTTTTGTAAGTCAACAGGAAATGCCCATCAGACTAAACAACTCTTGCTAAGACGTCATTCCTGTATATATTATAGTGTAGCTGGTCTCTTTAATTTATATCCATTTGGCCTGGACCACCCTGTACATTATAGTGTAGCTGGGCTCTTGGGCTTCCACATCAGGTGTACCAGATCTTCAATTTTTATACGTCGACAGAGAGTGCTCATCAGGCTGAACAACTCTTACTAAGACCTTATTCCCGTATATGTTATAGTGTAGCTGGGCTCTTGGAGTTCCACATCAGGTGTTCCAGATCTACAGTTTTTCAAAGTCAACAGAGAGTGCTCATCAGGTTGAACAACTTTTGCTAAGACGTCATGGAGTACTAAATCAGGTGTTCCATATCTTCAAAGGACATGGCCAAGTTTTGTATGGGCGTTTGCATAGTTATTGAATTCAATGTACACCAATGATTTTTGGTGTTTTATATTCGTGAACATTCGTACATTAAATTGCAGTAAATATAACATAAAGAACTTGTCATTACAACAGACTAGACCAAAACAGTTTCACTAATCCCGTAGTCAGATTGCTGGCAATAAGTGCATAGAATAGGATTTGTTATAATAGAAAGGCGCTTTATTGAATTATATATTAAAATCTGACAAAAATAACCAAGTACCTATAATAGAATTTAATGTTTTTCTTTAAAGTGTATTGTTATGGGTTGCCTATAAATATACTTTTAAGAATTATTGACCGAAAAAGGTTATTGACCAATTAACAAGGAAAAATACAAATTAAACAAAAGAGTATAAATAATTATTTATTTTTTACAGAGAATAAATAAAACTATTTGTTACATTATAATATACCTGTCCTAGATGCCTACCTAGATAACTCTTACGTTAAATGATGAGTTAGTGTTAAATGAGTCACAGGTCAACTTTAGATAAAACTATATTTTTATTTCATACTCTTATCAGCATTAAGTTTAAGGATTTCAAATCAAATCAAAATATTTTATTTTACATGGGCCACAATGGGCACTTATAAAACGTCGAGGGAAAAAAAAAAAATTGGCACTGTTTCTTTTTTTTTTGACATTTGTAATGATTCAGTTATATTATAAATAACTGCTTTGAACATAGTAAAACAAATACAAGCATAAATGAGTACATTATTTCATAATTGTGATTCCGGGACAAAGATTTGCCTTTTTATACATTTTCCTAATACTCTTGAATTGTTAACAATATGTTATCCAAAACTCCTGCTGGTGGATCTTGGATATTGGTTGTTCTTAGTTTCATTAAATAAAAAGCTAAAGCACGTTTAGGTTGCCTATCATTTGCAAGAGGTAAAAAATTATGCAGAACTAAAAACTGAGGTACTGTAAGACCAGTCCAATGATGGCAAAAATGGTTTGGCATTTCGTTGATATTTTCGAAATTAAAAAAAAATAGCTTTTGACTTCATAATATTAATTATGTCTTCTATATGGACAGAACTAAATGCAGAATGTGTCCCATTTATTTGAGATAATACATGCACCTGAGCGCTATACAAATGTGTTTCACACACTCTACAGCTGCGAGGAACATAGAAACCATGCTCTTGCAATAATATTCTTTTTTAAGGAACATCGGCACCAAATGTAACAGGCCTTTAGATCTCTACATATAGCGGTTGGAAGCGACCTGCATCAAGCGTCTTCCGGCGACCTTTATAAGGTCGTCTGTCCATCTTGTTGGTGGACGTCCTATGCTGCTCTTGCTAGTCCGTGGTCTCCACTCTAGCACTTTTCGACCCCATCGGCCATCTGCTCAAAAAATATACAGTGAACAGATGAGATTGAAGCTCACTTGTAATTGGGTAATAATGTGGTATTACTTTCTATTCGAAGTGAATCACTTTGAATAGGCGGTAATGGTGGTGGCTCTAGTGGGGTAACTACTTGAACGTTAGAGGCTGCCGCATTGTTGTCGGAAGCCAATTATGCTCGTTGTCTAAAGCCAATTCCTGCATGATGTCTGAATCCAATTCCTGCATCTTGTCCGAAGCTAATGCACTGCTTGTCTATTTGCTTGCATCCAACACACATGACAAACATAGTTGTTTCTTGAGGGCTGAAAATAAACCCAGTTAGAATAAACACATATTTTTATAAAGCTTGTTTTCAAGTTTTATGTTTTTGTACAATGAGAAGTATTATGTTACAACATGCACTTTAAAGAAGTTTATGTAAAATATGGAAAATACATAACGATATATATTATAATCACACAAACATACTATGAAAAATCATTTTTTATAGATTAATACTAAACTAGATATTTAAAATAATGAATAAAAAACAAAACGCTTACCACATTAATGGTATTTTGTGATATTAGGACAGCGAGCAATGGACACTCCATACTGACATTATATTTTCTTATTTTTCTGACTGAGTCTCTCATGTCATCACCAGTTTCAGTATTCAGTAATGAGAAGCATGGTCGACAAATGATCTAGAGACAACTGAAAAAAATGCACTATTTAAAATAGCATAAAATGAAAAGCATAAAAAAAAATATATATATTTTACTATTCCAACTTCATACCTGGGTTTGAGCATTGGTTAACCAACGCGAAAGTTTTGATGATGGTGTACAGAAAGCGAGGATATGAGATGCCTCTGCAGAGTTTGTATGGCCATTCTGCAGTTGATGCCCCTCATAGTAATCCACAAAACAAATCCAAAACGCAAAGTAAATCAGAATCCAGTATTATTAGCAAGGTAATCGTACGGTAGAAGATATCAGTCCGTAGGGGGTCAACAATATCAGAAAATAGCCGCAAAACACAAATACAATAGACGTTGAATCTGCAATCACAGAGCGTCTGCACTGATATTAAAATTAAATTGACATTTGACGTAAACAAAACACTAGCACTTTGCACTAAACACGTTACGTTGTAAAGTTTTTTTGGGTGAATTGGATAAAACTACTATTAAAATATATCATTACGATACGAGTATTTTATAAAACGTAACAAATACCAATGAATACAGTTTCTAGCAATGAATACATGATGAATGAAATGTTCCTAATATAACGCATTTGTCGACCATATCACACGTTTTGTAGAAGTACTTAACGTGGTTTGGAACATCCTTTATTATATTTATCTTTCTCTAAGATCCATTAGGGCGAAACTTGACAAACGGTATTTAGAATTCATCTTGCATTACTCAATAATGTTTGAACTTAAATACAAATAACTTTTCTTTCGGAAGTCGGTGGCTTGGTTTTTTATTTCATTGATCATGGCCACCGACTTGCGAAAGAAAAGTTATTTTACACTTTTTTTGTTTCTATTTGAAGTCAGTTCCTTTTTTTTAAAAAAGTTTTTTATTTTACCGTTTTTATTGGTTTAGAAATTCAACAGAAATCTTCACACTAATCGGCGTCTTTGATAATCTACAATCCTAGTATGCAACAAAAACGGAACTATACGGGTCACTTCACGAGATATCCATTATTGTTATATACTTAAACCTTCCTCAGAATGTAACAAATACTTTTCTGAAAACCGCATCAAAATCCGTTCAGCCAAACGCGAGAAAATCGCGGGCAAACATGCAATGGTCACTGAAAATCTACAATTGAAGTAAGCAAAAACGGATCCATGCGGGCAACGTCACAGGATATCCATTAGTGTTATATATAAAAACCTTTTTAAGAATGTAATGAACACTTTCCTGAAAACCGCATCAAAATCGATCGAGCCAAACGCGAGATAACCGCGGACAAACATACATACAGATTGAACTGAGAACCTACTTTTTTTTTAAGTTGGTTAAAAACTGACAAGTTCAGAGAGGCTAAAACCTACGCAGTAATTTATTTTTATATTTTTACTTTATAATGGTATTTATTACGTACGTGTACATGGAATTGTGATGGAATGCAATTTTTGGCCATGTCTTTTATTCTCTCAGCAGAAAATGCTCATCACCTGTAACAATTTTTGTTATGGCACTATTTTTGTATCTCTTATAGTTTAGCTGGTCTGTTGCGGTTCTGCATCAGGTGTTCAAGTTTCCAAGATAAATTATAGCCTATATGTTGCCTAGACTTAATACCTATACAACAAAAAAAATCAATTAAAATCCGTTCAGTAGTTCCGAAGATTAGCGTGTACAAACAAACAGACAGAATTTTTTTTTGGATTCGTGCTCTGTTACTGTTTTTAAACCCCCCTCAGTTTTATTTTTTAATATATTAAATGTACAGGCACAGTTTTTTTGCTGTTTTATTATATGTATAGATAAGCGTGTCACACATTGACATTACTATCTTTCATGTCGCTTTTTTTTTTAAGATTTTAATAATAATTAAATGATCCTCTTGCCCTGGGTTAGGCGGAAAGGACCGTCAAGACTCGTATTGACTAAAATCCACGGTGTTCCTTCAATAGCCCTTTACGTTCCAGGGTCACGGTAACCTGTTTTGGGCAGTCCCGCCAGAAAGAAAGAAAGAATAGACCATATCAATTTTGAAATATATTATTTAAATTTTGTTCATATTTAAAATTAGACACAGCTATAATTTTAAATATGAACAAAATTTAATTAAAATTAGAATAAGGTTTAATTTGTAATTATTTTATTTGATACTAATTACTGCTGATCGCCGCTGCTTTGCTCACGTTAAGTTAGAATTTGAGTAGGTACCTAGCAATTAAGATGGTACCATAGATCTTACAAATAACGCCATCTATTAGCATATTGTTGTTATTTTTGGGTACAGTACTTTTTTTTCGAAATAAAAGGTACCTTCCCCCGTCTCTGTACGTTTATGCAAAAAAAAAAATCAGGATGATCGGTTTAGTAGTTGAGGTGTGAAAAGGTAACAAAGGAACTTTCTTTCGTATTCAAATATTAGTTAGGAAATAGGATGTATGGAGGTCCACAAAATAGTAAAGATGTTACACATAATTAATTAATAAAAGGTATTTGGAGGATTTTCTGAATCCTCCAAATATCCACATCAATAGAATAGAACAGAATAGAATCATTTATTTGCCTGAGTAGGAACCTCTTTTCCAGTAGTCTGCGTATAGCGACTAACAAACACGCATTACCATGAGGTTCCGAGTTCGATTCCCAGGTTATTACCTGGGAATCGAACTACGGAGCTAAGCTACGGAGTCGGGATCAGGGTCCGGTCGCTTGCCCCCTTGTTTAAAGTGGCTTTGAAAGTTTGAAATATAACAGGCGAGACTATGGATACAGTACGGAAGTACGTTCTAATATTAGGTAGTTACAGCTCTGTCACACACA
Source organism: Agrotis exclamationis (assembly GCA_950005045.1). Lineage (NCBI taxonomy): Eukaryota > Metazoa > Arthropoda > Insecta > Lepidoptera > Noctuidae > Agrotis > Agrotis exclamationis. The sequence goes on along the minus strand of OX465436.1, from coordinate 8,579,909 downwards.
GCCGCGTAAGGCCCAGCGCACACCGCTGGAAACGCAGCGGAGCGCACTTTAAGACGCGGACTGACTACGATTTTAATCGCTTATGACCGCGTAAACTATTGTCACCACTATGGAGCGTCAATAAGATTGAAAATTGAAAAAATGACATTTGTGTTGAAATGTGACGTAAGCTGCGAATGGGCATTTATTTTACTGCTTTTCTTTAGATTATTTAAAATATAGACATAAAATTAAATAATGGTTCGGTTAAAGTTTTAAAAAAATGGAAAACCTACTAAATTCTTAAAAAAAAACTGTTGTTATCGCTGGAAATACAGAGATCTTCGACGTCAAAGTTTATTTTTGTGCTACAACTTCCCAATTTTTATTGGGAATATCAAACTCTTATTTATTATTCTGTTCGGTTTAAATTCTTCTTTATACCCTTCTCTGTTCACTGTATTTTTCGCGTTGCTTATTTTTATTACATTACGTCATACTCGACGTTCTAAGAAACCAATTTTTGGGAATATGAGATAAGACCGCGCCTTAAGATAACAATTTAATATAAACCATAACTAAACACTGTTTTAGGCTATCACGGTTTGTTTCACAATTTAAAATGTCACTTACGGGATAGGTATCTTCCGTGATTATTTATTGTTTTGAGTTCCCTCACTCAGGTCACTCAAAATAATAAATAATCAGTATCACGGAAGATATCTCGTAAGTGACATTTTAAACCTTAACTACCTTGACATACGGTCATATAGAATAAATTCGGACACGGTCTCAAGCTACCACAAGAGAATGCGCGCGACCGTATATTAAGGTGGATAAGGTTTATATTAAATTGTTTTCTTAAAATGCGCTCCGCCGCGCCTCCAGCGGTGTGCGCTGGGCCTAAGAATGATGTTGTTATTTTGTGATTCACGCTGATACGCTTATCGAATAAATTTACCTGCCCCCTGCCCAAAGCGTTCTCATATTCTTTTAGGCCAATGTATCCAGCTAGCGTGAAGTTTCATAGAAATCGGTTCAGTCATTTCTCTTTTCTTCTTCTCGAAAAATAAGGACTAGTAATAATAAACGAGCAAAAAACTGCAAACTAACAACTTTCTAAAATATTCACGCTTGCACTTCTCAGAAGGCAAGGCAGAGGTGTGCCTAACTAAATATTAAGACCATTTGTTTCGTCGGTTATGATTAATGTCGTAATAACTAATTCAGACTGAGAATTCTCCTGCTTATAAATTCCGGAATTAGGTGCCTTATAACTCTTTCTGTTTCTGTGAACTCGGGAACATGGCACAGCTAGTTGCAGCCTAGCAAAACACGTAGGGTGGTTCTCTTATTTGATGGAGCCTGAAATAAGTAATAAAGTGGTTCTCATATTTGATGGTGCCTGAGCCTGAAATAATTATTCCATAATTAATACCCTCATTTTTGAGTTGTTCCCGTTAATGACGGCGTATTATCGAGCGGGAAATAATTTTATTAAGAAATCGCTCGGCTCGAACTGCCGTTGCATCCATCTCCCTCAACCTTCGAGTATACGCCTTTCGATGTGTCGCTGACCGCTCTACAAAAATAGTATATTACCTCCTAGTAATAATAGGCAGCGATTTGACTTAAAAATCCAATCCAATAATACTCTTGCTTCTGACGAGTTTCTTTTTTAGATCTAAGTACTTACTTACTTAAAATAAACAAAAGATTGGCTAGTCGATTGAATGACGAATTTGAAAACAAAAAACATAGATATATAATCCATTCTTACCTAGGTACTAACATATCAGGTCTGAAAGATAAGATAGCAGCAATCACTATAGATAACAAGGTAAATTTTTCGAGTGTAATCGTAATCAATACTGTATTCATGTGAAGTAAAATACCGTATTTTAGTATCAGTACATTTACCTAACATGGATATGAACAGTGGTGTGAATCCAGCACAAAGTGATGTAGTCAGAGTAGATAATCATGAAGATAGAGAAGAGAAAGGTGTATTCCACAGGGAACCACCTCCAGCATACGAAGCGACGTACAACTATGTGCCACCTGTGCCACCTCCGCCAGTGACTCATCAACCAGTTACTAATGAGTCAAGAAGTCGAACTGTTATCGTACACATGCCACTGAAGCATTCCCCGACGCTCTTCAACTGCCCCAAGTGTGATGAAAGAATTGTAACAAATGTTACATACGCCAGTACAAACAAAACTCACATGCTAGCTGGCTTTGTTTGTGGAATTTCTTGGTAAGTTGTATTGTAATAAATAATAACTTGTTTTGACTGCAGTCCTAAAATACTAACAAAATGTGGTCTTTAAGAACTATGTATGTATAAATTACATACATAAAGTCACGCCTTCTTCCCATGAGGGTAGGCAGAAGCTACAGAGCGCCATCTGCTGTGATAAACTACAATAAGCAGCGCCCGACATTCGTTGAAGCCAAGCTGCGGGGCGACACTGAATGGGAAGCGGTCGCCTCCTTCTGCGAAGCAGTCATGCTAACGAACGTGGAGGCGGGACGCGTGAGGGAGAGGACGTCTACTTTACAACCTAGCCGCCGCGGGAGACATCGGCATTGGATGTCGCGAAGCGATTTCCGGCCACCGTAGACGCGGGCATGCGGATGGCGAGTAATGCGTGACTCGCCGTCCGATCATGGAGCACGCGCGCCTCAAAAAGCTTTCAGCAATCTGACAGGCCCCCCCTCAGGGGCCAAAGCCTGCGGGGCCGCGGAGTTGTCTCATCAGGTAACCGAGGCCTTGGATTGTAAAGGGCTATTAAAGGATCACTGTGTACTTAAGTCGGTACAAGTCTGACAGCCCCTCCCGCCCCGCCCCGCCCTGGATGGGAGGACTCATTCGATGATTTTACCACGATAAAAAAGCTACAATAAAGCAAGAATCAAGATTAAATATTCTATTGTTTTTTTTTTCAGTTGGTGCTGTCTTTGTTGCTTGGCTGCAATACCATACCTCACAAAAATATTCAAGGAGGCCCAGCATCACTGTCCAAACTGCAAGGCATTTTTAGGTTCTTATTCAAAGTTCTGAACTAAACTGTAATACTCACAAGTTGTAACTAGATAACTAATTTTCCTGTTTGCCAATAAAGGTACTAGGCAACAAAGTTAAGTGTGAACACGTCAATGACCTCCATAAACTGTCAACTGTCACTTAAAAATTATGTTAAGCAAAAAAGTACAGACACCAGCAGGTCAATCTACCCCAAATCAAATTTTGCCAATAGATTATCCTTCCAGTATTGTGATAAGGTTGAAAATCTATTAAAGAAATTTGAAAAGAAATTTGGTTGATATGCTGGCAAATGCAATATGATGCTATGACACCTTCACGGTTCATTTTGTCTTTAGTACCTCTTATTACACACCTAATTATATTTTTCTTAGGATGTATAGTTAATTTCAGTTTCAGGAATGGGAAAAAATAACTGTAATTAAAAATCTTAATCCTTATATTAATCATGACATTCATTTTGGACAATTTGGGTATTGTTTATGCTAAATTTAAATTTAGAATAATAACAGTATTAAAAAAAGAAGTCCATTGCTTGCATTTTTTGGGTAGATTTTTCTATCCTGTAGATGCAATTTGACAATGGTTTCTTCGTGTTATTACTTCCAGGGCACATTACTTCTTCATAAGTTGCTTGTTGAATTTTTATCACCATAGCATTAGTTCTTCTTTTTTATATTAATTATGTGCTTCACATGTACTTCTTATCCATCTAGCATCTGAAATGTAAAAATATATTAGCTTATAGCCAAATGTAAATAAAAAGCATTATATGAGTTGTCTTATATTCTGTACTAATTTTATAAAGGTGAAGAGGTTCTTTGGTTGAACGCTGATCTCACAGATTTCAATTAAAAAAAAAAGATGGTTTCAATTGAAAAATATTTTTGTGTTGGATAGTCCATTTCTCGAGGAAGGCTATAGGCTATATAACATCACGCTACAACCAATAGGACGTAAGCAGAGGGCGAAACCGCGGGAGAAAGCCAGTAAAGAATATAAATATTTTGATGTGTCATTCCCATGCTATTTGTTAAGTTTTTACAACAGAAAACTTAATGTTTTCAATACTTAGTATTTATTTGTAAAAATAATTGTAAATAATGAACATTAATTATATATCTTATCATAAACACTATTGTTTCATTATGGAAAACCCCACATCAAAATAACTGCGACACATCAATGTTTGTTAGTGGACAACAGTCAGAGCTAACCATTGTAACTACATAAATAACGTTATGTTTCCAAATACAGTACTGATAAAGAGTGATTTACAAAGTTGGCTAACAGGGAGAGATCTGTATATGAAATACTGGAAGAGGTTGTTAGGTAATAACAGATTGTTGATGATTTGGTAACAATTTTGTCATATTTATTTGTTTGGTCAAATGTGAGTTGCTTATTAAAACAAGTCATATTTATAGGCTGTCTCGTGTAAGGGTCATTACGTTGTAATTGAAGAAAAAAAATGGTGTCTGTGGAAATTCATCTTGCAAAATATTTTTTTCATATACTTCTGCCACTTATTGACATTAAATGAATGCACCTGCTCTGGTTAGAACAGAAGGGCTGATCTACTTAGAGTGGGAGGACTCTTTTGGTGATTTTGTCCCAAAAAAAAGGGAACCTTATGGACATTGAGAGCTATGTAGCTCATATGGGATAAAAAAACTAGCATACCAAGTTCAAAAACATAACCTGTCAGGGAAATTATTTCTATTTCAGAAACTTTTGGCCTGTACAAAAAAATTTTTTATGCAATCAATGAATGAAAATTAATTAAGGTCTTTCAAAAAGCCTTGAATATATACCTCAAGGTACAATTTGACCAATTAACTGTTGTATGGAACTTGCAGCCTGAAACAATCTGATGCAATTTTCCATTTCCCGTCGACAGCAACTATCACGAATGTCTGTTGAAAGGGTTTCTTGCTTTCATCATTTTGATATGTTACATCTCCACAAGCTTGAATCAGATAAGTCAACTTGTTTGACACCAGATTCTCAGATATAGGTTGTGCATCTAAAGTCTTTAGCACATGATTACTAGCAGGCAAATCCATCAGGAACTTCTGAATCTTGTCATTCCCGTTAATTCCATTGCCATTCCAAACTAGCAGGCCAGTGTCCAAGTATAGTTTTGATGACAAATGCCGGTTATTATCTACCTGCTTATAAAATATTTTGGTGAATTCTTCAGCAGTTTCGCAGGCATTGTCAATATTTTTGATGGCCGCTTCCGACATTTTAAAGGTTCGTCAATTAATCACAGGGTAAATTAATAAATAAGCAAACAGTTTTGTTTCACAACAATGTGCAATGGTGCAATGGACCAATGACAATTGACAGATTGACAGTTACAGTCAGTTTTTTTTGCAATTTTTCTGTCATGGCTTCAGGGTCTTTGTGCCACAGTAATACTCAGTGATTCATTGATCTACAGAACTAGAAAAGTGTTTTTTCATTAAAAAATAAAAGTAGGAAGTATAGAAAAACAACAAGAACAGATTAAATTAATCATGCTCCCAGAGTATCACGGGCACGGCTGCTATCAACATCCCATGGATTTATAATACAATCTGAAAAACGACGGGTGCCGACAGAGTTAGCTCTAAGGCGCCAGCTCCACGAGCGAGAGAATCGCGGCGAGTCCGTGCTTTCTATCGTCGGAGAATCTCCACGTACCAGCGATTATTCCGCCAGCGTATCGTCACGACTCGCAACGGAATCGCCACGTGCCCGCGACGACTCGCAACGTAATCGCCGCGTGCCCGCGACGAGGCGTTGTGCTATAGTTTTGTTTCGCTACTAGTAAGGCGCTCGCTGCGAGAGCGCCACGATAAGGGGAATGCTTCAACCAAATTTCAATTTAGAAAATTTGAATTTCGCGGGCTACCCTGGAGCATCCACCTTAAGCGACGAGCGGCCTGGGCATTGGGCCAACACGGTGGAGCATACGGTGCAGGACTGCTCCGCTTGGGTAGAGCACCGCCGTGTCCTCACGGCGGCGACAGGCGGAGACCTCTCGCGCCCGGTATTGGTCGAGGCCATGCTGCGGGACGAGACGGAGTGGGAAGCGGTCGCCTCCTATTGCGAAGCAGTCAGAGGAGAGGACGGCGTCTTCCCTCCACCCCAGCCGCAATGGTAGACGCCCACGGCGCGGCGCCGGACGTCGGCAGACGATCTCCAGCTACCGTAGGTGCGGGCATGCGGGCGGCGAGTAATGGGCGACTCGCTGTCCGACCATGGACCATGCCCGGATTTACGGCGCGTTGTGTTCCACGCGATTCACCAATCACAATGGCTAACCAGGCACATGTCGATTTCAAGCCATGTGATGGTGAATCGCGGCACAGCTCTGGTCTGCACCGCTCCACTACGCGTCAGTGGAACCGCAGCCTACTTCTTGCTTTTCCACAGGCAGGTCTTCAATTTTGTGTTTAGGTAATATTGGAGAAGTATTGGACAAGTTTTCAGCGTGGCTGAAACACCTACCTAAAGATCTCAGCTAGCTCTCGGACAAAGGACGAAGCACTGAAGAAAATAATAAAAGCAAGAAATTAGGAAATAGTTTATTTGATGTCTTTCTATTATCATACAAAGTGGCTTACGTATTATACAATTAGATTTAATAATATTATTACTATTCCTATAATAGGAGACCCTTTGCATCCACGAATTCGACTGCTGCGATTTCTTAAATACCGCGGTTCGGGATGCTTACTCATCCATACATTTTATAAATAGACGTCAATATAATATTATGGTCGAATAGTTTAGATCACTTAGCCGGCATCACAACAAACATTGTTAAAACGAAGTTCCTTGTTAAAATGAAAACGCAGAACAAACCGTTCGTGGATAAGGGCGCTACTATATATTCAGAACATTTGACACAATCCACATGCGTCGTACTGTCGTACTCTATTGAAATAATAAAAATAACTTCAAACTAGATCTTATCTTTAACAAGCATTTGATTTATTTATTACTAGAAATAAAACAGTCAGCATTTTAAATTCAAATCTTACCCTAAGGCACTGACAAAATGATTATGTGCTAGATAAGAAAAAATATTTATAAATAATATTAAAATTCTAAAGAGTAAATAACATTCCTTAAAATTATTTTGAATAGAAGATAGTTAATTCGGCAAATTAGAAATAGGATACCAGTATTAGTTAAATGGGAATTTTATCCAATACAATCGCACGTCACAATAATCATATTTGTTGCCATAATTTACACTTTTAAAATATTTTTTTTTAAGTTAACTAGGTAAAATAAAATATTAATTTTCAAGATCATCAATATTGCTCAATTGCCAAAACGAATTGATTTTATTTCACATCACAATTATATATTTACTCGTAAATATTTAAATGATATCTTTTGATCAGGCAGATAAATACAATGATTGCAAGTATCGATGATTGTGTTCGATACTAACTAGTTCAAGTATGTAGTACCTACTAACTAGTTATAAAAGTATCGTATTGCCTATACAGTCCCAAAAATCACTAATACAATTTGTTAGGAATCTAGGTCTCGCAAAATAATTTAAATTGTAATAATTTAATTTTAAAATAAATTTGTACGTGTCATTAATCCTCCTAGTCAATAAGAATAATAATTGTTGCAACACATTTATAACAATCCACGTGACACAGTGTTTTGTAACATTGTGATAACGAGACCGTAATGGGCTCAAATGAAAAAAATAAAATCCGTAATATGACAGCTTTCTCAAGATTCATTTGTAGTGGCGTAGCTGCCCTGTATCAAAATTATTAAGGGTTATTTCAATCGAAGTGCAGCGAGCCTAAAATAGTGGTAATGGTTATGCAGAATAAACAAATAATATTCTGACTCGAATAGCTTATGCTGTTACTGACATACAGTAAGGGAATGTAAAAGTAAGCTAGAAAATGAAGAGTTCTGATCGTGGGTCATATAGGACAAGAGTACTTTGAACAGCGAACAAAGCGAGGTAGAGGCGATCTTGAGTGCAATGATAAGTCTTCATTGAAAGACGCGCTTACAATATTAGGATTAAATTTACTCCACACGTCGGGGGCCCCATACCATCGTTATGGTTGTTACAGCGGTAGCTACGCCTGTGATAATTTCAATAGTAAACTATTACTATTGTTTACGTTTCCAAAGTGTTGATCGGCAAATCTATTAAATTTCTACGCTGCCACTTCCTAATAGACTATATTAGTTAAGGCGGCATGAATATAAATGTATCTGTGATGCGATTTGTCTTTAGAACCTTCACTGCTGCCAAAGTAATATGCTGCCTGGCCAACACTACGCAATAATAAGTGAAATGTTAAATTAAAATAAATGTAAAATAAATTAATAATTGCATTTTCTTTTTAAATTTAGGAAGTGCATAAGAGTACGCTTATTCATTATTGTAAAGTACCTACCAAAACATAAACGTTAACATTACTCGGTGCAATTTAGATCAAGTTGCAAAACTACTTGAATGGACGATATTGCGATTGTATGCTGTCGAGTATGACCAACGCTGTAACTTTACATTCTGAACATTAGTTTGCGAGTCCCTTATAATATAATTACCAATATCGTTGAATAGTAACATACATCTGAGCGGCAGCGCGACGGCGGCGTCTGCGCATCTATGTTACCTGTGCGCGAGTGCACGCACTGGGCAGGAATGACACCTTGATACTACGTCGCAAACGCTTGCCTCTTGTTATTTTTCTTCGAGCCCCACCTGCGTGTAACATTCGGGAATGTGATAAACGAGCCTTGACTTTTAAGCACTAAATTGCAACAACTTATAAGAAAATGAATTTTACAATTATTTTTGTTCAAATAAAAATAATATTTACCTGTAACGGTCCGTTGCTGACGTCTAAGTTGTGTTTGTCTGAGAAACCGGCCATAAGTCTTTCCTGTAAGCAACAACAAGTAGAAATTATTCAAGATTTTCTAAAAAACAAAACATATTTTGTTTATACAAAAAAAAATTGTACTTCTTATTTTATATTTCATGGTTTTAAAATAAATATAACAAACCTCAGCACTCCGTTCTGCATCAGCAAAAGTGTGGTTGTGAACGGATGATTTTGCTTGACGCAGCTCATCTTGTAATGAGTCGATTTTATTTTGCATCTGTGGGAAATGCAATGAATCTTGAATATATTTTTAATACAAAATTCATACCAACACCACCGTATGCGCATTAACATTGTTGGACAATCATAAAAAGTGAAAGACAGTAAGTATATTCATCTAAACAAGTATTCAAAAGGATAGGACCCACTGCCAATAGCGATTTTTTTAAAATAAACTTTAATTTTGTACAAGTAAAACATCCCCTAAATATCACGTTTATAAGTAAAGCAATTGTAGGAGGAGCAGATCATGAATATTAAAAAAAAAACCTCTTTTGTTTTCGTTAATTAAAACAATGTTTATACAATAAAGTGATGATGTAAATCTTAAATAATATTGTTTTACGACTTTACTATTCTTTGTCTTCTTTCTTACACCTGTATAACGCGGTTACCATAAAAATACCGTATTAAAAAAAATATTCATGAGATCATAATTATAACGAAGTAATACAAATAAAAGATGTCACGCTTCGGCTGTGACATGGTGGCCTATTATGACGTCTTAAAGCGTGAGTCTTTCGGCTGTTAGAAAGAGACAGTGCTATACAAAGCATCTAGCTCTAGCGCCATCTCGTTCCCTCAGCAGAACTAGTCCCGCTTTATGACTTCATGATATGCCCCCTGTACATAAGAACACAAAAGCACACAGAGTGCGAACACAACGATCACTTTTCATCAGTAAAAGTACCTCCTCTACGATTGCAGGCAATGACTTTTCTATGCAGGAGTATGCGAACGCCAGAGGTTCCTACATAAAATAGTAAATTGAAATTATGTTACGCATCAGTACTAACAAGTAGCGTAGCTATATTTATTCAAAGCTATGGAAATGAGAGGAAACCGTTTGGCAAGTGGAAATCTAGGTCTCGGAGTGGTACAGAGTCCCTTGTATTAACAGAATTGACACCAAATGCGATTTTTTTTTTTATCGTGGTAAAATCATCAAATGAGTCCTCCCACCCCGGGCAGGGCAGGAGGGACTGTCAGACTTGTACTGACTAAAATCCACGGTGTCCTTCAATAGCCCTTTATATTCCGGGGTAATGCGATTGGGAAAAAAATTTGGGATAATTTTCAACAAACAATCAAAGTAAAGTTTACTAGGAGTCATTATTTAGTCCATTGAAATGTTAATTTTTTTTAGGTTTAGCTTTCAGTTCTTGTTCTCAGAGGACGCAATTTTATTTTTTCGATGTAAATCTATTTTTGACTTTGACTGGTTGGTCGTAACCTTTGCCCAGCAGCCGCCATCTTAAAAACAGGGGTGTGGCAAGTATTGTTCGCACAGAAGTTTTTAAGATGTTTCTTGTTGCAAATTTAAGTCTGTACTGAATCGGTCTTTTATTGTTTGCCACCACAAACCACAAATAAAAAGTGTCACTTTTCAAAGGACTATAAATGCACAACTATTATTTTATTTTATTCTAAATGATTGTAATTAATTCATGAACATAGAAAAAAATACCTTTAGCGTTTCGTATTATTATTAGGGTCGGATATCGCTCATAAGCACACACAAATATATTTTTTAAATTTAATATCGAAATATAACAGAGATAGCTAAATACCTGCAACACGGTGCGTTGCCTGAGATCATCTAGTTCTCGTTGCTTTTCAGCTAACTGTTGGGCCCACCGTTGCTCCTCTAACGTCACATTCTGCTGTAGGCGGCTTAATACTCCTTCCTGTTTCATACAAAATAGATTAGCACCAAAATTTTCATCGTATTAAAGTTTATTTGTGAAGCGCGCTGAGATAACACAACTTACAGTATCTTCAATGATCCTTTTGTACTTCTCGACGAGACTTTGTGACTGTTCATTCTGTTGGATCAAGTCCTTAAGCCGCTCTTCGTTGTCTGCGACAGGGGCGGGAGCGGGGGCGGGTGCGGAGGCGGGAGCGGGGGCGGGTGCGGAGGTGGGTGCGCGTGCTAGGTGTGCGGCCAGGTTGCGCGCGAAGGCCTGCAGCCAGTCGTGGCCGGCGCCGGCGCCCGGGGCGGCTGCCGGACATGCCTCGCGCAGCACATTCGCCACTTCGTTGTATTGTGCTTCTTGTGCTTTGGCGATGGCCTCCTGTCGCAACAAGCACCACAGTTGCAAAATTATACAAATAGAATGCTTTCAACATTTAAATTATACAACATACACAATTATTGGGTGTCCCGTTGTTTCGCAGATAGAATTTCGTTTCGTCGAAAATGTTTTATAAAATATTTGGTTCTTGTCATTTTATTTCTAATATTTTTGTTTCAACGACTATTTCCATGAATGAAACATAATTATTTCACAGAAAGACAATCATTCAATCAATTACAACTTTTTTTTTTGAATATCGGTTTTTAGTGTATTTTGCCACGGCTGAAAACGGCACAGAGAACTTAGGATGCAAGAGCGGACGAAGCAAGCTCGGGACTTGGGTAACCCCGACTGGGTCAGGCGAGATAAGAAGGGGTTGGCGGGGAAAGAACAACCACCCGAAGTGAGAGCCCCGTCAAGTTAAACATATTTTTACGCATAATTATCTTTTCGTAACCCGGCCTACATATTTGCTTACATTTTCTTTGAAATAACACCATGGAAAAACACACTGAACACACAATATTGGTTAATAAAAATGATAGTACAGTTTCTTAAATATTGAAAGATATTACTATTACATTCGAGTTGTTATTCTGAGAAATGATTATTATGTGTATTGACTGAAATAATAATGTGAGTTAAATTTCATGTAGAAGGAAATTCTATCAAATTATTGGCTATGAAACAACGAACAACAACTTTTGGTAAAAACAAGTAATTGATTTCACATTAACCATAAGTAAACATTTGTTGTATACATGGTATACACCGTGACTTTTTAGTCGTCATTACAAAAGTGGTCCAAAAATCAGCCCTTAGATTTTTCAATAGTCAGATAACTTTTATCTGAGAAATAAAAATGGCGGTTTGACAGCTTATCTATAGAAAATATGTCAAATCGCTATTTTTATTCCTCCGATAAAAGTTATCTGACTATTGAAAAATCAGCCCTAAGTCCACTTAATGTATCCGATCTAAACTACCTCTAGGCGAGTTTTTTTTTTATTAAATCGTTAATAATATTTTTTATTATTAATAAATAGGTACATTAGAAATATGAAACACCCTGGTAAAATGTTTACGTATCAAGCTGTAGAGTATACCTACCCAGCGCAATAGTCGGGCAGATCATTCCATCTCCATTTTCTGTGAGACAAGGGCGTTTCTAACTACGCCTTGCGTCATAATAACAAATTAAAATTTTATTTAAAAAAAAAATCAAATCTCTTAAATACCTATTTTTTATTATAAACGTGTTCTAGTCATTGGATACATGAACTGGGCTGCACTTGTAAGACGACTAAAAAGTCACGGTGTATAGTTTTTCATTGTATCCAAGAATTCATAGAACATAGATGAATTGGTTATTTAATATTTTAAATTACAATAAGTGCAAAAATTAAATATGTTAGCAACAAATATTAACAACAAAGCGAAGCCGGCCGAAGAATGTACATGCGAGTGTACACGGTAACAGAGCACATAGGTCGCCTGGTGTATGTACTGTAGATAAAGCGGGCACTTACGCGCAGTGAGTCTTGGGCCGGCATCGCACTTGCCGCTTTCGTCTGAAGGGCCTTTTCGGCAGATTGTAACGCCTCCATTACTTTCCAGTTTTTAGTTCGCAATTCCTATGCAGGACGAGCCAAGTAGATCATTAATTAGGTGAAAATATTAACATAAAACAGATTAAAATTTTGTAAGTTTTCTTTTAGGATCAAAATCGTGCATTTTACAAGTAGAAGAATAGAAGCACGACATTCCAAAATCGTGTATGGTGAAAAAGTGTTACTTTAAGGCCAATCATAAGAAGCAGATTTGAAGGTGATGCTCAAGAATTTGCGTTAATTTTGAAAACAGTTGCAAATGGGGAGAATGGAAGAAGAAAACGTGTTGCGCCGACCCCAAATAGAATGGGATAAGGGCAGGAAGAAGAAGAGTTGCAAATGGTCCACTAGGTTTGCTAAGGGACTTTACCCATGATGCGATTCGTGTGATATGCAATTTCTACTGTATAAAAATGAAAATAGACCTTGCTACTAAGAAATAATGATGCAATTCGATTGACTTGACGTCGTCGTGGCGATCGTGTTTTGTTTTTCATCTACCCGTAGATATCAACGTGTTTTATGTCATATGTCGTAGTGGTAAGGTCGATTTTCACTTGTATCGCGTCATGGGTGAGTTCCCTAAGTCGCAGTGCTCACATTGTTCTTGTCCTGGTAGGTGCGCAGTTGTTCCTGCAGACGCGCGGCCTGCTCCCTCAGCTCCCGCGACCCTCGCTGCGCTGTTGCCAGCTCGTCGCGCAAGGACTCCACGATGCTCTCAACCTTCGCCAGCTCTGCCGCCTGATAACGTCACAAGGCCACGTTTAGTATCATCAAATATTCAATACCATACGCCATACGCCTTGAGCACGCCTGGCGTGTTCAAAGCATAGTAATAGAAACTCGCAAGAACACACTAGGCGTTTCGGCGGCATCCAACGTGTTAAGTAATGCTTGCTTGAGTACTGAGTGACGTTCTGTAATACGGGCTTAAGTATTATAAGATGGCTATGGAATAAGATGGTAAAATGTTTAAAGTACTAAAGAGTACTCAAATAATTTGAATACCAACCTTAAGTTGATCGTTGGAGGGCAGTCCATTTTGTGCGGGCGCTGCTTTTAACTGTTTAATTTCAGCTAGTTCAGTCTCTCGCGCGGCCAGCTGTTCACGCAGCGCCGCGATTTCGTTTGACAACTGAACAAACACACAACAGTTGATTAAGCAAGTAGATAAGAAAGGACATTGACAAGGTCATAGGTTAATGAACCCAGTGTTATGTAAATAGGTAGTGTTAACTAGGTGCAATCATTATAATACAAAACCGGTTTTTTAGTGTGAGTTCAAGTGCGAGTTGGACTCGCCCATGAAGGGTGCCGTAGTAGCAAGCATAGATATATATATTCCGTAGTAGCAAGCATAGAGGGATATAATTATATTGAGATTAGTAAGTAATATGCACAAACAATAAAAATAACTTTGTTTTTCATAGTGTTTGTATAAATCGCAAAGTTATATTTGCGGTTTTTGAAAATGTACTATATCTCAAAAACTGCTAACTACATCTCCTCTAAACCAATTTTCGTTGGAAGTTTTTGTTGAGGTCTACATTATATATATTTTTTAGTTTTATCATTCTCTTATTTTAGAAGTTACAGGGGGGACGACGACACATTTTACCACTTTGGAAGTGTCTCTCGTGCAAACTGTTCAGTTTAGAAAAAAAGGATCTTAGTAACCTCAATATAATTTTTAAAGACCTATCCATAGATACCCCACACGTATGGGTTGGGTGAAAAAAACATTTTTGAGTTTCAATTCTAAGTATGGGGTACCCCCAAAAGGCCAATGCCCATTCTAGGCCCACAGTGGACAGTACACTAGAGAAAAAATACTACATGCATTAATTTTGCCATAAAAAAATAGGTATTTACGTTTTCCCAATGAACCGCCACTACAATCTACAATAATTCGTTAAAAAAAGTAACTCTATTGAAAAAACGGAAGTTTTCTTGATTTTAACGCTGGTAAAATATTGCCAGCATCTTATCACATTAAACTATTTTCATTATTTAATCGATTTGAATCGATTTATAAACAAATACAATGACCTCACAGGCATACCCATTTGGCTTTTCTTGTATGTAATAAAAACGAACTAAAATAAAACATGAATATATATACAAACTAATGTGTATGTGTACTCGTAAAAACAAGAATTTAAAAAATATCAAAAATCTGTCATTTAAAAAGTAATCGGAATATCGATTTAATGTTATTTTTTTTTTGTGATAGTGACAACACCGATTTTAATTCTGAATTTCTGACACTAACACTGACTGACACTTGTCATGTTGCGCTCAATGTGGATGTGTTTTGATTTTTCTTCAATTTCTTTTACTGCGACCTGGCTTTGTTTTATGGACTTGTTTCGGATTTTGGATACCGATTTATAACGTTTTCTACAATAACTGAAGAACATTGTGTGAATTGTGGTTTTAACCTGACCGAAATTCAAAATCATACCTTAAAACCAGAAGAAATATGCATCATACAGCAGTTGGTTGCACCACGGCAGGTAAATATACTAATCATAAAATGATTTTGCTATTGCCTACATCATCACCCAGTTATTTACCGATAATAATAATTATTGTTTCAGGAATCAAGAGATAATCTTGTTTGCCGCAACCGTTGGTTGGTAGTAACTAAGTACTAGCCTTGCTCCTCAACAAGACCTAGAAGGATCTGTATGTCAAAGCAGCTGCATTAATTGTGGATGTTCTGCTAGTAGACGGATAAGAAGTCACCTATTAAGAAAAGAAACAGATAAAGTCTCAATAGAAATGTCATTATTAAATGGGTTGATTGTTTTTTTATACCCTACTACCTATATAATTAGATAAAAGTATTTAAGAAACCCCTACTATCATTATAAATAATCAAGTATTCAAAAAAGAAAACTTCTCATAGTCCCACACACTTTTGAACATAGAAAATTGACCTCAAACGTTTGCTTTTTTATAATATTTCTAAAATAGTGGCGTCAATTTGAATATATTTTTTGGATATCCTGTATTATTAAGATTATAAAACACTCCGTTTTTAGACTAATATTTGATGTCCATCTGGGCCTATGACACTATGGAGGCTGGGCATTTCCCTTTGTTTTGTTTTTATTTTTGTGTTAAAATCCTAATGCGGTTCACATAATACATCTACTTACCATGTTTCAACAGCCTAGGATAGCTCTTATACTTTCGAAGAAAAGTGGCTGTGACATACGGACGGACAGACAGACAGACGGACAGACAGACATGACGAATCTATAAGGGTTCCGTTTTTGCCATTTGACTACGGAACCCTAAAAAGGAATCAACATGAAATCGCTCCTTATCAAAGAGCTATGAAAGTCGTGGTTTTGTCAAAACTCATTTGAAAAATAGTTGACACAAATGAATGCAGCTAACTTTACCTGTTGTTTTTGTTTCTCAGCCTCCTCCTTTAGTATCTCAACGTTGCTCTCTGCAGCCTGGGCACGGCTCGCCATTCTCTGCACTTCATTTTGAAGCTCTGCCATGGCTGAAAACATTGTTATTTGGTTATCACTTTCGTTGTATATTTCACAAATTTGATTTATGACCCACAATAAGCTTATTTTCTCAAAAGACTTTCAAATACAATTAAGTTCACTTTTGCGTAAACATACATGTCCATGGTAACGACATCAAAGGTGTCCTTGTTTTTTGATGGATTCAAAAGATTTATTGTTAAAATGGGATGATTCTTTGTCAATTGTATTATAGTTCAATAGTAAAATTAGATATTAGCGGAAACAACATGATGAGCGGGAACAACAGAGCAGTGGTGGCCCAGTGGTATCGGTCCTGACTTACGACTTGTAGGTCCAGGGCCGTCTTTACCAGGGGGTGCAAGGGGTGCGGTGCACCCGGGCGCGGAGCGCCCGGGGGCGCCTTTCGAGCGCTGAATTTTTGGATATTTCAAACTTAATGCCATTGCACAGTTTTAAATACTTGTTACTTACCTACGACAAATATGTACTCGTATGCGCAGGCAAAAATAGTCACTTGAATTACCATACCAGTCATGGAGAATTTTTTATTTTATTTAATGCGTTAGATGAAATTTTTATCAAGTCCTACAGACTTCGGGCACGCCGCAATCGCGGCGGTAAGACCCCTCTTTGAGGAGTGGCTGGATAGGAGTCACGGCGTCCTAACCTACCGCATGACGCAGGTCCTCACCGGACACGGAAGTTTCGGGAGGTACCTGTGTCTGAGGAGAAAGGAGGAAACGCCTGGGTGTCACCACTGCGAAGATCGCCCGGAGGACACAGTAGAGCATACGGTGCAAGACTGCCCCGCTTGGGCAGACCACTGACGTGTCCTCACGGCGGCGATAGGCGGAGACCTCTCGCGCCCGGCATTGGTCGCGGCCATGCTGCGGGGCGAGACGGAGTGGGAAGCGGTCGCCTCCTTCTGCGAAGCAGTCATGCTTGCGAAGGAGGAGGCGGGCCGCGTGAGAGAGAGGACAGTGTCCTCCCTCCGCCCCAACCGCAGTGGTGGACGCCCACGGCGACGGACGTCGCAAGACGATCTCCGGCCACCGTAGGCGCGGGCATGCGGGCGGCGAGTAAAGGGCAACTCGCTGCCCGACCATGGACCATGCCCGGGTCGACGGCGCGTTGTGTTCCACGCGCGCCTCAAAGAGCGTCAGCATAATGACGGGGCCCCCTCTAGAGGGCCAAAGCCTGCCGGGGTCGGGACTTATCTCATTACCGTGACCCCGGAACATAAAGGGCTATCGAAGGACACCGTGGATTTTAGTCAGTACAAGTCTGAGTCCCTCCCGCCCTGCCCGGGGTGGGAGGACTCATTTGATGATTTTACCACGATAAAAAAAAAATAGTCCTACAGACTTGGGGTGCTAAGACAGGAAACCTCCACGTGCGCCCGTGGACTGGAGTTCCCTCTCGGATACGTCCGGGGGGAAGACCAGTTTTTCGGGCCGGTGCACCCTGGGATGCGGGCAAAAACTCTTCCTTAGGCACTGTGCCTAAGAGGTCTCTTTGCCCGTATGCGAATAGCCTGTCGGGTGGAAGCCCTAACGCGTGTCCCTCTGAATAGCAGAGGGCACAGCGGCGGAGCGGGCTTGCGGACGGTGAGCAATGGGTAGCTCGCCGTCCGACCAAGGACCAAGCCCGGGTCGGTGGCGCGTCGTGTCGTGTTTCGCGCGCGCCTTGGGGGAGTTGTCAGCAAACTGACAGGGCCCCTTATGAAGCCAAATGCCTGCTGGGGTCGCGGGTTTTTCTTAACACAGGATACTGTGGCCCCGGAACGTAAAGGGCATCCGAAGGAACACGGGTGGATTTTAGTCAGTAAGAGTCTGACAGTCCCTTCCGCCCCACCCAGGGCGGGAGAACTCATTTGATGATTTTACCACCTAAAAAAAAAAAGTCCTACAGACTACCGAGGAATATATTCTACGACCTACATAACTTAATTAAACCGCATATAGCGATATGAGTAAAGTATCGGATTCGATATCGTGTGCCCTACTCGCAGCACACGCCTCACAGCACGCCGCTCGCAGCACTCATCTCACAGCACACCGCTCGCAGCACACGTCTCACAGACTCACAGCACACCGCTCACATCTCACGTCTCGCCATACAAATTTTACACAGCCAGCACAACGATCTCCACTGAAGCTTCGCGGAGTGGAGCTGTGTCAATAACGCAATTCTATTGGTTGTTCAAAACACGTCTCGACTCCGCACAGCTCGACACAGCTTTGGTGGAGTATCGGCCTTACTATGGGGTATCGTATTACCCAATTACTGGGTTGTGGAGGTCCGATAGGCAGTCGCTCCATGTCAAATACTGATATCCAGCTGCATCTGGTTTGACTGAAAGCCGACCCCAATATAGTTGGGAAAAAGCTAGGCACTAGGCAGATGATTTGTTTTTTAGTAATAAATAAATTACGGGACCCCTTTCATACTGCATTGTGTCGTCGGTCGCGTGCCACGCTGCAGTGTAAAAAAAACACGAGGGCGCAGGCTGAGTCTCGCACCCCGGCGCAGAATAGACTTAAGACGGCCCTGTGTAGGTCGTGGGTTCGAACCCCGCCAGGCGCATTACTTTGTGTAATTTATTTTATCACCACTGCTCTCAAAACGGTGAAGGAAAACATCGTGAGGTAACCGGCATGTCCTAGAACCAAAAATTTGAAGACATGTGACATCTACCAACCCGGACTGGGCCCGCGTGGTAGATTATAGCCCACTCCCTCCCACAGAGAGGAGGCCTGTGTCCCAGCAGTGGGAACATTATAGGCTGATGATGAGCGGAAAAAAAAAACAGGTGATATGGCCATCGCGTTCAGCTGATATTGTCCCGTTAATGTAGGTTGTTCACCTGCTAGTCGTTCCTGCGCCTGCCGCAGCTCCTGCGCGGCTCGCTGCTCGCCCAGCGCGGCGCACTGCCGCTGCTGCTCCAGCTCGCTGCACGCGCGGTTGGCGTCCTGCACAACAATCTACACGTGAATCATGCCGCACTACTGTACACCCACATTGATGATGACTCGCAAGCACCAGGCACTAGTTATAATACTTGGGGTGATATTAATTACAAGGAATGGACTGTAATTAACACTTTTGGAGGATTGGTCGAGCTGCATGTCGTGGATTCGACTCCTGCACAGAAATTATATTTATACGACCTACCTAGGTGATGGTTACAGGTGTGGCTACTAGTGTGTTCGTTTTTGTGTGGCAAATTTTTTTTTGTTTAGTGTTTTACCGCCGCGTGTTTGGCCGCGTCTATGCGCAGCTGCACCGCTAGTGCAGTAGTAACGTGACTAGTTCGTTGTACAGGTACCTGCAGCTGCTGCGCCAGGTCGGCGGCGTGTTGCTGAGCCATGGCACATGCCTCGCGTGCGCCGGCTGCGTCCATGCGCAGCTGCGCCGCCTCAAGCGCGTGCGCGTTGAGATCTGCCTGCAGCGCCGACAGCTGCCCCAACAACGTTGCCTCCGCCTGCACATACACACACATAGTAACTATTTGTGCCAACCTCACTCTTACTGAAGCCCAAAATTAAGTGTGTGGCTCACATCAGATAGTCTCTGGATGTGCAACTCCATCTGAACGCGCGCGGCCTGCGCCTCGCCCTCCACGCCCAATTTCGACTGAAGCTAAAACAAGTAAAGAGAGTATTACATACTGAAAAACACGAGTTCTTTACATAGTATAATAGATTATGCTTATAACAGGTTTATATTGGATACCATGAGCTTCTCCTGCTGCAGCTGGTGGTTGTCGTCCAGCACTCGCTGCAGCCGCGCCTGCTGCGCGTGCAGCTCGGCGCGTGCCGCCCCGCCCGCGTCAGTATCACATGAACTTACCATGAGCTTCTCCTGCTGCAGCTGGTGGTTGTCGTCCAGCACTCGCTGCAGCCGCGCCTGCTGCGCGTGCAGCTCGGCGCGTGCCGCCCCGCTCCCGTCAGTATCACATGAACTTACCATGAGCTTCTCCTGCTGCAGCTGGTGGTTGTCGTCCAGCACTCGCTGCAGCCGCGCCTGCTGCGCGTGCAGCTCGGCGCGTGCCGCCCCGCCCGCGTCAGTATCACATGAACTTACCATGAGCTTCTCCTGCTGCAGCTGGTGGTTGTCGTCCAGCACTCGCTGCAGCCGCGCCTGCTGCGCGTGCAGCTCGGCGCGTGCCGCCCCGCTCCCGTCAGTATCACATGAACTTACCATGAGCTTCTCCTGCTGCAGCTGGTGGTTGTCGTCCAGCACTCGCTGCAGCCGCGCCTGCTGCGCGTGCAGCTCGGCGCGTGCCGCCCCGCCCGCGTCAGTATCACATGAACTTACCATGAGCTTCTCCTGCTGCAGCTGGTGGTTGTCGTCCAGCACTCGCTGCAGCCGCGCCTGCTGCGCGTGCAGCTCGGCGCGTGCCGCCCCGCCCGCGTCAGTATCACATGAACTTACCATGAGCTTCTCCTGCTGCAGCTGGTGGTTGTCGTCCAGCACTCGCTGCAGCCGCGCCTGCTGCGCGTGCAGCTCGGCGCGTGCCGCCCCGCCCGCGTCAGTATCACATGAACTTACCATGAGCTTCTCCTGCTGCAGCTGGTGGTCGCGTGCCGCCCCGCTCCCGTCAGTATCACATGAACTTACCATGAGCTTCTCCTGCTGCAGCTGGTGGTTGTCGTCCAGCACTCGCTGCAGCCGCGCCTGCTGCGCGTGCAGCTCGGCGCGTGCCGCCCCGCCCGCGTCAGTATCACATGAACTTACCATGAGCTTCTCCTGCTGCAGCTGGTGGTTGTCGTCCAGCACTCGCTGCAGCCGCGCCTGCTGCGCGTGCAGCTCGGCGCGTGCCGCCCCGCCCGCGTCAGTATCACATGAACTTACCATGAGCTTCTCCTGCTGCAGCTGGTGGTTGTCGTCCAGCACTCGCTGCAGCCGCGCCTGCTGCGCGTGCAGCTCGGCGCGTGCCGCCCCGCTCCCGTCAGTATCACATGAACTTACCATGAGCTTCTCCTGCTGCAGCTGGTGGTTGTCGTCCAGCACTCGCTGCAGCCGCGCCTGCTGCGCGTGCAGCTCGGCGCGTGCCGCCCCGCCCGCGTCAGTATCACATGAACTTACCATGAGCTTCTCCTGCTGCAGCTGGTGGTTGTCGTCCAGCACTCGCTGCAGCCGCGCCTGCTGCGCGTGCAGCTCGGCGCGTGCCGCCCCGCTCCCGTCAGTATCACATGAACTTACCATGAGCTTCTCCTGCTGCAGCTAGTGGTTGTCGTCCAGCACTCGCTGCAGCCGCGCCTGCTGCGCGTGCAGCTCGGCGCGTGCCGCCCCGCCCGCGTCAGTATCACATGAACTTACCATGAGCTTCTCCTGCTGCAGCTGGTGGTTGTCGTCCAGCACTCGCTGCAGCCGCGCCTGCTGCGCGTGCAGCTCGGCGCGTGCCGCCCCGCTCCCGTCAGTATCACATGAACTTACCATGAGCTTCTCCTGCTGCAGCTGGTGGTTGTCGTCCAGCACTCGCTGCAGCCGCGCCTGCTGCGCGTGCAGCTCGGCGCGTGCCGCCCCGCTCCCGTCAGTATCACATGAACTTACCATGAGCTTCTCCTGCTGCAGCTGGTGGTTGTCGTCCAGCACTCGCTGCAGCCGCGCCTGCTGCGCGTGCAGCTCGGCGCGTGCCGCTGCCGCCGCCTGCTCGGCCGCTCGCGCCGCTCCACTAGCACGCAACCTCTCTGCGTTTAATGTGCCCCTGATAATAAAATAAATAAATAAAATAGCTTTATTGATTCCTTACATAACATTAGCAATTGAATTATTATACACAACATAATAATATTACACACACAATTACAGTTACAATTATTTTAAATATTTTTTTCTCATTCATGCATTTTTTTTTATTATCATTATTATTCTATTTAATTTTATATAATTGACAATTAAAATTATTATTTAAAGAATTTAGGTAATAAAAAATGTCATCAGTTTCATTACAATAAAATTAAGATTCAAATATCAACAATTGACGTTAATTTTTTTTTTTATGTCATGCAAAATTAATAAATATAAATTAATAATTATAAATGCTGATTGATTCATTAAATTATTATAATTATATTATTTAGATGTAAGGACCGCCTATAGCGGTAAAAGCCTCCTCCATTGCTCTCCAACTCTCCCTATCTCTAGCTAGCCTGCTCCATATTTTTCCTGCTACGGTGGCTATATCATCGATCCACCTCTTACATGGTCTACCTCGGCGACGTTTCTTGTATATTGGGTACCAGTTTGTAGTTATTTTTGCCCATCTGTCGTCGTTTAGTCTTTGTATGTGCCCTGCCCATTTCCATTTAAGCTTCAGAGCTTGCTTTACTACGTCCTTAGCTTTGGTTTTCTCTCTAATTAGCGCGTTTTTAACTTTGTCTTTTAGTTTTATTCCCATGTAGCTCCTTTCTATAGCTCTCTGACATACTCTTAGTTTTTCCAGTGATTCTTTTGTTAAGGACCACGTTTGACATGCATATGTGAGGCATGGTATAAGACAGATTTCCATAGCTTTTGTCTTTATTTTGGTAGGCAGTTCACTTTTAAATATTTCTTTCATGGACCAATATTTGTTCCAGGTGTTCTTTATTCTGCGAGTTATTTCTTTCTTTGAACAGTCTTTTACAGATATTAAATGTCCCAAATAAATGTATTCGTCGACCCATTCTAAGGGTACCCCGTTCATGGTAATAGTTGTTTCTTTTATATTTGTCATGACTTTTGTTTTGGTTTGGTTTACTTCAAGCCCTACTTTCTTGCTGTGTTCATTCAGTGATTGTAGCATATATTGAAGCTCTACAGGGTCCTCAGACAGTAGCACCAGGTCGTCTGCAAATCTGAGATGTGATAAATACTGTCCATGTATTTTGAGGCCAACTCTATCCCAGTCCAGTGCTCGAAATATTTGTTCTAAGACTGCTATGAAGATCTTAGGCGAGAGCGGGTCGCCTTGTCTCACACCACGTTGTATATTGAAGGTTGGTCCGTAAGATTCAAGTTTTATTCTTGCTTTACTGTTTTTGTATATTTCTTTGATTATGTTTATGTAACCTGCATTCAATCCTTGTTCGGCCAGCGCTCTCCACATTGAGTTGTGCGAAATAGAGTCGAATGCCTTTGAGTAGTCAATAAAACTAATGTAGAGTGGCTTACCATATTCGTTGTATTTTTCAATGATCATCTTGAGAGTATGTATGTGGTCCACCGTTGATCGATTTTTCATAAACCCTGCTTGCTCTACCGCTTGATTATTGTCGATTATTCTGGATATACGGCGTAGTAGAGTTGAAGAAAAGACTTTGTAGAGACATGGCATAAGACTTATAGGTCTGTAGTTGGCTATTTGTGTTGGGTCCCCTTTTTTGTATAGAAGGATAATCTCTGTACATGCCCATTGACTGGGGAGTTTATTCTCTATTAAGATTTGATTGAATAGAGTCGTGAGCGGCTTGATTAACATGTTTTTGCCTGCTTTTATATGTTCGTTCTTTATTCCATCTGATCCTGGGCTTTTGTCTAATTTTAGTTTGTCTATTGAAAGTTCTATTTCATTTTCATTAAAACAAGGAACAGAATCGCAATTAAATGGCATATATGTGCTAACTTCTGAGTTGTTAACAGAATATAAGGTTTCATAGAATTCAGTTGCTATTTCCAGTAATCCCTGTCTGTGTGTAATCTTCGTTCCGGAAGCATTTTGAAGTTGAGTCATAAGTTGTTTTGAATTATTTAATTTCTTGTAGGCTTTTTTTACTGCTCCAGAGTTTTGTATGTAGTTTTCTAACATAGTGAGTCTATAGCTTCGAATATTCATAGTTATCTTTTTATTTATAATTCTATATAATTTGCTTAAATGTTGTTTTTCGGATCTTGTTTTGTTTTCCTTGTTTTTAAGTGTATGTCTCTTTTTTATGAGTTCTTCGATCTCTTCAGTTATAATTAGTTGTTTTTTTAAGGTTTTTCTTGCCAAAATTGAGTTTTTAGAGCAATTTGTTATTGACTTTTCTAGAATGTCATACTGATCTTGAACTGACATGGTAGAGTCTGGTGTCGGTCTAATAGCCAGATGAGATTGGAATTTTTTGAAGTCCACTTCTTGAATTTTGTTTTTGAATTGTGTTCGTCTAAGTTTTCCTTTTTCTATGGTCATGGTTACTCTCACTAGGCGGTGGTCACTTGAATGTTTAAAGTCACTTAGTACACTGATATTATGTAATGATGTATTAGGGATGTTTGTAGCAATGTAATCTATTTCGTTTCTGGTTTTGCCATCCGGTGCTTTCCACGTCCACCTCAGTTTTGGCGATTTTTTAAACATAGTATTTACTATCTTTAGCTTGTATTGAAAACAAAACTCTATAAACATTTCTCCTCTTTTGTTTCTGTTCCCGTAACCATACTCGCCCATTACGAGCTTATCCTGTGGCGTTGGATTTCCAATTTTTGCGTTTAAGTCACCCATGAATATTGTATTTTTTGTGCTGCTATCCAAAGCCTTTTTAAGATATTCGTAAAATGTTTGCATGTCTTTATCATCGGCGCTTTCCGTGGGCGCATAAACTTGGATAATTGTAAATAGTTTGTTTTGTATATTTACGTGAATAAGGGCAACCCTTTCTGAAAGTCCGATGAAGTTCTCTACCACCACATTATGTTGTTTTCTGACAAGAAATCCTATTCCTTTCTCTCCTTTTGTTTCTCCGAAATAGTACAGCGTGTAGTAATTTCTGTCCTCTATTATGTATCCTGAACGACGTACTTCTGAAATTCCTAGTATGTCCCATTTTATGTCTGATAGAGCGTATTCTAGTTCTATGACTCTTGCTTCGCTTGATAATGACCGTACATTGAAAGTTGCTATATAGTATTTGTTAAGTTTTGGAGGGTTGCGGTCTTCTACCCCCGCGGTGACCAGGATGTGCCCCTGATAGACGTACAAAAACAAATACAATAACACAGAAACAATAACAAGTAAAACATACAAAATGCAATAACATTTTACACACATCAAAAGTGTCTAGGGATCAACATATATTTTTGCAATAACTTTTCTCCTGATTGATATTAATTAAAATTTTCTTTAAGGATTCATCAAATAAAGTGTTTTCGTTTGTCACAGTAACGATAAACCAAGTCACCTTTGCATTAATAAAGAAATTTGCCATTTTCCTAATAAAGGGATTTTTGACATTTGAACCACTAACACAAAAGTTCGAAAAAAAGACTGAAATAACAGTTTTCTTTAAAATTTTAATGGGTAACTTAAACAATTAATAATCCGTGTTTCTACCGCGAACACTAACAACACAAGAACATCGGTTTGGCATACTCAAAATGAGTTCATCCAAATCACGCTGTGGAATGGCCGCCCATGTTCGTTGCAACAACAAAAAAAGGTCTTCTTGCGACTGGATACCCTCCATATTCGGCAGAGCTCTTCTCTGTAGCATATCCCATGCATGCTCAATCGGATTCAAGTCTGGCGACTGAGCAGGCCAGGGCAGGACATTGATGTTAGCTGCGGCGAGAGTCTGTCTTACAACTCTTGCGGTGTGCGGTCGTGCATTATCATGCATTAACTGAAATAAGGGACCGATTTGCACTTGTAGAGGAACGATGACGTCTGATACAATCGTCTCAGCATAAATTTGAGCGTTGAGGTTGCCTCTGATCCAAATCAACTCAGTTCTTCCGCCGATCCAAATACCCGCCCATACCATGATGGTTCCACCACTATAAGGATGGACTTCCTGGCAGGATTTTAATCGCTGTTGGCGTCCAGGGGTTCTCCAGTGTCGTATACGTCTTGTATCCGGTCTCATACCGAAACGAGACTCATCAGAAAAGCACACGAAACGCCATTGTTCTTCTGCCCAATTTCTGTGTTCAAGAGCCCATTGATATCGAATCCTACGATTGTGCATTGCTATAGGAGCTAAAGCCACAGTACGTTGCCGGGAACCAGCTTCTATCATTCCCACGGCTCTGAGCATTTCTTCCCTGCTTAAATGACGTCGCCGCTCCATAATAACGTTGGTTTTAATCAGTAGTAGGGAAACAGTAGCACTAATAATGTCTTCAAAGCGTTGTATGTTTTTATAGGGAAAATATTGACAGCTGATTTTCATCTTTTACTCGAATTTGATTCACAGTTCCTGATTCAAATTATGAAATGAACCAAAAAGGATCCATATAAATTTATAAAATCATAAATTTATTACAAAGCCACATCTTAATCTCAAGAAATCCGCATAAAAATGCTTGATCCCTAGACACTTTTGATGTGTGTATTTACAAATTATGGGAACGTTACGTTATTAGTTAACGTCTTAGTTCATTGACCCCTTACGAAAAATGTTACAAAGCAAACGGTCTTCCGATGAAGCTTGCACGCCAAGTAAATAATTGTAAAGTCAAATCTAAAGTCATTCAAAAATAACCTGACAATTTAATGTATGCTGAACAAGACAACACGAAACTCATTTCATACAGTCGATTTTGAGTGTCATTGTGTATTGAAACATCGGAAAAAGAAACGACGATTTAATGTAGTTCTATTACGGCCAAGGAAAACTAGAATATTTAATATTACCATAATTGCAATTATACAGTACTAAAGTAACTAGAGCAGTGGTGGCCCAGTGGTATCGGCCTCGACTTACGAGTAGTAGGTCGTGGGTTCGAACCCCATCAGGCGCATTACTTTGTGTAATTCATTTCAACACCACTGCTCTCAAAACGGTGAAGGAAAACATCGTGAGGAAACCGGCATGTCCTAGAACCAAAAATTCGAAGACATGTGACATCTACCAATCCGCACTGGGCCCGCGTGGTAGATTACGGCCCATTCTCTCTCACAGAGAGGAGGCCTGTGTCCCAGCAGTGGGAACATTTATAGGCTGATGATGATGATGATGAAAGTTACTAATCTGACAAAGGGGAGATCCATACAAGCGTAGAGATCCTTATAAGTTAATAAGACTGCTACAAAGGGTAATAGGACAAGTGTTGAAATAACATGCTAGTTGCATGCAAGTTTGACGACATTGCGGACTATTAATGAACAATGATTTCAGTTGATCAAAGAAAATAGTCAATATAGTCTAACTTGCTTGCAATTGGATGTCATTTCTTGCATCGTCTAGATGAGGCTTTATCCTGGTGCGCGACTTTCATGTTCACTAAACACGAGAATCACCAAAAGCCTATTTTTTTGGTTTAACCGTATTATGTACAAATATCCTTTGTATCCTATGATTGTTTATTTTTACCTGAGTTCCTTAAGTTTAGCGTGCAGAGCCTGCGAGGCCTCGATCTCGTCAGCGAGAGCCTTCTCCTTGTCGGCCAGCTGCTTCTTCAACTTCTGAATGGGGTCATTGGGACCCTAAGATAAACATAATTATTACAAATATGTTTTTCAATGAGCACAATAAATATCTGAAAGAAAAGAATTTGACCAAGTATGTATACTTTGTCAAATCCTTTTCAAAAAAGATAATGGCAACATATACTATTTTAGAAATGACTTTCAATAACTAAAGTACATCCGTCAAGGTAAAATGAAAGTTAATCCAAGTCAGTTCCAGCGGTTGTGATGACGCGCGCGAGCCGCAATACGATAGTTCCGGGCGTAAGTCCTGCATATTATTCACACAACGGCCGAGCGACGACGAGGCAATTTAAGTAAGTGCCTGTCTCGTCACTTGACCCTCATACCTACATTGTATCGGAATAGTGTAAAATCATTATACAGGGTGTAAGAGACATCGACGCACAAACACACAAAGACATGATTCTGGACCCCCCCTGTGTTTTTTTTTTATTTTTCGTCGGATTTTTCCGAATTTTCAAATTTTTTTACAATTTTTGGAGTTTTTTTTTACTTTAGACTGTTCATAATCGTTATTCTTACCTAACCCAATGAGATTTTTAATAAAAAAGTAATTAATTCACTACTTTCACTAAAAGTAGCAATGTAAATAAAACTAGAAATGGTTTCTTCTTAGATGTTTATAATGAAAGGTCATCGTATACCTAAATACTGTGTCCAGTACCACAGTACCTGTAGTACATTAAGCGCGGTTCACTATTAAAAAAAAAACAAACAAAAAAAAATTGGAAAAACCGACGAAAAAAAAAAAAACACGGGGGGGTCCAGAATCATGTCTTGGACCCATGGTATCCGTTTGTGCGTCGATGTCTCTTACACCATGTATAACTTTCTATTTCACTATTTGAACCATGCAATGAGATAAAAACTTACCCCCTTACTTATAAAAACTTGTGTTGCTTAGCTACCGATTAAATATCACCTGTCCTTGTCATTTCTATTTTAATGAATAGAGATGTCAAGTGACTTAAGAGCTATTTAAGATAAGTAACGTCTAATCAATGTTTATAAGTAAGGGGGTTAATCATTCTATTTGTTAATATTATGTGACATTATTGTTTGACCTTTATTCTCTTTGCCGCTAAATAGAGATAATCATTGACTTATCACTACAATACGTTAGGTCATCGACTTTAGTCATTATTTATGGCGTTGAAGAATTTAAATCTTTACTGACGTATTAGTTTTTGTTTAAGTATGGCATTTTTTGCAGCTGAAAATTAGCTTACTTCCAGCAATCGACTGGAAATTTTCAGCATAAGCTTATGCTTTCTTCGCCGGCCGACTAATCAACCAACAGAGGCTTTTTTGTGCCAGTATTTTCGTCTACTATACACATCACAATGCTTGTAAACCCCGCAAGGGCTATGCAGATGTGTACCTTATTAGTACACCCACATTTCGCCAGTTATATTTCAATTTTAGTTGAAGAAAATCAATTAACGTGAAACAATATTCGTTTTCGAGAGTTAGCTCCTCGTTTTTCGAACATTGAATACATGTCTGTGTAAAAGGTGTCTTTTCTTATTGTATAAAACTATTCAAGTATTAATTTGTGTGTACCATGTTATAGAGGGCGAGCCTATTGCCATCAATTGGACACAAATAATGGAATCCTCATTTCGGCTGCCACTGAAAAATTCTTCTGGAACTTCTAATAACCGTGCGCGATCTGGGATTAGAACGGTATCGACCAACAAAACGGTAACCCCCCGTTATCGAAATGATAACTTGTACATACCTCGGTCCACTCAGAGTGCTCGGGCAGCGGGTCGTGGTGCTTGTTGAGCAGCGCGTCCGTGAGGATCTGTATCTCTGTGCGGGACAGTGGCGCGTCTCGCACCACACGCACCAGCTCGCCCACGTTCACGCCGCCGCTGTCGCCCGCTATTAACCATAACGTAGCTTCACTTTAGAGTTAAACTAGGTAATACGCCCTTGCTGACAAAATGCCCCGACAATATGGCCCTCGACCTTGACCATGTTGTACGCCAACAGAGGCCATCGCGTGTGTTCCGAGCAGTAAGTTTGAGTGCTAGATTGAAGGGCATTTTGACAGTTAAGGCGTATTACCTAGTTTTACCCTACTGATGGCACATTTAATAGCGCCTAACGCTCAGAGCCATTGGGTACTCAGGGGACATGCCCAGGGCCCTGAGAACCTATACGTATATGCGAAGATTTCCAAAGAAAACCTAACCTATCCCAGGAGGCTTCTAAACATTTTTGGGGTCGCTTTATATCTTCTGTTCTTATAATTCTGTTGGTTTGTTGCATTAGTCAATAGTTACATATGTTTATTTTTGTAAGAACAGTCAAAAACTTAACGCCGAAACGGGGCATTATTAAAATCGGGACACTTGGCATTTGCATGGCTCTTTTGCATCATGCATTCCAACCTGCCCAAGGCCATTTGGGATTTGGACATTTTGCCAGCGCTGGACAATATTACATGTGGGTGATTATACTCAAATTACTTCTTGGTTATAAACAGCAAACTAATTTGATCATTAAAGTCTACATTCCCGTGGCTAGTTGTGAAGATCGAATGAAAGTCATCGCTTGTCATACGCGGCAACTATTTAAACTCAATGTGTGAACAATAACAGGAGACGTAAGCACGAAACTCACCCATAAGCGAGAGTACATTAGGTTCAGGTTTCTTCTTCTTGTTCTTAGGTGGCGGTGTGGAGGCCGGGGGCGGCGCGTTGGCCAGCGCCTGCCGCAGCAGCTTGTCCGTGGTCAGCTCGCTGGGCTGCGGCGCGTTCAGCGGCGGCACCACCTCCTCGCGGACTACCTCCGCTACTTCCTCCACTGGCTTCTTCTCCGTCTTCTTGCCTAAAGTTTACCGACATTACAGAGGCTCACCTTTATGCATACTTAATTATACAATTAAGTAAGCGAAGCTAACTAAAGTCTTGATATAAAAGCTTAAAATATTCTAATTTTAAGTTATAATAAAATGAGTTTATATGCACCCTTTCGCTGTTCCTTCGCTGCTTCACCACTATTGTGGCGCTCACGAGTAACCTCTTCTTTAACGACTTCAACTGGTGCAGGGGGCTTGGCAACTATCTTGGCACTCTTGGGAGCCTTCGTGGGTTTGTTATCTTTCTTCTCCACCACTTCTTCTACTTTCTCAGGAGCCTAAAATTTATTTAATATTATGCTATCATATTGGTAAACTTATAATCGAATGGCATGCTATTATCAGAACATAGGTACATACAAACTATTGTTACTTTATGTGGGATCATGCTTACAAACGCGTGCATCGATAGTGATATGTGATAGACTTACAATGAAGGCACGACACGACATAAAACAGTGATACAAAGACGGAGCCGAGACTATATGACTTTGACACGTGTTTAATGATGTAAATAATGGAAACGAGACAAACACATGACTGCAACTAAGAGTGCAGTTCAATAATAGTTAGTAGTCAAGCACATGCAAACTAGGTTGGCATTTCTAAATAAATCTTACTACATAAAAATATTTATAAAATCTAATAATAATGCAGAAATCTAAACCTATCATATTGTTCTACTGAACTAACATTAAATTAAAGCCAAAACCAATGAATTGTTATTTTCTTTAATCAACTACAAATCAATAACACGTCACAATCGCTAGTGAACAGACACACACTTAGACACAACATTGGCGACACATATAACGTTCGTAGGTGTTGACTCACTTTTTCCGCTACCAGTGACGAATGCATCAATTCAAACTCATCTTTGGGATGCATTTCCTCAAAGTGGTTGGAGACAGAGGTGCTGGCGGAGTCGGGCACCGCACTGGGATCGCTAACGCAACTCGGATCCTCTTTGTTTATCAGTATCGGCTTTACTTTAGGGTCCTTGCCGCGTTTGCGGATCTGTACAGACATGGTCGCGCTGTAGTGGACCCGACTCAACAAATTACCACTGGTTTAGTATATTTAGAGTTACAAAATTCACCCATTCTACTAATTATAGATTAAGTTCATTTTAAACATAGCCCACCAAGAAGACCCAATAAACTAGAGTTAATTCTTAATGCCAAGCAAGGCTCAATACCATATTATTATACACTCAGCGGTCGTAAATGTTGTCCAAGTCTTAAACGCGAAATCGTGAACAAATGAATATATAACTGTTGTATGGGATTTTTTTATGATAACAGGTGCCAACGCCACGTAGGTGCTCGAGGGTAGTTGCATTGAGGCCCGCAGGGGGTTTCAAATAGAATGAGAAGGCTATTTTAGATCATAAGCAGAGAAATTACGGAAGAATATTATACATCCCGAGAGCAGTAGTCTTTCCTACACGCCATATTATGTACGCGCCCGACGGCGGCACATTCAAAGGAGTCGACTTGCTAGTAGTCTACCGAGCCCTGTGACGTAGTAGTCGCGGGCGCAAGTCGTTTCTGCCGATTAGTGATAAACAATTTCTGGTAATTTGTCGCGGGATTTTAATGGATGAATTAAAGATGTGCACTGACTATTACAGTTTCCTGGCACTGTGAAAAACATAGCACTTGGCAAGTTCTAATTGATCTCTGATGGCACAATTGGCGTAGTGTTTGCAGGTTTGATTCCTGCACGGAACAAATATTCGTATTGCATACAGGTAGTCTTTTTTGGATTTGGATGTTTGTGTTTGTGACTTGAAAAAATAACAAATGTAAACACATCCACAATCCAAGAGTTTAAATTATTTGTTTACTTTGGCTGAAATATGAATTCCTTTACATTATATTCAGGAAATAGTGAACCACCAAGTAAAGAAGCTAATTGACACCTACTCTCATTAACACATCCCAAATAAGTGGTTCAATCATAATTATGTTTACCAAATTGTGTCAAAAGCTTGGACCATAAAACTGTTGCTGTTTCATTAAACCTAGTGTAGAAATTCAGTAAATGATTAGTAGATTTCAGTTTAAAATCAATTACATTTTACTTTCAACATGCAAGTATGTAATTATCGAAAATATAACCCATGTTAGAAGAGCCCAAAACATTAATAACATATTCTATTTAAAGTATATTGCTACATAAGTAACAAAGCATAATTTAAAACCAACTTTGATAATTTAATAGAACTTTATCTTTTGAAAAACATGAATTTTTATGATAACAGAAATAATTTTGAGTAACATGATTAACCTTTAATGTTATTGTTATACATACTATCATGCAATGTTGCCAAGTAATAGGTATTGCTGATTTTAATATTGTTCAGAAAGAGTATGCTCAAAAGATTCATATCTTCAGATAATGAAAAAAGTGCACTAAGTTCCATTTGAAAGATAGATTGAGATAATTTTTTATCAAATTAAGTCATTACATTCCTGAAGGTGTATTAGTAAGAGGAAAATCACTGCTTCCCAACCATTGCCTCCCCTGCAGTTAATACACAAGAAAATACAATTTTCACTTCAACCATCAAGATTTAATAAAAGGAGTCCACATACTGAGAAAAGCTAGTGGCTTATCTTTATGTGTGGACTCTTTTTAGGTCTTTAGCTATTAAACTAATTACAACCATATTCTTGTGTTCCCAATTACAGAGAGAAATGCTTACCTTAACATTTGGTGTATCCCTGGGTGCATCAACAACTACTGCGGGATTAAACTCAACGTGACCCTTAGGAGCGGGCATCACATCATCTTCTACTCCGCTCTCAGCCGGTGCCTCACTCTCCTGCTCACTGCCAGTCACCACTGCACTCTCTTTGTTCTTTTCCTTCTTTGCTAACTAAAATGCCGTGATCATTATTTTAACTCTTATTATGATAACATGTAAGATCAATAAGTTTGAAATACACTTCTGTTTAACTGTCTTTAACAGATGCCAGCAAATTAAGCTACCCGAATCTGTCAAATTTGATAGGTCTTCTTTTGTTTATTAGATTTTCAACTTAATCAGAAAACAAGGTTAATGATGTATTGGGAAAATTTTGACAGATTGGGGTAGGGTGATGTGCTGGCATCTGTAATGTAATGATGGGAATTTGTCTGTTACTTGACAAAATAATAATTAATCTTTATCACCAATGATTAGGAAAAGCACTTTAAGGTCTAATATTATAGCCTAGATTGAAAACTTGGTCAAAGTTGTTAAACATTTGTAGTCATTCAGAGTCCATTGATTGAAACTAAAAAAAGAGGTACCTTTTAAACTTCCATCAACATTCTTTAAATACTTATAATATACAATTGTTGTATTGTATATTATAAAATTAATGTTATCTCTCAACCTCAGCATAAATACATGTAGTATAAAAATATTACAAAAGCAGTATCTTCCTGCTTTTAAATCTATAGATTTATTATAATGTAATATTATATTGCTTAAAAATATATCTAACTATACACTTAATTGGTAAAGAAAGTGCTTCGTAACTCTTATTGTTTGCACTCTGGCACAACTCATTGACAAAATAAAATGTAAGTGTTACCTACCTTTTTGTTGGCTTTCTTTTCTTTCTTCTTAGGTTTGTTTTTACTCTCAGCAAGAGCAAGTAGTTCAGTGGTGGCTCGGCGTTGTTGAGCAATAGCCTCCTCATAGCTAGTGCCTGAAGCTGAGAACAGCCCCATGAGGAGCAGCATAGCGAGACCGGCTACCCCCACCCCACACAGCACGAGCAATGCCTGCAGCTCCATCGGATCTGCCGCACACGCCTACCCTAACACACTGATGAAGTACCGAAAAATATAATTATTGTCATAAAAATCTTATTGCATTTGTTAAACACGTAAGGCTCAACACAATAGTGAACTGCTAGTTTAATCATTCAACTGCCAATATTGAGAATGATGCATTTCATTCATCACCTACGATTCTAGCGGCACATTCCTATTGGAGAATAGTACAGAGTATTTATAAAATATTTGCTATAGTATACGAACCGCTGTCCAGAGAAAATATGTATCGAGTAGTGCTAGCAATAGCAAAGCTGTAACTGTAGTTTTTTCAGTAACAAACTTGGAATTATTCTAACAAAATGAAGGTAAGAGCTGACACGTAAGCAATGACACATGTCAAAGGTTATTGACAGTCCTTTCGCTCAAAACCGAAGAATCTGATGATATTGTAAAAAGTAACAATCCCAATAAGGCATCCAGTGCGTTAATTAACGCCTGTGTAATAATTACATCTAATAGTGAGATTAAGACGATTTACAACCAGTAATTTATATACACAAGCCAACAGCCACCATTTATCAAGCTCTAGGATTCGACGATAAGATAAAATATAGGGTACCTGTTCGCAATTAAGTCTGCTGTGATATGCAAGCAAATTCTTCAAATGTATATATTAATTATTTTGTAATCAAATTACGCCTAGCCTTACTCAACGAAAGGAATTGGTAAAACGTAAAATTTTATTTGCTTTCAACTTTTTCTTTTTCTACGACAAGACCGGAGACACGAACCACAGATAGCTAACTACCACAGACTGCTTAGAGATACTACGTATCTAACTACACAGAACATATATTATACCACAGAGTACACTATAACTGTAACTACTTGCATTTTGCAAAAACATAAGGTCCACGCAAAAATATTAATGCATTAAGGCGGAAATAGACTTACGTGTTGTGGCGTGTCGTGACGCGCCAGAAGCATATCGGTTTCATACATTTAAAATGGTTAGGGGTTAGGGACATACATATTTGCATGTCGTGTCGTGTTGTGACGCGCGACGTCAAATGTAGTAGTAGCATTCAGTTTCAATGAATGCTTCTGGCGCGTCACGACACGCCACGACACGTAAATGTGTTTTCGCCTTTATACGAATACCCGGGGTTTCGACCACAGACTAGACAAAAAGAAAATAATTATTTTATCATCGGGAAAAGTCACAGTGGTTTCCAATGATTGACGAAATAGTGAATACATATAGTACAGGTATTTTTTTTAACCGACTTCAAAAAAAAATTAACCGACTTCAAAAAAAAGTAGGTTCCATGTTCCATATGAGTATAAAATTTCAAAATAGAGTGATATAGTAGATGTCAGTCAAAACTGCAGACTGTGCTACACCAAAATGAGGTCACTCCACAAATTAAATCATGAACATGTCATCCCTGAAACCACCAGCCTGGTATACAATACAATCCCGGAAAGGTTATAAAAATAAAGGTATGTAAGCATTTATCTAACTCAAACTCAAATTCTTCATTGCATTCATGTGTACATAGGTGTTACAGATGTAAATAAGTTTCAACATGAAACCCGGTTAGGACACTGAAACATATAGGTACAATTTTGTAAGTTATTTTAAATAATTATCTAAATTTTTTATTGATTCAAACATAAACAAAGTTTGGAAACTGGCTGTCATTATAATGGCCATAATATGATGAGATTTAATAGATTGATTTGTGAAAAGGAAAGGTGCTTAGGGAAAAGAAAAAGTTTACGATAAAGGGTAGATAAAAATATGTGAAAAATTAAGAACATAGTGAATATTTAGATGATGACTAAGGTTGAAAATTCATGCTGCAAAAGCAAGGTTTAAGTCCTCATATCTAGAAAGAAAGGAAGCGTTGTTTAGTTATGTTTGTATTATTCAATAATAATAAAGTTTCAGGCATTATTCATATCATAATACATAAAATATGTTTTTTTTTGCAGTTATTAATGCGGATGGAAAGCAGTTAGACCAACACTACAAAATACTGCAGAACATGTATCAATAATGGATGATTTATTTGATTCTGTAAGTTGAGCAAGTACTTGTATTTCCAAAGCGAAGAGGAAAATGTTTTGTAGGCTTCGAAATGAAACTTTCCCCTTTTGTTTTCCTTTTTAATAAATTATTTATGTGTATCGGTTTATAAATTTTAGTATTATGTATTAGCTAGGTTAAGATATTCATTTAAATTTTTTTTCTTCGTGTTCTCACACACTTTTATCTACATTTCTTTTTTTCTTGTTTCTGTTGGAAGAAAATTCTTTAGAAATAAGCAGTACCTTTTGTACTACAATTTCCAAGTGTTGTATCTTGTTATATTTTGTGTGTACATAAATTGTTAAATAAATAAATAAATGCTATTGAAAATGAAATCGAGAAATAAAAGTTTAAATAAATGTATGTCTTTTATTTGTTCATTAAATTCATTACAAAAAAAAACCTTAATATCTGAGGTGTGCAACAACAATATAAATGGCTGAAAGGCCTAGTATTCAGATCTAAAACGATGAGATGTCTTAAAAGACTAGTGTTCATTCAGAGTTTAAAAGCTATCTCTGAGAAAAAATTAAGCTGTCATGTTCTATAAAAGTTTTCCACAGATTAACAAAATGTTAGTTTTTTTGTTCGGGAGTGCTCCGTCTGAGCCCTCTATATAGTTTGTGGTAGGTTCTCAGTTCGACCTGTATGTATGTTTGTCCGCGATTATTAACATACTTCAAAAAAAAAGGAGGTTCTCAGTTCAACCTGTATGTATGTTTGTATGTATGTATGTTTGTCCGCGATTATCTCGCGTTTGGCTGAACCGATTTTGATGCGGTTTTCAGGAAAGTGTTCATTACATTCTGGAGAAGGTTTTAGTATATAGGGTGTTAAAAAATCAACTGCAGGAATTTCGTGTGTGTACTCGGTATCAAAAACCAAGTACATTCCAAAAAAAAGTTTTGTTTTTCGAGCATTTCATTTCAAAAAAAAATTTTTTTTTTTCAAAATTATTAATTTTTTTTTCAAGCATTTTTCTTTTGGCTGATTAATATGGCCAATAAAATAAGTTATTTGTAAGTATTTCGATAAATTGCCAGTCCAAAGTCTGCAAAATGTGATGGGAAAGTTGGAATCAGCTGTGAACGCTACACACGGGTAAACGACCTCAAAGAGCAATCAAATTCATTAACAAGGTCAAAAAAAAATGCTTAAAAAAAATTAATAATTTTGAAAAAAAAAAATTTTTTTTTAAAGAAATGCTCGAAAAAAATATTTTTTTTTTTGGAATGTACTTAGTTTTTGATACCAAGTACGCACACGAAATTCCTGCAGTTGATTTTTTAACACCTTGTATAACACTAATGGATATCCCGTGACGTTGCTCGCGTGGGTCCCTTTTTGCTTACTTGAATTGTAGATTTTTATTAAAGACGCCGATTATTATTATGAAGATTTTTGTTGAATATCTAAACTAAAAAGGGTAAAATAAAAAACTTTTTGAAATAAAAGGGAACCGACTTCAAAACCAAACACAAAAAAAAACTGTAAAATAACTTTTCTTTCGGAAGTCGGTGGCCATAGTCAATGAAAGAAAAAACAAAGCCACCGACTTCCGAAAGAAAAGTTATTTTACACTTTTTTTGTGTTTGGTTTTGAAGTCGGTTCCCTTTTTTTTCATTTCAAAAAGGTTTTTGCTTACTTGGATTGTAGATTTTCAGAGACGATTGCATGTTTGTCCGCGATTATCTCGCGTTTGGCTGAACCGATTTTCATGTGGTTTTGAGAAAAGTGTTCGTTACATTCTGAGGAAGGTTTTAGTATATAACAATAATGGATATCTTGTGAAGTTGCCCGCATAGATCTGCTTTTGTTGCTTACTAGGATTGTTGATTTTCAAAGGCGCCGATTATATGAAGATTTTTTTGAATATCTAAACTAAAAAGGGAAAAATAAAAAACTTTTTGAGTAAAAGGGAACCGACTTCAAAACCAAACACAAAAAAAACTGTAAAATAACTTTTCTTTCGGAAGTCGGTGGCCATAGTCAATGAAATAAAAACAAAGCTACCTACTTCCGAAAGAAAGTTTTTTATTTTTTGCTTACTAGTTACTTGGGTTGTAGATTTTTAGAGACGATTGCATGTTTGTCCGCGATTTTTTCGTGTTTAGCTGACCCGATTTTTATGTGGTTTTCGGAAAAGTGTTCGTTACATGCTGAGGAAGGTTTTAATACATAACAATAATGGATATCTCGTGAAGTTGCCCGCATAGATCCGTTTTTGTTGCTTACTAGGATTGTAGGTTTTAAAGACGCTGATTATATGCAGGTTTTTTTTGAATATCTAAATTTAAAAGGGGAAAATAAAAATAATTGTGTTTGGTTTTGAAGTCGGTTCCCTTTTTTTTCAAAAAGTTTTCTCAGTAATAATATGCAACAAAAGTATTTGAAAAAAAATGAATTCAATTACTGCATGTGGCTCAAAACATGCTCAAAACAAATAGTAAACTCCTAAAATCCACTACCGTCAGTCTAGTCCGTCTAGTCTGAGTATATGAGTTCGCTACGAAAAAGAAACCGCGGTCCGCGAGTAAAAACTAGACTAGTTGAATGTCATCGAGATCGAGTGTCGGAAAATCCTCTTCAACGTTTTTGAACGAAAATATAATGGTTGTTTCACCAGTTCATGACAGACAGATGTCACCTTTTCAGTTGCATTTCATCGTAGCAAATTTTTGTCAATTACTAAACAGCTGTCCTAATTCCATACTCTTATTACAATAGTCTCCGATATTATGTAAAAAGTATAATAATCAGTGTGCCAGTTTTGTGAAGTTTAGTACCTATTCTAATGTAATTATAAGTGTCACAGTAAATCCTTGATTTAATCTTTTTGTCCAAGAATGTCGATTCCTCCACTCGTTTGCAGTACTCCTCCACCTCCCGACCAATGTGAAGACGATAAGGACCCTGGAGATTTTGATATATCATACAGTTGTTAGTATTTGTTTTGTATTTGTTAGTGATACATATGATCAAGTACATAGTTCTTGTGTGGGTAATGATCGAGGGCTCGATCATACAATAACAATTACAATAAGTTGGCAGTAGTAACACTGTAAATATTTGATAATCCTACATTCTTTGAAACATATCTAATATGCAATAACATAAACATAGGAAGTTCATGGAAGTTCCATTTGGTATTTTCATTGATGTGCAATTGTTGCTGTCCAAAATTGGTATTATTATTTAATTTTCCAAATCAATTACTTATTGTTATTTATGTTTATGCATTGTTTTAGTATCACAAGAGGATGATGATGATGATGAAAACAATGATTACAATTATGGGAACTTTTCTTCGTACAATCATTATCAATCTGATAAAAAATCACTTGGAATTCGGGATTCTGAGATAACTAAAAGCTTAGACACTGAGGAACACAAAGATTTACCTAAGGATTATGAAAATAGTAAAGAAACAGAAAAAAGTTGTGTCAAACACGATGGGTTTGATACCAATGATATTAATGAAAATGAATTAAAATGTGAAGAAGATGTAAATATTGAAGATTTAGATTTAAAGCTGGATGAAGAAATTGTTACCAACATTGTGGAAAATAGTGATGAAAATGAAAGTAGTGACCAGAACACTGATAGTTTGAAAGACCTGAACCTTCCATGTATTTCTAATAATAGTAGTCAAGATGATAGTACTAATACATCACCTTATGAACATGTGATTGACCCCTCTGTAGTTTTAAAGCAGTCGCAAGTAGATATAGATGCTGATGAGGTAATTGTTGAACAACAAGCTATCGACATACATGCTAAACATGAACCTACTACAGAAGATCTTAACCTCAGTCATTTGAACCAGAATGAGGCTGAGACCTCTAATATACTAAGTGAACCCACAGAAAGAAAAAGTTCTTCACAAGCTTCAAATGAATTTCCAGAAAATGTGCAACAATCCTT
The DNA here is from genome assembly GCA_950005045.1 of Agrotis exclamationis. Taxonomy (NCBI): domain Eukaryota; kingdom Metazoa; phylum Arthropoda; class Insecta; order Lepidoptera; family Noctuidae; genus Agrotis; species Agrotis exclamationis. The sequence continues at coordinate 8,539,469 of OX465436.1, read as the reverse complement.
GACTGAATTCAACAGTCAATCAAATGAAAATGTGGTAGATGATTTTGGAGACTTTGATGATTTTCAATTCGCCAATGCTAAAAGTAATGTTACTAGTGTTGTTGACAGTTCTAATCCATGGGAAAGTAATGACACTAATGAAATGGATTTTGGCAACTTCACAGCCAACTTTGAAGAGTACAAAATGCAAGCACAGGATTCACCACAGTTAGAAACTAGAACTATGTCCAGTAATGATCAACTTGATGATCAGGTTAAAGAACAAGATAATAATTTAGATGATGATGATGATGATTTTGGAGATTTTGATGATTTCCAATCATCAGCTGTAAAACCGGAAATCAGTGAAGTTCAGGAAGAAGATGAATGTCAAGAGTTATCAGTACTTAACTTACAATCAACTGATAACGAACATCATATCATGGAAAGCATTACTAAAGTATTAACTACAGTATTTATTGAAGAAATTACAAAGCCTGATGTTGAGTTTGAAGGGAAACTGGAATCATTACTAAGTGAGACATGGGGTCATCTGATGGAAACTGATGAAAGACAACCATATATTGTAAACTGGAATAATTCATTAGGGCAAAAAACACTATTAAAAGCTTTATGTATAGACTCCAGAAACATAGTAAGTTTATTCAATCATTTTACTAACTAATATCATTAGACTATAACAGCCTTACCACAAAAACTTAAACATCTGTTGAACACTTGTCTAAAAAAAGTGTGACTGCAAAACAAACCTTATTTCAACGACATAATCTGACATTTTTTTAGACAAGTGTTCAACAGACGTTTAAAAGTTTTTGTGGTACGATGGTAAGAATTTAAAAACTAGATAGCATAGGTCCAGTATTTTTTTTTCTAAGGTATTGATGATATCGCAACTTTACACTGGCAGTTTAGTAGTTTTAGTTTCAATATTGAGAAAAGTTTCTAAGAGTAAAAGACAATTAATTAATTATTGTTATTAAAATGTATTGTATTATGACATCTTTCAGCTTTTTGGACCAAAATGGAGCAGCCATATGCCTAAATATGCTGCAAACTTAAGTGTTGCACCTCTACAACCACAGAAACAAACTTCTACTCCTTCTAATGTCAGTCAAAGTGAGCCAGTTGCTGACAAAACAGCAAGCAAGCCCACCACATGGTCTGATCCTTTCACTTCAGATGGGCAAGAATGTAAGTTACTGTAATCTCTGGTTTCATTAATAACTAACAAAATGACTGAATCAACCTCAATGAACATTATGTAATTGGCACATTATGCAACTCAGTAAAACAACACGCAAGTTATGCACAGTCCAGTTGAAATGCCAGAAAAATACTAATGTTTGTATATTGTCATTGAACAAAACTATTGTGAATATTTGAACATACTAACAGAGCTTGTCATAATATACTCACCATGGTAATTCTTTTGCATGTCTTGCACTTGGATCAATAACATCCACCTGTAAATTATCTGCTTCATCCTATTCCAATAGTCACCTATGCCGAAGCCCTACTCCTTGACCTAGAACACCTAATGGCCACCCTAGACCAAATGGCTCATAACCATTCCACCCTCAAGATATCTGAGTTACTATCACATGGTAAGTTGACTGATTTTTACAGGACTCCTAGAACTGTTGGTAAGATTTAGTATTTAATTACCTATTTACACAATCAACCTTTACTGGATCAGTATAGACTCTTAAGCAGCTAATTTTTTTTATTATATTCATCGTTTTGATCCCACGATGTGTTTTTACGATTAATTCTTGCAAAGCAGTAACAACTCATCACATAATACAGCGCGTCTTATTGCGTCAGGTGAGCGTACATTACGTGATGCAGTTGCGTGGTTTGATTCTTAGGATAGGACAGGTCGCGTTCCTGTCTTGAAAGGGTGCCGTGGCCCTGGAATGGAAAGTGCATGTCAAGGAACAGGATGGTTTTTAGCCAGTAATTCTGACAGTCTTTTCCGCTCCACCCAGGTGATAGGATTGATTTGATGATTTATTAACCACCCATAAAAAAAACTTGCAACAACATTTATAATATGTAATTAAATACGATTGGCGAGGTTACAGTTCAGTGATAGTAACAGTTGAGCAACAGTATTTCTTAACATAAAAATATACTAGTGCTTTTGTAGATTGTGGACACACTGTTATTTGGGGCCGGAACCCACTGTCGGCATGCCACGTTGTGACATGGCACGCTACGGTATCCTGTGGTAAGCTACGTCGAGACGGAAGCAATCGCTTGCAGTAGCCGCTGAGATTGCCGCCCTCGACCGGCCTGATTCAAACTTTTTTAACTCTTTTTTTTTTAGCTTGTTAAAATCATCAAATGAGTCCTCCCATCCAGGGCTGGGCGGAAGGGACTGTCAGACTTCTACTGACTAAAATCCACGGTGTCGATCATTAGCCCTTTACGTTCCAGGGTCACGGTAATGGTATAGATCCCGCGACCCCGGCAGGCTTTGGCCCTCTAGAGGGGGGCCCCGTCATTATAGCACTTACATTCCTTACAAGAATTAACCTTTGCGTCTCACATGACGCAGTACAGTACATCTCGTCACTCTGAAGACGGTAAAATAATTTCGGCGCTAACTTTTTTGAAACCAGATCGAAAATCGCCTTTAATCATTTTAATCCCCATACTAACATTACTCTGAAAATTTATTTGAATCTGTCATTACCTGTTTCAGCTTGTAACACAGAACACGAAAGTAACACCGTAACGCCAAGACCAACCGATTTAGATGTGTTTGAAGCTGCAATGTCCACTAAGTCTGAGAAGATATATTCAAGTACACTAGGTGTACAACCAATAAGACAAATAAACCTACCCGACACCCATATTTTTACGCCGACTGACTCTGAAATACCTAGGTCGAAAACAATCCATTATGATCTCGGTCCCACAGTTCTCTTGCCACAGCCAATCGTAACAGATGGTAAAAATTTGACAGACAACACTCTTACACTGAATACAAATAGTGTAGTTGAAGCTAACACAGATGATAATGAATACTGGGAATTCCAAGATTTCAAGAGCACATCGGGCTCCAATTCATTGCCAGGTTTGGTAAGTCAACCTAAAACACCAGAGGAAAACAATCTTGAGGTAGCCATGACAGTGAATGCATTACCAAAACCCAGCATTGCATACCAAACAGATCTATTGCAACCCATTAAGATAGAGCCCTCAATGCCTACACTAAATTGGCCTGCCCCTGGAGAAGTAAAAGCCTCATATGATGATTTCACAGACTTCGTATCATCAACGCAGTCATTTGAGAAACAAGACAGTGCTACAATACAGCACCCAGAAATAGAAGTACAGGCAACCAGTGTCATCAAGTCTGAATATTTGAATGATCTCAAAGAGAAAAGTAAAGAAGCTTCAAAGCTTGAAAATGATGGCTTTGACGACGATTTTGATACATTCCAATCAGCAATGCCCCCAAAAGGAGCACATAATGACTTTAAAACAAACACTTTTGAAAATTCATTTACTCAAATGCCATTGGCCCAACCAACAGAGTTTGATTACGCATCTCCAAAAAGTAACTATGTAAAGTCTGAATCCATATCATTTACGCCTATGCCGAGACCAAACGAAGCTGTAACTCAAAATATAAATTACAACTCGAATACAACAGAACTATCAAGTAAGAGTTCATTATCTTCAAGCACACATATACAAAGCAGTCTACTGCAGCCTACACCTGCTGGTTTCAGCACACTGAGCACGCAAAATCAACGAACAACGGGACAAATACTGCAACCTTTATCTTTAGAAAGTTATTCACAAATAAACTGGCCGAGTCCCGGAATAGACTTACAGGATCTCTCAAGATTCAATCCTGTTGAAACTCTACAATCGTTAAAAAGTGATTTAAGTGTCAGTGGTCTCAGCAAGGGTGCATCACCAGTACACACACAAAAAAACTCAGTGGCTAACCAATCGGCAGATGATGATGTATGGGGTGAATTTGTGTCGAGCAAACCTAAACAACAGGCTTCTCAGCTTAAGAAACCTCCAGTTTTTGCGGAAGACGACGAGTGGACAGACTTTATATCGAGCCCAAATGTGAAGCCGCAAAACGGTTTAAATACAATAAGTTTAAATGTTCACACAAACTCAAATATCCAGAAAACTGTACAGAACAAATTATCGATGAAAAACAACCAAACGCCTGTCGATATTCCAACATTAAATTACATAACTCCCAAATCCAACCCACACAAGACATATAAAGATAAACATTTTCAAAACTTATAACAACATAAACACAATGATTGTTCTCATAATTTATTGTAACTGTACTTAATATAATAAGTATTATATAAAATATAATTATGTAAATAGGGTGGTGGTGCATGTATAATATTTGTAATATTTTTCAAATTACCTATTTATATGAGAGTCAGAATTTATTGATTGATTTTGCACTAGACATATAGTATAGTACGTATTTGTACCCATTATTAGCTGTTATAATTATTAGCACTTGCACAATATGACTAGAGCAAAGATAGTAATTTAAATAAATTACACGTTATTCATGCACAGACGTCAGTACATCAACCTACCCCAATTTGTCAAATTTTTATAGTAGATTTTCAACCATAAAACAAAAGCAGAAGGTTCATGTTCGATTGGGAAGAAAATTAAGGTTGGGATATGTTGATGTGCTGGCGCTATGTTTAACTCAATGTACAGGATGTATCATTGATAATTTAATTTTCATTTGTCATAATGTGCAAGTTTGTATCAAGTCCCGTCCTTAATTGTTTTGAATTAGTTTAAGTTTTCGTTTGTGCGATAAGCCAGTAAAAGCAATATGATATTGTAAAAGTACTAGTTGATTTACTGTATTTGTATATAATGTGAATTACTTATGTATAGATTGTAAATTTATTTAGAAATCTATATGAATACTTGAGAAAATTATTATTTTGTTTTTTAACACACTGATATATCAATTCTAATAAATAAAATGTACCAAAATTGGTAAAACTTTAGTTGTTTATTGAGGCGCTAAATATATGATGTAACATAGATGGTTACCTACTCAATACCAGAATGTAAAAGTAATACATAAATGCGAAAGTGTGTGAAACGGCCTGTGCGTGTTTTACCTCTACCGTGACTGTCGAACTAACGGAGGCGATAGATCAAACGTCGAAAATTTCAGCTTTGCGAAAACTTTTTCAGATCCCAGTAGAAAGAAAAAAAAAACGAAAAGCAAGAAATCGTTGTATTTATAAAACTTTCGGCTTTTTGAAGTCCGGCTAATTCCAGCCACATTTAGTCCTCAATTGAAAAAATATGGAGTACCTACACCCCCTCTTGAAGTCTGTCTGCATCCTTCTCAGGAATAAAGATTCGGATTATTGTGAAATCAAATAAAATTCCTCAAAAGTAATTTCTAAAACTTATACCTTCTTCGATTCTCATTAGAGTTCTGTTTTAATGCCGCTAATACACACATGTCTTGTACAGACGCCAGAGGTCAACCTACCCGAAACTCTCAGATTTTAACAATCGAACATTAACCTTCCACTATTGTGATAAGGTTGAAAATCTATTGAAGAAATCTGGCAGATTGTGGTAGCTTGATGTGCTGGCGTCTGTACATTACATGGGAACTTTCTTCACTCCGAGGGCCACTTAGCCGCGGTGCAGACATCTAATGCCGCCACTACATACGGATAGACCACCTCGTTTGGGTTAGGGCCGAGTCACAGCGGAATGGCAGCGGCCGGCAGCAATGCGACGAGCGCTTTCAGTGTGAAATAATTTTAAACTTTATCTACATACATAAAAGACCAGTATCGCTTGAAAAGTTCGGGAGGCCGCCTTCGGTGACCCGCGCATTGAAACTCTCCCAACAGTCGTCGTTTCTTCCATAAGTCAATATATACATTTTTTTTCTTCTTTTTCAGCAATAAGTGCTAGTACCAATTCCATATTATTCACTGCTAACACATGAATTTCCTTGCTGAATGTCGAAACTAAATTAGTCAAGAGATTAGGCGCCTGGATCTCAAGGCCGCCAGCGGCGACGCCTGGGGTCGCAGGCGTCACAGCCAGCCGCTGCCATTCCAGTGTCTTGGACCTTACACAAGTTTTTGTCCCGGTATCGGTAGTATATTTCACAGCATAGTGCAATAGATTTAAATCGTAGATATACTTTCATCGTACTTAAGTTCGAAAGTGTTTTCACTGTGAAGAAACAGAGCTAGTAAAACATTTTTACGAGATTTATAGCAGTCTAAATTTTTGATCATGGGATAATTTCCAAACTCAACAAATATGGAATAAATTAAGGCCCCATCTCCATGAGCGAGAGAATCGCGGCGATATTATCGTCGTGCCATGTATTTCCATATACTCTCTATTAACGCGTCTCCACACGGCGGCAGTGTTATCGCGGCGATGCGACGAGTGGCAATGTGCGCGCGTAAAGTCGGCGTATCGCCGCGCGCGCTCGTCGCTTAACGTGGCGCTCTCGCAACGAGCGCGCGGCGGACGCAACCAGTAGCGAAACAAAACTATAGCACAACGCCTCGTCGTGGGCAAGCGGCGATTCCGTTGCGAGTCGTCGCGCGCGCGCGGCGATTCCGTTGAGAGTCGTGACGATACGCTGGCGGAATAATCGCTTGTCCGTGGAGATTCTCCGACGATAGAAGGACGGACTCGCCGCGATTCTCTCGCTCGTGGAGATGGCGCCTAAGCATAATAAATTAAATTTATCGCAGTATATTTTGTCAGTATTTGAACTCAAGAACGTAATAGATATTTTATGTATAATTTTTCATATAAATAATATTTTTATTGAATTATTTAATTACTTTTAAAGACCAACATTCACTTTCTTGTTTATACTATAAACGATTGGTTGTAGCAGTCATGGTCGATTGTATAACAAAGTGTAAATAATGAGACTTATATCCTTCTAAACTGTGTTTTATTGAACATTTGTTTAATTTTCCGCGTCTGACTGCTCAATATCTTCTATGTGAGTACCTATGCCTTCTTTGTCGTCATCATCGATATGTGTAAAGAATTTTGGTAAATTATTTTCCATTGTTACTCTAAACTGACATTGCTCGAACTCCGGCCAAGATATGAACCTGAAACAAACATGAGTGAATAATAGTTCTGTTACTAATTATTGTACTATTTACAGGGTCCAACTTTGCGTTTTCTCAATAAAGCGTTTCGCCTGTAATGTAGCCCTCCAAATCGGAAATGTTCCATTACATATGGTCAATGGTCCAAAGGTGCGCCTAACATTTTCAATTACTTGTCAAGGTGTCATTATGAAATCCACCTTATTTCTATTATCTCATAAAGTTCATATTTGTTTGAGAGGAACAAATCACTTCACTTTCTTTTTAACCCCTTGCTGTGCCCTCGCATTGATGAACAGTTATATGGCGCTCTCTTCATGTTACCAAGAGATATTTATTTGTTTAACTTTAACAAATCAAGTCAATTACTGTGTGGTAGCAAGAGTTTAGATATTTTATAATTATATTAAAAGTATCTAAATCGGAAAGATCTCGTAATCGTAGATCTTATAAAGAAATGCCTAACTGAAATATAATCACATTTAAGACAAAGCCTTGTGTTTGAAGTCGATTCCTTTATTTTTTAAGTATTTATTTTATTTTTGTCGAGATATTCAACAAAAATCATCGTTTAATCGTCGTCTTTGAAAATCCTCCATCCAAGTTGTCAATAACGGATCCATGCGGACAATGTCACAGGATATCCATAATTGTTGTGAAAACCGCATCAAAATCGGTTCAGCCAAACGCGAGATAAACGCACGGACAAACATACGAGTATACAGATCGAATCGAGAACCTAAATTTTTTGAAGTCGGTAAAAATTAAAAGAACCAGCTCAACCAGTAGCTGCACTTTGTAACTCACTTCTTGAACACAGATATTTTCTGCTGTAGATTTAAATCTCCGAATTCTGTGAATATGGTCATATGAGGTAATTGAGCGTCGTCTTTATTAGGTGCTAGCTCCTTGTTTGTATCTGGAGGATCTTGACCTGTTATTAACCACACTCCACAACCAGGTATCCATTGTCTGAAAAAATAAATGCTCATAAATTAAAGCTCTATTGTACTAATTTATTCACTATTGTAATGTAATTTTTTGAAGTGGAAACTTCTTTAGCGGCGTTGTACACTCTTTTGTAATGGGTAAAAAATGTTAAACTCGCGTCAGGACACGTGACCTATTGGAAAATTCATAAGACGGATGGAGAGTAGACAGCCATCCATGGATGGTGACAGCTGATGGCTTGACTGTCTGTGTTGTGGCCACACTGCTGTGTATTCGTAAAATTCGTGTATATAAAGTGTTTAAAATATGGAAATAAATGCACAACGTTAAAATTCAAGTTTTCACTTCTGCCGGCACTCCCGGAGTGCAACCCATCGTTTTCTTTTAGCGTGTTAATATCATCAAATGAATGCTCCCACCCAGGACAGGGCGGGAGGGAATGTCAGACTTGTACTGACTAGAATCCACGGTGTCCTTCAACAGCCTTTTACGTTCCGGGGTCACGGTAGGGTTAGTACTGCGACCCTGGCAGGCTTTGGCCCTCGGGGGGGGGGGGGGGGGCGTCATTGTGCTGACAGCTCTTTTTCTGTTTTTTAATTCTTAAAAAAACTTTGAATGCTTACTCCAACATTGGGATAACCCTTGTTGATTTTGAAAACATGTGTGGTTTGAAGAAATACCAAAGCAGAGGTAAATATTCAGATGGACATGGCAGCTTATCTTTTTGTGTGATATTCACTAGAAGAAGCCTGTGTTCGTCAATCTGAAACACAAAAATTACATTATTATTAAACAAAAGCCAGAAATATGTGTTGTTTTCTCAAATAAATAATATTATGAAAGTTATAATAATTTATTTCTCAATTACCTACCTGCTTTAAAATTTGATGAAGAGCAAACATTTGTAATGAAAAGGTCATAGGTTCGAGGTTTGAACTATATCATAATTATAAGTTAATGATCCATTAAAAAACAAATAATACTAACCGTTATGACCTTTTTGCTATCTGGTTTATGTGTCCATGGCAAAAAATGTCCTCTTGGTACAGTTGTCAGTACTTTATGATCAAAAAGCATCTGAAATAATGCTGGTATTGATCTGTGTTTTTTTAACTGCACCTCACTATCTGTAAGAAACTAAAAGATTGAATGAAATAGAATAGTTAAACAGGGTGAATAGAAAAGTAGGGGTGATATAAGACAAAACATTGAATGGGATTTTCACATTGAAATTTTCGTTGTAAATGTTACCCCACCCTAGTAATTTCTCCTGTACAGTGGGTGCGTTTGCAAATATAGAAACTCCCATACACAAATACTTAGACCCAGAACAACTACTTGCAGATCATACAAATATTTTTTCCATAAGGTATGGAATCCACAACAAGAAGCACAGCACTCGATCGCTCAATACTGCACCAACTATCCAACTTTTTTTTTTTATGTGTAATGGGTTTGCTCTTGACCCTAGTCTAGGACAAGAGTGACTAAGACAAGGTCGACGATGGAGCGAGCTTACCCAACTGTCCAGGTATGATGGTATATCACCAATGGACCAACAAGGTCTCATTAGTAATGAGGAGGCAAATAAAAAATGGAGTACATATTAGTAATTTTACATAGTAATGCAATTTTAAATTCCTTTTCATAGTTATGTCTCAATTCACCCCATTCTACCAGGTGTAAAAACAAAAGTTTTACTTCATAGTGGTGGCCTGGCATAGTGATGAATAGATCTGGTTTTCCAAGTTGATTGGTTGAGTTGTGAAATATGATGTTGTTGATTAAATGTTTGACAAAAGATAATCCAGGCATTGACCCAATTATTTTTACAACTCTATCTGAAAAAGAAAATTTAATTATTAGAGCAAATTTTCTTTTCAAAAGGAATAAAATTGTTTCTTTGCTCTTTTACAAAAGACTGATCAATATTACTAAAAAATCATGGGATTAAGTGTTCACAACTGTTTAGTTAACACTAGGCAATCACTTTTATTCTGAAATAAAATTCAAATTTTATTTCTCATTGTTAACTTCTGAATGACAACAGATTTAAAGCAATCTTTATCAGTCTAAAAATGTTACCTTTCTTCATTATTGGGAATAATAAGTGTATGATAATAGATCCATGGAATGTTAAGGAAAATAAAGATTAACAGAAATACATTCAAACCTCTATCATCTGTGCAAAGATCTCCAAGTAGTTCTTCAATTCTGTTTCCTTGGTCTATTTTGTCTTTAAATGCCAATTTCCACATTCCAAAGAAATCTGCTAATTTGTATGTAACTCTACCTGGATATTTTTCTTGTAATTTCTGAAAATAGATGATATTATAATGTTAGTATACACATAAACAAGTTAGTGTAGTATAAAAAAATGTGAATTATAATTTTATTTAAGTATTTGAAATCATCTGACTTACACTCAAATGAGTAGAGAATTGGCTAGACATTTCATACATGTAAATAGGGCACTTTTGACATTGCAATAATTCCTCACTAAGGAAGCCGAATCCTGGATTGACTTCAATTAAAGGCGAGTTGTTGTTAATTCGATCCCTGATTGTGTTTACTATTACTTTAGCAGTTTTTTTGTTTATCAGGTACATACTCTCGGGGGTTTTATATTTTTTAAGAAGTGCATTGGGCACTTTGTCTCTAATGTCATTGTATTCTGGTGTACTCTTTATATAATTGACGACATCTGCAGACAGTTTTGGAGGCGGTTTCTCTTTTGGCAGTCTGCTGGTTTTATGAGCTAACCTCAAACATAATTTCAGGCTACTTTTGTCAGTAATCAAAATGCGAAGTAATGTATTTTTGAACATTCTGTAAACAATTAAACGTTGTTTCTACAACGGTTAGAATAGGGGTTTTAATACATAGAATAGATTATTAAATTAACTAAATTATATGCCACGCCCGTAGCGCACCGCCGTTTGACATTGACAACTTTGACAAGTTGTTGTTGTTGTTTATAAAATTCGCCAAAAGGCAGGCAAAGGAACAGAGCCATACAGCCTAATTTGACAAGTTGACAAACAATCTGTTTTTTTTACAATATTTCTGGCATGGCTCTAGGGCTTTTGTGCCATCTAACAATGAAACGCAGAGCACAACAACACTCATGGAAATTACTCTCTATAGTTTGATTATTAATTCGAGTCAGTAATGTGGTCAGTAAAATGACAAGTGCAACTGTCACTGATACATACAAAATGAAACAAACCTGAACATTGGAAATGTCATTTTACTGACTTGAATTAATAATCGTATTTTAGAAAACGCTAAAAACAATTGATTGACCATCTATCTCTTTCCATTACCTTTCAATACATACGATACCATCTACGGCTCATGCATGCCGTGTGCACACTGTGCACACGGCACACATGAGACCACATGAGACGTAGATGTGCACTGATAGGACCAACAAATGGGTTTTAATGGCTTTTATTGCAGCAGTCCAATCGCTCAGCCATTGCGCCAACCATGCCGTCTACATTACCTACTACTAAAAAAGGAAAAATGATTTCAAATAAAAAGTCCCATTGAAATTATAAAATAAGGGGTATTTCACGTCAAGTGGGCAGCGAAAATAAGGTCAGATCTTAGATTTTGTTCATATTTAGATTAAAAGTAATACTAGACGTGAATGCATGTACAATGCAATTTGAAATTTGAATTTTACTATGAATAAATAATGAATATTTGTTTTATTTAGAAACATAATTTTTTTAAAGGGAAACTAAAAACAAAAATTTAATATGTATAATTATTTAAACCAATCGTCTCTTGACCTGGTTTGAGTGGGATTCGTGACCATTTAAATAAGGTTTGTGATGAGAATGAAGTGACTAGTGTGCAGTTTGAGCATAGGATGGGTACAATCGTATACAATAGTCACTCAAGTGCTTCCAGCAGGTGATTTTGTTGAGAGCCTACGTAATGGTTGAGATGTTTTGAAACCTCACGCATAATTATATTGCTGAACAACAAGCACTTTTGTTTTTTCAAAACACTGAAGGAAACAATTCCAGAAGGTAATATAATTTTGCTAGTGTGATTTTGCAAAGAATAACAGTTTTGTGATACAAAATGCTGTACCGTCATGTCACAGCCCGAATTACAGACATGTAAAAATTTCAAAATAAAATGTATTTACCTACTACATATTCAATTCATCATTGTAAAATTAAATAAGTAGGTATTTACTCATTCCTTAATATGTTAAATCCTACTAATATTATAAATGCGAAAGTTTGTGAGGATGGATGTATGTTTGTTACCCTTTCACGAAAAAACTACTGGACGGATTTGAATGATTCTTTTTTTGGTGTATAGATATACAGTCTTATTCATAAAAAGTTAAAATAGGTTTATTAGCTTCTTAAAATGCGAATCCCGAAAAGCATTATTCATAAACGTTTAATAACGCTAAAATGCTTTGTAAGTATTCAATAGCGGCTTCGTAACTTTTATCAGGGTGAACCCTATTATAAACCTTTAATAAACAGAAATATGGCCAACAAATGTGCAACAGCTGTTTTTTTTCTGCGAACCGTTTTATGGTTAGGTTATGTTATGTGCATTGTGCAAGGAGCTGGGAAGTAGAGATACAATTTTATAATTTTTTTGTGAAATCGTGTTTTGCGTTAGTTATGCAAGCTCTGCAAGCATTAAATGCTATTGAACGAGCAGAACATGTTCCACCTCCACGTCGTCGAAAGATTTACCACGAGAGAACTGATCCGTTTTCTTTGCCCGATGTAGAGTTTAAAGGTCGATACCATCATCATCATCATCTTCATCAGCCTATAAATGTTCCCACTGCTGGGACACAGGCCTCCTCTCTGAGAGAGGGAGTGGGCAATAATCTACCACGCGGGCCCAGTGCGGGTTGGTGGATGTCACATGTCTTCGATTTTTTGGTTCTAGGACATTCGAATCCGGTTTCCTCCCGATGTTTTAATTCACCGTTTTAAGAGCAGTGGTGATGAAATAAATTACACAAAGTATAATACGCCTGGCCAGATTCGAACCCGCGATCTACAACTCGTAAGTCAGGGCCCATACCACTGGGCCACTCCCGCTCTGCCTGCAGGTCGATACCGTTTCAACGACTTGCAACTTGACTCAAGAGGTTGTGGAACGTCACCAGAGTTACAGGTGTTTATAAGATGTTGGGGTCGTCGTGAAGTAAGCACGTTTACATGTATTTATTTCTGTTTTTCCATTTTGATTTCCATTAAACACGTGAACGAATAACGAAACACATAAGAAGACAAGCTCTCCAAGTGTCACAAGTGACGTCAGACTTTTTTTTGCGTTTTTTGGCCTTAGACATCAGTTGCTTTGGCATTTCTTCTATGGATTCATCAGAACGACAACTTAATCACGTTAAAACGTTTTGTAGCGACAACATAGCTATGACGGGTTTATTGAACGTTTATGAATAGAGAATTTTATAATAGGTTTATTAGTTCTATTGAGCATTTTAACTATTGAGTGTTATAAACCTATTTTAGGGGATTTTTATGAATAAGGCTGATAAAGTCTGGCCAACATATAGGCTATAATTTATCTTGAAAACTTGAAGACCTGGTGCAGAACCGCAACAGACCAGCTAAGCTATAAGAGATACAAAAATGGTGCCATAGCAAAAATTGTTCCACGTGATGAGCATTTTCTGCTGAGAGAATAAATTTGAAGATTTGGAACACCTGATGTGGAACTCTAAGAGCCCAGCTACACTATAACATATACAGGAATGACGTCTTAGCAAGAGTTGTTCAGCCTGATAAGCACTCCCTGATGCCCTATTAAAATTGAAGATCTGGAACACCTGATGTGGAACTTCAAGAGACCAGCTACACTATAACATATATAGGAATGACGTCTTAGAAAAGTTGTTCAACCTAATGAGCACTCTCTATTGACGTATAAAAATTTTGAAGATCTGGAACACCTGATGTGGGACACCAAGAGCCCAGCTAAACTATATCATATACAGGAATGAAGTCCTAGCAAGAGTTGTTTAGCCTGATAAGCACTCTCTGTTGCCGTATAAAAATTGAACATCTGGAAAACCTGATGTAGAACACCAAGAGCCCAGTTACACCATAACATAATATATAGGAATGACGTCTTAGCAAAGTTGTTCAGCCTGATGAGCACTCTCTGTTGATGTATAAAAATTGGAGATCAGGAACACCTGATGTGGAACTCCAAGAGACCAGCTACACTATAACATATATAGGAATGACGTCTTAGAAAAGTTGTTCAGCCTGATGAGCACTCTCTGTTGACGTATAAAACTGAAGATCTGAAACACCTGTACCCTGAGCACGAGTTTTCACTCTTTTACTTTACAGCGTTTTTCCAGTATTTACAGCGTTTCTTGTATGAAAAAATGGAACAGCGCCTCTGGTGTGCGAAGTAGGAACTAATTTTTTCCTTGAAAATTGTCAATTTGAAGTTGTCAAAGTTCCAGTTTACTTTACGTCTCAAATACTGAAAACTCGTGCTCAGGGTACTGATGTGGAAATCAAAGCTATCACTAATTTCACTGTATAATTTTAAAGTAGCATGAGGTGGGAGTACCTCCATGCAGTAAAGGCGGTAACAGTTTAGAACTTTTCGATGACGATGAATACTTATAAGTATATGAATAAAAATTTGACTCTGCAGGCCAAAACTCCCATTTATTTTTTTACCCGGGCTCTTGAAATTGAACATCAGACTTATCAGATGTTTGATTTTGACGACCCCGTTGTGCTGGCATAAGCAACAGGATCCGCGTACGAAGTCGCGGGCAAAAGCTAGTACAATATAATGCAAAATAAATTATTTATGCGAATTAATAGGTTTCTTACAGCAGCTTCCCTGACGATCGCTATAGTATGGCGCTCAGTGCAGCGCTCTCGTCTCATTGTACCCATCCATTGCTCAAACTGCACACTAGTCACTTCATTCTCATCACAAACCTTATCATGGTCACGAATCCCACTCAAACCAGGTCAAGAGACGATTGGTTTATAAATAATTAAGCATAGAATACCTATTAATTTTTTGTAAAAAAAATGTGTTTCTAAATAAAACAAATATTATTATTTATTAATAGTAAAATTCACTCGAGTAACAACTTGCTTTAAATTTGTATTAACAAACAATTTTCGGACCGCTCCTCGACGCTCGCACGAAAAAGGGCAACCTGCAAGGTATCGCCAGTGAGGCGCAAAGTGCGGCACTCTCCCACTATAACGCGTTTAAATCAAAAACCCAGGCAGATCCCATTCTACAACTTTCCACACATTATTTATGCACTACTTGTAATATTTTGGAGCAAAAACAATTTTTTAGAAAATAAGTACCGAAGTTGTGAAAAAATCGATTTGAAATATTCACTTCCGGTTTTCTAATTTCTTTTTTCTCAAAAGTCCAATACTTACATTATTTCTAATTAAATGTAGTAATAACAATAGCCAGTACCCTGAGCACGAGTTTTCAGTATTTGAGATGTAAAGTAAACTGGAACTTTGACAACTTCAAATTGACAATTTTCAAGGAAAAAATTAGTTCCTACTTCGCACACCAGAGGCGCTGTTCCATTTTTTCATACAAGAAACGCTGTAAATACTGGAAAAACGCTGTAAAGTAAAAGAATGAAAACTCGTGCTCAGGGTACCGGGTCATTAAAATCCAAAAAAAAAGTAATAACAATAGGTAATACTTAGCTTTTAAAAATTCTGTTCTTCAAAAATTGCCAATTCTTTAATGGCTTATAAAAATAAATAAGCTTCATATAAAAAAAATAATGATGTACATTCATTCACGTCATATAGTACTACTTTTAATCTAAATATGAACAAAATCTAAGATTTGACCTTATTTTCGCTGCCCGCTTGACGTTTTTTTTTTTGATGTGGCCTCTCGCCTCTCGTAGCACAGCAGGGCCAATCTCCAATATTTGAGACTTCCGTTTCGGATAATGACGCCCGATCTTTTACCTACTAGTGCAACCATCCACTGACAAAAAACAAAAATATAAATTATTTTAATTTCATTTAAGTTAGATGTAGTTAAAATAATTTATATTTTTGTTTTTTGTCAGTGGATGGTTGCACTAGTAGGTAAAAGATCGGGCGTCATTATCCAAAACGGAAGTCTCAAATATTGGAGATTGGCCCAGCAACTCTAGAAGGTTGAAGCTACTTAACCGGACAACCGCTTGACGTGAAATGTCCCACAATTTATCTACTCTCATATCGTTAAATTCAAAATACAAAACTCAGAACGAGTTTATATAGACGTACTTTACAAATGGTATATCTGTTATTAGGGGGTATATGGGACACCAGAGAAAGAAAGTGTTTGGGAGAAACCTTTTATTTAATTAAATGCAACACAAACTCTCCAAGACAACCAACGCACGCCGCCCGTTTTCGATACACCACCACAGACAATCTTTATTGATGTGATGCCACATTGTAATCTATAACACCCTTCCTCAATGTGAACATCACTCACAATCATAAAACTTTACAGTAACTAGGTAAGTACTTCAATACAAAGAATACAACAAACTACATCACAAACTTATGACATTATTATTACGTACGACACAAACATACCTATTTTAATACTTTAAGAAAACAACATTTCTCTCAACTTAAAAAGGTAACTTTCCGTACTCCTTTAGTACCTACATAATAATATATCAGCAAGCTGATCCTCTGAAGGAACATACTTCAAACATACAATTCTATCTTCGACTTTCTGTCTCACAAAATTATACTTACTTAATATCTTCTTCTTCCTGCCCTTATCCCATTATAGGTCGAAAATTATACCACAGGATCGTAATGCCAGGATGAAATACAACCCTAAGATAACCCTCTCACCAAAGGTTTCCTATGTGTTATTCGACTTTTCCTAGAGACTCTGACTTCCTAGAGACCGCCGTTCACCTCTAGGCTAGAGTTGAACGGCGGTCGTACAGAACTGCGCCGATCGCGCACGAGACGAAACCGACGCGACCTTACGGCTATAAAGATACGCGGATCCGGATGTTGTATCGCTGTCCGGAGTCCGTCCTCGCACCCCGAGAGACGCTAGAGCATCGACCAGGCCAAGCAGCGGCCGCATCCGCTTCTCGTCCAAATCCGACACGCCGTTATATCGTGATTAAATAACAAACATCCAAACTCATACATTAATTAAAATTGGATAAAACAAGTACCTACCTATATGCTAATGGTGGATGAAATCTGAATCAATTCTGATGAACTTTATTTATTCCTAAACTGTTCCATTCAGCGTACAAAATATCATCAATAATCTCAAATCGTTGTTTTTTGTGTTTCCGTCTGGCCGCACCCAGCGCTTCGAGTCCATCTGGGAATTTTGCTTTGTTATCAACATGACGTGAATGCAAGTAAATGTAGTTCTTACGTACCTACATTCAATTTTATTAATTAGGGGTAATCGTAATCACCTTTCGTCCAATGCAGCTGAACTCCTATTCGGGCCCGTTACATTGTTATCAAGGCTGATAATCACTGGGCCTGTTGATATATCATTCAGCACAGTAGCAAAACTTTCATTATACTTGTATGAATTACACATGCACAGTGATTTTGAAAAAATCAAGTTTTGAAATGTTTCAAGTGTACCTTTTACTGCAGCTGGCTTTTGTGAGCGTGCTCGGAAACTCCGTCGCATTTATTGAATGTGGTAAGAAAATCGGATCCCCATCTAAATCCGTATTTATGCTCAATAGGTGCGTCCCCACAGAGCGCGCAGCCTCGCGAGGCATTTTCCGCGCGAAGCAGCTCGGTTGGTGTGGACGTGTCTCGGGCGAGGCAAGTGACAGCGCTGCCGCGGTCGAGCGACCGAGCGCCCGAGCCATCCAGTGTCGGCTTTTGTTTTGCTCGCGTATATTGTTTCGTGCCTGGGTAAAAATCAATAGACGCGTCCACACAGAGTGAGCAGCGTCGCTTGTCAGTTTCCTCGCGCAGCAAATGCCTCGCGAGGCTGCGCGCTCTGTGTGTACGCACCTATTTAATACTCAATTGTGCGTTAGGCAGCCTGTTATTGTTTGTGTTTCTAATAAGGGTACAATTTAAATGCTCATCAATAATTATTTTTGTATACCAATATGGATAAATGCTTACCAAATCTGAAACTCGCTTTGCCAGGATTTTAGGGACACCCCAAAGTTCGGTTAATTTCTACAATACAATTTGACGACACGATTAGCACAGTGGTTGAGTGATCGACCGCTGCGCAGTGTGTCGCGGATTCAATCCCCGCACGGAACAAATATTTGTATGATCTACAAATAGTTGTTCCGGGTCTGGGTGTGTGTACGTGAGTTTTTATGTTTGTAAACGCACCCACGATACAGATTCCTAGTGTGGGGCAACGTTTTTTTTTATAAAACAAAAAACTTTTTCGAAAAAGTAACCGACTTCAAATACAACAACAAAACAAAAAAGGGTGAATTTTTATTTTACCCTTTTTAGTTTATTTATTAAATAGTCAACCCAAATTCTTTTAAAATACAAAATTTTCTTATTCTTACATTTATGCACTAATCTTGTAATCCGTCACAACATAAAAAATCCATATCTCTAAAACTACTGAACCGATTTTGATGAAACTTGCAGTGTACCCTAACTAAGTTGAACAATACCTAGTACAACAAAAAAAGAATTACTTAAATCGAACTTGTAGTTCCGGAGATATGCGTGCACAAACATAAAAACATACATACATACATACATACATACACTTGTCAAATTTGGCACATTTGTTCAGACGCTGATATAGACTAACATATATGAAAACTGGGCAGTTCTGATAATATTACATACATACGGGTCAAATTGAAAATTGATAACCTCCTTTTTTTAAGTCGGTAATAATTTTTTTTTTTTTCGTCTGCCCTTTCTTTAACTATCCACTGCTCTATGATTGAAAGGTAAACTGTTATATAAATTTACTTTTAGGTGGTTTTACTACAATTTTTTATCACCGACTGATCGCTTTTGATTAATTAGTGGTCGGCTCACTAAATCCGTTCTCTAACATCTCTTAATAATTGAAATACTAAATAAATATAAGTTATATCATTAGATTGAATCACAGTCCGATATTAAAGCAATTAGCATTAGCAGTAAGTGCCTACATATGCACCATACCCAGTATCAAAGTATTTATTTACTTATAAAGATAAAAAGTAATCAATTTGGTATCCGATTCATTGAATATTACTATCTCACTTTTATGACGTAGCTGTGATTTCAAAGGTAATCGTTTTACTTAATGCTTTGTCATCAATTTAATTTAATCGACTAAGACATTTCTAGATAGTTTTAAAATACATTCGTACCTTATTATCTTTGGCTAATCGATGTTTTCTTACTTATAAAGAAATAATTAAGACATGAAAATGTATACACGGCTTACACATAAGCTTTACAAAACCAATGTAAAATATGTATCTTTAAAAAAAAACATTTCCCCACACTAGGATTTTTTCCTGTGTCGTGGGTGCGTTTACAAACATACAAACTCACACACAAACGCCCAGAACAGGAACAACTACTTGTAGGTCATCTACAAGCAGTTGTTCCGGTTCTGGGCGTTTGTTCCATGCGGGGATCGAACCCGTGACACACTGCGCAGCAGTCTAAACAGTCCAATCGCTCAGCCCAGCGAGACTTAGCTGGATTTGTCTTGCCGAGGTCTGTCTTTGGTAGGGTGACCAACTCTTGCCGAGGTTTGACCACGGATAAATGTACGGATATGATCTACGGATTGTCTCAAAAGTTAAAAGTCGAATTCGTATTGATTATTACCAAGGTGTAGTACATATCTACACCTACAACTAAGATTATAGTAGCCAAACTTAGAATATGTATAAACCATTGTTGAACATGATTCTTGAACACAAAAAAAAGTATTGTAGGTAGGTACGAGTTTAAGAAAAGAAGTGTCACAATTCTTAGATTTATGAGCTATCATTAATCAAAGTTAGGTAGGTATAGGTACCTACTATCTTTGCTATTAAAATTCTAGACGACATCAACTTTAAAAATAATGGCGAAGATATGCAGACCAAATAATAAAACCCTTTGTTTATTGTTATAATTACTACCTATAATTATAATAAATTGAGGTCAAACACGTATTTTTACAACTGATCATTAGGTACAGACTTAAGTAGGTACCTAAATATTTTAAAAATAAACATTTATTGCGATTTGTTTATTAATAAGTTACCATCAAGTAGCCGGGTTAATTCAATGATATATCTAAAATAGTGACACTTTATCATAATATTATCTTGTTCAATCTCAGATGTATATTTATTATTTTTATCTTATCGAAGTAAGTACCTATAAAACGTCTTATTAAGGTATCTACTAATAAAATAAAATAGATTTTTAGCCTAATTCCAAATACCGGGTCTACGGAAATGAGTATAATTAATTAGTCGCGCTTGCAAAAGGAAATCTGTTGATTAGTGGTCAACCCATTGTGTAGATAACAGTACCGTAGGTACTTGAGGAAGTAGATTAGTTCTGAAAAGGTTCTGAATTTATTTTATCAGCTAATAACACGGAACAGAAAAAACAGAAAACACAACTGTTTTTTCTGTTCCGTGGCTAATAAATAAAATAGCCTTTTTATTCTACTACCAACTTACAAAATTACAATAAAATTTTATAACATGCAACAATTAAACAATAATATATTATTTATCTGAATAATTAATTAGATTCATAATTATGTCAAATTTTAAGTATTATAATTTAGTTAATTGATTCTAAATAAGATACAATTTTTATTTATTAAAATTCATGTCATTAAATTGGTTTAGTCCGTAGTAGTCGGCTCCTTGGCGTAGGCCTCCCCATTCTTTTCCAGAATTGTCTGTCTCTGGCTTTGGTCATCCAGTTCGGTCCTAGTCTTTGTGTAAATATGTCTGCCCATCTTTTCCTATGGCGTCATCTAGATCTTGTTCCTTCTCTTGGCATCCATTCTATGACTTTTTTGGTCCATCTCTCATTTGCCATTCGACATACCTATATGTGACCCGCCCAGTTCCATTTTAGAGCCCGCACTCTCTCAACAATATCGGTTACCATTGTTAATTTTCTTATATATTGATTTTTAATTTTATCTGAAAGTCTGATTCCTAACATACTTCTTTCCATTTTGCGTTGACATATTGCTAACTTATCTTCCTCGTTTTTTCTTAATTATTATTATTATTATTATTATTTATTTAATTCAGACACAGTCCATATTTTTTACAATCACATGAAAATTAAAAACAAAGAGACAATAAAGTTAAACACAAGTAATTCCATCACAATAAATTAAACAACATTAAATTAAAATTAAATTTCACAATCATAATTAGATTAAAATGAAAATTAAAATCACAATCCAAATTATCAAAATTAAAATCAAAATTAAAATCAAATCAAAATTAAAATCAAATTCAAAATTAAATTCAAAATAAAAATTAAAATCATACATTAAATAAATTATTAAATTCAAAAAACTAAAATTATAATTACATTGCAATGTCAAATAACACGAGGAGAGGCGCTAGCATGAAGCTGCATCCACCGCTGTATAAGGGGCAAATCCCACCGCTCGGACAACACTCTCAGGAGACCGTTGGGGCTGCTTCGTAGGCGATTTAATAATGAAGCGCTCCGCTTTCTTATGATTGCGTAAAAATCATCAATTCGTGCTTCAGCAAACATAGCTGAAGCACTACAAAACCTCGGCAACCCCAACAGTATCCTGAAAGCATTGTTGTACTGTACGCGCAGTGCACTGTACGCCCGCTGCGTATAGTTGGCCCACAGGCTGCACGTGTAAAACGATTGACAGTATGCCTTGAACAAAGTCACTTTTACTGGCAGAGTACAACGTGCAAACCTGCGAGCCAACATATTACACCGGACAGACAGCGCCCTGCGCTCCCTCTCAATGTCCAGATTGTCAGACAAATCATCAGAGACCCAGTGGCCCAGGTACTTGAAGTGCTGCACCCTTTTTAAAGGAATGCCGCAAAGAGTGACAGGAGGTACAGATGAGTAACATTTGGTACCGGCTTTGAAGACCATGAATTCACTCTTTTTAGCATTGTACCTGAGCCCATGGGACTCCGCATAAGTCTCACAAATGCGCACAAGCTTACGTAAGGCACTGATCGAAGGGCTCAGCAACACCATATCATCCGCGTAACTTATGTTGTTCATGCACACACCGTCTATGGAACATCCAATATTAGTGTTGCTGAGCTCACCGATCAGCCGGTTCATATACAGGTTAAAAAGACGAGGCGAGGACAAACCCCCTTGCCTCACTCCGCATTCCAACCCGTACACGTCCGATTGCGCACCCATCCATTTAACAGTATTCTGCTGCTTACTATACCAGTACCGGAGCAAAGATACAATCTCACTTGGCATATCCGTTTCACATTGTAGCTTCTGCCACAGCTTGTCATAACACACACAATCGAATGCTCTTGAAAGATCTAAGAAGCATGCATATACTGGTGTGCTTCTATCCGTATAGTACTGAACAGTTTGCTTGAGACAGAGGATAGCACTCTCAGTTGACAACCCGGGTCTGAACCCAAACTGAGCATCATGTAAATGGAGGTGTTTTTCCAACTGTTGGTCAAGCAAACTGTCCAGCACCTTAGCTATGACAGTCGCAAGCGAGATTGGTCTGTAATTAGACAGATCCGATGAGTCACCTGTCTTATCTTTAACAATTGGTACTACGACTGTGCGCACCAAGTCCTCAGGTAAATAACTATGACTAATACACAAGTTAAATAAAAGTGCAAGGACTCTTGACAGGTGCACGCCCGCGTACTTCAAGTGCTCGATGCTAAGGCTATCGTGACCTGGAGACTTGCCTCTCACCATTCTCTTAATAATCTTGGCCACATCCTTGGCGGAGAATCTAATGTTCATATGTCCAGGGCGATCCTCAGCAGCGAGCACATGCGACGCGGGCCCGAGCGGTGACACTACACTAAAATGCCGTTGAAAGGCACAGGCTATGTCCCGCGGCTCATGCACACCACCGACACTCACCGGAGTGCCCGACCTTGGATTAAGTTTGTGCGTATTCTTCCAAAAATCACCAAAGCTCTTATTTGAATGATGTTCTGCAATGATGTCCATCTTAATCTGAGTTTCATTATTTTGACAGTACTTTAATTTATCTTTAAATACTTTCCTAGACTCAATCATATTCTCAAATTCATGACCAGATCTAGGACGTCCACACGATACCCATGTCCGAAAACAAAGCCTGGCCCTCCGGTGAGCGTCGCTAACATGTCTATTCCAGCCCGTAACATATTTAAAATTGCCGCGCTTAGGTACGATGCAGCTCATCTCAGCGGCCTCAGTCAAAATATTCACAACATCATTATACATCCTATCTATTATTATTCTATGGTTCTGATCACTACACATTCCATCAGCGCAACTACTTAACACAGGTGGGAAGTCAATCTGCTTAAGTTTTTCATTACAATACCTAGTATATTCATGGATCTGATTATTGTCCCTAAGTCCCCATTTGACACAATTAAAAGTATTTGGACTGGTTGCAACTTTAGGTTTTATAATATTAACATTACATTGAATCATTAACGGATAGTGATCAGACCAGTATGTGTCATACAGCACGCACACATCCACAACTGCTCGCCGCGCTGCACTTGTCACTAAGCAGTGATCAAGCCATCGCCGACACCCGTGCGCATCACTCACAAATGTGTAGGTGTCGCGAGGTAACCACTCAATGTCTAAACATGACCACGATTGTTCCGTACAAAAAGTCAGCAACTCATTAGAGAACAGCTCACCTGGGTGCGCGTTAAAGTCTCCGAGTATGAGAACTGACTCCACATCGCAACTCTCAATAATCGCGTTCAACTCACTAAGGCACTCTGTAAACTCGGTCAGGTTATCAACCGAGTCAGTAGGCATATACACTGACAGCACTAGCATAGACCGGTCCTGAAGCACTATCTTTATTGCAGCGAGACGCACACTAGCACACGCGATCACAGACACCGTCGGAAACATCGCCTTTCTCCAAAGCAAAGCGACTCCACCATACGGCCTTCCTCTAAGCACTCCAGCGGATGTATCGACAGCAGACTTTCCGGTAAAGGAAAATGCGTCATCAATACTGCCAAGGAACTGTACGTCGTGAGGCAAAAGCCAAGTCTCCTGTAGTGCCACTATGTCCACCGTCTGACAGAGACGCTTCACACAATTCACCGACCTGGTGACACTCTTACAATTGAAAGTAACTAGCTTAATTGTACTATCCATTTATTGTTTACAATACTCCATTTATCTCCCGGTAGGTAGGTTTGTCCGCGTTGCGATTAAACTCAACAAAACGGCGATATATTACCCCATCCGGCCAAAAGTCATCAGTCATAAAAACATTCAACTTGTGTTTTGGCACAAAAACAATATATCCATTATAATCCTTACTCGATTTCATATTAACTTTCTCTAGTTTTATTTCTAAGTTCGTTTTCTTTAATAAATAAGATTTAATGTCATTCACAGACGTATCTTTAGAAACATTGTAAACATAGATCGGAACTTGAGTACTCGCAGCCTTGAAATTATTATCAGAATCAACAATAGCTTTCCCTGTATTTCCTACAAAGCGATTTCTCAATCTCTGTTTCTTCTGTACCAAGGTCCATTCCTCATTAGTTACTAGAGCTTTGGACTGTGGTTTGGACATTCCATCCTGCATAGCAACAGAGAAACTCTTTTTATTTTCGACGCATAACAGCGGACTGGTTGGTCGTTCAGAACTATGTACACAGTTTACCGTAGAGGTCGATTGCTTTGCGTGACTCACCACTGCAGCCCGAGCGCGATCAGCTGACAACCCGTCACTCGCAGGCGACGTCGTTCCGTTAACAAGTACGCGCGGTGTTGTTACCGCACTACCCACATCTGACGGAATGTTGATCTGCTTCTTTAGGGGAGTTGTCGTACGCTGTTTTTCTGCAGGTTTATATGCACCACATACGGGAGACAAGCCCATTGGCCCGCTTTCGCACTCGAAACTCGACGATGCTCTGGCCCCCCGTCTCATGTTAATGTTTCGAGAGACATTGTTTACAATAGACGCATTCTTTAGAGCTTCTACTTCCACAGTTAGCTCCTTAACTTGGTTCACTGTGGCGTACTCCTCAGAAATACGATCAATCTCGCTTCGCATCTGCAACAGATCCTTGAGAAGTCTTGTCACATCTACATGGTCAAACAAAACCGGGGGTAGTTTTTGCAAATCCCTAGCGACAAAAATAGGGATTTCTTCAGGATCTGTTTCTTTTAACAGGTAGATAATATCATCTATGTTACGTAATGTTTTTCCTTTGTTTTTCCTTATCTTCTTGCGCTTTATTGTTGGAATAGAATCAAACAACAAGTTCTTGGCTTCCTTAATTTCACTTTCCGAAAATGCACTGACACAAATGCGGGCAATACTTTGCTCGTCCATCACATCCAGTTTATTGCAGACAAATGCCAATGTCTCACTTATTACGACATTGCAGCTAGCACACTTTAGAACATTTGTAGCCATTGTCTACACAATGAGCTTCCAAACCCGGGCAGACGAGCAACACACGGCGCGTGCAATCGACAGCGCGCATGACGCAAGACGACAATTAATGATCAACTCTGACAACCATACGTCGAACACGGTAAGATTGTTATCTCAAAGAGCTTTCTCTTAATACTAATATGTATTGAGTTATTTTTCATAATTTCCTTCAATCCCCAGTACTTTTTCCATGCTATAGCGATTCTTCTCTGAACTTCGTTTTCCGTGGAGTTATCAAATGAAACTGACTGACTCAGATATATGTATTCTTTGACGAATTCTACATTCAGACCGTCGACCGTTATAGGATGGTTTTCTCTTCTGTTTGGGATTATTTTTGTCTTTGAAATGTTAATATAGAGGCCCACTCTTTTACTCTCATCTGTCAGTTCGTTTAACATGGTTGCCAATTCTGTCTGGTCTTTTGCGAAGATGACTAAGTATGTCGTCCGCAAAGCGAAGATGACTTAAATATTCTCCGTTGACTCTCAATCCTTTTCTTGTCCAATCAAGTTTTCTAAAGATGTTCTCAAGAACGGCGGTAAATATCTTGGGTGATAACGGATCACCTTGCCGAACACCTCTTCTTATAGATAGAAAATTTCTCACCGTCCCGTTCTAGCCTAATTTTTGCAGAGCCCTTCGCATATATGTCTTGTAGCACATTTATTTATTTCACGTCGACACCTTGTTGTTGAAGTGTTTCCCATATTGAGTTGTGGTTCAATGAGTCAAACGCTTTTTTGTAGTCTACAAAACACATATAGAGTGTTTTATAATACTCCTTGGCTTTTTCAATTGAAAAAGCCAAGTCAATATTGCTTGAGTCACCACTTGTATGTGATCCAATGTTGAGTAGTTCTTTCGAAAACCTGCCTGTTCATTAGGCTGATGCTCATCCAATATTTTTTTTATTCTATTTAGAATCAACTTGGAAAAGATCTTATAGACGTTTGACATCAGACTGATTGGTCTATAATTGTTAAGGTCACTACGGTCGCCTTTTTTGTGAAGAAGTACTAAAGTCGAGTCCGACCATTGCTTCGGGGTATGTTCAATTTTCAATATATTGTCAAACAGTGCCTGGAAAAAGGACATCCCGCGTAAATCGGGACACCTGGCACTCGTTTACATAGGTATACAAAGAGGAGGCAGCCTTCAGTAGTCGCATAATAAATTAAATAATCACATCTTCTCTTGGTTCCTTTTAAACTCTAACTAAGTATACATTATTTCCATAACACAAACAAAAATACTTATGCATAAACCTACATTACATAATAATAAGAAAGACGACACATCAAAAAAAAAATTCAGAGGATCTTAAAACGCCACTTTAGTAATGTTTCTAATAAAATTGATCAGTTATCCACTCTATTGCTTGAGCAGTAGAATAGAATGTTCCATTTTATGAATTTTATCACTATGCATTTACGATGTTGCTAAAGTGGTGTGGTATTTTTATACCACACCACTTTAGCAACATCGTAAATGCGCTGTGGTTTTCCACAGCGCGAATATACCTACTACAAAACACCTAAGGCCCCTCGCCCACGGCGACATTTTGTAGCGATGCAGTCGCGCGTTTAGCAAATGCGCGACAGCATTTCTTCTAACGCGTGTTAGTCGCATTTGCAACGCGCTACAATAGCGATGCTAACGCGCTACTAACGAGCTACTGCATCGCGATTGTATCGATATAAACGCGCGACCGCGTCTGACGACATCAGAGAGAGAACAGAGGGGGGAGGGAGTGTGGCGCGGCGCGTGTGTGGGAACCGAACATTAGTGCAACACAGTCAGAAATCAGTCGAATCATTAATTAATCATCATTGTTTGAATTAGAATTTTCATAACTGCATCGCGACCGAATCGCGTTTGCATCGCGACTGAATCGCGTTTGCATCGCGACTGAATCTGGTCCCGTGAGCGAGGGCACACAGCTAGCGACCGCTTCGCGTCTGTATCGATGCTGCGCGCGATGCTCGACTGCATCGCTACAAAAATCGCCCGTGGGCCCTCGCCCACGGGCGGTCATGCGCCCACATGGGATGGCCCTTAGGGCCCTCGCCCTAAGGCAGGCCTGTCTCACTCCGCGGTGTAGGCATAAAACTGCAAGTAGTTGCGGGGCCATTTTGTCGTGGCCCATTCACTACGGCTGCCATGCGCCACCCGTTCCGCACGCGCTCCGTCTCCTTTATATTTTTATTACGTTACGTGTAGTTACGCACAGGTTTCTTGCTTTTGGTGCTTTTGGGAAATTAATAACACAATATTATTATGAAGAAAAAAAAACTTTTTTTAAAAAAAGTACCGACTTCAAAACAAATACAAAAAAGTTTAAAATAACTTTTCTTTCGGAAGTCGGTGGCAATAGTCAATGACACAACAAAACAAAGCCACCGACTTCCGAAAGAAAAGTTATTTTAAACTTTTTTGTATTTGTTTTGAAGTCGGTACTTTTTTTAAAAAAAGTTTTTATTTTACCCTTTTTAGTTTATTTATTACATATTCAACCCAAATTCTTGTAAAATACAAAATTTTCTTACATATGCACAAATCTTGTAATCCGTCACAACATAAAAAAATCCATATCTCTAAAACTACTGAACCGATTTTGATGAAACTTGCAGTGTACCCTAAGTTGAACAATACCTAGTACAACAAAAAAAGAATTACTTAAATCGAACTTATAGTTCCGGAGATATGCGTGCACAAACATAAAAACATACATACATACATACATACATACATACATACATACATACATACATACATACACTTATGAAATTTGGCACATTTGTTCAGACGCTAATATAGACTAACATATATGAAAACTGGGCAGTTCTGATAATATTACATACATACGGGTCGAATTGATAACCTCCTTTTTTTTGAAGTCGGTAAAAAATAGTACATATTTAATAATGATCAACAAAATTATCTACCTGCTTGTGAAGTATGGGCTTAACTGATCATGATTAGGTAGGTTACAAGTTTGGAAATGAGGCGAGATACTAGGGTGGGGGGGGGGGGGGTGAGCCTACTAGACGACTAAGATAAAAAGACGAATATCAAACCTGACATCACTCTCACTCACCTTAAGCTGAGTACTAAGAATTAAGAAGATGTTTGCGTTGTTGTTTAAGCACGTTCAAACTCAGAAAATTTCCACACTACGCATTCAAGGTCAGCGATCGTAATTCGCTGCGCGACTTTTTTACCTACCTGCAAAGACACGCAACCGCAACGCGGGGCCTGTGACAGTATGCGATAATAATTTGTCGGTTACTAGGTTGAGTGCAAAATGATAAGGACTGGCTATTTTGCCATAGACGATAACAATCTTTTAAATATTATTCTTCTTTTTTGTAAGGTGTAATTTTCAAAAATATAACATTATTAGGTAGAAAAGATAATATTATTATTCCTCACGTAAGGTGCCGTAGGTACCTACTATTAACATTCTGTGCTAACAATCGAAAATGTATGTAGTAATCGATGACGAAACCAAAAAGATATAGGCTGATGATTAGTGATGATAAATACAAAATTCCTTGAGGAACATAGGTATTTATGGTAATAATGTAATTTAACAAATGCATAAAATACGCATAGGTACCTTCCTATTTGTGCCTAAACTCGCAAGTCGCAACCCTATTGAGCTTGACCGATAGTAACCTTATAATGTCGTTGGCGTCAGATAAACCAAAATAAACTCTAGGGCGTAACCATTCAGTACATTTTTGCCTGCGCACGGGAAGTTTAGGCTATTATAAAAGTAGGTGGGCGGTACGGTTGCCAGTTAAAATGTACTTTATTCTCTCGTACATAGATTTTACATTTGTTTAATTTTTTTTGGGAGTATGACTTCTGTACCTATAGTACTATTAAGTATTCTGTGCCTAAGGGCCATCCCATGTGGGCGCATGACCTAATGATTGTACTACATATAAAATAAAAATTGTTTAAAAATATATAATGTATGGTGTTAATGTTCAACAGAATCGGCTTATGACCTATCGGCTGTGAGCATTGAAGGGTGTGATGATCGCATTCCGTGCTACATGACGATTGGCGAAAGTCTGCTAGTCAAATTGGAATTCTTTGCCGGTAAGTTTGTTGATTTTTTCTGGACCTAATATAGCAGAATTATCTAGTTAGGTAAGAAACTAAGTACTAAGAATTACTGTTAGGTAACTATACTTATTCTTTACTACTTAGATTCTGCCAGTAGGTTCGCTTGCTCAGTCCAATCAATGCGGCTTTCTACAATTTTTAAAATCGCTTCTGTATTACATCATCATCATCATACATCTGTCATTACAGCACGACACCCTACATAAAAACAAACAGCTTTTACCTCTTTTTAGGGTTCCGTAGCAAAATGGCAAAAACGGAACCCTTATAGATTCGTCATGTCTGTCTGTCTGTCTGTCTGTCCGTCCGTATGTCACAGCCACTTTTTGTCGAAAGTTTATGAGCTATCCTGTTGAAACTTGGTAAAAATAAAAACAAAACAAATTTTGGGGGTGGCCCCCATACTTAGAATTGAAACTCAAAATTTCTTTTTTCACCGAACCCATAAGTGTGGGGTATCTATGGATAGGTCTTTAAAAATGATATTGAGGTTACTAATTTCATTTTTTTCTAAATTGAACAGTTTGCGCGAGAGACACTTCCAAAGTGGTAAAATGTGTAACTTCTAAAATAAGAGAAAGATAATTAAAAAAAAATATATGATGTATAACAAATGAGTCCTCCCATCCAGGGCAGGGCGGGAGGGACTGTCAGACTTGTACTGACTAAAATCCACGGTGTCCTTCATTAGCCCTTTACGTTCCATGGTCACGGTAATGGTATAAGTCCCGCGACCCCGGCAGGCTTTGGCCCTCTAGAGAGGGGGCCCCGTCATTATGCTGACGCTCTTTGAGGCGCGCGTGGAACACAACGCGCCGTCGACACGTGCATGGTCCATGATCGGGCGGCGAGTTGCCCATTACTCGCCGCCCGCATGCCCGCGCCTACGGTGGCCGGAGATCGTCTTGCGACGTCTGACGCCGTTGGCGTCTACCACTGCGGCTGGGGCGGAGGGAGGACGCTGTCCTCTCTCTCTCACGGCCCGCCTCCTTCTTCGCGTGCATAACTGCTTCGCAGGAGGCGACCGCTTCCCACTCCGTCTCGCCCCGCAGCATGGCCTCGACCAATGCCGGGCGCGATTGTGTATATTACTTACTAATCTCAATATCAAATCCCTAATCTATGCTTGCTACTACGGAACCCTTCATGGGCGAGTCGAACTCGCACTTGGCCGGTTTTTTACTTTACTCACATGATTCGTACCAAGTTTCAAGTTTATAAACCTAAGGGATAAGATTTTACATCCAAAGGTTTTTACCCCTTTTCACCCCCTTATAGTTGGATTTTCGCAAAATCCCTTCTTAATGCTCACCTACATAATAAATTGCAACTACCGACCAAAATTCAGGTTATACGTTTAGCGGTTAAAGATCCTCCCCTTTAAACTTGATTACCCCTTTTCACTGACTTGGGGGGTGATTGTCGAAAAATCCAAAAATACGTGTTTAATTATTTTTGATCTAGAATATAAATACTGATTTTCACATTACTTAATCAACTCACGCGTTATGATTTTCCCATACAAACTTTAACGACGATAAGATTACCAATGGAGGGTAGTTTTAAAAAAATAATAGTTCCAGTATTTTTTATTTACTTGTGTTCTTATTTGTGGCAAGTTTCAAATTTATAAACCCAAGGAATAAGATTTTTCATACAAACGTTTTCACCCCCTTAGAAGAGGATTTTCGCAAAATCCCGTCTTATTGCGTCCCTGCATGGTAGACTGCAACTGCTGTCCAAAATTCAAGTTACTGCGTTTAGCTGTTTCGGCAGTAGAAAAAGCCTGTTCTTTTTATATAGATATAGACTAGCACTCCGCCCGCGACTTCGTCTGCGCGTGTTTCTAACTTCGAACTCAGTGAATTTAATGCCCTGTCACCTTCCTTGTATGGTCTAGTAGTTTCGGAGCCTATTCAATACAAAGTTACAAACAATCAAATCTTTCCTCTTTTTGAAATATTAGTGTAGGCAAACTGTTTTACAAACGTTTTCACCCCTAAAAAAAACATTTCAGTTTAAGGGTGATTCGTTGGGATCATTTACATGGTGGTTAATAATGCCAACTCATAAAATATTCGTTGGAACGATTTAGCTCGCCCAAAGAATACGACACCTGTAGGTGTAATATTAGGGGTACATGCGCTAAGGAACGAACGGTTATGTTCAAGTGAGAATAACTCATAAAATACTTAACGTAGTGATAATTTTGATATCATTTTATAGCCTGACTCAAATACTTTTGATTTAATACAAAAACCCAAGCAAAATTCAGGGATACTTATCGAGCTAGAGTAAAAAATGTGAAATTATTCAGTAATTTTTGTCTACAATTTCGTGTTTGCCCATGTTTTTTGGTTATTTTTACATACTAGGTATTTAGAAAACTTTCGTAAGTTTTTGAAAAGCGTCTACTACTTCGTAAAAACGTTTAGCTTTGCAATAAAGTCATTTGCATGTATGTAGCTGTCTTGGATTTAAAGATATTTGCATTTTATTGTACTTACATACCCCAGTTCGACAGATCAAAAAACTAAAAGGGCCGCCATTCGCGAGGTGTTGGAGTAAGAATTTTTTTTAAAGCAGTTTTATTGATGAAATTGAGCCTAGAATATCCCTTTTAAGTATCGCTAGTTCGTGTCCGGACACACTGTACAAAGACAGTTTTAATAATATACCTACCAAGTAAATTCAGCAAACAAAGTTATGGTAGCAGCAGCTTCTAAGTCCATTTCGAGCATCCCGTGAATGTGGAGGGCACGACTTGTGCCGTCAGCCGTGATTTCACGGCGGGAATTCACGGCACTAATGTGGAGCCGCCTAGACTCGTAATAATAAAATTCATTTTATTTCAGATTTTGTGTCTCGTAACCTGGACCAAAATGTTATCTTCAAAATCCATAATATTCATGCGAAAACGGAAGTTAGTCCGGGTAAGTTTGTTTCTATAGCTTTACAATAATCTTTCTTCTTCTTCTTCAGGCTTTTTCTACCAATTTGAGCCCGCAACCTCATCACATCATCCTTATCAGCGGATTTGTGGGTTTTTCTAATAAAACACTCTGAAAAAAAAATTGCCTTGCTTTACTGCAAGAATTATGAAAATGGTCTAAGGGCTCTTGCTCATGATGCGACGCAACAGAATTCGATCACTCGAAGTTAGCTTTCGCGCATTTTAAACGTGCGGCTGACGAAAATGTATATTACAATCGCAAGTTCCCAGTTTGCAAGTTTTTAGACTGACATGGTCACTAGAGCTATTGTTTAGATTTAAAACGGGGTATTTGATGAACACAGTTCATCCGTGACCGTGGCGCTTGCAACAGTGCCGAAATACCGGTAACTCAAAAACAAATAATAAACATGGTAAATATATACCGTTTTAAATCTAAACAATATACTTACCAGATATTCATAAAAAGGGTTAATTATTGCTACATATTACAAATGCGCATTTTTGCACGCGTAAATGATTGTTTTTAGAAGATAGATAGAATTTATACTTTGTTGTACACCAAAAACGTTACACAACTGTTTTATAAAATTGCTAGTACTAGGGTTACAATGGCGGTCTTATCGCTAACAGCGATATCTTCCAGACAACCTGTTAGTGGTCTATGGATTTACAATAAAAAGGTGGAGGTAGTCAGTGGCGCACTGAAAATACCTAAAAATAATTATTTACCTTTAAGTGCGTATATTACACATACACCGTGACTTTTTAGTCGTCTTACAAAAGTCGTCCACTTAATGTATCCGACCTAAAATACCTCTAGGCGAGTTTTTTTTTTTTTTAATCGTTAATAATAATTTTTAATTTTAATAAATAGGTACATTAGAAATATGAAACACCCTGTTAAAATGTTTACGTATCAATCTGTAGAGTATACCTACCCAGCGCAATAGTCGGGTAGATCATTCAATTTCCATTTTCTATGAGACAAGGGCGTTTCTAACTACGCCTTGTGTCATAATAACCAATTAAAGTTTTATTATTAAATTTTTCAAATCGCTTAAATACATATTTTTTTATTATAAACGTGTTCTAGTCATTGGATACATGAACTGGGCTGCTTTTGTAAGACGACTAAAAAGTCACGGTGTATATCACAGTGCTTGCTGAGTTGCTGCTCACAACAAAAGAGTAGTGATGTCGATCTGAAATGGAATCGAAGAATCGATTTTTGGAGCCAAAAAAATCGATTTTTTAAATCGTTATGTAGTGCTGAATCGATTCAGTGACTCGATACTTCACCCCTGTAAATCGACATCGATTTTATTTAATTTTTTGGTATAAACCAAAATAGTATTTACAGTTTTTTTTGTAAAGTGTAAAGCCTAATTCGAGAATAATTATGTTTCAATTTGCATTTTATTTATTTGGACCGCCACGCTTTAGCAGCATAATTTGCGCGCGGAGGCACACATTCGAAATAAAATAAAAGCTTTATAAAAATTACCTCAACTTGTCTTGTCAAGTCCCAAGTAATAGTTATTTATGATACTAGTGCGGTAAGTTGGTTTTTACAAACGAGTAGACGAATGTAAGCCCGAGATGAAATCGAGGGCTTACCATAGTCACGAGTTTGTAAATACCAATTTCCGCACGTGTGTCATACAATGTTTTTCAACACATTTGCGAGAAAACAGTACAATAATGTAATTAAACAAACTTTTTTTAGAAGTTTCTAATTTGCAAATGGCGCCACATGCACGTGGTGAAAAATAGAACTACATTTTTCGTCTCATTTACTCTTTAGTATTAAAATGAGACAACGTATTGAGCAAAAGCGCTTCCAAGGAGGTTCGATCAGTCAGGCTGTTTATTCTCATAATGTGAAACTCTTTGGTGGAGTTCTTATTTTTTTTTAATGGAAATTAAAAAAAAAAACCGTAAAGAAAACGCACGGTGCTATACAACGGGGCGTGCCGTAAAATAGGTACTTAGGTGAGAGTACCTATTTTACCGCACGTTCCGTTGTATGGTGCGTAATTTTTAACTTTCGAACAATGTATACAGGCTTCGTAAACGCATTTTTCGAGCAAATGTGTTGAAAAAATAATGGTTTTTTTTCATTTTGTTGTAGAAACGTGTGGGATCATCGAGTGTCCGGTGATGACCGCGAACACAAGGAACACCCTGAATAGCGTGATGGAGGTGCCCGTCCTGCCATTGGTAAAATCAATAATTTGTTTATCGAGTCGAGTTTGTATCGCCTATAACAGTGCTTGTCGAGAAATGAAGGACGAACTTTTGCGAGGAAAAAAGGCGGGAAACTTCGGTTGCGCACGGTTGTTTAAAATTTTTGAATTTTAATTTTTATTGTAAAACTGATCAGTTGAGTCTTATCTTTGTATATAATTTTGTGTAATAATTGTATATATTTGTATTGTAGTGTTTGTAGCTGATTTTTTGGTAAGTTTTGTATATATTTCTTTTTGTATGGTTAGTCCCTAAGTCCGGGTCGCATGAACGATCCCCCTAATAACTTGCTGGGGGATTTAGGTGGCGGCCTAAATCCCCCCGTGGATGTCGCTAATTATGTGACTGTAATGTCACAAAATGATAATGTTGTAGATAAAAGTGGTATGGACACTGATGGTTCAGTGGCCACTGATAGCAGCGAAAAATCTGCTCGCAAACGTAGGAGAATTTGTAAAAGCTGCAGAATACGAAAACGTAGTAAAAATGGCCATGCCCAGAATGAACTTGTTATTACAGATTGTAGTTGCAATCCCCAAGAGACTGTACTTGAAAATATTCATATTATTGATCAACAAGAAACATCCCATCTTCAGTCTAATTCACAGATGACACAGTTAAACCCTAGTCAAGCAACTTTTGAGCCGGTTGGTAGGAAGGAGTACATACATACAGATATATCTCCATATACAATCCATGTACAACGCATTATTGACTCTCCAAATAATGGAACCGTGTTGCATCCTATTACTTTTGGCAACTTCATGAAACGGGGCGGATTTAAAAATATAATTACTGGAAGCATTAAAAGGATCGGCCGTAACAAGTGTGCAGTTGCTTTTTCTACATTCATTGATGCTAATGACTTTTTAAATTCTAACTTATTAAGTATTAACAAGTTTAAAGCCTTTATCCCGACGTTCAATGTTACTAGAATGGGTATTGTGCGTGGTGTTCCTTCAGAGTGGTCATTAGAAGAAATTGAAGCAAATATTTCTACACCAATTGGGTGTGGAAAGATCATTAAACTTCGGAGGTTAAATTATAAAGTACAGATTAACGGCAGTCATGTTTGGAAACCTTCAGAGTCTATTGTTATTACTTTTGATGGGCAGGTTCTACCAAGGAGAGTATTCATGTGTTATAATGCATTAAATGTTGACACATATGTGTACCCCACCATTCAGTGTTTCAGATGTTGTAGGTACGGACATACAAAGTTACAATGTAGGGCTGCAGAGCCAAGATGTTTTAAATGTGGAAAAAATCATTCTGCTGAATCTTGTAGCATTACAGAGGACTGTGCATCTTGTATAAATTGTTCTGGTTTTCACTTTGCTATAAATAAAGCATGCCCTGAGTTTAAGAGGCAAAGAGACATCAAAAACACTATGGCTCATTCATGTATTTCCTATTTAGAGGCTAGTAAGTTGCATCCATCTTCCTCTCTGTCATATGCAGACAAAGTTGTTTCAGGTAGTAAAATTTCTCAATCAGATTCCAAATCCGCATACTTTCACACTAATGATAATGCCAATAATAATCCTAGGACAATTTCATACAAAAAAACAGTATTTAAAAAACCACGTTTGCCTCCTACATCTGCGTCTGGATATGACAGAGCAGCGCACAATGCGATAATAAATGAGTTCAGTTCAACAAGTCTCAGGAATGGGTGTGCACTACAGAATAAACCTGAACAAAAAGAAGATCATGAACAGATTATGGATCTAATTAATAGTCTTATTAAGATGTTGCAAAATAAAAAGTACATAAAACCGAACAACGCTGACCTAATTTGTAAATTACTGACAGACAAAAACGATTATGGATTTGATTATTCAATGGAACGTCAGGTCAGTGACTAATAAAAAAACTGATCTTTTCTATTTAGTTAACAAATATAAACCACTTATTGTTGCATTGAGTGAAACTTGGCTTAAACATGGTCGAATATTTAATATTCCAGGTTATGTTTGCATTCGTAATGACAGAACTGATGGCTACGGTGGTGTTGCCATTTTAGTCAAAAACAATGTTGCATATTCCCAAATTATATTACCGAATCAATATTCTTTAGTTGACTTCGTTGCTATACGTGTAAATAATGTAACTTATGCCTCTGTATATATTCCAAAGCCTTCTTCTGCTGCTCTACAAGAGATGAGTGATATTTTTTGTTCATTGCAAAGCCCTGTCTTGATAATGGGAGATTTTAATTGTCATCATCAGTCTTGGGGATGCGGTGTAAATAAAAGTGATGGTTTACGTTTGATACAAATATTAGATGACAATAATTTATGTGTATTAAATACTGGGACACCGACCAGACGTACCAAGCCCAATGAATTGCCGAGTGCTGTGGACTTGTCGATTTGTTCCCCTAGTTTGGCCTTATCACTCACTTGGTCTGTCTTCTCTTCTTCTACACTAGGCAGTGATCATTTTCCCCTAATAATAGCATCCCCTGACAAATACCCTATCAGTGAAAAACGTCCCCCTCGATTAAAGTACAGATTAGGTAGAGCTGATTGGGAAAAATTTAAACAGACCCTTGATGTCAAAGTGTCACAGTTACCTGAAATATGTCATGGAGGAGAAGATGATTGCTCCCGAGCCTTAGCCCTTTGCATGCTTGAAATAGCAGATGAGATTTTCCCTGTAAAAAGTTCCCGCTCAAACTATTTACCTATGCCACCTTGGTGGAATACTGAGTGTTCAGATGCAGTACGAAGAAGAAAGGAAGCGGAAAGAGAGTATGGTGAGGATATGTCGGAAGAAAATTTAAATAAACTTAATGATATAATTAATGAGACTAGAGCTTTTTTGAAAGAAAGGAAATTTGAGGGATGGAGATCATTTTGTGCCTCTCTTTGTCCTAGAACTTGCCCTTCAGAGGTCTGGAGTAACATTAAGCGTTTTAGGAATGCTTATAATCAAAACCGTTGTGGTGTTCAGTTGTCTCCTGTTTTAGCTGATGATTTTCTTGATAGATTGGCCCCTGCAACAGCTCCTGAAAAAAATTCTTTGATGCCCTGTTACGCATTATATCCTGGCATAAAAGAATCGAATAGTTTAAGTTCACCCTTTTCTTTATACGAGCTTAAAGGGGTACTGTCAAGTGTTAAAGATTCTTGTCCTGGAGAAGATGGAATACCTTACGCTTTCTTTTCAAATATGGGCGATTCCTCACTCGTATATTATTTAGAAATAATTAATTCCATAATGATTTCTGGGAACATTCCTACTTCTTGGCGAACTCAGGAAATAGTCCCTATACTAAAGCCTAAAAAATCTCCAGATGATCCTGCAGCTTATCGTCCTATAGCCTTGTCTTTGGTTATTGCTAAAATTGCAGAACACCTGGTTAAGAACCGTCTTGAATGGTATGTCGAAAGAAATAATTTGCTTTCGATTTCTCAATATGGCTTTCGTAAATCTAAAAGTACCATAGACAGTTTAAGTATCTTTACCACAGACATTAATTTGGCCTTTTCTAATAATTTATCAGTGGTTGCTGCATTTTTAGATGTTTCTGCAGCTTACGACAATGTAATCATAGAAGTACTCAAAAATAAACTAATGAAATTGCAGGTGCCGTCAATTTTAGTTAACTTTATTATTAATATCTTATCTGTTCGCTTTATATTTGTAATAACAAATCAAGGTTCAAGACTTTCACGTACAGTTTATAAGGGATTGCCTCAGGGGTCTGTACTTAGCCCGTTACTTTACAACATTTATACACATGATCTTGAAGCGTCTTTAAATGGTACTGTTAGTGTCTTACAATATGCTGATGACCTACTTATCTATTCAATAAACACGTCTGTCCCAACTGCATGTAATTCATTAACAGAATCCCTCACGTTACTAAAGGTATGGCTGGATGATAATGGGATGGATTTATCAGCTAACAAAAGTTCTGTAGTAGTTTTTTCTAGAAAACGGGATTTTCCGCCACCTAAAGTTTTCTATAACAATCATATTTTAGCTGTTGGGGAAGAAGCTAAATTCTTGGGTTTAATTTTGGATAAGAAAATGACAGGTAAATCCCATTTAAGTTACATAGTGGACAGATGTGAAAAGCAGTTGAACATCATGAGATGCCTCTCGGGTGTGTGGTGGGGTGCTCACCCTTATAACCAGAAATTGTTATACAATTCTATAATTCGTAGTATTTTGGATTATGGTACCTTTTTATTAGGTGGTAGTAAAACGGAGTTCAAAAAGTTAGATAATATTCAATCTAAAGCTCTCAGAATCATTTCGGGTGCAATGCTTTCGAGTCCTTTGAATGCGTTGCAAGTAGAGTGTGGTGATCCCCCTTTATATTTAAGAAGACAATTCTTAGCTGATAGGTTTGTATTTAAAATCATGCAATTCTCCAACCATCCATTGATCAGTAAACTAGATAACTAACTAAATTCTTTGATTGAAAGCTCCAAGTATTGGAGATGCAAATCTGTTCCTTGTATAATTACTAGTTACAGGAAGTTTAAGTTACTTGAATCGCCAGTACATAATGCACCAAAGCTAGCAATATTTAATGATAATGATTTTGACTCTTTACTTTTAGCGCCTGAAATAACATATGATATGGGTATCGCCAAAACTGATTCTGGAGCGAATTCTAAATTTAACAGTAATATTGATGATAAATGGAAAGACTGGCACTTAATATTTACAGATTCTTCTAAAACGCTGGATAGTTGTGTAGGTGTAGGAGTTTATCATGCTCAGTATAAACTTATTCAAAAAATTAAACTTCCTCCTGAGTCTTCAGTTTTTACTGGGGAGTGCTTTGGTCTATTTAAGGCATTGGAATATATTTTGATAGCTAAGCTACAAAATACTGTTATATTTTCTGACTCAAAGAGTGCATTGCAGGCAATTGAGAAGTTCCCATTTAAAATGAAGGCTTTCTATCCTGTTGTATTTGATATTAAAAATTTACTATATAAATTAAAGTTGAGGGGGCAATCTGTACATTTTGTTTGGGTTCCTAGCCACTGTGGCATAAAGGGAAATGACAAAGCGGATGGTTTAGCCAAGGAGGCTGTCAATGATGGAGACACTTTCCCTTATACAAATTTTTCCCATGATATCATGAATTTACCCAAGTCATACCTTCGCAATGACTGGAGTATTTTATGGGAAGAGAGTACTCAAACAAAAGCAAAATATTATTACTTTATACAACCTCATGTTCCTATTAAGCCGTGGTTTTTCAAGGTTAAGTGTTCCAAATTGATTGCTAGTCAAATCATTCGTATGCGTCTGGGTCATGTATGTACTCCTTACCATCTGGCCAAACTCCGTATTGTAGAGGATTGCATGTGTGAATGTGGGGAAGATGTTGGTACCTTGGATCATATTTTTTTTTCATGTTCTCGTCATGACCGTTCTGATTTCCTTGATTCTCTTATTAATATAAAAACCCCTTTCCCCACTCGTATGATTTGTTTAATACATAATCCAATAATATATTATGATATAATCGCCTCTTTTCTGTATAAAAATGATATTAAACTTTAGTTTATGTATTTTATTGTACCTAGATTTATTATTGACTTACCTGATTCGTATTTTCTAGCATTTTAATTCTTTCCGTTCCGTTCTTTAATTTCCTGTTTCCCAAATTTTTACTTGAAAATGGCATAAAGTCTACTAATGCCAAAAAAAAAAAAAAAAAAAAAAACTTTTGCGAGAATTTCTGTGCACTAAGAAATTTCGATTGATTGAAGAATTCGATGCTTGTAGGTGGTAACCTGGTGGCTTAGACCTCGGAGATCGCGGGCCAAATCCTGTACCTAAGCAGATCGAATTTTTATTAAAAAAAAAAAACCGGCCAAGTGCGAGTTTGACTCGTGTGAAGAGGGTCCCGTACGATTTATTTTTTGCCTACCTACCTATAATTTTAACCGCAAATAATAGATGAATTGAAATTTACGAATAATTGAAGATTGGTACGCACAATATTGAGTGATTTACCATGTTATTTTAATATCATGGACAGAAGTCCATGATATTAAAAAAATACAGAAATTGTTTTCTAATAAACAATTTCTGTATTTTTTTCAACATTTTAGGTTCAGTAGTTTCGGAGATAAGGTCAATTTTCGTCTATTTTTTGAATAACTTGAAAACTATTTATTTTAAAATTACAAAAAAATACATTTAAGATCTTCTCAACGAGACCTTTCATTTGATATGTCACACGATGCAGTTTTCTCAATTGAGTGATTTACCGTACGCACAATATTGAGTGATTTACCATGTTATTTTAATATCATGGACTTCTTATGGGTTTTTCTATAATCTATAAGTAGAAAACTAATTTCTATATTATTTCAAAATTTTAGGTTCAGTAGTTTCGGAGATAAGGGGGGGGGGGGGGAATTGGTCAATTTTCGTCTATTTTCTTGAATAACTTGGAAACTATTTATTTTAAAATTACAAAAAAGTACATTTAAGATCTTCTCAACAAGACCTTTCATTTTGTATGAAAAAAAGTCAAATGTCCTAAGTATTGTATTACATAATGTGTATTATTCCGAATGTTCAATAAGGTATAGTCAAATTGATATTTCATTAAATTGTTTAGGTTCCTTTAAACCCCTTCGACAGAAGTCGACCTCATATTCGTGACCAAATGTTTATGCTCTGTGTAAAGATAAACAAAAGTATGCCGTACTATTTAAATTTAAAAAAAAAACAGAGAACTTCGGATCCAAGAGCGAGCGAAGCGAGCTCGGGACTTGTGGGCACCCCGACACGGACAGGTTAGGTTCGAAGGGGATGAGGGGGTCTGAAAGACCCCGCCATCTCCTTCGTGTTAGGTTACTTTAAACCTTGCACGCAGAAATAGGAGCCCCGCGAAGCGCGGCTCCGTCGAGCTTCCTTGTTGGGTTGTAACCAGTAACAAAATAAACAAAATGTTGAAACGATGATGACGGCAACCCTAAAGTTTTTTTGGTACATTATGAAAAGTTTTAATCATTTTAATTTAGGACTTATAAATTTTATGGAAATTGGTTTTATGTATTTTGTATTAATTGATTGTTATAAGTATTTAGGACATAAAGTATTTAGGAATTGCAATGTTATGGCATGTGATATTATGTGAAATAAGTTCGGGTAGATAAGTAATCATTCGGACAAATGATGATTAGGACAAAAAAACACATTAATTATGGATAAAAAAGTTAGGTAACACAATAGAGAACCGACTGTAAGCGACAGACAGAAGGACACACGAGTGATCCTATAAGGGTTCCGTTTTTATATTGGGACGTACGGTTTCTGCTTTTACACAAAACTGATGTGTCAACTCCAAATTGCAAATACACTAACGATCGGTACAGACCGAGACGCGACGCGAAGCGACGTGACGCAACGATACTTCAAATGTGTATCTTTTCTTGTCGTAAATAAGGTTAGATTTTGAGTCGCTATTAAAATGCAGCGCGGCGCCGCGCCGGGTTGTGACAGGTGTATCTTTTCTTGTAGGAAATAGAGTTCGATTGTGAATAGCTCTATTGAAATGTGCGCGCAGCGTCACGTTTCGGTCTGAGCCGACCCTAAGGTACAGGCAAGGTTCTGACTTGAAATAATTACAAAACCAATTTTGTTTATAGAACCAGAGGGGATTTCTGGAATGGAAAATAGAGAATGAAGATGGAAAAACGGTGTTATGTTACCGACTGAATATACAAACACAAAATAGGATCCAGAAGCTCCTGCGAAACTATACGAGTATGAGGAAGAAGACTGCTCCGATTACACTGGCCGATCAGCCTTGACACCACCCGACCCCGCCTAGATAACGACCCGACAACTAACTAAAATAATAAAAACTGATTTTGAATTAAATGTCATTGACATCCAATAGCAACAATTTTATTTTATTACCTACTTATAGACTTGAGTAATGGATGTGAGGGATCTGAAAACTGTTATTGTGTAGTATAGGCAGGGCGTCCCACGGCTATGCCACATAGGGGGAAAGATGGAACTTTTACTGAAAGAAGACATTATTTTAATTTAAAAAACAATTTAAACTGCATTCAAAGATTTTTAAATAATTACACGGAAATCGAACCCGCTACACGAGAAAAATAATTACCCCGTAGTAGCTTAATTATACCGATCGAAAGGCTTCATCATAAGGATTATTTTGTGCTGCTAATTAACATAGTGTCAGAAATAAAAGGAAGACCATGAATTTTAACATTTGATGTGAAATTTTGTTCAGAAAAAAAGTGAGTGTATAAAAACGTGGGAAAATAAAAAGAACAAACAGAACTTAGACCTATTAATGTACCTAAATATCCACCACAACAAGATCAAAAAATCGACAGGGAGTGAAATAATCAAAAGAGTGCGACTTTGTATTCAACAGTATGTAATGGGACTCATTTTGAGCATTTGATACTTAGATTAAAAAATGTCCAGATAGATAGTAAGCCACTGAGAATTGAAGCCAAAAATACGGGGGACAAATGTCCCGCGTCGGTCGATCCATACGTCAGTCGCATATGAACGTTCTCCGCGTAAACTACGTAACGAGCCCCTGTTGTGATATTTTAAAATGAAAGTTTGTGCTTTGAAATGGTTTCTAATTACACTCCAAAAAAATAAATATGCCATAATATTTCATTTCATTAAGTTAGAATTCAATTTCAGTATGTATTTAT
Organism: Agrotis exclamationis; assembly: GCA_950005045.1. Classification (NCBI taxonomy): domain Eukaryota; kingdom Metazoa; phylum Arthropoda; class Insecta; order Lepidoptera; family Noctuidae; genus Agrotis; species Agrotis exclamationis. The sequence goes on along the minus strand of OX465436.1, from coordinate 8,495,631 downwards.
TTGTTACCGCATTTTAATATGTAAACAAAAAAGTAAATCATTTGACGACACTGTGACGCCATAACTGTAGGGTGTTGCCATGAGTATATTTTTTTTTACCTATTATTTAAACTTTAAAGACTTAAAAAAAAGAAATGAGGAATGAAAAATAGTATATTTTGCAACTAGTGAATAAAGAGCGGATTTAAAGCGAGGGCCATTATATGAATCACGAGCAAGCGAAGGATTTTAATGACTGAATCACGACCGTAGGGAGTGATTCATGATGATTGAATCACGAGCGGAGCGAGTGATTCAAATATTTAAATCCTGAGCGACGCGAGTGATTCAGGCCCTCGATTTAAATCCGTTTTATTCAAGAGTTGCAAACGATACTTTATACCATGACTACGAGAAAAAGAAAGATTTGAGCGACAATATATTATATGTAACGAAAAAAAAAGTTTTTTTTTATTAATACTGCTCCACACACACGTGGGTGCGTTTCCAAACATCTAAATTCACAATACACAAACACCCACACCCGAAACAAGTAATTGTAGATCATAGTACGAATATTTGCTCCGTGCGGGAATTGAACCCGCTTCACGTAACGAAGTAGTCCAATCGCTCAGTCAACAAATTAACATTAAAATCGGAACAATGACTTAAATTAACAGTAATATTTTCCTAATAACACGGGGGTCGACCGCATCAATGTGTTCTAAATTCAAACACCAAAACAGTGAGTAAAAGAGCTTTTTATTCACTGTTTTCAGTGAGTAAAAGTAACTTTTTAGAGTAGGAATGGTATAAAGAGTTTTATTTACTTAAACAATGATTGTTTTTATAAGTGTTAACCGCGTTGGCTCAATTACTGAATTCAGAACGCTTTGTCTATTGTCTCAAAGACTCAGTTAGACTCAATAAGAACTCTAGAGTCAGATTAAGAGTGAAACTTAAAGTCAGACTCAGGGTCAAATACAGAGTCAGATTCGGTGAGACTCAGTCAGATTCGGTCAGACTCAGTAAGACTCGGTCAGATTCGGTCAGACTAGGTCAGAATCGGTCAGACTAGGTCAGACTCGGTCAGATTCGGTCAGACTCGGTCAGAATAGGTCAGATTCGGTCAGACTCGGTAAGACTCGGTCAGACTAGGTCACACTCGGTCAGACTCGGTAAGACTCGGTCAGACTAGGTCAGACTCGGTTAGACTCGGTAAGACTCGGTCAGATTCTGTCAGACTCGGTAAGACTCGGTCAGATTCGGTCAGACTCGGTCTGAATCGGTCAGACTCGGTCAGACTAGATCAGACTCAGTAAGACTCGGTAAGACACGGCTAGACACGGTCAGATTCTGTCAGACTGTCAGACTCGGTAAGACACGGCTAGACACGGTCAGATTCGGTCACTCGGTCAGACTCAGACAGACTACAGTTTGGGCTACTTCTGATGACTACCTAAACCTATTTATCATAATAAGATGCATTTTACAAACAATTAATTAACTTACAAGCAATTATTGCAAAAATTACACAAACTAAAGAAATAACGTTAAAACTCATCAATCGTATTGATAAAAATCATGTCATTACTGTTGATGATTTTTACGCTGAACATAATATAATAATGAAAATCTCCCACATTTAAAGGGTAAATCTCCGCAACTGGTATTACTCGCACGTTGCACACAAACACAAATCCCATACGTAATACACTCCCGAGCGTGGCGTTCACTCACACATTTATAATAAAGTGGCTTCACTTAAAACGTTTCGTTTTGTTTCGAACACGGAATCTGGACATTTTTTAATTTAAGATTTGATATTGATTAATTTTGTTGTGACAAAAACTTTAAAATTCAAGGTCTTCCTTTTATTTCTGACACTATGTTATTTAGCAAAAAAGAATCCATATGATGAAGCCTTTCAATCGGTATTATAAAACTATACAGGATCATTTTTTTCTCGTGTAGCGGATTCGATTCCCGGTTCAACAATGTTATTATTTAAAAATCTATGAATGCAGTTTAAATTGTTTTTAAAATTAAAATAATGTCTTCTTGCAGTAAAATGCTGTATCTATACATATAATAAATCTGTAGAAGGGTCAATTCTGTACATTGAAAATATTGAAAAAATAAATAGCGGGGGGTGTTGCTGGATCGATACCAAACCCAAATATGTGATTAAAAAAATTTTTGTCTGTCTGTCTGTATATGCAGGCATCACGTGAAAACTAACGGTTCGATTTCGATGAAACTTGGTATAATTATACCTTATTATCCTGGGCATAAAATGGGTTATTTTTTATCCTGGAAAAATACGTAGAAAAAAAATCTTATTTTTCAGTTTTATTCATAGACGTTGTTCTGTAGAACCGCGAACACACGTTGCATTACCCGCAGTGGATTCAGCGCCGTAACCTGTAGCGCCGAAAGTCGGATTTGGCTTGAACCGTTTGCGGCACACGCGGGCCACGCCTCCCCGACTCCTATATAAGGAGCCGCGTTCCGCGCCGCGCGATGCATATAAATTCTGAATTTTGATGCGAGCGGACGTGTCCAGTGTGGCGAGCGGTCGTCCCTGGAATTAATATTGTATGCGTGTAATTTTAAACCGTGCTTTTCAGCGCGACCTTTTTGATTACTGTTCCGATCAGTTATTTGTAAATACAAGGTCGGAATTACTATGAAAAAAATACTTACTACAGAACGCGAGCTCAACAGCAGTAGCTCAATAGAGGGATCTCCTTAATTATTATAGGCTTAGCCGTATTTGGGTCCAATAGATATTTATAAGATGTCATTGTCAGAGTTACTCAAAATGGAGAAATAAACCATCCACGCGAAGATCGACATCCGCGCGGACGGAGTCGCGGGCGGAAGCTAGTCTACAATATTTAAGGTACTTTCCCTCCATGTGGCATAGCCGTGGGACGCCCTGTATAGTAAAGTGCAATTTCAGTATGCACTTATGCAGTCATAGTATCTAACTAGGTAGCTGTGCCCGCAACGTCGTTCGCGTGGATGTCGGAACTTAACAATGTATTTTTTAGTGCTAAGCGCTTAATTCACGCCAAGTTTTTCATAAAAACCCTGTATTTAGATTTTTCTTAGATTTTTCAAGAATATTTGACGCAGGCAGTACCTTTAAAATGCTACTGGATTAAAGTAGTTTGTTTATCGATTTGAATTTTCGATATTGTTTAATGAATTAAATTAATGTTAGTACCTATGGAAAAATAATTGATGGAACCTCGAACTCTAAATCACATTCCAGCGCGCGTGAACGTAGACGTGTTCGTGACTAATACGAAAAAAAGAGGTAAAACTCCGAAACAAATTCAATAGATTTATTTGTCAGAGAAACATGTACCATCAATGGACAAAAAGATTAAGATTAATGAGAAAAATAATTAATCTAAATAATGATTAAGTAACAAAAAAAATAAGTATATGGGCTCAGCTTATGGGTAGGTGTAGGTATACAAAGGGTAAGATTTAGATTTTGAAATGGTCACTCGAACAATTTTAACTTGTCGGATATTATGTTAATCGATAAATTTGATTTATCCTATAACACCTCTATTCCAGATTTTTGTATGACTGTTTTCCTAATGCCCACTCCATTCCACTCCGTTCCACTCCGTTCCACTCCGTTCCACTCCGTTCCACTCCATTGCACTCCATTCCACTCCATTCACCTGTCACAAACCAACGCGGCGCTGCGCGGCGCCGCGCTACATTTTATTGGCGACTTAAAATCTAACTTTATTTACTACTCAATAAGATACACATTTGCAGTATCGTTGCGTCACGTCGCGTCACGTCGCGTCTCGGTGTGAACTGACCGTAATTTTACTTCTGAAAATTTTTTAATTCAAATATCTTTTGATAAACTGAACCGATTCCAATGAAACAAAAAATCATAACCCTCCTTTTTGCTTCGCCGTAGTCGGGTAAAAACTAAAGGTTACTTCAAGTTACGGTCAGTCGTTGTGTATCAAATACATAGCTTTCGCATATTTTACGTGATGCGCGGACAACTAAACAGACAAAAATTCTAAAAATGCTGGAAATGGGTTCTATTGGTTGTCCTTTAACACCCTGGCTATATTTTTTGGGTTATGGGTTATGGGTATATGATGAAGCCTTTCAATCGGTATTATAAAACTATACAGGATCATTTTTTTCTCGTGTAGCGGATTCGATTCCCGGTTCAACAATGTTATTATTTAAAAATCTATGAATGCAGTTTAAATTGTTTTTAAAATTAAAATAATGTCTTCTTGCAGTAAAATGCTGTATCTATACATATAATAAATCTGTAGAAGGGTCAATTCTGTACATTGAAAATATTGAAAAAATAAATAGCGGGGGGTGTTGCTGGATCGATACCAAACCCAAATATGTGATTAAAAAAATTTTTGTCTGTCTGTCTGTATATGCAGGCATCACGTGAAAACTAACGGTTCGATTTCGATGAAACTTGGTATAATTATACCTTATTATCCTGGGCATAAAATGGGTTATTTTTTATCCTGGAAAAATACGTAGAAAAAAAATCTTATTTTTCAGTTTTATTCATAGACGTTGTTCTGTAGAACCGCGAACACACGTTGCATTACCCGCAGTGGATTCAGCGCCGTAACCTGTAGCGCCGAAAGTCGGATTTGGCTTGAACCGTTTGCGGCACACGCGGGCCACGCCTCCCCGACTCCTATATAAGGAGCCGCGTTCCGCGCCGCGCGATGCATATAAATTCTGAATTTTGATGCGAGCGGACGTGTCCAGTGTGGCGAGCGGTCGTCCCTGGAATTAATATTGTATGCGTGTAATTTTAAACCGTGCTTTTCAGCGCGACCTTTTTGATTACTGTTCCGATCAGTTATTTGTAAATACAAGGTCGGAATTACTATGAAAAAAATACTTACTACAGAACGCGAGCTCAACAGCAGTAGCTCAATAGAGGGATCTCCTTAATTATTATAGGCTTAGCCGTATTTGGGTCCAATAGATATTTATAAGATGTCATTGTCAGAGTTACTCAAAATGGAGAAATAAACCATCCACGCGAAGATCGACATCCGCGCGGACGGAGTCGCGGGCGGAAGCTAGTCTACAATATTTAAGGTACTTTCCCTCCATGTGGCATAGCCGTGGGACGCCCTGTATAGTAAAGTGCAATTTCAGTATGCACTTATGCAGTCATAGTATCTAACTAGGTAGCTGTGCCCGCAACGTCGTTCGCGTGGATGTCGGAACTTAACAATGTATTTTTTAGTGCTAAGCGCTTAATTCACGCCAAGTTTTTCATAAAAACCCTGTATTTAGATTTTTCTTAGATTTTTCAAGAATATTTGACGCAGGCAGTACCTTTAAAATGCTACTGGATTAAAGTAGTTTGTTTATCGATTTGAATTTTCGATATTGTTTAATGAATTAAATTAATGTTAGTACCTATGGAAAAATAATTGATGGAACCTCGAACTCTAAATCACATTCCAGCGCGCGTGAACGTAGACGTGTTCGTGACTAATACGAAAAAAAGAGGTAAAACTCCGAAACAAATTCAATAGATTTATTTGTCAGAGAAACATGTACCATCAATGGACAAAAAGATTAAGATTAATGAGAAAAATAATTAATCTAAATAATGATTAAGTAACAAAAAAAATAAGTATATGGGCTCAGCTTATGGGTAGGTGTAGGTATACAAAGGGTAAGATTTAGATTTTGAAATGGTCACTCGAACAATTTTAACTTGTCGGATATTATGTTAATCGATAAATTTGATTTATCCTATAACACCTCTATTCCAGATTTTTGTATGACTGTTTTCCTAATGCCCACTTCATTCCACTCCGTTCCACTCCGTTCCACTCCGTTCCACTCCGTTCCACTCCGTTCCACTCCGTTCCACTCCGTTCCACTCCATTGCACTCCATTCCACTCCATTCACCTGTCACAAACCAACGCGGCGCTGCGCGGCGCCGCGCTACATTTTATTGGCGACTTAAAATCTAACTTTATTTACTACTCAATAAGATACACATTTGCAGTATCGTTGCGTCACGTCGCGTCACGTCGCGTCTCGGTGTGAACTGACCGTAATTTTACTTCTGAAAAATTTTTAATTCAAATATCTTTTGATAAACTGAACCGATTCCAATGAAACAAAAAATCATAACCCTCCTTTTTGCTTCGCCGTAGTCGGGTAAAAACTAAAGGTTACTTCAAGTTACGGTCAGTCGTTGTGTATCAAATACATAGCTTTCGCATATTTTACGTGATGCGCGGACAACTAAACAGACAAAAATTCTAAAAATGCTGGAAATGGGTTCTATTGGTTGTCCTTTAACACCCTGGCTATATTTTTTGGGTTTTTATTTAATGTACAAAAATTACTTTTCTACAGTTTTATTAGGCAGTAGCTTCCGCCCGCGACTCCGTACGCGCGGATGTCGGTCTTCGCGTGGATGGTTTATTTCTCCATTTTGAGTAACTCTAACAATGACATCTTATAAATATCTATTGGACCCAAATACGGCTAAGCCTATAATAATTAAGGAGATCCCTCTATTGAGCTACTGCTGTTGAGCTCGCGTTCTGTAGTAAGTATTTTTTTCATAGTAATTCCGACCTTGTATTTACAAATAACTGATCGGAACAGTAATCAAAAAGGTCGCGCTGAAAAGCACGGTTTAAAATTACACGCATACAATATTAATTCCAGGGACGACCGCTCGCCACACTGGACACGTCCGCTCGCATCAAAATTCAGAATTTATATGCATCGCGCGGCGCGGAACGCGGCTCCTTATATAGGAGTCGGGGAGGCGTGGCCCGCGTGTGCCGCAAACGGTTCAAGCCAAATCCGACTTTCGGCGCTACAGGTTACGGCGCTGAATCCACTGCGGGTAATGCAACGTGTGTTCGCGGTTCTACAGAACAACGTCTATGAATAAAACTGAAAAATAAGATTTTTTTTCTACGTATTTTTCCAGGATAAAAAATAACCCATTTTATGCCCAGGATAATAAGGTATAATTATACCAAGTTTCATCGAAATCGAACCGTTAGTTTTCACGTGATGCCTGCATATACAGACAGACAGACAAAAATTTTTTTAATCACATATTTGGGTTTGGTATCGATCCAGCAACACCCCCCGCTATTTATTTTTTCAATATTTTCAATGTACAGAATTGACCCTTCTACAGATTTATTATATGTATAGATAGGCATGCGTTGACAGTATCATAAATTGCAAACCTGTTTTTGTGGGTTTACACAAAACGTGTAAGTACGAGTAGGTAGCTTGTAGGTAGGTATATTTTGACCATGTAATACAGCAGTTGCATTTTATTTGAAACAGCAGATAAGAGCAGATTATTTATTTTTGTAATCCACGATTTATTTGTGACGTTGTTTCTGCATTGCCACCTAGAACCATGCTTTGAATTCGTGTAAGTTTATAGCGTGAATTTTTCAACTGAGCGTGGATGATTTATCCGAAACTATTCAACGAATATCGAAAAATACTGAAAGTAGTCTCGAAGCGGATTTTGCATCGTTGGATTTTTGAAAAATCCATATCCCTAGCCAGGGGCCTTACCACGAGCTCTTAATGCAGTCCAGTTTAGGCTGTGGCAAAGAGACAGAGCTATACAAGTCGTCTAACGTCATCTCTTTCTCACAGCCTAAACTGGATCGCGTTAAGAGTTCATGGTAACTGGTCGTTGCCAATTGCCATGGAATCGAACCCGTTGATTTCAGAAAAAAAACATCCTATTACAATTGTACAAGGATTAAATTCTGGGAAGTACTCGTACCTACGGCAAATTCGCTTCACGTATTTATTTATGTACCTACCTGTAAAGAGCGTTTCAATAAAAGGCGGGAATCAGCGGTAAACTGGTGTATTGAACAAGTGTGCAACATAACGCGCGCAAAGGACGCACATTCAAATATGGCAGTAGTGCCAACTTACGAACTATGAACATTGCTAATCGCTACATCTTCTCCCTCCTAAGTTACAGAGTACTGCTATGATAAATCCTTAACCTATTAAAATATGAGTAAGTTACAGAACAAAACTTAAATCTATAGACCTATTTATAATGCACGCTTCGCTCGTTCATAAGCACGCAGTGCTCGAGCTGACGCGTCTGGTGGTGGTGGCGTTAGTGGGGCGACCGGGTCGGCTGGTGTTCCTTGAGCAGTCGGCTCCGGGCCCTTCTCCGGAGTACGCCACACGTCGCCTTGCTCCGCTTGTGCTATATCGTCAGTACTAATAGACGTCTCTACGTGTTCTTCACCAACGACCCCAGGCACGTCCGCACACGGCTCATCTCGCGACCCTCGACTCGCTCGCGACAGTGAAAACCTATTTTTATTGCACGCGAGAAGAATCTGATCCGCATGTCTACGCCATTGAGTACCATTTCCTATGTCCACATTGTACGATACAGGGCCCGTTTTCTTACTGACCGTGCCAGGAGCCCACTTTTCCCCCCGCGTAGAATAGTCGCGAGTAAAAACTGCATCGCCTACCTCAAAATCCCTGATAGCGCCCGGCCCGTAGCGCACCTGTCGTTCCTGTGCACTGCGGACTACCGCGCCTAAATCGGGGCGCAAAGCGTCGAGGCGACTGCGAAGCCTCCGTCCCTGCAACGCATACGCTGGTGGTACCCCTGTCGTCGCGTGTGGACAGTTACGATACTTTAACAAAAATTTACTAAGAGCTGCGTTCACATCGTCCCCCTCATACTGTGCTCTTTTAATTGCCTTTTTTACCGTTTTGACTGCGTTTTCAGCCGCGCCGTTAGCCTGTGGTCTATACGGGGCTGAAGTTACATGTTTTATACAATTTTTTTCACAAAATTCTTTGAATTCTCGAGCTGAAAAAGGCGGACCATTGTCCGTTACTAGTTGTGACGGTAAACCAAAACGCGCAAATATGCCCCTAAAAGCATTTATAGTGGAGCGAGCATCCGAACCCTTCATTGGTAACACCTCTATCCACTTCGAATGTGCATCGATCACAATGAGGTACCTAATACCGCCACAATCTCCGAAGTCTGCGTGTAGGCGCTGCCACGGGTACAGCGGGAACTCCCAAGGGTGCAACTGCGCTTGCGGCGGTGCGTCGCGCACCACTCGACACGCATCACATTTCCTACATACCTCTTCTATATCATAGTCTAGGTTAGGCCAGTACACGTAACTACGAGATAAGTTCTTCATTTTGTTAACCCCTAGATGACTTTCATGAATTTCAGTCAGAATTTGTTTTTGTAAGATTTGAGGAATGACAATTCGGTATCTATATACTAAACATCCCTGGTCCACTGACAGTTCCAGTTTTCTTGCAAAATAAGGTTTCTCTTCCTCGCAGTTAGGTGCAGCTGGCCACCCAAACAAAACATAGCCCTTAATTTTATTTAAAACCACATCACGTTCTGTTTCTCGAGCCACATCTTTAAACGAAACAGGGAACGTGTCTGCAATTAAATTCAAATATTCTACCGTAATTTCTTCACGAATTTCTTTAGCTAAAGGTAACCGAGACAGTGCATCAGCCGGACCATTGTCTACTGATCTCACAAATTCGACCTTATAATCATAAGCTGCTAAACGTGCCGCCCACCGCTGCAATCGACTTGCAGCCGTTTGAGGTATACCGCCCTTTTCACCAAAAATATGTGTTAACGGCTGATGATCCGTTCTTAATATAAAGTTTCTGCCAAATAGATACTGGTGATGCTTAGTAACACCAAAAAGTATCGCCAGAGCTTCCTTGTCAAGCTGACTATAGTTACGTTCTGGTGCACTAAGTGTGCGCGATACGCAGCTGATAGGGCGTTCGCTGCCGTCGTTGTAGCGGTGCGCGAGCACGGCGCCTAACCCGTACGCGCTGCTGTCTACTGACAAAACGAGTGGTCGCCCCTCCTCATAATGCGCCAGTACACGAGTGCTTAAAAGAGCTTGTTTTGCCTGACTAAATGCTAACTCACACTCCGAATTCCATTCCCAAACTATCTGTTTTCTTAATAAATTATGCAGTGGATGTAACAAAGTACTTAAATTGTGTATAAACCGCCCATAGTAGTTCAACATTCCTAGAAAACTTTTAAGTTGTGTAGTATTTTCTGGTTTAGGTGCATTTGATATGGCTTCTAATTTATCAGGATCTGGTTTCAGTCCTTCTTTATTAATAATAAACCCAACATACTTGACAAAATCTTGCAAGAAACTACATTTGCTAAGTTTAACGGTGAGTCCTGCGTCCCGCAACCGCGTGAGTGCTGCCCTTAAATTGTTTAAATGATCTTCATCATTAGCCCCTGTTACGCATATGTCATCTAAAAACACAACACAACTCGGAATACCTCTTAAAGTTTCTTCCATAATTTTCTGAAACTTCTCTGGTATACATGATAAACCGTATGGAGTGCGTCTATATGCAAATGTACCTATGTGCGTGGTGATCGCGGTGTACAACTGCGAATCCTCAGTTAATAAACACTGTTCGTAAGCGTGTCGTAAATCAAGTTTAGAAAACTTTTTACCACCACTTAATGTGGAAAACAGCTCTTCAATACGGGGTAAGGGGTAGTAATCGCGCTTTAATTTCGGGTTAATCGTAATCTTATAATCACCACAAATTCTTATTTCCCCGTTACGTTTCACTACTGGTACAATCGGAGTACCATAATCCGAGTAATCTATACGATAAATAGAACCATCGGCCTCAAGCCGCGCGAGCTCCCTCTCGACGCGTTCGCGGAGCGCCAGTGGGACGGGACGTGCGCGAACGTACACGGGGTCATTGTCCGTGAGCACTAGCCGAATTTCGCGGTTACAGGTACCTAGTTTGTCAGTAAACACGGTTGGGAATTCCTTAATTAGTTGGTCCACGGATTGACAATCTGAAATTTTATTAAATTGCATCGGTAAACTGGTGTATTGAACAAGTGTGCAACATAACGCGCGCAAAGGACGCACATTCAAATATGGCAGTAGTGCCAACTTACGAACTATGAACATTGCTAATCGCTACACTACCTATAAGGTATAAATACCTTACTGCATTATTTACTACGATTATGTTTTATTTTTGTGGTAAGCAACAGTATAGTGATTAAGAGATTAATCATCATCATCAGCCGGAAGAGGTCCACTGCTGAACATAGGCCTCCCCCTTAGAAGACCGCTACGCCGAACGACAATTCGCCACTTGCATCCGTCGGTTGCCCGCGACCCTCACGATGTCGTCGGTCCACCTAGTGGGAGGCCTACCTACGCTGCGTCTTCCGGTCCGTGGTCGCCACTCGAGAACTTTCTTCCCCATCGGTCGTCAGTTCTACGAGCGATGTGGCCTGCCCATTGCCACTTCAACTTGCAAATTTTATGAGCTATGTCGGTGACTGTGGTTCTTCGCCGAATATCCATGTTCCGCATTTTATCCCGCAAAGAAAAATCCGAGCATAGCTCTTTCCATTGCTCGTTGAGTGACTCTAAGAGATTAATACCTACATAAAATCTCAAAATTAATAGGCTGACTGCAGGGTAAAAGTCCATAATGGAATTTATGGAGATACTTCTTTATTTACTTTATGTACTCTTAATTGTATGTGCTTACTTATCACTGTTATTTTATTGAGTAGGTAAACAGGATAATCTGTTGTTGTTTTTTTTTTATACTTACAGGGTGTTTTATTTTGAGGTAAGAACTTACCTATTATTTCTTCTACATAATGGTATGTTTCTGGGTTGTGGAGGTCCGACAGGCAGTCGCTCCATGTAAAATACTGATATCCAGCTGCATCTGGTTCGACTGGAAGCCGACCCCAATATAGTTGGGAAAAGGCTAGGCAGGTAGGCAGGCAATGGTATCTTTCAAAATCTGACGTTTTAGCTCAATAAGAGCAAAAGTAAAGTTTGGTTGTTTATTTACTTATGTTGGGGGTCAGAGCCCATTCGTCCCCTAAAATTCGTACCCCAGCATAAAAGTTGTGGATTCGGCCCCTATACACCGTGTTCTTCACGTTATCCATAAACTTTAGCAAATACTTCTATGGCTTTTACAAATCAAATCCAACAAAGGAAGTAGTACTTAAAAAGGCTTCGTTACAAAGATATTTGTAATTTCATTTAATGAAATTTAATTGAGCTATGCAGTGAGAAAGTATCTTAATTTGAAATCTATCAAATACTATTTGCATTTCATTTGTTTCAGCCCGCCAAATGTTATGAATGAAAATACGACGTTGCCAATTCGGATAAAGAGGCATGCATATCGGGTTATTTACGTCTAGGTATTTAGTTTGTATGAAAATTAACAAAAAATAAAAAATAAGAATTTATTAATGTGTCCATAATAAATAATAAAATAAATAATAAAATAATAAATTGTTTATTGAATTAATTGATGTACAAAAATGTTTCCAATAATAGGGCCTTATTATTACTATTGGTATAAAATAAATTGGATTCTACCTGAACTAGGAATAATCCTGTATCTCAGGTAACTCACTAAGTGCATTAAAAACATTATCTAAGATTCCTTAAACAAGTTTCTATTACAAAACTTATAAACTATAATTATTTTTAGAAACCTAATACTAAATTAGAAAATATGTTGCGTAACACAAATAACTAGGTCGCATTTACTTTAAACCATACTAACATATATCATATCAGCAAAATAAGAAATATGCAGATTGCATTATACATATTATTTTATAAGTGCGCAATTATAACTACAACATAGAAGGAAAAAAAAAAAGAATATAACTATGAATAAATTAAGTGCTATTATGTGACGTCATTGTAATCAATAGAATTGATGTATCTTGTCTCAGCCATTTTCTTAGCAGGGCATTCTTGATCTACTGTTTTGTGGTTGCTCGGTTTTTTATATCGCAAGCATGTTGCGCACACTGATGGTTCAGCAGTTTTAGTGCACTCATTGAATTGATGACCTAGTTCCCCGCAATGTCCACATGTATAGGTAGTCTCTCGACAAGTCTTAGCGGCATGACCGTACTGCTGACATTTAAAACACCTGGTCACAAGTGTGTAGTCCCTCACTGGACAGGATGTCCAGTTTATGTACACTCTGTTTTGGTTTATAAGGGTCTTTCTAATGCTTGCAGTTACTTCTAAAATAAAGTTGCAGGTAGGTCTTTCTTTTTGGCCTGACTTGTGACTTAATTTTATGGAGGCCATAAACGTGTCACGGGATAAAGTAGGCAACTTGTCGACAATATTCTGCTCATAGATGCAATCGTACACTTCCTGATCACTTAAAACTGTTGGAACTCCTATGATCGCAATTTTTGGCCTTTTCTTATGGGGCTCTTCCACTTTGAGGCCCGAATTACTGAGCTGGCATGATTTCCTAAGTTTTTCAATGTCTTCTTTAGTCTCTGTGCTGATTATGACGCCCCCGTTCTTTGTTTTGTGCAATCCTCTAACGTGCAGTTTCATTTGTTCTGGGCATATTATTTTTTGTACTAGTGATTTTGTGTCGTCACTAGATTTTAATTTATCTGTTGGATAAATTGCAATAGAACTGAGGTTATTAGGGCGCAGATAATTGTTCTTATTTGTTTTAACCATGTCAGCAAACGAAAGTTTTTCTTCCACAGATGTTTTGGTGCAAGTCTCTTGAATGCTAGCTTGAATGGTTTTCTGGAACGATTCTAGGCAGTCCGTGAGGTCTCGTTTTTCTGTCAATGTTACAGTAGAATGTTGGAGTTCTTTGGCCTTGAGCTTCAAGTCTTGATAGTACACTGCCATTTGTGAGACGCCATGTCCTACCTTACGCGAAAGGGAATTGATCCTCAGTTTTTGTTCCGAGTTCAGCTTCCCTTCCTGTGCAATAACACAGACTTCATTTAGGCATTTCTCGATGGAGATCAACCAGTTACTTATTTCACAGGTTTCCACAGCTTCAAATCTTCTTTCTGCCGCATGATGAGATGATTGCGATTTATTCGCAGGGCTGCTCTGAGGCGGGATACCCCGCGGGCTATCTTCAATATTTGACATTTCTACTTAGTTCATAATTAGAAACTTGTTATTCACTGAGTAGGTAAATCGTAAACTTAGCGGAAAAATGTAATTCGGTTTCTAGGTCACTGATCACTCGAACATTATTTTAACGCCATGTTATTAATAATATTGCTTATAAACACGTCCGCTCAAGTTGAGTGCTAGTACTTCAAGTCAAAAATGAAAAATGCTTACTTCCGTGGTTTGAACATCTGGTCGAAGTTTATGTATATCGTCCGGAACACGGTGTATAGGTGCCCATTGGTCTCCTGGTAGGGGACCAATTAATATTTTAATAAAAAATATTATTTTTAAGGTACCCATTCGTCCCTTCTAATATATATACAATATAAGTTAAAGATTCGGCACCTATTCAGGTGCCTATTGGTCCCCTGAGATAAAATTAGCTGTATTTTACATAAGAAACGGTTAACATAGTACACTTGTGAACAGTTTATTAACGGAATTAATTTAATAAATCTTATCAGATCATTGAAAAAAGAGCTATGATGAATGATAATCCGTCATGATAATAATATAACCTGTCGATAGGCTTACGATGTAAAATTGTCTCTCTACGAACGAATGGCTTGTTAAAAAAACGGGTTACAAAAGTAATAGATAAGGTGTTTTGTTTGTATGTTATGGCTGCCTATTGGTGGTGGTGGTGGTGACATATTGGTTCTTGAAAGTGACTGCGAATACGAGACTTCAATGTGTCTTTGGTCCTTTATTAAATGAAGTTCGCCTAACGAAATAAACAATACTCTTAATATTAAAATAGTAATATTTTTAACAAATAATTGAATCGAATTATCTCATTTGAATCCTGGAATATGATTAGTATTATTATTGATGGTAATTCACTTTATGGTTCACACTTTTATATTTTTTTCAGAACTAAGGATATTGTATTACCTATACATAGTTATAATAAAAAAGAACCTATATATATACTACTACTATACTACATTTAAAAACTAAAATTAAAAGTAAAATATTTACAAAAATGACTATATTAAAAATTTATGGTGGAATACTACAGTTACATTTTGACTAAAAAGTCAAAACTAAATTATTTACTCCTAAATATGTATAGCAATTTTTTATTCGCAATTATTATTTTATCATATTAATGGATGTTATTATGTTCTTGTATTCTAAGTGTGAGCAGTGGTGGCCCAGTGGTATCGGCCGCGACTTACGAGTTGTAGGTCGTGGGTTCGAACCCCGTCAGGCGCATTACTTTGTGTAATTTATTTCAACACCACTGCTCTCAAAACGGTGAAGGAAAACATCGTGAGGAAACCGGCATGTCCTAGAACCAAAAATTCGAAGACATGTGACATCTACCAATCCGCACTGGGCCCGCGTGGTAGATTACGGCCCACTCCCTCTTAGAGAGAGAGGAGGCCTGTGTCCCAGCAGTGGGAACATTTATAGGCTGATGATGATGATTATAAGTGTTTCGTTTTAGCTCAATGTGGAGTCGTTGTCACCCTTTTTAACCGACTTCAAAAAAATAAGTAGGTTCTCAGTTCGACCTGTATGTATGTATGTTTGTTTGGCTGAACGGATTTTGTTGCGGTTTTCAGCAAAGTGTTCATTACATTTTGGAGAAGGTTTTAGTACTTATATAACACTAATAGATATCCCGTGACGTTGCCCGCGTGGATTCGTTTTTGCTTACTTGGATTGTAGATTTTCAGTGACCATTGCATGTTTTTCCGCGATTATCTCGCGTTCGGCTAAACCGATTTTGATGCGGTTTTCAGAAAAGTGTTCGTTATATTCTGGGGAAGGTTTTAATATATAACAATAATGGATATCTCGTGAAATTACCCGCATAGATCCGTTTTTATTGCTTACTAGGATTGTAGATTTTCAAAGTCGTTGAATATCTAAACTAAAAAGGGAAAAATAAAAAACTTTTTGAAAAAAAGGAAACCGACTTCAAAACCAAACACAAAGAAACTGTTAAATAACTTTTCTTTCGGAAGTCGGTGGCCATAGTCAATGAAATAAAAAACATAGCCACCGACTTCCGAAAGAAAAGTTATTTTAAGTTTAAGTTATCTGTATACATTGTTCGAAAGTTAAAAAAAAATTAACCGCCTTCAAAAACAACCACAAAAAAGGGTAAAATAACCTACAAAATAACTTTTCTTTCGGAAGTAGGTGGCTTTGTTTTTTTTATTTCGTTGTCTTTTATGCCACCGACTTCCGAAAGAAAAGTTATTTTGTAGGTTATTTTACCCTTTTTTGTGGTTGTTTTTGAAGGCGGTTAATTTTTTTTTAAAGTCTTTTATTTTACTCTTTTTAGTTTAAATATTCAACCCAAATTCTTGTCAAATACATCATTTCTTACATGTGCACTAGAATTTGGTAATCCTTAGCACTGGTATTAACATCGCTCATGTACACAATAAACTAATAAAATTCCCTATCAAAAACTGCTGAACCGATTTTGATGAAACTTGCAGTGTTCCCTAAAGTGAACTATTCCTCGTACAACAAAAAAAGAATTTTGAAAATCGGTCCACAATTGGCGGAGTAATCGCGTAACAAACACTCAAAAAAGTAAATCCATCACATCATCATCAATAAAAATGCTCACAAAATAAAAAGTACTGAACCAAATTGGATGAAATTTTTATGGGACCAAACTGCAAGTATACTGCATCGAACGAAAAAAGAATTACACTAATCTGACCAGAAACCTCGGAGTAATCGGTGTACATACATAAAAAAAAAAAAAAAAAAAAAAAACATACCGACCGAATTGAGAACCTCCTCCTTTTTTTGAAGTCGGTTAAAAATTACGCACCATACAACGGAACGTGCGGTAAAATAGGTACTCTCACCTAAGTACCTATTTTACGGCACGCCCCGTTGTATAGCACCGTGCGTTTTCTTTACGGCTTTTTTTTTAATTTCCATTAAAAAAAAAAAAGAACTCCACCAAAGAGTTAACATTATGAGAATAAACAGCCTGACTGATCGAACCTCCTTGGAAGCGCTTTTGCTCAATACGTTGTCTCATTTTAATACTAAAGAGTAAATGAGACGAAAGATGTAATTCTATTTTTCACCACGTGCATGTGGCGCCATTTGCAAATTCGCGCCATTTTCATATTAGAAACTTCTAAATAAAGTTTGTTTAATTACATATTGTACTGTTTTCTCGCAAATGTGTTGAAAAACATTGATGACACACTTGCGGAAATTGATATTTACAAACTCGTGACTGTAAGCCCTCGACTTCATCTCGGGCTTACATTCGTCTACTCGTTTGTAAAAACCAACTTACCGCACTAGTATCATAAATAACTATTACAGTTTTTTGTGTTTGGTTTTGAAGTCGGTTCCCTTTTATTCAAAAAGTGTTTTAATGTACAAATAATAAACGTTTTAAGACGCGGACTGACTACGATTTTAATCGCTTATGACCGCGTAAACTATTGTCACCACTATGGAGCGTCAATAAGATTGAAAATTGAAAAAATGACATTTGTGTTGAAATGTGACGTAAGCTGCGAATGGGCATTTATTTTACTGCTTTTCTTTAGATTATTTAAAATATAGACATAAAATTAAAAAATGGTTTAGTTAAAGTTTTAAAAAAATGGAAAACCTACTAAATTCTTAAAAAAAAAACTGTTGTTATCGCTAGAAATACAGAGATCTTCGACGTCAAAGTTTATTTTTGTGCTACAACTTCCCAATTTTTATTGGGAATATCAAACTCTTATTTATTATTCTGTTCGGTTTAAATTCTTCTTTATACCCTTCTCTGTTCACTTTATTTTTCGCGTTGCTTATTTTTATTACATTACGTCATACTCGACGTTCTAAGAAACCAATTTTTGGGAATATTGAGATAAGACCGCGCCTTAACATTAATTCTGTTTTGCTAACATACATTTTTTATTTTACCCTTTTCTGCGCGACTGTACCAGGACTACCAAGCTGCAGTATACACATGTACATGTACTTATATTAGAAGAACGAATAAAAAAAAAAATCTAAAAACCCACGTTTTTAAATGTCCTAAAAAGAAGAAAATAACCCTACGGGGCTGAGAGAGGGGCCACTCAAAACGTGGGGGCGTATATTATATAAGGGATTATTTATGGGATATATTTACATGACGTGAGATCGTAGGTGTAACTTGCAAAGATACGCCCCCACGTTTTGAGTGGCTCCTCTCTCAGCCCCACAGGGTTATTTTCTTCTTTTTAGGACATTTAAAAACGTGGGTTTTTAGATTTTTTAAATCTATTAATTATTTTATTATTTTTATCATTGTTCATCGGGTTTGAAGCTACCCTGAAAATTTCAGCCTGCTAGCTTATCGGGAAGTGCCTCAAAGCCTGTCCGCCATCTTGGACGTCCGCCATATTGGATTAATAGCCTAGCCTAGCATAAGCCACATGACTATTTTTTTCGTATTCCTGACAGCAAACCCTTTCATTTGATACCCATATCACGGGGGTGGATTTCAAACAGCCAGTCTACCATCTTGGACGTCCGCCATATTGGATTTAAGTCACGTGACTATTTTTTTCGTACTCCTGATAGCAAACCCTTTCATTTGATATCCATATCACAGGGGTGCATTTCAAATAGCCTGTCTGCCATCTTGGAAGTCCGCCATATTGGATTTAAGTCCCGTGACTATTTTTTTCGTATTTCTGACAGCAAACCCTTTCATTTGATACCCATATCATGGGGGTGGGTTTCAAACAGCCAGTCCGCCATCTTGGGGAGGCCGCCATATTGGATTTGTTATGACGTTTCTTAGCTAGCCATGTATTGTCATCAGAACTCAAAGCGTGTACAAAATTTCAGCCTGCTAGCTTATCGGGAAGTGCCTCAAAATTGAGTTGCAAAAGTCCAACCGAAACGACAAAAAAACACGTGAAAAAAAACGTGGGAATAAATATTCTTCAGGGGACGAATGGGCCCCTCAAAAGTTCCAGGGGACGAGTGGGCACAGGGTGCGAATCTTAGGGGACGAATGGGCTCTGACCCGTTGGTATCGCGCATGGTGTGCGCAGTGGTTGAGCAATCGACGCCTGACAGCGTGGTCCCGGGTTCGATCTTCGCACCGAACAAATATTATGGCCCTTTAGTTTTGTTTTGTCCCATATATAAGCTGGAGTAAAAATAAACACAGTTTTAATACCACCACTTAAAAATATGCATTTTATGCTGTATTCGTTTCTCTTAAATAGACCTAGGTACTTAGGGCGAGTGCCACTTTTCAGCTAAAACCGCTTTCTTGTCAAAAGAAACTGGGCGTAGCAAACCAGTCACAGAACTACACATTTTGAGAAAGTGGGATTTATAAGTGGATAGACCTACGTAGATGTGCTTACTTGTATTTATCTACCTTCATGTTTATTAGGTATACATACAGTAATATCCGATCGATCAAAATAATCGATTTAATAATTTGTTGATATATTAGTATTTCTCCTTAGTGTGAATTTTGTGTTTGCCACATGCCACACACAGAGATGGTTTATTAACGAGATAGGGCAGGAGATTCCCAATTCGTCGGAATTTATTTTTTTATGTTTGCTCCCCGATTTCTCGAGGACGCCTGGACCGATTTTGATTTTTTTTCTTTTTCAATCAGGATTAGATGACGGGATCTTGAAGGAATCGAGGGAATTTCTCGATAAATGACAGCAAATCTTCGGCGATTGCTGCTGTCGCATATCTTTGCATTGTTTACGCTACTACTGCTACTGCTACTGTTAGCCTATTTCATCCCACTGCTGGGCAAAGGCCTCTCCCCATGATCTCCAGTTTTCTCGATCCAGGGCCAAAGTGGACCACTGGTCGTTGGTTTTATCCAGCTCATCCCGCCATCTTCTACGAGGTCTGCCGCGACGCCTTCTGGCTGTGTCAGGGCTCCACAAAGTGGTTATTTTGGCCCACCGCTCATTGGGCATGCGGCGATTGTTTACGCAATCCCACAAAATAATATTACACCTGTAGTTTAATGTCTGCACCCGTATCTATTAAAAGGAAAAAATAACATAAAAGACCGACTTCTTAAAAAAACAAAAAAGTGTAAATTCATTTTCTATAGGAAGTCGCGTCGTTGGCATAAACTCAAGGAAATAAGAAACACTCACCGACTTCCGAAAGAAAATTATTTTAAGTAAGTAAGTAAACGTACACTTTTTTAGAAGTCTGTTTTATTTTATTCAAAAAGTTTTTGTTTTAGAAAGTTTTTACGACTCTTCCAATGCGTTCTAGGGAGCTGGTATTCAAACATGAGGTGACCACTGCCTCTTCCCTAACCTTAGATAAACATGAGTATCATTAGCATCGGTTACGCAATGATGTGATTCACATTTCTGGCCTTATAACCAAATAGCTAGGTACTTTTATACTTAGATAAAAATATGCGGATCTGTGCTGAAAAAAAATATTCAGACGGTGCTCATGCTAAAAGTAGCACGTAATTGGAAATCTACTTGACCCCGCATACTTTTAGCATCAGTAATCAGCGATTTGATACGCAATGTTGATATGTACCTATCTCCAAAACGTGCATCATAGAAGCAATCGATAAAATATCTAGCTAGCAAATTTGAACGCAACGAGTCATCAAAACACGTCATGCTTTCATAAAATGATTGTCAACTTGCAAAACTACCGCTGCTACAAGCTCTTGTCTAAGGACTGCAGCTACTGAGTGATATGCGATATACAGGGTGGATTAGGTGGATATACCTAGCCATCCACGCCCAGTTGAAAAATTCACCCTTTAAATGTAAAACTGGAATAAAAAAAGTAGAAAAATGTAGTTGTAGTTTCTAGGGCCACGGGCAAGCCGTTGCAAAAAGCAAGACAAAGAATTCTATTAATAGGTAAGTTCGTTATTCACTGTCTTTATCTATGTACCTAAAAGTTACCGCGGGGCGCCAAAGGTAACGATATAGAGGGGAAATTAAAAAAAAAATAAGAATTAATCCCTTTTTAGTTGGTACAGACGTAATATTTTATTGTGTGATTGCTAAAACAATGCATACTTAGATATGCGATAGCAGCATTCACGGTTGGTTTGCTGTCATTTATAGAATAGTGCGCTCGATTTTTCTGGGTGGGTTCATATCTGACGAAACATCCGTCGCGGATCATCGGTCGCGGAAAGTCTGGCGTTCCGCGACCGATGATCCGCGACGGATGTATAGAAAAACAGACAAGTGTATAGAAAAACAATTGACCGTTCACACTCAACCGATGATCCGTTAATGCGTCAAAGAACATTCGATGATCCGCTCGACGGATGTTCCGTCAGATATGAACGTACCCTAAGATCTCGTCATCAGATCCTGTGCTGATTACCATGGGACTATCTGTAAAGTATACCGTTTCAAACAAAATGATAATTTCCCAAATCGGTCAAGAGACGTCACCGAGAAATCGGGGAACATACCTACATTCTATTTTTTTGATCTGAGCCTACATTATCAAAAGAAATCCGACGAACGGGGAACCTCCTCCTTTTTTCAAAGTCGGTTAAAAAGAGCAATATTGCTATTTGGATTTGGAGAGAGTATTAGTATGGATGAAGTAAGAAAAATTACCTAAAAAAAAACAATGGGCATTAAAAGAAGATGGAATTTATGTGGTTTGCTCTTCAAGTAAGAAATTCGAAGAATATTTTCTGCAGTACCACATGAGTAAAGCAATATCTAGGCGCTTGAGAGTTGAGACTAGATAGGTAAATACTAAACTTACTCCTTGTTGCAAAAGTTAAGAAGTTGGATGTTTTTCAAGTTGTAATAGAAAGGTGCCTAATACCTATTTATTTAAACTTCATGGACCTTGGCGTTGGCATCCATTTAGATCACAATTCTTTTATCGACCACGTAATAATAGACACCCCTTCACACCAATAATGACCATGACAGTAATTGCGATAAAAAATACAGTTTTTTACACGTCGGTATATTTAATTTTGTGTATGTTTTATGACTTAAGTGCCATTCGTCATAATAGCTAAAGTACTTAACTTATTACATTAGTAATTATTATCTTTGGTAATACTTAATCTTATTAGGTACTAGCTTCCGCCCGCGACTCCGTCCGCGCGGATGTCGGTCTTCGCGTGGATGGTTTATTTCTCCATTTTGAGTAACTCTGACAATGACTTCTTATAAATATCTATTGGACCCAAATACGGCTAAGCCTATAATAATTAAGGAGATCTTGAGCTACTGCTGTTGAGCTCGCGTTCTGTAGTAAGTATTTTTTTCATAGTAATTCCGACCTTGTATTTACAAATAACTGATCGGAACAGTAATCAAAAAGGTCGCGCTGAAAAGCACGGTTTGAAATTACACGCATACAATATTAATTCCACGGACGACCGCTCGCCACATTGGACACGTCCGCTCGCATCAAAATTCAGAATTTAAATGGATCGCGCGGCTCGTAATAGTCGCGGCGCCCCCGCAAGGGGGCGCGGCTGGCGGGTATGGACTTGGTCCTTGTTCCCGCGGTTAACTCTCGGAGAATCTTAACACCGCGATTCAGAAATGCGCGTCATAGGCACAACGCCATCTAGTGGTGAGTGGTGGAACCTTTTTAGAAATCAATGGAGGCAGGCGTGGCGTAATATTCTACTTGATAATAGGTGTCGCCAGTGGTTCCATAATAAGGTTTGTTACAGATTTTTTTTTCTACGTATTTTTCCAGGATGAAAAGTATCCTATTTTATGCCCAGGATAATAAGGTATAATTATACCAAGTTTCATCGAAATAGAACCGTTAGTTTTCACGTGATGCCTGCATATACAGACAGACAGACAGACAAAAATTTTAATCACAAATTTGGGTTTGGTATCGAATTATCGATCCAGCAACACCCCCGCTATTTATTTTTTCAATATTTTCAATGTACAGAATTGACCCTTCTACAGATTTATTATATGTATAGATGACATGGCTATTGTATTGTGTTGTTTGTCCACTACTAGATATGGGCGCCGCGCCGGCGTGGCGCCGCCGAGTGCCCTCCGCACGCCGCCGCCGCCGCCGACATTCACCGCGCGGCGTGGTTGGCATAGAGATTTGTATTTGTTTTCGTGATTGACTCATCCAAAATGACTGAATCAATATTCCAACAATCATTGGTGAACAGTTTCGGGGATATAACATCCCCTGTCTCACCCCCCTGCTCAGCAGGATATGTTTAGACGCTGGTTCTGTACTTGGACACTCATAGTCGCGGCGTCATTCAGTGAAATGTCTGTACACTTCGATATCATAATCCACAAATGCTAAGTGCAGGGGCTGGTTATGCTCTTCGGACTTCTGTATAACCTGCCTCACTGTGTGGATGTGGTCTATGGTGCTAAATCCTCCGCGAAACCCAACCTGCTCCGGAGGCTGGAACTCGTCATGTCTTCTTGCAAGACGGTTTGTGATGACCCTCGAAAACAGTTTATAGACGTGGCTCAGGAGTGATATGTGTCGATAGTTTTTAAAAAGAGGATCATAATACTCCTGTTCCACATCTTTGGAGTTCTCCCGGTGTCTCAAACAGAGTTGAATAGGTTTTGGAGCTTCCGAAGTACGGGCTTTCCACCTGCTTTCAGAAGCTCCGAAGTGACTTCGTCTTCACCCGGGGCTTTTCCATGTTTACGCTGCCTGAGGGCCACCTCAACCTCATCTAGGCTGATTTGCGGCAGTTCATCGGTGTAATGGCGGGTCAGAGTGGCTCGGCTATACTCTGAAGAGGTGGCTTGTGGACTACGACTGTCGTACAACCGGCCATAAGTCTTCTATCTCAGCTAGGATCTCCGGCTTTGAGGTTATGGTTTGGCCAGATGATCTAAGCTTCGTCAGATCTAGAACACTTTAGCACCCCGATTTTCTTCTATTGCCTTTTCAATTCGGCGTGTATTGGTGGTTCGGAGGTCACGTCGCCCTAACTTGTTTATTTTCTTATTGTTTCGTTCTCGTTTCTCTGACGGTGTAGTTATTTTTTTTTTTTGGGTGGCAAAATCATCAAATGAGTCCTCCCGCCCTGGGTGGGGCGGGAGGGAATGTCAGACTCTTACTGACTAAAATCCACCCGTGTTCCTTCGGATGCCCTTTACGTTCCGGGGCCACGGTATCCTGGATTAAGAAAAATCCGCGACCCCAGCAGGCATTTGGCCCCATAAAGACCCCGTCGGTGACGCGTGAAACATGACGCGCCACCGACCCGGGCTTGGTCCTTGGTCGGACGGCGAGCATACCCATTACTCACCGTCCGCAAGCCCGCTCCGCCGCTGTGCCCTCTGCTATTCAGAGGGACACGCGTTGGAGCCTCCACCCGACAGGCTATTCGCATACGGGCAAAGAGACCCCTTAGGCATAGTGCCTAAGAAGAGTTTTTGCCCGCATCCCAGGGCGCACCGGCCCGAAAAACTGGTCTTCCCCCCGGACGTATCCGAGAGGGAACTCCAGTCCACGGGCGCATGTGGAGGTTTCCTGTCTTAGCACCCCTGACGGTGTAGCTTGCAGATCCCTTCTTCTGATGTCCAAATGTGTAAACCGGAGAGTCTCAGCCGAGAGATTAGACTTAGTACCTGTACAGTAAGTACAGTAAGTAAGTACTTTGCAGTTGGAAAATATTAATAATAAAAGAAATATGCCAATGGTCTGATGGCAAAGAGCCTCGACGAACACCTTTCGAGGCTCTCCCTAGGGTTTGGATCAAGGGCCTGATTCAGAAGGCAGTACTTCTTGATACGGCTCGTATTATGAGGAGGTTCCTGTCTCTGGAGCCCTAACCACCGGTAGCTTGGACCCCGCTCCCACACCGGTGGAACACTATTTTTTATATTCCCACGTTTTTATGCACTTACTTTTCTTGTTTGTTTGTTTGTTTATTTGTTTGTTTGTTTGTCGTTCCGGTTGGACTTTTGCAACTCAATTTTGAGGCAGTTCCCGATAAGCTAGCAGGCTGAAATTTTGTACACGCTTTGATTTCTGATGACAATACATGACTAGCTAAGAAACGTCATAACAAATCCAATATGGCGGCCTCCCCAAGATGGCGGACTGGCTGTTTGAAACCCACCCCCATGATATGGGTATCAAATGAAAGGGTTTGCTGTCAGGAATACGAAAAAAATAGTCACGGGACTTAAATCCAATATGGCGGACGTCCAAGATGGCAGACAGGCTATTTGAAATGCACCCCTGTGATATGGATATCAAATGAAAGGGTTTGCTATCAGGAGTACGAAAAAAATAAGTCACGTGACTTAAATCCAATATGGCGGACGTCCAAGATGGTAGACTCGTCATCATCATCATCATCCGGAAAACGTCCACTGCTGAACATAGGCCTCCACCATTAAATGAAATTTTCAGGGTAGCTTCAAACCCGATGAACAATGATAAAAATAATTAATAGATTTAAAAAATCTAAAAACCCACGTTTTTAAATGTCCTAAAAAGAAGAAAATAACCCTACGGGGCTGAGAGAGGGGCCACTCAAAACGTGGGGGCGTATCTTTGCAAGTTACACCTACGATCTCACTTCATGTACCTAAATATATCCCATAAATAATCCCTTATATAATATACGCCCCCACGTTTTGAGTGGCCCCTCTCTCAGCCCCGTAGGGTTATTTTCTTCTTTTTAGGACATTTAAAAACGTGGGTTTTTAGATTTTTTTAAAATGTTTTTAATTTTTGTTTATTTTTTTGTGTTTAATAATATTTAAAAATGTAAAATAATATAATATTTATTTCTGATAATTATAAAATATGTAAGATTTATAATAATGACAAACTTGAATTAGTATCTATGCTTAGATTATCTGTGTCTATGTTGAAAAAAATTTTACGAGGCTATTGAAGTGTCCCTTTGGAAAACTGTTTTTACTAATTTTATTTTGTACCTGATGACCTGATCTGGACAAGGTATTTACTGTACAGTATAGAACTGACATCTTCCTGTCGTCCGCCTGAAACGACATTAAGGAGCCGGCCGGCTTAAAGAAGATAGGGAGTAGATTGCGAGTTTTAGTTGTAGGTTGTAGAAAACTACGCCGCCGGCGCCACGCCGCCGCCGATTGAAATTGGTCAGCGCGCCGCCGCCGAGAATTTTTAAGGCGGCGCCCATGTCTATCCACTACTAAGTACATAAATAATTATTATCGCTAGTTTAAGCGAAATAATTATAGGTATCCGTACCTATTATGTTGTCGAGATGGAATCGTTGAACAAACATTTATTTTGAGGGGCTCAAAAACTGCCCGTCAAAATAAATTCGCATAGGTACCGACATAAATGTGGCTTAAATATTATTATCTGATCTGCTTGAGTGGATTCAGAAGGTAAGTACGTAATACTAAAATAATCAATATTGGCAATATTATTATTAGGTACACTTCAAAGTTTTTTTTTTTCTTGATTTTTGTTGTCTTGTATGCCAACAAAAGAAATCATAAGTTGCCCATGTGCATGTGCGGCAAACAAATCCCGTCGAGTACGAGTCGGATTTACAAAAAAAAAATTAAAGAAAAACAAAAAGACCCGACTGCGTAAAAACTAATTTAAAAAAATATGTGAAAATATTAACAGAAATAAAATCTAAAAAGAAAGAAACAAGCCCAACAGTACAGCAGGAAGAAGCAGAACAGAACGACTCCAGTCGGGGCCCCTTGGGAAGATTTCATTGGTAAAATTTGAACGGGCCCTACTGTCATGTCTTATGTGACACTCGCAAGGTTAAGACGAATCGATTGACGTAAGAATGATCAACATCGGCCTACGCATTTGGTCTCTAGAACGCCACATACAAACATACACACATAGACTGATAAACACATTACCCTCCTTTGCGTCGCGCAGTCGGGTAAAAAAAGGGTTCCAATTCCGTACCATTTGAAGAATATTTGATAGGTACGCTATAGGATGATATCGCAACAGCCTTTTTGGCACCTACCTAGTAGCATAGTACCTACCTACTATTAAAGGAATAGATCGTGACCTGCAGTGTTATTCTATATAAAAACAGGCTCTAGGGACTATAGTTTGATATTATTCACTAAACTGACAGTGGCTCTATATTTTATAGGTAGTCTAGCACTCACCGTTCGCGCTGCGCGATCGGACGGACAATCACAAAAGCCGCCTTGTCGAAGAGCACATCATCGAAGAGTGCAGCGATGCGATTTCTTATAGGGAATATCATAGCTGGAATCCCCGAAGAGTTCGAACCCAAACGATAACTTCTAACCTCAAAACGAGTGAAGTCACGGGAAAAGTTATTCATAAAAGTTAGTTTATTATACTTAAGTCAAATTAAATAGGTATAGAATATAGGTACCTATAGATCTACGAGTTCTTAAATCGATTTAAGTACTCGAAGTTATTCAAAAACTTAACTCTGTTAGGAACATTTTCTTCGAATCAACACGAAAACAGAACTTCATTCATTAATAAACTTACTCATAAATCACATAATTTATTTGTATCTCTAAATATTCGATAAGTTATCCCTGCATCAGCTACATAACTCATAAATTCTCTAACGAAAAACAACATATAAATAATGATCGTGACCAGGAACGCTATTCTCTAAAGACAATTCCGCGCGCAGCGTCGAAACCACAGCCTGTTCCAATAGATTTCCAACTTTATAAATAAAGCATAAAGTTGGAAATTCACCGAAGACAAACTGCAGTAGGTACTATTTGCAAGCGCATTACGAACTTGTTTCTCAGATTTACACTCATGTCATAAAGTGAGGAGTCGGTTGATGTTGTACCACAGAGTGCACAATCGAGTACTATGCTCCGTCGAGTATTATGCCTATAGGTAGTCTGCTCTCCGTGAACGTGACAGCGCACTGTAGGCAAGACTGGGCCACTCGCCAGACGCAACAATGATCGCTCTTCGTGTACTTGTGTGCTTCACCGCGCTCGCGGCCTCCGCCGTCGCCACCGATGTGCAGCAATGTCCAGGTAATTCTCACTTTTACATAAGACCGTTAGTTGGAACACGACCCGCTTTCGTTTCGATCGGTAGTTCACAGAAAACATTGTTTAATGCTTGCATAAACGTATTGTCATAGTTTATTGTGATTTGTTTGCGAAGACACCGATGTTTATTCTGTTCGCGTTGGTCCAGTATAATTTCGATAAAAATGCATTAAGTGTTAGTTTATTGGAGTAAAATGTGTGTATTGCAGTTATGTAAATTAATTACCTACCTAAAGCCATTTCATTTAAATTAATGTCTATTACTGCTTACCAAATTAAACAAAAGAACAACTTAATAAATACAGTTTAAATCATTTTACCAGCACGAGTATAATTTTAATTAGGTAACGTTTTATCTGCCTAAGTAAACAGCCAATGAAATATCTTCTTATTTTATATTAAGCAAGCTATTATTCAACATAATTTTTCTTTCATTGCTCGTGACTGTACAATAAGATAATCAAATTAACTTGTTTGATTTAATATCAGTTTGACCTATGCCCTAGCTTTGTTCTGTTCCACGAGTAGAGATCCATTTACTATTGTGTTGTTGTTTACTTTGAATGAATCTTACGTAAATCCGGTATGATTCAGATCAATAAGCAATAACTATGAGATTCTTTTTCGTTACCTACATTGCATTGGCCTACTCGGACTGCTTGCCAAAGGTTCCGTATCTACGAATGCATTTATAAGTGGGATGCACCTTAATAATTGATTACGCTGCCACAAAAAAAAATGAAGTTAGTTGTATATTATTATTACATAAGTATCAACTGTTATACCTATACATCTTAAATTATTTAAATTGATGTCATTATACTTATTAACGTGTCCACAGACTAATATTTGTTTTTCGTAGTACTTAAAGCTTTATGCACACAGGAATTATTACATCAAGTGGACATATTTTATGTAACTAGCAAAACAAACAAACAATATTTGTAATAGCCAAATAAGTAGGAAGTAAATAGGTGAACAACAGGCATGGGCATTGAATAGTAGGTAACGTAGACTTACGGAGTTCCGTAACTAAATAACAAAACAGAAATTATTGCCTACTTACAATCGGACGGAAATACCTATTGGTACATTACTAGCAAATCAAAAGATACAACTAATTGCAAATTATTACTATAGAGAGGTAAACTTTGTTGCATTATAAATTATAAGTCAAGAGTGCACTACTAAAAAATTAGACATCAATGACACGGACGTTATTATTAAAATATAAATAGAAGATAAATACCTTTAATAGATTCGGTACTAAAAAAACTGGCAAAGTGCAAGTCAGACTCGCGCACGAAGTGTTCCGTACCCTTATATATAAAAACGGCAATTAAAACATTGTCCCTATCCATAAATATAATTTATTTTATTCCCCTTAAATTATTAGTATTTAGGGTATTTACTGACATAGCGGCAATAGAAATAGGTAACGTACTTACGTACATCAGTCCGTCATCCTGTGAAAATTTGTTGTCTAGGATTCATAGCACGGTTCATGAGATAGTACAGTCTGGTGACAGACGGGCAAACAGACAGTCGGTCAGCGGATTCTGAGTAATGGGGGGTCCTGTTGTACACTTTTAATACAGAACCATAAAAAACATGTCAATTTCTGATTAAATTGCCATCGTGTGCGTGTGCCCGGTTTTAACTCCAAGTTTACGAGTATAACTTACTTTATGTTAAATTGAGCATTGCATTGGTGGTGTCCACTGCTCAGAATGATAGTACTTAAATATTTATAGCCCTTTAGTTTAGTACTCAGTTAAAGGTACACCCAGGAGATAATTGACTTTGGGTTATTCCTAGAAAATATAATTTGAGATTTATGGTTCTGTTCTCAATCATCAATTCATCATCATCATCTCATTATTGATTTCTATTGCTTTTTATCTATATGAAAAACAATATAAATTAGTTAGAAATCCTATTATTTTGTGATTGTTTAGTATTTTGTTTTGTTGTTCTCGCTAGCCGATATCTACCAGAGGCTCTATCATGACTTTCTACGTTTTTGTGACGTAAACGGGAACCTTGACGTTAATTTGACTGTGATGGTTTAAACACAGAAATATTAATTCTTTATTAAATTTATGGGTTTAACGGTTGCAAGAGAGTTCAATTAATAATCTTCTTCTTTCAAAAATATCTTGGGTCCACGCGATTCAAAGTATCAACAGGAGAAAAACCCCTGGGCTAACATACATATTTCAGTGACTTTGTTGCATATTGCAGGCATTTATGTTGCATATTAGCATGCATATTTTGCCAAATTTAATTTTAAGATGCATATATTATAGTAATCCCCAAGCAGGGATTTTTGAAGTGACTCGAGCGTATCAGATAATTGTACAGGGAGAATCCTTGCACCCTCTAATGTACCTCTACCTACACCATGTATGAACCCTTCAGATGGCGGGGTGTGTTGGTAGGAACCCGTCAGATTAGTGAAAAAAAACGATCCTCAGAAATATTCGAGCGCGTCAGATTAAAGAAAGGAATAAGAACTTTACACATAGATGAGTTGTAACTGTTATTAGGGGTCTGATGACGAAGACGAAGGACGTTCAGGGAATTCCTCAACGGTTTACAGTAGCTACCTTGTGTTTGGACTTAATTAATTTATATTGATGAGAACTTTACACCTAGATGGGTTGTACCTGTCATTAGGGTTCTGATGATGAAGACGAAGAACAGTTCAGGGAACTCCTCAACGGTTTATAGCAGCTATCTTGTATTGGGACTTAATTAATTTATACTGATGAGAACTTTGCACCCATATGGGTTATTGTTCGATGCAGTATACCTGCCATTTGGTCCCATAGAAAAATCATTTATTTTGGTGTTCTTGCTTATTGGGTACATGGGCGATGTTATAACCGGTGCTACGGATAATAAAATTCTAGTGCATATGTAAGAAAATTATGCATTTGACAAGAATTTGGGTTGAATATTTAAACTAAAAAAGGTAAAATAAAAACGTTTTTTAAAAAACAATCTAACCGACTTTTAAAAAAACAACCACGAAAAAGGGTAAAATAACCTACCAAATAACTTTTCTTTCGGAAGTCGGTGGCAAAAAAGTCAATGAAATAAAAAAAAGCAAAGCCTCATCAAATATGAACTTTATGTTTTTGTGATAAAGTTGAAAATCTTGTCAAGATATTTGACAGATTGAGCTAGATTGATATGCTGGTGTACTCGTACAGTACGAACGTACAGTTCACACAGCACGACACATTGTTTATTATTCAGTAGAAATCAACGTAGACGTATAAATTCACTATAATAGATACATAATCGATTATATCTTTAGTTTTATTTATAAGACCTCAATTTATGTTATCATAAAATAAATCATATTAGAGTTTATAGAATAGCAATAATGACAGCTTATAAGGTGGTTTTTAGGGACACTACTAGATTTTTAATTGTTTTACGACTTTGCTCTTTGTTTAATCGATCGATTCTGGTAACGTAGCCCTTCACTATACCGGAACAAAAAATATAATAGTAAATACTAATAATATTGAAAATAAAAACCCCACAAATGTTTTAAGTGAATTTATGCTAAAACAAATTTAAAACAATAACATTAGATAGTATGATAAGAATCCCAGTTTCGTTTCGCAACAGGGAATGGGTAGGGCTTTAAGATAATGCTATGACTTAAGCCC
The DNA here is from genome assembly GCA_950005045.1 of Agrotis exclamationis. Taxonomy (NCBI): domain Eukaryota; kingdom Metazoa; phylum Arthropoda; class Insecta; order Lepidoptera; family Noctuidae; genus Agrotis; species Agrotis exclamationis. The sequence goes on along the minus strand of OX465436.1, from coordinate 8,463,887 downwards.
CTTTGACTGGCTCTATTGGTGGCAGCAGCATGAGAAGCAACGCCTCGTACTAGGTTATCTAGTATGATCGACCTTAAAAAAAAAGAAACGCAAACCACTGCTGCTTTTTCCAAACAGTGGAGAAAGTAGTAGCTGCAGGGATTGAAGTTCGCCCTCCGCGCAGCTGGATTCAGTATTCCAATTCAGTTTTTTCGGCAATCACCCGGTTACTTTCGATTTGTACTGATTGAATGGGAAGGGCGTACCTACCATATATCTTTCATACCATAGATACAATAATTTCTATGTTAGGTACATACAAATACCATGGGGACTACGGCAGTGGACCAGGTATCTGCTTAGACGTGACCAGACGACGAACATAATAATAATTATAGATACCTACCAGACAGCAGAAATTACGATCACGCACAGCAGTACGGCAGATGTACTATTATGCCGATGCGTCATGCGCATACGCTTTGTGAATTGCGATACGATTGATGCTAGGCGCGTTATCACAAAGTAGATATTTACTCCCAAAGGCAATTACTAAAATGTAAGCACGTGTAGAGACGTGATTATATTTAAATAAGTACTTACCTATTTTAAACTTCCTCAATTATTACGACGAGAATAACTAGATCTAGGTGTAAACAAAGCGCTTCAGTTAGGTATCGATGTTCTCACCAGCCCACCGACCATTAAGTTAGGTATATTTTTGATTAATTATCATATTTTAAACCCACTTACATTTTGATCGCGAAGACTGCGACGTGCTCTGCGTTTATTATGCAAACGTGCGTCTTTTTGCCGTAGATTTGACGCTTGGGAACAAAAAATCTTTACTTTATGGTCTTCATCCGTGTAATAAACTCGATAGGAAAATCCTTTTTGATACAAACAGCAATGTATTTGAAATTCAATGCGTATCTTCGCATACCTACCCATTCATTGAATTTACTTACAAAAACCATAATAGGTAGGTAGGCAGTTGTTTTTCAAATGCCATTGTTGTGGTGACCATGGTGGTGAGTCGCGTTTTTTATTTAACTACCTACTACCTAACCCATGGGTTTTTTTTGCGTTAGTGTCAATTCATACTAGCAAGTCGAAGCGCATCGAACCGTCACGCGTCCCAACCATACGTAAAAAATCACCCCTGTGTCTCCACAACTCAACGCAATTCTATTAATTATCTCATCTGAGATAGTAGCAACGCGTGCATTCGATGGAATTCCCGCGTCTGAGCGTGACCAACCCTGATTGGTGCATTCATGCAACTCCGCAAATCTCTAAATTGCGAAAAAAAAATTAGACGTTTGAATGCGCTTCAACAAGTTCAATAAAATAATTCAAAACCTAACCAACTTATCTTTTCAAGTTATACGCGAATTATTAATTCTGTGTCCATCGTACCTACCTATTTAGCTCCTTAACGAATGAACCGATTTTTACCGACTTCAAAGAAAAGGAGGTTATCAATTCGACCCGTATGTATGTAATATTTCCAGAACTGCCCAGTTTTCATCATAATGTTAGTCTATATCAGCGTCTGAACAAATGTGCCAAATTTCAAAAGTGTATGTATGTATGTTTTTATATTTGTGTTCGCATATCTCCGGAACTACAAGTCCGATTTAAGTAATTCTTTTTTTGTTGTACTAGGTATTGTCCAACTTAGGGTACACTGCAAGTTTAATCAAATTCGGTTCAGTAATTTTTGAGATAGGGAGTTTTTTGCTCTCGCTGTTTTTTATCTCGCGTTTGGCTGAACCGATTTTGATGCGGTTTTCACAAAAGTATTTGTTACATTCTAGGGAAGGTTTTAGTATATAACAATCATGGATATCTCGTGACGTTGACCGCATAGATCCGTTTTCGTTGCTGACTTGGATTAAAGATTTCCAAAGACGCCGATTATCGGGCACGCCGCAATCGCGGCGGTAAGACCCCTCTTTGAGGAGTGGCTGGATAGGAGTCACGGCGTCCTAACCTACCGCATGACGCAGGTCCTCACCGGACACGGAAGTTTCGGGAAGTACCTGTGTCTAAGGAGAAAGGAGGAAACGCCTGGGTGTCACCACTGCGAAGATCGCCCGGAGGACACAGTAGAGCATACGGTGCAAGACTGCCCCGCTTGGGCAGAGCACCGACGTGTCCTCACGGCGGCGATAGGCGGAGACCTCTCGCGCCCGGCATTGGTCGCGGCCATGCTGCGGGGCGAGACGGAGTGGGAAGCGGTCGCCTCCTTCTGCGAAGCAGTCATGCTCGCGAAGGAGGAGGCGGGCCGCGTGAGAGAGAGGACAGTGTCCTCCCTCCGCCCCACCCGCAGTGGTGGACGCCCACGGCGACGGACGTCGCCAGACGATCTCCGGCCACCGTAGGCGCGGGCATGCGGGCGGCGAGTAAAGGGCAACTCGCTGCCCGACCATGGACCATGCCCGGGTCGACGGCGCGTTGTGTTCCACGCGCGCCTCAAAGAGCGTCAGCATAATGACGGGGCCCCCTCTCTAGAGGGCCAAAGCCTGCCGGGGTCGCGGGACTTATACCATTACCGTGACCCCGGAACATAAAGGGCTATTGAAGGACACCGTGGATTTTAGTCAGTACAAGTCTGACAGTCCCTCCCGCCCTGCCCGGGGTGGGAGGACTCATTTGATGATTTTACCACGCAAAAAAAAAAAAAAAAAATACGCCGATTATACGAAGATTTTTATTGAATATCTGAACTAAACATAGGAAACTTGGACATATGAACAACTACACACATCAAAAGTGTCTAGGGATCAACATATATTTTTGCAATAACTTTTCTCCTGATTGATATTAATTAAAATTTTCTTTAAGGATTCATCAAATAAAGTGTTTTCGTTTGTCACAGTAACGATAAACCAAGTCACCTTTGCATTAATAAAGAAATTTGCCATTTTCCTAATAAAGGGATTTTTGACATTTGAACCACTAACACAAAAGTTCGAAAAAAAGACTGAAATAACAGTTTTCTTTAAAATTTTGTTGGGTAACTTAAACAATTAATAATCCGTGTTTCTACCGCGAACACTAACAACACAAGAACATCGGTTTGGCATACTCAAAATGAGTTCATCCAAATCACGCTGTGGAATGGCCGCCCATGTTCGTTGCAACAACAAAAAAAGGTCTTCTTGCGACTGGATACCCTCCATATTCGGCAGAGCTCTTCTCTGTAGCATATCCCATGCATGCTCAATCGGATTCAAGTCTGGCGACTGAGCAGGCCAGGGCAGGACATTGATGTTAGCTGCGGCGAGAGTCTGTCTTACAACTCTTGCGGTGTGCGGTCGTGCATTATCATGCATTAACTGAAATAAGGGACCGATTTGCACTTGTAGAGGAACGATGACGTCTGATACAATCGTCTCAGCATAAATTTGAGCGTTGAGGTTGCCTCTGATCCAAATCAACTCAGTTCTTCCGCCGATCCAAATACCCGCCCATACCATGATGGTTCCACCACTATAAGGATGGACTTCCTGGCAGGATTTTAATCGCTGTTGGCGTCCAGGGGTTCTCCAGTGTCGTATACGTCTTGTATCCGGTCTCATACCGAAACGAGACTCATCAGAAAAGCACACGAAACGCCATTGTTCTTCTGCCCAATTTCTGTGTTCAAGAGCCCATTGATATCGAATCCTACGATTGTGCATTGCTATAGGTGGTACCCGTAGCGGTCTTCGGGAATGAAGGTTCACTTCATGCAAGCGGTTTCTGACTGTTTGGTCGCTAATTAAGTTCCCTGAAGAGTGATGAAGCCTCACGGCTAACATCATGGCGGTTATTGTTGCAGCTCTTCGAGTTAAGATTTGAATGTATCGGTCTTGTCTCCGTGTGGTGCAGCGATACCGTCCTCCATGGCGCTCAGCCACGGTACCAGTGCTTCGGTAACGTGTCCAAAGTCGACTGATAACACTCTGACTTGTATTCAGAGCTAAAGCCACAGTACGTTGCCGGGAACCAGCTTCTATCATTCCCACGGCTCTGAGCATTTCTTCCCTGCTTAAATGACGTCGCCGCTCCATAATAACGTTGGTTTTAATCAGTAGTAGGGAAACAGTAGCACTAATAATGTCTTCAATGCGTTGTATGTTTTTATAGGGAAAATATTGACAGCTGATTTTCATCTTTTACTCGAATTTGATTCACAGTTCCTGATTCAAATTATGAAATGCACCAAAAAGGATCCATATAAATTTATAAAATCATAAATTTATTACAAAGCCACATCTCAATCTCAAGAAATCCGCATAAAAATGCTTGATCCCTAGACACTTTTGATGTGTGTAAGATCGATATAAGGATATCGATAAAAGGTTAAACTTTAATGAAAACGAGACTCTGTCAGATTGCGAAACATGCATACAATATAAATTGACTCGAGTGACAAGTCCTCCCCAACGAACTACTCCTCGAACTACTGAATGTCTAGCGATGGTTCACAGCGATGTATGTGGTCCTATTAGTACGCCTTCTGACGGTAAGAACCGATACTTCGTCACCTTCATCGATGATTACAGTAAGTAGGTATGGACGGGGACACTTCTAAAAAGACAAATCTGAAGTACTAGACAAGTTTAAAGAGTGAGACAAGAAATGGAAAACTTTACTGGAAATAGAATCAAACATTTGCAAACGGATAACGGCACAGAATTTGTCAACGATTTTAAACCCTGTCTAAAGGTCTAAAGGAACACGGGATTGCCAGACGGTTGTCGGCACCCTATACCCCGCATCAAAACGGTGTCGCCGAATGAAAAAATAGGACTTTGGTGGAGAAAGCCAGGACTATGCTTATTGATGCAAAAGCACCGGTACACCTATGGGCAGAAGCCATAAACACAGCAAATGCTTGTCGAATAGATAGGTAAACAGTGTTATTGAAAATTTAGCACCATTCGAGAAATGGGTCCTAAGAAAGCCCTGTGTTAATCACCTCCATCCATTTGGATACAAAGCCTTCGTACTCAAGAAAGGACCAAGAAGTCATAAGTTTGCATCCAAGAGTATACCAGGCATCTTTGTTGGATACTCAGACACCAGCAAAGCATACAGGGTTTATGTTCCATCCACACGCAAAAGTCTAATTTCCAAAGATGTAAGAGTTGTAAAGGCAAACTACTATTCAAACACTACAGGTAATGTCAACAACGTTACATACATAAAAACCGTATTGGTGATTCGGCTCCAGAAACAAAGAAAACGCTGGTAGATATCGACGACGATGATGACATTCAACAAAATAACGTTATTGAAGACGACGTGAATGCAGATACTACTCAGTACGATGTTAATGATCCTGATCCTGATACTGATAGTGTACAGTACCATGACATCCCTAATCATGAGAACATTGATGATGAAAATGTAGCCAAAATAGAACTACATTCTGAACTAAATAAAACAGAACTAGATTCTGAACCAAATAGCCACACAACAACCAAAAAGATATGATGATTATGTTTTGGCAGCTGTAGCTGAAGTTGAAAATTTACCTCTAGATCCAGTGGCTTATAAACAAGCATTGGACTCGCCTAACAGAGACAAATGGGTTTACAAATTGAAAACGAATCCAGATGGCACCAATGATAAATTTAAAGCCAGGTCAAAGGCTATTCACAACGTGAAGGCATCGAATACGATAAGACGTTTAGTCCTGTGGCTCGACTCAGCACTATACGAGCAATTTTAGCAATAAGTGCTAAAGAAAAACTGAACCTACGTCAATTCGATGTCACAACAGCACCACCTTCCTAAATGGTTCAGTTGAGGAAGAAATTTACATTACGCAACCTGAAGGCTTTCAAGACGGAACTAATCGAGTATGCAAGCTAATCCGTAGTCTCTCCGGACTTAGCAAGCGCCACGATGCTGGAATTTTTGCATTTCCGAATTCCTGATTAAAACTGGTTTTAAACAGAGTGATTTATTAGACCCTTGTTTATACACCAAAGTCAAAGGACAGTCCAAAGTCATAATAGGTCTTTATGTTGATGATGGATTGGTGGCATCTAACACAAATACTGCGGGAGATGAGTTTATTAGAGAACTAAGAGCTCGCTTCAAGATTACAACTACCCCTGTGTCTTACTTCCTTGGTATGGAAATAAAAGCAGAAGACAGAATTACTGCACGCCAACAAGCCTATACAAAGAAGGTTCTGGATAAATTCAGTATGCTGAACAATAAGCCAACACCGACTCCAATTAAAGACGTTATCGTTGATACGGAACCAAATGGTGAAACTAAGACAGTTTTTCCATACAGACAGGCCGTTGGAGCTCTTACTTACTTAGCAGTAGGAACAAGGCCGGATATAGCCAATGCAGTTAGCAAAGCATCCAGAAACAAGACACCTACTACAAACGATGTCATGCTAGTGAAACGGATTCTACGACGCTACCTCAAGGGAACTACAGACAAAGGTCTGGTATATAAGCACGCAACAGAGAACCCAAAGAATTTGGTTTGTTACTATGACTCTGATTTCGGAGGAGATCAAATATCAGTCAAATCAACACCTGGGATGGTGTGTCTACTCTCAGGAGGAGCTATTAGCTGGAGAAGTCAACGACAAACTGTATTCTCACTGCCGTCGACTGAAGCTGAGATAATCACAGCCAGCGAAACCACTCAAGAAATGTTGTGGTTGAACAGCCTATTGAAATACTTGAGTGATTTACAAAAACCTCTGCTGTATCTCGATAACGAGTCAGCTGTGAAGCTTTCACACAATCCTAAGTATGAATACCATCCCGCGGTGGTGGACGCCCACGGCGGCGGACGTCGTAAGACGATCTCCGGCCACCGTAGGCGCGGGCATGCGGGCGGCGAGTAAGGGTGCTCCCACATTTATCGATGCGGAATCGGCTTAAGCCGGTCAAGAAAACCTTTATGTCAACGTAATAAGGGTGTTACTAATGCCATTCGCATCGGCTCGGCTCGGTCGACGCGATCGTTCGTCGATAAAGGTTTTCTTGACCGGCTTAAGCCGATTACGCTTCGATAAATGTGGGAGCACCCTAAAGGGCAACTCGCTGCGCGACCATGGACCATGCCCGGGTCGACGGCGCGTTGTGTTCCACGCGCGCCTCAAAGAGCGTCACCATAATGACTAACAAAACTAGAGGGCCAAAGCCTGTCGGGGTCGCGGGACTTATCTCATTACCGTGACCCCGGAACATAAAGGGTTATTGAAGGACACCGTGGATTTCAGTACAAGTCTGACAGTCCCTCCTGCCCTGCCCGGGGTGGGAGGACTCATTTGATGATTTTACCAGGCTAAAAAAAAAGTATGAATACCATAAACGGACCAAGCATATTAAATTGAAGCATCTGTTTGTGCGTGAATGTGTGAACAATGGTGAACTTGTAGTGAAGCAAGTACCATCAGCTAGACAGCTAGCGGACATGTTTACCAAACCGCTCTTTGGCCCAAGATTGGAAGAATTGAAATGGGGGATGTTTTTTTGTATAAGTACTGAACTTTGTTTACATAGCAAATTTCGGCTTTCTAGCACTTCAGGACCTAACCTAACCTAACATTTGAAGTCTCATACAAATTTCCACACCCCCATTTTAGGAGATGGGGGGCGAAAGTAATAAAGTTTATGAATTTTTTTGTTGGTTGTATGCTAAACTTAGATTACATACCAAATTTCAGCTTTCTAACACTTCAGGAAGTAGCCAAACATTTTGGTAATCATCAGTGTGTCAGTGACTAAATCGGTATACTCGTATTTTAGATATCAATAAAATCTAAAGTATTAGAGCTATTCTATTGAGACTTTGTATGTTTAATTAGTCTATTATTGACATCATATCCTAAGAATATGAACTTTCTGGTAGGTACATCGGAAACCAGAGGGTTTTAAAAATCAACGAAACACTTCGAGAAAAGGTAGGTAGTGCCCTTGCGCTTCGCTTGGCTCGTCTAAGTGGGGGTACTGCCGTGCCCTCAGATTTCTTTGCCCTTATTTTAGGTATTTAAAACATTTCTCGCATACGTTATTAAAAGTTAACATTGTGTAACACACATAACGCACACAATGGATTGGGATAGGTAATGTGACACAGTTCATAAAAACGAAGCAAAATAAAATGTAAAACACAATTCCAGTAACTATTTAATCGATTTTTTACTTGTCTTCTTTATACATATTAGCCTAATAGGGTACCTAGGTACCTAAGTGTCATCAACATGTACCACACCACAGTAGGTAGTAAAAATGAAACAATAAAACTACTATAGGTCTTACGTGTAAACGATATAAACAGGTTGGTAAATGATAATGGTTCTTGGTAAATGACATCCAGTTTCTGAACGACATTATAAAAAAAACTATAAGCAGCATTGCAGGAATAAAGGAAATAAAAAAAATTACACATGACCTCACATGACGCTGTTAGTCTTTAACTTTGTTGACGTTTAGTAACTAGAATACGGAGATTTTTGTATTTCCTATCAAACTGATTATAAGTATCTACCGGTCAACGCGAAACACAAACAATATAGATTTGGTGCCGCAGTTGCCATTCATTACATCCCATCACATTGTGCTTATCATACATATAAACAAATCGTTGCATCACGACCACGACAATCTAAACAAACCCAAAGTTAATGTTTCTAAGCACACTTGGAAAATTCACCCTGTATTATGATCACTATTTATGATGTGGCCATACAAAAACAATGCTAACGCTAATATTATATTAATTTTCAGACAAAAACTTCGATAACCTGAGTGAAAACGTCCAGCTGACACCATGCAGGAAGCTGCCCTGCCGTCTCAAGAAAGGCACCAGTCCGGCCATCAAGATTACCTTCACACCAGGTACGCTCATTACCTCTTGTGACATAATTATATTTATCTAGCGAACCTAAAACCGTCAGTTTATCCAAATAGCTAATAACAATATTGCTAAAATTGTTAAATTATACTCTATTGTTTGAGCAATAGAATAGAATATTATTCCATATATCACAAATTTTGAATGCGATAGTTAGCAACGTTGATAAAGTGGCGATTTTAGAAGCCCGGAGTAGAAGATCGCAAAGCCGCCTCGTCGAAGAAAACAGTACAGACGCCAGCACATCAACTTACCACAATCTGCCAAATTTCTTCAATAGATTTTCAACCTTATCACAATACTGGAAGGTTAATTTTCGATCGGTAAAATCTGACAGATTCGGGTAGGTTGACCTGCTGGCGTCTGTACCTAGTGATAAAGGGTTGTCGCAAGTCGACGCTTACTTTCCAAAAGTTGATAAGCATGTGAGCCATAATACTTGCTAAGAGTTGTAAAAATAGGTACTTAAGTACTGGAAAAATAATCCCACAGAAGGATCAACTCTAAAAAGCCATACTTAGTTGTTTAACAAAAAATATAGCAAATACTTAGGTTTTTACAGTCCTTCTCCATCTTTAACTGTTCAGGCATAATTTTAGTAAAAAGGGGTACAAAGTTCACGTTTAATTTAATAAATAGGTGCATAACAGAATAACTACATACCGCGAATACGTGATTAATTGAGCAAAAAAAGGCCTTGGCACCTTGCTTGTTACCTACGTAGACCAAACCAGACATAATTACTTTGCACTTAACATAATGAATACAAAGACTAGGTACCGACCACAATTATTATGAAACATCATAAGATTGTTCAAGCTTATGACAAGAGGAAAATGTGCATTTAAAACTCTGCGGTTGTAAATAAAACTAATTGAGGTCGCGCCTACAAGTTCTACGAGTCTATGATCACTTCCGACATGACAAAAGATCAAGTTATACTTAGGTTGATCAATAAAATGGCACGTGACAGGTTTATGCACAAATACATTATAGGTACGTGTCTTGAACGCAAAGGGCAATTGAAGGAACAAGGTGGTTCTCAGCTATAATTTTATGACTATCTGGTGGCCTATCAAGCCTAAAGCGTGACCTAAAGCGTGAGTAGTTCAGCTATAGGAACGAGATGGCGCTAGACGACTTGTATACCTCTGTCACTTTCCCACAGCGGTCGAACTACTCACACTTTAAGTGACGTCATGGTAGGCCACCTGTGCAGGCTTATGATATAATAATCAGCTCATGTCATCATGTGTCGTTGCGCAGTTGTATTAAACAGCTCATCCATCTTTATAAACTTTCGCACAATATCTACCTAATAGGTCCATATTTTTGGAATGCCTATCCATGATAGTTTGTTTACTGTTACAGATCACGATATTGAGGACGTCAAGAACCACGTGACAGCGAACGTGTACGGCGTGGACGTACCATTCGTGGGGGTGAACGGCCAGTCCGTCTGCGATAAGATCACCACGGAGGACGGCGAGAAAGCCTCATGCCCACTCAAAGCAGGCACTAAATATATCTACAACGATACTTTCCCCGTGCTCAGCATCTACCCATCCATTAATGTCAAAGTACATTGGGGGTTGCAGGAAAACGAAAAAGACATTATCTGTTTTGAAGTACCTGCAAGAATTGCATAAATGAACAAATTCGATACCACTTACTACCAGAATACAAATTTTGATGAAGTGCTCACGTTTATAATTTAAGTCATGCTCATAGGGAAGAACAATATGTTTTTGTCATAATAATATTAATATTCAGTCCCTCAGTTCAGTCCGTTGTGATTCGAATAGTATAAGCCAGCAGTAAGCAACGCGCGGCCCGCAGGTCAAGTAAATTCAAATAAAAAAAATCTGTTTTTAATGTAAAAATTACAGCACGAAGTAACTTGATTTTGGCATTCTGTGGCCCTTACCTACTAAAAGGTTGCCGACCGCTGGTATAGGCCCACATTTTTATAAATAAACAATTAAGCATGTCGTACTTACACGGATCTTTCAGCACAGGCACAGCGTTAAAAAATCATATTTTTATCAATACAATTTTGGGAAACAAATGTTGACCAACAACGCTGTCATTCCACCAGAAGTGGAAGATTCGCGGTTAATTTATCTCTGCCAGCCAACAGCAACGAACGACACTAGAATTCTTAATATCAATATTATTTTGATAGTAATGACGTAAATGACGGTAATGGAACTGTATAGTGCCACAAACTCAACTGTTTTGAACTACAGCCGCCTATTTAAAAAGTTCTACCTATAATTTAAAAAACCGAGTTTTCCGCAACCGATGCAGGATGATCAGCAGCAAATAGTCGACAACTCTGTAGCACTGTAGGTTAAGTTAATGTAAGGAGAATACGAAGGAGTTTATTTTTATTGCCATTACAAGTAAAGAATTAAAAATAATATTTTACAAAATAATGTGTTTAATTTCAAATAGTTATATACTGTCATCCATAAATAAACCTCACAACTAGCGACTATGCTTCGCTCTACAATGCTTAACTAATTTTTATTTTTCTTTGGGGCAGTAATGGCCGCGGGTACCTCGAAGCATATTACGGTTCTTCTACCGTCTTTAAGGGCCCAGTGTACTTTTGTGGTGAGCGTGGGGTACAGTGACAGTATGGGGAACACATTGACGTATTCGTAGTCTTGTCCAGCGGCCAGCGGGCACGACACGTACTCGTCCGAATCCGCGCGCTTCACATGTCCGCATGCGTCCGTGCCATCCACGCCGATGAACGGAAGTGGTAACCCGCCGATGTTCGCGTTCACTTCATTCGTCAAAGTTTTGATTTCTTTCTCTGAAATAACCATGAACAGTTAAATCCTATAATCCTAATGAGGAAATCAGCGTACAATAACACACTCCAAACTACTGAACAAAAGCCAATAACAGAACTTTATTGATTTTATGAACATCACAGTTGGTAGTTGGTACACAAGTAATGTTTAGTTGAAATCAACTGGGCCGAAATCCAGATTATCGTCTGTATTATTACCACTTTAACTGACCTAGAAATCGAATCCAGGATCAAGGATCGTGCATGCGACCACTCAGTGTAGTGCGTAGTGTTTTCTTCTTGTTTTTTTTTGTTGTATTTTTGTAAATTGATTTGAAAATTGGGACAAACCCACCACACTATTCCCAAACCACTGCAACTCCTGAAAGCCAGAATCAACAGTGGCAACCACCAGAAAAGCGCCGAGACAATGAAGCTCGACGTGTCCCGGAGAATGAATTTACCTGTCTTGGATCCTGCAACGAAATTAATCAGAAAAGAATAGTGGAGGAGTAGGAAAAAATATGTTTCCACTTCCCTCCATGCAAGCAAGAGACAGAACAAAACAAGGCCAATAGGCACAAAGGGACATTACAACTGGGAGAAGCCCAGTTGCCTAGCACCACGGGTAAAAATGACTACTGTTATTAATGGGTCCTAAATTGTGAAAAGTTGATCGTCGTTTATATTCGATTCAATCGAATAGTGTATAAAGTTAAAAATCTATCAAAGAGGAAAACGGGTATTTTGTTCGGATCCGGTGGGTACCAGCGTGACCACGCACGAAACTAGTTCAAGTATTTCAAAGACCATACATCTCAAAAGTATGGATTATTTTAGAAAGCCTAGCATTAGTATAACGGAACGATTTTTCTCATACAAAAACGTTTTGCGTTGGACAACGTATCTTATTCCCTTATGCATTTGGATCAAAATAAATTCATTTCGAATGTTAACCCTATATAAACCTCTAAAACAACCCACATTTCAATAATACGTATAGTCGCATACCGTGTCAAAAATGCCCAATGACTGACACTGATTAGGGTAGGTTGATGTGCTGACGTCTCTATACAGTAAGCTTCAGAGAAAAGGAACCCCCTTTGGGTCATCACTATCAAGTGGCCTACCATGACGTCTTAAAGCTAGAGTAGTTCCACTGTGGGAACGAGATGGCGCTAGACGACTTGTATAGTTCTGTCTCTTTCCCACAGCCCTCTGTTTTTTTTCTCTGGAGAACTGTAAATACATAAGCCAGCACTGTCAGGCAGCGCATACTAACCTGCAGTGAATCTAAAAGTGACGGTGACATTGGTCTCCTTCGGCAAGTTGCAGCGAGATTTACCACACGGTTTCACTTGAACCCGTTCCTGTAAACCCTCGAACGATTCACCTGAAATCAAAGCGGAAGTCTTCATCAGTCCTTAAATTTAAATAATCTAGGTATTCTAAGAGTAAAATGGGCATATCTATACTAATCTTTATTACTGTAAACATATTCTAAATTATCTATTTTAATATTAGAAAACTGAAGAGTTTGTTTGTTCCTTTTGGTTGAACGCGTTATCTCAGGAACTACTGGCCCTGTAGCCATGTAACAAACGATAAACGCAAACGCTGAGTTGGCTTTAATAGATTTACAACTTTATGTGCTTGGGTATAATGTTGAAGATCTAGTGAAGATTGCTTATCGTTTTCGATCTTTCCTGTCGCTAACGCTCAGAAATCTTAAATAGATTTTCAACTTTAGATTCTAGGCTATAAAGTTGAAAATCTATTGGGGAGTACCGAGCGTTTACGATTATCGTTTGCGACTTGTTGTAACTTGACTAGAGGGGCTGGTTCGAGTTCTTGTTTGTCGAGGAAGGCTATAACATAACCCTTTTTTTATCGTGGTAAAATCACAACATTCAACATAACCCTACAATTAAAAGGAGCCGAGCAGCGGGGTTAAACCGCGGAGAACAGCGTTTATCTAATAAGTTCAGTTTTCTTTTTGAGTGAGGGTATGATCGGCCCGGGTTTAAACTTTTAACCTTTTACATGTGAGACGAGGTGTTAACCTCTGTGCCCTAATGATTTTTTTAATTAGGTTACTATAATCTACCTCATAAGTATTATACTCTATCTGGGGAACCATCTACCTTTTTAGGGTTCCGTAGCCAAATGGCAAAAACGGAACCGTTATAGATTCGTCATGACTGTCTGTCTGTTCGTCCGTATGTCACAGCCACTTTTCTGCGAAAGTATAAGAGCTATCCTGTTGAAACTTGGTAAGTAGATGTATTATGTGAACCGCGTTAGGATTTTCAAACGATAATAAAAAAAAAATAGCAAAGTTTGGGGGTTCCCCATACTTAGAATTGAAACTCAAAATTTTGTTTTTCACCAAACTCGAAATACGTGTGGAGTATCTATGGATAGCTGGTCTTAAAAATGATATTGAGGTTACTAATATCATTTTTTTCTAAACTGACCAGTTTGCGCGAGAGGCACTTCCAAAGTGGTAAAATGTGTCCCCCCCCCCTGGAACTTCTAAAATAAGAGAATGATAAAACTAAAAAAAATATATGATGTACATTACCATGCAAACTACCAGCGAAAATTGGTTTGAACGAAATCAAGTAATTATTATTTTTTTAATACTTCATAAATCGTAAACTGCAATTTACGAGTATCCTTTCAAAGTTACAACCAACTACAAGAACTTTTATATTACCTATGTCACTTGCTGCTGCGGAACCCTTTATGGGCGAGTCCGACTCGCACTTGGCTGGTTTTTTTTTATTTACCGATAGCCTCGCGTTTGTCCACTATCACGCCGATGGTGAAGCACGCTAAACTGGAAGTTACATTTTCGCTCTTGACTTACAGACCTTTAGGTTGTAGCTATCAGGAAATACAAACTCTAGCAAGGAATTCCACTGCTTATTAGCTCAGCGCACAATAAAAGTATTGGCATAACGTGTATGTAAAGGTCTTCTTGCGGAGATATAATTATAGAAGGTCAAAATTGTAACTTGTTCACACGCATACGTTTTCTTTAAATACAGTTATGATTTAAAATTTTATAGCTTCACTTTGCTTTTTTTTGGTTTTAGGGTCAGTTCACACCGAGACGCGACGCGGCGCCACCTGACGCAAAAATACGGGAAATGTATGTTACAGGCAACGTGATTAACTTGGGCATTATTAATAAGGGCCGGCCACTATTAATAATGCCACTATTAACAAGGGCGATGGGCAAAGTGATTAATGTATCACTTTGCTTGGGGCACCCCGACTCGGACAGGTTAAGTTCGAAGCAGACCCCGCCATCCCCTTCGTGTTAGGTTACCGAGCGACGGCCCGTGGTCCATGTAATAAGTCAGTGTTTGAGTCATCAGTCGCCATTCGTACCTAACCTGTCCGAGTCGGGGTGCCCCAAGTACCGAGCTCGCTTCGCTCGCTCTTACACCCTTAGTCAAATTGCTGATTACCGCCTACCAAGGTAGCTCGAAGGAGCCCCGCTTTTTTTGTTAATTTTTCATGAATGTAAGTTTAATTTCATTAATAAACAAAAACACTACAGTTCACCTATTTTATTACTTTGCCCAAGATAGGGTGGGCATTATTCATATGACCGGGAAAAGTGATTAATCATGCTGTTTTAATCACATTGCCCAATTGAGTCGGGCATTATGAATACAGACCGGCCATTATTAATAGTGCCTGGACTTATCAAATTGCCCGTAACATATACTATATTTTCGCAAAAAAAAAGTTAGAGATTTGCTATCAAAATGTGCTTGAGGCGTCGCGTTACGTACCGTCATCGATGAAATGTGTATCTTTTCGTGTAGTACTTATATAAAGTTAGATTTAGTCGCTCTGTTGAAATGTGCGCACAGCGTTGCGTCCCGGTGTGAATTGACCCTTAGAATTACACAATGTATTGTTTGCGAGTTACATTGAGCGGTAACGTAAACCGTGATTTTTCACACCAAGAATTTCCTCACCATCATTTTTACCCAACGTTATATGGTTTAATGTACAGGCACCAGCAAATAGAATTTGTACTTTATCATAATACCAGAAAGTTCATTTTCGATTGGGATAATTTGAAAGATTGTAGTAGTTCGATGTATGTACTTACAACTAAGTACTGATGGAGATATTGTGGGATACCATTATTTTTGGTAATACTGTATAAAATGTTGCATTTCAAAATATGTACCTATCTGTGTAGTACACAGTACACAGTACAGTACACAGTGTGTACATACCCGTTTTATTAAGGATAATACAAACAACTTGGGACTAAGTGCGAATGGAACTAAGTGTGAATGAGACCCAGTGCGAATGGTACCAAGTACGAATGGGACCAAGTATGAATGGGACCAAGAGCTTTTGGGACCAAGTTCGAATGGGGCCAACTGCGAACTGCAACTGAGAATAACCAGTGCTAGCGTCTGTACCTACAAATACCTACTTCATTGACGTTCTCGTTAAGGTTCGTTTACATTTTTATTTAAATACGCTGAAGAATTATTTGTTTGAATACGCTAACTACGAAACTATTGAGTCTGATTTGAAAATTATTATTTAACACTTAATGAATATTTTGCATTTGATAGCCTAATATTTTTGGAAGTAGCTATAGACGCTAGCAAATCAACCTACCCCAAGACCCAACCTATCAAATGTCTTTAGTACCTATTATATGTAGATTTTAACTTCATCACAATAAAAGCTTTATGTTCGATTGGGCAAGTTTGAGATAAGGGTAGGTGTGCTACAGTACTGCGTCTTTAAACTACGTTTAAACCCTGTACCTACCCATACTCAATAACACAATGTTGATGTACTTACTTAAATAACCATTAAAAAGGTACCTAATTACCTCTTTAACACAACAATAGAATAAAAAAGTAAATGACCTAATTTAAATAAACAAGAAAATGTTGTAATTTCCTACGGCTAACAATTAAAAATAATGACAATAAATTATTAAAGGAACGAATAAAATCTAGGTATAGTAAGTCAGACATACCTGGACACTGCTCCAATGGTACCTTGCCGCTGCATAGTGATGGCAACACGATTGTAAGTATTGCAGGAACGAACCACACTTTAAAAAACATATTAGAAGTTTTACACAAAATGGTTACTTGACTTGCAACGTTGAGAATAAAATGGCCGAGCTTAAACGAGTTTGTTTGCAAGTTATATTATGAGCAAGGACGTGCGGCAGCTCTGAATGAGACGTAGCGACCATCTGTTTATATACCTCGAAACTGCACACTAATTCGAGTTATTTACTGACGCTATTTTATTATCATCACAAAGTATGCGCTAAAAAGGAATATTTTTTTTAAATATTTTTTTCAATTTTAATAAATCTTTGTTAAGGTTTTTTCAATGATATATTATGCTGTTATACGCGCCTCAAGGTAAATGTGCAGAAGCTATGTACTAATTCAGATTTTTTTATATCAGCAATAATTTTTATTTTGAAAAAATATTTTTTCTAATAGGTGTTATATTTTTCATGGACATTTACTTACCTAATTGTTTCTGGTTAGGTTTGATTATTTTGTTTCTATAAATAAGCAGGAGGTGTTTACTGACTCTCACTTTTCTTGATTAATCATTTCATATGATTTGAACCCTGTTCTTTCTGTCTTGTACAAATGGTATTTCCACAACCTGTTGGATTGGCAGCCCGAGAATTAATAGGTATGCATAAATAATTAATTTTTATTGATAGTTATAGCTTCGAACAGTTATTTCTTTATTCACAGTGTTGTTGGATTGTGGAGCCTGATGTCGTGCCGTGAAGAATATATTTATTGTCGATGCATTTTAGAATGCTGAACTCTTTATTCTGACTGAAATCTTTATTCTTCTAAAACTTTCCAGAATTTCTATGTTGCTATTATTTTCCCCAGAGTTTTATTTTGTATGTCCAAACTACCTTCGGAATAGATTTGTAATTGTTTTCTTTAAGATCGGTTTTATTATGTAACTGAGACTTTTGCCAATGAGATACACACATAGATTTTACGTCCAGGGTTTCTTTCTTTTTTGCTCTAGATATTATGTTTCCGTCATGCATGTCAGTCTTCTATTCAGATGCATGCATATTATGTATGTACGTATATTGTCGTTTGGGATTTGTTCTCCGTTCAGTGTGATTGGTGAACAGTCACCTTTTCTAAGAGTGAAAGTGACGTAAAATGACGTAATCTCCATATCTTCTGCCATTTTTCTATTTCTAGTAAAATATTTTTGGAGATTTGCTAACGAAGTTGTTGGGTAGGCATTTACTGATATTAACAGCAGAATCATCAAAGTACGTGGCAATAACGGTTTTGTCATCGAAGAGGAGTGAGGACATCGATAGTGAAGATGAGATACAGTACGAGTCCTAAGATGCTCCCTGAAGTACCCCTCACTTGATTTCAAGCAGATCAGGCGTAGTATTATTTTCATCTTAGGTAGATTTTATTTTTATTTTATTTTTATTTCTTTAGGACAGCAAACAATTGCATAATAAATCTTAAATCTACGACGGAATAAAGATTATCAGTTTAAGAAATGGAGCAGGTGTTTTTCAGGAGTATATTTTAATCAGGAAGGCGACATGCTCTATCGAAAGCCTGACTTATATCTAGGAACAAAGTAAAGCAGTTATTACAGTTTTTATTTTCTAGCGTGTGGCCGACGATATCTATCAAACAGTTCCATGCTTTGCTTACATCCAAATTGATTCCCAAGAAGAATACCTACTCTTTAGAATAGAATAATACTCTTTATAATGCACATCATACAAATTAGAGATATGTCCCCATCACAATATCTCTTAAAAGGTTGACACACTAAGCGGTCTTATCGCTAAAAGCGATCTTTTCAAGACCACCTTTGGATGGTATTCAGATGATATTGCATTCTATTGAAGACGGCTTAATAAGAAACAATGCTGTAACCAATGGAAGAACTGTTAGGCTTTATGAACTCATTGCTGGGCGAAAGCCTGGCAAAGCGATGGGTTCGATTGCCAACCAAAGAAAATGCTCAATAAAAGGTTTAAATAGTCCTTTTTTTACCGACTTTGCTTTAAAATTTTTACGGAACTAAAAGATCGCTATTTTGGCCAAATGTGCATACTTTTTTCGAAACACTGACTTCATTAACATTCTGGTTTTGATTTTCCCACGATCATTAGGTAACAGGCTTGTTGGGCAAGTTCATTACTGGTCTTTTGTTCGTGAGCATTCATCTCGTGTTTTTACTTATTATTTAAGTAATTATAATAATTTTAAAACTGGGGGTTAATAAAACGAACCAAATTACATAAATATTACAAAAATTATAATTGTAAATAATAAAATCATAGATTCTTTGCAATCACTACTTAATGGTATTGAGGCAGATTTAATACTTTTGTTTTTCTTTAAAACTATGTATAAACAAAGTTACAAACGGGTACTTAGGAATAAATTAAACAATAGGTAGGTTATTAAAATTATAGAACTTGTGACACAATTTCCAGCCAGTTAAATTACTATTTGTCAATCTAAGAATACAAGAATGTTATGCTTTATCATAATTTAATATCAACGTATTTAATTGATAAAATGTTATTGTTTAAGTATGTTACAAATTCGGGCTTCCTACGACCTAATTTTAATTGCTTGAATCACAACAGAATTGTTGATCTTGAAGCATCCAGTCATATTAATTATACCAAGATGCTAATTACTTTAAAACTAGATTTAGAATTAGTTTTTTTTTTAAACAAACAATTTTTTTTTCGTTTGCTAGTCTTATATAAGATCGCTCCATTTAATTATTTCTTTTTTTTTTTATTTGTAAAGTTGGTGCTTTTGTAGGTATCGTACAGATATTATTTTACAAGGCAACAACGTCGGCCTTTAGCTTTGAATTATAAAATTAACCTTGACATTACATCTATTAAGTAAATAATACAATCCGGATATTATGAATAATAATGAGTTTGATTATTTCTTTTACTTGAATACATTAGGTTCCTAACAATTTTTTGTTTGGAATTTATGTCGTAAATTTATCTAGGGTAGAACACCCTATTGTTGACCCTTTAAAGATTTCATCATGCGTCTCTTGCAAAATGAATGTTTGGAATTTAAAATTTAAAGACGGGAAAGGGTTTAAAGTCTCTTATAACCTGACATGTAGACAGAGGCTAGAAGGGGATCACTAGACCCCGTCATTCACTCGGAACCTAATCTGTTCGAGCCAGAGTGCCCTTAAGTTTCGCTTAGGACAAACTCGAGTTTTTTGGTCATCATCATCATCAGCCTATAAATGTTCCCACTGCTGGGACACAGGCCTCCTCTCTGTGAGAGGGAGTGGGTCGTAATCTACCACGCGGGCCCAGTGCGGATTGGTAGATGTCACATGTCTTCGAATTTTTGGTTCTAGGACATGCCGGTTTCCTCACGATGTTTTCCTTCACCGTTTTGAGAGCAGTGGTGTTGAAATAAATTACACAAAGTAATGTGCCTGACGGGGTTCGAACCCACGACCTACAACTCGTAAGTCGAGGCCGATACCACTGGGCCACCACTGCTCGAGTTTTTTGGTAAAAAAGATAATTTACTTGTTTTTGATTTCCTTTTTTTGTTGATTTGCGACACTGCAAAAAGCTTTTGTAGTAAATATTTTTTGGATATCGATAACCGGTGGGGTTTCAACAATTGACTGTTTTACCCTACATTAATACATATTTCGGGTTTTTTGTTATGGGTACGTACTGTACGTATACCTAAGATTAAAATAATTGGCACCTGAGTGGCAAAAACAAAGTCTAAAGGTGTCGGTCAAAAGGTTTTTAAACTGGTTTGTGCTAAAAAAAACCTCGACGAGCATGGCGCGTTTAATATCTGGCTAAGAATAAAAATAGTTATCTACCTAACTTGCTAAGCTTGATAATTATAATCTCAGAGTATTTACAATAGACATGAGTGACGAAGCAGGCTTTAGTAAATCTATAATTAAATTATAAAGAGGTAAAAGTTTACGTGAAGGGTGTAATAGCTTCTCACTGGATTTTTTTTTATGGCTAAGTCCAGAGACTGAGCCATAAAAAAAAATCCAGTGTGAAGCTACATTTTTCCTGAGTGCTAACTCAAAAATGGTACTTCACACGCTATGTGCAAAGTCGGTGTCGGGCACTATCAAATCGGTCGCAGCACGTGAAACACACATTTCCAGTAACATCGCGTCCTCGATGTGACATCAGAATACATTGTGGCGCGCTTGACAGAGGAACAATCGCCGAGAGGTTCACGCCAATTAGGGGTGCGTTTACAAACATAGAAACTCACACAAACACCCAGACCCGGAACAACTACTTGTAGGTCATACAAATATTTGTTCCGTTCGGGAATCGAACCCGGCCGTCTTGCTGACTGTGAAATCGCTGACTGTGGGACTGATGCTTTAGTTATAAAATGCAAACCTACTCATTGACCTAGTATAAGTTATGTCGTATATAGTTTGGTCGAAGACTGGAACACCACTGAGGAGTTGAGACTACTTATTCCTCTCTACTCTTCTCTGAATCTATCACTATGAGATTAGGTACTGGTCTTACGTTGTAAGAAAGAGATTCATTTGCAAGAAGCCCGATTCGCCCTCATGTCCGAAATCAGATCTTTTTTATTTTTGTCGATGCTTAGAGGGCCTTAAAACGCCGCTTTAGCAGGATCATAATTGCTATAAAATTGCCATAGATTAACAATTCATAATATCAACAGTGTTCGCGACCAATTTATGAACCTTATCGTAATTTATGAACCAATTATGAGTCTGGTTAAGTGGACTTAAAGCTTTAAGCTCGTAAAAAAATGTTAACAAAAAATTTAAAATAATAACTTGATATGGTTTTACCTTACGTTACACGTAGAGGTGATATGTATAACTATAATATAATAAATGTTGGAAATTTTTCCATTATCCGACCTCCACGAAGATGACGCGGAGTCACGAACTAAAGTTCGTAAAATATAAAACCCTGATACTTAAATATTTCTCACCGCACTTTTATCTCACAGGAAATGATAGATGCTATCTGTCTGGCGCTGGATATAAATTACTTAACGTTTTGGTCGGAACTTTAAGGAATGCGTCCTTTAGGTTTCCGCAGTTAGACGGGGGAGCCTGGGAGAAATATTGATCCATATTTGTAAGTACATTCTTCGAGGGGTCAGTCCCGACTACGTATTCATCTATCGCGCGGTAGATTGCCTGGAACAAAATATATTGTGATCATTTAAATATCGTCTACCCACGTACTCTATACTTATCAGTGTCGAATGACGACAAATTATAACTTTATTCACATTAAAAAATGCGGCCAATGCATCATCAACTTCTTCTTATGACCATAATCCATCATCTATCTTGTATACGAGTCGATTTTACGACAAATATAATAAATAATCTAAGATATTATTTGAACACACTAGCAGACTGTTTACCTGAAAGGCTGGTTGCTTATCACTGTGAAAGGCTTTGCGGCTGCCGTGCAGCAGGTAGATGCCGCGGTCCGTGGCGTCTGCGCACGCGTCGCCGTACATGCACTGGTCCGAGCGGTAGTTGTAGCGGCATGATAGTACGTGCACCGCCCGCTCGTGATAGTGGAATATTATGTTTATGATGTCCTGTGCAGAAATTCAACATTTTAGATAAATTTAATCCTTCTAAATTCATTAAGGCCGCAAAGAGTCAAGCGGTTCTTGCAGCCTTCTGCAGAGGGTCTAAAATGGTCACATAGCAATACCCCAAATGATTTTTTTTATTAAAAAATTGATTCATTTGGAAAATTGCTAAAAAATCTGTTTTTTAACCCTCTAGGTGTTTTTAACCGACTTCAAAAAAAGGAGGAGGTTATCAATTCGACTGTATTTTTTTTATGTTTGTTACATCATAACTTGCGACTGGGTGAACCGATTTTCATGATTCTTTTTTATTTGAAAGTTGGTGCTTCCCGTGTCACCATTTCAATATCTGATGATTGGATCCTGGAGAAATCGAGGGCAACCCTCAAATTGTATAGGCCCACACATCGTTTTTCGCAAATATTATGAAGTAATTTAAGTACTTGCGTATAGTAATCATCATCTCATGTAGCTGAGCTGATGATGGAAGGTACAACTCCTTAACAGGAGTAGGCGTCGACTGATTTAGTAAATTATTTTTTTTCATTAAGTATTTCAAAGCACTACAATTTAATAAAGGTCTGGAGTATATCTGATGATGGAGCCGAGAGACAGTCGAGGGAACTCCTCAACGATTTACAGCAGCTATCTTGTGTTTGAGCTTGATTAATTTGTATTGATAAGAACTTTACACCTAGATGAGTTGTAACTGTTATTAGGGGTCTGATGACGAAGACGAAGGACAGTTCAGGGAATTCCTCAACGGTTTACAGTAGCTACCTTGTGTTTGGACTTAATTCATTTATATTGATGAGAACTTTACATCTAGATGGGTTGTAAAAGACTGTCATTGGGGTTCTGATGATGAAGACGAAGAACAGTTCAGGGAACTCTTCAACGGTTTATAGCAGCTATCTTGTATTTGGACTTAATTCATTTATACTAATGACCCATATGGGTTATTGTTCTATGCAGTATACCTGCCATTTGGTCCCATAAAAAAAACATTTATTTTGGTGTTCTTGCTTATTGGGCGATGTTATAACCGGTGCTACGGATAATAAAATTCTAGTGCATATGTAAGAAAATTATGTATTTGACAAGAATTTGGGTTGAATATTTATAAACTAAAAAGGGTTAAATAAAAAAGATTTTTTTAAAATGTAACCGACTTCTAAAAAAAACAACCACTAAAAGGGTAAAATAACCTACCAAATAACTTTTCTTTCGGAAGTCGGTGGCAAAAAAATTAATGAAATAAAAAAGCAAAGCCACCGACTTCCGAAAGAAAAGTTATTTGGTAGGTTATTTTACCCTTTTTAGTGGTGGTTTTTTTTAGAAGTCGGTTACATTTTTTTGGAACTGCACATGATGTTGTAGGACACTACAGAAACGCTTCTGCAATCTTGCAGTCTTAGATATAGAACACAATGAAAATTTAATTATAAGCGATCAATATTCATCTGCATTGTGTCAACGTACCTGATCACCCCATGGTATGTAGTGCTTCCATTTCAGCATGATCGGAGTGACATAGTCCACCCAGCCAAATGACCGCATCCTTGTCAAGTTCATTAACATCACACCTGAGTTCAGACCTACAATAAACAAATACTAGTCTTATTTGATTCTAATTGAAACACTTAAAATGCTTTCAGGCTAGATTTTTAACATGGAGCTTTGGATATTTATGTGCAGAATTTGTTTTTTTTAGATACCTTTTAATTTGTGAGAAATATTTATATAGATAGGTACTAGTGGTCCGTCCCAGCTTCGAACGGGTATATTAAGAACCGCTCGTCCGATTTTGTGCAAACTTCACATAAAGCATCTACTAAATAGTTCGAACAAAGCCTTAACATTTGGTTTGGATAGGTGAGCCCGTTCTTGAGTTATAACATTACAACGAAAAGTGGCATTGATTTTTGTATATTACATAGACGAGAATATTTTTCTTTTCAATTTAATAACTCACAACTATGTTTCTCTATAGAAACTGTTCTAAAAACCAATTATTTCTGACCCATAAAAGTACTCTGTGTGTATTTGTAAATATTCACTCATAAATGTATATAACAGCTAACTAACTGATGCTAGTGGTTTCAGCCAATACAACTCAAAAATTATTCCAAAAGAGCATCTTAGAGCCTATGCACACCACGTTTTTTAAACGCGCCGTTGACGCGCGTTTGTAGCAATACAGACGCGATGCGCACGCAAGTCAGACGCAGCTTGTCTGCTCTGTTTGATAAAAAGAAAGAAACAACTTTCAGAAACGCGCCTACGCACACGCACACCACGTTTCAGAAACGCGCCTACGCACACGCACACCACGTTTAAAAAACGTGGTGTGCGTAGGCCCTAACTGGGATATAATTAAGTGTCAATCCAGGTTATAAGCTCTCTGTGTACCAAACATCCAAATCTGTTCAGTAGTTTTTGTATGAAAGAGTATCAAACACACACATATACATACTTACATTAGGTATACTTACACCGTGACTTTTTAGTCGTCTTACAAAAGTGGTCCACTTAATGCACCTATCCCACCTAAAATACCTCTACGCGAGTTTTTGTTATCGTTAATAATAATTTTTATTAATAATAAATAGGTACATTCGAAATATGAAACACCCTGTTAAATTGTTTACTTATCAAGCTGTAGAGCGCAATAGTCGGGCAGATCATTCCATCTCCATTTACTAGGTATGAGACAAGGGTGTTTCTAACTACGCCTTGCGTCATAATAATGAATTAAAATTTTATTTTAAAATTTTTCAAATCTCTTATGAGTGCACCCAAAGCTAAATCTTCAATATTCGATTGGATTGTTAGAGTACTAAATCATGTTTAATTCGGGAAAAAAGTATATGTTAGGAAATTTCATTATATTTGCGAGGGCAGAGTCAGATGAAAAACATAAAAACAAAAAATTTTCTCGATAGAATTTGATCACAAAGTTACCTCTAATTTTCACGTTTTTTCGCTTTCATTCTATTTTGGTGCGTCTTACAGAACTATAAATTAGATCAATATGAACAAAAAAATACGTAATCGTGGGATGAGAGAGTGACTTTTTTGAAATATTGTTTAGGTTTAATAAAAGTTATCATCGTTCATAGCAATTGGCGCTTACGACATTTGTAAACCGAGTAAAATGCTATTTCCATTTCGCGTCACACACTCACACTCTACAGTCCGCGTCACGAGTGAAGTTCTGCGGAAAATTCGTGGTAGATTCTGTCTCACGAAAGAAGTCTCGCAGATGCGGCGCTAGCGCTGCAGTCATGGCACGGAATTTTGCCAAACTCCACAGTTTAAGACTCCCCAAAAATTTCATAATAAATGATTTCAAATTGAATTTTTGGTTCAATCCGATTTTATTATTTTTAATAATTTAATTAATATGATTAAAATAGAAAATGAAATTAGTTCCAATTATTGCCGCGGGACTTCTTTCGTGAGACAGACTCTACTAAATTTATTTAATGCAATTTGATTTAATTACATAGGCACTAGCGCCGCGTCAAAACGACTTCAGTCGCGGCGCGGGCTCTAGCTTCAGGTACAACTTTTATCACTTTGTTTCACCGGGGCGCCGCTCTATTGAGACGAGAGGTCTATGACAGTTTACTCCGCGCCCGGCGGCGATTAAAATAATAGGTAATATTTTTGTTGATATAATAAGAGAAACAACGAAAATACGAGAACCAAAATACCTATTTTATGACTGAAATAATTTCAAATAGCCGAAGACCATTTTTGTGAAATTTCTTATGCCACAGTCTACGCAAAACAAACAGTTGGTCAATAGTACGCTGGTCGAATATTTTTCACCACTGTATAATGAATGAGGTCCGCTTAAAATATGATGAATTGATGATATTATTTGTTTTTTGTATAGATCTCTTCATGTTACATTCATATAAATACAAATTATAGTGAGGTACCTAATATTATTTCAGAAAAAAAAAACCAAAGTTTAAATAGTTGACTTTTTAACCGACTTCAAAAAAGGAGGAGGTTATCAATTCGACGGTATGTTTTTTTTGTGTGGTTGTTACGCGATTTCACCGCCAATTGTGGACCGATTTTCAAAATTCTATTTTTATTCGAAAGGAGATACTTCTGAAGTGGTCCCATAGTCCCCAAGTCAGGATCTGATGATGGGATCCTGGAGAAACCGAGGGCAACCCTCAAATTTTATAGGCCCACACATCGTTTTTCGCAAATTTTATGAAGTAATTTAAGTATTTGCGTATGGTAATCATCATTTCAGTAGCTGATCTGATGATGGAAGGTACACCTCCTTAACATTAAGGAGTGGGCATCGACTGATTTCGTTTGTTTTCGCATATCTCCGGATCTATAAGCCCTACCGCGACCATGTGTACCGCGCTTGTGAAGCCGAGTCGTATTGTCATAATGTTACACTGTGGCACTGTAGTTGTTTTGTTTATTCCACGAAATTTTGTAGTGCGCGTCGTCACAGCGCCCGTGGATGTTATTGGTACTAGAGCAGGAGCACGTGAGACACGAGGGTAAAATCTGATTTTTTCCTGGCATTATGCCTGCTCTTAATTTTTTTATTACAAACGTGTTCTAGTCATTGGATACATGAACTGGGCTGCCATTGTAAGATGACTAAAAAGTCACGGAGTATACTTACATACAAACTTTCGCATTTTTATAATATAACTAAGATGGAACTCTTCATTATGTATGGACACTCAATTTGCTGTTTTCTTATTACAATTTTTTTCGTTTATCACACATCTCGCAGTCATAAGTAATTGATAATTTATAGATGTGGTCTTACCATATTTGCCATAAAAAGGATGTTTTGCAAATCTTGGATACCAAGATACATTAGGGTTATCATCTTCCAGAGACATTGCAGATATTTGTGATGTATTGAACTTAGAGAAAAAATGCCAGAGCTCTTCTACAGGCCCCAAGAACAATGTATCAGCATCCACATAAATCATTGCATCAATGTGTGGTATTAGTTTCTGAAATTTTGATTCAATTTTAATATAATTACAGGGTTGAAGTATTGCTTCCTCAGTAAAACTAAATTAAAATAAAGTAATGTCTACTTATTTCATAAAAATTTTGATATTTAATTTTTTTAACTTTCAAGCCCATATTACAGAACTTGGGTAAAGTCTAGTATTCGGTAGCAGGCGGAGGGGGGGATGAGGGGGGTGAGGGGGAGGGGGGGAATCCCCTACCCCCAGTACCACTCCCATGTTAAGGTCATGCACCGTTCTTGAGAAAAACGAATTTTTGTAACCTAACCTTAAAACTTGTTGTAGTCACATAATAGGCGTATTCCAAAAACTTGGTATAGTTTAGCATAAGGAGGGAGGTGCCCCCTGTGTCCTGGCACCACTCTCCTGTAAAGGCAGCGCCCAGACCCCGCCATCTCTTCGAATCTAACCTGTCCCTGTCGGGGTGCTCCAAGTCCCGAGCTCGCTCTTGCATCCTAGGTCAACTAGGTCATTGATTACTACCTACCAAGGTGGCTCGACGGAGCCCCGCTTCGCGGGGCTCCTACTTCTGGGTGGTTTAAAAAAAAATAACCACGACCTTCTAACCTAACCTGTCCGTGTCGGGGTGCCCCAAAGTCCCGAGGTCGCTTCGCTCGCTCTTGCATCCTACGTCGAAAAACTGTTTAGGTACTACCTACCAAGGTGGCTCGACGGAGCCCTACTTCTGGGTGGTTTAAAAAAAATAACCACGAAGGGGATGGCGGGGTCTGAAAGACCACGCCATCCCCTTCTAACCTAACCTGTCCGTGTCGGGGTGCCCCAAAGTGCAGAGCTCGCTTCGCTCGCTCTTGCATCCTAGGTCGAAAAACTGCATTGATTTTTTTTCAACTGATTTTGCACCATAGACAATACGTGGTGTATATATGGTTGTCAATCGCAAGTTCCGTTTTCGATTTTATCTGATTTGAGGTTAGAATAAGAAAAATACATTATCTTGTGAAAAATGTGGAAGCATTACAATCGGGGACTTATACCTTACCAATTGCAAGCCTTTGTTAGAGCTCGGGACTTGGAGCACCCCGACACGGACAGGTTAGATTCGAAGAGATGGCGGGGTCTGGGCGCTGACTTTACAGGAGAGTGGTGCCAGGACACAGGGGGCACCTCCCTCCTTATGCTAAACTAAACCAAGTTTTTGGAATACGCCTATTATGTGACTACAACAAGTTTTAAGGTTAGGTTACAAAAATTGGTTTTTCTCAAGAACGGTGCATGACCTTAACATGGGAGTGGTACTGGGGAGTAGGGGACTCCTCCCCCTCCCCCTCAGCCCCCTCTCCTCCCCCTCCGCCTGCTACCGAATACTAGACCCAACCCCAGAACTTCCCTCAACATTTAAGTGTTACTTAAAACTAGTTTCAACCAATCAAATGGCTTGAATCTAGTTTTAAATAATACTTGAATATTGAGTGAGATTCTGTCCACAACTTAACAAACTAAAGCAATCACAATATTAATAAATGTACTATAAAAAATCGTGAAATTCCTTACAGGAATAAATAATCGTTGAGCTGCACATTTACTGAATAGGTTCATCCAGTCCTGTTCATGTTGTTCAGGAAAGCTAACTTCATGAAGTTCGAATTCCAATTGATTCTTTGTTAAATGCCTCCATTTTGTTAAAGTTTCATTAAATCTTGGTCGCAGGCTATCGTCAGAGAATATTACAAAGTGGACACGAACTCTTGTAAACATCAACACAGATTTAACTACATTCAAAGATTCATTGAATCTTGAGTCGCAAACTACAAAAGATAACACTACCCTTTCTATCTCATTGGTCGCCTTGTTCTCTAAAACCCTGAAAATTCATTGATCAAGTTATGTTTTGTATACACCACAATAGAACTACAATTTAAAACACGAAAGAATCATCCTTATTTAATTCTACTTACGTGGTGGTTAAAGGCCTGTTGATGATAGGATATTTCTTTTTATTACTACTGACTTTAGAATATAAGTATAAAACTGTAAAGCTGCTCAATATCAACAAAATCAGTTTAAATGACAACTTTTTCATATTTTTGCTGTTGAATTACCCACAAAAACAGTTTTATTGTTCGTTATCTCATTAAAACTCATTTGAGCTCATTCTAATGACGCTAATGACAATTGACAATGACATTACACCAAAACAACAAACAATTTTATTTGGTTGGTAGAAGTGTTCCTCTGTCAAAAGAGGAGCAAAGAGGAGTTAACCCTTATTAAATTAAAGGTATAATGCTTACCACTTGGGTTTTTAGCTTAAAAAAGTATTTTTCTTGCACCGGCAACACTTGAATTTGATATTAAGTAAAACGTTGTCTTTTTTTAAATCCAATTACTAGCAACATTTCATTCATAAACGTCATCCATCCATATACGCCAATGTCAAAGTGAGCCAGTCGGCAGTTTGGTGAAAAATTTTTGAAATTTTTGTGACGTTACTCAAAAATTTTTAGTTTTGTTCAACCAAAAATCTGGTAAGTGTTTTTTGCGTTCAGATTCATAAACTATGTTATATTCTTGTAGTTTTGCATCCATTAGGTTGAAGAATCCGGTACTATATGCATGTTTTTTGATCGTGTGAAGTTATGGGTAATAGTGGTAAATTATATGCCATTGTGCATTCGTGCCTAACTGTAATTGGATTTACTAATATAAAATAATGTGTATTTTTTGTGTGTTGAATGATGCATTATGTTCGAATTTGCTTAGGGTTGCTTATTTTGCTTATTTCAGTGAGCTCAAGGAGAATAATAACACACCAACTTTTTATAATTAATAAACCTCTCTTTTTATTACGAACACAAGTATATTTTATTTACCTACCTACTAAAAATACACATTACATTCATATTTACATTCGAAAAAATGTTAATGCCTATATATTTTTTTTTTTCAAACAAATTACACAAGCAAATCCAGGGAAAACAACTAGTATAGGAATTTGTTCAAATCGTATTGGATAATGGTAACTATAATACCACCATCGTAATATTTTACAAGTCGGTAATGGATAATGGTAAGATATTTACCACCCAAAAAACCCCCCTTTCCCTCCCCTTTTTCGTTTTTTTTCCATCAAAAATGAAATCTGTGGCCCCTAATTACCTAGAAACAAACCTCGTTTTTTTCTAAATGTCCACAGGGGCTCGCGTTTGTTTAAGGGATAAAGGGCTGGGTGTGGAGTATGATCAAAGTCAGACAAACCAGGCTGAATGAGCTTAAGCCTTAAGCCCTTCGCGTTTTCCGTGTGAAGGAAAAAAAAATAAAAAAGTCTATGATAGTGTCAACCCTGTTGCTGTCAATTTGACCTAAAGGCATTTATGCTATGCCAGAAATATTTAAAAAAAGTACTGTCAGTCAAGTGCAGTCAAGTGTCATCCTATGTAAAGGAACCTAAAGGAACCCTAGATTCTGAGATAAAGGAACCCTAGATTGTTGTTTGGCGTAGCCACATGAGATAGAGAATGTTGCGTCACAAATGGGGAGTGTTGTCATACTGCAAACTTTTTACTCGACTAGCGGGTACATTATTATCACGCGTGATCGGTAATGGTCGATATGGGTAATAATATGTCAAAAGGATAACCTGTTTATCAGACCAATTGCCTTTCGGTGAAGGAAAACATCATTGCATGTGACTTTTTCCCTTAATCTGCCTAATTAAGTACAGAGAAGAATTTAATGGCGTAAGTTTGTGAAACCTGCTAAGCCATACTAAGTCAACATGATGCAAGGTGGAGTATGATGTGACCCCACCCCTTGAATGTTAGGAATATATAAAGGTTGAAAAAAAAACAGTTTTTTATTATTTTAAACAGTGTTTTTTTTTGTTATTTTTAGTTCGAATTAATATGAAATAATGCCCTTACATTATTTCAAATTAATTCGACCTCATATTTCATTACCAGACTAGATCTTTTTAAAATGGCCATTGTAAACTCTAATCAATACTCTTATAGTAATATCAGTAATTCTAATGTTGATTTTTATATTGAGCGATATAGGGACTTTCCTATCGGGTCCTATGAACCTACTAACCTACCTATGAACTATGAATAGGGAAAACACCAATACATTTATTATCTCACTCATTTTCGAGGACAAAACAAATAAAATCACAAAAAAAAACACATCAAGAAAGAGCTGAAGTCTCCTACCAATTTATTTTTATATCTCTTATTACGGATATAAATTCCTGTATCCTGTATAACATTTGTGGAGTGTTTGTTAAAAAATAATTATCAATTTTCATATATTATCGTACAGACCGAATTGTCCGGGAAATATATTACCTGAATCTGGTATCCCTAAAATCCGCGAAATGTTGTGTCTGGCCTTGAAAAAACAGGCTACGCGCTGAGAGATGGCGATAGCTATGCTCTGTCCCTTTTCTTAGGCGATTTGTCGATTTGTTTTCTTTCTTGAGGTAAAGAGAAGGAAGTATCACCAGTTCTATACTTTTTCTCTTTCTAGGATGCACTCTGTGGTGTCAACTGTCAATGTCAAGTGTCAATCAGCCCTCAGCGGAAATAACCTGAATTTATGTACTTTTTCTTGTGATTGTAGTTTATATTTAGAATAATATTTACGCTATAATCATGAGTGTGAAATCTGAAGATTCGTTAAAAGAGAGAATATTAAACGTTGCAAAGAAAAATCCAAAGGGAATTTCACATAAAGACATAACAGCAGCTATTCCGGAAATATCTTCTGCCGAACTTGTAACTGCAATCAATGAATTATTACAGCAAGAACATTTCGATTTATTTAATCAGAATGGTGTTTTAGTCTATAGGTAAGGTATGCTGTTAAGCTAGATTAAATTATTAACATTTAAGATGAAATTACTGGATCTTCACTGCAATTTTGTCATTCAGGTTGAAAGCTCAAACAAGTAAGCAAGCAGTTAAAGGAGCTGACAACGAAGAAAAAGTTGTTTTTAATTTAATAGAAGAAGCAGGAAACAAGGGTATATGGATAAGAGATATCAGAGTTCGGTCTAACCTAGCCAACACACAACTAACTAAAGTATTGAAAAATCTTGAAAGCAAGAAACTTATCAAAGCTGTAAAATGTGTAAATGTGAGTGAATTACCAAACACTATATTTTTGAAGAAACCTGTCTATTGTGAATTATCAACCTTTTAACAAGATTGTTTTTTAGGCTTCTAAGAAAAAAGTGTATATGCTATACAATTTGGAACCAGACAGATCTATATCAGGAGGAGCATGGTACCAAGATCAGGATTTTGAATCAGAGTTTGTGGATATCCTCAATGTCCAGTGTCATAGGTTCCTGAGTCAAAGATCTGATAAAATGAAAAACAACCCACGAGGGCCAATTGTAGGCAGGACTCAGTCTTATGCCACCGCTGCTGAAGTACAAAAGTATATCACTGATCTAGGAATTAGTAAAGTAAGTAACTCAATACATATCTGGTTATTTTTTAAATTATCTAAATACTCCATATGCATTAAGATATACATAAAGTATATTCTCAATAAAATAATATTAGATTTAAAGCAAAAAAAATACTCCAGCACATTCCAAGCCGGTTATTTAGTATCAACCAAAATGCATATCACACAATGCTTACAGTATGATTTAACCTCCCGAGCGCTTTTTGAACACCATCTATACATAAGTGAAAAGAGGAGAGAGAGGAGCTTTTATTTCACATGATTTTATTTTATTTTTTGGCACAGCAATTAATATTTAGCCAAACGTTTAAGAGGTTTACATGTTCAACAAGCGCGAGCGTGCGGCTTGCGGGCGCGAGCGCCCCGCGCCCTCCGCCGCCGGCGCCATGGGCATTCGCGCTGCAACTCGACTGCGTTGGAACTTTTATAAAGCGAATTATGAATTACTCTATTCTAAGTTAGCATCGATTGATTGGTCCGACATGTTTGAGCAGAGCGAGGTGGAAGATATTTTAAATATTTTTTATGATAAATTAAATAATATTTTAGATGAATGTGTTCCTAGGAAAACATTTACTGTCAAGGAGCGATATATTTGCCCCAAATGGTACACTAGCGATATAATAAAATAATAAAAAACTTAAAAATTACAGCAAGACTGCATAAAAAATACAAAACCACGAAAAACTAGATATTGTCTTTTACAAATATATATTTATTTATCACATAATTATTAATTATAAAAAAACCTATATGTGCACCTTTAAAAACTAAAAATAAAACTAAAATATTTACAATTTTTTTTTTAAATTGGTTTTTGGTGCAATCTGTCCATACACTAACATTCAGCATCTTGCCTGGTATGCTCCCAGTGGAGTACCCGCATCAATTACTATATTGAGTGCCATCTGTTATTTTATTAGGTCTTGTGTAGTTCGTCTTTTAAGCCTCTTGAATGGTCTTGTTCGCAAAGCAATTCTATCCCTGTAAGCTCCGACAGCTTGCATGACTTGTTCTTTCAGCTTTGGTATTCCTAAGTCCCGATGTAATCTACCATTGGTCAAGTACCATGGTGCATTAGTTATAATCCTAAGCATTTTTGACTGGAACCTTTGGAGAAAATATTTACAAAAATAACTAAACTAAAAAAAAACTTAAAAAAAAAAAAAATTAACCGCCTTCAAAAACAACCACAAAAAAGGGTAAAATAACCTACAAAATAACTTTTCTTTCGGAAGTAGGTGGCTTTGTTTTTTTTATTTCGTTGTCTTTTATGCCACCGACTTGCGAAAGAAAAGTTATTTTGTAGGTTATTTTACCCTTTTTTGTGGTTGTTTTTGAAGGCGGTTATTTTTTTTTTTTTTAAGTTTTTTATTTTACTCTTTTTAGTTTAAATATTCAACCCAAATTCTTGTCAAATACATCATTTCTTACATGTGCACTAGAATTTGGTAATCCTTAGCACTGGTATTAACATCGCTCATGTACACAATAAGCTAATAAAATTCCCTATCAAAAACTGCTGAACCGATTTTGATGAAACTTGCAGTTTTCCCTAAAGTGAACTATTCCTCGTACAACAAAAAAGAATTTTGAAAAACGGTCCACAATTGGCGGAGTAATCGCGTAACTTCTTCTTCTTCCTGCCCTTATCCCATTCTATTTGGGGTCGGCGCAACACGTTTTCTTCGGAGTAATCGCGTAACAAACACTCAAAAAAGTAAAAATCATCACATCATCCATCAATAAAAATGCTCACAAAATAAAAAGTACTGAACCAAATTGGATGAAATTTTTATGGGACCAAACTGCAAGTATACTGCATCGAACGAAAAAAGAATTACACTAATCGGACCAGAAACCTCGGAGTAATCGGTGTACATACATAAAAAAAAAAAAAACATACCGACCGAATTGAGAACCTCCTCCTTTTTTTGAAGTCGGTTAATTAAAAATTTATATGGCGTCAAAAAAATCATCCACATCGCTGTCAATGCGGAAAGTGCCCAGAACGCTGGCAGCAATGCCACGTTGGATGGCAATGCTGATCCTTTGACCAAGAAATAGGCCAGCCCTCTGGTCACGAGGCGTCGACTATACGCTTGGCGATGTCTTTGAAGACTCGGTGGGCACTCGGACCCCATGGCCCTAGTGTTTCAACCCCAAGCGGCTCAAACACATAGCTAGAAGTCAAGCCATTGTATTTGCGCCGTTTAAGGTTTTCGGCACTTGCAGCAGCCGCACCAGCACAGCATGTAGTACCAGAAAGATGGGATGGCGCAAGGGTGTCGTGTCGACACATGTTGCATCCCACACTAAAGGTCTACCCAACTTCCAAAGCATTATAGTCATCCCATCTGGTCTCTTCCCATCGTCGCGTGCCAAGCCACTGGCTTCTAAAACGGCTGGCGGTGACAAGAGCACGACGGATAATGTCATTTATACTAGCGTGCCGTGCCAAAGGCCATGGTGCCCGAGGCAGTCGACGCCTTCGCCACACTGACAACGATGTGGAGCCCCGCAAGGAGCGGTCAGACGCAGGCATGTAGCGATCCGGAAGGTTTCGTCACCCAGCATGGTACCTATGTTGGGTGACGGTAGTGCCTGAAGCCATAGACCCGACTCCCACTCGCCCACAGCCAGCAGGCGGGCACGCTCTACAGAATTGGTTGACGTATTAATAAGATTATACCGTACCAACCTGCAGAGCGGCTCATCCCACTGCTTCTGGGAAGATGGGTTCACGAGTCGATCTGAATCCGGGCAAGTTAAAAAAAATAGTGATTACGTAGAATATTCGAAATTTAGAGCACATTAAAAAATCAATAGAAATTGTACACAAACAACATCAAAATAAGATTCAATGTCAATTTGCGAAAGACCCTAAAAAAAAAAAAGTCATTTTAGCAATACGTACGGTCGCAGAAAAGTTAAACGAGTAGACAGAGCATTATAAAGGACGGTCAGTATCTGTCGGACGAGGAGTGTGCGGAGCAGTTCGCGAATTATTTTGCGTCGGTGTATAGTAGTACGCCGCCACGACTAGACCCGGAAGCGGCGGCGGTGGAAGCGGGAAACAGTGGAAGTGCATGCGTGCAAATTAATATCTTAGTTAGAAGCGCACTCGACCGCCTCAAGCCTAAGCGTTCTGCGGGTCCGGACGGTATACCAGTTTTTCTTTTTAAAGACTGTGGTAGGGTACTCGCGGAACCGTTACTTTATATATATATTTAACGTCTGTCTTCATTCTGCGGAGTTCCCAGCTCGGTGGAAGACTACGCGAGTCATTCCAGTGCCCAAAGGCAAGGCGGGAGCTGACATCAATGGCAATGGCCGGTAGCGGTGTTGTCGACTCCGGCAAAGGAGTTCGAGTCTGCCATTCAGCGCTGTATGCAAGGGCAAGTACGCGGACAGTTATCGGATCCTTAGCACGGATTCCGGCCGGGGCGCAGCACTGCTACCAATCTCCTTGATTTCATGGGACAAGTGGTGCCGGCAGTAGATGCTGGGGTGCAGGTGAATGCAGCTTATTTTGACTTCAGAAAAGCCTTTGACACCGTCGACAATGACATCTTGCTGCGAAAGCTAGCAGAGGTCGGATGTACCCCACATCTATTGCAGTTTTTCGCCAGTTACATGCAAGGCAGACAGCAGTATATAGACTGCAACGGATGTGTATCTGACTTACTACACTAGGGCAGCAATTTGGGGCCTCTAGAATTCATAATAATGATAAACAATTTACCGGAAACGTAAGACATGGCTCTTGTTTATTACTTGCAGATGACCTCAAATTGTTGCTTGAGATTAGGTCCGAGTCTGACTGCAGGCGCCTACAGGAAGACATACATCGAATAGTACAATGGAGTCATGAAAACAAACTATGCTTCAACGTGTCCAAGTGCTCGTTAATGAGCTTCACCCGTGCTCGTACACCTCTGCTCTATGAGTACGTGGTGGAACGCGGCACCAATGCAACGAGTCACGGAGGTGCGAGACTTGGGTGTTTCCATGACTCCCGATCTATCATTCCGTGAACATGTAACCAAGATCTGTAAGAAGGCGTACAGTACAGAAACTTAGTATTTGTTCTGAGACAGACTCACAGCTTCACAAACATCACAGCAATAAGGGTCCTGTATGACGCACTAGTCAGGAGTCATCTGGAACATAGTGCGGTCATATGGGATCCATATGAAGCTAAGTACTCGGTGATGTTGGAGCGCGTTCAAAACAAATTCACGCGCCATTTGTACAAGAAATTATATGGAGTATATCCTTTTTACCCACTGATGTAACCCACTTTGTCCTGGGCATGGTTGGCTATAACCAACTACATGTCCGACGGGAGTTTGCGCTGGTCGCCTACCTGGTGAAGGTGCTTCGTGGAGTGAAGAGTAACCCGGGCGTATTGCAGCGCTTGAGTCTGTGTGTGCCGGACCGCTACGTGTGGAGGCGGCGCAGCCCGCCACTGCTACTGGTACTGGTACCTACAGCCAGAACTAACTTGCTTGCCAAGGCACCTCTTACCAGAGCTATTCGTACCATCAACAGCCTTCAAACACAGATCGATGTGTTTACGTGTTCTTTGGGTGAATTCGCAAGGCTATTATTATTTATTTTATGCTACAAGCAAAATAATTTGTAATTTGTGTGTATTGTATTAATGTGTTATTGAAGTGTATTAGTTAAGATATATTATTACTAGTGTTTGCCCGCGCTTGCGTTAATTTCGAATTTGAGAAACAATACGGATCGTGTAAGTGGCGCCATCTGCACCAATTCAAAACATAATAAACACAAAATAACAGAAAGATTTGATTGCTTATGAACCATTAACATTCCTACACCTCAAACAATAAATTACAGTTTAAAAAATATCCAACTTACTAACTAACCTACAAATTTAAATCGGCGTACATTTTATCCTAGAGAACTATACAAAATATTAGAAAAAAAAAATTGCAAATTATATTGAAATACAAGTATGCATAAATTTATTTTAATTATTTGAAACTCTCAGAATAAATAAAAACAAAAATGCATTTGTGATGATAATAAAATGTATGTATATGTATAGAGTACTCACTCATTTTCATCGCTTTCTTCATTAATAAATGCAATTTGTTTTTTCATATTTCAAATGTTTTTTCATATTGAAACACACACAAATTCTTAACGTTTCACTTGATTGACGTGGCTGACCATAGCCTAATGGGGATGGCAACTCAAAGCTATTCGTAGATGTCGCTGCGATCGTTGTCCCATAAGTCAGATTACTGTATAGCTTGTACAAAAAACAAACACGTATTTTGTAATAAAAATTGAGTTTATTCTAAAAAACAAATATGGGAAATTATTCGTCAATGCAAGTGCATATACTAAAACCAGAACTAAGACGCCGCGGTGCATTTACAAGAGGAAAAAAAGTGATTTAGTTGAGAGGCTAGAAATTTGATTCTACTACATTAAACACATATTATTTACTTGTAGTTGGGATTTAAAATTGTAATTTTTAAGTAGGTATTACATGTGCTAGCCTCTACAAAGAATAAAGTACTGCTTCTGACATTCTATATTGAGAAAAATGTCATCAAGTTTTGTGTTTGTCTTCTTCATCTAATTTTACATCTATTTTATAGATTGGAGCAATATGATAAGAATTTTTACTTCCTTCTTCCACCAGACGAACCATTTCATGATATAAAGAGCGATGCAATACTTAACCTCCAATAGAAAAGTAGATATTATTTTGAAAGGTGTATTCGATTGTTTAGTTATGGTATAATCATAGAATTTCATTAATAAATTCAACTGACGGCCTGTCCCGGCTTCTCAAGGGTATATATTTGTTTATTATATAGCTTGTCCTTATTGATAATACAATTTTTGTTCTCACAGCAGTCATAGCAGCTACCCATTATTTCTTGATAGTGTGAATTGTCGGAAATTTGTATGTTCTATCATTATTACAGCCTTACACGGTGGAGCATACGGTGCAGGACTGCCCCGCTTGGGCAGAGCACCGCCGTGTCCTCTCGGCGGCGATAGGCGGAGAACTCTCGCGCCCGGCATTGGTCGAGGCCATGCTGCGGGGCGAGACGGAGTGGGAAGCGGTCGCCTCCTTCTGCGAAGCAGTTATGCTCGTGAAGGAGGAGGCGAGCCGCGAGAGAGAGAGGACAGCGTCCTCCCTCCGCCCCAGCCGCAGTGGTAGACGCCCACGGCGTCGGACGTCGCGGGACGATCTCCGGCCACCGTAGGCGCGGGCATGCGGGCGGCGAGTAAAGGGCAACTCGCCACCCGACCATGGACCATGCCCGGGTCGACGGCGCGTTGTGTTCCACGCGCGCCTCAAGGAGTGTCAGCATGATGACGGGGCCCCCCTCTAGATGGCCAAAGCCTGCCGGGGTCGCGGGACTTATCTCATTACCGTGACCCCGGGACATAACGGTCCATAAAAGTCTGACAGTCCCTCCCGCCCTGCCCGGGGTGGGAGGACTCATTTGATGATTTTACCACGCTAAAAAAAAAAAAAAATATTACAGCCTTTTACACAACATCTAGTCATTTTACATCAATAAAACGCTTTTTTTCAGAAAATTCCTTTGATTTGACAGTTCTTTTGGGACACTAATGTCACTTGTCACTTTAACACTTGCCTTCCCCATTAGTAGAGTAACTTCCCATAGAGCAACGATGTGATGATTATTAGGCGCGGACTGACTACGATTTTAATCGCTATTACCGCACTCACACAACCGCATCTGCGCGTTTTACGGTAATGCACACACTCGCAAACGCTAACACGGGCGTTTGTGTGCTCAAGGAAAGTTGCATAGTATACGTAAGGAAATCAGATGTTTTCTGTTGAAAATACTTATGACGTGCGTTCTAAAATTCGATGTAATTACAGTGTCGGTTCATAATATGATACAATAAATAATTACACATAACAATTTAAAAAAAAATGTTTATTTTTATTACAGTACATGATAAACAGGTCAAATATAAACATTCCGAATTTTACCCGACTGCTCTAGAAGGGCAATTATGCTTTTCGGGTGTAAGTCAGTATCAGGGATGGAAGGGTTAATTAAATGGGTAGTTATGCCATTTCAAACTAATGTTTGTGTTTTGCGGTAAAAAAATAGAAAATAAAACCAACATAAAGGCCCTCGGACCACTTAAAAATCACATAAACTCTAAATAAATGCAATAATATCACAGCTCCAAAGTGACAATTGCCATAATGTTTCTAAGAAAATGCGGAGCCGGGACGGAAGCTAGAATTCTGGAAAATTTAGACGATAGAGGGATCATCCACGGGAATGGAAGCTGCTGCTGGCTGAATATTAGTTGGTATTTGCTCGGTTGGTAAATTATTTTGCGTTTCTAATATAATACCATTGCGTATAGGCATGCCACGTGTATGTCTGGGGTCCACTATTTCAGGAAGAAGGCAGTTCATTTATAATCCGACCAATTCTTGTTCAATTTAAAGATTCCAGAAATTGTCGTTCTTTTCCATGATTTCTAATTTTAAATTTTGGTTTTGTCCACCCCAAATTGCAAAAATACACTTATTTTTCTGTGCGACATGAAGCTGTCCCTGTACTTGAAAGTACCAATTACTGTTACGATTGATTGAGTAATTATCTTCTTTTTTATTGTATTTATATATCTGGATTTTATTTTCTTTAATTGCTTCCTCTATCCCTTTTTTATAAGCTGTCACTGGACATTTAAGTTCCACAATTGTATCCTCGCCGATAATTCCATCGGGTGTTGCGCCGATAAAAGGGTACTGACTATCTATAAATAATCCACAGGACTCGATCACAACATTTTCCTGTTTTTCGAGTTGTTGCAGGGCCAGTTTCTCATTTTCAACTCCGTGAGCAATTGACGCGATATGTGATATATTTTTTGTATATAATAAGTTTTTTTACCATATTTGCGCAACTTTTGTTTTTCCGCCTTTTGATAATTTGACCAAAATTTGATGCTGTTACCATATTTTTCTTAATTCTAGCCAATCACTGCAATCTCTTTGTAATTTGGTTTCGTTTTGGATACGATCCCTGTTCGTGGTTACTGTTTTTAAATTATGGAGGAATTCCTTTTTTGCTGTCTCGAAATCCTCTTGTGACATGTCAGGAGCAGCACAGTTCACACCATAATCATTATTTAAGCTAGTACCTTCTATTTTATTAAGGAATCTATTTTTTTTATGCGGATTTCTTCGATTCCATGACCTTTTATTTTCACGTCTTTGTTCCATCTTTTTTAAACAGCTTCTTGGGCTTCTCCCTAAATTTTTTTTTTGCAATGTATGCTTGTGTAATCTGTTATTATATGCGACGACAGCTGCAGCGCATCTTCCTTGATAAGCTCTTCCCATAGAAAAGTTTATCCGTTTTCCACCAACAATCTTAGCTACTACACTATTAAACCGTTCAGCAGCGTTGGTGTCAACATCTTCTACTAGGCTTTGTGATTTGGAGGCTACAGCCCCAATTATTGCTTTCAACCGAAACCAAAATGTCGAATTTGTCACTTCCATAGCACTCATCAATGACTTTTCTTTATTGCAGTAATAATCCTTATATTCGCGGTGGTCTCCGAACGAGTGGTATAAAGAATACTGTATATCAAAATGCAAATGATTTTTAGCCTGTGCAATTGTACAAGATCCCTCTTCCACTAACTTACGTTGTTCTTTGATTGAAGAAACTATCACCTTTCTTATGCTCATCACCTTTTGATCACTTAATAATTTTCTATATTTTAATGGGTATTTGACCTCTTTTGAAACTGTTCGTAATTTATTACATAGATTACGGAGTATGTGATTATATGCATTCAATTTTGACCACCGTTGTGTTAGGGTATGGATTTTGTGCCAAAATTTTTGCATATGTTGCTGAATCGCCATCTGCAATAAGCCTTCCGTAAATGATGTTGTACATCTCAATTGAGTGCTTGAAGCCCTTGCTAATAATTGCAGCTTCCATTCCCGTGGATGATCCCTCATAATTTTTTATAACAGACGTGTTCTTTTGGTCTTATTTTTTTTTTCTGTGCACGTGCGCAAATAACACAATATTTGTTTTTGACAGCTATAAATAATACCTCACCAAATTTTCTGCCAATGGGGATGGCAACTCAAAGCTATTCATAGATGTCGCTGCGATAGTTGTCCCATAAGTCAGATTACTGTATAGCTTGTACAAAAAACAAACACGTATTTTGTTATAAAAATTGAGTTTATTCTAAAAAACAAATATGGGAAATTATTCGTCAATGCAAGTGCATATACTAAAACCAGAACTAAGACGCCGCGGTGCATGTACAAGAGGAAAAAAGTGATTTAGTTGAGAGGCTAGAAATTTGATTCTACTACATTAAACACACATTTACTTGTAGTTGGGATTTAAAATTGTAATTTTTAAGTAGGTATTACATGTGCTAGCCTCTACAAAGAATATAGTACTGCTTCTGACATTCTATATTGAGAAAAATGTCATCAAGTTTTGTGTTTGTCTTCTTCATCTAATTTTACATCTATTTTATAGATTGGAGCAATATGATAAGAATTTTAACTTCCTAACACCACAACTATCACAAATCTCGGTCCCGGTGATAATTCTTCCACCAGACGAACCATTTCATGATATAAAGAGCGATGCAATACTTAACCTCCAATAGAAAGGTAGATATTATTTTGAAAGGTGTATTCGATTGTTTAGTTATGGTATAATCATAGAATTTCATTAATAATCAACTAACGGCCTGTCCCGGCTTCGCAAGGGTAGATATTTGTTTATTATATAGCTTTTCTTCATTGATAATACATTTTTTGGTCTCACAGCAGTCATAGCAGCTACCCATTATTTCTTGATAGTGTGAATTGTCGGAAAGTATGTTCTATCATTATTACAGCCTTTTACACAACATCTAGCCATTTTACATCAATAAAACGCTTTTTTTTTCAGAAAATTCCTTTGATTTGACAGTTCTTTAGGGACACAAATGTCACTTTACACTTTGACACTTGCCTTCCCCATTATAGCAGCAGCTCCAGACAGAGCTTTATAATTGTTTCCATAGGATCTTGCACTCCAACAGCCATCAGCGTACACATCTATTACTGCAATACCATCTTTTACTCTTCCTTCAGCTATGGCAGCTTGACGTTCTCGTCCAGCAGCTGCTTCCATCTCCTCGGCAGCTGTTGCCTCCCACTGGTCGAATACGTTATTCTGTATTTTGGAATAGTATCG
Organism: Agrotis exclamationis; assembly: GCA_950005045.1. Classification (NCBI taxonomy): domain Eukaryota; kingdom Metazoa; phylum Arthropoda; class Insecta; order Lepidoptera; family Noctuidae; genus Agrotis; species Agrotis exclamationis. Next base: position 8,420,782 of record OX465436.1, on the reverse strand, counting down.
CTCAGAAAAGATAGGCACATCCAGTTGGGTTTCTGAAACAAAACGAGTCAAATGTAAATATTAAAAAAAAAACGCAAGTGGGAGGGCTTCTAAGTGAGAGTCCTTTTTCTTTTATCATATTGCAAAATTTAATATTTACCTAATAACTCTGATCATTCAGATAAACTGACACAAACATTTCATTATTAGTTTAGTCAAACTGAAGACTTGTCCTAAAAACATTAAATATATTTATATATATATATTGTACAATATTTTACAGAAAAATAATTTTATATTTATATGTTTATATATAAGTTTTTATCTATCTGCAGATGTAGTACTCACACTTTGAATTAGAATTTGAAACCACTGGTACCAGTTCAAATATTTCAGGATTGACGTTTATTGGACTGCTTAAACTGAAAGAAATTGTATATTATGTTAAATTCATTTTTGATAAAAATTTTACAGTGATGAACTCATCATTGAAACATTCATTTTGGATCTAAACAACGCTTACTCTCTTAGCATAGATTCAGTTGAGCTACTGGATTGACCAACATCAGTTTCACAAACTTTTTGTTTCTTTGATCTGAAAACAAAAAAAAAATATGAATAAAGAGTTACTACTATTTTTTTAAAATTTGTACTTTTACTTTACCTAATACCCTTACTCACCGACAAAGGGTTCTTACAGACGAGCGGCACTTTGCCAACGGCAGATAAACTGCAGCCGTCGCCACCGGTCTACTGCAGCCGTCGACGGCAGCCGCCGACAGGTAGCGACGCTTGCAGTTGTGACATGCCACGCAATCGTGCGTGGTCGGCAGGAGCCAGTCGCAAAATGTCTTCCGATGAAGAAACACTGTTATTGCTTGGTATCAAGATACTTGCGCGAAAGACATTTGCGTGAAGGACACGGCGGCTGCCGTCGACGGCTGCAGTCGACCGGTGGCGACTGCTGCAGTTTATCTGCCGTTGGCAACGTGCCGCTCGTCTACGGCGGGTAAGATAAAATATTTATAGGAACTAAACAGAAAAAAAAACTTACTCTCTAGGCAAAGATTCAACTGACGAACTTGGTTGACCAACATTAGTATCACCAACTTTCCGTTTCATTGATCTAAAAAAGAAAATAAGTACGTAGTATTTATTATTATAAACTAAGAAATAAAGGGTGTAAAAAGACCCTACACGAAGCCGTCTGTATAGAAACTAAGATACTACTAATATAGACCAGGGGGCGTATTACAACCTCTTAATTCCTGTCATTTTACGCCTTAAAGTGAGCTGCCTTGCTTAGTCGTATTATGAACACACATTGACGGACGGCAAAAAGGTCACGTGACCTCTTACCAACTTCTGCCTGTGCTTGTGCCTGGAAACTTCGTATTACAAGGTACATAATGACATTTCAAGGCCGGATTAACTGTCAAAATTGGTATCTCCAAAATCATTCAGTTTACGCCACCTTTTAGTAACTTTTACTGACTTGTTTCTTTTAATTTGTCTTTAAACAGTTTAAACTACCTTAATTAAGCTTTAGAATTAATAATGGAGGCACTACCGAATATCTGGAGAGTGAATACACGATATAATGTCAGCTGATGAGCTTTATAAAGACGACAAAGTTATTACATTTTACGACACATATTCCTACACTCATTTGCTGAACGATAAGCAATAAATAGATTCATATTCGTAAACATTTACTCATATAATAATAAATTGTTCTAAATAAAAAACATGTTTCTCCTGAAAAAAATGTTTTATTCTGTCGTAGTTCCATCAGTGTAACAAAAAATTATCAAGAGCTTAGATTTGAGACATGGTGACTGAAATAAGTAATCTTTCGTACCAATGGACTTAGGGTTGAATAAACCAAACAAAATGTATGATAGGGCTCAAACCCTGTGTTAAAATTAATAGCCTCAGCATCATTCCTGAAACGGTCCAATGGAGCCGAAACTTGTGTTCAATTTTTATTTGGGTACATTGGGATGTATTAACAGACATTTTAAGTTCACTTCCTCGATTGCTTCTGGTACCACAATTTCACAGCCAATTTCAGGAGCACTAACATGGTAAGAACTAGGTACACTGTCTTTCGGTTTGAATAAACGTCCTAGGTTTTATCATTCCTTCTCTTGCTGAAACATTTTCTAGCTTCATATCTTAGGCGCCTCTTTGATTTTGGAGCCTCTTGCTTTAAAAATAATAACAACGTTGGTACAGCTCCATTTTTTCAATTTTTTCCGCTCGTGACTTAGTCCATTGTTTTCTTACTTTCTCTGCGGCAGGAAAAGACTGTACTCCTTTATTATTGCACTAAAAAGCACAACATAGTGGCATGATAAATAAATAGAACACGATATTATTATTCTTGTTTTTTTTGGCAATCAAAAAACCGTCACAGACTAAAAAAATATTGCAACACGATCGTTCAGAAACAAACCCCTTTGCGAGAGTTGAATATTTAGTATTAAGTTTTTGCATAAAATAACAATAAATATTGCTCAAGTTGATTATAAATATTTAAATTGTTATTAAAATACAGTTTAACTCAAATATCTCCTAAATTTACATTGAAAAAGAAGTTTTTCACCCACAATTATAAAACCGGTAATCATCGGTAACTTGTCGATTCGATTTTTGAACGAATTCGCTAGCCCGTCTTAATCATCCAGAGACAAATAATCCTGGATGATTCCTTGCAGAATTACGTCATACGTGCGCCATAATACGAAATAGAACGAGCCTGCTTATCGCCGCAAATTCAACTGCTCGAAAACTGCCCGGAATTAAAAAAAGTTGTAATACCCCCCCAGTACAGATACCTTTGAAAACGGTAAAAAAAACGAAAAAAATCACAGTAGGATGAAACCCATTGGAAAAGAAAGAGAATATAACAAAAATGAAAGGACAAATAATTACGGGTGATCTGAGGTCGAGAAGTGGGGGAAGGGGGGGGGGGGGGGTTAAGGGTAAAAAACGGTTTATCTCGATTTCCGGCAAAACTAGAAGTCCTATGGAAAAAAGTTTAATGGCAAAGTTGTTGGTAATAAAAAGATCTACAACTTGCTGAAGAAAAAAAAATTGCTGTGTAAAAGATAAAATATAAAACCAAAAACTTGGTTATTTGAATTTTTCACATAAATTTTAAGGTTACTTGAAAAAAATGTGAATACAAAAGTTGTAGATCTTTTTATTACCTACAACTTTGCCATTACACTTTTTTCCATAAGACTTGCAGTTTTGCCGGAAATCGAGATAAACCGCTTTTTATCCATTCCCGACCTCGGATCGCCCGTAAATTATTTTTCCTTTCATTTTTGTTATATTCTCTTTCTTTTCCAATGGGTTTCATCCTACTGTGATTTTTTTTCGTTTTCAAAAATTATAGGCACTGGTCTAATGACTCAATAAATACACACATCAACACGGTCTAGGGATATTTCATACTCAATTAAAAAACTCCAAAAGTACTGGCCGCATTGGAATCTTTTATACACCGATTTGTTTGTAATTTATCTCAGACTAATTCCAAATTCAAATTTTTGAAAATTCTTTTGTTTCGGTGGCATAAAAATGTCTTGATGTATAGGAGAGGGAATTTTCATTTGTGCGAAATATACAGGGTGATTTGTAATTCGATGCGGTCCTTGAAATGGGTGATACTAGACCTTATTTGCAACAATATTAACCCCGACAATATGGGGTCTAAACTGACTGGTTTTAGAGATATCGAACTTTAAAGATTTTTCGAAAAATTTCCACCTCTCCCTCATTAAGTGCTTATTGTTAGAAATTAACGATAGTCACCACTTAGAATTTATGCTTTTCTGATAGAATATGAACGACTGAATCTAGTGAATACAAGTTTGTTATAAAAATAATCATATCTTGGGAAATTAAGTGTCATAAAGTTTCTGTTTTGAAGATATCTGAAAACTTTCCTTGTCTTTCAAAGCATATTTTTGAAAATAAATGTATGACACTTGGTGTACAAATTACAGAAAAAACTTCCTTGTCTCATCACTTTCTAAAATGGTGTCACAGTATCCACTTTTAGTTAGTGTCTTACCAGAAAATGAGGGTTGTTACTAACAAAGTAGTAAATCAAAGAAAATCGGTTCTAATGTTTTTTCGACCCAACATTTTTTTCTGTGGTTTTGGTCCAAACTGCTGTCTGATATTAGCTTTTTGAGTCAATGCGCTTAATTTTGGTGATCGCATCAAGCAAAATCGGTCTTTATCTGGAGTATTTTTACCTGTCCTACAAGTAGGGTGACCCAACTTTTATGCACGCCAGTTTAGTTTTTTATTTTGCGAAACCAGAGCGTGTAAACATTCCGTCATTGTACATTTGTTTCAAGTAGCTGTTTCAAATGAAAGAAAATTGATGGTTTGACTATCTGGTCCATAGGTAAAAATACTCCAGATAAAGACCGATTTTGCTTGATGCGATCGACCAAAATTAAGCGCATTAACTCAAAAAGCTAATATCAGATAGCAGTTTGGACAAAAGCTACAGAAAAAAAATGTTGGGTCGAAAAAACATTATAACCGATTTTCTTTGATTTACTACTTTGTCAGTAACAACCCTAATTTTCTGGTAAGACACTAACTAAAAGTGGATACTGTGGCACCATTTTAGAAAGGTAATAAGACAAGGAAGTTTTTTCTGTAATTTGTACACCAAGTGTCATACATTTATTTTGAAAAATATGCTTTGAAAGACAAGGAAAGTTTTCAGAAATCTTCAAAACAGAAACTTTATGACACTTAATTTCCCAAGATATGATTATTTTTATAACAAACTTGTATTCACTAGATTCAGTCGTTCATATTCTACCAGAAAAGCATAAATTCTAAGTGGTGACTATCGTTACTTTCTAACAATAAGCACTTAATGAGGGAGAGGTAGAAATTTTTCGAAAAATCTTAAAAGTTCGATATCTCTAAAACCAGTCAGTTTAGACCCCATATTGTCGGAGTTAAAATTGTTGCAAATAAGGTCTAGTATCACCCATTTCTAGGACTGCATCGAATAACAAATCACCCTGTAGAAAACAATACGAATTACGTTTAGTTACAGTTTTTTTTTCATTTTTAAACGAAAGATAACGTTAAAATTGAGGTATTGTAGCCATGCAACGCCGACATTTGAGCACAACCAAATGCAACGGCGACTCAATTGGTCCAAAGGCTGCGAGTGGAACACCAAGTGCTTGTGAGTGACCAAACTGTAAGAAGGCGACTGCATGAAAGCAATCTACGCTCTCGTAGACCACTCCGGGTCCTACCTTTACGGAGAGGCAATCGTGGACGACGATTAGAATGGGTTCGGAACCACGTGGACTGGGGCCGTGAGCAATGGTCCAATGTGCTGTGTTCACGGATGAATCCAGGTTCGGCTTCCATCCAGATTCACGAAGTACGCGTGTTTGGCGAGTTCCTGGACGATGGAGCCGTCTCCAGAACCCTCAGGAAGTTCACCCATACCAAGGAGGAACAATTATGGTTTGGGCAGGAATTCGTCTTGGAGGACGGACGGATCTCGTTTGGGTGCGGGGCAATATGACGGCAGAACGATACGTCCAACAGGTGCTGGGGCTCGTAATCTTGCCCCACAGAACACAAATGGGGCAAGATTTCCTGCTCATGCACGACAATGCCCGGGCACACACGGCGAGAACGGTAGCAGCTTGGTTACATACACATAATGTTAGGGCCTTAGACTGGCCTGCTCAATCGCCAGATCTCAATCCCATTGAGCATGCGTGGGATATGCTGCAAAGAAGAGCTCTGAAGGAAGTTCCTGAAAATCTGGCTACAGAAGATCAACTTTTTGCGCACCTCAGAAGGACATGGGACAATATTCCGCAGCAAGACATTGACAACCTTGTCCTGAGCATGCCGAATCGTTGCCGATGTGTTATGAACATCATGGGCACTTTTTCAGACTACTAACTTCAAGTTTATAAACACAAATTAAATGATTTTTCTATTTTTTTCAGTTTTTACTCACAAATTAAAAGTTCATTCATATACGGTTTCCGTCTATGCTTCATTTTTAGGGTTCCGTAGCCAAATGGCAAAAACGGAACCCTTATAGATTCGTCATGTCTGTCTGTCTGTCCGTGTATGTCACAGCCACTTTTTGTCGAAAGTATAAGAGCTATCCTGTTGAAACTTGGTAGAAAGATGTATTATGTGAACCGCATTAGGATTTTCACACAAAAATCAAAACAAAACAAATTTTGGGGGTGCCCCCCATACTTAGAATTGAAACTCAAAAAAAAATTTTTCACCAAACTTATACGTGTGGGGTATCTATGAATAGGTCTTTAAAAATGATATAGAGGTTACTAACATCATTTTTTTCTAAACTGAACAGTTTGCGCGAGAGACACTTCCAAAGTGGTAAAAAGTGTGTCCCCCCCCCCGTAACTTCTAAAATAAGAGAATGATAAAACTAAAAAAAATATATAATGTAGACCTCAACCAAAACTACCAACGAAAATTGGTTTGGATGAGATACAGTTAGCAGTTTTTGAGATATAGTACATTTTCAAAAACCACAAATATAACTTTGCCATTCATACAAATACTATGAAAGACAAAGTTATTTTTATTGTTTGTGTATATTACTTACTAATCTCAATATAATAAAATTATATCTCTAATCTATGCTTGCTGCTACGGAACCCTTCATGGGCGAGTCCAACTCGCACTTGGCCGGTTTTTTATTTTCCATAAAATCCTGAAATTTTAATCTATACCTTAACCATTATTAAAAAATGGTAGAATAAATAACGTATCATTTAAATATATACATGTCATATAAATAATTAACACATTTTAGTAATTCGCTTTTTTAAAAATATCCCTAGACCGTGTTGATGTGTGTATTATAAAAATAATCTTACAAAAGAATCAAAATCCTTTATATATAACTAGTGCAATATTTATATTATTATAATAATTACGAACGCACTCTGATTTATCTGCAAGTTTGTTTTTGTTACTTATACCTACTATTGCAATATGGCTATCGCCTCGATGGTTGCTTCGACCAGAGACTTTTTTTTTTGGTTGTTTCGACCAGAGACGTTTGCACTAGGCGCATTCAAATTTGCATTCTATAGACATCAAAATAGAGTGCACCTATTTGTTTTTGGATTTAGCAAAATGTTTGTAGAAATTGTCAATACCGTTTCTATAGATTTATACAGTTTCGTAAGTAAACTAAATACAAATTTCAAATGTTATGATACAATACCGTAATCATCCTACTTACCCAAACATTCCATCATTTTTTCGAGTTTTTCGTCTTTTTCTTGTAAAACTCTTTTGCAACATTTTATTTTTATTGCCCATATTTCCACTGAGACTGAATTTTCACTTTAATATTAGGCAGTGAGTAACCTTAGTAGTTTTGAAATATCCTGTGGATTTATTAGGTTTTAAATTAAAAAAACTTTTTCAAAAAAAATGTAACCGCCTTCAAAAACAACCACAAAAAAGGGTAAAATAACCTACAAAATAACTTTTCTTTCAGAAGTCGGTGCCTTTATTTTTTTTCATTTCATTGTTTTTTTGCCACCGACTTCTGAAAGAAAAGTTATTTTGTAGGTTATTTTACCCTTTTTTGTGGTTGTTTTTGAAGGCGGTTACATTTTTTTGAAAAAGTTTTTTATTTTACTCTTTTTAGTTTAAATATTCAACTCAAATTCTTGTCAAATAAATAATTCTCTCTCAAGTGCACAATAAGCTAATAAAATGCCCTATCTCAAAAACTACTGAACCGATTTTGATGAAACTTGCAGTATTCCGTAAGTTGAACAATACTTAGTACAACAAAAAAAGAATTACTTAAATCGGACTTGTAGTTCCAGAGATATGCCAACACAAACTAAATCAGTCGATGCCTACTCCAAGCCGTTGAGGAGATGTACCTTCCATCATCAGCTCATCCACCTGAGATGATGATTATCAGATGCAAATACTTGAACAGCTTTAGAAAATATATGAAAATGGTACTATGTGCCTATAAAATTTGAAGGTTGCCCTCGATTTCCCTGGGATTCCATCATCAGATCCTGACTTGATGATCATGGGACCAATTGGAAAGTATACCCTTTCAAACAAAAGAAAAATTTTCCAAATCGGTCCAGGCGTCTTCGAGAAATCGGGGAACATACATATATATACAAAAAAAAAAAAAAGATTCCGACGAATTGAGAACCTCCTCCTTTTTTTGAAGTCGGTTAAAAATAACTTTTCATGTGCCTACACCGCGTGAGACTGATTTTATTTTATTGACATTTGACAGTTCTACAAAACCATATATTACAGACATAGACCCTAGTTCCATAGATTGTAACTTAACACCCTTGAGATATTTATATTATTATTTCATGTTTTTATTATAACTAACTCTATGTAAAGAAGCCAAACCAGGGAATGCAAAATCTATCAAAAAATTAAAATTGGTCATTAGTGATTTTTTCTGATATTAAACCTATGTAAATACTGAAGCGACACTCAGATCATATGGGGGAAAAGGGAACTAAATATTTATGGTGTTGCCACTTAAACACGTTCCATGCCCTTATGAGAAGGCGGAAATTTTTAAAGTAGTCCGCCACAGAACTTTAGTTCAATTCAAGCACTGTTTGTTTTCAGTCATAAATTACTTGAAAACTACAATCGAATTAGAACAGAGCGTCCGGTCTCCGGTGCCAACTATCCAAGTCGAGCGCTGCCCGATGACTAAAGTATGACCGCGTAAACTATTGTCACCACTATGGAGCGTCAATAATTGAAAATTGAAAATGATATTTGTGTTGAAATGTGACGTAAGCTGCGAATGGGTATTTATTTTACTGCTTTTCTTTAGATTATTTAAAATATAGACATAAAATTAAATAATGGTTTGGTTAAAGTTTAAAAAAAATGGAAAACCTACTAAATTCTTAAAAAAAAAACTGTTGTTATCGCTGGAAATACAGAGATCTTCGACGTCAAAGTTTATTTTTGTGCTACAACTTCCCAATTTTTATTGGGAATATCGAACTATTATTTATTATTCTGTTCGGTTTAAATTCTTCTTTATACCCTTCTCTGTTCACTGTATTTTTCGCGTTACTTATTTTTATTACATTACGTCATACTCGACGTTCTAAGAAACCAATTTTTGGGAATATTGAGATAACACCGCATATTCGCGGAGTTTTATTTTTTTTTTCCAAGAAAAATAAATTATAATGAAGATATAAGTGGGTTTTTTATATACAGGATTCCCAGGGTCTCGCTTCCAAACTGGGTAAAAATTTTCAACAGGTTATGGGCCCAGCACGCTTCCACTGCGACACTCTGCTTTGTTGTAGGAGAATTTTATAAGTAGGTTTCATTGTGAAAAATTCCTTTTGTTGCTGGCCGTTTAGATTCAGTAAGAAAAAGTAAATCCCTCTTCGTACCTTTATGAGCACGTCTGTCCGTACCTTTATGATTGCCGAATAGTGATGGGTCGGAGGGAAGGAAAAAATGGGAGGGAAAAAAAAGATTGGGAAAATATGGGAAAATAAAATAAATTCCGGGAATTTTCCCAAATGACTGGGAAAATAAATTTTAAACCAATAAAAATGTTAAAAAAATTAATAATAATCAGACTTTCGGTTATCGTAGCCATCTTAGTGCTCAAACACGTTGACTCGCGGGCGATGTCACGAAATATCTATCTACTTCTAGTAAAATTCAAAACTGACTGACTGACCGATCAACGCACAGCCGAAATCGCTGGGCCTGGAAGCCTTGAAATTTTGCGTAAGCGTTCCTTATATGACGTAGGTGAGCACTAAGAACGGATTTTGCGAAATTCGACCCCTAAGGGGTTGTTTTTGAGGTTGAAAGTTTGTATGAAACTTCGTTACTACAAGTGCTAGGAGTTTTAAATTTTGAATACGGGTTCCTGTGAAGACGTCAGAGTTACCTATGACGGGATATTGCGGAATTCGACCTCTAAGGGGTTTGTTTTTTGGGTTCACAGTTTGTATGAAACTTTGTTACTACAAGGGCTAGAAGTCTCGAATTTCACATGGGAGTTCTTTTTAGGACGTAAGTGCTACCTAATACGGGATTCTGCGAAGTTCGACCCCTAAGGGGTTGATTTTGGCATGGTTTGTGTAAAACTTTGTTACAACAATGGCAAGAAGTTTCAAATTTTGCATGGGGAGTCTTTTTAGGACGTAGCTGTTACTTAAGACGGGATTTTGCGGAATTCAAGCCCTAAGGGGTTTGTTTTTGTGGTTGATAGTTTGTATGAAACTTCGTTACTACAGGTGCTAGGAATTTCAAGTTTTGCATGGAGTTTCTTTTTAAGACGTAAATGCTCACCAAGGTGTAAATTTTGTGAAATTCGACCCCTAACGGGCTGTTTCGACCCCTAACGGGCTGTTTTTGGGTTGGATAGTTTTGAGACACAAATTTTTACATAGAGGTTGTTTTTTGGACTTAAAAATCCCGTCGATTTATCGATATTCGACCCCTAAGGGGTTGTTTTTAGGGTTGATAGTTTGGATGAAACTTCGCTTCTACAAGTGCTAGGAAATTTTGCATGGCTTTTTAAGACTTAAATGCTCATCAAGGCGGTATTTTGTTAAATTCGATCCTTAAGAAATCCAAACTGTTAACCTGAAAAAGATCCTTTTTCAGGTTAACAGTTTGGAGACTCAAATTTTCAAGATGTAAATGCACACCAAGAGAGTATTTTGTGACTCCTAAGAGGGGGTTTTAGGTTTGATAGCAGGGATTGAAAACGGTTCTAAAATACCGGTAAAAAACAGGTATTTAGGGGTTCCGGTACCAATACCGGAACAGGAACCAGAACCTAAATTGGAACCTATAAGAACCTTTATTTTACCGGTTCCCAAGCAAAGCGAAAGCGAGTCCATACTTGTTTGAGGCGCGGGACGGTGCGAGGCGGCGCGCGGCGTGCGGCGGAGTACGGGAGAGGGGAGTTTGTAAAACATCACATTTGGATTGGTGAATCTTTTGTAGCATTTAAACGCGCGCGTTACTCGCTCGTGTTCGTTGTTGTGTGTTTAAAATAGTTTTATTACGAAAACGGACAATGGGCCGAAAGAAATCCAATTTCGTCTATAGATATTTTACATATGATGAACATCAACAAGTTTCCACATGTACTGTCAGTGACTGTGGTGCAGTTATAAAGGTAAGTAATTATTATTAATTAGGTATTCGTTTTTTTTATTTATTAAGGATAAACAAACTATTTGCCTTCGTTTATGTTATTGTAGTGTTATAATATAAATTATTATTAGGTTATTAGGATTTTTTGTTTGGATTGTTGTTCCGAGTCTAATAATTATACTTAAACGTATGTAGTGTTCAGTGATAAATAAGTAACCCTACCAAAACACATCGTAAATATTATTTCAATATTTTAGCGATCCCGGAGCTGATAACGCAACCTGTGACAATATGTATGTAATTTAATTAGCTGTGGTTTTGTATACCTAATGTGTTGATGTTATGCTTGCTTTTGCATTATAATTGTGTGTCTTATGCTCGAAAGACGGCGGCGGCGGCGGTACTGCTGCTGAATTGCATTTGGTGTTTATTTTCTAACAAAATATGATAATGAAAGAGAGTATATTGATAATTTAAGCATTTTTTACTGTATCGGGCTTGGTCCCAAAGTAAAACTTCTATGGTAGGGTTGCCATCCGTCCGGGTTTCCCCGGATTTGTTCTAGTTTAGAGGGCGTCCGGGGGGGGTTTTCATTTGTAGTCCGGGTTTTCATTTGTAGTCCGGGGCCCGCGACACACGTACACTTAACCGTCCTCCCACCCCCTCCCCCGTGCGCAGTTCGACTCATGTTCACGCACACTTCACCGTCCTCCCACCTCCCGTGCGCAGTTCGACTCATGTCCACGCACACTTCACCGTCCTCCCACCCCCCTTGCGCACTTCGACTCATGTCCACGCACACTTCCCAACCCCCGTACGCAGTTCGACTCACGTCCATGCACACTTCACCGTCCTCACACCCCCGTGCGCACTTCAACTCATGTCCGGGTTCTGGACTCAAAAATCCGGGGTTTTCACGCGTCTTGTCCTGGTTTTCAAATTTTAGAGATGGCAACCCTATACTATGGTATTAATTTAAAGATACTCAAAGATGAACAAATAATTATTTCTAAGCTTAACGTTCTTGTTTAGATATTTAGGGCTGATTTTTCAATAGTCAGTTATCTTTTATCTGAGGAATAAAAATGGCGGTTTGACAGCTTATCTATAGAAAATATGTCAAACCGCTATTTTTATTCCTCAGATAAAAGTTATCTGACTATTGAAAAATCAGCCCTTATTTAACGATTTGTTTCAAACTTGCTTGATCGTTGTGATGGTTTAGGCGAAGAATGCCCAATTTCCAAAAAGCAACTGAGTCTGAAACGGACCAATTCACAAAATGCTTAATTCTCAAAATGTCCAATTCTTAAAATGCCTATATACCCTCGTTTTGAAAAATGGTCCATTTATGACTCAATAGCCTTTTAGAAAATTGGGCATTCTGAGCCTTCGATCAATAATAGTACTAGATTAAGGATCAAGAACAAAAATAAGTCGCAAAAGCGGCCACATTTGCACAAACGTAAACATCTACATTTCATATTAAAATGCTTCATCTTCGATGAACTGCGGGTTAATTCCTAAAAAACTTCGCAAATGGCATGATGCTATGTCTAATATAAGTCTTTTTTTAATCTTTGAAGCAATATTATCACGCAAATTGTCAACTTTGTTTTGGGTGGCTTCACGAATTTTTTGAGAGTTTATGGGACTGTTTGGGCATCCTGCCATTGCCATATCCAATATGTTTACAAATATCTAAACAAGAACGTTAAGCTTCATTATCACCATCATCAGCCTATAATGTTCCCACTGCTGGGACACAGGCCTCCTCTCTGTGAGAGGGAGTGGGTCATAATCCATCACGCGGGCCCAGTGCGGGTTGATAGATGTCACATATCTTCGAATTTTTGGTTCTAGGACATGCCGGTTTCCTCACGATGTTTTCCTTCACCGTTTTGCTAAACTTTAGCTTTCGTTATGCTGAGAGACTTTAAATTAATACCTACCATAGTAGATAAATTAAAGAGAATAAATGGGCGTTATTTTTGGAAATTGGGCATTCTGAGCTTAAACCTTTGGTGTTAGTGATTACTAAGATTAGCTACTTGACTAATTTTTAAATTAGCATATTAATAAGTTATTACTTATTATTATGTTAGGTACTCTGGCATTAAATACAACTAACCGCATTAAAAAGGTGCTGCATGTTACAGTAAATTGCAAGTTTTAGTAAATTTATGGATATGCTTTTATGCTTCTTACAGGGAAATCATGGAACAAATTTATTGAAACACATGAAGAAGCATCCTGTGCAATATCAGCTTATACTTCAAGAGAATAGCGCAGAACGTGAAGAACACGTCGAAGGAAATAGTAAGAAAAAATCCAAGCAAGATTTAGAAATTAAACTGATGGATGAATGTACAAATTTAGTAACGACATGTGGGAGACCGCTAACTTTAATTGACGACAAACCTTTCCAAAACATATTGGATATAGCAATGGCAGGATGCTCAAACAGTCCCATAAACTCTCACAAAATTCGTGAAGCCACCCAAAACAGAGCTGACAATTTGCGTGATGATATTGCTTCAAAGATTAAAAAAAGACTTATAAGTCTTAAATTAGATATAGCATCATGCCATTTGCGAAGTTTTTTAGGAATTAACCTGCAGTTCATCGAAGATGACCAGATAATTATCAAAACATTAAGTGTGACTGAACTTACCCAAAGACATACAGCCGAGTTTTTGAAAGACCAATTAATGTATGTTTTGAATCGTTTCAAGATATCTATCTCCCAAATTTATTCCATAACCACTGATAATGGAGCGAATATGCTAAAAATGGTCAAGTTAGTGGAACAAGCGTTAAAATCTAGCATACAAGAAAATGAGGATGATACGGATGATGACGAGGATGAAATAATTGAGATGACGAGTGACGAAGTTAATTTCATATTAGAAGATTATTTAGATAGTGAATATTACACGGTTGCGGCCGTTAGATGTGCTGCACATACGTTGCAGTTAGCGGTACAAGACGCTTTAGGAAGTGAATCTTCATCCATGCAAACGATGCTCACAAATGCGCGTGAGGTTATTAAAAAGTTACGAACCACAGTGTACCAACACTTACTAAAAAGAATGGGGGCTAAAAAACCTGTGGTGGATTGCCCCACGCGGTGGAGTTCCACGTATGATATGCTCACTCGGCTACTAGAACTTCGACCAATATGTACAGAGAATTATGAGCTCTATTTGTCCGAAACAACGTGGAATTCTATTGAGGTTACTATTGCCTCTTTAAAACCAAGCAAAATTTTGACTAAAAAGTTACAAATGGAACAACTGACTATGGGTGACTTTTACCTAAATTGGATAAATTGTAAAATAGAGCTGAATGCGATAAACACCACCCTCGCGTGCGAATTACATCGCAACATGGAAATTAGGGAAAAAGTCCTGTTCGAATCTAAAGCGTTTGTCGCAGCTGTATATATAGATCCACGCGTTAACTTCTTGTTGACCACTGATCAACTGGAGATTGCAGAAAATGTTTTGGTTAGTGCATGGATGAGATGGCGCAAATTAAATAAACAAGACCGTGATAGTTCAGTGATTAGCTCTCCTGTCGCCTCTACTTCAACGCAGCAGCAAAATGAAGGTTCTCAGCTCGAAGATTTCTTGGATCAGTCATATAATAATACACTGCGAGGAGATCCAAGCTATGGCTGCGCTGGAGACGAATCAGATATCAAACACCAATTGAAAGAATTTTTGAACAAACAAGTGCGCCTTCCTCCGAGTAAAAATATTTTATTATTTTGGGAAAGCAAAAAAAATATATTGCCTGACTTGTATGTTTTATCAAAAATAGTACTGGCTGCACCTAGTACACAAGTCAGTGTCGAGAGGTTATTTTCCTCTTTGAATTTTGTATTCAACAAACTTCGAACGAAATTAAAAAGTGACTTAATTGATGATATCTTATTCTTAAGAAATAATTCAGTTAATGAAACAGTTTGATAATTTAGGTATATCAAAGCATATAGATCTTATTATTATGTTTGAAGTTTATTAACCTATATGACTATGATTATTGACTATGATCTTATTCACAGATACCCGATTCTGTTGCGCAACAATTAATAATCTTTAGATTTTGGATTATTTCTCCCTTAAACTGGTTGGATATAATGAAGATCCAGATGTAGTATCTTTTTTTTTTTGACAAATAGAGCTCATAATTCTCTGTACATATTGGCCGATGCCGATGTTCTAGTAGCCGAGTGAGCATATCATAAGTGGAACTCCACCGCGTGGGGCAATCCACCGCAGGTTTTTTAGCCCCCATTCTTTTTAGCAAGTGTTGGTACACTGTGGTTCGTAACTTTTTTATAACCTCACGCGCATTGGTGAGCATCGTTTGAATGGATGAAGATTCACTCCCTTTTTTTTAGCGTAGTAAAATCATCAAATGAGTCCTCCCGCCCAGGGCGGGGCGGGAGGGACTGTCAGACTTGTACTGGCTAAAATCCAACCAGTTTAAGGGTTGTTGCGCAACAGAATCGGGGATCTGCAAATATCATAGTCAATAATCAATTTGGTGCCAAATTTAAAATACGTTTTTTTTTGCAAATTGCTGTGTTGATTTTAACATTATGTACCTACCTATTTTATTTAAAAAAAATAATAACAGTATAAATTATATTTTTGAGTTAATCGGGGCCTACGACAGATTGAGACTTGATTTTTTAAATAATCATCTAGATTTCATAAAAGAGCGAGTTTTATGTTATGTTAACAGTGAATTAAGAGTGTTATGTTAAACGGTCAGTTATAAAATAAAAGATTTTTTAAATTTATCTTATTACTTTTATTTTTAAGAAAAAATAGAAACATACTAATGTAACTAACTATTAATTAATAATCATAATCACACTTGAAAATTACTTTTCGTACATTATGTTATAAAAAAAAACACCCACGCTTTTTGTTATAATTTAGATTATGACTTCTCTAAATCTTTATTATGAATTCCTTTTGCAGACTGTAAATACTCAAGTATGTCGATGTAACACCTAGTCCTCATGCATGGTTTAATATTCTTTAGTTCTTGTTCAATCAGTTGAGAAAAAGTATGGTTTCTGTTGTCAACATCGTTGTGGTGCAATAGACATTCATTACATTGATATTTTTCATTTTTTTCCGTGTCTTCATTCAGTTGACATTTCTCCTTAAGTCTTTTTTTAATCAAATGCTTCAATTCGTCGTCTGTATCGGCAACAATACAGGTACGTTTTATTCCTGAAAGTAAAAAAACAAATAGGTATATAAAAAAACAGAGACACCGATCTTCTTCTGCCTAGCTTTTCTCAAAAATTGTGTGGTCAGCTTCCAGTCGAACCAGATGCAGCTGAATATCAATATTTTACGTGGAGCACGTAAAATATTGATATTCAGAGAACTGCCTATCGGACCTCCACAACCCAGTAACATGGGTATTACGATACCCCGTGGTAAGACTGATTGTCAGACTTTCAAGCTTCTGACTGTTATTAACGACTGTCAAATATCTACTAATGATATCCGGGACCAACGGCTCTGCGTTCTTTCCGAGGCACGTAGGAAACTCTTGTTATAACAGATGGTCAGCCATCCACAGATCAACCTCGGCAAGCGCGGCTTAACCCGGAAGATCGGCCGGTGCGGCTGTAATTGTTTAGCCACGAGTGTAATATCAATGTATAAAACTTCACAAGCTTTACTTTATTTAGGTATGCCGCATACACATCACAAAACTAACGTGAATGCTGGTGAACGGCTGTCGCATGTCGTAGAAAGAAATGCAATACACAGATACACCATACCTACATACATATTTTTACACTATATAATGGCCTTGTGTTTTGGCAAATCTGATATAGTCGTGATGAAAATGGCGGCGATTTTAAAAACGGATGTCAGAATATTATTCTGAATAATATTTCAATACTTTCTACAATATACCTACATTAAACCTTGTGAATTTATTTACGTTTTGTAATGCGATGCGGAATTTATTAACAGGTAAGGAAGTCAATTGCTCGCATTTTGGCCGCTTTGCGGCTAGCAAAATTTGATCTACAGGGGGAGGGGGGGGGGGGCAACTGACCCCCTTGGCGACGCCCTTGCCCCGCGACAAACAAGCTATTAGAAACGCTATAGGTAATTAAATGGTTTATTGAAAATTGGCTAATAAGCCTATTTACACTTGGTAACCTTTTGTCCGGCAACACGACGCGCAACACTCAATCCACGTAACACAGCAACGTTTCACAGTGTCCCACACCAGCTTCGCAACATTTTACGTGACGCGGGACATGTTGCTTGCTCCCGCTCTGAGATCGAAAACACGTGTCCCGCGTCATTGCTGCGCCATTTGTCACCGAGTGTAGTTTTAAGCCTCGTATACGGGAACAAATGGTGGAATGTCCTCGAAACAAATGCCGCGGAACATTTTGTTTGTAGGCCACAGTAATCAGTATTTATAGAAATGTCACTTGAAGAGGTTGAGACGATTAGTGCGGTGTATATACTTATTTCGGCCACACGGCCTACAAAATGTTCCGCGGTATTTATTTCGCGGACATTCCACATAGTTGTTGCGGGCATGTTCCTCAGCATGTTGCTCCGTTCGTCCCCAGTGTATACGAGGCTTTAATAGTACATTAAATTCAATAAATGTTGCATACTTTGTGATGCATACTAATCAAATACAAACATACATACTCGTACAACCTATTTACAAGAACTTATTAGTTAATATACGAGTACCTACGCCGTAAAGTATTCAGAATACAGCTACAATCTTAATGAATACAAAACATTGAAATGAGGCACTTACCTTTATCCATTTTAATAAAACTTAGTTACAATAACAACTGTTTACTCGTATATCGTGGTACCCTCCAATACTATGAACGAAGACGAACTAAAAGGAAAGGCATGGTATGCTAAGCACTCTCCGAACGCATCCCCTCTTTCGTAAAGAACCTTTAAAATAGGTGGCAAGGAACCGGTATAATATCATCCGATTTAAAGGTTCTAGGAACCGGTACATCAGAACCGAAACCAGAACCGATACCGGAACTGGAACCGTATCGAAAAGAGGAACCTTTATAAGAACCTAAATGAGGAACCGGAACCGAAATTGGTACCGGTATTCAATCCCTGTTTGATAGTTTGTAATAAACTTTATTGCTACTAATGCTAGGAGTTTAAATTTTCCATAGTGTTTTTTTTAGGACATAGGTGTTTTACTAAGACGGGATTTTACGAAATTCGACCCTTAAGGGGTTGTCTATAATGTTGACAGTTAGAGGTCTCAAATTTTGCAGGGGGTTCTATTTAGTACATAGTTTCTCACTAACAGAGGATGTTGCGAAATTCGACCCCTAAGGAGTCGTTTTGGGGTTGTTAGTTAGGAATTCCAAATTATGCATTGGGGTTGTTTTTAGGACATAGGTTCTACCTAAAATGGGATATTGCGGGTTGATAGAATTTTTGTTGAATATTGATTTAGATTTTCCATAAGTATCCCATAAAGAGCTGGGAGTAGAAATTCACAAAAGAAAAGTTCGAAAATCACGCGGACGAAGTCGCAGGCGGAGTGCTAGCCAAACATATGGCGTAAAATCCCGTGTGTTCACGTACGAAACGCACATGTGGTCTAAGTAGCGGGCATTACCAAACGCTTGAGATGAGACCGACTAAGTTCTAGTCCCAAGCTAAGCAGAGCTTGTGTTATGGCTACTAGACAACTGATAAAGATACTTATATATTTCTAAATACACACATATTATATGTATATAAATTACACCCAGACACAGAACAAATGATCGTGCTCATCACACAAACATTTGTCCTGGGTGGGAATCGAACCCACGACCTCCGGCATAGCAGTCAGGGTCATGTCTTCTTTTTTAAACCACTCACTTGCATGCATAGATTCAAACAGAAATGCAAAACTTTATGAGAAAAGAAATTAAATTGCATAATTTTATGTGAAAAATATTTCCCGTCCTTTGGGAATATTCCCGGGAAGAAATGGGAATTTATCGGGAATTTTCCGAGCTCGGGAAAATTCCCGGGCAAAAACCCATCGGTATTGCCGAACTCTCCCGAACTGAAACGACGTGCTGGTCAAATGTGGTCAGGTTTTTTCGTTACGTTTTTCGCGCGCGCCGAGCTCAGAGCCTGCGATAAAAGCTATGCAATAGCTTAAAAATAACACTACACTGAAGAGACATAAATGTGTTTTTTTCATATTGATTGTATTGTATCTGCACAAAACCATTATAATACAAATAGGTCACACATTCTATAGAAACTCGCTCACATAAAGTGTGACCTTCGGTACCCTGAATATTTTGAAATGGTAAAATGTATGTTATGCTACTGATGTGGATATGGTTTGTGATCATTTTTAAAAAAGGTTGTGACGATGTGTTTGTGTTTCAGGTTGAACTTGATGTAGAAGATGTCATCACAATTCTGAACACTTTGGTATATGATGGTAAAGCAGAGAGCAGTGTGTACCCTGACGGTAGCAAAGTATACCGTGCTATAGACCCACTCATACCAGCACCAGGACTGGTACAAGTTCCATGTGGAGTGTGTCCCCTCATCCATAAATGTGCTTCTACCGGACTTGTTACACCACAGGATTGTACTTATATGAAAGAGTGGTTAGAATAATAAAATATATAACAGTAAGCTATGCTTATTTATTCCCTAATGAGATAATAAGTAATTAACATTAAATAAATAATTTAAGAAACTACCTAATCTTAAACATAGGTACATAAATCATAGATGAACACTGAATTAACACAATTTTGGCACCATCCGTATTCACGTATAATAGCATATTCTATACAAATATAAAAACAAGGAGGGAAAAAATGGCAGGTTTGTCACTTATCAAACAGTGCCATCAAGATATAACACCATTTTCTTGTCTCATTTGGATTGTGACCTTTCTGCGTAAAATATAAGTTAGTGCCCAACATGCCTAACGTGGCCACCAAACACCGCCGGTAACATTTGTGGAGCAACAAAAGGCAACACGGTAACATTCGGTAACTTTTGTGGCTCCTTGTTACTATTTGATGATTGTTACTTACCCGTGCATCCACACCGCAGTAACATCCGACAACAAATGTTGCCGTGTTACTGTATGTCAAGTAACGTTGCTCGACAATCGGTAACATTGTTAGATAATGGGGGTAACATTGTTACCGAATGTTGAGCAACGTTACTCGACTTACAGTAACACGTCAACACTTAGTAACATTAAATAACATTTTGTTGGCGGATGTTACCGAATGTTGAGCAACGTTACTCGACTTACAGTAACACGTCAACACTTAGTAACATTTTGTTGGCTGATGTTACCGAGTAACATTTGGAAACGTTGAGCTACAAATGTTACCGGCGGTGTGGATGCACCGTAAGTACATAGGTACTGAAATAATTGTATGCAGACGGATTGGATTAGCACGCACCCACGTCCAAATGACAATAAACAGGGTCCTAATATCTTGCTGTTGCAATCTATTAAATGCTGTAAGTACAAGCTGAACTGATTTCAAACAAAACTAGGACTACCATTCACAAAAAGTCATCTTCTGCTAGTTCATTTACCTACTGTGTGATTCATCAAATAAACTTATTAAAAACTGGTAACAACAAACATCTACTAACTACATTCATTTTATCATGTTGCATAGCAGCAACTTTCTATTATACCTACTCTTAAGGCGCTCCCTCACCGGAAGCATTCGCGTGTAATGTAACATTATAGATTCGA
The DNA here is from genome assembly GCA_950005045.1 of Agrotis exclamationis. Lineage (NCBI taxonomy): Eukaryota > Metazoa > Arthropoda > Insecta > Lepidoptera > Noctuidae > Agrotis > Agrotis exclamationis. Next base: position 8,399,782 of record OX465436.1, on the reverse strand, counting down.
CTTTGAGCATTACATTACAATAAATACTAACTCCCTGACTGACGAGCGTTCGCGTGTAATGTAACATTATAGATTCGACTTTGAGCATTACATTACAGTACTAACTCCCTGACTGACGAGCATTCGCGTACATTTAGTATAGACTAGCTGTGCCCGCGACTTCGTTCGCGTGGATGTCGGAACTTAACAATCTATATTTTTAGTGCGAAGCGCTGTTGGAGGATACCGATACAATCTATCTTCTTCTTCTTCTTCTATCTTCTAAATTATAAAATTCAAAGGTGACTGATATAGTGATCTATCAACGCACAGCCCAAACCACTTGGACGGATCGGGCTGAAATTTGGCATGCAGGTAGATTTTATAACGTAGGCATCCGCTAAGAAAGGATTTTGATCAATTCTACCCCCAAGGGGATAAAATAGGGGATGAAAGTTTATATGAAACTTTGTCAATTTTAAACCGATCGGGCGGATACTTTGCATGCACAAAGCTACTAGGTATGACGTAGGCATCCCATAAGAAAGGATTTTGATTAATTCCACCCCTAAGGATGAAAAAGGGGATAAAAGTTTGTTTAATCTTCTTAGATTTGAACGGATCGGGCTGAAATTTGGCATGCAGGTAGATGTTATGACGTAGGCATCCGCAAAGAAAGGATTTTAATTAATTCTACCCCCAAGGGGATAAAATAGAATAGGGGATGAAAGTTTGTATAAAACTTTGTCAATTTTAAACCGATCGGGCTGAGACTTTGCATGCATAAAGCGACTATGACGTAGGCATCTCCCAAGAAAGGATTTTGATAAATTCCATCCCTAAGAGGATGAAAAAGGGCATGAAAATGTGTTTAATCTTCTTAGATTTGAACGGATCGGACTGAAATTTGGCCTGCAGGTAGATGTTATGACGTAGGTGTCCGAAAAAAAGGATTTTGATCAATTCTACCCCCAAGGGGATAAAATAGGGGATGACATTTGTATGAAACTTTGTCAATTTTAAACCGATCAGGCTGAGACTTTGCATGCATAAAGCTACTATGACGTAGGCATCCCCTAAGAAAGGATTTTGATAAATTCCACCCCTAATAAAATAGGGGATGAAAGTTTGTATAAATATTCTTAGATTTTCGACTGATTACACGAGCGAAGCCGCGGGCAAAAGCTAGTCTTTTATACACCGTGACTTTTTAGTCGTCTTACAAAAGCAGCCCAGTTCATGTATCCAATGACTAGAACACGTTTATAATAAAAAAATATGTATTTAAGCGATTTGAAAAATTTAATAATAAAACTTTAATTGGTTATTATGACACAAGGCGTAGTTAGAAACGCCCTTGTCTCATAGAAAATGGAAATGGAATGATCTACCCGACTATTGCGCTGGGTAGGTATACTCTACAGATTGATACGTAAACATTTTAACAGGGTGTTTCATATTTCTAATGTACCTATTTATTAATAATAAAAATTATTATTAACATTCTAAAAAAAATTAAACTCGCCTAGAGGTATTTTAGGACGGATACATTAAGTGGACGACTTTTGTAAGACGACTAAAAAGTCACGGTGTATAAGCTATAGTCCCCGCCAAATAAGTCTGGAATAAAGGTCATTGATCCTAATATGCATCGTTCGAATTTCATACCACCATCGTTCAAATTTCAAAAAAAAATATAAGGTCAAGATCGCCTCTTACCACGATACGTTGCTTTTGGTCGTTCTACATTTTTTCGAATGGTTTTGAAATATTGCAAAATATGGAGGTCAACGTATTTTATTTTATTTTATTCCACACTTATCTGGCGGAAACTATAGTGCTTTTTTTATGTGTAATGGGTTAGCTCTTGACCTTAGTCTAGGACAAGAGTGACTAAGACAAGGTCGACGATGGAGCGAGCTTACCCAGAAGAAGCCTGTTTACTCTAACTTTGAAGAGATTAGGGTTGTATGCGTTTGGAAACACAGACGCAGGCAGAGAGTTCCACTCCTTCGCTGTCCGCATTATAAAAGACATTTGGAAACGCTTAGTGCGAATTGATGGTATGGCAATAAGGTAAGGATGGTAATTTGCCGTGCGTCTAGATGTGCGATGATAGAAAGGGGCTGGTGGGATGAGGTCGTGGAGTTTTTGGGCACACTCTCCGAAGTACAATCTGTAAAAGACCGACAGGCAGGCAACTTTGCGGCGATGAGTCAAGCTATGGAGCGTGGCATTCACCAATTTTTCGTCGCCAACGAGCCTTTTAGCTCTGCGTTCCACTGAGTCAAGAGCGGCAAGTTGATATTTAGCTGAGCCATCCCAAAGGTGGCTACAATACTCCATGCAGGATCGGACTTGTGCTTTGTAAAGAGTTAAAAGCTGTCCAGGCGTGAAGTACCGCTTCACTCTATTTAGGATGCCCAGCTTTTTGGCCGCAAGTTGGGCTTTGAACTCAATGGTGGCGCCAAAGTTGAGACTAGAAGCCAACTCCATGCCTAGGAGCTCGAGTCGGTCATTCACAGGTACAGATGCACCCCGAAAAGTAGGAGTTTGTTCCAAACGACTCCTTTTTGCGGTAAACAGACAAGCCTGTGTTTTGGTGGCGTTAAAAGAGACCAAATTGTCGTCACCCCACTGGGAGACAAGGTTTAAGGCATAATTTGTTCGCTGAACCATGGCCTCTCTCAAGGAACAAACTTCATCCCCGGTGGTTTTTGCGCTGGACAAGTATCTCTCTGAAACCGTACTGTCATCTGCGTACCCAACAATACCAGATTGAAGTAGGTCATTGATGTGCAGCAGGAAAAGAGTTGCAGAGAGAACAGACCCCTGAGGAACACCGGCATCAATAGCCATGAGGTCAGAGGAGCAGCCATCAACGACAACTCGGATCGACCGCTCACTAAGGAAGTCTGATATCCAGCTACAAAAATCACCTGGGATGCCATAAGCAGGAAGCTTGCTAAGTAGGCCAGCGTGCCAAACCCTATCAAATGCCTTCGAGATATCAAACGAAACCGCAAGTGCTTCACCGTGTTTCTCGATGGCTTCGCCCCAGCAGTGCGTGACATACACAAGAAGATCACCAGTTGACCGTCTCCGACGAAAGCCATATTGACGGTCACTCAGGAGATCATTGTCTTCAAGCTATGTCAGCAGCTTACTGTTCAGTACCCTTTCCATAACCTTGCAGAGAATGGAGGTAATGGCGATCGGACGGTAATTGGCAGGGTCTGCACGGTCGCCCTTTTTTGGCACAGGTTGTACGTTCGCAAGCTTCCAGGATTTTGGCACCATTCTTTTCTCAAGAGAGAGGCGGTAGACAGTTCAGGCGCACACTGCCTCAACACTCTTGCTGGTAGGCCGTCCGGCCCGCTAGCCTTGTTGACGTCTAGACTGCGCAACACTCTTCGTACCTCTTTAATATGGACTGTGACCTCCGGCATCGAAGAGTCACAACAAGATATAGTCGGTGGTTGCTTGGAGCCAGTGTCTAGACGTGAGTTGCCTACAAAGAGAGATGCAAATAAATTTGCTTTCTCACATGCAGAATAGGCCAGCGACCCATCAGGCTTAAGCATTGGAGGCAATGTGGGGCGACAGAAATTCGTTTCGACCGCTTTCGACAGGGACCAAAACTGTTTACTACCCGGAGGGTGCGATACTAGTTTTGCCCCAATACGTCCGACGTGGTCAAAACGAGCCCTACGCAGAACCCTCTTGCAGAACTTGGCGGCGGAATTAAAGGCTCTTTTCCTCGCGCGAACCCTACGTGCCTTAGCTTTCCGATCGCGGACTTTGACCCAAGCTTGGTAGGCAGACTCCTTACGGGCGTCAGCGAGCGCGCATTCTGCATTGTACCAAGGTTGGGACTTATGACCGAGCTGGATGTCCGAGAATGGAATAAAATACTCCATTCCTTGCCGAATCACGTCCGCAAGCACTTCAGCACAGCATGAGGGGTCACCCGAGGAGAAGCACAATTGCCGCCAAGGATAAGACGCAAAAAAGTGCCGCATCTCATCCCATTCTGCTGACACGTATCGCCATACTCGTCTCGTACCTCTAGGGCTCTCATCTGGAGGAGAGCAGGTCGATACGGACTTTACCAGGCAGTGGTCAGACGTACCCAGCGGGGCTGAGACCGATACCGACTGACTGTCCGGATCATTCGTCAGCAGAAGGTCCAAGCAATTGGGAGTGTGGCCATCAACATCCGGTACCCGCGTTGCCACATTCACCATCTAGCGTTAAAGCAAATTTGCGCGCTTCCAACCCGGCATGGTCAGTTTTCTGGTACGGGAACAACCAATCTTTATGATGGGCGTTGAAGTCCCCCAGAAAAATGAGCTTCGCGGTTGGGTACCGTTGCTGGGCCACATCAGTCGACTCCACGAGGAAATTAAATAGCGCTGATGTCTCCTGGTCACCGCTGTGAGATCGATAGACGCCAATGTAAACAAATTAAAAAGTGCTTCTCTTTAATATTAACAACATTGTGAACAAATTAACACAGCTGTGAACCATCATTCTGGAGCGTACATAAATATCCTGTCCCGTCTTGTCCCCTCCTGTCCCGTCCCGTCCTGTCCCTTCCTGTCCCGTCCTGTCCCTTCCTGTCCCGTCCTGTCCTGTGCCGTCCCGTCCTGTCCCGTCCTGACTATCCTATGATTCTTAAAATCGCTATAATTAAATTACATTTTTAAAAGATGTACAGCTTGGCCAGAACGTCTTGAAACGGAACTAATATTTTTATTTGCTGACAACGTTTTAAAATATTTGATGTAAACAAAGATGCAGGTTTGTAAGATTTATTATTATGCCATAAAACTAGCGTAATAAGTGAAAATAAATAAAATAAAATCATTCAAAGTGCTGGTAGCGAGAAGACAGTGGCGACTTCCGGTTTTCTACTGTTTTTTGCCAAGCTGTAAACTGATTAAGATGAAAAAAAAAACAATGTTAGGGTCAGTTCAGACCGAGACGCGAAGCGACGCGACGATGCGCGCACACTTTTAAGAGCCATTCAAAATACGACTTTATTTTCTACACCAAAAGATACACATTTCGTTGTGAGAATTTAGAATACGTTGAGATGCGCAGCGATGCGCCGCGATGCGCCTCGCGACGCCTCGCTGCGCAGCGCGACGCATCTCAAAGCAACGGTGCTGCGCTGCGCCTCTCAAGGTCTCACGACGCAGCGCGGCGCAGCGCGGCGCCGCTTGACGACGCTCGCGGCCGTTCCATGATGCCAGGTGAAAATCCGGAGCTAGAGGTGACTGAGTATGCATTATTGTGAGTAACGAATTTTGCCAACCGATTTAAGTTAAGAAAAGGTCAAAGAATAACAATGTAGAACTTGCCGGTCAATTTTTTGGTTCATTTTTTTTCGCCCTCTTCTCTTAATCGTAAAAGGAATGTATTGAGTACATGATTTAAAATCATTTTAATTATTATTTCCGTAATAATTTATAGAAAAATCAGATCACCTTTTTGCGGGACAGATAAAGCGCATAATAATATGTATTATTATGTTTATGAATTCGGTCATAGTTGCCGTCACTCGGATTTTGCATACTCAACTACCTCTAGCCCCTGGACTATATAGCTGAGGCCGCCATTTGCAAATGGGACTGCGGGAGGACGCGGGGCGGGGCGGCAGCACGTGGAAAATCTAGACACGTTCTGCTGCACCGCGCGGCGTCTGGATGCGCCTCGCGACGTTGCGATGCGTCTCGCGGCGCATCGCGGCGCCGCGAGGCGTAGCGCGACGCAGCCTGAAATGACAGGCCTCTTCACGCATCGTCGCGTCGCTTCGCGTCTCGGTCTGAACTGACCCTTACTTCAATTTAAACACCTATTCCAGGTTTTCTTTTAACGCCATCTACCGTTTTATCGTTGAAGTACATATGTTTAGATGTAATAATATGTAGTTTTTCTATTCTAAGCTAGATCGCGCTACTGAACTGCACGTCTTGGTGTGAACTGACCGTAATTTTACTTCTGAAACACTTTAAATTCAAATAACTTTTGATAGACTGAACCGATTGCAATGAAACAAAAACTATATGTTACCTAAAGTTACAGTAAATCCTAGTGTACTAAAGTTATCTACATTGCTTCCGTAGATTTTACGTGATGCCCGAACAAACAGCCAAAAATTGTAAAAATGCTGGAAATGGGTTATATTGGTTGTCCTTTAACACCCTGGTTATATTTTTTTTTTTTTTTGTGTACAAACATTACTTTTCTACAGTTTTATTATATGTATAGATAGATTTGATACAAGGTGCGCACTGTAGGTAATGCTCGGTTCTCCTCCTTCACTGATGTAAATTGTTTTGTATCATTACAAGGTGCGCATTGTGATGCTCGATTGTTCTCCCTAACCGATGAAATGCTAGAATCTGTAACGTTACATTACAGGTGAATGCTCGCGGTGAGGGAGCGCCTTTACATCACAAGGCTTCAAAAGAAAACTTCTAAAATTATTTTCTATATTATTATACAAAGCTGATGAGAGTATTGCGGGCTCCCTTTTAGGAGTAAATGCTTTTTCTTCTGTAGCTTTATTTGTTGCCTGAAGTATGTCATTATTATTGTTGTTGGGAAATGGGGAACTAAAGGCATCCATCTGGATATAGTTAAGAGAATGCAAAATCAATCCTTTGTTGGGGTATGGAGTAGCAGCCACAATAATACTGTTATGAGTATCCTGATGACTGACATTTTGTGGCTTTGGTGCTTCTGGAGTTGCAGGTGTAGGTGGTGGTGTTGGTGGAGGTACCAGCACAGGGGGGCTCCTTTAACACAGGAGGAGGGACTGTTGGCTTCTCTTCACCTGAAAATAAAACATAATGTAGGTGACAACTTTGTATCATAAGGTTTAACACCGACAACTGTCAATTAAAAAAAAACTAACCGACTTCTAAAAAAACAACCACAAAAAAGGGTAAAATAACCTACCAAAAAACTTTTCTTTGGGAAGTCGGTGGCTTTGCTTTTTTTATTTCATTGACTTTTGCCACCGACTTCCGAAAGAAAAGTTTTTTGGTAGGTTATTTTACCCTTTTTTTTGTGGTTGTTTTTTTTAGAAGTCGGTTAGATGTTTTTTTTTTACTTTTTTTTTTACCCTTTTTAGTTTAAATATTCAACCCAAATTGTTGTCAAATACATAATTTTCTTACATAAGCACTAGAATTTTATTATCCGTAACACCAAAATAAATGATTTTTTTATGGGACCAAATGGCAGGTTTCAAATAAAAAAAGAATCATGAAAATCGGTTCACCCAGTCGCATGTTATGAGGTAACAAACATAAAAAAAATACAGTCGAATTGATAACCTCCTCCTTTTTTGAAGTCGGTTAAAAATACATAGGTACCTACTTATTGAATAAATAATCCTCTCCATTTCTCGCAGCTGTGTTTGTTGTCTCTGAACAGTGAAGTACAGATCAGTTATGGTATCAGAAATGTGCTTCATTTCTTCTTCTTTCTTTGCTTCTTTGGCAGCTTCCTTTTTACTTAGTCTGAAAGTGAAAATAAATAAACAATAAAACCACAATAATGATGGATTCAATCTTGTTTTTGATTAGAAGATATTATAATGGATCAAATGTCGTCGCGAGCAATTTCCAATTTGAAATAATTCAAGGTGACAACATTATCAAAATAAGAATTCTATCATTTAATTTCTTAATATTGGCAAACATGTAACTTAATTCTGATTGATTGATCGAGTTGTACTGTGAACGCCGTGTGATGGCGCTAGTAACCCTACACTGCATGATTTATTTTTTTTAGAAAAAAAAATCTTACTAGATGTTATTTGTGGTATAGAATACGGGAAGTACAGGTAAAATGAAAAAAAAAAACAAATAGTAATAGAAAAAATGTTTTTTATTTAGTTCCGTGGCACAATATGCAATAACCTACCTGAATTTGCTAATCTAACTAAGGGCACAGAATACTTTAATAGTACTACTAGAGGTGAAACAGACGAAAGCTCTTGTCCTCGATCAAACAAAGTTCGACTCTGCATTTTTCGCACACAACAAACGACTTTCCTTTGCAGCCTGGATTCTTGCATCTCTGGCGTTTATGTCCCCATAATTATAGAAACGTGCTCGACTCCATCACACCTGACGTCACGAATAGGAAGAATCGCTACATTGGCCCTCATTCTTTTTGCCTCTATTAGATCATTACTTGCAGAATATGGTAGCCCTTTTTCTTATTCATTGATGAACCACACATACAGAGGCTCTTTGCCACTTCAAACTTGAAGTCTTTCAACTTCAGCGGCGTAGCTCTTTGTCGCATCTCCCCAACTCTTCTGTATAGCAACCAACTATTTATGGTGGCTAATATTTCGCTTTTTTCTGGCGACGGAAGCAGCAGGTGTAGGAGCAGTATCAAAATACGGCCAAATCAAAAAAATATACTTACATTTGTTTAGTTCACTGATATTTCGATATAAAAACTATTTTTCCACTGTCGTATTCTGTAAACCACTATTATTTGTTAAATTGAATACGAACGGTACGCGGCTAACATTCAAAATTTTCGATTGTATGACTGGCTGAGCGAAATAGTGCTGCCATCTAGTTTCAACGAATACGCTAAATGGGTGCCATGGATTGTAGTCACTTTTATTACGTAATCATAGATGTCGCTACTTGGTTCAAATCAGAAAAAATATCTAATATGTTGGTTGTCACGAGGTTGTCACATATTATAAGGGACGCTGAATGCAGTGGGGTTAAGGCGGTTAAGGCCTATCCGCACACAACAGTGCCGGCACAGTGCTGACGTTCAGTGATCACTGAACATCACTGAACGGTTCTGTCACTGATCAGTACGGATAGTGTCGTACAAAATGTCTCGTACATACAATTTCATATTTAATTTTCACTGACACTGATCGATACGTTGCTGATCGGCACGTGTCGGCACTGTTGTGTGCGGATAGGCCTTGATTCTCCCGCCACAGACTTGGGTGATTGGGTGCGAGCGGACGACCGTACAAACCTTATTGCTAAATTATCTCAAGTAATGAAGTAAATCCGCATTGTGAATATCCTGTGAACATACCGATTTTAAGTGTCTGTGATTTGTAACTAAACCTACGTCTTAATGGCTTGCCCGAGTATCCACTGACTGATCCCATGGAACTGATGGAAGCCGCATGAAGAAACGATGATGATCACCACTTTCATCAACAAACCCACACGCTCCCACTCCCCTTCTGCGCCGATATATATTTATTAATGCTAGAATTATGTAAATTATTATTGCAGTGCTCACCTGTTAAATTCTAACAATAATATGCCTGCACCCATTGCAAATACCAATGTTTCACCTAGAATATTTGCTCCTAACTCAATGGCCATTTCTTGACTGAGAACAGGTATGTTTACTGGTCTTCCCAAGTTTAAAATCCACAATTTAGATTTCACTTCACACCAATTATAGACTGAAAAAATACATCAATAGTTTCAATTTCCGTCTGCAAAACCTGTAGGTAAGTAAATTTTTTTATGCAGTGATCGGATATTCGGATGCATATTTACCTAAAGTGTAGGGGTTGGATTTATGAAAAGCACTTTTGTAGGTATCGAAAAAATCCCGGGATTTCGGATTCAACTTTACTGTTTTTATACACTGGTCAGCAAATAAACCGAGCCACCCGCTACCTAGGAACTCTGATTCGATTTTCTCAAAAAGTATATAACTTACAACTATCAAAGTTATACCTACAAAAAGTGTGTTTCATGGTGATTAAATGACTACAAATTAATTCGAAAGTACCGTCAACTCACATTGTAATCAAGCAACAAACACAATGCTAACGAATTGCTCTGTTTTCACCAGAGTTTGAAATTAGCGTTCTTTTTCTCTACAATGAGGATAGTCGGATATTTCTTATCATTTCTTTAGTTTTTGTCCCATCGTTTGCTCAGACGCGTGTGTTTTTGCTACTTTTTTCGATTAATAATGGATACAACGTGAAGTCGCTCGAAGGCTTCGAATCAGCAGATCTTCGGTGCAACGAGTTTACAGACGATACTTAGAGACTGGAGCATTCGATCGCCGTCCAGGTACGGGCAAACCTAGGGCTACATCAGCAGCAGATGATCGTTATATGCACCTTACTGTTCTGCGAAACCGCCACCTCAACGCAGTTCAAGTCCAACAAAGTCTGCGTGACGAACGCCAAGTGGTCATTAAGTTCAGATATCGTCAGAAGGAGACTTGCTGAACGGAACTTGACCCCAAAAAGAGCTGCAACAGGCCCAGCATTAACGGTAGCACACCGTCGAGCACGACTTGAATTTGCTCGAGAGCATAGGGATTGGACATTAGAGCAGTGGAGTAATGTACTCTTCACTGATGAGACCAGGGTGAGTCTAAATGGAAGTGATCGACGTCAGAGAGTATATCGTCGCCCTGGAGAACGTTATTCTCAGTGTTGCATCGAGGAAACTGTTGCTTATGGAGGAGGATCTGTAATGGTCTGGGGCGGCATCTCGTTAACAGCACATACAGCGTTAGTTTTCATCGAACCGACGGGCCGTACACGTGGACTGACTTCTCATCGCTACATTACTGAAATCCTCGCAGACCATGTAGTACCTTACGCAGGATATATCGGACAGGATATGCAATTGATGCATGATAATGTACGGCCTCATGTTGTGACCCAGTATCTACGCGACGTCAGCATTCGTACGATGGACTGGCCAGCTCGAAGCCCGGACTTGAATCCGATAGAACACTTATGGGATGAGTTGAAACGTCGGGTTCGAGCCCGGGTACCTGCTCCAACAAGGCTTCCAGAGCTGCGAATCGCAATTGACGAGGAGTGGAATACAATTCCTCAAGATTTTATCGTCAGGCTCGTAAGGTCGATGAATACAAGGATGCTGGCAGTTATCCGAGCAAGGGGAGGGAATACGGAATATTGATCAAAAACTTTTTTTTTATTTTATCTTTGTTTTTGGCTTTAATTTTTTTTTTCACTTTATCATTTTTTTTTTTTTTATTTATAAATAGGTTCGCGTTTGACCACTATCTCGCCTGATGGTAAGCGAAGATGTGGTCGACGGTGAAGCACGCTTGCCTAGAAGTAACCTGTTCACTCTTGACTTGAAGACCACAAGGTTATAGCTGTCGGGAAATACAGATGCCGGCAGGGAATTCCACTCCTTAGCTGTGCGTACAATAAAGGTTTGGGCAAAACGCTTTGTACGCACCGGAGGGATGTCCACCATATGCCGATGGCGCATTGCCGTACGTCTTGTAGTCCGATGACGGAAAGGGCCAGGAGGAACCAAGTTATGCAGTTCCATCGCACACTCTCCGAAATGCAACCGATAAGAAACCGACAGGCTGGCAACACGGCGTCGATGTTCAAGGCTCTGGAGCTTTGAAGCGACCAGAGCATCGTTACCGATTAGCCTCTTCATCATTACTAACGATTGTCACGACTGGAAAACGACTCTTCTTTGTAAAATCCTTAATAAACACTGAAATATTGATTAAACCCAATGAGTTTCCTAAGATGATAAATTTCCTTTTTAAAATGATTATTCACCATGAAACGCACTTTCTGTAGGTACAACTTTGATAATTGTAGGTTTTTTAGTTTTTGAGAAAATCGAATTAGAGTGCCTAGGTAGCGGGTGGCTCGGTTTATTTGCGGTCCAGTGTAGAATCACATCAGGTTTATGTAATATTTACTTATTTTAACTTTTATATTTAAAAAAACTTGAGAGGTGTCAAGGGACACCCGGATGGAACGAAGTTACTGTATACACTCAACAAAAATAATCGTCGCGACACCACACTGTTCAATGCGACCGAATTAAAATGGTTGTCTTGTTTTTTTACCGATTTATCCTACTGGTGAGAATCAGTTGGACAAATCGGTAAAACAAGTGTAGGCGTGAAAACATTTGCTTAACGATAGCAAGTAAAAAAAAGGTTCAAGCGATTTTCGACCCTCCACCCCGCTCCACCCTACTCCACTCCGATCCGCTCCACTCTGCTCCGCCCCACTCCACTCCATTCCATGGTAATACACAGTTACACACATTACCCTCCTTTGCGTCGCGCAGTCGGTAAAAAGTGTCGTGACAATTTAGATCCACCTAGCCCCCTTTCGCAACGCGCCATAAGGAACTTCGTTCCAAAAAAAAAACTAGAAATAATAAATTCCTTTAATTTTTCTTAAATTTTCAAACCAGACAGTAATGTTAACGTCAGATTTCAGAGACTAAAGCATAGTGTTAATAGTGATTATTGTAGTAACTGAGGTAATATTTACGCCCAATCAGGATATCAGTAGGGCTGGTTGGAAGATATCTCTTACTCACCTTTGGACACTTCAATAAAGAATATTTATAGCACTTAATATGTTTTGTATCGTGTACTTATGTGCAATAAAGTATAATTGTATTTATTTTTAAATAAAAATCAATAGCCCTTTACGTTCCGGGGTTACGGTAATTCATTAATCCCGCGACCATTCGTTAGTCCCGCGATCTTTAAACTCAACAGTCATAAATTGATGGGAAGCTTAAAATTAACTTCAAGTAAATACATATTAATAAGATTCCGTATCAAAATAACTACATTCATTTTAACTACTTTCGTTATAACTACGGTCAAAAGACCTACCGGTTGGTATAATTGATGGTCGTTTCACATAAGTTTGTAAAAAGTGGAAATACCTAATGGATAATAAATTCACCTACGTTTAATTCACCTAGTGTTAACTTACTTAGGTTAATTCACCTACGTTTAATAGACCTACGGTTAATTCAACTACGGTATATTTAGCTAAAATTAATATCCCTGTTACGGTATGTGTGATACACGGGTGTGATATCATACAAACGTCGACGGAGCACCGCTAAAAATAACCACGATCCCCTTCTAACCTAACCTGTCCGTGTCGGGTTCAGTGTAGGGCGTAGTTAACTACTTTTTTTGTAATATGATTACTAACTACGATTAAAAGTAGTTAACTACATGTAGTTAGATTACTTTTGGCAAAAGTAGTTGTAACTGCATGTAGGTAGTTATGATTACATGTAGTTATAACTACTTACATGTAGGTATCTACCTTTGCCAAAAGAAATCTAACTAGGTACCTTTTTTCTTTTTTTAGCGAAGTAAAATCAAATGAGTTCTCCCACCAGGGAGGAGGGACTGTCAGACTTGTACTGACTAAAATCCACGGCGTCCTTCAATAGCCCTTTACGTTCCGGGGTCAAGGTTGCTGTTTAGTCCCGCGACTCTGGCAGGGTATAGCCCTCTAAAGAGGGTCCTGTCATTGTGCTGACGCTCTTTGAGGCGCGTGGAAAACAACGCGCCATCGACCCGGGCATGGTCCGTGGTCGGACAGCGAATCGCCCATTACTCGCCGTCAGATTAAGAGTCAAATAAAGTCAGACTCAGGGTCAAATACAGAGACAAATCGGTTAAACCCTGTCAGACTGTCAGACTCTGCAGACTGTCAGTCTCTGTCAGACTCGGTCAGACACTGTCGGACTACCTTAGATTCTGTCGGACTGTCAGATACTGTCGGACTATCAGATTCTGCCAGACTGTCACTCTGTCAGACTCCGACAGACTATGTCAGTCTCTGTCAGACTCTTTCAGACTGTCAGACTGATAAACTGTCAGACACTATCAGAGTCTGTCAGACTACGTCAGATTCTGTCAGACTCTTTCAGACTGTCAGACTCCGTCCAACTGTCAGACTGATAAACTGTCAGACTCGGTCAGACTGTCAGACTACGTCACATTCTGTGAGAGTGTCACTCTGTCAGACTCTTTCTTTCAGACTGATAAACTGTTAGACTCCGTCAGACTCTGTCAGACACTGTCAGATTCTGTCAGACTGTTACTCTGACAGACTCCGTCAGACTATGTAAGAGTCTTTCAGACTATCAGACTCTGTCAGATTCTGTCAGACTCTTTCAGACGGTCAGACTCAGACACTATCGACAAACTAAAAAAAATACTCTGTATGAAAATGTAGTTATAAAAAGTAATCACGTAACCGTAATTGCAACTACAATTTGTAGTTAGTAATCTAAATTATTAACTACTAACTACATTGTAGTTAGTAATCTAACTACATTTTTCGATTACTTAATGTAGTTAGTAGTTATGATTACTAACTACAAAATGTAATCGTAGTTAGTAATCAGTTAGTTACAAAATGCCCAACTCTGGTCAGGGTAACCCAAGTCGTTTTTACGTCAATTTTTTTTCTCAGTGCCCCGTTACGTAGACGTACACTCCTATAAAAATACCAGCTGAACAACTTTGTACTTTTGAACTAGAAGAAAACGGAGAAGAACTTCAAGGGCACCCGTGGTTCGGTTTGGTTAGGTTCCCTTGTAGACAGATAAAGGAGCCCTCCGTCGACCTTTCTGCGAAAGCCTTCTTCCTCCACTCTAGAAATAAAACGAGCATGTTTTATTGATTAAAAAAATACTGTAGGCGAGTCGTCCATTAGGTATTTCAAACGTAGTTAAGACAACCAATATCTTATAAGAACATTAGATGAATCATTCGTTATTGCAATCCATTTTATTTCAATCAATATTATGTCAGTTGAATAGTAGTTGAGTCGTCCAATATGTGTCCTGAACTTATGTGAGTCAACCGTAGCTATATCGAAAGCAGTTAAAATAAACGTAGGTAGTTATTTTGACACTTTACACCATGTTACAAACTAGTTTATTTTTATTGTGATTTTAATTTTAATGTTGGTTTAGATTTTGATTTGATTTTAATATTGATTTAATTTAAATTTTTATTGTGATTTTAATTTTAATTCTAATTTTGATTTTAATTTAAATTATATTTATTTATTTATTTTAATGTCGGTATTTTGTTTTAATTTTTTTTCCTAAATTTCTCATCTATTGTTTATGTAAACCGGAAGAGCAGAAATACCTAATACAAGCAATTCTTTGCTTAAAAGGTACTTCCTATATTTGTACTGTTTTTACATATATATGTGGAATAAATAGACTTATTAGTTTCGCATTCCCAAATTTTCTGAAATCCTGGGACTCATAGAAGCCACTTCCATAATTTCCTAACCAAAAATGAACTTTAGGTAAATATGCAATTGATTATCCGATCACTAGTTATATGTTGT
This sequence comes from Agrotis exclamationis, assembly GCA_950005045.1. Lineage (NCBI taxonomy): Eukaryota > Metazoa > Arthropoda > Insecta > Lepidoptera > Noctuidae > Agrotis > Agrotis exclamationis. Next base: position 8,384,613 of record OX465436.1, on the reverse strand, counting down.
TGAAGATCTCATTTACTCAATAATTATATAAAGATATGTCTCGATCACCTTCATTTTAATTATTTCTTTTCACAACCAGCTCGTACCTTGGTTACATTCACACAATCAAAGAGATAATTACATTAATGATTGCAACCGCACTGCTATATTACAATAAATAGACTTGGGAAAAGCTAATATGTTGATAAATGGCATACTGATGATTAATACTACTATATTCTTGCGACTATTTGGCTATTCAGACGATAATCTTACGATATTTACATCACTTAAAGCAGAGAGAAGTTCGTCCAAATCGCGTTGAGAGAACGTGCACAGATCATTTACTCGACATTTTGAAGATCCGTCTCACCATTAATAGCTGAAATAGAAACGTGCTGCTGGCATTTTTACGACAACCTTTGCTAGTTGGGTGGTTCAGAATACTGTTAGTCAGTGTTAGCAGCATTTCAGGTTTCCCATGATAAGGGTATTTTGGCTAATCTATACAATACCAACACTCACATTGGGCAGGGGGCATACAGACATAAGTCCTGAAAAACGGATGATGTTTAGCTCGTTCTTTGCAAGCATTTGCGATGGGTTTACTTATATGCTTTACCAACAAAGCGCCTAATTTTGCAATTGGAAATACTGCTATACCCATTGTTAATTTTGACAAATTTGTCTAAGTATATAAAAAAAGTCACATCAAATATTGCAAATAACTTAATGTGCACATTAATTTGCACAAGCTCACCAAATTTTCCAAGAAGATTAAAAAAGGGTTAACAACAACAAGTAAAACGTCAATCAAAAAAAAAAACAGATCACTAGAATTACTAAATATCATGATAGTACCAAAAGAATAGAGGATTTTGATTCTGAACCGAGAAAGAATGATCTTGGTGTTCCACAGGGAAGCATTTTAGGTCCCCTCCTATTCCTTATTTACATTAATGATCTCCCAGAAGCAGAACGCAAACATATTTGTGTTTTGTTTGCAGATGACACGACTGTTATTATTGGATGTAAAGATAAGAGCCGTCAAAATATTGAAATAAACAACACTTTAAATAACATTATGGCATGGTTAAATAAAAATTTATTGAAGATTAATTTAGAAAAAACATAAGTTATTAATTTTAAAACACAAAAGAGTGCATACCAAAATTTAGACATCATTTTCAATAATCAACCAATAGAACAGATCCATAGTACCAAATTTTTAGGCATTACAATAGAACAACACCTATCGTGGAAAGAACACACCGATAACATTTGTAAAAAAATTAATAAATTTGTATTTGCCCTAAAGAAGGTCAGAGAAACGACTTCAAAAGAAACCGCACTATTGGTGTATCATGCGTATGTTTGTTCCATAATTCGCTATGGTATAGTTGTATGGGGATACACAGCTGAGCTTTCACGAATTTTAATAGCGCAAAAGAAGTGCTTGCGTGCAATTTTTAATATGCAATGGTCTGACTCCTGTCGGCCAATTTTTAAGTCAGAAAACTTAATGACTGCCCCTAGCATATACATTTATGAAATAGCAAAATTTGTAAAAAACAATATGAATCTTTTTCAAAACAAAAATAATTTAAATAAGCGTAAAATTACTCACTCAGATTTAGAATTACCGGTGCCCAGAATTGAAATGTTTAGGCATAGTTGCGTCTATATGGCCCCACTAATTTATAACTCGATACCTAAAAAAATTGTTGACTTACCCTATCGCAAATTTTGTTTTTCTTTACAGGAATGGTTAATTAAGGAAAGCTTTTACACCATTAACGAGTTCCTAAAAAAATACTCATCGCATTCCTATCATTTTAAAAATGCATTGTGAGATTTTGTTATTTAATGAAAAATTTTATGATTGTTTGTATGTTTTATATTATCTCTTATTTTACAAAAGTATATTTTATTTTAAATTGTTTGGTCGTTTTCAGTACGATTTTGTTTAAAGATTTATATAAGATAATGGTGTCCATATATAAAGACTAAGTAGTGTTGTTTTTTTTTATTATAATTTTTCTACGCTTTTATTTTATTTCGTTAAATGTTTTGATGTCTGTATTTGCCTTTGTTTCAATGTGTTTTAGTGTTATCTTTCTTCTTTTCTCTGCAATAATGGCTTGTTTATTACAAATTGTGTTCGTTTAATTAAAACTACTTAGGTAATTAATCTAATAATAATTAATCCTTGTTTAAAATTTAAAAATTTGCATGCTATTGTTATGGCAGAATGTGTCCTGCGCTTAAATATTATAATTATAACACCTTTTGTATACCACATTTTATGCAAATAAAGAATACTTACTTACTTACTTACTAACACTTACTAATCAACTTTGATGGCAAATGGCAATTTGACGTCTTTTTGACATTCGAAGTGAGAGTTGCTAGGTTACGGAATTAGGTAATTTGATTTTAGTCGCAAATAGATTATGGATGGACTCTCAAAACTCTGTGGAATAGACTGGAATGTGCTTTCTGACTTTCTCTAGCCAAATCTATACATATAATAAAGTAGAAAAGTGGTGTCTGTACAATGTAAATATGTAAAAACAAGTAGCAGGGGTTGTTATTTTATCGATGCGGAACCCAAAATTGTACAGCTTGGCAAAAAAGTCTTGAAAGCGAACTATTTTTTTTGTTTGCTGACAACATTTAAAAACATATGTCATTTGACATAAACAAAATTCATGCAAAATTCGCAAGTGTAGAAATAATCTATACATATAATAAGTCTGTAGAAGGGTAAATTCTGTACATTGAAAATATTGAAAAAATAGATAGCGGGGGGTGTTACTGGATCGAAAAAAATTAAAAAAAAATTTGTCTGTCTCTCTGTCTGTCTGTATATGCAGGCATCACGTGAAAACTAACGGTTCGATTTCGATGAAACTTGGTATAATTATACCTTATTATCCTGGGCATAAAATGGGATACTTTTTATCCTGGAAAAATACGTAGAAAAAAAACTGTAACAAACCTTATTATGGAACCACTGGCGACACCTATTATCAAGTAGAACATTACGCCACGCCTGCCTCCATTGATTTCTAAAAAGGTTCCACCACTCACCACTAGATGGCGTTGTGCCTATGACGCGCATTTCTGAATCGCGGTGTTAAGATTCTCCGAGAGTTAATGACTACCGCGACTTTATTATTTCTCTGTGTGACCTAACTAGCACTGCACTTCCGGGCTACGTCCTAATTGGAATAGCTACACAAGACTCGGCTACTAAGTTTTATCATAAAGTTAAACAGTAATTCAATTCTGTTACTTTTGGTTTAGAGGACCAAAAACCCCTGCCTTCGTTCTCCCTGGGAAAAGGTGGTCGGGACTTGTCCTATTTTATATAATATAAATAATTTGTACGTTGTGGACAATAAATCTTTGTCAAGAAACCGAACTTCTCTTCGTGCCGGCAACGGTGACTAACATCCCTTAAAAATCTTATTTTTCAGTTTTATTCATAGACGTTGTTCTGTAGAACCGCGAAGACACGTTGCATTACCCGCAGTGGATTCAGCACCGTAACCTGTAGCGCTGAAAGTCGGATTTGGCTTGAACCGTTTGCGGCACACGCGGGCCACGCCTCCCCGACTCCTATATAAGGAGCCGCGTTCCGCGCCGCGCGATCCATATAAATTCTGAATTATGATGCGAGCGGACGTGTCCAGTGTGGCGAGTGGTCGTCCGTGGAATTAATATTGTATGCGTGTTTTTCAGCGCACCTTTTTGATTACCTACCTACTGTTCCGATCAGTTATTTGTAAATACAAGGTCGAAATTACTATGAAAAAAATACTTACTACAGAACGCGAGCTCAACAGCAGTAGCTCAATAGATCTCCTTAATTATTATAGGCTTAGCCGTATTTGGGTCCAATAGATATTTATAAGATGTCATTGTCAGAGTTACTCAAAATGGAGAAATAAACCATCCACGCGAAGACCGACATCCGCGCGGACGGAGTCGCGGGCGGAAGCTAGTTGTGAAATAAAACTAACGCAAAAAGTGATAAAAAATGAATAAAACCATCCGTAGTACTGGTAAAGAGGTTATTTACAAGGGTTTAATGCGATGTTTGGCAGAAAAAGGGCCCAAAACCATAACTTGCGCGTAACGTCGGCGTATCGCCGCGGTATCTTCGCTACGGGTGGCGCGCCCGCCACGCGCTTGCCGCTTTTAACGTGGCGCTCTCGCAGCGACCGCGCGGCGGGCGCGCTACCAGTAGCGAAACAAAACAAAACTACAGCACAACAACTGCTGTTACTTATTTTTTCTGGCGGAATAATGTCATTATAAAAAAAATACATAGAGACATGTCTGCTAGATTGATTCGAAATTGACAGAGCTGAATGTACTCTGAGTAGAGCCGTCCGTATTCCAACAGCTCCCCATCACCAGTCGTTGAAGAAACTACGATATCTCGTCGGATATTCATTGAAATCAAATGATGTCAAGGGCAATTTTGTTTAAATTAAATGCTTGTAATGATTAACGTATTTATTTGGGAAAGGATTAAGGGTTCAAACACATAAACACGACGCAACGTGGCACGGCACGGTAACGTGACGTGGAAGACCACGTCACGGTCTGGGGATCGAAATCGCGACCCTGATTAAGCCTAATCTTTGTATTGGGTTTGTTAAACAAGGCAGTGAGAAGTACTATTTTGAGTTAACGTCCGTCGCGAGTTCGATCCCAAGACAAATTCAGATCGGAATATGCTATTCGCAACAGTGGATTTCGATACCAAAACTTTTGAACTAGCGTATCATTCAAACTGTTTTTCGAATCAGCGTGTTCGCGACAAAGTCATTCGATATAGCGGTTTTCGACTTAATGTGTTTTCGAACTGTCGTACCACTCCAAAGAGATTTAAAAGAACTATAGAGCGGGCATTGGGAATATTGTCAAACAAAAACGTTGATGTCGGGCGTCAGTAGTGCTATCTAGCGTTGTATAGCAAAATCACGTATTAAAATAATTCATCAGAATATATTTCAGCCATTACACAATAGATGGCAGAACTGCGGGCTTATTCGCTATCTCTAATGACAGTTGAGAATGATGATCACCGAGTATAATTTCCAACTTTCAACTGTCAAAACTGACATTTCGTATTCCCTAACTTCGGTGAGGAACCGTAAAATTTCAAGATGGCGTGTGGTTCAGTGATTATCACTCTGCTATGTCGATAGTCACTGAATGCCTATCGATAAGCAGTATTTGGTATTCAGTAAGCTCGGTGTTTATCCTTTTGACGTTTAAGTGTGGACCACTCAAGTTGTCAAAACTGAAGTTGAAATCACTGTTCGATAGCAGTTATTTATAGGCGATCAGTGATTATCACTCTAACTATAATCCATTTATTGTGTTTGAGATACATAACTTGGCTAAAAAAGTATTTTTTATTTCGTTTGTTGCAATTGTTTAAATTTTAATAAGTGTGTTTGTTTTAATTATGTTTTTAATTTTACTATTTATGTAGGTACATACGTACTTAAATCATCATCATCATCATTAACCCTTGTTTTTCAAAAGAAGCAATGATTACGATGACTAATATTCTATTTTGGTTAATTTGATTATACAGATTCTATACAGATTATAAGTTAAAATAGCATACAGATTTAATACAGATTGTAGGAGTTTCTACTACAGATAAAAGGTTCAAGGCATCTGGCAACACTGGCCACCCCGCTAATTATAGTAGTTTATGAAACTGGTACATAATGAGGGGTATTATACACGAGTGTGAGTTTAAAAAACGAGCGAAGCGAGTTTTTTAAAAGTATCACACGAGTGTATAATACCTAGTTATGTACAGTTTCATACACTACTTTATCTACTTTCATTGAACACGAATTTATCAAGTAAAAGATAAAGATTGACACAGTATTATGGCGCCATAATTCCCGATATCACCGCGCATGTGCCACAGCGCGCGCAGCCACAGATAAAAAATCAAATGGATGTATCTATGATCTGTAATCTGTATCGTAATGAAAAAAAATTTTATTATAACATTATTTTGTTAGAGAAATAGTGTCATAATTTAATTTTTTAATTTCATTTCGATATACTGTGCGTAAAGTACGTCATTATAAACTCGTTTTGAGTTTTGTATTTTGAATTTAACGATATGAGAGTAGATAAAGTATATTTTAATACGATTGTTGAATAAAAAGTGAAGTGTAATAAATTGCCTGTGTTTATTATAGAAAAAGGCTAGGGAATTAATCTTATTGGAATTTATTATCATGTTTTCATTAGGAATTCGTATCAAATAAATTTATGTAATATAATTAAACAAGCGATAAAACAAGAATAAGTCATTAATAAATATTTATATCACATTAGTCTGATTATACTACTTTGCTAATTTTAGGTATGGCACGCGCATATTTATTGGGACTTGCTGAAGAGCAAAGGCAAATGAATGTCTTGCGCAGAGAACGTCGGGCAGGGCGTGCTTTGACCGACTACATGAATTTGCCGGACAAAGAATTTGAGGCACACTTTCGCTTGTCCAAAGACACTTTTAACAACTTAGCTGAGGAGCTTCGTCCGTTTATGACAAAACGACGGCGAAATACTGGAGTGCCCCATAATCTCAAAGTACGTTATAGATATAAGATGATGAAAATAAGTGCATTCTTGCCACTCAAGCCCCTGTAAAAACGAAATACTGTACCCAATTTGACAAACATTTTCAAAAATGCAATGTTAACCAAAAATATTTTATTTCTTAAATGATCATGATCAAACTGATTGGTTGATTTTGTTTTAGGTGTTAGCTGCTGTATCATTTTATGCCCAGGGAAACACAAGCACTTCAAAACATTCTTTCCGAAATCCCAGCGTTTAAGTGGATTATTCATTGGATGTTTTTATAAATGTTTTTTTAGGAATATCTTTGGCACTCGACATTCTTGACAACTCAAGTGGCGAACGTATAAACCGCAAAAATTAAAAAGCTAATGATGTCGTTATTTTATTTCGTGTTGCCAAGGATATCAAATAAGTCGGGTAATAACTAGTGCAGGAACAATTTCAAGTCGATAAGCACCGCTAGTTTTAGTTATTCACTGAACGATCACGTGACATAGAAGCGTTACTGAATACCAAAACACCGGAATGTTCGGTTTGTCACTGAGCTCGGTGATTATCACTTCAGTGTTGATCACTTTCATCTGTCAAAATTAGCGAATAAGCCCGCTGAGCATCTTGTGATAGGGGTGCAACATTTTAGAATAGCACAATAAAATTATCGACACAAAAACATCGATAAAGTTAACTAGGATTTAAATATTAGAAAAAAATTAAGAAGTGTGTGAGGGCAGAACAAAAATAAAATTATTACTTATTAATCCAATCCTATATTATCAATTTGACGATTATGTTCAACAGTATTGTTATTAAACTAATATCATTAAGTTAGTCAATGAACAATATAAAAAAGTGTTTTTTTTTCACTCATACAATTTGTATGAAAACGTCTTTTACTTTTGACCAACTTCCACCGTCTCGATTTTATTTTTCCCATATCATAAAATGATCCTTACGTTAAATGTGTCGAACGGCATAAAAACATTTTTAATTAATTTTTGTGGACAGCTCGCCCTTGAACAAAATAAAAATATTTCAAAGTTTCCTATAAAACTTTTCCGTATATAAGTATCTCTTTCGTTCATAAACAAGTCAGTATACGAAATTACTCATTTGATATTTTTAATTACTCTTCGACTTAATAAATATCGATAACACATATCTATAAACAGACAACTCTAATTCTTTAGCTTATTGTCGTTCAGCTACTGAGCCACAGATGGCGTTTATTTAAAAAATGCAAGAGTTCTAGAATAATATCAGAAAATATTTAAAAACCAGGTAAAAATAAAAAATATTTACGAAAATATTTTTTTTTCAAGTCCATTTGTTTTCTTATATCTTGATTTGCAGTTACGCAAAGCGCAACTAGGCATATTTTCTTATAATCGTCCATCGAAGTTTAAATTTTGACGCATGGTCACGCGACCTGTCAAGCGGACGTCTTGAACTAGACTGGTCGAGTTTTTACCGAGTGGTCAAAACTTGTGGATCACAACTTTCTTCGTGATGTCCCGTCTATGCTCGTATATAGTTTAATGTCTTTGTACCACTCTAATTTTTCTTCGAAATAGCGTGCGTCGAAATAACGTCCTTCGAAATTTCATACCTATCACTCCCGATTGTTGACATATATGTACCTTTTATTCTAAGAAACCTACCATTACCATATTGCAATTCGGGTTATGATAGGAACAAATGAACAATACGTCGGGTCAGGTTAGGAAGAAGAGGGTTACGTTAGGAACAAAAATAATATAATTTTTTTCAAGTTCCTAACCTAACCCACAACCGGGTCAGGTTAGGAACAATCCGTCAGGTGGATTTCGGGTCAGGTTAGGAATAGGGTTACGTTAGGAACAAAAATTCTTTTTTTTTTTCAAATTCCTAACCTAACCCGCACCCGGGTTAGGATTGCGGGTCAGGTTAGGAATATACCGTTTTGAAATGGTAAAATGTATGTTATGCTACTGATCGTGTACCCTGCCGGTAGCAAAGTATATATCGTGCTATAGACCCACTGTTACCGGCACCAGGACTGGTACAAGTTCCATGTGGAGTGTTTCTCTCATCCATAAATGTGCTTCTTCCACTGGACTTATTACACCACAGGATTGTACTTATATGAAAGAGTGGTTAGAATAATAAAATATATAACAGTAAGCTGTGCTTATTTATTCCCTGATGAGATAATAAGTAATTAACAGTTAAATAAATAATTCAAGAAACTACTTAATCTTAAACATAAATCATAGATGAACACTGAATTAATACAATATCAGCACCACCTGTAGGTATATAGCATAATATTCTATACAAATATTAAAACAAGGAGAAAAAATGGCAGGTTTGTCACATAACACACAGTGCCATCAAGATATAACACCTTTTGTTGATTTGGATTGAGACCTTTCTGCATAATATAATTATGTAAGTTCGTGCCCAACATGCCTAACATGGCCACCAAACTATTGCACCAAGCGGCACTCTTGTGACTTTCGCATGCATAACAGGATAAGTATGTACTGAAACAATTATATGCACAACAAATTGGATTAGCACGCTCCAACATCCAAATGACATTATAAAGGATCCTAATATTTCGCTGGTGCAATCTATTAAATGCTGTAAGTACAAGCTGAACTGATTTCAAACAAAACTAGGACTACCATTCACAAAAAGTCATCTTCAGCTAGTTCATTTACTGTGTGATTCAGCAAATACAAATAAACTTATCAAAAACTGGTAACAACATCTACTAATTACATTCATTTTATCATGTTGCATAGCAGCAACTTTCTATTATACACTTACATCACAAGGCTTCAAAACAAACTTCTAAAATTATTTTCTATATTATACAAAGCCGATGAGAGTATAGCAGGCTCCCTTTTAGGAGTAAATGCTTTTTCTTCTGTAGCTTTATTTGTTGCCTGAAGTATGTCATTATTATTGTTGTTGGGAAATAGGGAACTAAAGGCATCCATCTGGATATAGTTAAGAGACTGCAAAATCAATCCTTTGTTGGGATATGGAGTAGCAGCCACAATAATACTGTTATGAGTATCCTGATGACTGACGTTTTGTGGCTTTGGTGCTTCTGGAGTTGCAGGTGTTGGTGGTGGTGTTGGTGGAGGTACCAGCACAGGGGGCTCCTTTAACACAGGAGGTGTGACTTTTGGCTTCTCTCCACCTGAAAATAATACATTATGTACCTAGGTGATAACTACGTATCATAAGTTTTAAGTACACCAACAACTATCAGTCAAAAAACATACTTATTGAATAAATAATCCTCTCCATTTCTCGCAGCTGTGTTTGTTGTGTCTGAACAGTAAAGTACAGGTCAGTTATGGTATCAGAAATGTGCTTCATTTCTTCTTCTTTCTTTGCTTCTTTGGCAGCTTCCTTTTTACTTTGTCTGGAAGAGAAAATAAATAGAGAAATAAAATCTCAAAAATTATGCATACAATCTAGTTCTTGATTTGAAGACAGAACACGGACATTATTGTCTGTGTTGATCAATTTATGTATGATATCAATTTATGCTAGGATAAATATGTAAATAGCTGTACTCACCTGTTATATTCTAACAATAATATGCCTGCTCCAATTGTAAATATCAATGTTTCACCTAGAAGATTTGCTCCTAATTCTATGGCCATTTCTTGACTGAGAACAGGTATGTTTACTGGTCTTCCCAAGTTTAAAATCCACATTTTAGCTTTCACTTCACACCAATTATAGACTGAAAAAATACATCAATAGGTTCAATGTCTGTCTCCAAAACCTATAAGTAAAGTAGATTTTGTTTTGTTAGTTGCTTAAGATCTCATTTACAACCCTGGTTTAAGTGTTACGACATCAGCAGGAAGGGGTACAGGTTGCTTTTAGTCAGGGTTAGCAGCATTTCAGGTTTTACAAGATAAGGGTAGTTTGGCTAATCTATACAATATGTTGGTATTGTCACTCACATTGGGCAGGGGGCATACAGACATAAGTCCTGAAAAACGGATGATGTTTAGCTCGTTCTTTGCAAGCATTTGCGATGGGTTTACTTATCTGCTTTACCAACAAAGCGCCTAATTTTGCAATAGGAAATGCTCCTACAACCATTGTTAATTTTGATTAATTTGTCTATTCAAATAGCAGTCAGATCAAATATTGCAAATAAAATATTGTGCACATTTGCACAAGGTCACCAAATCTTCCAAGAAGAGTTTACAATACAAGTAAAACCACAGAGTACTAGTAAAACGTCAATCAAATAAACATAAACCGATGTCTGTCGGTTTGACACTTGACATTTTTTTTTTTTTTTTAATAATGTTTATTCATGACCATAGAAACAAGTCTTTCAGTCGAATACATTTTGAACTTAACATTAGGTAGTTATTGTTACATAGAATTGTTTATAGAATAATTATTATAATTCGACACTTCTTTATAGCAGTTAATAACAATTTTCTATCATAAATCTATTCAACCCACTTGCCGACCTTTCGAGTTGGATAAATACAATCACTTTATATTAATCTGAATTAAATTTTAAACAGTTTAACAACGTTTTAAAGATATCGAAAAATATTTACAATTTTTCTATGGTATTACATACATATTTGTACAATACAGTAAAATATTTCTTATTCACTAATAATTCCTGAACGCGGCGGGGAACACTTTGTTGATCACATTCACTGTCATTGTCATTTATTTCACTCAATTCACTAACCAATAATAAACGTTGAATGTTGAAACTTGAACATTGTAAGATAATATGATCCAAATCAGCATCGTCTGTTCCACAATGATCACAACGGCTGTTATTAATTATGTGAATCCTATGCAGGTGAGCTGGTGTTAAGCAGTGTCCCAATCTCATGCGTGATATAATAGTTATAAATTTCCTTGTGCTGTACTTGAAATTATGATACCAAGGTCTAGTCAATAATTCATTTTGTATTCCAGCATACCATCTGCCTTTCGTCTCCAACGTTATGTCCCAATACTCCTTCCATAACCGTCTATTCAGTTCTTTATAAAGGCTGTAATAATCAGTGAATGGGACCTTGAGCAACTCGGATCTATCCTCATCATGATCTGAACGGGCAGCACTATCAGCTACCTCATTTCCACAAATGCCACTGTGTGAAGGTACCCATACCATTTCTACTTTAATACACTTGTCAAGTAGTTTTAGGATAAGAAATCTAATATAGTAAATAATATAATTTAACTTAAAAGTAATATTTACATTATCTAGAGTAGACAAAACACTTCTGGAGTCTGTAACTATCAAAATATTCTGTACATTATTTACAAGACTATTTACATGTTGCAGTGCACAATAAATTGCATAGCATTCTGCAGTGAAAATGCTACATACTCTATTTAATTTAATGCATTTGGTGAAGTCTAGCTGAGGATCATAGAAAGCTGCATTTACAGTATGGTCTGTTTTAGATCCATCTGTGTATATTACATAATGTTCAGGTCTATTGTCCTTAAACTGCAAAAAATCAAATTCATTATGCACCACATCTAAGTGGATTGCAACACTGCTAATAATACTATTATAAGGAATTCTGTACATAGGCCATACATTATTTACAATAATATCTTTTGAATATCTATTTACATGTTCAAATATTGTTGGTATTTCAGGTAGAGTTCCACCAACCAAAAAAGAAGCAGAGATGGTATTGGAAGCAATTGACTGAGAGATCTCCGAATATATGATTAATTTCTTGAGTAAAAGATTATCATTTGATGATATGACTTTTAATAAAAATCTCTCAGCCAACAACAACCTTCGTAATATCAAGGGAGGTATACATGTCTCAACTTCTAATGAATTGATAGGTGTGGAGCGCATTGCACCACAAATAAGTCTCAATCCCATATTTTGAATGACATCTAATTTTCGTAACAAGGTGCTACTGGCATTCATGTAAGCTAAACTGCTGTAATCAAAATGGCTTCTGACTATACTTTTGTACAGCATACTCATAACTTTTGGGTCAGATCCCCAAAAAGTTCCTGCTAAATGTCTCAATAGATTAATACCATTCAGTGCCTTGCTACATATATGTTTAATATGTTCATCAAACTTTAATTTTTCATCAATAATGACACCTAGGAATTTATGTTGCTTAACTACAGGGATATTTACACCATTGTATGAAATTTTAACATTACTGTGAGTATTTACATTTTTAGTGATAATTAAAACTGAACTCTTTTCAGGATTTATTTCTAATTTAAGTTTTCCATGGTAATAACTATATAATTGAGACAAAGCTTCATTGATGTTGGCCATAGCTATATCTATGTTTTGGTTTATGCTGTACAAAAGCAAGTCATCTGCGAACTGCAGAATATTTACACCAGGCACAACTACATATTTTAATATTTCTGAAGTATATACATTATAAAGTAAAGGAGACAAAGTTGCCCCCTGCATTGTGCCTTTGTTGACCTTTCTAGGTCCATGCATTTTATTATTAAATTTTACAAATACTAATCTATTGTTCAAAAAAGAATAAAGCCATTTTAGAACATGTCCAGGAATACCAATATCATAAGACACTTGAATGAGTTCTTCTATATTTACATTGTCAAAAGCACCTTTTACATCTAAAAAGACACAGATTGCATTAGAGTGACTTAATTTAACCTGTTTCAAATCTGATAATAAAGATACAAAGCTTTCAGAGCAACTTTTACCTTTTCTGAAGCCAAACTGCATTGAAGGAATTAAACTTTGTGATTCAACAAAATAATCTATTCTTAACTTCAACATATTTTCAAAAAGTTTACCTAAACAAGATGATAAGGAAATAGGTCTGTAAGAAGATGCATTGTTTGCTGGTTTATTTGGTTTAAGTATTGGTATAACACATTGTGTTTTCCATGGCTCAGGTATAACTAATTCATCCCATAACTTATTATAAATATTAAGTAATATAGTCTGTGCATTCAAATGTAATTTCTTAATTAACATATAAGGAATGTCATCCAAGCCTGGGGTAGTGTCCCTCCTACTCTTTAGAGATGTTTTCAATTCTTCTATAGTAAAATAGCTTTTAAGAAATGCATTAACATTATTCTCTGTGGCATTTTCAAACAAATATTTAAGTTTGGTCTCATCTATCTGTGTAGAATCTGCTATGTTATTTAAAAAACTTAAGACCCATTCATCATTAAAGTTTTTATTTCTATTTGTTCCTATTCTTTTAAACTTTTTAATATATCCCCATATTCGAGAAACAGGTGTTAATCTGTTGAAACTACTACACAATTCTTTCCAAGAAGTATTTCTTTCTTCTTTTAAAATTCTTTTTTTCATTGCATCTAACTGTTTATATTTAATCCAATTTTGTATTGTAGGATGAGAAAAATAATATTTTAATGCATCTTTTGATTTTTTGACAGCATCAGTACATTTTTGGTTCCACCATGGCACTGGTTTTCTAATTAAAGAATTTGGATTTAATTTTCGCTTTGGAATTGCTTTAAGCCTAATTTCATTCAAAATATATACAAAACTATTATACAAATCAATAGCAGAATTATTCGTCACATCTAATTGAGAAAAAGAAGTTTCTGATAGTATATAATATTTTTCCCAGTCTGCTTTACTATAGATAAATTTCTCTTGCAATACAGGAGGTGACACATCGTATGAAGATGGTTGAACATCTATTTCAAGCAAAGTCGGAAGATGATAACTACCCATGGGATCTTCGAGGACACACCAGTTACACATATGCGCGATTGAATCGCTTACAAGGGCAAGATCTATAGCTGAAGCTTGTCTATTGGGATATGGAACAGTTGTTGGCGATCCATCATTCAAAACACAGAGATTAAATTCATCAATTATATTGTATAAACATCTGCCTCTATTATTATTAGTATTGCATCCAAAGGCTATGTTGTGGGCATTAAAATCTCCCATGATTATACATGGCTTGGGTATTTTATTAATTAAGTCTTTTAATTTTGTTGTGTCAAATCTGATACTAGGTGGACTGTAAACACAAAGTATTGAAATTGTTCCAAATTCTGTTTCTATTGCTATGCATATGTTTTGAATTGACTCTGAGAAATTTGTATGTATGACTCTGTATTTTAAATGATGGCTCACCAGAATCGCCACTCCATTATGTGAATTTTGTGAATTTTTATGAATGATATTATATGAAGGAAAGTGTGGAATTAATGAATTTGTTTTTAGCCAGGTTTCATTGAGAAGACAAACATCTATTTTCTTATCAATAAGTAAATTTTGTAAAAGGCTCTTTTTGCTCTGCAAACTCTGTATGTTGTACTGTAAAATGTTTAAATATCTGTCCATTAAATTAAATTTGCTAAAAATATCTCTTTAATTTTCTTATTTGTGAGTGGCTCATCCAAGTCACTCCTGTTACCCAATGCAACCAGAGATTTAATAATTGCGTTAATTATAATATCATTATTTGCTACTTTTTTCATGTCTAAACTATCATTATTGGTTTTAACTGGAGATACATGTTCTGTAGTTTTAACACTTACCCTATCAGCTACCGGGGGCAAAACCGGGAAGGTTTTCTCATTATATGTCGGGGGTGCGTTCACCACAGTGGCATATGATTTTTGCGAGAATTTGGCCTTTTTTTCTTCAATCTTTTGCTTTTTAATGGGACATTCTCTTGAGATGGCGAGATGATTACCTGAGCAGTTAATGCATATAATTTCTTCAACATCACATTCTTTGTAGGAATGACGACCTGCACAAGAAGAGCACTGTTGCTCGCCTCTACAAGCCTTAGCAGAATGGTTAAATTTAAGACACTTATAGCATTGCAGTACTGGTGGTATGTATGCTTTCACCTCGTATCTAAAAAGTTTTATATACACGTATTGCGGTAAAGATGTGGATGCAAATGTGACGGCAACTGTATTCAAAGGCACCAATTTCCCCTCTTCTTTGCGCATAAACCTTTTAATGGCAATGACTTCAGAGTCACTCACTATATTTTTATAGATTTCTTCATTCGACAGCTCCTTAGGCACAAACCTCAGGACTCCAATTCTTTCCGTCAAATATGACGGTATAAAAGCTTTTAACTTGTTTTTCAACAAGAAGTCTTCCATCTTCAGAAAACTGTTGGCCGCAGCCGCCTTTTTAAATGTAATTCCTATTTTGTGTGCATTTATTCTATGCACTCCTAGTGCTCCTTTAACATTGTCCGATATCAGATTGGTGAGTGTGATAGGATTTTTGTTTCCTATTTTTTCTTTCTCCGTCGATTCGACGTACACTATATATTCGGAATTGGTGTTTTCTATAAATAGTCTCTTATAATTTTGTTTAGTAAAAAAATTATACTTATTGTTGGTACTCGTGCCCGTATTTTCAATTTTTCTTTTTTTCGCCTGATCTGGCGGCTCCTCGCCGCCACTGGTGACACTCATCGTAGTACGTGGTCTAATTACTACTTGGTTAGGTGATGTATTTGTACTTAAATCAATATATTTAATTTTTCTCAAAATCAAATAAACCGCGTCGTTTGACTTCCCGCCAAAAAGTCCTGACACTTGACATTGGATTTGAGAGTTGCTAGGCTATTGGGATTAATTTTATTTTAGTTGCAGAGAGAAAAAAAAGGATGGACTCTCAAAATTCCGTGGGATGGGCTGGACTGCGCCTTCTTTAGCCTAATGTCAAATCTCTCATTCGCGAGAAAACCATGAGAAAACTGCTTTAACGAATGACGTTGTCGGGAACACGCCGATTCGAAAAACTGAATGGTACGCTACAGCTTGGCAAAAAACAGTAGAAAAGCGGAAGTCGCCACTGTCTTCTCGCTACCAGCACTTTGAATGATTTTATTTTATTTATTTTCACTTATTACGTTAGTTTTATGGCACAATAATAAATCTTACAAACCTGCGTCTTTGTTTACATCAAATATCAAAAATTTTAAAACGTTGTCAGCAAATAAAAATATTAGTTCCGTTTCAAGACGTTCTGGCCAAGCTGTAATACTAAAGTCTTGGTATCCAAATCCACTGTTGCGAATAGCATAATTTCTAATCTGAAATTGCATGGGGATCACACTCGTGACCCCGATAAAGCCTCATCTTTGTATTGGGTTTGGGAAACAAGAGCAATGAGAAGTATTTTCTTTTAAGTTAACTTGCAATTTCCGGTATGTATCAACAAAGAAGTCAACAATTCAAAATTATAGGTGGTATACTTATTACCAAATTTTAGGACATTTAAAAACGTGGGTTTTTAGATTTTTTAAAATCTATTAATTATTTTATTATTTTTATCTTTGTTCATCGGGTTTAAAGCTACCCTGAAAATTTCCGCCTGCCCTTTCCCTTATTCAGGATTTCCCTTATTTCCCTTATTCCTTTATCAGGAAGTGCCTCAAAGCCTGTCCGCCATCTTGGACGTCCACCATATTGGATTTAAGTCAAATGACTATATTTTTCGTATTCCTGACAGCAAACCCTTTCATTTGATACCCATATCATGGGGTGGATTTCAAACAGCCAGTCTGCCATCTTGGACGTCCGCCATATTGGATTTAAGTCTCGTGACTATTTTTTTCGTACTCCTGACAGCAAACCCTTTCATTTGATATCCATATCTTAGGGGTGCATTTCAAATAGCCTGTCTGCCATCTTGGACGTCCGCCATATTGGATTTAAGTCACGCGACTATTTTTTTCATATTCCTGACAGCAAACCCTTTCATTTGATATCCATATCTTAGGGGTGCATTTCAAATAACCTGTCTGCCATCTTGGACGTCCGCCATATTGGATTTAAGTCACGCGACTATTTTTTTCATATTCCTGACAGCAAACCCTTTCATTTGATATCCATATCTTATGGGTGCATTTCTAACAGCCTGTCTGCCATCTTGGACGTCCGCCATATTGGATTTAAGTCAAGTGACTATTTTTTTTGTACTCCTGACAGCAAACCCTTTCATTTGATACCCATATCATAGGGGTGGATTTCAAACAGCCAGTCCGCCATCTTGGGGAGGCCGCCATATTGGATTTGTTATGACGTTTCTTAGCTAGTCGTGCATTGTCATCAGAACTCAGAGCGTGTGCAAAATTTCAGCCTGCTAGCTTATCGGGAAGTGCCTCAAAATTGAGTTGCAAAAGTCCAACCGGAACGACAAACAAACAAACAAACAAGAAAAGTGAGTGTATAAAAACGTGGGAAAAATAACAATACTGTCATTAGATTATAGAATCAGGCGTTACTTTGCGGAAATCCACTACTTACGCTACGCTCACTACTTTATGCATGTACCCCCGAACGGTAGTCTGTCTTACATAGGCCCCATATCCGATAAAATCGCGAATATTCTTAAAAAACACAATGTTTTCGTTGCTTTTCGATCAGTACCCTGAGCACGAGTTTTCAGTATTTGAGACGTAAAGTAAACTGGAACTTTGACAACTTCAAATTGACAATTTTCAAGGAAAAAATTAGTTCCTTCTTCGCACACCAGAGGCGCTGTTCCATTTTTTCATACAAGAAACGCTGTAAATACTGGAAAGACACTGTAAAGTAAAAGAGTGAAAACTCGTGCTAAGGGTACAGATCACAACTTACGTAATCTTTGTAACGGTAAAGATAAATTTGAAAATTCAAAAAAATCCGGTATTTATAAATTAGTATGCAATGATTGCAACGGGGTCTATGTAGGACAGACAGGCCGTAATTTCGAGGTTAGATATAAGGAGCATGTTGCCGCTTACAGGAATGGCCATCCAGATAAATCACATTTCGCAAAACATTTAATCGATACCGGCCATTCCTTGAGCGACAATAACACGTATAATATTCTCCATGTTTGTGATAAAAATTTCCGGTTGTGTGTGTTGGAGCAGTTAGAAATCTCCAAACATAATAATAATAATAACTATACACTGTTGAATGAACAAACAAACTTAATTACATCACCTCTTTTAAGTATGATTACAGGTAGATCGATACAGACGTCTTTGTGACGTTTGTATCGAACGTTGTTATTGCGTCATCACGACGCTATATAAAGAGGCGATAGCTGTCAATCTGGCTCAGGATTGGCTCGAGGACATCCACAGAAGTTTCCCTGAAGTGCCTACAGAGTGCAGTGCAGTGCCGAAAAAGTGAACTCACCTGTGGGTACTTCAAGAACATTTGTTCCGCCCGGACCGTTTTTATTTTTAATAGTGATAGTTCGTCTTCTGTGCCCGCGCGAGTGCCTGGTATTCGCGCGAGCACAGGGGGGGGACACACCCCGCTGCCCGGCGCCTGCAGCGCCGTTGCGGTCGCGGAGTCCCTCGCAAACATGAGCGGTGCTACACACACAATGCCGCTCATACACACTCACCGGCTCTCTGTCTGCGTCGCTACCGGCTCGATCTGGAAAACGGGGCAGGCGAGAGCCACTCTTCCTTTGCAGGTGCGTCGTAAGTCTGCGTCCCTGTCGCTGGTAGCTTTCTGCCGGGCCTCCCCCAGGTAACTGGGGGTCTCACCTGGCAGGGGCAGACCGCCGGGGCGCAGTGAAGCAAGCGGCACTGCCGACAGAGCCGTGGCGCGCCTGCAAACGTTTGAACAGCCACCCACCCCGGCGCACGTCACATAGAACGCGCGCCCGTAGGATTTTATTAGGCTATACTGCCAACCTAGAGCGTGTGCCCGCCGTTGCGGGCACAACAGATCGAGACCGCGGGGCAGGGGCATAGCCCGCATCCCGCCTGCCGCGCCCCCTTGCGGGGGCGCCGCGACTACTACGAGTCAATCTGGCTCATTCGACGCCGAGCGCTTGTCGAGTCAACATCTCCTGAGGATGCCCCGTGGAGGGGCGAAACACTTGTCGAGTATAGGTTTGATTGCATGGCATGTTTTTCCATTTTTCTTGCACGTATACATATGCATGTGGGCGGGAGGGTGGGTCCTTTGCTTCATGTGCCTATGCATGAGGGCGGGAGGGTGGGACTGCATCCTGCATGAAGCCTGGATTTTTGTAGCGGAATTAAAACTAGATATTTTTCATAACATTTAAATTTTCTAGCTCGCTTCGCTCGCTATTACATCGTGCGTAGACTTGGTTACCTTATTCAGTGGCGGCCTTAGGGAGGGGCGAACCGGGCAACCGCCCGGAGCCTCGCGCTTGCAGGGGCCTCGCGCAACAAACCAAGCAAAAGAAAAAATAGTTATTTTTAATTAAAAACTTTTGATTTTGACCATAACTAAGTACTCATTAGGTCTATAACATAAGGGAAAACAAAATAAGATTTTAGCTTTAGGAAAAATCGTAATCATCGATTTTTAATTTATCGTCACAGAATTCGTTAATTTTGTAAATCTTTTAAGTAGTACAATAATTTTATCGGCTGAATGTACGGGCTAGTTTACATTAAATCTGGTAGTTCAAATATTTTGCAGACTAATTGTTTGTGATCTTGGCCTAATGAATAGTCCTAGTCAGTGGCGTAGTTAGGCGGGGGCGAAGCGAACCCTAGCCCTCCTGCCTCACAACTGAAGAGTCCTCGCGCTCAGAGAAAAAAAAGAAAAAAAAATCTTGACAACGATCACATTCGATGATCAAGTTTGTAACCAGTCAGTAAAGTAGTGCTACTTAACTTTTAATAATAAATTAACATGACCTTTGTATTGGTACTTGTGGTATCCGTTGAGTGGGAACTGAAATCAAGAGGCTTCGAAGTGCTGATCACATTTAGGTCTAGCGCCTGGCCTGCTTGCGCGAGGCCCAATGTTGCAAGATAACTTGGTTACGTTGTAACTGGAAACTTTAGAGTCAAAGAGGCCTCGCAATGCCGCTGACATTAACCAAGTCATCTTACAATAAGGGGGTCTCGCGCGAGCAGCAGAGGCAAGACATATTTTTCGTCCTGAAAGAAAAGGGCCTCGCAGATGCGTCTGACTCCCTCCTAGATTCAGTCTCGCTAAGCCATTGATCCTAGTTTGAGACCTCAAGCACCAAACGCTACTTTGTAAACAAAAAACGCGAAAATTTCGGTCTTTTAAAAAAAAATCCGTTTTTGACCCTACAGGACTAAGACTAATGAGATCGAATTATTTCTGTAGACCCAGTAGTTTTCGAGATAGAACTTTTCAAAATAACTTCGCAATTTCTTGCAATATTTAAGACGCCACTCGAGCAACTCTAGCGGTATCTCAAATTAACGTTATTTTTAACAACGAATGTGGAAGAGGCAAAGCGTCATATTATCATGACATCAGTTGGGATGTTTTCGAACTATGCAACTTTTTTAGAAAAAAATAAAAAAACTTTGAAGGGGTTTATCTCGGAGACTATTAGGTCTACAGAGATATTTCTAGTCACTCATCATCTTTATCAGCCTATAATGTTCCCACTTCCCACTGGTGGGACACAGGCCTCATCTCTGTAAGAGGAGGCGATGGGCGACCCAGGATCCTCCCGAAAATTCCATGTCCGGTGAGGACTTGCGTCAAGCGGAAGGCGAGGACGGTGTGGCGCCCATCCAGCCAGTCCTCAAAGAGGGGTCTTGACCCGTTTAAATCGGTGGCTGCTACTGAGAAACACCCGATGACATGTTTCCCGACCTATGAATCGAACCCAGAACCTCAAAATCACCAATTGTTCTTGCCACCCCCCTGTTTAGTGGTGGACAGTGAAACATTTCTTATCACTGTCCACTAGTGGTGGCCAACGGTAATTTTTAATAAAATTCGTATCACGGTCCACCAGTGGTGGCCAGGGGGGATTTTTATATAAAATCTTCTTTTTGTCCACCCCGGGGTGGACAGAGGGAAAATTTAGTATAAAAAGTTTCGCTGTCTACCAGTGGTGGACAAATTGGGGGTGGACATCGGGAATCATCAAGCAAATTTAGTCCACTTTAGAAAGGAGATACGTTAATAACAGAAGATACCTAGGTTCTATCAAAAACTACCCCTTTAGGGTTCGTATCGCCAAAGTCTAAATGGAGAAAAACCTCTGGTTCCAATGGGGATTTTGAAGAAGCGACGTTGGAATAAATGACATCTGTTGCTTTGCCTCTTCCACTTTTGTTGTAAATAAAATAACGTTGATTTGAGATGCCACTACAGTTGATCGAGATGTGTCTATACAATTGACAGGATTTGCAAAGTTTGAAAAAAAGATTAATTTTAATAGCTCTGTCTTGGAAGCTTTTGGATCTACAGAAACCTCATATTGCAGCAAATTTATTCTACTTTCAAAACGTCGTGCTTAAGTTTTATCAAAAACTTGTCCTTAGTTTAGTGTTAAAATCGCCAAAAATACCAAAATGTTTTGGTGTTTTTTTTTTATTTTTGACAAAGTTGCGTTCGGTGCTCGACGTCTCATACTTGGATTATTTTTTGGACCAACATCATAAACATTTTGACGAGACGGTCGGTTTAGTGGCTGAGCGATCGACTGCTGCGCAGCGTGTCGCGGGTTTGGTCCCCGCACGGAACAAATAGTTGTATTATCTGCAAGTAGTTGTTCTGGGTCTGGGTGTTAGTGTATGTGAATTTCTATGTTTGTAACGCACCCACGATACAGGAAGAAAATCCAGAGGGGCAACTTTTTTAACAATGGGTTGGTGGAAACTGTCCAAGCTGTGGGGTCCAAGTTCTTTAAGACCCCGCGCCGCAATAAGCCTCAAAAGCTCTCGAACGGAACCATCAAGTTGATGCAAGACCGGGCCGAGATGAGGCTGCAATCTTCAGCTGACATGTCGGAATATGGCAAACTCAATAGACGAATCTCTAAATCAATGCGACGTGACCTGCGTGCCTAAGTGCGGCACGGATCAAAGAGGCAATCGAGCGGAACCAGGGCTCAAAAGTCTTCGCAAAGAATTCGTCTATTGGGCAAAGCCAAATGACAAAGCTGAAGATTAACGACGGCAGCATCATTTCGACGAAGCCGGAGATCCTGAGAGAGCTTGAGAGGTTTTACGGACAGTTATACACATCAACACGACAACCCAGTGTCGGTACAGTTCGAGACGCAAGAGCTAAACTGACTCGACACTACACTGAGGATATCCCGGACATCAGCCTGTACGAGATTAGAATGGCTCTTAAACAGCTAAAGAATAACAAGGCGCCGCCGCGCCGGGTGAAGACGGAATCACAACAGAACTTCTGAGAGCGGGTGGAAAACCGGTACTTCTGGTCCTCCAGAAGTTATTTAATTCCGTCATACTCGAAGGTACTACACCAGAAGCATGGCACAGGAGTGTGGTTGTTCTTTTCTTCAAAAAGGGTGACAACACCTTGTTGAAGAACTACAGGCCAATCTCACTTCTGAGCCATGTATACAAGCTGTTCTCAAGAGTCATTACGAACCATCTCGAACGCAGGTTTGATGACTTCCAGCCTCCCGAATAAGCCGGTTTCCGAAAAGGTTTTAGTACTGTAGACCACATACACACGCTCCGCCAGATTATACAGAAGACAGAGGAGTATAATCGGCCATTATGTTTAGCGTTTGTAAACTATGAAAAGGCCTTCGATTCAATCGAAACCTGGGCAGTATTGCAGTCCCTCCAACGATGTCATATCGACTATAGGTATATCGAAGTGTTGAAGTGTTTGTATAGAAACGCCACCATGTCCATCCGACTTCAGGAAGAGAGCACGAAACCAACCCAATTGCAGAAAGGCGTGAGACAGGGAGACGTTATTTCTCCGAAACTGTTCACGAACGCGTTGGAGGACGTTTTCAAGCTCTTGGAATGGAACGGATTCGGCATCAACATCAATGGCGAATACATCACTCACCTTCGTTTTGCCGATGATATAGGCATCATGGCAGAATCGTTGGAGCACCTCAATGCTATGCTCAGCGACCTCAGTATCGTTTCCCAACGGGTCGGCCTTAAAATGAACATGGACAAGACGAAAGTCATGTCGAATGTTCATGTGGCACCCGTACCGGTTGTTGTTGGGAATGATACTCTCGAAGTTGTAGACCATTACACTTACCTTGGACAGATTGTTCAGTTAGGTAGGTCCAACTTCGAGAAAGAGGTCGCCCGAAGAATCCAACTCGGATGGGCAGCGTTTGGGAAGCTACGTGATATCTTCTCATCGAGAATCCCACAGTGTCTCAAGACAAGGGTCGAGGGACGTGGTCTCTGACTGCTGGCCTTTTAGAGAGACTAAGAGTCACTCAACGAGCGATGGAAAGAGCTATGCTCGGAGTTTCTTTGCGGGATAAAATCCGGAACATGGATATTCGGCGAAGAACCAAAGTCACCGACATAGCTCATAAAATTTGCAAGTTGAAGTGGCAATGGGCAGGCCACATCGCTCGTAGAACTGACAACCGATGGGGAAGAAAAGTTCTCGAGTGGCGACCACGGACCGGAAGACGCAGCGTAGGTAGGCCTCCCACTAGGTGGACCGACGACATCGTGAGGGTCGCGGGCAACCGATGGATGCAAGTGGCGAATTGTCGTTCGGCGTGGCGGTCTAAGGGGGAGGCCTATGTTCAGCAGTGGACGTTTTCCGGCTGATGATGATGATGATAATGGGAAGTGTGGTGGGTTTGTCCCATAAAAAAAAAAAAAATCTCATCAAGTAACCGTAACCCTGGAACGTAAAGGGCTATTGAAGGATCACCGTGGTGTTTAGTCAGTACAAGTCTGACAGTCCCGCCCCGGGAGGACCCATTTGATGTATTTAATCTCGAAAATCCCGTGGTCAGAGGGGCACCAAAGGCTTCAATTGCTTAGGGCATCAAGTTTTCTTAATCCGTCACTGACATTAGGTGCCCATTCCAAAGCGTAGATCTCTATGGAGAAGAATGGGCAAGAAACTCCATGGACACTTAGGTCGTGTTTTCGAACTGGCGAAGTGGCGATGACGTACCACTCTTATTTTTTTTAACCGACTTCAAAAAAAGGAGGAGGTTTTCAATTCGGTCGGTATTTTTTCGAAATAGCGTGCGTCGAAATAACGTCTTTCGAAATTTCATATCACTCCCATTTTTCTAATCAAGGGGCCATTAATTTATTACGTAAGACGAAGTAGGGGGGAATGTGGTCAACTAATTTTTATTTTTTCTTACAAGGGGGAGGGAGTTTCGATAGTTCTTACGTAAGTTATGATCATAACAAAAATACGCAAACTTAAAATTATACTCGGGTAGGTATCACCGGCCAATGTAATCTCTTACCACCCTAAAGACTATTCCCTTATGCAGCGCTAGGCCGCTATAGAAGCGGTTATGTACAAGCATCAGCCAATAGCAGTAGATAGGACAAGTGCCGTAAAATAGGTACTTAGGTGCAGTGGCGGATTTACCAATAGGCTAAGTAGGCTGGAGCCTAGGGCGGCAGATTTAGAGGGGCGGCAAATTTAGCCCAAATAATAAAAAAAACGATATAATTAATGATTTTCCGAATTTAAAATCTCGCAAAAAGATAATGTAAAAATTATTTGATCTCATTGTCATCATTAACCGGATTGTTAACATGTTATTTAATAGAAATTGTTCGTATTGTTTTAAACTGTAAGTGCAATAAAAAATATTTAACAAAAACAAGGTTTACCGACTACACATTATTTTGTGTAAGCTGTGTTCATATGGTGTAGGTATTTTTAGGGCATGCCTTTCCCCACCTTATGATTAGTACATGCTGCTGTTTTAAGGTCAACAGTATACTCGTCAAGCTACATAGCGGGTTGCTTAAAAGCTTTTTAACAAAAAAATTAAACCGATAAAACATCGAACTGAAAAGCATTAAATAATTTTTGAGGTGGCGCCAAACAAATATGTAAATTGATTATTTGGAATGAAGAATAGGTGTAGCTAGGTTTATCTTCGTTCATTATTTCTTTGGCGCCGACTCAAAATTTATTTTATGCTTTTCAGTTCGATGTTTCGTCGCGGTCGGTTTAATTTTTTTTTTACTATTATTTTTAGCTTTTCAGTTAAATACCATTCTTAGAGTGTTTTACACATCATGAGAAACCCGTTTTCACTTTTATCATTGTCAACGTGACCGTCACAGTGACTATTGCATTACTTAACAGTTAAGGACCTCTTGAAACTGAAGTATGCACTCTTAGATTGTCGACGACTGTCAAATCCCAGCTATGTCTAAAGTTCTCATCATGATGAATGAAATAAGCCTAAATACGATATATTTGCTGTTAACTGTTGAGGATTTCTTGCTACTGCCTTCTGTCTCCATCCTCAAAACCTCAATGACAATATTATACCCAGCTAGATCTAAAGTTTGCCCAATCTCAGCGGACCAAACGCCTCCTGCCGGAGGCTGTACGCCGGTGTCGTGCGGTCCATGGCCCTCTACGGGGCTCCAGTGTGGGCCCTGAGCATTCAAACGCGACCGCTTAGGCTGGTCGCATGCCAGAGGGTCATTGCTATCCGGATGATCCGAGGATACCGCACGATCGCCGGCGAATCGGCCAACTTCCTTGCCGGATTGCTGCCCTGGGATCTGGAGGCGACTGCCCTCCAGCGCGTCTATGAGTGGCGCGTGGAGGCGCAGCGCCGGGGTGTATCCCCGCTGCCTCGAGAAGTCGAGGCGCGGCGGGAAGAGCTCCGGCGCGACTGCCCTGCTTGGGCAGAGCACCGCCGTGTCCTCACACAGGCGATAGGTGATACCTCTCGCGCCCGGCATTGGTCGCGGCCATGCTGCGGGGCGAGACGGAGTGGGAAGCGGTCGGCTTCTTCTGCGAAGCAGTCATGCTCGCGAAGGAGGAGGCGGGACGCACGAGGGAGAGGACAGTGTCCACCCCTCACCCACGCCGCAGTGGTAGACGCCCACGGGGCGACGGACATCGCGGGACGATCTCCGGCCACCATAGGCGCGGGCATGCGGGCGGCGAGTAATGGGCGACTCACTGTCCGACCATGGACCATGCCTGTGTCGACGGCGCGTTGTGTACCACGCGCGCCTCAAAGAGTGTCAGCACAATGATGGGCCCCCCCTTTAGAGGGCCAAAGCCTGCCGGGGTCGCGGGACACACGTATACCGCTACTCCGGTACATAAAGGGCAACTGAAGGACACCGTGGATTTTAGTCAGTAAGAGTCTGACAGTTCCTCCCGCTTTGCCATGGGCGGGAGGACTCATTTTATGATTTTACCACGTAAAAAAAAAGAGCTAGATCTAAAGTTCTCATCAAGACTAGTGAAATGAGCCCAAACACGATAAAGTTGCTGTTAATTGTTTAGGACCTCTTGCCCTTGCCTTCCGTTTCCATCTTCAGACCCTGGATGCCAATGATAAGGTCTAAAGTTGTCATCAAGATGAGTAAAATGAGCCCAAACACGAAATAGCTGGTGTTAACTGTTGAGTACCTCTTGGATGGAACTGACTTCACAACATAACAAAGATCTGGAGTTGATCTGTTGATAGGGACGACATCATTTTATCTTCTCCAGATCTCTGCTATATAGTATTGTCCTCAGAACTACATAATGTTAACTTCATTTCTAAATAATTGAAATTTGATTTTGGATTCCTTTTTTTTTACCCTTAGAGAACGACTTTACTTTTGAAATTTAAATGGGACCAACTTTGAGTTATACTCTTTCTAATAAAAAAAAGAATTTTTGAAATCGGACCAGGCTAGGAAAAGTTATGCGTGGTCATACATAAAAAAACATATACATGTCGAATTGAGAACCTCCTCCTTTTTTTCGTCGGTTATAAAATAATCTAGTAACTGACAGAAATATCACCTAGTTCACAATCATACTAATTCATTCATTCATTTATTTATTCATAAACAATTCACATTGTGTTGAACATTACATATTAAAAATAGAAAATAACACATGCAGAAACAAATACATTAAGCAAATTAATACAATGTCAGCAAAATAATACAAAGGCACAAATAAATACAATATCTGGTTCATAGCAGGTACAGTGTCTGTTAAAAAGTCTAATTTATTATTAATAAGTAAAATGTCAATTACAATGTCAAATAAAACACTAGTATAATGTCAATTCAATGTCCAGTCCAATAATAACGGGAAAAATGATGTAATGAGGACGATAGAACACAAATCATAAAGTTGCAATTTCTGAATAAATGTAATTAAAATTATTGTGAACTATACTAACATATTGAATTTCAAAAGTCAGTAGGGGCGGCAAAAATTGAATAGCCTACTAGCGGCAAATTTGTAAATCCGCCACTGCTTAGGTGAGAGTACCTATTTTACCGCACGTTCCGTTGTA
The DNA here is from genome assembly GCA_950005045.1 of Agrotis exclamationis. Classification (NCBI taxonomy): domain Eukaryota; kingdom Metazoa; phylum Arthropoda; class Insecta; order Lepidoptera; family Noctuidae; genus Agrotis; species Agrotis exclamationis. Next base: position 8,356,748 of record OX465436.1, on the reverse strand, counting down.
TGGTGCGTAATTTTTAACTTTCGAACAATGTAGGTACCTATACAGGCTTCGTAAACGCATTTTTCGAGCAAATGTGTTGAAAAAAAGTTTAATTACCTTCCGTTATTTTTTCATTGTAACAGCTATTGGTCCAATTTTTCTCGTTTTTTGTTTTGACTACTATTGGTTCTCACAAAAATGGGCGGTTCGCAGATGTTGTCATCGGTGCAAGCGATTTGGCCGATAGTACCTACTCTGAAAAAGCGAGTTTAACCGCGCGAGTGCCGAGGTTTGCTCGGATGCGTACCTATAGGTAAACGATTTCCATTTCGTTTATTATAGATGTACCAGTGGAAGTTCCAATTTTAAGCATTTCCTATTAAAAAAAAAAAAACAAAGGTTTACTTATTTTTTCCTAACGATTCTTACGTTATATACCTACTTACCTACCTACCTACAGGGAGTAGCGAGTCGGCCTATTCTTATTTTTTCGCATAATAGGGGGGAGGGGGTCAAGAACTAGAACTCGAATATTTTGTGGCATACAAAATGCTCGAAAATTGAATTCAAGTGTTTGTATATAAGTGTTTTCGTAGCCATGTATTGGTCGGACTCGGATGTAATTAGAGTTGATCGACACGAAAAGAAGAAGTGTTTTCTTTTTGACAAAATATTAAATGAAATAATAATATCTGAATTACCAACTTCTTTATTATTTCTAGGTATTAAATATCCATTTTATACTGTGTTATACTAGTCTTATCTGGAAAATTAGTGCGTAATATAAACATACTATTTACTTCAGGAGTAGAATCTAAAGTTTCAAGGTATCCAAACCAGTATATAACTAGCCCAGGTCCAAATCTGTTCCAATAGCATAGAAGTTGATCCTTGAGATAACCGGAGTGGTTTTCTTCATCTCCAAACAGTGCTTTACTTTCAACCCAGTTAACAATAAATCCATCAACAGCAATTGGTACGTCTAACTTGAAATCTGGTGTTTTGTCATAGCCTCTTGACCGCAGTACGTTCTCATCAGAAAATGTTATGTTCATTAATCGTAATTCTCTTTCTAAGCGTAACTCATACTCTAAACCTATAGACCTGAAATTAAAACAAATATTATACATAATTTTACTCAGCAAAAATAAGTTGAAAATAACTAAAACCCGACTACGAAAAAAACGCGCACTGAAAAGTATAAAACAAGAACAATATTCATTTGACCGATATTGTGCTAGCCGTGGTCGTATGCCACCTAACCAATAAAGATTGTGTGATAAAACCGCAGGTGGCATACGACCACGGCTAGCACAATATCGGTCAAATGAATATTGTTCTTGTTTTATACTTTTCAGTGCGCGTTTTTTTCGTAGTCGGGTTTTAGTTATTTTTAACTTATTTTTTATTTACACCATTTTGGGGTTATATTATTAACTAGCTTCTGCCCGCGACTTCGTACGCGGATCCTTTTACTTATGCCAGCGACAACGGAGTCGTCAAAATCGAAGATCTGAAACGTCTGATGTCCAATAGAGCCCGGGTAAATAATAAATGGGAGTTCTGGCCAGTAGAGTCAGATTTTTAATGATATACCATCGTCATCGAAAATCAGTCCTAAAGTCTTACCGCCTTCACCGCGTCGAGGTACTCCCAGTTTATGTTATTTTATAATTAATTATACCTACAGGGTGAATTTTTCAACTGGGCGTGGATGGCTATTTCCGAAACTATGAGGAATATCAAAAACCGTTGAAAGGAGTCTCGAGGCCGATTTTGACGAAAACTAAAACTGCATCATTGGATTTTAGAAAAATTAATAATCCTGGCCAGGAATCGAACCCGCTGATTTTGGAAAAAAAATCACACCCTGTATTATTACACTATTCGATAGTGTTGCTAATAAAGAGCAAATTCTGGGAAGTATTCATATACGCCAAACTTAAGGAAAACGTATACATAATTACTAAAAAACTGATCAATCTTCAAGGCAATGACTATATTCGAAACATAAGTTATTAACCGTTTCTTCTTGGAAAAAATGCAATTTTTTGTTCAACTCAATAATTTCGTATTAATTGCTGAATACAGTGGGATTGTTGAGACGTCAAATCCAGTGAAACATTGAAAACAATGAAATTTTATAATTTCGAATTAATTAAGGATCAGTAGAAGTAAAGTATATTGTCAGCCTATTGCCGTCCACTGCTGAACGTAAGCCTCCCCCAAAGAGCGCCAACCATCCCGGTCCTGGGCAGCCCGCATCCATCCACTGCCAGCCACCTTCCTTAAATCATCGACCCATCTTGCAGCGGGGCGTCCTACACTGCGTTTGCCCATTCGCGGTCTCCACTCTAGCACATGTTTGCTCCATCTGCCGTCTGTCCGCCTACAGACGTGGCCGGCCCACTTCCACTTCAGCATGCTGATTCTAAGCGCAATGTCGGTTACTTTGGTTCTCTGGCGAATGACTTCGTTACGAATTCTACCCACCAGAGAAACCCCGAGCATTGCTCTCTCCATTGCACGCTGAGCAACCTTAAATTTGTGGACCAGGCCGATGGTAAGTGTCCACGTTTCGGCTCCGTAAGTCATTACGGGTAGGACACACTGGTTGTAAACCCTGGTTTTAAGGGATTGTGGGATCGATGATTCAAAGATATGACGCAGCTTCCCGAATGCCGCCCAGCCCAAGCGTATTCTTCTAGCTGCCTCCTTCTCAAAGTTGTGCCGGCCCAGTTGTACAGTTTGGCCTAGATAAATGTACTCTTGCACAACCTCGAGGGGAGCACCATTCACGATTACAGGTCTCGGGGTGACATGACCATTAAACATGAGTTTGGTTTTCTCCAGATTCATTCCGAGACCCACACGCCTTGAAGAATCGCTCAGGCTGTTCAGCATTTCTTCCAGCTCCTGCAGAGACTCTGCTATGATGACAATGTCATCCGCAAATCGGAGGTGTGAGATGTACTGGCCGTTGATATTTACACCCCGTCCTTTCCAATCAAGCGTCTTGAAAACGTCCTCCAACGCGTTTGTAAACAGTTTCGGAGAGATGACGTCTCCCTGCCTTACCCCTCGACGCAGTTGGATTGGTTTTGTGCTCTGTTCTTGTTTGATTCCTGGCCAGGATTATTAATTTTTCTAAAATCCAATGATGCAGTTTTAGTTTTCATCAAAATCGGCCTCGAGACTCCTTTCAACGTTTTTTGATATTCCTTATAGTTTCGGAAATAGCCATCCACGCCCAGTTGAAAAATTCAACCTGTATAGTGAAATTAGCGATAGCTTTGATTTCCACATAAGATGTTTCTGATCTTCGATTTTTTTAAGTCAACCGGAAATGCCCATCAGACCGACAACTTTTGCTAAGACGTTATTCCTATATGTGTTATGGTGTAGCGGGGCTCTTGGAGTTCCACAACGGGTGTTCCAGATCTTCAATTTTTATACCTCAACAGAGAGTGCTCATCAGGCTGAACAACTCTTGCTAAGACGTCATTCCTTTATATGTTATAGTTCAACTGGGCTCTTAGAGTTCCACACCAGGTGTTCCAGATCTTCAAATTTATTCTCTCAGCAGAAAATGCTCATCATGTGGAACAATTTTTGCTATGGTACCATTTTTGTATCTCTTATAGTTTAGCAGGTCTGTTGCGGTTCTGCATCAGGTCTTCAAGTTTCCAATATAAATTATAGCCTATATGTTAATCGGACTTAATACCTATACAACAAAAAAAGAATCATACAAATCCGTCCAGTAGTTCCGAAGATTAGCGTGCACAAACACACAGACAAACAGACAGACAAACAGACAAAAAAAATTAATTACAATTTCAGGTTCGGCATTAATCAAATAACAATCCCTTTTTTTTTTTTTTTTTTTTTTTTTTTTTTTTTTTTTTTTTTTTTTTTTTAGGGTGGCAAAATCATCAAATGAGTCCTCCCGCCCTGGGTGGGGCGGGAGGGACTGTCAGACTCTTACTGACTAAAATCCACCCGTGTTCCGTCGGATGCCCTTTACGTTCCGGGGCCACGGTATCCTGGATTAAGAAAAATCCGCGACCCCGGCAGGCATTTGGCCCCATAAGGGGCCCCGTCGGTGACGCGTGAAACACGACGCGCCACCGACCCGGGCTTGGTCCTTGGTCGGACGGCGAGCATACCCATTACTCACCGTCCGCAAGCCCGCTCCGCCGCTGTGCCCTCTGCTGTTCAGAGGGACACGCGTTGGAGCGTCCACCCGACAGGCTATTTGCATACGGGCAAAGAAACCCCTTAGGCACACAGTGCCTAAGGAGAGTTTTTGCCCGCATCCCAGGGCGCACCGGCCCGAAAAACTGGTCTTCCCCCCGGACGTATCCGAGAGGGAACTCCAGTCCACGGGCGCACGTGGAGGTTTCCTGTCTTAGCACCCCAAATAACAATCCCTGCTACTTTTTTTTAAATTATTTACATTGTACAGACACCACTTTTCTACAAATTTATTATACAGGGTGATTTGTTATTCGATGCGGTCCTTGAAATGGGTGATACTAGACCTTATTTGCAACAATTTTAACCCCGACAATATGGGGTCTAAACTGACTGGTTTTAGAGATATCGAACTTTAAAGATTTTTCGAAAAATTTCCACCTCTCCCTCATTAAGTGCTTATTGTTAAAAATTAACGATATTCGCCACTTAGAATTTATGCTTTTCTGATAGAATATGAACGACTGAATATAGTGAATACAAGTTTGTTATAAAAATAATCATATCTTGGGAAATTAAGTGTCATAAAGTTTCTGTTTTGTAGATTTCTGAAAACTTTCCTTGTCTTTCAAAGCATATTTTTCAAAATAAATGTATGACACTTGGTGTACAAATTACAGAAAAAACTTCCTTGTCTCATCACCTTTCTAAAATGGTGCCACAGTATCCACTTTTAGTTAGTGTCTTACCAGAAAATTAGGGTTGTTACTGACAAAGTAGTAAATCAAAGAAAATCGGTTATAATGTTTTTTCGACCCAACATTTTTTTTCTGTGGTTTTTGTCCAAATTGCTGTCTGATATTAGCTTTTTGAGTCAATGCGCTTAATTTTGGTCGATCACATCAAGCAAAATCGGTCTTTATCTGGAGTATTTTTACCTGTCCTACAAGTAGGGTGACCCAACTTTTATGCACGCCAGTTTAGTTTTTTTTTGCGAAACCAGAGCTTATAAACATTCCATCATTGTACATTTGTTTCAAGTAGCTGTTTCAAATGAAAGAAAATTGATGGTTTGACTATCTGGTCCATAGGTAAAAATACTCCAGATAAAGACCAATTTTGCTTGATGCGATCGACCAAAATTAAGCGCATTAACTCAAAAAGCTAATATCAGATAGCAGTTTGGACAAAAACCACAGAAAAAAAATGTTGGGTCGAAAAAACATTATAACCGATTTTCTTCGATTTACTACTTTGTCAGTAACAACCCTAATTTTCTGGTAAGACACTAACTAAAAGTGGATACTGTGGCACCATTTTAGAAAGGTGATGAGACAAGAAAGTTTTTTCTGTAATTTGTACACCAAGTGTCATACATATATTTTGAAAAATATGCTTTGAAAGACAAGGAAAGTTTTCAGAAATCTTCAAAACAGAAACTTTATGACACTTAATTTCCCAAGATATGATTATTTTTATAACAAACTTGTATTCACTAGATTCAGTCGTTCATATTCTATCAGAAAAGCATAAAATCTAAGTGGTGACTATCGTTAATTTCTAACAATAAGCACTTAACCCATTAGAGGTCACCGTACTTGATTGAGTACAGCCATATCCCTAAGCGCAAATTACAAATCTCGTAAATTAAATGAAGGTATTTTTGTTATTTTACTTCATCATAACACTTTTTAAGTATATTGATAAATAATACGCGGGTAGTGTAACTTTTTTTGTTAAAAAATGTCAGTTGAAGTTTTGTTACCGAAACACTGTGGAGGTAAGTAAATGAATTTTGATTTTATAAACTAATTATTGCTTAGAAGTTGTTCTTTTCATTTTGTTTGTATAAAATACATGCCAGAGTAAGTTATAAAGAACAATATAATTGATTATTTAGTACTAAAATAAAAATAAGGTAATTTAAATGTTACTGTACTTGGTTGAGTACAGTGACAACATACGTAAGTAAACCAAATGTTTTTTTCTTTCAGATTCGTTGCAATATAGAAGTAGCGCACGTGAAACACAACGCGCCGTCGACTCGGGCGTGCTCCATGATCGGACAGCGAGTGGCCCACTACTCGCTACCCGCATGCCCGTGCCTACGGTAGCCGGAGACCGTCTTGCGACGTTCGTCACCGTGGGCGTCTACCACTGCAGCTGGGTCGTGCGGTGAATGCTGTCCTCTTCCTCACGCGTCCCTCCTCCTTCTGCGCTAGCATGACTGCTTCGCAGAAGGAGGCGACCGCTTCCCACTCCGTCTCGCCCCGCAGCATGGCCTCGACCAATGCCGGGCGCAAGAGGTGCCGCCTATCACCGTCGTGAAGACACGGCGGTGCTCTACCTAAGTGGGGCAGTCCTGCATCTTGTGCTCGATGAGGACCTACGTCAGGTGGTAGGTCAAGACGCCGTGACACCTGTCTAGCCACTCCTCGCCTTCATCTTGTTGACAAGCGACCCCGGCAGGCTTTGGGACTCTATGGGGCCCCGTCATTTGGCTGACAGCTCTTTGAGCCGCGCGTGGTACACGACGACCCGTCGACCCGGGCATGATCCATGATCGGACAGCGAGTCGCCCATTACTCGCCGTCCGTATGCCCACACCTACGGTGGCCGGAAATCGTCTTGCGACGTCCGTTGCCTTAGTCGTCTCCCACTGCAGATGGGTCGTGAGGTGGAATCTAAATTGAAAAACAGCTGCGATATGCCCTTTGTCATTCAAGAGTGCGCTGGTTATGCAAAAAATGCCTAAAAACATTTTTTTTCCCGAAAAAGCTTGTTTGGAAATTTTCATACTTAGGCTGTCAGTGTACTCAATTAAGTACACCTGTAACTTCATGAAAACTGTAATTTTATTTATTTTTCTTGTAATTTGTGTTTTTTTATTCTTATTTCAATACGAAAATAAAGAACATTTAAAAAATATTTTGGTACTTTTTGTTTGACCTCTAATGGGTTAATGAGGGAGAGGTGGAAATTTTTCGAAAAATCTTTAAAGGTCGATATCTCTAAAACCAGTCAGTTTAGACCCCATATTGTCGGGGTTAAAATTGTTGCAAATAAGGTCTAGTATCACCCATTTCAAGGACCGCATCGAATAAAAAATCACCCTGTATGTATAGATATTATTTGATATAATAATAAAAGCAAAGTAGCGAGTGAATTTCAATAATGTACTCATTAAGCCTTTTCATTGTTGATACCCATGTTGACACTGTTAGAAACATGCTACCTATCTAGTAAAAGCTATATAATGTATATTATATTTCAAATGTGCTCATCAAGCCCTTTAATTTGATATGCATGTCGATACTGTGCGAAAATATTTTATTTCCGGTTACGACTTTATATCCCCTAGAGGGCGCCATATTGGATTTGGTGACACGTCACCTACCCTATAACCAGCGGACAACTGTGACGCTTCTAACGACACCTCATTTGTCATATAGTGATAAGTAGTTTAGAAGTTATGTATGAGGGAACAGACAAACATACATACATACCGGTCAAAATCATAACCCTCTATTTGGCTTTGCTGTAGTCGGGTAATAAAATAACATAAAAGAACAAAACATAATGCTTACTGTTTTATTATATCTGCATAGGGACCATATTGATTATCATTCATAATACCCTGAAATAAAGACGATTAATGAATGAATTTTATAATTTCGTCCAAACATCCACCATACCCAGTGGTATCGGCCTCGATTTAAGAGTTGTAGGTCGTGGGTGCGAACCCCGTCTGGCGCATTACTTTGCGTAATTTATTTCAACACCACTGCTCTCAAAACGGTGAAGGAAAACATCGTGAGGAAACCGGCATGTCCTAGAACCAAAAATTCGAAGACATGTGACATCTACCAATCCGCACTGAGCCCGCGTGGTAGATTACGGCCCACTCCCTCTCACAGAGAGGAGGCCTGTGTCCCAGCAGTGGGAACATTTATAGGCTGATGATGATGATGATGATCCACCATTAAAACATATTTTGTTGCTGGATAGGTCCTATCTCATTAACCACATCAATCAAGATTTTTCTAGTTCTTAAAACACTTGGCAGTTGTTTTCTCAAATGTTTTAATAAAAACCCAGGCATATAGCCTAGAATAATATTATGGCAATATTGTTACCACAACAGTCAATTATCATTTTCAGATAATTTTTATATTCATTTCATTTACCTATTTTATGGTGCGTCCACATCTGGCGAATGCGCAGCTGGCGCGCGCGCATTCAAGGCAATGGTTTGGTGCGCCTCTTTAGAGCAACTCATGCAAGGCTGAAGGCTCGTAAAAGGCACGCGCGCGGCGCGCTTAGGGTGTTACCACACCAACCGATCGACGGTCGATCGATGGTAGAATGGAATGGTCGACGTCTTTAATTCCGTCCTGTCCGAGGGCAAAACGCCTCAAATGTGGAGCAGAAGTGAGGTGGTGCTGTTCTTCAAAAAAATGGTGATAACAGCCTATTGAAGAACTACAGACCCATCACGCTTCTGAGTCATGTTTTCAAGGGTTATCACGAATCGTTTCGAACACAGACTTGATGACTTCCAGCCTCCCGAACAAGCCGGTTTCCGAAGAGGCTATAGGCCACATCCATACGCTGCGGCAAGTTATACAGAAGACCGAAGAGTATAACTTGCCATTATGCTTAGCGTTTGTGGACTATGAGAAAGCCTTCGATTCGGTGGAAACATGGGCGGTACTTGAGTCACTCCAGCGATGCCGTATTGACTATCGGTACATCGAGGTGTTGAAGTGTTTGTATAATAACGCCACCATGTCGGTCCGAGTACAGGAGCAGAGCACGAAGGCGATTCCATTGAGAAGAGGCGTAAGACAGGGGGACGTTATCTCCCCGAAACTGTTTACTGCCGCAATGGAAGACGCCTTCAAACTCCTGGAATGGCAAGGATTTGGCATCAACATCAACGGCGAACACATCACTCACCTTCGGTTTGCCGACGACATCGTAGTCATGGCAAAGTCGATGGAGGAACTCAGCATGATGCTCGATGGCCTCGACCGCGTTTCACAACGGGTGGGCTTGAAAATGAACATGGACAAGACGAAAATTATGTCAAATGCCAATGTTGTGGGGTGCTAAGACAGGAAACCTCCACGTGCGCCCGTGGACTGGAGTTCCCTCTCGGATACGTCCGGGGGGAAGACCAGTTTTTCGGGCCGGTGCACCCTGGGATGCGGGCAAAAACTCTTCCTTAGGCACTGTCTGCCTAAGGGGTCTCTTTGCCCGTATGCGAATAGCCTGTCGGGTGGACGCTCCAACGCGTGTCCCTCTGAATAGCAGAGGTCACAGCGGCGGAGCGGGCTTGCGGACGGTGAGTAATGGGTATGCTCGCCGTCCGACCAAGGACCAAGCCCGGGTCGGTGGCGCGTCGTGTTTCACGCGTCACCGACGGGGCCCCTTATGGGGCCAAATGCCTGCTGGGGTCGCGGATTTTATTCTTAATCCAGGATACCGTGGCCCCGGAACGTAAAGGGCATCCCAAGCAACACGGGTGGATTTTAGTCAGTAAGAGTCTGACAGTCCCTTCCGCCCCACCCAGGGCGGCAGGACTCATTTGAAAAAAATGCCAATGTTGTGCCCACCCCAGTCTCTGTTGGAAACTCAGTACTCGAAGTTGTTGACTCATATATCTACTAATCTACTTAGGACAAGTAGTCCAATTAGGTAGGTCCAACTTCGAGAAAGAGGTCAACCGCCGAATCCAACTCGGTTGGGCAGCGTTCGGGAAACTACGCAATATTTTTTCGTCCGACATACCTCAGTGCCTCAAAACGAAAGTCTTCAACCAATGTGTGTTACCAGTGATGACTTACGGCACCGAAACGCGGTCTTTCCCTATCGGCCTCATCTCAAAGCTCAAAGTCCCTCAGCAAGCTATGGACCTATGCTCGGTGTTTCTCTATGTGATCGAATCCGAATTAGCAAGCTGAAGAGGCAATGGGCAGGCCATATTGCTCGCAGAGCAGATGGCCGATGGGGTCGAAAAGTGCAAGAGTGGAGACCGCAGACTAGCAAGCGCAGCGTGGGACGTCCACCAACGAGATGGACAGACAACCTTATAAAGGTCGCCGGAAGACGCTGGATGCAGGTCGCTTCCAACCGGTATATGTGGAGATCTAAAGGCGAGGCCTATGTTCAGCAGTGGACGTCCGTGAGATGATGATGAAGAGCGCAGGCCGCACTCTACGCGCCGTGTCTGCGCGGCGCGCGAGTGGCTGTGAAAAAAAAAGCATAAAATGCGCGCGTGTAGCTCGCAAACGGCGCGCTAGCTGCGCATTTGCAGTACATTCGCCAGATGTGGATGCACCCTTTATATTAAAGTATATGAGGTAGGTAAGTAAATATTTTGTTCTTACCATAAACACTTGATATGCTAAGTCCTTGTCCTCAATCAAAGTTGTATCTTTGATGCATTTTTTAGCCATTGATGAATCAGAATACACACTCTGTAATAGTGACCGAGCAAACAATGCAGGACTGATTCCTTGACAATCTGAGAGCCTGTTTGTGAAAAAATAAATATATTTTTTATGTTTTCATTTTGTAGGTAAATAATGTTAGTACTGTTATTCTGTAACACTTACTGCAAAATGACATTATCTTTACTCTTATCCCTCATCAGTCCTTCATAAAATTCATGATATTTACTGGAAATCTGTGGAGATTTCCTGTAACTGTGTTTCATGGATCTCTGTACCAATAAAGAAATTATACTGCCCAAAGTAGAAGCTGGTATGCTGTAAATTTAATTTTAGTTTACCTTGAATCTGCAATCTGTATTGTAAGACTTTATTGTTTTAAAAACAGAACGCTGAAGAAGTACTAACGAAAATACTCACTGCTTAAACTTCTTTTTCAGTTCATTTTCAGATTTGCGGCTGTAAGATGTAAGTATATTGAAATCTTCGACAATAGCATTATATTCTTCTATCTTCATTATATTCTGTGATTTTGTTTCCGTCATTATTTGTTGGTATTCTACCGATAGTCTCAGGATACTGTCTATTTCGGTACAAACTTTGCGTTTCGGTCTATTTCATTCGAAATCTCGAGAGAAATCAACATCAAAAGTAAAATAACCTATATCGCGGAAATCTGACATTAGTTGACATTCATAAACAAACTTTATAATTTTTTAAATTAACATTGAGGGCTTCTGGGCCTTTGAGATATTATACACAACGACAAAACAAAGGGTTGGCTTAGTATAGTTTGGCAGGCGGAGGGGGCTAAAAGTGGTTAAATCTGGTAGAGGGTAGGGCCCCGATTATAACGCTACCACTCTTATTAAAAGGTAATGGATATTTTTTCAGAAATTTACAAAAATTGTTTCTAACCTCAAATCAGATAAAAGGCGTAATGTAAACGTTATAAGGTGAAACGGAACGTTAAAATGGGCGATCGACAACCGAATGTGTTCTAATATATCGTCTGTGGTGTACAAATCAGAGAAAAGGAACGAAAAAAAATAATTGTCTCTGGTATTTGCGTCATGTGTCATTTGTGACATTTGTTTTCATTCGTTCCGTTTCTCCTCGAGTTGCGTGAATGTTCTCCCTGTGCGCAGATAACCCCTTTGTTGCCGAGGATGGGACACACACACACAACGGATAGAATCACAGTGGCGTGTCCTAAAACGTTTTTTCTATAAAGATAATTATAATAATCGTGAAAATATATGTGATTTGCTTTATGAATATTTGTGGAGGAGAGAAGTAGAAATGAAAAAAAGTGATCCATTTGAGGAATTGATAAATGTAATTAATTATTCATTAAATAAAAGAAAAACATTAATATTTATTGTGGTTTCATTTTTATAACAACCTACAAAGATAGAGTCTACTACATTGTTACTCTTCTTAGGCGCGTCGCTCACTGGTAAGTCGAAGCGACGGCGACGTCGCGTCAGCGGCGGTTCGGCGTCGCAGCACGCGCGCACTGCCATTCATTTGTAATGTAAAGAAAACCTTGTTGCGGCGTCTCCACTGCACCTCGACTGTTAATCGTGTGAGCGACCCGCCTTAGTATGTAAGAGCGAGCGAAGCGAGCTCGGGACTTAGGGCACCCCGACTCGGACAGGTTAGGTTAGAAGAGGATGGCGGGGTCTTTCAGACCCCGCCATCCTCTTCGTGGTTATTTTTTTTTAAACCACCCAGATGTAGGAGCCCCGCGAAGCGGGGCTCCGTCGACGACGCCTTAATTAGTACTGATTTGAAGCAAATTTAGAACCGCACGTGATTTTCCTTGACCGCAGCAGGTGATTTTAGTGTTTTGAGGTTAGATTACAAATATCTGTTTTTCTCAAAAATGGTGCGATACCTTTTAACGGGAGTGGTACCAGGGGAAAGGGGACAGGACAGGGGATAAAAAAAGTGTAAAACTTCACAAAATATGGCAAAATTATTTCACAACAAAAATATAGAAATCTCTTAGTAGAATAAGTGATTTTGTAACGGTGTCCCCAATTGAGGACTCTATTCTATTTCGATTTTTATTGAGACATTTATTTTGAGCAACTACTAGCACAAGTGATATTTATAAGTCAAATGACTACCATGGCCTTCAGGAAGCATTTAAAGCTGTGTTTGAAGGAAAATAATGGTTTCGGAGAGGTAGATTTAGTAGGTCATCCACCAGAAACAAGCGCATATACGAATATACGAAAGTGATGATGACAATAATGCAAAGCTCTGTCGTGTCATGAGATATACCAAGCAGAGTCGATGTGTTTACGGGACGAAAAGGAATGGGGCAGCAGCATGTAGAAAACATGAGATGTTGTAAGGAAATGACAATAGTCTAATTTATAAGGGGCGCGTTTATCTTATTCGGCTTCAAGACCTCATTTACTCATTTATTTCGAACAAATTCTGCTATGCGTGTGGCTAGTATTTTGGTAAATGTCCTTAGCTATATCCTAGAGAGGCAGTGGATGTTGGCATACCGCATGTTTTACATGAAGGAATGGACGGTGTAATGTCTCGGGGGTCAATAAAACACACTATTTGTCACTCAGGTTATCTGATCAGGATACACTGTATGCGCAAGATTAAAGACGTGCTCACTCGCCTACGGCTGGTAACCGACTGACAACGCCAATGCGCCCGCGCATACACTACATCCCTTCTTTATTTTAATTGAATTGAAATGTTTCAAAATTACAATATTAGATTAGGTTTTAATATTCCGACCTAAACACCTATAATTGGTGGATAACTAATCAAATGTTTTAAATATAATTATTTCAGATTTACCGCAAGGTTTTACAGAACAGCAATGATTTACTTAATTTTAAATCTGTGTAACAAATCTTAAAGACATAGTTGATAACAGTAAATAACAATATTATAGTACAAAATTAACAAAATTATTTACTATTTACGCTAGTTCATCATTTTCTCTTAAATCACTATTACCACTATTTTGATTTTACATTACGACGATATTCTTTCCCGGTTTCATCATTCCGATAACATCGCAACCTCTCACGTCCGTTACTGTATGCGCAGGATTGAAATTGAACTTATTATCTTTGATTAATTTTTCCACCAATACTTTTTCTCCTATTTCCAAGCCTGTCGCTTTACTTTTGAGATCCCCATGCTCCTTCCCTTTTTCCTTCATTTGCAGATCTCTTTCTCACTTCTTCTTCTATTGATTTGTATTCCATGTCTGGTGCTGCCCGGATCTTGTCTCTAAACTGTCTTTTATAAAACAACTCTGTGGGAGATTTGCCTCTTCTTGTATTCTTTAAGATCGGGAACTATTGGCGACACCCACGGAGAGGGTCCATTTACTTCCTCGATAATATCCGCATCCTTCAGTTCCTCTAGTTTTTTGGCAAACTTTTCTTCTAAGGGAATGGGAACTCTTCTACAAAATTATTTTTGGCTTATGCCAAAACCCGATTCACCTGTCTAGTATTTTTGTGTAAAGAATCTATGTGCAATGGAATCGAATCAGTTACTGATTCTGAACAAACTATATTCAGGTTTCGCATATTATACCAAAAATAATGTTGTATATGGTTGAGTGACTGGTTTTACTGTTCGGCCTTTTGGGATCTGGACAGTCACTCCTTTGAAAACGCTTTCCCTAACGATGTCACATTGTTTAATTCATTAAGCCAAATTGAAGCCCAATTTTAAGCACGCCTAATAAATCGCGTGTGCTGTTTCTGATGACATAAGCAGTACACTTTATACTTTTATTTTTAATGACTGAAATGTCCACGTCAAAGGAGCCTATAATATCCAGGAGTTTTTTACTGCCATAGGAAATAAGTGTCTTATTAGGTTTGCGTATCTGGTTGAAACTTACACATTATTGACTATTAGAAATTGTTATATTCTGTCTGTAATAATATTACATCTACTTCTTGAATCTATTAGCATATCAACGGTGACTCCCTTAATATTGCATTTCATAGTTTCGCCGTCATCCAGGTGGAAAATATAGTCAATTACAGATTTATTGGCATAATTTTTTTTTTTTTTTTTAATAATAACAATATTCTCGGAAAAGACCAATGAATCCACATTTTAAACAACGTTTGTCTTTTGCGGGGCATTTTGTGTCTTCGGATAGATGGGTGGAGTTTCCACATCTACTACATTTTGTGTTCTATGATCGTTGTCTGAACGGTTTGTTGATTTTTTTTCTTATCTATTTCATTTATTTTTGCTTTATTGTAATAAATTATAATTATTTATTCAGTAAATTGGTTTTGGCAAACTCATTTACACGTCAAAAGACACTATTTTACACTAGATGAGGCCGGTGTTTCGTACCTGACTACTCTGAGAAGAAACATCCGAAACAAACTCAGAGGTCACAGTCTCTTTTAAAGTCCAGACAATTTTCTATTGTTCAAATTATATGGGAACCATGCAGTGTAATTATTCGCATCGTTTGTATTTACAGTTTTAAATTGTTCTAATCGCCTGGCTACAACTTCTAAAGCATTTGCTTTACTGATGATTTCGTCTAAACATATTGTATCCCAGTATTCTTATTTTTTTTTTCCGATTAATCGACACTTTTCCGTGATTTGATCGATAATATGCTGTTCTTTACTATCGAATTGATTTATCGGCATGGTTTCTCAACCTTAATAAAAATCTTTCAAATTGTTCTCCTTCCTCCTGTTTCGTGAGTCGGAAAAGGTATCTTTCATAAATCCGACTTTGTTTTGGAGCAAAGTAACCCAACAAACAAACTAAGCTCATAACATTAAGTTTATAAGGTCTAAACCCTTAAACTGATTATAAAAGAGCATTCATTATGCCAATATTACTTTTAGTGGCACATTATTAGAAGATTTGGCTTAAATTACCTTTAATTTTATATTTTGGCTGGGTAAACGATAATAAATCCAATTTATACGGCTACAATAAGGGCTCGAAATTGTTTTTCTTATAGAGGCTAGTTACATTGCTTTTTAGCCACATAATATTCAAAGTCATATAAAGGCTTTTAGTATGGTCAATTATTCTTAGGAAAGTAATGCACAAGGTAACTATGATGCTTTTAAACTTATAGGAGCATTTTATAAGACGTCTATCCAACAAATGAATTCTAGCATGTTATATGATGTTTACACACACCACCTCTACTCTTATGGTACTACAAAATGACCAAGCCGATACTCACGAATCAGCTAGTGGTTCCGCAGAGGATTATTTTATAGAAAATGAGATTGAAAAGGAAACCAGTGAGGAAGAACATAATTGTAGCGGTAGTGATAGTGATAAGGACATATAGATATTGCTATCAAGAGTCGGAGAATATTGATATTCGTAGTGATATAAGAGAATGGGTAGTGAAATTCAACATTTCCCATATCGCTTTAAGTGACTTATTATTTGATCTTTTCTCTTTGCAATTAATTTTCCGCCAGTTACACGAATGTTCAAGTTTTCTTAATTTATTTTCATTACATTATGACCAGCGCAGAACGCCATCTTTTTCCCACTTGCTCGGTACTGCGGACAATTTTGAGTGTCCTAACAATTTTGTAAGGCGTTAAGTTACTATTGTTAATGAACCTCACTATTTTCAATAATATGGTTGGCGTTTTTCTTTATTTGCCAAACTGTTGCACAAAATAATGTAAATCACTGAGAAAAAGACTTATTGCAGACGGCTATAAGGGCCGTCGGATTTTTATGAGCCTTTAATTTGCTACAATAAGTTTAAATAACCTTGTATCGGACCATAATAAAATATGTATAAGGGTGATCGCCCTTATCAACGCTCTTCATATCATTCTCACAGGGGTATTGGCTTTGTTGGAGCACTTTTCTTGCCATTATAAGTTTAATTTGAAACTATAAAGCAACTATAAGAGGAGTATAAGGGTTTTGCCCTTATAAGTTGTGCCCAAACGCTCCCTTATTAGCGATAATACTGCTGCTATAAGAACATTATTTTTTGGCATTCTAAGCCACTACAAAGAAAATTTTTTGATTGTTTGAAACAGTCTAAATTATTTAGAGCTATTGCATAATCATCGACACCTGCGCCTTCTTCAGCATGAGCTCCAGGAAGGTTTTAATACACTTCTTGAATTGCTATTCCCCCAACGTGGAGAAGAGTAGCTCTTTTTTTTTACGGGAGTGTCGATGTTGGCATTCAGTAAATAAATTTCAAGTGCCCTCTTCCATTTCCTCCAGCGAGTGCCGACAGATGTCGGATCGCTTTCGCAATCGAAATGTCTAAGTTGGGAACTATGGATGATGCACGAGTTATTTTGGGTAGCAATAAAATATTGACTCTTATTTTTGCGTGGCTTTTTACTGAAAATCAGTAACAGTATTACAACTGCATAGCCCTATTTTTTGTTGTACCTTGCGTGGCTTTTTACTGAAAATCAGTAACAGTATTACAACTTTACTTATTTCAATTTTATTTCATATTTATTTCAATTTTATTTCGATTTTATTTCGATTTTATTTCAATTTTATTTCAATTTTATTTCAATTTTATTTCAATTTTATTTCATTTTTATTTCAATTTTATTTCAATTTTATTTCAATTTTATTTCAATTTTATTTCAATTTTATTTCAATTTTATTTCAATTTTATTTCAATTTTATTTCAATTTTATTTCAATTTTATTTCAATTTTATTTCAATTTTATTTCAATTTTATTTCAATTTTATTTCAATTTTATTTCAATTTTATATCAATTTTATTCCAATTTTATGTCAATTTTATTTCAATGTTATGCAAATTTTGTATCATTTATTTAATTTGTTATAATTGAAATTGTATAAATGTAATTAATTGTAATTGATAATCAAAATATGTTTTACTAACACAAGCTGTTTAAGAAAATTGTTACTAACCATTTATCAGCTCTGAGCTTGAATTAAAGATTTCTCGAGTACTCATTGCGTGGACTTCATTATATTTTTGTAAATGTTTGTTTTTTTTTTAATAATATACAGTCCTTTTAAAATTGTTACTTATTTAATCGGCGTGGCCCTTTGTTATTTACTCATTGCGTGGCCTTTTGTTAGGTACTTATTTAAACGGCGTGGCCCTTTATTATTTACTCATTGCGTGGCCTTTAAGTGTACCTTTATTATAACTATTTTCCGAATATGTATAAATTGTGCAAGCATAAAAATAGTTAGGTTAGGTTATCTACCTAATTTAACTATTGTGATGTAATTGTTCTTCAAATAAAACAGTAAAAGTAGAATATGTATAGTAGTATAGTGTAAACACAACATACGTACTTTTGCTATCAACACTTCCAAATTCAATAAGTCTATTATTAAAATGACATTATCTAAAGCTATTTAATATAGGTTTTTACTAATGAGTATAACAAATCCATAAACAAAATTAATTCTGTAAGTAATAATATCTTTAAGCGAGCTGAAATAACTAATTACGTATCCTTTCTACTGTGTTGTGAACAGTTAGGTAAGTATTTCTTATTATCTCGATCATAAATCTCATTATGTCGATAATTACGTTTGGTTAAACTTTTTTACTAATTGTGGGTAGTTACCGTTAGGTCGCATACTTGCACAATATTATATTTTTGTAGTATCCTTGCGTGGCCTTATTTTCCATCTAATACGATGCATGGCCATTTACAATGAAGGATAGTGGTATGAAACTGTTTATCAGTAACAATTGCTTACGTATTGGCTCGATTCATATGTGATTTTGATTTAGCTCATAACTCAAGGTAAAATGAGTGTTAATTTGCTAGTATTTTTTCTTATATAATAACAAATAATTTGTAATAGGCTATTTGGAACGAATCTACCCGCAAACAACTGATAGGCAATAAACAATTACTTATATTCCTTCCTTCATTTTATTTTGTTTTTAATGTGTCATGTACTCACTTTTATCCTCGTCGCCATTTGTAATGTCTCGGGGGTCAATAAAACACACTATTTGTCACTCAGGTTATCTGATCAGGATACACTGTATGCGCAAGATTAAAGACGTGCTCACTCGCCTACGGCTGGTAACCGACTGACAACGCCAATGCGCCCGCGCATACACTACAGACGGGATCGAGCTAGATGTACAATCTATTTCTCTGCACCACTCTGATATACCTGGCCAAAAATGTTGATGGGTTTTGTTCACATATGTGCTGGATTTAGCTGTTGTGACCACCTTGTGTGTACGCCTACTAACGAAACCAAGATAGATCAGCTTGTCTTTCACTGTTATATCGCTTCTTATTATTTGAGACACATAATCTGCGTAAGTTATCGGCCCGCAGTTGTGATAGTATCATGCCTGCAGCAAAATGGGGTGGGTAATTATTCTCAAAAACATTCCCAACAACTATGACGCATTGCACTCATAAAAACGCTTATTGGTAACGCAAAACTTGTTGTAAAACACTGTGCGTTGGTAATTACTATTTTAAAATTTTGACACCGTATGAGCCCATCGTCCCCATTTGAGGACGGCATTTTTTTTCTGTATAAACAAAATATACACTTAATTATTTTCATTATTTTTGGTTTACTGTTTTCTACACGTTACATAAGAAATTGCTTTCTTCGTACTGCTCATTTATATTTGGGTCTTAATGGGTTAAGGAGACACTAATAATGGCGTATCATGGACTGATATCATCGGTATTGCGATATGGTGTAATTTTCTGGGGACAGTCAACAAACCGAGACCTCGTATTTAAGATGCAAAAGAGATGTGTTCGATCGATGTGTGGATTGAAAAAGGCAGACAGTTGCGTTCCATATTTTAAAAAACTTAATATTTTACCTCTCCCGGCTTTGTACATCTTCGAAACTTCATTGTTCGTAAAAAATCATTCCCATTTATTTCTAAAACTGGCTACAAAAAAGAAAGTACGCACTCAATATCTTAATACAGTGAGCCATGTGAAATGTAAAACAGCATTAAGGGCGCTTTTTCTGAAAGTTGGCAACGTCGCAAATAGTTGTCAAATATTAACAAGTTTTAATTAATTATGCAATGTTACTGAATGGAAATAAGAAATATGGCTCTGTAGTGCACTAAAACATTGATATAGTAATGCAATAATTAATATCGTAACACGCATTTATAGTTTTAGATGTTAAAAACGAATTTGGAAACTTTCCAGATGTGTTTTTTTCACCTGAAACGGTTACAACATCAAATTCAGTGTTCTAATTGCATTCCTATATCAATGTCTTACTGCACTACAGAGCCATATTTCTTATTTTCATAAAAATTGCCAAATTAATTAAAACTTGTAAATATTTGATAGCTATTTGCGACGCGACGTTGCCAACTTTCAGAATATACGCTCTTTTTTTTTTTTTTTTTTTTAGGGTGGCAAAATCGTCAAATGAGTCCTCCCGCCCTGGGTGGGGCGGGAGGGACTGTCAGACTCTTACTGACTAAAATCCACCCGTGTTCCGTCGGATGCCCTTTACGTTCCGGGGCCACGGTATCCTGGATTAAGAAAAATCCGCGACCCCGGCAGGCATTTGGCCCCATAAGGGGCCCCGTCGGTGACGCGTGAAACACGACGCGCCACCGACCCGGGCTTGGTCCTTGGTCGGACGGCGAGCATTCCCATTACTCACCGTCCGCAAGCCCGCTCCGCCGCTGTGCCCTCTGCTGTTCAGAGGGACACGCGTTGGAGCGTCGACCCAACAGGCTATTTGCATACGGGCAAAGAAACCCCTTAGGCACTGTGTGCCTAAGGAGAGTTTTTGCCCGCATCCCAGGGTGCACCGGCCCGAAAAACTGGTCTTCCCCCCGGACGTATCCGAGAGGGAACTCCAGTCCACGGGCGCACGTGGAGGTTTCCTGTCTTAGCACCCCAGAATATACGCTCTTAATGAAGAAAAGTTTCTTTGGTGTTGCTCCTCGAGTCTATAACAAAATACCCGACGCAATTAAATGCTTGCCAGTACCTAAATAAATTTAAAACTACCCTACACCAGCTGCTACTTCACAAATGCTATCATACATTGGACGAGTTCTTGAATGACAATTTTTAATTATCCCCAATATTGTAAAAATAAATTCATTTACTAATTTTAATCTGTAACAATTTATTAATATTGTAATTACCAGTACCGGCGTTAGGGTAAGGCGCGGTTAGGCGACCGCCCAGGGCGCCGAATACGAAGGGGCGCCGCAGGCCTACTTTCTCGTAAATATCCCAATTTCTTTCATCCCATTTTTAGGGGATAAACCCAAAACCCGTCTAAAGAAAACACAAAACTTACATAATTCAAGGAACGTTTGTGCAAAATTACATGCTTTTCGTCACACATTTGAGTAAAACGCCATCTATTGCAACGCATTGCAAACATGCACAAATGCATAGTTGAACTTTTGAACCGACTTCAAAAAGGAGGAGTTTATCAATTCGACTTTTTTTATGTTTGTTACCTCATTACTTGCGACTGGGTGAACCGATTTTGATGATTCTTTTTTTATTTGAAAGCTGGTGCTTCTCGTGTGGTCCCATTGTCACCATTTCAATATCTGATGATTGGATCCTGGAGAAATCGAGGGCAACCCTCAAATTATGAAGTAATTTAAGTACTTGCGTATAGTAATCATCATCTCATGTAGCTGAGCTGATGATGGAAGGTTCAACAACTCCTTAACAGTAAGTAGGCGTCGACTGATTTAGTAAATTATTTTTTTTTCATTAAGTATTTCAAAGCACTACAATTTAATAAAGGTCTGGAGTATATCTGATGATGGAGCCGAGAGACAGTCGAGGGAACTCCTCAACGATTCACAGCAGCTACCTTGTGTTTGAGCTTGATTAATTTGTATTGATAAGAACTTTACACCTAGATGAGTTGTAACTGTTATTAGGGGTCTGATGACGAAGACGAAGGACAGTTCAGGGAATTCCTCAACGGTTTATAGTAGCTACCTTGTGTTTGGACTTAATTCATTTATATTGATGAGAACTTTACACCTAGATGGGTTGTAACTGTCATTAGGGTTCTGATGATGAAGACGAAGAACAGTTCAGGGAACTCCTCAACGGTTTACAGCAGCTATCTTGTATTTGGACTTAATTCATTTATACTAATGACCCATATGGGTTATTGTTCTATGCAGTATACCTGCCATTTGGTCCCATAAAAAAAACATTTATTTTGGTGTTCTTGCTTATTGGGCGATGTTATAACCGGTGCTACGGATAATAAAATTCTAGTGCATATGTAAGAAAATTATGTATTTGACAAGAATTTGGGTTGAATATTTATAAACTAAAAAGGGTTAAATAAAAAAGATTTTTTTAAAATGTAACCGACTTCTAAAAAAAACAACCACTAAAAGGGTAAAATAACCTACCAAATAACTTTTCTTTCGGAAGTCGGTGGCAAAAAAATTAATGAAATAAAAAAGCAAAGCCACCGACTTCCGAAAGAAAAGTTATTTGGTAGGTTATTTTACCCTTTTTAGTGGTGGTTTTTTTTAGAAGTCGGTTACATTTTTTTGGAACTGCACATGATGTTGTAGGACACTACAGAAACGCTTCTGCAATCTTGCAGTCTTAGATATAGAACACAATGAAAATTTAATTATAAGCGATCAATATTCATCTGCATTGTGTCAACGTACCTGATCACCCCATGGTATGTAGTGCTTCCATTTCAGCATGATCGGAGTGACATAGTCCACCCAGCCAAATGACCGCATCCTTGTCAAGTTCATTAACATCACACCTGAGTTCAGACCTACAATAAACAAATACTAGTCAATTATTTACTAAGGAGCAAACTTATCCTAATTTTTCTAATTATATTTGTTATTATTTTATCACAGTTTTCCACTAAACTTACGCTGCTTTTCGGCTCAATAAGTTACTTGCTCTTAGGTCAGTTCACACCGAGACGCGAGAAGAGTTCGCCGATAGAAAGGCCAGAAAGGTACAATTTTATTAGTTTTTATTTTTTTAATAAATGGTGGGACATGTCTGCCGCATGCCGAACGAGCTGTGGGCCCGCAAAGCTCAGGACTGGTGCCCTGAAACGGCGAGGCGGGGTCGAGGCAGACCGCGAAGGAGATGGCGGGACGAACTGGATGCCTTTCCTTGAGAATTGGAAGGAAATGGCGCACAATCGAGACCGTTGGAAGGAATGGAGGGAGGCCGTTGCCCAGCAGTGGGACAGTACAGGCTAGTAATAATAATAAGTTATGATGACGAATAACTACCGGAAATACATTGTGAAGGATGGCACGGTTGACATATGTCGGGCATGCCACCGTCCGGGAGAATCGATCCGACACATTATTTCTGGGTGTTCTCGTCTGGCTAACGGAGAATATTTGCACAGACACAACCTCGTCGCCAGGATTATCCACCAGCAACTTGCTTTGAAGTACAATCTTGTGGAATCGGAAGTGCCGTACTATAAGTATGCGCCCGACCCAGTTCTCGAAAATGGCAATATCTCGTTGTATTGGGATCGACCTATCATCACTGACAGGACTATTGTTGCCAATAAGCCTGACATTGTGGTGATAGATCGATCGGAGCGTCGCGCAATGATTGTTGATATAACGGTCCCGCATGATGAGAACCTCGTGAAGGCAGAAAAGGATAAACAATTCAAGTATCTTGATCTGGCCCGCGAGGTTGTTGACATGTGGGACGTGAATACAGCAGTCATTGTGCCGATAGTCGTGTCTGCCAATGGCTTAATTGCCAAGAGCCTCGAACAACATCTGAGGAGGCTCTCGCTTGGCAGCTGGATCAGGCGCCTGATTCAGAAGGCAGTACTTCTGGACACGGCGCGTATTGTTAGGAGGTTCCTCTCTCAAGAGCCCTGACCACCGGCGGCCCGGACCCTGTTCCCGGTGCTGGTGGACTGCTATTTTTTATATTTTTAAATGTTTTTTATTTCTTTTTTGTAAAAATATTTAAAAATGTAATTTATAAGTAAAAAAATGAATAAAGAAATAATGGTTATTTCTTTTAATAAATGGTAATTTCATTAAATCCTTTTCCTTTTTTCATATGGGTTTGTATTGCAGTTAGGGGGCGCCGTAGAAAATCTCGCCTGGGGCGCTGGTAGTGCTAAAACCGGCCCTGGTAATTACATCTCTTTCTTTATTTTTTCATGTATTATAATTATTCAAAAATGTATATTACCCTTTATAACACAAATATTTGTACGTCTTAACCAGTCTTAACTGACAAAACATAGAGCACTTAACACTATTTACCATAAGATCTTATAATGTAATTAGGTTATTACATGTTTGACAAAAAAATAAAGATTCTGATTCTGACTGGACAAAACCAAAAGTTTACAAAATTCAACCAATGATCCACCTTGGACCGGACCAGGGTCATGATAACTGGAGCATTTGCCCTGTATTGGAATCATACAGGCTAGCAGTATCACTGTCATACGGTCACAAGTTACATAGACTTTGCACCTACGTATTATTCGTAACTGTAGGCTAAAGTAAAAACTGAAAAAGGTTGGTTCTGGGATAGGGTCATTACCACATCTTCACTTATCCTCAGTTACCTCAGTACCCATACCACGCCCGCTCCAAGGTTGTATGAACTCTCAACCAATGATAGCGCCACAGATAGCGCCAAACACGGATCATAGCCAAACGCGGTCGATGCGTTTGATCGAGTATCGTAATGACAACTCATGCTATGGGTACTGTTCATAATATTAGTCTATGGGTTAAGGGTGTATGTGCTTAAGCCCTTTGCCTTTTCTGTATGAAGGGAAGAATACACTTTGTCTGTGGATTGGTTGTCAGTTGTCAATGTCACAGGTTGACAGTTCACCCACGAGTCAAAAATGACAATGAGTCAATGACACATTACAACGTCATTAACCTGTATCTGGTTTTGTTGTGTTTATGATTACTTGTACACAATTTAAGTATGCTCGTAGTTGTATGTTAACCATAAACTCCATAGCTGAAATCAATAAAAATGACAGAATACAATGAAAACATATCAAGAAAGACATGGTCGCGCACAATTGAACCAGTCACGAAGGTAAACAAGCTCGCGAAATTCACTTGTTTCTTGCAATTTTTGGATCGGTTTCTACGCAATCACCTTAAATATGTATTTGAATTATTAAAAGTTCTATCAATTTTTAGATTGGGTACATGGATGGTGCGTCTGATGGTCAAACTGCTGTATTTCAAGAGAGTTTCAATGTTGGCTACAAACAAGGCTTTACTTTTGGTTTAGATTTAGGCTTCAGGAAAGGTAAATCAGGGTAACTATCAACTTTATATATCTGATTGGAATAAAAACAATCCCTACCCACTGACCAACTAGGTGTCACCACTGCAAAGATCGCCCGGAGGACACGGTGGAGCATACGGTGCAGGACTGCCCCGCTTGGGCAGAGCACCGCTGTGTCGTCACGACGGGCATAGGCGGAGACCTTTCGCGCCCGGCATTGGTTGAGGCCATGCTGCGGGGCGAGATGGAGTGGGAAGCGGTCACCTCCTTCTGCGAAGCAGTCATGCTCGCGAAGGAGGATGCGGGCCACGAGAGGGAGAGGACAGCGTCCTCCCTCCGCCTCAGCCGCAGTGGTAGACGCCCGCGGCGACGGATGTCGAGGGACAATCTCCAGCCACGCAAGCGCGGGCAGGCGGGCGGCGAGTAATGGGCAACTTGCCGCCCAACTATGCACGCCTCATAGAGCGTCAGCAAGATGACGGGGCCCCCCACCCTCTAGAGGGCCAAAGTCTGCCGGGGTTGTGGGACTTATTCCATTACCGTGACCCTGGAACATAATGGATTTTAGTCAGTACAAGTCTGACAGTCCCTCCCGCCCTGCCCTTGGTGGGAGGACTCATTCGATGATTTTACCACACTAAAAAAAAACCACTGACCAAACAATTATCTTTGTGATTTCAGTGTGAACCAACAGGGGACAGGTTTACCTATTCTGGAAGACCAACATAGAATTAACTGTCAGATTTGTACAAATGTTGTAAAGGCTCAAGAAAATATTGGCAATTTATACAACTTCCAACAGGAGAAGAATAGAGAATATTTATCAAGAACTAATAGAAATTCATAATCAACTTTATATGCTTTAATTTTAAATGACTGCATAACAAGCTCCTGTAAAATTTTACTTAATTTTATAGCTACTGGAAAGTGGAAAGTTATTTAGCAGTCCTATCAAAAGGTGAAAATTAAAGAACATGACTTTTATTTTAGTTATAAGATGTAAATATGTAGCACACAAGTATTCTTCTACGGCTTTATTAAGGACGCGTTTACGAATCTGACAAAAATAAGCAGTTTTTCGGTACATTTTGCGGCAAAATGATACAAAACCAAATGTAAATAATAATTACCACAGATAGATTACTCCTTAATCTTCAAATGGTAGCAATTTTTTATTCGAAAATTTTGGTTTATAATATTGTAAAAAGTAATTTCCGTTACCTCTTCACACAAATTTGACGACATCGTACTGACTTTAGGGACATTTTTCTTTTATTTAATAACATAAATTTATGTATTTAAAAATATTTTATGTAAGCAGACATGTTCAACTCAAAAAGGTAGCAAAAAAAAAAACTAACAAAATGTTACAATACGCTCAGAAAACAAAAAAATTGAGTCTTATTTTTTCACATATTTAGCGGTAACACGTGATTCTTATTGGATTGAAATAAGGGTTATTTTACTGGTCACTGTCTTGATTGATTGCACAAAAATTTGTAATGAAATATTAGTCTGCGCTCGGCCGCCGTCGTGAGTGGACACTGTGACGCTTGTAAGCAGCTCCTCGTATAGGAAAAGATCGCTGTACGAATACAAAATATTTGACCTAACAAACTTGATCCTTCACGCATTCTGCACGGACTACGGACAACCAAGGTAAGATTTTATTCACAGTTTCTTATAATGTACTTATAAATTTCATATTTAGTTTCGGACTTGATGGAGTGACCTGAAATGTACTTCGAAGACTGCTACTGGAACTAATAGACGAGTAGAGCTAGGTGTGTCGAGTTTGGGCTCGTTTTGTTAGTTATGTTGAGACCTTACCTCCGGACTTGATGGAGAAACCTGCTGGTGTACTTCGAAGACTGCTACTGAAACTAATAGACGAGTAGAGCAAGGTGTGTCGAGTTTGGGCTCGTTTTGTTAGTTATGATGAGATCTTACCTCCGGACTTGAGGGACTGACCTGAAGGTCTACTTCTGTGACTCCGACTGGGACTCCTCGACGGATCGAACTAGATGTGTCGTGTTTGGGCTCGTTTTGTTAGTTATGATGAGACCTTAACTCCTGTCTTGATGGAGTGACCTGAAGGTCTACTTCTGTGACTCCTACTGGAACTCCTCGACGGATCGAACTAGATGTGTCGTGTATGGGCTCGTTTTGTTAGTTATGATGAGATCTTACCTCCGGACTTGAGGGACTGACCTGAAGGTCTACTTCTGTGACTCCTACTGGAACTCCTCGATGGATCGAAATAGATGTGTCGTGTTTGGGCTCGTTTTGTTAGTTATGATGAGATCTTACCTCCGGACTTGAGGGACTGACCTGAAGGTCTACTTCTGTGACTCCTACTGGAACTCCTCGACGGATCGAACTAGATGTGTCGTGTTTGGGCTCGTTTTGTTAGTTATGATGAGATCTTACCTCCAGACTTGATGGAGTGACCTGAACGTCTACTTCGGTGATTGTAACTGGAACTCAGCGACGGATCGAACTAGATGTGTCGTATTTGGGCTCGTTTTGTTAGTTATGATGAGATCTTACCTCCGGACTTGAGGGACTGACCTGAAGGTCTACTTCTGTGACTCCTACTGGAACTCCTCGACGGATCGAACTACATGTGTCGAGTTTGGGCTCGTTTTGTTAGTTATGTTGAGACCTTACCTCCGGACTTGATGGAGAGACCTGCTGGTGTACTTCGAAGACTCTGCTACTGGAACTAATAGACGAGTAGAGCTAGGTGTGTCGAGTTTGGGCTCGTTTTGTTAGTTATGTTGAGACCTTACCTCCGGACTTGATCACGTGACCTGAAGGGCTACTTCTGTGACTCCTACTGGAACTCCTCGATGGATCAAACTAGATGTGTCGTGTTTGGGCTCGTTTTGTTAGTTATGATGAGATCTTACCTCCGGACTTGAGGAACTGACCTGAAAGTCTACTTCTGTGACTCCTACTGGAACTCCTCGATGGATCGAAATAGATGTGTCGTGTTTGGGCTCGTTTTGTTAGTTATGATGAGACCTTAACTCCTGTCTTGATGGAGTGACCTGAAGGTCTACTTCTGTGACCCCTACTGGAACTCCTCGACGGATCGAATTAGATGTGTCGTGTATGGGCTCGTTTTGTTAGTTATGATGAGATCTTACCTCCGGACTTGAGGGACTGACCTGAAGGTCTACTTCTGTGACTCCATCTGGAACTCCTCGACGGATCGAACTAGATGTGTCGTGTTTGGGCTCGTTTTGTTAGTTATGATGAGATCTTACCTCCGGA
The DNA here is from genome assembly GCA_950005045.1 of Agrotis exclamationis. NCBI lineage: Eukaryota > Metazoa > Arthropoda > Insecta > Lepidoptera > Noctuidae > Agrotis > Agrotis exclamationis. Next base: position 8,328,556 of record OX465436.1, on the reverse strand, counting down.
CTTGAGGGACTGACCTGAAGGTCTACTTCTGTGACTCCTACTGGAACTCCTCGACGGATCGAACTAGATGTGTCGTGTTTGGGCTCGTTTTGTTAGTTATGATGAAATCTTACCTCCAGACTTGATGGAGTGACCTGAACGTCTACTTCGGTGATTGTAACTGGAACTCGGCGACGGATCGAACTAGATGTGTCGTGTTTCGGCTCGTTTTGTTAGTTATGATGAGATCTTACCTCCGGACTTGAGGGACTGACCTGAAGGTCTACTTCTGTGACTCCTACTGGAACTCCTCGATGGATCGAACTACATGTGTCGAGTTTGGGCTCGTTTTGTTAGTTATGTTGAGACCTTACCTCCGAACTTGATGGAGAGACCTGCTGGTGTACTTCGAAGACTACTACTGGAACTAATAGACGAGTAGAGCTAGGTGTGTCGAGTTTGGGCTCGTTTTGTTAGTTATGTTGAGACCATACCTCCGGACTTGATCACGTGACCTGAAGGGCTACTTCTGTGACTCCTACTGGAACTCCTCGATGGATCAAACTAGATGTGTCGTTTTTGGGCTCGTTTTGTTAGTTATGATGAGATCTTACCTCCGGACTTGAGGGACTGACCTGAAGGTCTACTTCTGTGACTCCTACTGGAACTCCTCGATGGATCGAAATAGATGTGTCGTGTTTGGGCTCGTTTTGTTAGTTATGATGAGATCTTACCTCCGGACTTGAGGGACTGACCTGAAGGTCTACTTCTGTGACTCCTACTGGAACTCCTCGACGGATCGAACTAGATGTGTCGTGTTTGGGCTCGTTTTGTTAGCTATGATCAGATCTTACCTCCAGACTTGATGGAGTGACCTGAACGTCTACTTCGGTGATTGTAACTGGAACTCGGCGACGGATCGAACTTGATGTGTCGTGTTTGGGCTCGTTTTGTTAGTTATGATGAGATCTTACCTCCGGACTTGAGGGACTGACCTGAAGGTCTACTTCTGTGACTCTGACTGGAACTCCTCGATGGATCGAACTACATGTGTCGAGTTTGGGCTCGTTTTGTTAGTTATGTTGAGACCTTACCTCCGAACTTGATGGAGAGACCTGCTGGTGTACTTCGAAGACTGCTACTGGAACTCCTCGACGGATCGAACTAGATGTGTCGTGTTTGGGCTCGTTTTGTTAGTTATGATGAGATCTTACCTCCAGACTTGATGGAGTGACCTGAACGTCTACATCGGTGATTGTAACTGGAACTCGGCGACGGATCGAACTAGATGTGTCGTGTTTGGGCTCGTTTTGTTAGTTATGATGAGACCTTACCTCTTGTCTTGATGGAGTGACCTGAAGGTCTACTTCTGTGACTCCTACTGGAACTCCTCGACGGATCGAACTAACAAAACGAGCCCAAACACGACACATCTAGTTCGATCCGTCGAGGAGTTCCAGTCGGAGTCACAGAAGTAGACCTTCAGGTCACTCCATCAAGTCTGGAGGTAAGATCTCATCATAACTAACAAAACGAGCCCAAACACGACACATCTAGTTCGATCCGTCGAGGAGTTCCAGTAGGAGTCACAGAAGTAGACCTTCAGGTCACTCCATCAAGACAAGAGGTAAGGTCTCATCATAACTAACAAAACGAGCCAAACACGACACATCTAGTTCGATCCGTCGCCGAGTTCCAGTTACAATCACCGATGTAGACGTTCAGGTCACTCCATCAAGTCTGGAGGTAAGATCTCATCATAACTAACAAAACGAGCCCAAACACGACACATCTAGTTCGATCCGTCGAGGAGTTCCAGTAGAAGTCACAGAAGTAGACCTTCAGGTCACTCCATCAAGACAGGAGGTAAGGTCTCATCATAACTAACAAAACGAGCCCAAACACGACACATCTAGTTCGATCCGTCGAGGAGTTCCAGTCAGAGTCACAGAAGTAGACCTTCAGGTCAGTCCCTCAAGTCCGGAGGTAAGATCTCATCATAACTAACAAAACGATCCCAAACACGACACATTCAGTTTGATCCGTCGAGGAGTTCCAGTAGGAGTCACAGAAGTAGACCTTCAGGTCACTCCATCAAGGCAGGAGGTAAGATCTCATCATAACTAACAAAACGAGCCCAAACACGACACATCTAGTTCGATCCGTCGCCGAGTTCCAGTTACAATCACCGAAGTAGACGTTCAGGTCAGTCCCTCAAGTCCGGAGGTAAGATCTCATCATAACTAACAAAACGAGCACAAACACGACACATCTAGTTTGATCCGTCGAGGAGTTCCAGTAGGAGTCACAGAAGTAGACCTTCAGGTCACTCCATCAAGTCTGGAGGTAAGATCTCATCATAACTAACAAAACGAGCCCAAACACGACACATTCAGTTTGATCCGTCGAGGAGTTCCAGTAGGAGTCACAGAAGTAGACCTTCAGGTCACTCCATCAAGGCAGGAGGTAAGATCTCATCATAACTAACAAAACGAGCCCAAACACGACACATCTAGTTCGATCCGTCGCCGAGTTCCAGTTACAATCACCGAAGTAGACGTTCAGGTCAGTCCCTCCAGTCCGGAGGTAAGATCTCATCATAACTAACAAAACGAGCCCAAACACGACACATCTAGTTTGATCCGTCGAGGAGTTCCAGTAGGAGTCACAGAAGTAGACCTTCAGGTCACTCCATCAAGTCTGGAGGTAAGATCTCATCATAACTAACAAAACGAGCCCAAACACGACACATCTAGTTCGATCCGTCGAGGAGTTCCAGTAGGAGTCACAGAAGTAGACCTTCAGGTCAGTCCCTCAAGTCCGGAGGTATGATCTCATCATAACTAACAAAACGAGCCCAAACACGACACATCTAGTTCGATCCGTCGCCGAGTTCCAGTTACAATCACCGAAGTAGACGTTCAGGTCATTCCATCAAGTCTGGAGGTAAGATCTCATCATAACTAAGAAAACGAGCCCAAACACGACACATCTAGTTCGATCCGTCGAGGAGTTCCAGTAGGAGTCACAGAAGTAGACCTTCAGGTCAGTCCCTCAAGTCCGGAGGTAAGATCTCATCATAACTAACAAAACGAGCCCAAACACGACACATCTAGTTCGATCCGTCGCCGAGTTCCTGTTACAATCACCGAAGTAGACGTTCAGGTCTCTCCATCAAGTCTGGAGGTAATATCTCATCATAACTAACAAAACGAGCCCAAACACGACACATCTAGTTCGATCCGTCGAGGAGTTCAAGTAGGAGTCACAGAAGTAGACCTTCAGGTCAGTCCCTCAAGTCCGGAGGAATGATCTCATCATAACTAACAAAACGAGCCCAAACACGACACATCTAGTTCGATCCATCGAGGAGTTCCAGTAGGAGTCACAGAAGTAGCCCTTCAGGTCACGTCATCAAGGCAGGAGGTAAGGTCACCTCATAACTAACAAAACGAGCCCAAACTCGACACATGTAGTTTGATCCGTCGTGGAGTTCCAGTAGGAAGTAGATCTTCAGGTCACTCCATCAAGTTTGCAGGTGAGGTTTCATCTTAGCCAACAAGTACATATTACTTAAAAAAAAAATACAATTTTCATCGTATCAAAATTAGTTCACTTGACTATTTATTCCCGCAGCTAACACGCTAACGCTTGTGTGTGTGACTTTTGTCTATGTAGTAGTTCAATTCTCAACTTGTCATTTTTGCATATACGTCCTTAAAAAAAAGTGTTTTTGGTATGGCACCAGTAATATATAACAAAATCCCAAACTCCATTAAAGAGCAACCTTTACGAATATTTAAAAAGAAACTTACCACACTGCTATTAGAAAAGTGCTATTACTCTGTAACCAACTTCTTAACTGATAAAGATTGTTATAGTAGTTTATGAAACTGGTACATAATGAGGGGTATTATACACGAGTGTGAGTTTAAAAAACGAGCGAAGCGAGTTTTTTAAAAGTATCACACGAGTGTATAATACCTAGTTATGTACAGTTTCATACACTACTTTATCTACTTTCATTGAACACGAATTTATCAAATAAAAGAAAGATTGACACAGTAATATGGCGCCAAAATTCTCGTTATCACCGCGCATGGACCACAGCGCGCGCAGCCACAGATAAAAAATCAAATGGATGTATCTATGATCTGTAATCTGTATCGTAATGAAAAAAAATTTTATTATAACATTATTTTGTTAGAGAAATAGTGTCATAATTTAATTTTTTAATTTCATTTCGATATACTGTGTAGTGTGTGTAAAGTACGTCATTTATAAACTCGTTTTGAGTTGTGTATTTTGAGTTTAACGATATGAGAGTAGATAAACCTTTTAAATAGGTATGATTCATTGTTATGTCAATTTAGTTTTTTTTTATACCGTAAAACCTGCTAGCTTTGCCAACGGTTGCAGACTTTGCCATAGCCAACTTCTGAGGGAAAAAGTGTAGTCACATCTTAATATCAGTTTTTGTCATGTATGCATGCCTTTTTATAGTAAAATTTATGAGTTAAATGACAACACTGAATGAGATGTGGCAACCCAGCTTGTTTTTGAGATGTCATTTTCGGCGGTTACTTTTTTCGAATGTTGGTGGCGGTAAACTTAGTGCTCCGGAACTTCCACAAAAACAAACGGGAAAGGCATTGCCTACGTAAGTACATTTTTGATATTATGTTAGCATAATGTTCTTTAGCTTAATAAAAGCTGATTTACTGTGCTACAAGCTACCTGTAGTTCGCAATTGGTATTGGTAAATTCAACAACCCCAATCACAACGTCTGTGATGGTGACATTGCCATGTTTTGTTGGAGGTTAGGGCTGCCACAAAATTTTTGAAGAATATTTTAATTAAATTATCATTGTAAGTAACTACTTATAATACACCGTGACTTTTTAGTCGTCTTACAACGGCAGCCCAGTTCATGTATCCAATGACTAGAACACGTTTATAATAAAAAAATAGGTATTTAAGAGATTTGAAAATTTTTTAAATAAAATTTTAATTCATTATTATGACGCAAGGAGTAGTTAAAAACACCCTTGTCTCATAGAAAATGGAGATGGAATGATCTGCCTGACTGTTGCGCTGGGTAGGTATACTCTACAGCTTGATACGTCAACATTTTCATATTTCTAATGTACCTATTTATTAATAATAAAAATATTTTTAACGAGTAAAAAAAAAAACTAAACTCGCCTAGATGTATTTTAGGTCGGGGACATTACGTGGACCACTTTTGTAAGACGACTAAAAAGTCACGGTGTATAATAGGTAGGTACCCATGTATGAAATACACAGTGCATGTGCATAAATTAAGGTTGTTTTACAAAAAAATGAAAGACTTTGCTACGTGATGTATAGTTAATTTACACTATTTTTATTTTTTTGTTTTAGTATGTAAAACTTTTCAAGTTAAGAAACTAATTAGAAGTTAAATATGATGGTAGGAAGGCTGATGTTACTATAATTGATTGTTTTTTTGAACTTTTATTACATTTTTCCTACTACGAAAACATTTTTATTTGACAACCCTAACACTAACTTCTTTTTACTAAGAAAAATTTTGGAAAGGTTGGTGAATTTGCCACCTTCTTAGAGAGTTAAATTACCAGTGCTAAATAATATGAAGTTTTTACTTTTTTTACGGGATGTAGGAAGAGGGCAAATTTATTACTTTTTAACCTTCATAAACTCCAAAAAATTCATTTTTTCTTTCATATGGCAAATTAACCCGAAGTGACAGCTGACTTTGCCATATTTGTTTTTATGCTTAAAATATTTTAATTTACAAGAATGAAATAGATATTTAGTAATAACATAAATTTTCATGAAATTTACTACATCTAGGTGTAGGTTACTCATTACGTTTTCATACAATTATATTTTTTTAAAGCGAATCAAACTTTTTGACACATGAAAAGGTGGCAAAGTAAGCAGGTTTCACGGTAACATGTTGTTATAGTTAGTTAAATTTAATTCAATTTTATATATTGTAGCAAATATTATGTTCAAAGTATTTATCCAATTAATGTTTGCATGCCAATATGGCAGGATGTACAAGGATTCTGTAAACCATTCATCCATCTTATTGTTAAAACCTACATTCTATGCAAATAAATAAATATTCTATTCTATTCTATATTTTAAAATCAGCATAATTATGATAATTTATACTGCTCAGAATAAATGAATAATTTTATAATCTTGGTTTCTTTTCTGGTGGTGGCTTCATATTCTCTTGTTTGATTTCAGTTTTGATTTCTGCATGTCCTTGTAAACCTCCATTAGTCATCTCAGAGCTGCTTGGATCTATGGGTTCTTGTTTTATTGTTATATTATTTACATTGCCATCTGCAGCTTTTTCATTACTTTTGTCATTTGAGTTCTCTGTCTTAACTGTGACACCATTTGTCTGGAAATTTTAAATATAATAATTTAAAACCTATCTAAAGCTGCATACATACATAAATTAATACCTTATTGCATAATGACAATCTAACTCACTTGAGTGGGTGCCTGCGTGACCGGCAATGGGAACTGTCTCACCAGTTCAGCCAACAGCATGTCCACTCTCTGTCGCTGGAATAATGTGGATGGTTCTTCTTTAGGAGTACTGCTTACATCCTTTGATGAAGACTGACCAGTGTTGTATGGACTTAGCCCTAGAATCAATTTTAATAGTAAATATGCATTACCAGTTAGCTGTACAGGGATTGCTTTATTAAACAGTATTGTGGGTCTTGTTATCATAATTAATACTTGTTATGCATATTAATGCACCATAAAAAAATAAAGATGTTTAGAAACTTTGCACAAAATATGAAACAAAAGTTAGTCAGTGTTTTTGCCCCAGTTTCAAAGACTATGTATTATTTGATAAACAAAAAACTTTTATGAACATAGAGGGAAGTTGAAGAAACATGGTGGATTTTAGACAGTACAAGTATTTTTTTAAAGCTGCATTATCTTTTGAGGACATCTGTCCCGCAAGTCTGTTGCTCGATACAATATTTATGTAACCCGTTGCCTCTGCTCCTTTAGTGAAAATGCAGCTTTTTTTTTTTATCTTATCTCCATTTGCAATCGGTCGCGAGACCATAAGCGAATTCGTTCTTTGACAAATGGCGTTATGGCGGAGCAGCCAGTGCTGCGCCTCCCACTCATAGAAGGTGGTTCCTCTTCAGCCTTTTCACCACCGCTGTCGGGTTTAACAAGTCAGTGACTAGTGCGTTTGGATGCAAGGTTAGGCGTGCCTTGTGTTGTTTTTTGTATCGTTCGATTTCAGATGTAACTGATGGTATTTGCAGATAGTCATGGATTTCGTCGTTCCGAGCAAACCAAGGTGCATTTGCTATTGATCTGAGGATACCATTTTGGACTCTTTGCAGGCAAAGTATGTTGGTTTTGCTGGCAACGCCCCACAATTGGATCCCATAGGTCCATATGGGCTTGAGGATAGAGTTGTAGATGAGGAGTTTGTTGTCCACAGACAGCACAGAATTTCTTCCCATGAGCCAATATAGGTTGCGAAACTTGTGGTTTATCTCGTCCCTTTTATTTTTGATATGTTGCTTCCATGTTAGGCGCCTATCCAAGTGGAAGCCAAGATATTTAACACAATCTGTGTGTGGTAGGGTGTTGGGACCAAGTCTGACAGGAGGGGTGTCTCCATGCCTGAGTGTAAAGGTGATATGATTAGACTTGGATGCACTGGCTCGAATTCGCCACTTTGAGAACCATTTATGGGTCTTGTCCAGTTGTATTTGGAGTCTTCTGCTGGCCATTTCTGGATTATGATCAACCGATAAATAGGCTATATCGTCGGCATATGTTGCTACTGTTACGCCATTTAGTGTGGGTAGGTCTGATGTAAATATGTTGTACAACACTGGGCCAAGAACAGATCCCTGTGGTACACCAGCTTCGACTTTGAACAATCTTGATCTTGCTTCGCCTTGTTTTACTTGGAAGTAGCGGTCTGATAGATACGACTGGATGAGTGCGAACATAGAATGCGGAAGTTTATCTTTCACCTTGGCCAACAGTCCCTTATGCCAGACTCGGTCAAAAGCTTGTTGTACATCAAGAAATGCCGCTGAGCAATACTTTTTGGTTTCTAAAGCCTGCCTTGCTGTTTGGTAAACACGGTGAACCTGTTCTATTGTTGAGTGCAATTTCCGAAAGCCAAACTGGTGGGACGGAACTACATCATTTTTGTCCATGAACGGTTTCAGTCGGTTCAGGAATATTCTCTCCCATAGTTTGGAAAGTACAGGCGTTAAGCTTATCGGCCGGTAGGATGAGGCTTCATGTTCAGGTTTACCAAATTTGTGGATCATGACAACTTCAGAGATTTTCCACAGGTCAGGAAAGTGAGATGTTCGAAAGATTGCGTTGAACAGACTAGCTAAAAATGAGATGCATTTTCTGGGGAGATTTTTCAGTATGAAAGGAGTGATCAGATCGAATCCCGGAGCCTTTCTCGAGTTTAGTAGCCTGATTTCCTTCGCTATTTCTTTAGGTGTTGTTGGTATAATAGGCATACACATCTGCAGATCTTGTTCCAATACCGTGTCAATTTCATGTTCATCAGCAGCGCTCTCGTTTGGTTTGAATACGGAGTTTAAATGCATAGCGAATACTTCAGCCTTTTCCAGTTCTGTTCTTGCCCAGGAGGTTTGTGATCTGATCGGAGGATAAGACTGTTGAGGCTTATCTAAGTTTTTAGTAGCTTTCCAGAGTGACTTCGAGCCAGCCCCCGTCGGAGACATCATCTGTAGGCTAGTTGTCAGCATTAAGTTGTTAGATTCGTGAACTAGAGTCTTTAACACTTTTGCTGCCTTGTTGTAATTAAGTTTATCAATAGGATGTCGGGATTGATGCCATATTCTTCTAAGTCGGCGCTTTTCTAGGATTTTTTGCTTTATCTCTGGTGGAGGAGGAGGATTGGTGAAACCATTAGGCCGAGATGGTGTGTTGATCCAAGCAGCAACTTGAATAGTATTAGTGAAATATCTGCAGGCGTTATCTACATCGTTCTGGTGTTTCAGTGGTATAGCAGCAGTAAAGTTTTCATTGAGGTAGGACTTGAAGCCATCCCAGTCAGTTCGGCTATTCGTTAGAGACTCGGTTATTTCCCGATTAAGCTCACCAGTGCTAATTGTGAGGATCACCGGTGTATGGTCTGATGAACCGTCTAGACTTGATTCGATGTTGGTGTGTAAGCTATCTATGCCCTTATTTATGAAGAAATCTAAGAGATTTTAAGTGATTTTCATCAATACAGCGTTTCAAATCGCGTCCACGAGTGGTGGTGCAGCGGGATCCCCAATATGTGTGTTTGGCATTCCAATCACCACCCGCAATAAACCTATGGCCAAGAGTACTGAAGTAGGTTTTGAACATGTCTGTTGTTATTTTGTGTCGTGGTGGACAGTAGATTGAGGATAGAATAATAGGGCCTGCCCGGTCCTCCAGTCTAACTGAAGTTCCCTGTAGATGCACTGTTGAGAATGATTCAATCTGTGAATGTCTCAGGTTCGCTCGAATGGCCAGCGCTGATCCAGCATGCGCACTACCATCAGGATGGGGAGAATGGTAGATGTTATAGCCTTTAATGCGAAACGAGCTTCTGGACGTCCCGTGCGACTCTGAAATTAAAACTACGTCTAGTTTGTTGACTTTAATTAAAGTCTCCAACTCTTGGATATTGGGAGCCAATCCATTGATGTTCCAGATTGCGATTCGAAGAGAAGTCATTTATGACGTTAGTTTGGTAACGACTGTGGTCAGTAAGCCCATTAGGGTACTGATTTGTTGCAGCAGTAAGTCGATTTTTTCATTTTTTTTAATGAGGAGTTGTTCCAACATTGTTGAGTTTTGTTGAGGGTGTTCTAAGTGACCGGTTGTAGTGACATCGTGTTGTGGAGAAATCTTGGGGCGTCCAGCAACAATATCCGAGTATCTTTGATCTGATCTGCGATAGGAGTTTTGTTGCGGCAGCCCGGAGCTTTCTAAAGTAGTATTGGTGCGGATCTGTTCATTAGGAAAGTTGGAGATGCTGGTTGGAATAGTTCTAGGTCTGGAGTTGCTGGTTGGAATATTTCTAGGTTTAATTTTTCTTGACAGTATTTCTTGATAAACTTGGCAACCCTTGTAATTGGCAGGATGATCGCAGGAGCAAAGAGCGCATTTGGCGGGAGTATTTCTGTCTTTTTTAGTGCATTCTGAAGTTTTGTGGCCTTCCCCACATTTAACACATCTGTACGGTCTCATGCAGTTGTTTTTGCAGTGACCGTATTGTTGGCATCTTTGGCATTGTACGATTGTCTTAGTATTGCGTGGATCTTCAATTTTAATGCGTTGGTGATGAATATATTGAATATTTTTAACTAATTTGTTATTTGGACTGGGTTCCAAATTAACAAAAAATGTGGAAGTAGGTATTTTTTCTGGTCCATAGCGGTGATTAATGATTTCTCCTCTGACCTTGTTACCAGATTTCTCTAGCTCTTGTATGATGACATCATGTGGGGTAGTGTGATGTAGGTCTTTTATTACTATTCAGTAGCATTTCGTATCTTTGCGAGAGAAGGTGTGTCCAATTAGTCCCTTCTATCGTATTAGATCAATGACTTGCTTGTAGTCATTAGTGGTGCTAACCATTACACGTAGGAGGTTTTTATTTATTATTTTATACCGAAACTGCTCCAGGCCAATTACAGACTCAATTAGTTTGGTGAGCTCGTTTAGATCCTCAATCCCATACAGAACAATAGGAGGAGGTTTGTTTACTGGTTTAGGTTCAGCATCTGTGTCCTCTGTTAGATCAACCGGTAAGTTTGAGAAACGGTTTTCTGACTCAATTGGTGGAGGCGAGTTGTCGCATATTTTTCTTTTCTTACGTGTGGGAACTCGTTGCCATGGCGGAGGTTGTGTTACATCTGAAGAAGGCCGTGCAGGTGGTATTGGCCCCTGAGGATAGTAGAAGACTGGTGCAAGGAATACAGACTAGCAGTGAACCCTACCAAAACCGAACTCGTCCTCTTCACAAAAAAAAGGAAGCTGGCAACGCTACAATTACCAAGCTTCTTTGGGACCACCCTCAGCCTATCGACTGAAACCAAATACCTGGGTATATTTTTGGACAAACAGCTGAACTGGGCACAACACACGAATTACATCACCACAAAAGCCAGTATAGCCCTATGGCAATGTAAGAGACTGCTCGGGAGAAATTGGGGCATAAGCCCCAAGATCACCTACTGGCTATACACCACAGTTATCCGACCAATCATTACATACGGCTCCTTAGTTTGGTGGCCCAGGACCAACCTAAGTACGACCCAAAAGGATCTCGAGAAACTACAAAGATTTGCTTGCGTAGCAATCACCGGCAGCATGAGAACTTCCCCCACTGCTGCCTTACAGGTGATGCTGGGGTTACCACCTCTGCACCTCGTTGTAAGAGAGGAGGCAGCCATAGCAACTTTCAGACTCGAGGTATCCGGCACCCTAAATAACGATTCCAGAATCAAACACACACGCATCAAAGAAGATGCAATCAAAGAACAGCCGATGATGGCATCACCCATCGACAGAACCCTGAAGACCCACTGCTTCCAAAAACACTACAACATAGAGGAGTTGTGTGACTACTCAGGTACAAAAGAGCTAAGGATCTACACTGATGGATCAAAAACCGACAATGGGACAGGCGTCGGGGTGTTCTCCGACGACCTAAACATTAAGATATCCAAACCACTTGGAATGCTCAACTCTGTATACCAAGCAGAGTGTGTAGGTATTATCCAAGCGGCACACGCTATAGAGGCCAGAGAGGTTACGGATGCCAATATACGAATACTCTCCGACAGTGCCTCAGTTCTACAATCCCTGAGGAGCAATCAGATCACGTCGAGACTAATACTAGAATGTCATAAGGCCCTAGAACGAATCACGGTACTAAACCACAACACGGTAACACTACAATGGATTAGAGGCCACAGTGGATCACTTGGAAACGATGCGGCTGACGAACTTGCCAGAAGAGGATCCAGCACAAAACCCTACGGACCCGAACCCATTGTGCCCATTCCTTTCAAGCAGTTAAGAAGCTGGCTAAAGGATCACACTCGAATACAAGCGGAGAGGTGGTGGACCTCGACACCAGGGTGCGGGCAATCCAAGGAAGCTATGCCATCCTTGGATACAAGGCTTACCAGGCGCCTCCTGCGCCTGGACAGAGATAGCCTGCGCCTGGTGGCGGGGACCATCACTGGACACTGTTCACTGAACAAACACTTCCACACCCTAGGAATCACTGACAGTCCCCTGTGCAGAGCATGCATGGAGGCGGAGGAAACGGTGGCGCATGTACTCTTTGAGTGCACCGGCGTTACCAAAATTCGCGAGGAGACCCTGGGAACACCAAGATCCCTTGCGGATGCCCTGAGGCGACCGGGAAGTTTGATCTGCTTTTGGAGGGAGGTGGGCTGGTTGGAGTAATTGGCCACAATGGCTCACGCACAATGGTCCAGTTTGAGGACTAAGTGCGGAAACCTAAACCCCCCCATGGTTCCAATGGGGGGGCCTTCTAAAATAGAATAGGTGGTATTGGCTCCGCGTCTTCACCCGAGTCTTTTTCACAGGCGAATATGATGGGATTACTGGAAGAACCCGACTGCTTAGATACAATTTCACTTAGTGAGTTAGATCGTTGTCTATTGAAGAGGCTCGGATGAAAGATTTGTTGAACAAGTTTCTTGGGCGATGTTTTGTCCTTATGATTTTCATCAGAATCATTTGTTTGACTTAGAGTGTGATTTCCCACTCTAGTCAAATTGGTAACATTTTTATTACTCATGGTGGTAATTATTTTCTTATACTAGCAACACTGGCTGGCCAAATGTCAAATGACATTATGACATAAGATTTCAATTTAAAAAAGACAAAATATTAAAAATTGGGGGTGGGTCGTGAAAACTTTAGAAACTTAGTTTGTCACTTTAGTTTTTGTATCACTGTTTAGTGTTCAAATCACTTATTGTTTTAAGCTACAAACACTTGTTCATAGATTTCACAGTTATATGTTCACTTTCACAATGTTTTTAAGCACAAACTCGCGGTCTAACACTCGAAAGTCACTTATTTCTCCGACAGCGCGCCTACGCGTGTTGCCGTCGATGACAGAAGGATGAGAGGACTCTCTAAAATGCAGCTTAATAGAGTTTGTTTCACCAATGATGCAGAAACACTGTAAGAATTAAATACATACCTGGTTTAGTTGCTTTAAAATCCCACCAGTATCCTTTGCTGGGATGATATCTTGAGTATGACATAGTTTCTTCAAAAGAGCATTGCAGGTGATGGACAGCAGAAAGCTAGAATAATTATTAAAACTTTTATTTGGTTATGAAAATAATTATAACTTTATAAACCACTCTATCTTAGATTATGCAATGTTTTTCATAAAGTCACTTTTATAAAATATGTGAGTTTGAGCGCCCATTCACAATTAAAAGTAATTCCTTGGCATGTGATGTAGGGATCAAAAGAAGGGGGTAAATATTAATTAAGATCTACAACAAACTCATAGCATGTAAACAGAGTTAGACTTTTCTATATTATAATACAAGCTTACCAATCTAGAATTAAGAACACTAGCTAAGTCTGGAGCTTGATACACAATCCCAGCTATGATGTAGTAGTCAGCTAGAGGTATAGCTTGTGTGGGACTATGTCTATGCTGCTTCCGAATCACATAGAGGATTGGATCCTGCACATGCAGTAAGATGTATTCTAGTCCTGTCATGTTTCTGTAACACAGTAGATTGTTGCTTGTTGATACAAAGAGAACAAAACCCTGACGGTCATATTATGTGTATTTAATTTCAATAGATTTGGAAGTTATGTACTTACTGAAGTTGATCCATACTGAGACGCTGCATCTTTACAATTTCGTTATTACAGGTGCGATCAAAAAACGGATTTGATCTTTCAGAGAAATAGTCCATAATATTAGAGGGGCTAAGAAGTGGTATCCATGCAGAATCGTGCCACGAAAGACCCAATGGATTTTCATTTGCTATGGGTAGATTGCCGATCCTTCCGGGCATCATTTTGTTTGATTTGATTGATCAATACAATAGGTACACCTGGTTCTAAAAATGTCCGAGATTATTCTTAAAAATAAATCTTTTATTTTAAGTGCTTAGCCTGGTTTTAAAGTCACAAATGATCACAAACAACAGTACAATATTATTTTTACTATTTTTATCTCGCTCGCTATTCATTGCTGTCACAAGTGTCACATTCCACTTTTACTTTTTTGGCTTGGTGCCTGGGCTTTTAAGCGCCGCTTTAATAAGCGCTGGCGTGTGAACAGATAACCCCATTCGCAAGAGCGCTTTATTAGGCGTTAAAAAAGCGCTGAGTTTGAACAAAAAGGTAAATTGACCTTAAACGTCACCGCCTAGGTCTTTAAGTTAAATATAATTCGAAAAAAAGCTCCGCGTTTTAATCCCCCATTCACACAAGTGCTTTTTTTGCGGGCGTTAAAAAGTGCCGAAATAGAATCTTTGATTTCTCTCTTTATATTTGAGTGGGTTCAGGGTTGATAGTGCGCAGTCCATACTTTAAATCTGTGATAATATGTGTAGAATTGGCACAAAGGCCAGGCTTCAGGACCTCCCAAAAAAAATTTGAAAAAAAGTTGTTTCTGTGGATCTGCCTAATGATCTGCCTAGGGAAGGGTGGGAAGGAAAGAAAAATACCAAAAATAAAAATCTGTGGTTTCTGGTTTGTTTGTATTTGAGGTTAATTATTTTATTGACTTACCTATTTTACTGCAATTTTAGTGACAGAAGAATTTAAGGATTTATTAGGGAATTAGCAATTTATTTATGAAAAGCCACAACTCGTAGGTATCTATTTTATTCTAATTATTTATTGTTTCATAATTTTATGCCACAAACGAATTGTGTTTATTTTTTTATGTACACAAATCATGTCAATCGTGTTCTTGGCACACCTTGCTATAATTGTGTTTCAAGTGCTATCTTTTCTTAAATTAACTACAGGTTATCAGGTATTTCCCTCAAGGTAGAGCTCAGAACAGATTTAGCTCAATAAAATGCGTACGGCACATTAAAATTAAAGAAAACATAATCGTTATAAAGAGCCCTAAAAATGGAGAATCGAATCCGATGTTATGAAGAAATAGCTGCTGAAGTGTTTGATACAGAGAATGTAGTGACCGATTCGTCTTCTGACCAGGTAAATATAATGAGTCTTGATTCTTGTCTGTTATTATGTTTTTTGATTAATTAATACAAAGTACCTACGGTACCTATCTTAATTTTTGCCTTCGAAATCAAGAACCATTTGGTAGATTTCTTTATATAATTATTGTTTCTAGACACTAATTTCCTCTTGGCACCCTAGAAACGTCATTTGTAATGGTAAGCTTTCACATATAAGCGAAAGCTTACTAGTTAATTAATTTATTGGTACCTTTTTCAAACAATCTCCTATGTTACAGGTTGATGTTGAGTCAATGATACTAAAAATTTACAAACAGTTTGAGAAAAATGCTGAAATTGAACCAGAAATCCCAGTAGTGAGAAAAAGGGTTCATGGTCAATTGTTAAAAGATTGCCTTGGATCTTTACCGCAGAGCTATGAATGCTTAGATGCAAGTAGAACATGGATAGTTTACTGGGTCTTGCATTCTTTGTGGCTACTTAATGATATGCCTGATGCACAAACATTATCTGATGTAGTCAAGTTCTTGTCAATGTGCCAGCATGAGGAAGGTGGTTATGGTGGTGGCCCTGGACAGTACCCCCATCTTGGAACTACCTATGCTGCTGTAAATGCTCTTAGCATTATTGGTACAGAGGAAGCATACAACTCTCTGGACAGAAGCAGTTTGCAAAAGTTTCTATGGACTGTGAAAGATGTTGATGGATCATTTGCCCTTCACAAGGGTGGAGAGCAAGATATACGAGGTGCATACTGTGCCGTCAGCATAGCTAAAATAACAAATACATACACAGATGCATTATTTGACAAAACAGCTGAATGGATAGTCAGCTGTCAGACATATGAAGGTGGATTTGCTGGCTGCCCTGGTATGGAGGCCCATGGTGGATATGCATTCTGTGGGATTGCATCTTTGGCATTGTTAAATAAAACACACTTATGTGATATTGATGCACTACTGAGGTGGTGTGTAAATCGCCAGATGCGAGTAGAAGGTGGCTTCCAGGGAAGAACTAATAAATTGGTGGATGGATGTTATTCATTTTGGCAAGGAGCTGCATTCCCAATAATCAGTGCTATTCTCTCCCAAGGTAATCTTACTAGATTTATTCGTCATGAATTACATATCATTAACTGTTCAAGCAATTGTCTTACAGTTTTTACATTATTTTATTTAGGATAGGTGCCCCAACTAAATTAAAAGATCAGCACAAAATGCTAACAATTTTCAATGTATCCATTTGTCTCAACATTATGTTTCATTGGCATTTTATAAAGAGATTTGGCACTGTGTCAATGATGTGTGTGGAAGACATCATTTTATAAATTAGTATACCATACAATAGTAGAAAGAATCGTACATTTTCTTATTTTAATTTTAAAAATGTTGCCTATATTATTGATCGAAGTTGTAGACACCCACAACAAAGGAGAAATTCATAGTACCTAGACTACAAATTTCTCCTTTGTTGTGGGTGTGTCTACACTTCGATCAATAATAGATAATAGTACTATTATTGATTGAAGGTCTACAAACATAGAAACTCACAAACTCCCAGACCCAGAACAACTACATGTTATTATTATTAAGCCTTTATTGCCAACATGAAATTTACATTATAAATTATTTATTACAATTATTAAAATATTTTACATTTAAAACTTATTATTATTTAACATTTCAAAATTAGGTACTAGGCGTCGGCGTGTCTTGTGACACGAAGGCCTCCTCCATCTCTTTCCATTCCACTCTTCTTTGTGTTAGTCTATGCCATAGTGGACCTGCAAACGTTTTGATGTCATCAGACCAACGTTTTTTTTGTCTTCCTCTCTTTCTCTTCGTAAGGAATCTAGGGGTCCATTCTGTTATATCCTTAGTCCATTTATTCCAGATCTCCCTCATCATGTGACCAACCCACCTCCATTTCAGTTTTTTGGTTTTGACTACAACATCTTCAATTTTCGTGATATTTCTTATGTCCAAGGCTCTTTTCCTGTCTCTTTTTGTATAACCCAAAATACTCCTCTCCATGGATCTTTGGCATGTGATGAGCTTTTTGTTTTGTTTTTGCGTGTTTCCCCATGTCTGACACCCATAAGTTAATATCGGTAATATGCATGTGTTGTATATTTTTCTTTTCATTGCCATGTTATATTGTTTGCCCTTAAACACTTCTTTGAGAGACCAATATCTTTTCCATGCATTGGCTACCCGCCTTTCTATCTCCGAATCCATTTGGTCGTTGAAGGCAATAATTTGACCTAGGTATATATAAGAATTCACATATTCTATTTCCTCGTCATTTACTGATATGTTTGTTTGGGATCTGTTTGTTATTATTTTAGTTTTTGTTTTATTTATTGTTAGGCCCACCTTTTCACTTTCATTCGTTAGATCATGCAGCATGTTTTGGAGGCTATCTGGGTTATCCGTTATAAGTACTATGTCATCTGCAAATCTTAGGTGATTTAATCTTGTTCCATTGATGTTAATTCCCATATTGTCCCATTCCATCTTCTTGATAACTTCTTCTAGTACTGATGAGAAAAGTTTTGGCGAGAGAGGGTCTCCCTGCCTCACTCCTCTGTGAACTGAGAAAATTTCCCCCTCTGTTTCCAATTTTATTCGAGCTTTGCTATTA
Source organism: Agrotis exclamationis (assembly GCA_950005045.1). Taxonomy (NCBI): domain Eukaryota; kingdom Metazoa; phylum Arthropoda; class Insecta; order Lepidoptera; family Noctuidae; genus Agrotis; species Agrotis exclamationis. The sequence goes on along the minus strand of OX465436.1, from coordinate 8,310,661 downwards.
GAATATACATTTTTTATTAGCCTTATATATTTATTTTCTATGCCTTGATTTTTCAGGGCCTCCCAAATGGATGGGTGTTCCAAAGAAACAAATGCTTTATTATAATCCACAAATGCCATGTATAGTGGATGGTTATATTCTTGGCATTTTTCCACAAGCTGTTTTACCACATGTATGTGGTCTATTGTTGAAAATCCTGATCGGAATCCGGCCTGTTCTCTTGGTTGCTGTTCATCAAGTTTTCTGGTGATGCGTTTCAGAATGATTTTTGAGAACACTTTGTATACATTAGACATGAGACTTATTGGGCGATAGTTACCTATTTCTGATCTATCTCCTTTCTTGAAGATGAGTATTATAGTGCTCATTGTCCACTGTGAAGGGATGTACTCTGTGTCTAGTATGAGGTTAAATAGGTATGTCAGTTTTGTTGTTATTTCTGGCAAGGTCGCTTTCAGCATTTCGTTAGTTATATAGTCAGGTCCTGGAGCTTTATCGTGTTTCTGCGTTTCTATCGCATGCTGGACTTCTCTTTCGAGAATCAGAGGTATTTCTTCAGTTTCATCTTCAAGGTTTGTGTTGTATTCTAAGGTGTTTCTGGTGGAGTATAATTTCTGATAGTATTCTGTTGCTATCTTTAGAATTGGCTGTCTCTTTGTTTCTTCCTTGTTATGTTTGTTTTTCATTTTCGGGACCCACAATGTTGATTCCTTTAATTCTTTGAGTGCTTTTTTTATGCCTCCTGTTTTAGTAATGTGACTTTGTAAGCACTTAATTCGTCTATTTAACTTGTCTTGTTTTATATGGTGACCTATTTCTTTACTTAATGACCTCATACAACAGAGGAAAGAACTACTCAAAAGTAGAAGAAGTAAAACTATATTGTCAGCCTATTGCCGTCCACTGCTGAACGTAAGCCTCCCCCAAAGAGCGCCAACCATCCCGGTCCTGGGCAGCCCGCATCCATCCACTGCCAGCCACCTTCCTTAAATCATCGACCCATCTTGCAGCAGGGCGTCCTACACTGCGTTTGCCCATTCGCGGTCTCCACTCTAGCACATGTTTGCTCCATCTGCCGTCTGTCCGCCTACAGACGTGGCCGGCCCACTTCCACTTCAGCATGCTGATTCTAAGCGCAATGTCGGTTACTTTGGTTCTCTGGCGAATGACTTCGTTACGAATTCTATCCACCAGAGAAACCCCGAGCATTGCTCTCTCCATTGCACGCTGAGCAACCTTAAATTTGTGGACCAGGCCGATGGTAAGTGTCCACGTTTCGGCTCCGTAAGTCATTACGGGTAGGACACACTGGTTGTAAACCCTGGTTTTAAGGGATTGTGGGATCGATGATTCAAAGATATGACGCAGCTTCCCGAATGCCGCCCAGCCCAAGCGTATTCTTCTAGCTGCTTCCTTCTCAAAGTTGTGCCGGCCCAGTTGTACAGTTTGGCCTAGATAAATGTACTCTTGCACAACCTCGAGGGGAGCACCATTCACGATTACAGGTCTCGGGGTGACATGACCATTAAACATGAGTTTGGTTTTGTCCAGATTCATTCCGAGACCCACACGCCTTGAAGAATCGCTCAGGCTGTTCAGCATTTCTTCCAGCTCCTGCAGAGACTCTGCTATGATGACAATGTCATCCGCAAATCGGAGGTGTGAGATGTACTGACCGTTGATATTTACACCCCGTCCTTTCCAATCAAGCGTCTTGAAAACGTCCTCCAACGCGTTTGTAAACAGTTTCGGAGAGATGACGTCTCCCTGTCTTACCCCTCGACGCAGTTGGATTGGTTTTGTGCTCTGTTCCTGTACTTGGACGGTCATTGTTGCGGCCTTATACAGACATCTCATCACCTCAACGTAGCGACAGTCGATGAGGCATCTCTGCATAGACTCCAGAACAGCCCAGGTCTCGACAGTATCGAAGGCCTTCTCGTAGTCCACATACGCTAGACACAGAGGCTGGTTATACTCCTCGGTCTTTTGAATCACTTGCCTAAGGGTGTGTATGTGGTCCACGGTGCTGTAGCCTTTTCGAAACCCGGCCTGCTCCGGTGGCTGAAAGTCATCGAACTTTTGGGCGAGACGATTTAAAATAACCCTCGAGAACAGCTTATAGATATGGCTCAGGAGTGAGATGGGGCGGTAGTTCTTAAGTAAAACTACACTACAGCAAATTAAGTAAAACAACTACATGTAGGTCATACAAATATTTGTTCCTTGTGGGGATTGAAACCCACAACACTCTGCATAGCTGTCAAACGCTCAGCAACACAAAAAATATTTTTACACACTTTATTATAATACAATACTACATATTCAGCATTTCATATCTAAAAATAAAAAATACTATTCTTTTTTTCAGACAATAAAGAGCTAATTGAGACAGTACTTTTCAATCAAGGTGCCTTACAAGAGTACATAATAGTATGTTGTCAAGCATTGCCTGGTGGTGGGTTTATTGATAAACCTGGCAAGTAAGTATTCATACTTTTCTATAATTATTGTTGACAATAAAATTATTGAAGCAACTGTAGGGAGTATGGAGCAGTGGTGGCCCAGGGGAATCTGCCCCGACTTACAAGTTGTAGGTCATGGGTTCGAACCCAGCCAGGCGCATTTTTTTTTATCATCCTATTCTGTGTCCCACTGCTGGGCAAAGGCCTCCCATTTCTCCTTCCAAATCTCTGTTTTGTGCAATTTCTGGCCATGTTTGCCCTTTTTTTTTTTTTTTTTTTTTTTTTCGTGGTAAAATCATCAAATGAGTCCTCCCACCCCGGGCAGGGCGGGAGGGACTGTCAGACTTGTACTGACTAAAATCCACGGTGTCCTTCAATAGCCCGTTATGTCCCGGGGTCACGGTAATGAGATAAGTCCCGCAACCCCGGCAGGCTTTGGCCCTCTAGAGGGGGGCCCCGTCATCATGCTGACACTCCTTGAGGCGCGCGTGGAACACAACGCGCCGTCGACCCGGGCATGGTCCATGGTCGGGTGGCGAGTTGCCCTTTACTCGCCGCCCGCATGCCCGCGCCTACGGTGGCCGGAAATCGTCCCGCGACGTCCGACGCCGTGGGCGTCTACCACTGCGGCTGGGGCGGAGGGAGGACGCTGTCCTCTCTCTCTCGCGGCTCGCCTCCTCCTTCACGAGCATAACTGCTTCGCAGAAGGAGGCGACCGCTTCCCACTCCGTCTCGCCCCGCAGCATGGCCTCGACCAATGCCGGGCGCGAGAGGTCTCCGCCTATCGCCGCCGAGAGGACACGGCGGTGCTCTGCCCAAGCGGGGCAGTCCTGCACCGTATGCTCCACCGTGTCCTCCGGGCGATCTTCGCAGTGGTGACACCCGGGCGTCTCTTCCCTCCTTATCAGACACAGGAACCTCCCGAAACTTCCGTGTCCGGTGAGGACCTGCGTCATGCGGTAAGTCAGGACGCCGTGACGTCTTTCCAGCCACTCCTCAAAGAGGGGTCTTACCGCCGCGATTGCGGCGTGCCCGGACCTCGGTTGCGACAGTCGTCCCCTCCATACTGCCCTGAGATCGCACCGGAGCTCTTCCCGCCGCGCCTCGACTTCTCGGGGCAGCGGGGTTACACCCCGGCGCTGCGCCTCCACGCGCCACTCATAGACGCGCTGGAGGGCAGTCGCCTCCAGATCCCAGGGCAGTAATCCGGCAAGGAGGTTGGCTGATTCGCCGGCTATCGTGCGGTAAGCCATGTTTGCCCTGCGAACATGATCAGATCGTCACACCACCTCCGCCGCGGTCGACCTCGACCAGGCGCATTACTTTGTGTAATTTGTTTCATCACCACTGCTCTCAAAACGTGACATCCACCAACTTGCACTGAGCCTGCAACTTTTCTTTCTTTTCTTTTTTTAAAAAACACGTTGGGAATTTCTCCTGTGTCGTGGGGCCTGTTTCCTGGCAGATACGACGCAATCAGCCGAACACGATGCAACGTCTGCATTCTTGAAAGCTGGTGACGTAGACTCACTCGCCGACCGAAAACTGCAGGCTGATACAGACTGACTATTATGGCCCACTCCCTCTCCTCTCGCAGAGAGGGGGCCTATGTCCCAGCAGTGGGAACATTTATAGGCTAATGATGATGAACCGTAGCGTGACAGCTCCCTTATAGAGGTTGAATTTTCCGACTTATTAGTGACACTATCGAATGGTGTGTTAATAAAGGTGTGTTTGTTATTCCAAACTTCGGTTCCAAAATTCCAAATTGCAAAATTCGGGTTCGATTATGGGTGAGGATTATGGATTTATCAAAAATCCAATGATGCTGTTATTCCATCAAAATCGGCATTGAGACTCCTTACAGTATCTATCTTCTTCTTCTTCTCTTCTTCTTTAGTATAAAAATCAATTGCTGTTCGTTAGTCTCGCTAAAACTCGAGAACGTCTGGACCGATTTGGCTAATTTTGATTTTGAATTATTTTTGGAAGTCCAGGGAAGGTTTAAAAGGTGAGTAAATGTTTCTGAGGCGGTACGAAGTTTGCCGGACCAGCTAGTTTTTCGATATTTCTCATACTTTCGAATATAGTACCTAAAAATGATAAAAGATGAATCAAATGATAAAAGTAGATACCAGCCAGATACATATCTACTGATATTCATGTTTTATCACATTTTGACTTATATATCTTACTTGTTTCAGGCATAGGGATATTTATCACACTTGTTATGCCCTGAGTGGTCTGTCAGTGGCACAACACGGCACTGGAGCTGGAGACCCGCTCGTCATCGGCAGAGCCAGCAATGAACTCAACAGAATACACCCCCTGTACAATGTTGCTCCACATCTCGCCTACAATGCTGTGCATTACTTCATCAGACATCCACCACCAGTAAAGGACAAAAATTAACTTTGGTGTTAAAACAATCCCTTAGTTTTGATAAATATTGTTTTGATTTACCTAATTATTGGTAATACCATTTTCTGTGTTGGAGTAGATGTTTATTATACAGAAATTGTACAATCATCCTACATTATTATCATATCCTATCTTCACTCTTATTTTCAAGTTTATATGATGAAAGAAAAATAGTACCTTGTACGAGGGGAGGTCAAAAAGTTCGCGGAATGGAGGGGTTAGAGTGGGGATAGGAAGATTTTTTTTACATGTCAGTACTTGGTGACTCAATACAACTACGAATATTAAGTTTCAGCCAGATCGGTTCATTAATCTTTGAGATTTAGCAATTTAAACAAGTAAAACGGGAACAGAACAGTGACTATGGAGAAAATTGAGTTTCGTTCCGTGAAAGAGCTCTTTTTTAAGCAGGGAAAAACACTTCAGATAATTTTGAAATGAATGCAGTTTGATTATATGGACTCTTGCCCTGAAATGTCAATAATTTGCAAGAGACATAGCCTCTTTCAACAAGGCAGAGATTCAATTGAAGACGATCAGTGCTCTAGTCGGCCGATTGCGGCAACATCTTTAGACATTGTTGAAAAAGTTCAAAAACTTGTTCTAGAAAATGCTTGTTTGAAGATAAAATAGAGAAAAGGTGACTGGAATATCGTCTACTGCTATTTTGAGCTTTCTCCATGACCATCTTGGCATGTCTAGAGCCAGTGCAAGATGAGTGTCGACATTGCTCACACCGCTTCAAAAACAACAGCGCGTCGAGTGTTGTTGCGAGTTTTTGGATCTGTCTAGTGACAATAGGAATAAGTAAATGAACCGAATTTTGATTGGGAATGAAACTTAAATTCATCATTATGAAATTGAGATAAAACAAGAGACCATGCAGTAGCACAAATAGACACGGCACCGCCTAAGAAGTTCAAGGTGTCACAATCATCCTGAAAACCGATGGCTACAGTTTTTACGAATTCAGAGGCTATTTTGTTGACCGATTATAAAGATAAAGGTATCAATATCATATGGAAGCACTACGCTACGCTAACATAAAAAATAAACAAGAATTTAAAATTAAAAGAATGGGAAACTGGTGTCGAGGTGTGCTCCATTTGCACCGCATCGCACTCGTTCACAAGAGCCATGTTGCGATGGCTGCCATAAACAAATGCAGCTTCGAAACTTCTAGCCACCTACCCTACAGTCTAGTTTTGATCCTTTGTTATTATTATTAGTAACCAAACTTGAAAAAAGAGCATCGTGTTATGATTTCACTGATGTCGAAGGAGTGAAGTCACCTATTTCGAGGGCTTTGACGAATAATTTTTTTTCAAAGGTAATAATAAATTATTTTAAAGATCTGAAAAGTGCTATAAGGTTAATGGAGAATATATTGAAAAGGAAAAATAATTTCATATTTAATTTCACCCCCCTTCCTTTTCATTCCGCGAACTTTTTGACCCACCCTCGTATTTAGAATAGTGGTGTAAGATACTGTTACAAAAAAAGGTTTTTTTTGGAGGATTGTTTTGTCAAATCATTATTTCTTAAGGCTGTATTTCACAAACTTTCAAGCCCTCATGATGAAACTTCATACGCGTAAGCAGGACTAGGTCTAAAAATTTAGTAGAAATGTTTCGGAAAAAGTTATAAATAGAGCAGGTCAACTATAGTTACATTTATATATCTTTATACAGGACATTTCGAAAATGTTTTCTACTATTTACACGTGTGTGAAGATTCATTATAATCGGTTCAGTCATTGGAAAAAAAGACTTGAAATTTTGTATGAAACACCGTACAGCGTACACGCTCTTAATTTCTGTTTTACTATAGCATCAAGATCGTATTTGTGTTTTCGTAAACTGTTAGAGATAAAGGATTTGAGTTACAAAATAAAGCTTCAAAATATATTTTTTAACCGACTTCAAAAAAAGGAAAAGGTTCTCAATGTGTCGGAATCTTTTTTTTTTTTTTCTAAAGTGCAATACAATTTATCAAACATATTCATGGTGGTGGTTGTTATGGCTCTTACATTGACTTGGAAGCCAATAAATATTGTTAAAATTGATATGTATTATATTGTATTCTTGATCAAATTGCAGTTTGATAAAATGGTGATAGGAAGAAAATAGAAAACCGGCCAAATGCGACTCGGACTCGCGCACGAAGTCTTTCGAACCAATACCCAGAAAAACGGCATAAAATCATGTCTAGGTATTGTATAGGAGCCCCATTAAATATGTAATTACTTTTTAGTATTTGTTGCTATATGACAGCAGCAAAAATACATGAAAACTTTCTAACCATCACGGTTCATGAGATACAGCCTGGTGATCTTCGATCATATAAAACAACTAGATACACAATCAGCGACAAAAAACGTCCTCACCAAAAGAATGACCAAATCAGAGATCGGTCATCCTTTTGGTTTAGTACTGTTCTAACGCTCGAAACGTAAACATGCCTCCGTGCTCGTTTAAAAAGTGCAAAAATCACTCTTCCAGGACCGAAAAAAAGGATGTAATTTCATTTTTTCAGTAAGTACTGACATTACCAATATATAATAACTATCACTGTACTATACACCGTGACTTTTTAGTCGTCTTACAACGGCAGCCCAGTTCATGTATCCAATGACTAGAACACGTTTATAATAAAAAAATAGGTATTTAAGAGATTTGAATTTTTTTTTAATAAAATTTTAATTCATTATTATGACGCAAGGAGTAGTTAAAAACACCCTTGTCTCATAGAAAATGGAGATGGAATGATCTGCCTGACTATTGCGCTGGGTAGGTATATTCTACAGCTTGATACGTAAACATTTTCATATTTCTAATGTTCCTATTTATTAATAATAAAAATTATTTTTGACGATTAATAAAAAAACTAAACTCACCTAGATGTATTTCAGGTCGGGGACATTACGTGGACCACTTTTGTAAGACGACTAAAAAGTCACGGTGTATATACTGATATTTCGTTAAGAAATCGCCGTAAAACATTTATTTTTAATTTGACGAAATTATCAGCCGGGTTTATAAAGCACCTAAATAGAAAAGGCTTTTACTAAACGTACAGTTCGTAGTGTCGCATGGCTACTTGATTTAGTCGGGTAACATGTGTTGATTCGAGTCGCCGTCGTAAACTTTAATATGTTTTTATGACCGTTCTAAATCCGACTTTAACTCATTTGAATAAGGTTTAATTTCTTTTGGTAAAATATGTTGGCCAGTTATGTTTCTTTCTGTTTTCTTTCTCTTTCTATTTTACGACCTACTTGAGGACAGTTTTTAGTTCGTTTTTGTACGGGATTGTGTATCTAGTTGTTATTAATGATCGAAGCTGGTGATAGACAGACGGACGTCCGTCTGTCTGTCTGTGCGGACGGACGATGGGGAGCGAAGACTTATTATTAGGGTCTCGTTTTACCCTGTGGTAATGGAACTTTAATAACCTCCTTTTTTAAATCGGTTAAAAATCACTTAATAAAAGGGATGATATTATGATGGGAGTATTGTAATGATTGTGGGTCTCATTACTCATTAGGTTGTTTTAAACCCAAGGAAAATTCGTATAATATATTTGCGTAGGTACTATTTAATTTTTTTAAATACCCCACGTGTGGCTCGGTTTATTAAAGAACACTCGTGTTTTAGAACCTCTGTTATGCAACAGTTTCATTAACTGCTATTATGTTGCGTGGAGGCGCATCGCCAAGGCGAAACCCCGCTGCTTCGACAAGTCAAGGCGCGGCGGGAAGTCGGAAGAGCTCCGGCGCGATCTCAGGGCAGTATGGAGGGAGCGACTGTCGCAACCGAGCTCCGGGCACGCCGCAACCGCGGCGGTAAGGGCCAGGCCGAACGGTGCGGTGCGGTTCCGGCGCGGCGCCTGAGCGGTGCCGCAACAGTTTCCTACGTATAAAAATGTATGGTATGCCATACGGTACGTCCGGCACCGCTCCGGCGCCGCACCGTACAACGGCGCGAGACAGACGAGGCGGGGAGGGGTGCAAGCAGTGTGGTGCCGCAGTGGCGCCGCGCCGGTCACTTTATTGTAGACTGTCGTCAACTGGGCAAGCCAAGCAAAGCCTGTTGCGGTGCCGCAGCGGCGCCGTAAGAACATTGCGCCCGTGCTGTGCGGAGTAATGCGGTGCGGTGTGGTTCCGCACCGTGTGGCCTGGCCCTAAGACCCCTCTTTGAGGAGTGGATGGATAGGCGTCACGGCGACCTGACCTTCCGCCTTCCGCCGGTCCTCACCAGACACGGATGTTTCGGGAGGTACCTGTGTCGGATGAGGAAGGAAGAAACGTCTGGGTGTCACCACTGCGAGGATTGCCCGGAGAACACGGTGGAGCATACGGTGCAGGACTGCCCGGCTTGGGCAGAGCACCGCCGCCGTATCCTCACGACGGCGATAGACGGAGACCTCTCGCGCCCGGCGTTGGTCGAGGCCATGCTGCGGTCGCCTCCTTCTTCGAAGCAGTCATGCTAGCGAAGGAGGAGGCGCACCGCGTGAGGGAGAGAACAGCGTCCTCGCTCGGCATGCGACGGCGAGTAAGGGGCGACTCGCTGACCATGAACCATGCCCGGGTCGACGGCGCGTTGTGTTCCACGCGCGCCTCAAAGAGTGTCAGTATTATGACGGAGCCTCCCTTTAGAGGGCCAAAGCCTGCCGGGGTAGCGGGACTCACTAATTACCGTGACCCCGGAACGTACTTAAAGGGCTATTGAAGGACAAGGACACCGTGAATTTTAGTCAGTACGAGTCTGACAGTCTCTCCCGCTCTGCCCTGGGTGGGGGGACTCATTTGATGATATTACTACGCTAAAAAAAAAACTGCTATTATGTTCAATTTACAATCCGTACGGCAGTAAGTATAAAATGTAATTGGTATTTCGTAACGAATTTTTCGCCTAATTAAGTAATTAATATTGTATTTTTAAACCACTAGTTACAGTCAGATTAAATACACAATTAAAATTATAATTCGTTTTTGTGCGTCTTCCGGACGTCGCACGAATTCTCGGGAATTTTCGAATCCTGCAGCTCGTAACTAGTTTTTTATTGTTATAATATTATGTAAACATTGCATCCATTCCATTCTGTGGTAATGGTGATTGAACCTTATCCCACGTCCTAGCCAAAGTGATTGGTCGCGTGACCACTATTATAATATTTTAACTGTAACTATTACAATGTTAAAATTACATAAGATAGCACGTCTTTTCATCTTTCTGCATCACCTAATTGCTTTGTTTATTGTGCATCTGTTTACTAGGACATTGTCTATTCTACACCAGTCTGACTCAGTTGAATATCGGAAATATCAAATACATTAAATTCCTATGACTAAGTCTATTCCTAAGTTATATAAGTACCTTCCTTGTTTGTACATAAGATTCAAGAACTATTTACAATTCATGTAGCACTGAAATTTCTTATTTTCATTGCAACTATCATCCCAACCCATCATTTTCCACAGAGATTTTTTATTTCTGCCATATGCATACAATGGAAATATAAAACACATTTTTATGCTATAATTTATTTCGTCGTCTTTGTTATAATAAAATGTAACTATTACAGGATATTTCTCTTTAACCTTAATCATATCTGTAATACATAAGAAACATATAGGTACATATTTTTATAGAAATCAAAAAAATATGCAACAATAACAATTTGTGTGATGAAGATAAACTTTACAGAGCTACATAAATAAGCAATATATATATTTGGTAATAGTTGATGTACCATTGTTTCAATTCACACCAACACAAATTCCTCAGATTCAATGTCTGTATCACTGTCTTGGATATTTGGAGTCACCCAGCTTTGCTCATTTTCATAGATAGAGTATCTCACATTAGGAAAGTTCATAACATTGCTACAAGAGCCACTGTTTACAGAGAAAATAGGATACTCTAAATTAGTATTAACTCCCTGAGGAACTAGGAATGACTGTATTATATTTACAAAAGTCTCCAAATCATGCTGTGTAGCCAGGTAGAAGCCTATACAGCATGAGGGATCCATTTTACTAAGAGGCATTTTTCTTGGAGATCGACAATGAAATGACTGTAAGGAAAAGTTGGGCTGCCATACATCAACCATTTCCTGACAGTAATGAGGGTCTAAGTGAATTAGTCTATCATCTTGATAGCCTACAAAGTAAAGTGAATGCTTTGGTCTTCCCCCAATAATTCCTATGCAAAAGTCCAATGTAAGCAGTGATGTCAGACAAGGACCATAAATAGGATTAAATTTATCAGAACCCAACTTTACAGGTACTAAAAGAATGAGTGATTTCCAAGCTCCATTTGGTAAACGACAAAGTGAAAATACATCTTGAATATAAATAGTTGAATCTTGAGCAACATAAACTTCTAAATTATCAAACTCATAATTTTCTTTTGAGGCAGCTGCCATGACTGCTTTTAAGCAGTGAGCAACAGATGCAGGACCATACCAGTCACCTGGTTTCTTTCCCAAAGCTTCTCCTAGGGTCACCATCTGGTGTATAGACAGGGGACTGTTTACTGATGACTTGTCACCAAACCATTTGATTATCATGCGGTGCAAGCAATCTTCTTGGAACTCCCTGGCATTTTGTATAGCTTTCTCAGGAGACCACCTCCAAGACCGCCCAAGAAAGTGAGTCACTAGAGCTTGAGCTAGCAACATTTGACCACTTCGGAGCATGCAACCCCACCCGCAATCTGTAGTAAATGATGAACCTGACATGGTGGGAAATTCTCGTCTGTAGGTCATCCAAATTTTGCTAATGAAGTCAGATTTAAACCCTTCAATACCTTCACCATAGATCTGCTCAATCGGCTGCTGTGCAGTTGCTTCTGTACCAATTTCTGTAGAAGATTCTAATGATCCAGTCGGACTTAGTTTACGATGGTAACATCGTCCTAGAAGCCATACAGGTGATTCCTTTGAGAAGCTGGTTTTCAATTTCACTGTCCATCCAAATTTCACGTTATTCCACATGGATAGCAGGCGGGACTCAACTTTACCTTTAAGGTCGAGCAATTCTTCCGAACCATCGCGAGCATTTGAACTTGTAGCTTTATTTCTATCAACATTTATCCCCGATGCATTTGGCGTGATGCCGTTCTCTGATGGTTTCAGCTCAGAGTTATGTGCAACAATGCTACTGGAGCCGTTCATTATATTACATATGCACCATATCTACTGTTACTGCTTGATAATATAATCCAATATTTGTTGACTAGTCAGCAGTACGTTTTATCAATATCAGAATAAGGTTCAGTCTCCATAATTAAATAAATTCCCGCAATGTTATGATAACCCAACTTGCACTAAATTGTTAAAGGTACAAACTATGCATAAAATTAATACTATTTCTCTAAAATGTGAACAAAAACATAACGAGATAAGCACGACCCGCACGATTTACACAATGACAACTTGACATTTCTGATTTCTGTGACACCGTTTTTAGGGTTCCGTAGCCAAATGGCAAAAACGGAACGCTTATAGATTCGTCATGACAATGTGTTTATCTGTCTGTCCGTATGTCACAGCCACTTTTCTTCGAAAGTATGAGACCTATCCGGTTGAAACTTGGTAAGTAGATATATTATGTGAACCGCATTAGAATTTTCACACAAAAATAAAAACAAAACAAATGGGGGTAGCCCCCATATTTAGAATAATAATTGAAATATATTTTTTTCTCCAAACCCATACTTGTGGGATATCTATGGATAGGTCTTTAAAAATGATATTGAGGTTAATTTATCATTTTTTTCTAACCCGAACAGTTTGCGCGAGAGACACTTCCAAAGTGGTAAATGAGTGCCCCCCCCCCCCTTGTAACTTCTAAAATAAGAAAATGATAAAACTAAAAAAAAAATATAATGTAGATCTCAACAAAAATTTCCAACGAAAATTGGTTTGGATGAGATATAGTTAGCAGTTTTTGAGATATAGTACATTTTCAAAAACCGCAAATAAAACTTTGCCATTCATACAAACACTATGAAAAACAAAGTTATTTTTATTGTTTGTGTAAATTACTTACTAATCTCAATATAATTTTATCCCTAATCTACTACGTAAAAAATTACGCCTTCTCATAAGGGCATGGAACGTGTGAACAGCACCATAAATATTAGTTCCCTTTTTCCCCTTATCCTCTGAGTGTCGCTTCAGTATTTACATAGGTTTATTATCAGAAAAAATCACTAATGACCAATTTTATTTTTTTGATAGACTTTGCATTCCCTGGTTTGGCATCTTTACATAGAGTTAGTTTTAACAAAAACATGAAATAATAATATAAATATCTCAAGGGGGTCATTAGTGACAATCTATGAAAATAGGGTCCATGTCTGTAATCTATGGTTTTGTAGAACTGTCATATGTCAATAAAAATAAAACCGTCTTCACGTGTGTGTCGTACAGAAAAGTTATTTTAATTTAAAATCTCGTAAATCCACACGATATTTCAAAAATCTATGCTTGTTACTACGGAACCCTTCATGGGCGAGTCCAACTCGCACTTGGCCGGTTTTTTTTAATGTTGGCATGGCTTCGAGGTCTTTGTGCCAATATTAGCACTGTAGTGTGTACCTATCGGTCCATGCTCTATATCTTTGTTAACACTCGATGGATGTCGATCATGGAGATAAATATAAAGGGAGCGCGTGCTTCTTACTAGAAAAACGATCCCAAATCGGTGACCTTGAAACGAATGAAAGGCACACAACAATGCGATCTGTTTCTTTCTAATGTGTGTCCATGATACAGTATTTTGAGGATAATAGAACAATTTTACCATAAAAATAAAATTGATTTAAGGTGATTCCTCAGTAGTAGCCCGCGAAATTCAAATTTTCATTTTTTTTTGCAATTTGCTTATCAGTGACAAGTAGTAACTTGATCAAAATATGATTCACGACAATAACAAGTATAACTTTAAGTATATATATGAATGATCATAACATTCGCTTCATCCACTTTCACAAAGATTTGGTCAAAATAAGTTAGTTTTCGGATTTTTTACCAACTTTGACCAAATCTTTATGAAAGCGAATGCAGCGAATGTTTTGATCATTCTCATTATGTAAAGTTATACTCGTTATAGTCGCGAATCATGTTTTGATCAAGCTACTGCTTGTCACTGATAAGCAAATTGCAAAAAACACATGAAAATTTGAATTTCGCGGACTAGTACTGAGGAATTTCTCTAAGCCATAAATTGAGATAGATGTATCCGGTTCCGGTACGGTGAATCGCTCTATAAGCCCAGCAGCGTCATTTCCGCTCCAATCCGGCAGTAGTGGGGATACGTGTGCGCATCGCAGAACGATACCCATAAGCCTCATTGCGGCTCAATTTATAGTGATTGATAAGGATATCAGTCACATATTTTGTAATTAAGAATCAGCAGACAGAAATATAAACTGGCTTAGAGAAAGGTACATAATTTTTAGGTAAAATTGTTCTACTATGCTAGACTGTACCTTTCACTAAGCCATAAATTGAGAAGTGTTTGTTATCGACTGCTGGATAGAGAGAGAGATAGAACAAATATAATATTACGAAAATAATTGAAATAAATTAATAAATCGAAGTACACACATCAAAAGTGTCTAGGGATCAAGCATTTTTATGCGGATTTCTTGAGATTGAGATGTGGCTTTGTAATAAATTTATGATTTTATAAATTTATATGGATCCTTTTTGGTGCATTTCATAATTTGAATCAGGAACTGTGAATCAAATTCGAGTAAAAGATGAAAATCAGCTGTCAATATTTTCCCTATAAAAACATACAACGCATTGAAGACATTATTAGTGCTACTGTTTCCCTACTACTGTTTAAAACCAACGTTAGGGAAAGAAATGCTCAGAGCCGTGGGAATGATAGAAGCTGGTTCCCGGCAACGTACTGTGGCTTTAGCTCTGAATACAAGTCAGAGTGTTATCAGTCGACTTTGGACACGTTACCGAAGCACTGGTACCGTGGCTGAGCGCCATGGAGGACGGTATCGCTGCACCACACGGAGACAAGACCGATACATTCAAATCTTAACTCGAAGAGCTCCAACAATAACCGCCATGATGTTAGCCGTGAGGCTTCATCACTCTTCAGGGAACTTAATTAGCGACCAAACAGTCAGAAACCGCTTGCATGAAGTGAACCTTCATTCCCGAAGACCGCTACGGGTACCACCTATAGCAATGCACAATCGTAGGATTCGATATCAATGGGCTCTTGAACACAGAAATTGGGCAGAAGAACAATGGCGTTTCGTGTGCTTTTCTGATGAGTCTCGTTTCGGTATGAGACCGGATACAAGACGTATACGACACTGGAGAACCCCTGGACGCCAACAGCGATTAAAATCCTGCCAGGAAGTCCATCCTTATAGTGGTGGAACCATCATGAACTGAGTTGATTTGGATCAGAGGCAACCTCAACGCTCAAATTTATGCTGAGACGATTGTATCAGACGTCATCGTTCCTCTACAAGTGCAAATCGGTCCCTTATTTCAGTTAATGCATGATAATGCACGACCGCACACCACAAGAGTTGTAAGACAGACTCTCGCCGCAGCTAACATCAATGTCCTGCCCTGGCCTGCTCAGTCGCCAGACTTGAATCCGATTGAGCATGCATGGGATATGCTACAGAGAAGAGCTCTGCCGAATATGGAGGGTATCCAGTCGCAAGAAGACCTTTTTTGTTGTTGCAACGAACATGGGCGGCCATTCCACAGCGTGATTTGGATGAACTCATTTTGAGTATGCCAAACCGATGTTCTTGTGTTGTTAGTGTTCGCGATAGAAACACGGATTATTAATTGTTTAAGTTACCCAATAAAATTTTAAAGAAAACTGTTATTTCAGTCTTTTTTTCGAACTTTTGTGTTAGTGGTTCAAATGTCAAAAATCCCTTTATTAGGAAAATGGCAAATTTCTTTATTAATGCAAAGGTGACTTGGTTTATCGTTACTGTGACAAACGAAAACACTTTATTTGATGAATCCTTAAAGAAAATTTTAATTAATATCAATCAGGAGAAAAGTTATTGCAAAAATATATGTTGATCCCTAGACACTTTTGATGTGTGTATATTGCGTACTTACGTGTGTTATGAGATCGCTTGTGTTTTATTAACTTTGGTATCATAATTGGTACACTTTCTAAATACACACGATGGCATTTTGGATGGAAATTACGTACCAGCGCGCAACGTGTTAACGGTCAAATTTGCTTGACAAATTTGTTTGTCAAACTTTAAGTTTTCGTGAATCAATAGCTTAAACCATCAAACCAAATATCAAATAAAGTTAACTTTTTAACCGACTTAAAAAAAAGAGGAGGTTATCAATTCGACTGTATTTTCTTTTTTTATGGTTGATACCTCATAACTTGCGACTGGGTGAACCGATTTTCATGATTCTTTTTTTATTTGAAAGCTGGTGCTTCCCGTGTGGTCCCATTGTCACCATTTCAATATCTGATGATTGGATCCTGGAGAAATCGAGGGTAACCCTCAAATTTTATGGGCCCACACATCGTTTTTCTGAAATCTTATGAAGTAATTTAAGTAAGTACTTGCGTATGGTAATCATCATCTTATGTAGCTGAGCTGATGATGGAAGATACAACTCCTTAACAGTCAGGAGTAGGCATCGAATGATTTCACATTCACATATCTCCGGAACTACAAGTCCGATTTAAGTAATTCTTTTTTGTTGTACTAGGGATCGTTCAACTTAGGGTATACTGTAAGTTTCATCAAAATCGGTTAAGGAGTTTTTGTGATAGGGAATTTTATTAGCTTATTGTGTACCTCACAGAGTACAGTAATAATACTAGAGTGTACCTACATGAGCGATGTTAATACCGATGTGCTACGGATTATGCGATTTTTTTTTTAAGTTTTTTATTTATTGCTGTGCTTCTTTTTTTCTTGTCCATATAATCTTTTGAATTTTGATTTTGTTTTCCATAATACTGGCCTATCACGATAAACAGATATGAAATGTAACGTAAATTCTTTGCCCGTAATGTTGCCACTTAGCATATCGTTACTGGACGTAACGTCCCGTCCTCCACGACCACGATGCCAAGTGCCAACACGAGTGAGATCTTGTTTGACAAACACCGCCGTTCACGTTCAAACTATTTGTCAAACACGACATCAATCCAGATTTTCATCAAACGCGTCAAACACGTAGATTGTTTGACAAACGCCTCAAACACAGCTGTACACTATCAAATAATTTGACAAACAATTTGATCGTTTACAAGGCACTAAAGGAACCCCATATAATCCTCAATGGTGTCAGTCAGCGCTCTCCATTGAGATAAAAGTATAAGGAGGCGCCCCGATGTTCTGGATTATATGTCTATGGATGTTCTATACATACATTTTGCTTATACAAATATGAGTCAAACATGAGACAGAGAGTGAAATATTGGTTTGTCTCTTTCATTCTAATGCAGTAATGATATTTGATAAAAGAGACAACAATATTTCGGTTGTTGCTCAAAATGGAATATTTTGTTGGGGCATTTGCCACAGTTACAGAAACGTGCCCGTTTCGCCATTTTATGGGCCGATTTTCGTGGTAGTTCTGCTGTCAAACAGTTGTTTACTTTTTGTTGAATTTAGATTTTTGAGTAAATTACGGAGTGTTTTCTTTTAAAAGTGCGTGTCACCATTAACAAACAGTAGTTCAACATGCCTGGATGTTCCATTGTGTCTTGTCGTGCCAGAAAAAAGAAAAATCAGCCTGAATTGACTTTGCACAGGTTAGTAACAGGTTTTCATGCAAAACTACATGAAAGAGAACAATTTCGGTAAAGAAATCGCTAAGTGATCATATTTTCATGGTTAGAGTATTAATATTTGGGTTTATTTCCGCCCTACAGTCATTATTTTTCATTTCTTATTTTCGTTCGTTTGTTTACAATAATAATAGTGTTGTACCGTTGCTGTAATAGTTCCCGATACTAGTCCTTCGTTACACTGAAACTGTTACCAAATGATAAATTGATACAAAAAAAAAATACTAATCATTTACAGGTTTCCCAAAAATGAAAGATTGAAGAAAAAGTGGTTGGACTCTATCGGTGTGGAAAATATTAGTCCTCGAAGTAAAGACTGGCTTATAATGTTCACTTCACTTTGAATAAAAATGTTTTAACATAACACTTGATGGTTACAGAAGGTTACATAAGAACTCTGTACCTACAATATTTTCGGTAAGTGTGTATTAAACGGGCACGCCGCAATCGCGGCGGTAAGACCCCTCTTTGAGGAGTGGCTGGATAGGAGTCACGGCGTCCGAACCTACCGCGTGACGCAGGTCCTCACCGGACACGGAAGTTTCGGGAGGTACCTGTGTCTGAGGAGAAAGGAGGAAACGCCTGGGTGTCACCACTGCGAAGATCGTCCGGAGGACACAGTAGAGCATACGGTGCAAGACTGCCCCGCTTGGGCAGAGCACCGACGTGTCCTCACGGCGGCGATAGGCGGAGACCTCTCGCGCCCGGCATTGGTCGCGGCCATGCTGCGGGGCGAGACGGAGTGGGAAGCGGTCGCCTCCTTCTGCGAAGCAGTCATGCTCGCGAAGGAGGAGGCGGGCCGCGTGAGAGAGAGGACAGTGTCCACCCCCCGCCCCACCCGCAGTGGTGGACGCCCACGGCGACGGACGTCGCAAGACGATCTCCGGCCACCGTAGGCGCGGGCATGCGGGCGGCGAGTAAAGGGCAACTCGCTGCCCGACCATGGACCATGCCCGGGTCGACGGCGCGTTGTGTTCCACGCGCGCCTCAAAGAGCGTCAGCATAATGACGGGGCCCCCTCTGTAGAGGGCCAAAGCCTGCCGGGGTCGCGGGACTTATCTCATTACCGTGGCCCCGGAACATAAAGGGCTATTGAAGGACACCGTGGATAAGCGTGTATTAAAATTATTGTTAAATAACAGCCTGGTTTTTTAGCCTAAGAAGTTATATAGATAGTAATGTGTATTTCATTTTTTTTTTCAGACATCCAACAAAAAACAACTTCCAGAGTCATTTGTATTCTGTGGAACAAGCAACACTCAAGAATCTGGTGTTTCTTGTACATTTACTGTAATAGAGGAACAATCTAGTGTAATAAAGGATCCATCTACCGTAATGGAGGCACCATTGCAGTTGACCCATCAATTTGTGGGAACAAATTAACGCTAACACATAAATATATAATATTTAATTACAAGCGATAACCCAAATGTGAAAACATTATTTTTACGTAACTACATTAATTATAATTCAATCATGGTATCTAGTCGTAATACTATTATGTAATCCTAAAAGTACTAGGGATACTAGTATCGATACTCGTTACACTAACACAATGTTTCTTGATTGGCACAACCCTAGCATTGGCCGCCATTTTATGGGACTAGCGATGGGTAGCTATAGCCATAACTAGCCAAATACCGGCTATGAGCGAAATAGCCACGGCTATGATATCCGTCAACACGATAGCTAGCTATCGGCTACTGGTTGGCTAGATAACTGACAGGTTATGATATAGCCGCGTAGCCGCTCGTAACCGCGTAGCCGCTCGTAGCCGCGTAGCCGCCACGGAGTATAGCTAACTGCTACGTTTTATAGCCGTCCCGGTATTCGGTAAGTAGTATATTATTGGGCATTCTACCCCACCTGCCGTTCCTACGGCTCACTCCGTTCGCCTTCGTCACTGGTGGGGTAGAATTCCCAATAATATTTCTGATATCGATGGTTGTGGAATAGAATAGAATGTACAAAAATACTGGTTCGGCGCCTATTCCACCTTTCAGTTCTAAAATTCAATGCCCAATAGTTCCTATTCCAAATTCGCGTTTTAAAACTAGTCTTACCTGTCGTTCCTTCGTTCACCTCTGTCAATTTCAGCTGAAAATTGGAGGGTACGTTTTGACGTTTCGTTTTAAGAAACACGAATTTGCGGTCCTGAGAAGAACCTTTTGTGATCACAACTCTGTTTCACTACACTACTTTACTGTCATTCTTTCATAGTTTCACTACACATTTCACCACTACTGAATTTATTCCTAATTTAAATCTACATGAAACGTGGTAAGCTAAACTTCAGGACAGATTGTCTCATGTCTCTCCACAAAGTTTGAGATAGCGCATTACCGCAAAGGTTAAACACACACTCAGTTTTTGCAGCCAGAGTGGCACCAAGGACATCTGAATTTTAGGCTACCGTATACATTAAACTAAAACTTGGGACAGATTGTCACTATGTCTCTCCACAAAGTTAGAGATAGCGCTTTACCGCAGAGGTTAACGCACACTCAGATTATGTGTCGAAAACATCCGAAATTTTAATTTAATTTCGTTTCATATAGATGAAAATTTACACGTTTATTAAACAAGTAAATGCGTCGGCTGTCTGAACCGATGACCTAAACTTCAGGACAGATTGTCTCATGTCTCTCCACAAAGTTTGAGATAGTGCATTACCGCAAAGGTTCAACACACACTCAGTTTTTGCAGCCAGAGTGGCACCAAGGACATCTGAATTTTAGGCTACCGTATACATTAAACTAAAATTTGGGACAGATTGTCACTATGTCTCTCCACAAAGTTAGAGATAGCGCTTTTACCCCAGAGGTTCAACGCACACTCAGATTATGTGTCGAGGACATCCGAAATTTTAATTTAATTAAATTCACCCAGACGACACTACTTACTTGATAATGAACACGTTACGTCTGGTACTGATTGCTATCCAACCGCACGTCGCGCTGAGTTAAGGTGCATTTACACTATTATTTACCGTTCGGTGTGTGTACGTCCGATCAGTTTCGCTATATTGTATTCTTCCGGACAAAATTCATTAGCAGTTTTATTTGCTTGGAAATGAATAAAAATACGTAAGTGAATAAAGAAAATCATATATTTATATAAAGTTCATAAAATTGCTGAATAATTGAAATCTATACTAATATTATAAAGCTGAAGAGTTTGTTGTTTGGTTGAACGCGCTAATCTCAGGAAATACTGGTTTAAGTTGAAAAATTTCTTTTTGTGTAGCATAGTCCATTTATCGAGGAAGGCTGTATAACATCGTGCCCCAACCAATAGGAGCCGAGCAGCGGGGTGAAACCACGGGGATCAGCTAGTATTCTTATATCACTTTAAAAGTCCTATATTTCAAAGTGGTGGAATTATGTGGAAAAGGTTTTTACTGTTTTGATGTGCTGAAACTCTATATTTTACCACAAAAGTAAATTTAAAACCCGATATAACTCGGTACTATTACAAAAGTACTAATTAGTAAAAAAAACATACACGATTTTCATTTTTTAATCCTGTATGATGCGGGTTCCGAGTTAGGACCGTTTTATGATAGTACCATTACTTAGGTGTAATAAAATCCTAATTTGAGTGACATTTACAGAAATTTGTAAGCGTCATTTTTGTTCGGTTTTGAAGTCAAAATGCTCCTTAGTGCGACGTTGGAATCGACCGTATCAGATGACTGTTACGAGTGAGTGTAAATGAGTCTTTACAGTCTGTGAAACTGCAAAATTGCAAGTAGCAATAATTTGCTGACCATATGTTGTTGTATGTAAGGTGTCCATGGGAACCATAATAATAATATGCATGATAAGCAGTACGCTTGTTGCGCACATAGTTTAAATTTGTCTTATACAGGACTTCCTATGTTCATAAAATAGGTACTTCAGTTTCGGTACGGCACACTCATCTTGGAAATTACTTTATTGTAATAATTATAACCTTTATGACTTTGTAGTTACAATAAATAAATGTGTATAAAAATATTTTTAATGACTAACTTTTTTGTCTAGGGATTGTTTAAAAATACTATTTATATTGTAAAAATTGTAAGATATCAATATAACTTCTACTATATACGATTTTATTAATATACTATACTTATATTTCTATTACAGATGATGGTTTAATATTTGCAGTTTGACTGCAACATACTCGTATTACGTAATAAACTAGTTTTGTTACGCGTATCCGTTCAAAACTTTTCTACACATAAATTATCTCGAATGTAACTTATTGATTGATGACGCTGGCGTCATCCCTATATGATCAAAGTACAGGTTAAATTCTACTCTGCAAACAGGATTGTGAATACCCCTGGTATAAATAGGCTTATGTATATTTCCAGGTTTCAGGTTCGAATCCCTATCGCAATCCCTTTTCCTATAAGTTAATAATTAAGTTAATAAATTCGTGCAGCAAGCGTTAGTACCTTAAATATTATAATTATATAATAAAGTATAATCACCAAATATTTGTTCCAGATTTTTCACATGCGTCTTAAAAAATCTATTATTTTACAACCGTGCATAATGATGTCTTGTTATCATTTTTTAAATAAACAAACATACAGAAATTACATAAATAGTAGTAATCATAGATACCTAAGCAAGGTACCGGACAAATGCTGGTTTTATATTTCATTTCTCACGATAAAATTGCATTTTGACGGAATCAATATTATGATTTAAATGGACGTAACTGACATAAGTTAGTAATACAATTGTAATACTAAGATTTAAGGTTTAATTTGTAATGAGGTTAAATTTGCTGAGATGGTATTTTTCTTTACTTAAATTCGATTAATTTATATGAAAATTCACATTCGCTCCAACGTCTTCTAGTGACAAGCTCCACTTAAGTTTATTGTTAATTACGAATACCGAATACTTCTATAAAATGTACGTAAGTATTTTTTTTTAAATAATTATGTTATTTCAGTGTCCTTGTGTTTCATAAGTCGAGCGTTCAATTGTTCTAATCTTCTTTACAGACTTTTTTTATTTGAAATTAATTGTTGTCTACTCGATTACAGGTCTGACTCCGAATCTGAATACCCACGTCGTGCACCTGAGGCTGCAAAGGTGCAGTCCAAAAAGAAATCTCCTAAGCGTAAAGCTTCTGAGAGCACCTCCACCTCGCAATCGGAATCTAAATCAAGGTAATTTCTATTATTTCTTGTCTTTAGGTATTTATGTATTTTATTCCAATAGGAGTGTTATACGTTAGTAGTGGATTTATTTCTATACTTAAAACCACACCACAATCCAAGTCGAGCGTTCAATTGTTCTAATCTTCTTTACAGACTTTTTTATTTGAAATTAATTGTTGTCTACTCGATTACAGGTCTGACTCCGAATCTGAATACCCACGTCGTGCACCTGAGGCTGCAAAGGTGCAGTCCAAAAAGAAATCTCCTAAGCGTAAAGCTTCTGAGAGCACCTCCACCTCGCAATCGGAATCTAAATCAAGGTAATTTCTATTATTTCTTGTCTTTAGGTATTTATGTATTTTATTCCAATAGGAGTGTTATACGTTAGTAGTGGATTTATTTCTATACTTAAAACCACACCACAATCCAATGATTCATAATTCCATTGGTTCTTTTTTGATAGAACGTTTACAAGGTGCTGTTATTGTAATAATAAGGTACTTATATTATTTTATTTTTACAGTAAAAAACAACCACAACAACATCGCTCGGACCTCTTCGGCTTGGAGGATAGCGAGCAACGCGCACCAGCAACCGGCGGCGAGGAGCTCACGTCGTCTCTCGTGAGCAGAGTTGCTAACGGGAAGTTGCGGCGGACGGCGCCGTACATTGAGGGTGACTTTTACGTGGAGGTAAAAGTATACAATAAGTCCGATGCAGCGTCCACGACTCCACTTGAACGGTGGAAGAAAGCCTTAGTTGCACTTAAAGTGCAAATTAATAAAGACACTCCGCAGTGGGACGCGCTGCAGACATTTATGAGACGGGTCCATGTAGTTTTTCAAGACTCGGAGCCCGTGTTTTACAGTGACAACATAAATATAAAATAATATAATAATTATATATACTTTATATTTTTGTTAACAGTTTATTCTAAGGTTAGGTTAAAATTATAAGTCTTTGATCATTTGTTTGTGCTGTTAATCTAAAACTTACTCTATTTTACGTGGACATTAGGTCTAATAATATACAAAAATGCCTTTCTGTACTGTTTGCAATACATCCGTTGAGCGCAGTCAGTGGACAGGTCACCTACGCAGTACTAATCATAAAAACAAAAATATTTCGTATTTTTGCGAAGGTGTTGAAATAATACATTCTGCATTTCGTAATCGTATAGCTTCTTATAGAATTGTCGATCCGTCTGAGAATTATTCTCTAGATCCATTTCTTAACAATATTTGGAGCAAAATTAAAACGTTAATTGACATGTCTCTTAAAGAACATACTTCTCTAAAAGTTAATTTCGAATATTTTGCTTTGTTTTTAATGTTTAAAAATGATTCTCAAGAGATGAAATCATTTGCCACAAAAAACGTTACTATACATCAGAATTATGAATTTGATTCATTATTGTCTCAAGTAAAAAACACTTTAACAAAAAAGATAGAAGAATTTCAGGACCGAGACAGTGGATGGACATTCTTGAGCAGTTCTCATTTGGAAATAAATGTTAACAAATATCAGCCTTTGCGCGGTTCAGGCTTTATCGAATTGCCGTCTGCAATAAAATCGAAAAAAGCATGTGTTAATATCCACAATAATGACGAATATTGTTTTTTATGGTCTGTTGTTGCTGCTTTATATCCAGCTAAGAGTCATCCTGAAAGAGTATCTTCTTACCCTGATTTTCGTAATGTGTTAAATGTAGAGGATATATCATTTCCAGTGAATTTCTCAGATATTGCGCGATTCGAAGTGAATAACCCCGAAATTTGCATTTACATTTATGGTTTAAAAAATAATACCGTTATAGGACCGCTTTACAAACCAAAAACCTTGAACGGAAAGGTGATTCATTTACTTTATTTAGAAAGAGATGATTTATCACATTACTGTCTCATTAAAGACTTGCCGCGACTTGTTAAAAATCAAATAACAAAGCACCACAGTAAACTGTACTTTTGTGACATTTGTTTAATGTTTTTTAATTCATGCGATGATCTTAGTTCGCATAGTTGTGGAGGTGTCGCCACTGAACTACCTCCAATGGGTTCTTTTATACAGTTTAAAAATTATAATAGAAAGCAAATTGTACCATTTGTTATATACGCAGATTTTGAGACAATGCTAGAGCGGTATGAATCTTGTGACCCTGACCCTACTAAGGCGAGTACTATAACGCGACAGCGACATGTGCCTGTAGCTTTCGCTTATCATATTACGTGTACGCTAGACGAAAGCCACAATCGTTACGTTTCTTATCGCGGTTCGGATTGTGTATCAAATTTTGTGAAGTCTATCTATACAGATGCACAAAAAATTTACGATATTTTAAAAAATAATGCTCCTATGATTTACTCAAATGATAATGCTCACGACTTTGAAAACGCGATAACATGTCATATTTGTGAGCAGTTCTTGTTTGGCGATAGGGTTCGCGATCATTGTCACTTGACTGGTAAATATCGTGGCGCAGCTCATAGTTATTGTAACTTACAATACAAACTACCTACATTTTTGCCAGTATTTTTTCATAATTTGTCCGGATACGATTGCCACCTTTTCATAAAAGAATTAGGTGAAGCTCCTGGATCTATTAAAGTGATACCTAAAACAAAAGAAAACTATATTTCATTCACTAAATTTATTCCGATTTCTACCGGGGAAAGCATCCAGGTCCGGTTTGTAGATTCTTTCAAGTTTTTAGGAACTAGCTTAGAAAAGTTGGTTAATACCATGGAAAAACAAGAATTTAAACAATTAAAATCTTATTTTCCTAATAAAAAACAATTTAACCTACTGACTCGTAAAGGAGTGTATCCATATGACTATATGTCTCAATGGGAACGTTATGAAGATATATGTTTACCATCTAAAAAATATTTTTTTAACTCCATAACTAATGAGACAGTGACCGACGAAGACTATGAACACGCTCGGTCTGTTTGGTCAGTATTTAATATTCAAAACATGGGTATGTACACAGATTTGTATCTCAAAACAGATGTTCTATTGCTAACAGATGTATTTGAAAATTTTCGAAAAACTTGTAAACTACATTACAATCTCGATCCCGCGTTCTATCTTACAGCACCAAGTCTATCTTTTGATGCAATGCTTTTAAAAACAGGAGTTAAATTAGAATTGATTAGTGATATTGAAATTTTTAGAATGATACAAAAAGGTATTCGAGGAGGTGTTTGTATGTGCTCTAAAAGACATGCCAAAGCCAATCATAAATATTTAGATACTTACGATCCAACACGTCCAAATTCATTTATCATATATTTAGATTGTAACAACTTATATGGTTATAGCATGTGTCAATCCCTACCCTATTCCGATTTTAAATTTATGAATAGACAAGAAATTGATTTTTTACAATTGAACTTAGCAAACATCAGTGATACTGCGGAAAACGGTTACATTCTTGAGGTTGATTTAATATATCCGGAGAATTTGCACATGCAACACAATGACTTTCCCTTTTGTCCAGAAAAATGCTTGCCACCTGGTGGTAAGAATAAAAAGCTAATACCTAATTTGTACGATAAATATCACTATGTTATTCATTACGTACATTTAAAAAAATGTTTACAGCACGGTTTAGTATTAAGAAGAATCCATCGCGCTATTATATTTAAGCAAAGTTGTTTTTTAAAGCAGTATATTGATATTAACACCCAGTTACGTCAAAAAGCAGAGTCAACGTTTGAACAAGACTTTTTCAAATTATTAAACAATAGTATTTTCGGAAAGACTTTGGAAAATAATGAACATCGAATAGACGTAAAGTTAGTAAACAAGTGGTGTGACTCAAACAATAAAACAAAAAAGACTACTTGTGCTGAAAAATTGATAGCCAGCCCATATTTTCATAGCGCCTCTGTATTTTCTGATGATCTAGTG
Organism: Agrotis exclamationis; assembly: GCA_950005045.1. Taxonomy (NCBI): domain Eukaryota; kingdom Metazoa; phylum Arthropoda; class Insecta; order Lepidoptera; family Noctuidae; genus Agrotis; species Agrotis exclamationis. The sequence goes on along the minus strand of OX465436.1, from coordinate 8,283,858 downwards.
GCAATCCAAATGAAGCCTGTGCGTATTATACTTAATAAACCAATTTACATAGGGTTTGCAGTATTAGAATTGTCTAAGACTCACATGTACGACTTTCACTACTCTATCATAAAACCTTTTTATGGTAACCGAATTGAATTGTGCTATACTGACACAGATAGTCTAGTATATGATGTACAGAGTAATGATGTTTATAAAGACTTCAAGCTCCATTTTCTAAAATATTTAGATACCAGCAATTATGACTGTAGCAATGAGTATAACTTACCAATTATTAATAAGAAGGTTCCAGGACTATTTAAGGACGAAATGGGGGGCAACATTATCAAAGAATTCGTAGGACTGCGCTCAAAGCTTTATTGTATTAAAACGTTAAACAAAACAATTCAAAAGGCAAAAGGTACAAAAAAATGTATTACCAAAAAATTAAATATGTTAGACTATAAAAATGTTTTGTACAATTGCAATGTTATTCGCAAAAAAAGATTCGGAGTCAGACCTGTAATCGAGTAGACAACAATTAATTTCAAATAAAAAAGTCTGTAAAGAAGATTAGAACAATTGAACGCTCGACTTGGATTGTGGTGTGGTTTTAAGTATAGAAATAAATCCACTACTAACGTATAACACTCCTATTGGAATAAAATACATAAATACCTAAAGACAAGAAATAATAGAAATTACCTTGATTTAGATTCCGATTGCGAGGTGGAGGTGCTCTCAGAAGCTTTACGCTTAGGAGATTTCTTTTTGGACTGCACCTTTGCAGCCTCAGGTGCACGACGTGGGTATTCAGATTCGGAGTCAGACCTGTAATCGAGTAGACAACAATTAATTTCAAATAAAAAAAGTCTGTAAAGAAGATTAGAACAATTGAACGCTCGACTTATGAAACACAAGGACACTGAAATAACATAATTATTTAAAAAAAAATACTTACGTACATTTTATAGAAGTATTCGGTATTCGTAATTAACAATAAACTTAAGTGGAGCTTGTCACTAGAAGACGTTGGAGCGAATGTGAATTTTCATATAAATTAATCGAATTTAAGTAAAGAAAAATACCATCTCAGCAAATTTAACCTCATTACAAATTAAACCTTAAATCTTAGTATTACAATTGTATTACTAACTTATGTCAGTTACGTCCATTTAAATCATAATATTGATTCCGTCAAAATGCAATTTTATCGTGAGAAATGAAATATAAAACCAGCATTTGTCCGGTACCTTGCTTAGGTATCTATGATTACTACTATTTATGTAATTTCTGTATGTTTGTTTATTTAAAAAATGATAACAAGACATCATTATGCACGGTTGTAAAATAATAGATTTTTTAAGACGCATGTGAAAAATCTGGAACAAATATTTGGTGATTATACTTTATTATATAATTATAATATTTAAGGTACTAACGCTTGCTGCACGAATTTATTAACTTAATTATTAACTTATAGGAAAAGGGATTGCGATAGGGATTCGAACCTGAAACCTGGAAATATACATAAGCCTATTTATACCAGGGGTATTCACAATCCTGTTTGCAGAGTAGAATTTAACCTGTACTTTGATCATATAGGGATGACGCCAGCGTCATCAATCAATAAGTTACATTCGAGATAATTTATGTGTAGAAAAGTTTTGAACGGATACGCGTAACAAAACTAGTTTATTACGTAATACGAGTATGTTGCAGTCAAACTGCAAATATTAAACCATCATCTGTAATAGAAATATAAGTATAGTATATTAATAAAATCGTATATAGTAGAAGTTATATTGATATCTTACAATTTTTACAATATAAATAGTATTTTTAAACAATCCCTAGACAAAAAAGTTAGTCATTAAAAATATTTTTATACACATTTATTTATTGTAACTACAAAGTCATAAAGGTTATAATTATTACAATAAAGTAATTTCCAAGATGAGTGTGCCGTACCGAAACTGAAGTACCTATTTTATGAACATAGGAAGTCCTGTATAAGACAAATTTAAACTATGTGCGCAACAAGCGTACTGCTTATCATGCATATTATTATTATGGTTCCCATGGACACCTTACATACAACAACATATGGTCAGCAAATTATTGCTACTTGCAATTTTGCAGTTTCACAGACTGTAAAGACTCATTTACACTCACTCGTAACAGTCATCTGATACGGTCGATTCCAACGTCGCACTAAGGAGCATTTTGACTTCAAAACCGAACAAAAATGACGCTTACAAATTTCTGTAAATGTCACTCAAATTAGGATTTTATTACACCTAAGTAATGGTACTATCATAAAACGGTCCTAACTCGGAACCCGCATCATACAGGATTAAAAAATGAAAATCGTGTATGTTTTTTTTACTAATTAGTACTTTTGTAATAGTACCGAGTTATATCGGGTTTTAAATTTACTTTTGTGGTAAAATATAGAGTTTCAGCACATCAAAACAGTAAAAACCTTTTCCACATAATTCCACCACTTTGAAATATAGGACTTTTAAAGTGATATAAGAATACTAGCTGATCCCCGTGGTTTCACCCCGCTGCTCGGCTCCTATTGGTTGGGGCACGATGTTATACAGCCTTCCTCGATAAATGGACTATGCTACACAAAAAGAAATTTTTCAACTTAAACCAGTATTTCCTGAGATTAGCGCGTTCAACCAAACAACAAACTCTTCAGCTTTATAATATTAGTATAGATTTCAATTATTCAGCAATTTTATGAACTTTATATAAATATATGATTTTCTTTATTCACTTACGTATTTTTATTCATTTCCAAGCAAATAAAACTGCTAATGAATTTTGTCCGGAAGAATACAATATAGCGAAACTGATCGGACGTACACACACCGAACGGTAAATAATAGTGTAAATGCACCTTAACTCAGCGCGACGTGCGGTTGGATAGCAATCAGTACCAGACGTAACGTGTTCATTATCAAGTAAGTAGTGTCGTCTGGGTGAATTTAATTAAATTAAAATTTCGGATGTCCTCGACACATAATCTGAGTGTGCGTTGAACCTCTGGGGTAAAAGCGCTATCTCTAACTTTGTGGAGAGACATAGTGACAATCTGTCCCAAATTTTAGTTTAATGTATACGGTAGCCTAAAATTCAGATGTCCTTGGTGCCACTCTGGCTGCAAAAACTGAGTGTGTGTTGAACCTTTGCGGTAATGCACTATCTCAAACTTTGTGGAGAGACATGAGACAATCTGTCCTGAAGTTTAGGTCATCGGTTCAGACAGCCGACGCATTTACTTGTTTAATAAACGTGTAAATTTTCATCTATATGAAACGAAATTAAATTAAAATTTCGGATGTTTTCGACACATAATCTGAGTGTGCGTTAACCTCTGCGGTAAAGCGCTATCTCTAACTTTGTGGAGAGACATAGTGACAATCTGTCCCAAGTTTTAGTTTAATGTATACGGTAGCCTAAAATTCAGATGTCCTTGGTGCCACTCTGGCTGCAAAAACTGAGTGTGTGTTTAACCTTTGCGGTAATGCGCTATCTCAAACTTTGTGGAGAGACATGAGACAATCTGTCCTGAAGTTTAGCTTACCACGTTTCATGTAGATTTAAATTAGGAATAAATTCAGTAGTGGTGAAATGTGTAGTGAAACTATGAAAGAATGACAGTAAAGTAGTGTAGTGAAACAGAGTTGTGATCACAAAAGGTTCTTCTCAGGACCGCAAATTCGTGTTTCTTAAAACGAAACGTCAAAACGTACCCTCCAATTTTCAGCTGAAATTGACAGAGGTGAACGAAGGAACGACAGGTAAGACTAGTTTTAAAACGCGAATTTGGAATAGGAACTATTGGGCATTGAATTTTAGAACTGAAAGGTGGAATAGGCGCCGAACCAGTATTTTTGTACATTCTATTCTATTCCACAACCATCGATATCAGAAATATTATTGGGAATTCTACCCCACCAGTGACGAAGGCGAACGGAGTGAGCCGTAGGAACGGCAGGTGGGGTAGAATGCCCAATAATATACTACTTCGGTAGCCGGGTAGCTAGAGTAACCAAAATAGCCGATAGCTGTGTGCGCGCTTGCTGCGCTACGCGTGTACGATCTTCATTGGTATTGTCGATCTTTTTCTCACAATATTCACAAAATAGATTAGACAAAGAGAGAGCATTATACTTAGTAATTCCGTTCGTTTAATGAACGAACTTATGAAATACGATGATTAGAAAGCTGGTTAGTTACCGTCAGGTTTAAAATAAATAAAAATTTGATAGTTAGTATTTTAGTTATTGTGACCTCAGAGAGGAAATCATTTCTTTTTGATTTAGGATCGAATTCAGATCGGGCAGTTGATGTTGCGTTATTTACTCGTAAGTCCTACCTAGCTGCACCGGCGCCGCTTCGTTCCGCCGCTAGTTACTAAACGCTATTGTTCAATAGCCAAGTAGCCAAATAGCTGGCTAGCTAGCTGGCTATTACACCACAAATAGCCGGTTAGCTAAGCTATTGAAATTTCGGCTAGTTACCCATCTCTATATGGGACCAGCGAATTTGTAGGTATACACGTTTTTGGTGTAGGTATTTCCAGTCCATGGGTGCGTTTAAGTCGATTATCCAGGTTAAAATTTATACTGACTAAACGTCAAACACCCCGTTCAAGCACACCGCGAGGTGAAAAATTAAACTGACTAAAATTTAATCTGCCCCGTTCACGGTCGACCGGTGGTATAAGTTTTCGCCTAACTAGGATAAATTTTAGCGACCTTTTTACCTCGCTAAATTTTATCCTGCTGTCAGATTGACATTGATTGACATTGAGTTTTGTTGTTAATGCTCGATTCGCGCCGTAAAAACGAATATTTTTATTTTAGAGAGTACCTAATTCATCGTCTCGGTGAATATTATTTGTGGATCATGGATATAATTAATATTACACCGGCAAATTGATTTTTCATGTTCCGGTTCATTTTTACTGTGTAATAATATCGAGATCACAAGTGAAATCCTAATTTTACGGAGATTACAATATAATATTCGGACTGTTAAGTTGAATTGAATTGTTATTTGTTTGATAAACTGAGCTGTCAATTGAATTTGACAGCTAACATTGACAGAAATCTATGACTCCGTTCAGCGAACACTCGCTAGTTTAATTTTTATCCGGCGAAAATTTCGCCAGCGTACTTAAACTTATTGTTCTGAGACTTAAACGCACCCCAGCGCACCCCATAGGATTTTATGTCTATGGCGCTCTCAGCGCTGCTGGTGTCACTGTCAGCCATTGTGTCAATATGGTGTCAATCGATTGTCAATCGTTCAGCGTTGGTTTGAGGTTATGTTGTTTTGGTCCCCATGCGAAATCGTGAAAATCTGATGTAAATAAACCCCAATTAAAATATAATTCAGTTTGTTCGTATTTGAAGAATCAATATGAAGAAAAGCAAGAAGTTTTTTGGGAAAAGGAAGGGTCCCTTTAAGCCTACAACTAAAAAAAAGAAAAAAGCTGCGGACGAAAGAATCGTAAACAAGAAAGCAATTTTTAATAGGTACAAAAATGCACAAAAAGTCGAGGAAGAATTAGAAAAGAAAAGGAAAATGGAGGAGAAACTAAAGCAGCGAGTTACATATTCCGAAAGTGAGGAGGAGGAAGATGCATACGATCAACTGTTGTCTAGTTTTAATAACAAAAAGAGAAGACTGGTGGCAGAAAGTGATGAAGAAAGCAGTAGTAGTGATGATATGGATGACGAGGCGGTAGACACAAATACAGGAGAGCATTCTCATAGTAATGTTGATGACCAAGACATTTCAAGTGGGGTAGATAGTGAGGAAGATGTTGAGGTAATCAGAACATGTTTATAGTTCATTTTTTTGTAGACGGAAAACGAAAGAAAATATAGATAAATTTAGTTAATTTCATCATAGAATTTAGTTTGCCGTTCAGCTGCTTTAGAAAAGCACAGGGAAAGAATGATCAAAGTCACCCTAAAACTGCTTTGAGGTTAATAACGCCATCTAGTTCGTAAGATGCTAAGCTTGCCTTACACTATGAAAAGAATATAAACGTACAAAGTCACGATAAATCACGTTTTATTTTTTTAAAGTTATTAGTGATCATAGTCTAAGCGGTAAAAGTTAAAAACGATCAAAGTCCGAGGACTTTGATCGTTCTTACAAGTTTTGGAAAGAATAGTTAAACCTCAGTTGACGTTCTCATGCTCTAACATTTCTAGGAGTAACATTCGTTTTTCTTTTATTTTGCTGTTGTTTTCGCCGGTAAATTAGTTTGTTTTAAAGAATTTTTCGTCATGTATATGTTTTTTTAATATTTCCACTAAGACTTTGATCATTCATATGAAATCATATAAATGATCTGATATGATATTTTTCAATAAAAATATTAAATCTCATTAAAAATATAAATAATGAAACCAAAGTAGGTATTAGCAGCGATTTTATATAAGACAGAAATTATTATTATTGTGTCATTTCTTCAAGTACTTATGAGTCTTCTAAGCTAAGAAATCATTTCATCTTCTAATTTATAAAAAATGACTTTGATCATTCTTTCCCTGTACTCTTCATATATTAACTTAGTAAAGAATAAATAATTTACTTTGCAGCTTATTATTTAAAAAATACTGCAAATTGAATTGGTCATTGTGTAATATATTTTTACAGGTGCCCATACATCATGAAATGGAAACTGAAGAAGATGATATGTCAGATGATCCATTCACAAAACATTTGCAGCATGACCTTGGAGATGAATTGCTAGTCTCTCTCACAAACAAACCCCCTGCTGTGGAGACCACAAACAAAACTTGGCCAGTATTAGGAAACTTATCTGTAATCATACCAAAGCCCATAGAGACACTTTCTAAAAAAGTTAAACCTAAAGTATCAATATTAGAAGAAACTACTTATGCGGCAATGGGAACAGTACCTACATTGATGAATAAAATTGATTTCCAGCAGTTACATATAAAATCTCAAATACATGGCAATATAGTGTCAGCTAATAAAACTAATTTAATAAAAAGAGATTTAGAACTTACAGAAGTTTTCACAGGTTTGCAAAAGGAACTGTTTTCAATATTTAATAACTATCAAGATCTGTATTATCCTGAAAGATCATTCAGCAATGCAGATGAAATTCGATATACATACTGTCTTCATGTAGTAAATCACATGTTGAAAACTAGAACTAAGATCCTGCACCACAATGCTAAACTGTCCAAAAAGAATGACTTGCCTGATGAATATCGAGATCAGGGATTGGTGAGACCTAAGGTATGTAAACATTAGTCATTACAATTTAGTTAGTTTGTCGGGCTTACAAAACAATTGAGAAAAATGTCTGTTTCATACAAAGTCAAAGTGTAGGCTAAAATGCAATGGTCATTGATATTTCACATGTTTAAGGCATATTGGTGGGTTTTCCATTTATATTAAGATTTTTTGCAGGTTCTTATTATGGTACCATTTAAAGATAGTGCTTATAGAATTGTGAAAACTTTGATTGAAATACTGGTTCCCAAAGAAGCAGGAGAAGTGGTGAACAAAAAGAGGTTTGAAGAAGATTTCACAGGTGGTGAACTGATAATGCCCAGAAAAAATCCAAAGCCTGAAGACTACGAGCTCACATTTAGTGGCAACACTGAAGACACATTCAGACTTGGCATGACTGTTACTAAGAAGACTCTCAAGGTAACTTGATCCCAGCAAACTTTTTAATGCATTGTATACAAAATTAAATCAAAATCTTGCTTATGTCTGACAATTTAAAAAATGTTTCAGCTCTATACAGACTTCTACTCTTCAGACATCATAGTGACGTCACCACTAGGCCTGCGCATGATAGTAGGCGCGGAGGGCGAGGACGACCGCGACTACGACTTCCTCGCGTCCATAGAAGTGCTCGTCATGGATCAGACTGATGTGTTCCTCATGCAGAACTGGGATCATTTGCTGCATGTCCTTGATCATTTCCATTTGCAGCCAAAGAAAACTCACGGCACTGACTTCTCAAGAGTCAGGTCTTGGGCTGTTAATGGGTGGTCTAAGTATTACAGGTTAGTCTAATAAATTACAATAAAAACTAAATATCTAATAATTTGAAAAAAAAAATTAAAGTTAAATCACACTCGGTGGCAGGATTTACGAATTACTATTGAAAAAGGGCTATTGAAGGACACCGTGAATTTTAGTCAGTACGAGTCTGACAGTCCCTCCCGCTCTGACATGGGTACCAAGCTAAAAAAAAAAGTTAAATCACACTCAATAAGAACAGCGCTTTCATTGTCATCTTCCTTGGAAACAGTCCAAGGAAGATGAAAGCGTAACATATTTTGATTGAATCCTTTTCACATTCTTCTATGTTAATAAAGACCTTTAAATATTTTTATTTAAGTTATTGTTTTTTTTTTCTGATTTCCAGACAAACTCTCATATTCTCGTCTGTAGCATTGCCAGAAATAAAGGCTGTGATAAATAGGAAATGTCACAACTATGCAGGAAAAATCCTAATTGAGAATCCTGCTGAAGTTGGCAGTATACAACAGGTGTTGGTACAAGTGCCTCAGATCTTCCACAGGTAACTTATCATATACACATTGCATATTATTATGTACCTACGTATTTATGAATGTAGAAAAGTTATGTCATATTCATGTCCACATTTTAGGTTTACAGCAGCTAACCCATTAGAGGCAGTGGATGCCAGGTTCCAGTACTTCATCAAGGAGATACTGCCGAAGCAACGCGACACGCTCATGAGCCACACACTCATCTACGTGCCCAGCTACTTTGATTATGTGCAGTTAAGGAACTACTTCAAAAAAGAAGACATTGGATTTGTTCAGATTTGTGAATATTCAAAGGTGAATAAAGAATGAGTCAACACAAAAATGATCATTATTATGGTTAAAATAGCAAACTATTTATATATAAATCTAATTTATGTTTTTATTTCGCTCGGTATTTTACTGTTATTCATTACTTACAGGATGCAAAAATCGCGCGAGCCAGAGACATGTTCTTCCACACTGAAGCCCATTTTTTACTGTATTCAGAGCGAGTTCATTTCTTCAGAAGGTTCAGGATAAAGGGCATACGGCATATCATATTTTATCAACCCCCTACATATCCGCACTTCTTTTCGGAAATGTGTAATTTAATGCAGGTGAGATCATACGTAATGTTTGATGTTTAACATATTTCTTCTCGCTTTCCTGCAAACTGTGGAAGTAATTTCTTGAAATAGGACGGAAGTGTAACAGACACTAGGGTTTTAGATAGCGTTTTCGATTGAGGGAGACATGATACCCTATGTGATTTTCCCATAGATATATTAAAGAAGGAGATATGGCGTGGAATTCAAAATGTATAGAAATCCGATGAAGCCACAATTGCCCCTCCATAACGCTAATATTGCGCACACAATTCTGTCAAAACAATACTACGAACAATTGCACACACGCGGCATCGATAACTCAGTCATTTAAATATAAACCTAATTCTTTACACTACAGCGTACTTTTTCCGTATAATTTACTCACACAAACAATTATCATTGTGTGTTGTCGCAACACGGGGGGCGGATACGACTCTCCCGCTCAAATACAACGGACGCACCATGCGACATTACGGCTTGGTGAGGTATAGTTATAATATGTCAGTTTTACATTGCTTGTCAAGTCACTCAGTGATAGACTGAGGTGGTTGTAAAAGAGCAATGTATTTAACGCAAAAACAATACAGTCGGAGTAATATAGGAAAACAAGAATAAAGTAGTACAAGTGATAGCTGAGCGAAACGCTCAACACCACGGCTTCACCGACACGCCCCCTTGCCACTTCTGTTTTTAATATTTCTGTGGATTTACCAATGAGCGCGTGCGGTGGCAGAGATAGCCGATTGGCCGTCATATGGTAGCAACACTTGCAGAGGTCAGTCTGAGGATGGGTGACAAAAGTGAAACAGAACAACCCTTGCCATTACATTGATTGATGACGTTCGAGGGCAAACCCTCTTAAGCAAGCAAGCCCCTTGCTAAAGCAAGAACTTCCTGTGCCCTGCGGTTTCACCCGCGTTATGTAAGACGGCCTATGAAGGCCCCGTAAGTTTCCATGAGGTGCGCTCGGAACACGACGCGCCATCGACTCGGGCCTGGTCCATTAGGTACTCGCTGTCCGTAAGCCAGCGGTTATGGGACATACATTACAATCAGAGGCCTTATCATGAGTTTTCAGCAGTTATTGTGACGTAAACTGGAACTTTGACATTTTCAATTGACCAAGGAAAAAATTAGTTCCTTCTTCGTACACCAGAGGTGCTGTTCCATTTTTCCATACAAGAAACGCTGTAGATACTGGAAAGACGCTGTAAAGTAAAATAGTGAAAACTCGTGATAAGGGCTCTGGTTAGCTGTTTTATTTTGTGTGAAACCCTTTGATTAAAATAAAAAAGCGGTAGATACGTTACGTTCTTGCGTTGAGTATTCGAACAGTGACTCTTATACGTACACAGACGCATTTACTCACACAAACAATCGTTATTACACGCCAATAAAGAGAGAGAGACAGAATAATGCACAAAGGTGGCGTGCGACCAAGACGGAGCATCGACGCTCTTCGTATTACTTCGTTAGTACTGGTGTAGTCACTCGTGTATGTTTCTATCCCGCTCTACAAAATGGCGAATAAATATGAACGGATACATCAAATCTTAAGAGTAAATTATAAGAAAATTGTATTTAGAATGAAATTACAGGCCATGTGATTTGTTTTTTCTTTTAGAGTACGTCGTACACCCGGTGAAGGCACACGAAGGCATTTTTTTTCTTCTGAGAGTGTGGTGGGGCGAATTTGAAATAAACATACGCACGTCTCAACCGAAATCTACTCGTATTGCGACTGAGGACAATTAGGCCTTTTTGGCCTAATTTATGCGGTCCATGCGCTATCGTGTAGTGACATATCTTCCGCTATTTTATTTTAATCAAAGGTGAAACCGTAACAACACACTAATCGACTGATGTTCCGTCCACAGGAGGTAAATCAGAACAAGTTCGGTGGCAGTGAGTGCAACATGACAGTGACAGTGCTGTTCTGTCAGTACGACCTGGGGCGCATGGCGGCGCTGCTGGGCGGCGCCCGCGTCGCGCGGCTGCTGCGCTCCGACAACCACGTGCACATGTACGTCACGGGGGAGAAGTGATGCCTGTTGTCAATGTTTATCATTCATAAATTGTAAATATTTAACAATTTTGTATTTTATTTTTTTATCACGCCTGTAATGTACGTGTTAAGAGGATAGTATCCCGGCTGCCAGTTAAAAAAATAGGTATTAAGAAAAACTCGTGCTGTCGCTACCACACCTCCCCGACTCCCGATCGTGCGATAGAGAGCGTTGCAGCTCGCGACTGACTGTAAGTATTTTTTATATGAAATTTGTCTCGGGAGAAAACGTTTTTCACATACTAAATCACGACCAATCTCTTAGATTCTGGCATCAATCGTTTCAGCATATTATATAGGTTAGTAGGTTTAGGTTTTGCTTTTTTTCTAAAACTTCTTTATTTTTAAAATGCAAAGGTTTTACTTCAATGAAGATTTTGTCACAAAAATAGTAACTCTTAGGCGCCTGTAACTTTCAAGCTATTATAAACTTTGAAAAATGAAATCCTATAAACCTAGTTTCTTACTGTGTCAGAAGCATTCTAAAAATCATTGAGATAGGATAACATCTAGGGGCAGGAAAACGTTTTCTCTTTTAGTATGGACGAGCGCTCGGTAGACGAGAGGTGTATCTATCTAATAGTACACGCAAAATAACCAGTTCGTCCCATGTAACGAGGGCAACACTAGTCACTATAAACCGAGCACAGATCTTTGCCAATCTCCGTGGCTGATTGTAAAACCCAATAACACGTACCCTGATCTTGGAATTGAACCCACGATAGTACACGTGTTCAGCACTGCACACAAGGCCGCGTCTTTACAGAATACTCTACTCGAAACAGCTTTGGATTTAGTGAATTAACAACTTTATGCTTTCAATTTAAAGTTGAAAATCTATTGGGGACAGGATGTGTCTTCGGCGCAGTGGCGGCTCTCTGTGAATGCAGCCCAGACTGTAAGACACGCGTTTGCGACCGATGAGGCAGTAAGTTAATATACCTACCCCATCAACCTGTTACTATTATGGTTATTCACTAGCTTACCGAATTTCCGGCGTTTCACCTCTTCACTGATGGATTATGATGACCTATCTTTGTTCTGTTACTTTTGTTAACTCAGCCACGCACATAAACACAACTACCTCTTTTGTCAGGTTTTTGACCCTGTAGTAGTCTAGGGTAGGGTAGTAGATTAGGGTAATTCGGAAGAATTTTGAATTTGAATAAGTGTAACGGGCATTGGAGTTCAAAACACAAAATTGTAAAAACCCATTTTGAGTGACTCGATATTTTTGCTCAGCACATTTTTAGTTAAACAGGTGACAAATATTTTCGTTCTGAATCGGCAGCAAAACTGTAGAAGAAAGAGCACCGAAACTTAGATTCTCAGTGGTCTATTCCAGTATTTCCAGTTCGACCAGTTCCGTTATACCTACCCTATCTACAGTGAATAACAGATCTATTTCGATATCCCACACATCTACGCGTTGTATGAAACTGCAACGAATCAGTTAACACTGTTTAATCGCTTGATTTTATCGATACTGTGTTACAGCTTCAGTCTTTTGTAAAGGTGCCTTTGTGTTATTTATTTCCTAGATAAAAAAAAACAAGTATTTATCAAAAACATTTTAATATTCGACAACAGCATGCTGTATAACGACATTGTCTCAACGTAAACACTAAAAACATAAAACAAACATTTTAATTAAAACACAAGTTCATAATTTTTTGTTGATACCTACCTAATTATAATTACGAATATAATATTAGGCATTTCTCTATTACACAGCTAACCTACACAATAAACAAGTACATAATACAAATTTCAGTAAGCCACTGACCACTAACGATAATATCTTTTGATACAAACCTAACTAAAATTACTCTAACTGTAATGGCCTGCTTATTTTACAGTTTGTGTAGTATGATAGTACAGACACCGGCGCTATGCACATCGACCTTTAGAAGAGAGATAATCTTCTATTTCGGTTTTGTAGACCGCTTTCTTTCTCATGCACACACTGTTTAATTGGTAAGTGCTGCGTGCGACAGAGATAACGATCTACGAAGCTCAAACTACCCGGTTAGCTCTTTCCAATGATCGATGCAATAATTATATTATTTACCGCTGGTACCTGTAAGTGCTGTAATGTAAAGTCCTCCATTTTAATCAGAGATAAAAAATATAATGGGATGAACGCGCAATGTAGGTTTGGGTAGATGATCTTCGCAAGTCACTGTTGTATTTTTGGGTAAGAACTTGTAGTGGCTATTCGATTACCCTTCTGAGTCCGACAAAGCTTAACATTAATACGTATGTGAAGTTGATGTGAAGCGATTGCATCAGTCCAACAAAGTGGATTTGTGCAACTGGTAATACTGAACTCAGTTATATGTTAGTGATATACCTACATGTATAACATACAATAATAACCTACCTACTTAATTAACAGGACTCATTGAGAGCGACATAATTAGGACGTAAGCTTATAATTTGAAGCAACGACCATTTATATCTAGACGCCTCACGCACGATCTGACTAACGAAAATTTTCTGCCTAGTCGCTGAGGTACGACGTAAGCGAGGGGGACGGGGTACTGCGTTCTGATTGGCTTACTCAAGGTCAGTGCGACGAGGGGACTCACAGGAGTGGTCGAAGCCAATACGAACTTAAGACTTTTTTGCCTAATGTGTTGACAGACATCGGTCGCCTGTGATTAGGAAGGAGTCTAGATATAAATGGTCGTTGATTTGAAGCGATTTATTTTGTACCTACTCGTAATAAGGTGAGCAACAAGGTATCGATTTACAGGTTGTCCAAAATAGGTATGAATTAAAATTCAATAAAGTTCGCAAAATGAAATATTCTGATCCATTGCTAAAGAAATGTGTTCTAGACGTAAAAATAATTACAGCCGCACAGGCCAATCTTAGGGCTCCCACACATAAACACGATACGACGTCGCGTCGTACAACGATGTGGCGTGGTTTCACGATACGACGTCGCGTCGTAGAAATCTACGACGGGCATCGTTACAGTGGGGTGGTGTTTTAGTTCATTCCGAAAAATGGACCGCTCTAGACGCATGCTGTTCCATAGTACGGGACGCTGCTCGACTAGCGTAATTAAATGATCGACTTCAATACCATCCGTCATCTTTGAATTTCGAAAAACAACTGCGCAGGATTGCATCGTGAGTCACAACGTCGCATCGTAGATTTCCACGACGCGACGTCGTATCGTAGATTTCCACGACGCGATGTCGTATCGTGTTTATGTGTGGGAGCCCTCAGGTGAAACCTCGCTTGCCGAGATTGGTCTGGGATTGACTATCTATAATAGCGAGTTTCCTCCGTGCTTTGAAAAGCACGTAAAGCCGTCGGTACCGGCTGCTATTTGTAGATCTTTAACAGTCGTTACTGAGGTCAAAACTCTGATAACCAGTCTTACCAAGGGGTATCGTATTACCCAGTGACTGGGTTGTGAAGGGCACACAGTCGCTCCATGGAAAATACTGATATTCAGCTGCATCCGTTTGGACTGGAAGCCGACCCTAACATAATTGGGAAAAGGCTAGGTAGATGTTGTACCTACATACAGTAATCTCAATTCATGTATTGATTCTGCTAAAGGAGCCTATTTAGGCCCCCATAACATCAAAACTACAAAATTACTTAGGTGAAAAATACTTTGTAAAATTACCTACATTTTGTTTCTGACTGTTCTACGTTATAGGTACTTACCTAGACCATTTTCAGGATAGGTTTTTTTAGCCATTACAATTATATATACCTATTTTGTTCTATAAATTTTATCTAAAATTCCTCACACAGCAATCATAGAGATATTCATTTCAGCCTTCCGATGTCACTGCCGTCAACATAATATTATTTTGTAACTAAATAACATTAGATAACTCCCGGTTCCTAAAGTACAATAACGAGACATTTTGAGGAGATTCTATGGAATGATTTTATGTGTAATACGGTCGCTAGCTTCTTTGGTGAATGACGCATATCGCTAAGGTATGAAAACTATGCTTCAAAAAGAGATTTGATGTTAAAAAAAAAATCAGGTCAACCGGTCCGTAGCATTTTAGTCGTCGTTGATTTTAGGAATCGGGCTGTATTTACTTACCTACACTGCTACCGGCCGGTTATAATGTTAAAACTATTGGTGTTACTTCGTAAAGGGTCACATTATAGCCACATTCTATATCTATCTATATAATAGGACTTATAGAATAGCTTTTCACCAGCGCTACACATGGTCACAGCACTCAATAGTGAAGCGTTAGGTTACCTGACTAGCATATAACATGGGGTTTGCTCAATGTAAACTAATGACGACAATATTACAATGGGGTCGAGGACAGCAGTACAATCTTTACATTTTCTTAGTCAAGTTCTTTAGGTTACGAGTGAGCGATCGTCATGTAACGTTGTCAGTCTCGTTGAACTGTGAAGACCCGTTGAGTCTCAACGCGATGTCGGCGTCAAACAGGACGGTCGCGTTGGTGGATGCGTCTAGGCCAGGCTCAGTGACGTCTTCAGTGAATGCGCCGGTGATGTTGTCCGACGTGGAGTGAGTAACGTCGCCGTTCACTGTGGTATTGCCTCCTCCTAGGAATATAAATTTTTTCATTAGTACCTACTATTGAAAGGTCAATATCTATCTATAATTTAATAAACGTAAATCCGTAACTGGAATCCCAACCCTACGCAGCCTGGTATATCCCTAGAAGAGCGGGAAGAGAGACGTGGGAATGACAGTGACGTTTGGGGGGATTCTCTCGATGGTCGACACAGATGGTCGACGGATTGTAATGTTTTCGTGTCTTATGTTATGTTTTGTTGAATATTATATTAGATTAACAGTTGTCCGTTTATTCATTTAACACATTTAAATGCGTTTAATAGTACATTGTTATCCAAGGCGTGAAAGTTACTTATTTACGTCCCGAGACGGGGTTTGGCGCCCGCAACGTAGTGAGGGCGCCAATAGTTCGAGGGACTAAATAAGTAATTTACCCGAGGTAAACATTGTGCTTTTCATTACGAATACGAGGAAAGTAAAATTAACAACATAAATAATTATTAGCTAAAGAAAAATGAGTGTAAATCGGATTGTCACTTTGCCGTTTGTTTTTTTTTTATTTTTGTGCTGTGGTCGTCCAGCTATACAGCCAGGATTTTTCATGTTCATTATTTAAAAATAGATTTTAAAAAATGTAAAAACCCACGTTTTTAAATGTCCTAAAAATAAGAAAATAACCCTACGGGGCTGAGACAGGGGCCACTCAAAACGTGGGGGCGTATATTATATAAGGGATTATTTATGGGATATATTTACATGACGTGTAATAGATCGTGGTTGTAACTTGCAAAGATACGCCCCCACGTTTTGAGTGGCCCCTGTCTCAGCCCCGTAGGGTTATTTTCTTATTTTTAGGACATTTAAAAACGTGGGTTTTTACATTTTTTAAAATCTATTAATTATTTTATTATTTTTATTTTTGTTCATCGGGTTTGAAGCTACCCTGAAAATTTCAGCCTGCTAGCTTATCGGGAAGTGCCTCAAAGCCTGTCCGCCATCTTGGACGTCCGCCATATTGGATTTAAGTCACATGACTATATTTTTCGTATTTCTGACAGCAAACCCTTTCATTTGATACCCATAACATGGGGGTGGATTTCAAACAGCCAGTCTGCCATCTTGGACGTCCGCCATATTGGATTTAAGTCACGTGACTATTTTTTTCGTACTCCTGACAGCAAACCCTTTCATTTGATATCCATATCTTAGGGGTGCATTTCAAATAGCCTGTCTGCCATCTTGAACGTCCGCCATATTGGATTTAAGTCACGTGACTATTTTTTTCGTATTCCTGACAGCAAACCCTTTCATTTGATACCCATATCATAGGGGTGGATTTCAAACAGCCAGTCTGCCATCTTGGGGAGGCCGCCATATTGGATTTGTTATGACGTTTCTTAGCTAGTTATGCATTGTCATCAGAACTTAGAGCGTGTGCAAAATTTCAGCCTGCTAGCTTATCGGGAAGTGCCTCAAAATTGAGTTGCAAAAGTCCAACCGGAACGACAAACAAACAAACAAATAAACAAACTGTGAGTGAGTGAGTGTATAAAAACGTGGGAAAAAAAATGGCAAAGATTTTGTCGAAATCTGTGATATTTTAGAAAAATACATAGTTGAAACTAAATTATTTTAAAGACATTATTTATATTCTAAATACTTAACTTTATGTTATTTTAATTTTAAATCGCTCTGTAATTTCGTGGCTGTAAAGTTTGAACATGGTTCAATAGAAATGTCAAAATAGAACTAGTTTTTTTTTCTTAAATTTGGCAGCTGTCAGTTGAAAGCGATTTTCCCTAGGGCGGCAATGGATAACTTTCAAACGGCTAATCAGACATGTAATGACCTACTTTCAGAGTATGAGTAATGAAAAAAACTTTTTCAAAAAAAATGTAACTAAAACAAAACAAAAAACCTTTTCTTTCGAAAGTCGGTGACTTTCTTTTTTATTTCATTGACTTTTTGTCATTGTCGGTTATTCAGAACTTTTTTGTGGGAAGTCGGTTACATTTTTTTTTGAAAAAGTTTTTTATTTTATCCTTTTTAGTTTCAATATTCAACCTTCTTACATGTACACTAAAATATTGTAATCCGTAGCACCGGTGATAACATCGTCCATGTATGTACTCTACTCTTACACAATGAGCTAAAAATTAAAACTATGGTGCAGTAGTTTAACTAAATGAAAATTTTATGGGACCATGGCAGATATACTGTATCGAACAAAAAAAGAATCATCGAAATCGGACCAGAAACCTCGGAGTAATCGGTGTAGACAATGTTGAAAACTTTAGGTTTTTGATGATTTTTGTTGATTTTTCAAAAAGTGCTAGTCCGATTTCGATAAAATTTTAATGGGACCATTCGGAAAGTATTCCAACAAAAAAAGTTTTTTTCAAATCGGTTGGTAAACGACGGAGTTATGCCCGAACAAACATAAAAAAAAAAAAACATCCGAATTGAGAACCTCCTCCTTTTGGAAGTCGGTTAAAAAGACATTTTACACGATTCTGCGACAGCAAATACAACAGGTAAATGTTTTCACGCGTACCTTGAAGAACAAGATAATCGTATATTTGTAGGATTTCAAAAGGTAACATAGGTAGGTAATAACAAGTTGGGAAGAAACTCCATGTAGGTACAATAAAATAGAATTGACTGCTTGATTAGCGAGACAGTGCTAGTTTCGCTACTAGCAGTACTGTTTCGCTAATCAAGTAGGTAGTCTGCAATTGGTGGCAGGCAATGTGGCATCACTCTGATTTTGAAAAAAATATTTATTTTATCCTACTGGATCGGGCCTAAATCAACAATCTTATCTATATTTCTAATAACAAACATTAAAAATAATATATTTATTTCTAAAAACAACCTACTTACTTATTTTAATTACAAACACTAAAAAAAAATTACCATTAAAAATATGGACATATTCATCTAAATATTTAGAAAATGGTCAATGTGTGCATTTCGTATGATACCTACGAGTACCTACTCAAAATAGATCAAATTGTTTATTTCGTCAGAACTCGGATTCGAAGAAAATTGCAGATGTAGGTAACGTTGTGGGTTGTGTGACTGATCTTGTAAACTTCTGGTTTACAAGATGGATTGGTATATTTTATTAAACATCTAAAAATATATAAGACTGTTTTCTTTTGACTCATCATCATCTTCCTGCCCTCATCCCATTTAACTTGTGGTCGGCGAAACACGTTTTTCTCTTTCATTCTCCCCTATCAGACGTCACAGTATATCATTTCGGAGGAGTTCAATTTGAGTTTAGTAACGAACCTTTGACATCTATCTACTCATACGAGTAGTTCAATTAATAAACTAATTACCCTAAATTCAACAAGTCAACATTAAATCTTTCAGCATCCTTCAGTCTATTCACCTACCTAACTTTAATAACTTAGGACCAACGGAGTTTACAATAATCGACAATCGTGATGGATCACTCCATCAGTTTACTGTTAGGTATGTGTTTTCGAGACTGTTTAGATTTTGTAGAGGCCGTTGAAAAAACACTAGATTTGTTTAAAACAACATTAATCTAATGCTCTAAGGCCAATCACATGTGTTTATAGCAGTATGTCTCTCAACTCTGATAAAGTTTAAATAAAGCTGTGGGGGGAAAATTACTAACAACAAAGGAACATCGGGGTTTCCCAATCCGCCCGTCGCTTTTCGTTGCATCAGTGAGGTTATTCGCCACTTAGGCCGGTTTCAGTGCTTGACCGACCGTCGGTGCGTACATCGGTCGCGCTTCTCATTTGTATGAAAATTCACAAGTCGTCACAGTGCTCGACCGACCGTACGCACGCGTATATTGCTACGCACTGCGTACGAGGACCGTCGGTCGAGCGCGTCCGCATGCGTGCCGTCGGTCGACCGACGCGCTATGGAAACATATGAACGCGTTCAGTGCTACACCGATCGGTGCACCGACCGTACGGATGCGTGTATCATCGTAAAAATAATCGAACCTACTAGTTCAAAACTTCAATAATATTGTTTGATTTTATCTTTACTTTTTAGTGATTTAAGTACCTAATTATGATCAGACATGGCTTATATTGTCGAATTTCGGTAAGTTCGACTTCGTGAACTTTGTGGGACAAAGGCCAATTGTTATACAAATAGTTTGTACATCTTTGTGTCCGAATTTAGATGAACAGTCGCAGAGTGAACGAAAAAATATAGGTAGCAGCAATTAAAACATTTGTAAACGCGTCCATTTTTGTGACTGTACCAGTCCGGCCTGTTTGCTTGGTCAGGACAGCACTGAACGTTACAAACTGACGATCGGTTATGCGTATCGTCAGGACCGATGGTACGCACCGACGGTCGGTCAAGCACTGAAACCGGCCTTACACGATGCATATTACGCAGTGCGCTATTCTGGGCAATTCGGCAGAAACCGTTTGTGATTTATATGTTATAAACATGATCAGTGTATAACCGAGTGTGAGTTATTTGGCTACCAACATCTATATTTAGAGGGACTGCTGGAGGCGCTTGCTCGAACGCTCAAACATCCACGGTCCACGATGAACGTTCCTATCTTATTTGGATACATTATTAGTACATTCCATCCTCATTGTTGCAAGTGCTTATAAGAATTGAGAAAAGCAACAGTTACTGTCTTATTGTTAGTACCTACTAAAACAGTACCGCCTCGCATTACTTATCTAATCAATTCAGTTTTTATTTACTTACTAGGCTGTTTTTCCTTTTTTCTATGTTGCCCGACTCTTCGCATTTGTCGTTTATCGTGTACGTTTACAAACAATACAATTAAATTACAATTTACAGTCACATACAAATATTTTATCGAGAATCGAACGCGCGACATTTAATCACTGTGCCAATCATGTCGAGTATTGTGTAAACCATAGTCATCGTCATGTTTGCTATTACAGCCCCAAAATCGTCCTTCCCTCCTTAACATAGTTCTAGATACATAAATGAAATGTTGATTTTCTCTGAAACGATCGTTTGCTTTGTTAGTTTGTGAGATAAATTGTTTATTAAACTGATTGTAAACAGGCCCCACATGGCATGGCCGAGTGCTCGTACAGGTTTGAATCTTTTTAACCGACTTCAAAAAAAGGAGGAGGTTCTCAATTCGTCGGAATCTTTTTTTTTTTTTTTTTTTTTTTTTTTTTATGTATGTTCCCCGATTTCTCGAAGACGCCTGGACCGATTTGGAAAATTTTTCTTTTGTTTGAAAGGGTATACTTTCCAATTGGTCCCATGATCATAAGGTCAGGATCTGATGATGGAATCCCAGGGATCTCGAGGGCAACCTTCAAATTTTATAGGCACATAGTACCATTTTCAAATATTTTCTAAAGCTGTTCAAGTATTTGCATCTGATCATCATCTCAGGTGGATGAGCTGATGATGGAAGGTACAACTCCTCAACGGCTTGGAGAAGGCATCGACTGATTTAGTTTGTGTTCGCATATCTTTGGAACTACAAGTCCGATTTAAGTAATTCTTTTTTTGTTGTACTAAGTATTGTTTAACTTACGGAATACTGCAAGTTTCATCAAAATCGGTTCAGTAGTTTTTGAGATAGGGAATTTTATTAGCTTATTGTGCACTTGAGAGAGAATGATTTATTTGACAAGAATTTGAGTTGAATATTTAAACTAAAAAGAGTAAAATAAAAAACTTTTTCAAAAAAAAATGTAACCGCCTTCAAAAACAACCACAAAAAAGGGTAAAATAACCTACAAAATAACTTTTCTTTCAGAAGTCGGTGGCAAAAAAACAATGAAATGAAAAAAAAACAAAGGCACCGACTTCTGAAAGAAAAGTTATTTTGTAGGTTATTTTACCCTTTTTTGTGGTTGTTTTTGAAGGCGGTTACATTTTTTTACGAAAAAGTTTTTTTCCAGAATCACTTCAAGAATAAAGTTGAGATACTTTATTCTTGAAGTGATTCTACCTAGAGCATAATAGGGTGGGTTCATATCTGAAGGAACATCCGTCGCGGATCATCGGTCGCGGAACGCCAGAAAAGCCAAATGTACCTATTGAAAAACACTTGACCGTTCACACTCAACGGATGATCCGTTAGTGCGTCAAAGTGTGAATAAGTAATACATTTGTCTGTTCGCATTCCGCGACCGATGATCTGCGACGGATGTTCCGTCAGTTAACGCACCCATAGGGCTTCGCCACACTTGGCGGAAATTCTGTCGCGGATATTCCGCATCGGAACGTCAATATGTTATTGCTTAAAAATTACAAATAGCGGAACATTACGCGGAAGATCGGTCGGGGTATATTTATATGTATTGACGTTCCGATGCAGACGATCCGCGGCGCAACTTCCGCCAAGTGTGGCGAAGGCTCCTGTTCAAAACACAATACTGTAATTCTAAAAACAACCACAAAAAAGGGTAAAATAACCTACAAAATATCTTTTCTTTCAGAAGTCGGTGCCTTTGTTTTTTTTCATTTCATTGTTTTTTGCCACCGACTTCTGAAAGAAAAGTTATTTTGTAGGTTATTTTACCCTTTTTTGTGGTTGTTTTTGAAGGCGGTTACATTTTTTTTGAAAAAGTTTTTTATTTTACTCTTTTTAGTTTAAATATTCAACTCAAATTCTTGTCAAATAAATCATTCTCTCTCAAGTGCACAATAAGCTAATAAAATTCCCTATCTCAAAAACTACTGAACCGATTTTGATGAAACTTGCAGTATTCCATAAGTTGAACAATACTTAGTACAACAAAAAAAGAATTACTTAAATCGGACTTCTAGTTCCAGAGATATGCGAACACAAACTAAATCAGTCGATGCCTACTCCAAGCCGTTGAGGAGTTGTACCTTCCATCATCAGCTCATCCACCTGAGATGATGATTATCAGATGCAAATACTTGAACAGCTTTAGAAAATATATGAAAATGGTACTATGTGCCTATAAAATTTGAAGGTTGCCCTCGATTTCCCTGGGATTCCATCATCAGATCCTGACCTGATGATCATGGGACCAATTGGAAAGTATACCCTTTCAAACAAAAGAAAAATTTTCCAAATCGGTCCAGGCGTCTTCGAGAAATCGGGGAACATACATAAAATAAAAAATAAAAAAGATTCCGACGAATTGAGAACCTCCTCCTTTTTTTGAAGTCGGTTAAAAAGCGGTGCAACAAAGCTAGTTTTCAAGAAATTGTGATGGCAAAGTGGATACATTGCGATAGGTACAAGAGTTTTACGGTTCGTTCGGAGCGGTTGAAGTCAAGTGTGCAACAATTCAACTACAGAGTAATTTTTAGGTATCCCTGTCACACAAAGCCCATTGCTTATCACAAAAAAAGATGAACTAGTAACAAATGTCAGTACCGGTTCGAAGAAGAAGCAGGCACGTGTCCTAGGCGCGAAAGCTTCCATTATGATATTCCAGCTACATTATGATTATTACTTGCTTGCAAACAAAATTCTGTAATGTCGAAAAAGGTGCAAGAAATTTGAGCCGCATCGCTCCCGTAGCTCTAGACGCCTGTAATGTTATAAACGGCACTCCCTGTCAATAAAAAACGCCTGCCTCGTTCACAAGCCAAATGCAAAAAAAAATCATTGATCAGGAGAAGTCTTCTTCTTCTTCCGGCCTTATCCCATGTTTATTTGGGGTCGGCTCTCCTAATAATTTTTCTCCAAAGATGTCTTTTCTTCGTGAAAGTTGGAAAGAATGGAGGGAGGCCTTTGCCCAGCAGTGGGACAGTTCAGGCTAATAATAAATAATAATAATGTCTTTTCTGGGTCGTCATTGGGTCAATACCATTTCTGTCAAGGTCTTTCTTAACTACGGCCATCCATGAAAGTCGGGGTCTTCCACGCTGTCTCTGTCCGGGCTTGTGGTCAAGTACTTTCCTGGTCATATGCTCTAGTGGCCTCCTCATCACGTGACCGTACCATCGCAATCGTGTTTCTGCTAGTTTTTCCTGTATTGGTCGTACTTAGAAAGATCCTGAGATGAAGGTACAGGTTTTGATTGATAAGAAGAAATGTACCTAATAAAATGAAAATGTTTTGAAGTAAACAAAGGCTAGAGAGTTCGGTTCGTCTGTCCCGGTTCGAAAAAATTGATCTGTCTTACATTCAGGGCTACAAAAGACACAGGTAAATGTGTGACAGAGAGATAACGCTCCACAACATGGAAGCTAGCCAATTATGTATTTCCAAACACCGATGTACCTACAATATTTTTGTTTTATTGCCCGTACCTATAACAAACGAATCTACTTTGTTTCAAACGCGAGTTGGCTTCAAAGATGCTTAAAAGTCTATTAATGCGTTAATTTACGACGTCATAAAACTGTCGTTAATTCTTGGAGTATTGCCGTAAAATATCGAACGATTAGACAAAAGAATAAAAATTGTTTATTTTGTTAACTACTTTTTGTCGGATTTAATTATATCTAAATCATCTGTTTTTATGAAGCGTCTTGTCTAAGCTGTGTACCTGTTTTCTCATTATTTTATATTTTAAGAGGTTTTGTTGTCAATAAGGAACCCTTATCATAGTCCGTCCGTCCGTGTGTCTGCGGTTTAGACACTTAATATACTTAGTACTTAATAGCTTTTAAGACTTCTAGTTAACGAGTACAGTTGACCAAGGGTGAGTGGGGGTAAGTCTGAATGAAAATTTGATGTTTTGGGTAAAAAATTATGGTCAAATTGTTTCTGCTGAAAGAAATCTTTTTAAACAATATTTTATGAAAAAACTGTTAATAAAATTTGTCATAAGAAAAAAAAACCGACCAAGTGCGTGTCGGGCCACGCACAGTGTAGGGTTCTGTAGTTGCCCATAAAAAGTTGATTTGATTTATAGATTTGGTGAGGAAATTATATTAAGTTACCAATTATTAGCGCCACGTCGAGTCCCAGCTGCCGGATCCTTTCAGCGACTGTCGCAACCGCTTGCGTCGCCATGTCGGCCGCCGCCTGGTGCGACTCTCCCTGCGCCAGGACGAGCGTGTCGTCGGCGTAACATATTACGCTGACGCCGTCAGGGAGGTCGCCGCGCAGCACCCAGTCGTAACCGATGTTCCACAGGGGCGGCCCCAAGATCGATCCCTGTGGAACACCGCACGACATCTCTCGCCGGTTCCATTCTCCCCGGTGACCGGGGTAGATGACGGCTCTGTCCGTCAGGTAGTTTTCGACTATACGACCGAGGTAGGTCGGCACCCGGTGATACCGGAGTGCCCCCCTGATGCAACTCCAGGGCAGGGTGTTGAAGGCGTTGGAGATATCTAAAGACACCGCCACGACCACCCTGCCCCGGGCAACCGCATCCCCCGTCGTAAGGGCTCTCACGCGCATGATGGCGTCTACCGTCGAGCGCCCCCTGCGAAAGCCAAACTGGCTCTCCGCAAGATCCGAACCCACCCGATTCAGGTGCCCGACGAGGCGGTTTGCAATTACTCTTTCAAAGAGCTTGCCCACCTCGGCGAGCAGTACGATGGGCCGGAATGCGGACGGAGAGTCCGCAGTGCGCCTGGCCTTCTGGATGAGGACCAGTTTCCCCGTCTTCCAACGAAGCGGGAACTGGCCTCTCTCCAGGCATGCGCTAAAGAGCCCCCCTAGTCGAGGTCCGAGAGTCCCCGAGGCCAGGACCCAGGCTTTTCCTGGCAGGCCATCGGGTCCTGGGGCGGTATTTTTGGCCTTGAGCCTTTGTACCGCCACTCTCAGGTCTCTCCTCGGTCACCTCTGGAGCGTCGTCGTCATCACTGTGGTCCGCGTTTGCGTCATCTTCACCGTCAGGTTCCGTCGAAGACGGAGCCATGGGCAGGGGAGTATGCTCCCCCCGCGATGGAAACAGGGCGCTCACCACGTCCTCCACGAACTGAGGCCGGAGACTCTGCGTCAACGGGGGAGCCCAGGGGCGGACCTTTTCTCGCACCCACTTGTAGGGCGGCCCCATGGGTCCCCGTCCAGAGTCTCCAGCATCTCCTCGCGGGCCAATTCCTTGGCCCGCCAGATCTCGTCGCGGAGGACGGTCTTCGCTGCCCTGTAACCCTCGTACAGCTGGGTAAATGTGTCCTTACGGGAAATGTCAAAAAACACACGAGTGCTCTCACTTAGCTACTGACATAGACTGCGGGGCGGGGCACAACTATCACACAACGCCATCTAGTCCTAAGCTAAACAGAGCTTGTGTTATGTGTACTAGACAACTGATAAACAAACTTATATTTATGTATTTCTAAATACATAAATATTATAGATAAATTACACCCAGACACAGAACAAATGATCGTGCTCATCACACAAACATTTGACCTGGGTGGGAATCGAACCCACGACCTCCGGCATAGCAGCCAGGGTCACTAACCACTAGACCAACAGGCCTGTCTAAAATGGTGTCTACAACGATATTAGCAGCAAATCAGCAATAAAAGAATTCCTTGATATTCGGAGTTATTGTATTTTTTTATCTCTCTCTTTTAGGGTTCCGTAGTCAACAAGGAACTCTTACAGTTTCGCCATGTCCGTCCGTCCGTCCGTCCGTCCGTCTGTCCGCAGCTTAGCTCAGAGTACTAGAAAGCTGTAATTTGGTGTAAATATACGGATTTGTTGCGCCGAAAAAGTGATAAAATAAAATCTCGTAAAATATTTTTTTTAGGGTACCTCCTGTACACGTAAAGTGGGGATGGTTTTTTTTTCTCGCGTACCCCTTAGTGTGGGGTATCATTAAATAGGCCTTTAAAAAAGCTACAATAGGTGGGTATGTTTTGGGGATAGGTAGGTTTTTATTGTCAACTATTTTTAACTAACTTCAAGAAAAGGAGGAGGTTCTCAATTCGTCGTAATCTTTTTTTTTATGTATAATCTCCGATTTCACAAAGACGCCCGGACCGATTTTGAAAATTCTTCTTTTGATTGAAAGAGTACACCTTCCAATTGGTCCCATGATCATCAAGTCAGGATCTATTGATGGAATCCTGGAGAAATCGTGGGAACTCTTTAAATTTTAAATCATTCTTGAAGCGATGTATTCGAATTATTACGTAACGCTGGTTTTACTCGTAAATCTTTGTGTTACAGCCGCTTCCCTCTACACGCGGTGGTACTCAAACAGACAACATCTTTTCCAACTTTACCTGTGAAGTTGGTTTAATTTATAACTCCTACAGTTACCATCGTCCTATGTGAGCCCGTTTTTAGACGTTATGAGTTGGCTATTGAATCACTTAGGTACCTAATAAATGTTAATGTACGTAAATTAAATTAAAATTAAATTCAGCGAATCAGTTTAGGTAGTTAGTTCGCATAAGTATTTTGACGTGTAACTACGGAACCCTACACTGTGCGTGGCCCGACACGCACTTGGCCGGTTTTTTCATCTTACCCCCACTCACCCAACTTATAAAATGGACTTGGTTGGTGGAGTAATGTCGAATACTTCCTATGCGCCTGCCACACACTCGACGAGTGGCATGGGAAGTAACGAGGAAAGGAGGCAGAGACATAGTGTGGCAACATTACTCGTCATGCCACACGTCATGCTCCTCGTTCTGCCCACTGCTCCCTATTTTGTCGGTTTTTGCGCGCGAGTCAAAGGACCGGCAATACGAGTGCGAGTGGCTGGCCACATAATCGCGCGGTCGCAGTCCGCATCGAGAGCTCGCGCAAGACGAGGACGACGACGACGATGCATATTTCTTTTTACCACATTAATATAATTAGCTATGCTAAAAATGCATAGCGCGCACGCTGCCACCGTTTCAACGTCCATCGTCTCACCAAGGCAAATGACAAGTGAGGAGCGTCGCGATTAATGGCGCGAGTAGAGCAGTGTGTGGGCAGAGAGGGCAACATCGCGGCAAATCACGGCAGCGCGAGGAGCAAAGCGATGAGTAGCGCAAGGAGCATAGTCTGGCATCCACTGGCAGGCGCATTAGAATCCATTGAAATATTCTTAGGCCCAGATAAAAGCATATTATACCTATGTATTTATTAGTATTATACATTCATAGTCGACGACCAACTACGGAACCCTACATAACCCACATTGCGCGTATCGACAAGCAATTACTTGGTTTTTATATGGTATATGAGTGCGAACACAATAATAATAACATTATTTCAAAATATTGAAAACTGGGGTGTTCAAGTGCTCCTTCCACACCCGACTCCTAGCGCCAGTAGCGCTACCCCTACTGGCGCCAGGAGTCGGGTTCTCAACAGATTAAAAAAACATCCGCGAGCGTGTCTGATCGTGAAATGCGAACAGTGAACGAAAATTACTGTCAGTTGTTCAAGCCTTAGCGCCGCAGCCTAGCGTGAGCGATGCGTTCGCGCTATCCTCATAAGGCTGTGTTCATGGACTAGCTCTTGCCAGCGGTTTCACGCACTACAATTCGAAAATTAACCCACGGGAAAATCAGGATAGTAAATATCGTATGTGTTAATCCAGATTATAAACTATCTGTGTACCAAATTTCATCCAAATCCGTTCAGTAGTTTTTGTGAGAACGAAGAGTAACAACATCCATCCAAACAAACTTTCACGTTTATAATATTAACACATAATTTTCGAGTTTTAGCAGACGAAGCCGTTGGTGTTTGATAAACATCAAGACAGTTGATTCTTGTTGGGTTCACTTGCTAGCTTGCATTTTATGCCCGAGAAACTCTACCCGTCTCGGGGATAAAGGGTCCTGCTAGGCAAACTTACTAAGTTGTTTTTCTTTACGCTTTTTAAGTTTCGTTGGGTCTTTTGGTGAAGGAAACCCGTTAATTAAATTCTTTAGAAGTTGGCGTATTTGAAATCGATCAAGCTGTCTCTTCTCTTGTTCTTAGTAAATTAATATCAGGTGCCTCCTGCGGTTGGGTGCTTATGTTCAATATAACGACGTAGTAGATAGGTATGTTATCATTAAAAAAAAAAAAACATTGAAAATTAGAACAACGGAGAGGGCCATTTATCCAGAACTAATTTCCCAACCGATAGAACCTTAGAAAGGAAGACTGTAAATTGTGTTCAACAATAACCACGTCCGCACAATCAACAGTGTAGTTGATTGTGCGGACGTGGAATACATATTATATACGAAGGAAAGCAGAAGAATATACGAACTCTATTGAACTACTTGAGCCATCATACAGGCAGTCGGACTGAATAGCGGCCGCCCGGCGCCCATATACAATCATAAGTTCGTATGACAAGAGAGATGACACAGTATGCATAGACGGTGTACGGAAGAAACGTGTGAACACACTAATCTCTGCATACATTGCAATATAACGTCATTGAACTGCTCTCAGATAGTGCAGGTTTTGATCGAACTATGGTTTCTGAAGCTGTTTTGGGCCGCGGGGTCAGAACTCAAAAGTCTAGCACCGCGGCTACTCATCATACTTTACTAGATAAGTGTTAGTAGTGTCACGTGTTAAAAGTTTAGTACAAAGCTCAGGAAAATGCACGCTCACACAAGGGACATCGTTGTTGTACAACGATTGTTTGGAGTATCTCGTATACGTATCTGTACGAGTCCATGTTCACAAGAAACACGAGTGTGGAGGAGTTAGAGGAAGGCGTGTGGCGGTGTGACGTACCGGTGAGGGGCATAAAGCATGTGGGCATTGGTGTGGTGCTGGTTTGCTTCTCTACTGTGTGAAACACCTTGCGTTGCGCGTACTGCGCGTCCTTGGGCTCCCAGAAGAACACGTAGTAGAGAGAGAGCATGATGGCGGCCAGCGACACGCAGAACACGTACACGATGACGGTGAGCACGCGCACGCTCTTCTTGTCGCGCTTGCGCTGCTCGTAGAGCGCGTCCAGCACCACCTCGTGCCCGCTGGCCGTGCCCAGCCGCACCGAGCCGCCCACCGAGCGCACGCTGCCCGACGTGCACGACTTGCCCGACATCTTGCCGCCGCCGTGCACTGCCACGCTCGCCACTCAGCACTGCCGCACCGCACGCGACAAATCCAGGTAACTGGGACACGCTTATTGATATGGCCCAGTTCTCGTGATGCGCCGCGGCCGAGTTACCGGGCCGGGTCACGCCGACCGTGTCTGCCGCTTGACACCTCCTGATGCCGACTGCTGTTTCATTATTATGGCGCCCGCTTCGGAATTCATTTGTTTATCCTTTAATTTCACGCTCGGTATACGTAAATCTATTCCAGTTCCTCTGACGTAGCCATACGATCGCGAATCGTCTGTCATAGAACCGTCCCTGAACTTTCATTGTTTTCGGTTAACGAGCATTATGTTTTTTTCACAGTTTGGATGTTCTTTACAATACATAATAGACGTGAAACTTGTTGTCACTGTGTTAGATCAAATACATCGTTAAAATGAATCACACGCGACCGTGCCGGCTGAAGGGTTCACACCTCGTTATTTGTTTCGAATGAGAGCGAGAATAATGACGAGGTAACGAAGTTAATTTACGAGAATGGTGGCACGTTATTGTGACAGCCAGTGTCGCGGGCTGGGCGCGTGGCGCAGGGCGTGCGGCGCGGCGGCGGCGACTCCGCGTGTGCCGGGCGCGCGCCGCGCCGCCGCCGCCGCCCGACACCCGCCGCCCGGCGAGATCAATAATATGCAATACTTCTCTTATTTTCTGCAACATAATAGATCTGTTGTGTTAAAAATGCGTCACCCAGAAGCAATTTTCTTGTGAGTAATTGTAAACAGACGCTAAAACAGTTCATTTTATGTTATTCTTTGTTTCGAACGCAATAAATTTCGAATTATGGTATAGACACAGGTATAGGTTTAGGTAGAGAATAGAAAATGGGTTGTTTAGTAAGAGGCCCAAGTATTTACCTAGGTACTTAGGTATTCCTAATAAGTATTTTACTCCAAAGCCACATTGAGTAGGTACAAGGTCTCCGCCACCATCATCTCTTCTTGAACTCTGTAGCTGTGCTACGATCATTTGCGCAGCCTCCGAGTGGTTCCGATGACTTTGTACTTAATTAAGTAAACAGCTCGCTCAAGCCCACGCACTGTGGAGTTACGTTACTTTATAATTAACTTAATGCATTAACCTTACACCGTAGTCTTTAAATCCACCATTGTAAAGTACGGAGTGATGGTCACAAATGGACATAAATCCGTCAGTAATCGTTTAAATTAGATTTCGCATACGTTCAAAGTATCTGCGGGGTGCCCACCTTGTTTGCTCTACAACGTAACTTATAAATGAAGATATTATTAATTATTTTTAAACGCAATAACACATGCAACGCGCATCTAAAGATGATTTTTGATTTTGAAATAGAGAATTTCAGCTTGCAAGTGTGAGTTGCAATGGCTTAGTTGGTTAAGGCGTCTGGAGTACTTATCCAGAAGACGCGGGTTCGAATCCCACTTGCAACAGAATTTTTCTTTCCTCAAAAATCATCTTTGAAGATAGGTATTGCTGTCTGAGACCACAAGCACGTCTCTCGTTCAGCTGATTATTGATTGCAAACATTTGCATAGGTTATTGACTTCATTCACTTATTGAAGAAATATTTTCAACATTTGTTGAATTAATTTTCGTTCAGTATTAAATATTTCACCTTTTATGTTGCCGTAGGTCTGGCACGACTCCGGTTTCTCTACGACACGGACGCGCAGGCTATAGCCTAGCCAGGTCATTTTGCTATGTAGACGCGATGCGCCCGCCCGCCTCACCGGCAGTGGCTCAGTAGTCAGCCTCTACAATGACGCGCCGTAATGTATCTGTCATTCTGCCTACTTGCTGCTAAACTGCTCGTAGCCTCGATGCCTCTACGAACTCGCGCCTCGCGCCGCGTAGTAGAACAGACCGTATTGCTACGCTGCCGTAGCCTGTAGCCTCGGTGCCTCTACGAACTCGCGCCTCGTGTCGCGTAGTACAACAGATTGTATTGCTACGCTGCCGTAGCTCGTAGCCTCGGTGCCTCTACGAACTCGCGCCTCACGCTGCGTAGTAGAACAGACCGTATTGCTACGCTGTCGTAGCCCGTAGCCTCGGTGCCTCTACGAACTCGCGCCTCGTGTCGCGTAGTACAACAGACAGTACTGGTTGCTACGCTGCCGTAGCCCGTAGCCTGGGTGCCTCTACGAACTCGAACCTCGCGTCGGCCGCGTAGTCCAACAGACTACAGTCTGTAGCAATACATTGCTACGCTGCCGTAGCCCGTAGCCTCGGTGCCTCTACGAATATGCGCCTCGCTTCGCGTAGTACAACAGACCGCACTGCTACGCTACCGTAGCTCGGTGCCTCTACGACATATCGTAGCCAAGGCCGATCGCTGTGCTACGCCGTTACATGACGGACGTTCTGCTGCACTAACGTAGTGGGTATAAAAACCCTTGGACGAAGATATGAAACGGACGTTATACAGGGTGAATTTTTCAACTGGGCGTGGATGGCTAATCGGAAACTATGAGGAATATCAAAAAACGTTGAAAGGAGTCTCGAGGCCGATTTTGACTAAAACTAAAACTGCATCATTGGATTTTAGAAAAAATCAATAATCCTGGCCAGGAATCAAACCGGCTGATTCTTGAAAAAAATCACGCCCTGTATTATTACACTATTCGATAGTGTTGCTAATAAGGATCAAATTCTGAGAAGTAAACATATACGGCAAACTTAAAGAAAACGTATAATTTCAAAAAAACTGATCAATTTTTAACCGACTTCAAAAAAAAAAGTAGCTTCTCAGTTCCATCTGTACTTATGTACTTTTGTATGTATGTATGTTTGTTCGCGATTATCTCGCGTTTGGCTGAACCGATTTTGATGCGGTTTTCAGGAAAGTGTTCACTACATTCTGGAGAAGGTTTTAGTATATAACACTAATGGATATCCCATGACGTTGCCCGCGTGGATCCGATTTGCTTACTTGGATTGTAGATTTTCAAAGACGCTGATTATTATGAAGATTTTTATTGAATATCAAAAGTAAAAAGTGTAAAATAAAAAACTTTTTGAAAAAAAGGGAACCGACTTCAAAACCAAACACAAAAAAAGTGTAAAATAACTTTTCTTTCAGATGTCGATGGCCATTATGATGGCCATAGTCAATGAAATAAAAAACAAAGCCACCGACTTCCGAAAGAAAAGTTATTTTACACTTTTTTGTTTTGGTTTGAAGTCGGTTCCTTTTTTTTCAAAAAGTTTTTTTTTCAATCCAATGACTGTACTCAAAACATAAGTTAACCGTTTCTTCGTTGAAATAATGCTATTTTTGTTCAACTCAATAATTTCGTATTGCTGATTACAGTGGGATGGTTGCGACGTCAAATCCAGTGAAACATTAAAAATAATGAAATTTTATAATTTCGAATTTATGGCTCAGTGCAAAACAGTAACATAGTAGCAATTTCATAAAAATCTGCTATTTCCTTAAGTTTGCCGTATATCACTACTTCCCAGAATTTGATCCTTATAAGCAAACTATCGAATGGTGTAATAATACAGGGTGTGATTTTTTTAATAAGAATGCAATGCAAAATCATAGGTCCGCTATTACTACAAAGCGTATTAAACGTGAACCTAATTCGCAAACACGTAGCTTAGGTACCGTACAATGCGATGGCAGAATCAATTACTTAGAATACACTATAATAAAGTGCCTACTAACAACACCTAATAATGTATTACTTTGGGCATTAGGAACGAGCCGTACGCCGCCGCCGCCCGTCCCGTATTTTGTACGGCTTCTATTAGTTTTCCCAATTGTATGAGAGTTGTTTACTCAACAAAATGGCAAAATTACCCATTAATACAATCCTAAACCCTATTTCAAATATTTCAGTAACTTTTTCATAGTGATATTTTTTTTTTCAATTGCGAATTTTAAATAATACAGTTGGCGAATTTTGCGCGTTCAAAACTTACGTAGGTACGTTGGATAGGCACAATTATGCTTAATTTCTCGGGTAAACAGAGGTGTCATTTATGATTTAACGTTTTTAATTATTTTACAGAATAAGCTTTAATTAAATTAAAAACCTGCGATTTTGTTCAAAACCTTACGGAAATTTATTCTTTATTTTTATGATAGGTATTTTATTTTGTATATTTTGTTGTCAACACAATTTATGGCAATAAAAAATGATGGTAAACATTCATGCTTATTAATTGGTATAAACTAATGTCAATTATGACAATAATGGAGATATATTTTGTTCTTATCATTAGTAAACCATTTCTATGTGATTTTATTGTAACGACGGGGCCCCCCTTTAGAGGGCCAAAGCCTGCCGGGGCTGCAGGACTCACGAATTATCGTGACCCCGGAACGGAAAGGGCTATTGAAGGAAACCGTGGATTTTAGTCAGTACGAGTCTGAGAGTCCCTCCCGCCCTGCCCTGGGTGGGAGGACTCATTTGATAATTTTACCACGATAAAATAGGCTCTAATAGTAGACAACTCAATGTTTTATTGGTTCCTTTATTATGTCGTAACTT
This sequence comes from Agrotis exclamationis, assembly GCA_950005045.1. Lineage (NCBI taxonomy): Eukaryota > Metazoa > Arthropoda > Insecta > Lepidoptera > Noctuidae > Agrotis > Agrotis exclamationis. The sequence goes on along the minus strand of OX465436.1, from coordinate 8,249,650 downwards.
TAGTCAGTCGTAACAAATCTACCGAGAGAGATACCGATCTCGTCGACCCGACGCCGAGGAACGGTGAGGGTAAAAGGATCAGAGTATTTATGGGGATTCGAGAAAATATAATACATTTCGGTTGAGTCGAATTCATAGTATTCAATCGATACCTTACGGTACGGTCTCGACAGCTCGCTGTCTCTTTACTTGTCTGCTAGTGTTGTGCATAAAAAAAGAACATACTATAACTCACGCTTACTTTTAGAGCCCACGTTCAACAATTTCAAGGGTATCTATACTAATATTATAAAGCTGAACAGTTTGTTTGTTTGAACGCGCTAATCTCAGGAACTACTGGTTCGAATTGAAAAAATCTTTTTGTGTTGAATAGACCATTTATCGAGGAAGGCTATAAGTTATATAACATCACGCTATCACCAATAGGAGCGGAGCAGCAATGAGAAATGTTTCAAAATCGGGAATAGTAGATTGTTATACAAGGGTGGAAAGAAATCAATTCCCATATGAGGTATTGGTTGGAGGTGACGCATGAGCGAAGCGAGGGCGGCTATAGTCCGAGTGGGAATTGATGACTTTCTACTTTTCATTTCAAATATAAGGAAAGTAAAAAATAGTAGTTTTTCTAAAATATTTATTGATAGTAATAACATGAGTAGTACTTATTTAAAATTAATTGAGAAGTTAGAACAATTTGTGAAATTCAAAGTTAAATTTTTGTTTGGAATATTTACACTGTTTGATATATTATGACAAATTTGGCTGTGTTGGATCTCTGTAAAAGTAGAAGACTCTGGTATTTCATTAGACGGTGGAATCCATGGCGGAGACTCTCTTGAAGTGGCTAGCTGTTTGAGGCGAATTGGGGCGTATATTTATAGTCTCAGTTAATTTCTTTGAAATTTTAGATTTATTTTGGATAGAATCCTCAATGTAGCCTTCCGCGACTGTGCTGGATTTCCATCCTCCATGTCTTTTTAACATTGTGAAGTTCGCCCCAGAATCGGCTAACAGTGTCGCTGACGTTCTTCTATAACAATGCCCGGTATACTGCTCACAGTTTGGTAAATTCAAATATGTTGCTATCTGCTTTGGGGTGGATCTCCAAAACGGGCGTATTCGTGTGATCGCTCTGGTGCTTTTCAGATACTGATATTTAATGGTAATCATGTATCTCATAAAAAAGTATGATATTCAAATAGTATATTTTTACTATTGGCCTTCAATTTACACTAACAGTTATGGAAATATATAAGTTTAAAAAATTTCGCTACCAGAACAATCATAATTGGCGCCAGAGCGATCATAAATGGTCAAATCAATTAAACAAAAAAATTAATATTGAAAAATATTACTTGTTTTGCCGTTTTTAGTCATAGGTATTCAGTATGTACGTGTAACAAGATTATATATTATGAAACAGAAATGTATTATTTTAGAAAAAGGTCAAGGCATATTATCAGTAATACATAACTACACACATCAAAAGTGTCTAGGGATCAAGCATTTTTATGCGGATTTCTTGAGATTGAGATGTGGCTTTGTAATAAATTTATGATTTTATAAATTTATATGGATCCTTTTTGGTGCATTTCATAATTTGAATCAGGAACTGTGAATCAAATTCGAGTAAAAGATGAAAATCAGCTGTCAATATTTTCCCTATAAAAACATACAACGCATTGAAGACATTATTAGTGCTACTGTTTCCCTACTACTGATTAAAACCAACGTTATTATGGAGCGGCGACGTCATTTAAGCAGGGAAGAAATGCTCAGAGCCGTGGGAATGACAGAAGCTGGTTCCCGGCAACGTACTGTGGCTTTAGCTCTGAATACAAGTCAGAGTGTTATCAGTCGACTTTGGACACGTTACCGAAGCACTGGTACCGTGGCTGAGCGCCATGGAGGACGGTATCGCTGCACCACACGGAGACAAGACCGATACATTCAAATCTTAACTCGAAGAGCTCCAACAATAACCGCCATGATGTTAGCCGTGAGGCTTCATCACTCTTCAGGGAACTTAATTAGCGACCAAACAGTCAGAAACCGCTTGCATGAAGTGAACCTTCATTCCCGAAGACCGCTACGGGTACCACCTATAGCAATGCACAATCGTAGGATTCGATATCAATGGGCTCTTGAACACAGAAATTGGGCAGAAGAACAATGGCGTTTAGTGTGCTTTTCTGATGAGTCTCGTTTCGGTATGAGACCGGATACAAGACGTATACGACACTGGAGAACCCCTGGACGCCAACAGCGATTAAAATCCTGCCAGGAAGTCCATCCTTATAGTGGTGGAACCATCATGGTATGGGCGGGTATTTGGATCGGCGGAAGAACTGAGTTGATTTGAATCAGAGGCAACCTCAACGCTCAAATTTATGCTGAGACGATTGTATCAGACGTCATCGTTCCTCTACAAGTGCAAATCGGTCCCTTATTTCAGTTAATGCATGATAATGCACGACCGCACACCGCAAGAGTTGTAAGACAGACTCTCGCCGCAGCTAACATCAATGTCCTGCCCTGGCCTGCTCAGTCGCCAGACTTGAATCCGATTGAGCATGCATGGGATATGCTACAAAGAAGAGCTCTGCCGAATATGGAGGGTATCCAGTCGCAAGAAGACCTTTTTTTGTTGTTGCAACGAACATGGGCGGCCATTCCACAGCGTGATTTGGATGAACTCATTTTGAGTATGCCAAACCGATGTTCTTGTGTTGTTAGTGTTCGCGGTAGAAACACGGATTATTAATTGTTTAAGTTACCCAATAAAATTTTAAAGAAAACTGTTATTTCAGTCTTTTTTTCGAACTTTTGTGTTAGTGGTTCAAATGTCAAAAATCCCTTTATTAGGAAAATGGCAAATTTCTTTATTAATGCAAAGGTGACTTGGTTTATCGTTACTGTGACAAACGAAAACACTTTATTTGATGAATCCTTAAAGAAAATTTTAATTAATATCAATCAGGAGAAAAGTTATTGCAAAAATATATGTTGATCCCTAGACACTTTTGATGTGTGTAGGTATCAAAAATACGTTATAATTTCATACTATTGAATTATAATTTAAAAGTAACAAATTAACATAATTTTAAAAATCAACTTTTGGCTTAGTTTCATTTATTTAGATTTAGACTATATTATCCAAACTTAGCCTACTTTTCTTCCTACGAACCTTTTGCTGGGTTGCTCGTAAGACGTTTTTCTTCAATTTATAATTTATTTCGAGGCATGATTTCAATCTACAACAAAAGTATTCTTAATATAACTAAAAGTATTTTATAACAATGAAGATTAACTATTTGATATGTAATCTAAATAAGTTGTATCATATGTAGCTTCTCATTAAAAAATTAAAAAATATTTTTTTCATTCAATCGGGAGTTGGGACAACCCAGAGCGATCAGGATTTTAGGGTTTAAGATTTTTTTTAAATATTTTAAACAAACTTATTCATAAAATTAGCCTTGTACCATGTAGATTAGACACCGAACTGTATATAAAAAAATATTTTGAAAACTTTTTTCGATTTGAAAATGGGTTTATCCAGCTGGACACGAAAAAAAACGCCTCTGGAGATCGACCCTTTGGCATAACTGAGATTTTATTTGTACCGATCACTTGTTTATAGCATTTTCGCTTGTGCCGCGTTCCGATGCGGACGTGTTAGCATTTTCTGTATTTTGACTAGCGCAGCGCAAGCTGTCGCTCGTAATTTACCCGCCATGAGTAACGAACTAGTGGCGAATGAGCTGCTGGCGTTCCTGCAACAAAAGCTGGATGTGATGGACGAGGTGTCCGCTATCCAGATCTGCGCAACGAACTTTAGCGAGGACGACATAGCTGCTGCCAAGCTGTTATTGTTCAGTGTGCTTAACAAGCGCGACCAGATGGTGTCCCGCCGGCGTGACGGGACTAAGAAGAGCCTGCAGGATATTATCACGCTGTTCAAGGAGTCCGACCCAGACGACGTGCCGACGTTTGTGGCGAAGGAGCTACACAAGCTGCCTCCCGTCACCTTCGACCACGTCGACGTAACCAGCCTTTTGAAGGACATTGTCTTTCTGAAGGCCCGCCTGGCGGATTTGCTAACTAAATTAGATACATCCCACAACACCGTCGCTGATTTGCGGAAAGAAGTTAGCGAATTGCGCAACAGTGTGGCGGTAATTAGATCACCTGCCGATGCGTCTAACGTAAACACGTGTCGCGGAGCCGGCTTCGATTTATCGTCGTCGAATTCCGCGTCAGCAGTTTCGTCGCCGGCGCATCCGTCGATTGCTGAGCTTGCGGTGCGCCCCGCCCGCGTGCCCCGCAGCCCCGCGCTCGTCACCGCGGCTCCTCCGAGCAGCGCCGCACGTACCCCTGGCCCCATCCCGCTACCAGTGTCTGCAGTCCGGGTGAATCCCCCTCAAAGGGATTTTGCTAGCGTCACCGCAAGTGCACCTAGCGCTCCTCGTAAGCCTGTGCTTGAAAAGGCACCGAAACAGGCAGTTGATGATGATGGTTTCGTGACGGTGCAAAGGAGGAAGCGCCGTCAGCGAGCCAACAAGAACCGCTGTGGCAAGGCACCTGTGGAGCCCAATACTATACGTGCTGCCATGCCGAACACTCCGGTGTATATCTCCCGCCTACACTACACCACTAAGGCAGAGGACATCGTCGAGTACGTGCGCCAGAAGACCAAGTACACGCCGAGAGTGCAGCTACTGGAGTCGCGCCGCAATGTCAACTTTAAGGCGTTCGTGGTTCGTGTACCAACGTGTTTTCTGCACCTCGTCATGGAGGAGGACTTTTGGCCGAAGGATGTGGTGTTCCGTCGCTTCCGCGGACAAGTGCCACAAGAACGCACAATGACTAGTGCACAGTGAAGTGAAGTGTTTACTAACATAGACTTAAGTTTCTATATAATACTAACACAAGTTGTTTTTATAAAATTATGTATGTTAGTTTGTAAGGTATATGTCTATGGGCCAGAGTAGCCTGAATATAAATAAATTATTATTATTATTATTATTTTCCCTTTTGGTAGTTAAGAAAAAAACGATCCGTTTTTATGTCAGTAGGTCTTTTGATACTTTTTTACTGTTTGTGTAAACTCTTCTCGTACTACAAATGTGCGCTCAATATTTGTTTTTGTTTTAGTCAATTTTCCAACTAATAACTGACCATGATTTTCAACGTCTTTAATTGTTAGATTTGTGAGCTCACTGCTTCTGCAGGCGCCGCTTATACCGAGTATCAATACCACATGTGAAAACAAAGAATTTTGTTAGTATTTATCTTTTCCGGGGAGAATTTCCGCTGCCCCAACAAGTAGAAGCGCGGCGGGAAGAGGTCCGGCGCGATCTCAGGGCAGTATGGAGGGGACGATTGTCGCAACCGACGGCCGGGCTCGCCGCAATCGCGGCGGTAAGACCCCTCTTTGAGGAGTGGCTGGATAGGCGTCACGGCGTCCTGCCTGACCTACCGCATGACGCAGGTCCTCACCGGACACGGAAGTTTCGGGAGGTACCTGTGTCTAAGGAGAAAGGAGGAAACGCCTGGGTGTCACCACTGCGAAGATCGCCCGGAGGACACAGTAGAGCATACGGTGCAAGACTGCCCCGCTTGGGCAGAGCACCGACGTGTCCTCACGGCGGCGATAGGCGGAGACCTTTCGCGCCCGGCATTGGTCGCGGCCATGCTGCGGGGCGAGACGGTGTGGGAAGCGGTCGACTCCTTCTGCGAAGCAGTCATGCTCGCGAAGGAGGAGGCGGGCCGCGTGAGGGAGAGGACAATGTCCTCCCTCCGCTCCACCCGCAGTGGTGGACGCCCACGGCGACGGAACGTCGCAAGACGATCTCCGGCCACCGTAGGCGCGGGCATGCGGGCGGCGAGTAAAGGGCAACTCGCTGCCCGACCATGGACCATGCCCGGGTCGACGGCGCGTTGTGGTCCACGCGCACCTCAAAGAGCGTCAGCATAATGACGGGGCCCCCTCTCTAGAGGGCCAAAGCCTGCCGGGGTCGCGGGACTTATCTCATTACCGTGACCCTGGAACATAAAGGGCTATCGAGGGACACCGTGGATTTTAGTCAGTACAAGTCTGACAGTCCCTCCCGCCCTGCCCGGGGTGGGAGGACTCATTTGATGATTTTACCACGCAAAACTTGATGTGGAACTCCAAGAGCCCAGTTATACTATAACATTATATAGGAATGACGTCTTAGCTAGATTTGTTCAGCCTAATGAGCACTCTCTGTTGATGTATAAAAATTGAAGATTTAGAACACCTGATGTGAAACTCCAAGAGCCCAGCTACACTATAACATAATTACCTACCTAAGTATATAGGAATGACTTCTTAGCAAGAGTTGTTCAACCTGATGAGCACTAATAATCTGTTGACGTATAAAAATTGAAGAACTGGGACACCTGTGAAAATCAAAGCTATCACTAATTTCACTGTGTTATTATAAAATAACATTAGCTGGGAGTACCAGTTAAAGCGGTTACAGTTTAGGACTGATTTTCGATGACGACGAATATATAAATAAAAATTTGACTATACAGGCCAAAACTCCTATTATTTTTTTTACCCGGGCTCTAGGAATTAGGCATCAGACGTTTTAGATCTTCGATTTTGACGACCCCATTGTCGCTGGCATAAGCAACAGGATCCGCGTACGAAGTCGCGCGCAGAAGCTTGTATTAAATAGGTAAATACAAGACTTAAAAGAGCTACATCTGTGGGCTGAAAGTATTTGTGTTTTCCGAGAAAACATTTCCACAAAGAGGAAAGAAACTTTTTAAACTCACACAAAATAAGTCTAATTACTAGACCCAAACTGTGGTCCCCGGCAGAAAGAAAAAAAAATATGGACGAACCTCCTAAAAAGTTTTGTGACTAAAGTTTAGAATAAGAAGTACATTATCGCATTACTTGTAGTTTCTTGTAGATACATGGCAAATAACTCAAAATGCTAAACCGAAGATTCATTGCGTACTTACATAAACACATAAATATTCGGAAAGCCAATATAAAGCCAACAGAATAAGGTAATCGATGTTCAGTTTTGGACACAATTGGGTTAAGCTAATTGGATTACAGGAAACCCTTCGAGTAAAACCTAATAATATCGTACGGATGTTGTACGATGGTTCCAGTGCAAATAATCATTTTCATCGATTAAAACAGATCTAAATCAAAGTGAAACGGGACAGTGCTCGTAAAATTGGGAAATGATTTACAACTAAGACTTCCTTGAGATTTACCGATGCCAAACGCCAATGTTTTGTTTAGATTTATCGTAAAACCCACTTTTTGAAGAAGGTACTTTTACTAAACAGTTATTTATACAGTGTGTCCGGACACGAGTTAGCGATACTTGAAGGGGATATTATAGATTCATTTTCATCGACAAAACTGCTTTTAAAAAAAATCTTACTCCAACACCTCGCGAATGGCGGCCATTTTAGTTTTTTGATTTGTCAAACTGGGGTATGTAAAATAAAATGCAAATAACTTTAAATCCAAGAGACCTACATACATGCAAATGACTTTATTGCAAAGTTAAATGTTAAGGCTTTTCAAAAACTTGCGAAAGTTTTCTAAATAATATGTAAAAAGAACCAAAAAACGTGGGCAAACACGAAATTGTACACAAAAATCTATACATATAATAAATCTGTAGAAGGGTCAATTCTGTACATTGAAAATATTGAAAAAATAAATAGCGGGGGGTGTTGCTGGATCGATACCAAACCCAAATATGTGATTAAAAAAATTTTTGTCTGTCTGTCTGTCTGTCTGTCTGTCTGTATATGCAGGCATCACGTGAAAACCAACGGTTCGATTTCGATGAAACTTGGTATAATTATACCTTATTATCCTGGGCATAAAATAGGATACTTTTTATCCTGGAAAAATACGTAGAAAAAAAAATCTATAACAAACCCTATTATGGAACCACTGGCGACACCTATTATCAAGCAAGTAGAACATTACGCCACGCCTGCCTCCATTGATTTCTAAAAAGGTTCCACCACTCACCACTAGATGGCGTTGTGCCTATGACGCGCATTTCTGAATCGCGGTGTTAAGATTCTCCGACAGTTAATGACATACATACATAGGTAACTAGCGGTGCACTTGCGGGCTACGTCTTAATTGGAATAGCTACACAAGACTCGGCTACTAAGTTTTATTATAAAGTAAAACAGTAATTCAATTCTGCTATTTTTGGTTTAGAGGACCAAAAACCCGTGCTTTTCAGCGCGACCTTTTTGATTACTGTTCCGATCAGTTATTTGTAAATACAAGGTCGGAATTACTATGAAAAAAATACTTACTACAGAACGCGAGCAACAGCAGTAGCTCAATAGATCTCCTTAAATTATTATAGGCTTAGCCGTATTTGGGTCCAATAGATATTTATAAGATGTCATTGTCAGAGTTACTCAAAATGGAGAAATAAACCGTCCACGCGAAGACCGACATCTGCGCGGACGGAGTCGCGGGCGGAAGCTAGTTACTGAATATTTTCACATTTTAAACTCTAGCACGAAAAGTACCCCTGTATTTTGCTTAGGTGTTTAGATTAAGTTAAAAGTATTTGAGTTAGGTTATAAAATGGTATCAAAATTATTTCTCTACGTCAAGTACTTTAGGAGTTATTCTTACTTGAACATAACCCTTCCTTAGCGAATGTACCCCAATAATACAGGTGTCGCATTCTTCGGGCGAGCTAAATCGTTTCAGTGTAAATTTATGACCTGTCATTATTAACCACCATGTAAATGATCCCAGAGCCGTGGGGCGCCGGCTAGCCGTGGGGCGCCGGCTTAGAATTGCGTTCCCCCAATTCATCCCGTGGGTGTCGTAAGAGGCGACTAAGGGACAAACCGGAGGTCGGGCAGCAGCGTCCTCCGTGTACCTACTGCACATCCTCACTGCGATCGCCAACCCGCCTGCCAAGCGTGGCGATTTAAGGCAAATTACCCCCAATGATTGTAAGCACAGATACCAGGCCCCCAGTCCCCGGCAGCTCCGCTATCCCTGGCGCGGGTAGCGGTCAAGGTAACGGCGGAGCAGGGGGTGCTAAGAATCTCCGGAAGAGATCCGGCTACCCACCCCCACGACGACTGGCCCTGGTAACACACAACATACGCACAATGAGGACTGACGAAAAGATCTGCGAGCTGGAAGAGGAGCTGAGCAAGTTACACTGGGACATTATAGGGCTATGCGAAGTCCGTAGAGAGGGGGAGGACACCGTAACCCTGAAGTCTGGTAACTTGCTCTACTACCGGGAGGGCGACCAACAGTCCCAAGGTGGTGTCGGGTTTCTCGTTCACAAGTCCCTCGTAAACAACATAATAACCATCGACAGTGTGTCGAGTAGGGTGGTATACCTAATACTCAGAATATCCAAAAGATATTCGCTGAAGGTCATTCAGGTATACGCACCGACCTCGTCACACTCCGATGATGAAGTGGAGACTATGTATGAGGACGTAAGTAGGGCCATACATAGTACCAAAACCCACTTCACTGTTGTTATGGGGGACTTTAACGCAAAGTTGGGCAAGAAAAGCGGTGATGAGTTGAGAGTGGGGCAATTTGGGTATGGGCAACGGAACCCTAGGGGACAGAGGCTGGCCGACTTTCTGGAGAAAGAGGAACTCTTCATGATGAACTCTTTCTTCCAGAAGCCACCTCACAGGAAATGGACCTGGTTGAGTCCCGATGGTTTCACGAGAAACGAGATAGACTTCTTCATGACCGACAAGAAACGGATATTCAGTGATGTCTCTGTGATCAACAGGGTAAAAACCGGTAGTGATCACCGAATCGTAAGAGGCTCGCTGAATATCAATGTTAAACTTGAAAGGTCCAGCCTGATGAAGTCTACGCTCCGACCTACTCGGTCCCATATTCAAAACCCCGAAAGCTTTCAACTCGAGCTCTCTAATCGCTTTGCTTGCCTTGAGAACTTAGTTTCAGTGGACGAGATCAACGACGGGCTAGTGGAAACTGTCCGCACGGTAGGGTCTAAGTTTTTTAGACCCTGCCGTAAAGATAGACCTCAGAAATTGACCGAGCAAACCTTAAACCTCATGGCTGAACGACGCTTGCTACAGCTGCAGTCTTCCGATGACGCGAAGTCATATAGGCAGCTCAATAGACGTATATCTAAGTCCTTGCGACACGATCTGCGTCTCTTTAATACGAATCGTGTTAAAGAGACCATACAGCGAAACCAAGGCTCCAAAGTGTTCGCAAAGGACAAGTCTATTGGGCAAAGCCGGATGACAAAGCTGAAACGGGAGGATGGCAGCATAGCGTCGACCAAAGCAGAGGTTTTAGGCGAGATCGAGAGGTTCTATGGACAGTTATACACTTCGGTCGCAAAGCCCGTTGACAGCTTGGTAAGAGATCCAAGAGCCAAGCTGTCCCGACATTATACCGAAGATATCCCGGACATCAGTCTGTACGAGATTAGGATGGCCCTGAAGCAGCTTAAGAACAACAAGGCGCCGGGCGAGGACGGAATCACTTCAGAGCTTCTGAGAGCGGGTGGAACACCGGTACTTAAAGTCCTCCAGAAACTCTTTAATTCCGTCCTGTCCGAGGGCAAAACGCCTCAAACGTGGAGCAGGGGTGAGGTGGTGTTGTTCTTCAAAAAAGGTGATAACAGCCTATTGAAGAACTACAGACCCATCACGCTTCTGAGTCATGTTTATAAGCTGTTTTCAAGGGTTATCACGAACCGTCTCGAACACAGACTTGATGACTTCCAGCCTCCCGAACAAGCCGGTTTCCGAAGAGGCTATAGTACCATAGACCACATCCATACGCTGCGGCAAGTTATACAGAAGACCGAAGAGTATAACTTGCCATTATGCTTAGCGTTTGTGGACTATGAGAAAGCCTTCGATTCGGTGGAAACATGGGCGGTACTTGAGTCACTCCAGCGATGCCGTATTGACTATCGGTACATCGAGGTGTTGAAGTGTTTGTATAATAACGCCACCATGTCGGTCCGAGTACAGGAGCAGAGCACGAAGGCGATTCCATTGAGAAGAGGCGTAAGACAGGGGGACGTTATCTCCCCTAAACTGTTTACTGCCGCGATGGAAGACGCCTTCAAACTCCTGGAATGGCAAGGACTTGGCATCAACATCAACGGCGAATACATCACTCACCTTCGGTTTGCCGACGACATCGTAGTCATGGCAAAGTCGATGGAGGAACTCAGCATGATGCTCGATGGCCTCGACCGAGTTTCACAACGGGTGGGCTTGAAAATGAACATGGACAAGACGAAAATTATGTCAAATTCCAATGTTGTGCCCACCCCAGTCTCTGTTGGAAACTCGGTACTCGAAGTTGTTGACTCATATATCTATTTAGGACAAGTAGTCCAATTAGGTAGGTCCAACTTCGAGAAAGAGGTCAACCGCCGAATCCAACTCGGTTGGGCAGCGTTCGGGAAGCTACGCAATGTCTTTTCGTCCGACATACCTCAGTGCCTCAAGACGAAAGTCTTCAATCAGTGTGTGTTACCAGTGATGACTTACGGCACCGAAACGTGGTCTTTCACTATCGGCCTCATCTCAAAGCTCAAAGTCGCTCAGCGAGCTATGGAGAGGGCTATGCTCGGTGTTTCTCTACGTGATCGAATCCGAAATGAGGAGATCCGTAGACGAACTAAAGTCACCGATATAGCCCACCGGATTAGCAAGCTGAAGTGGCAATGGGCAGGCCATATTGCTCGCAGAGCAGATGGCCGATGGGGTCGAAAAGTCCTAGAGTGGAGACCGCGGACGAGCAAGCGCAGCGTAGGACGTCCACCAACGAGGTGGACAGACGACCTTGTAAAGGTCGCCGGAAGACGCTGGATGCAGGTCGCTTCCAACCGGTATATGTGGAGATCTAAAGGGGAGGCCTATGTTCAGCAGTGGACGTCCTATGGCTGAGATGATGATGATGATGAAATGATCCCAACGAATCACCCATAAACTGAAATGGCCCATTTTTTGAATTTATTCAAAGATTTTTTTTTCATAGAGTAAACAAAAAATTTATTATTTGACTTAAAAAGGAGGTTATCAATTCGACCCGTATGTATGTAATATTATCAGAACTGCCCAGTTTTCATATATGTTAGTCTATATCAGCGTCTGAACAAATGTGCCAAATTTCATAAGTGTATGTATGTATGTATGTAATATTCTCAGAACTGCCCAGTTTTCATATATGTTAGTCTATATCAGCGTCTGAACAAATGTGCCAAATTTCATAAGTGTATGTATGTATGTATGTATGTATGTTTTTATGTTTGTGCACGCATATCTCCGGAACTATAAGTTCGATTTAAGTAATTCTTTTTTTTGTTGTACTAGGTATTGTTCAACTTAGGGTACACTGCAAGTTTCATCAAAATCGGTTCAGTAGTTTTAGAGATATGGATTTTTTTATGTTGTGACGGATTACAAGATTAGTGCATAATGTAAGAAAAATTTTGTATTTTACAAGAATTTGGGTTGAATATGTAATAAATAAACTAAAAAGGGTAAAATAAAAACTTTTTAAAAAAAAGTACCGACTTCAAAACAAATACAAAAAAGTTTAAAATAACTTTTCTTTCGGAAGTCGGTGGCTTTGTTTTGTTGTGTCATTGACTATTGCCACCGACTTCCGAAAGAAAAGTTATTTTAAACTTTTTTGTATTTGTTTTGAAGTCGGTACTTTTTTTTAAAAAGTTTTTGTGGTTTTTTTTGAAGGCGGTTACATTTTTTTTAAAAAAGTTTTTTATTTTACTCTTTTTAGTTTAAATATTCAACTAAAATTCTTGTCAAATAAATCATTCTCTCTCAAGTGCACAATAAGCTAATAAAATTCCCTATCTCAAAAACTACTGAACCGATTTTGATGAAACTTGCAGTATTCCGTAAGTTAAACAATACTTAGTACAACAAAAAAAGAATTACTTAAATCGGACTTGTAGTTCCAGAGATATGCGAACACAAACTAAATCAGTCGATGCCTACTCCAAGCCGTTGAGGAGTTGTACCTTCCATCATCAGCTCATCCACCTGAGATGATGATTATCAGACGCAAATACTTGAACAGCTTTCGAAAATATGTGAAAATGGTACTATGTGCCTATAAAATTTGAAGGTTGCCCTCGATTTCCCTGGGATTCCATCATCAGATCCTGACCTGATGATCATGGGACCAATTGGAAAGTATACCCTTTCAAACAAAAGAAAAAAATTCCAAATCGGTCCAGGCGTCTTCGAGAAATCGGGGAACATACATAAAAAAAAAAAAAAGATTCCGACGAATTGAGAACCTCCTCCTTTTTTTGAAGTCGGTTAAAAAAAAAGTCGATGAACTATGTCAAGTGGGGTGTCGTTGAATAGATATTTTAAAATCATCTTTTCTTTTACCATTTTTTCATTTGAAATAATAGTTTAGTATTTTTAAAGTTGTTTAACAAAACTAATTTTCTTACGTAAAATTAGTTTTGATAAACAACATTCTCGCTAATTTTCTTACTTATTGATTTAAGGTGAATGCTCCACGGTACCCCGCGAAATTCAAAATTTCTTGGGTTTTTTCAATTTGCAGGCCAGTGCTAGGTTGTATGTTGATTAAAATGTTGATCGCGGCTGTAAGACGTATGTAGTTACAGAATTATAATCAACAAAATCATCAATACAACGCTCTAAGTTCATAAAGCTTCAGGAATTACTTTTTATGTTATTTTTTTGTTCCTGAAGCTTTATGAACTTGGAGGGTTGTATTGGTGATTTTGATGATAATAATTCTGTAACTACATGCGTCTTACAGTCGCGATCAATATTTTAATCAACATACAACCTAGCATTGGCCTGCAAATCGGGCTAACCTGGAGCATTCACCTTAAGTTTTATTTTAAGTATAAACGATATACAAACAAAAAAAAACAGTGAACAATGAATCGTAACTAAAAAGTATAAAATAAAAAAATTAAAGAAAAACAAAAAACCCGACTGCGTAAAAACTAATTTTAAAAAATACGTGAAAAAAATAACTTAAATAAAAAGTAAAAACTAAAAAGAAAGAAACAAGCCCAACAGAACAGCAGGAAGAAGTAGGTAGAACGAACGACTCACAGTCGGGGCCCCGTGGGAAAATTTGATTGGTAAAATTTAAAAGGGCCCCGACTGTGAGTCGTTCTGTTCTGCTTCTTCCTGCTGTTCTGTTGGTCTAGCTTCTTTATTTTTAGTTTTTTTTTTTCAAGTATTTTTTAAAATTAGTTTTTAAGCAGTCGGGTTTTTTGTTTTTCTATAATTTTTTTAATTTTATACTTTTTAGTTACGATTCATCGTTCACTGTTTTTTTTGTTTTATTGTCACGTTGATGACAGGCAGGATTACTCTCTTACATATAGATTTATTAGACTTAGAGCATAGCAAACAGAACATTGCTTGCATGTTCATGAAGTAAGGACACTGGGAGTAAGATCAGTGATTTATTTAGACGTACAGACAGACAGTACTGAATAACACACCTGATTTTATTTAACCAACTGCCTACCACGGTTGGTTTATTTTTAGTTAAGGACCACATGGCCTAAGCAAACATTCGAGAAGCATACAGTAGATATTTGTACATCCTATTTTATTTCACTATTCTATTTGAACCACCACTTACTTAATTCTTTAATAGCTTTTTGTCCTATGATCGGAAGCCCCACGTGTGTTCGGTGCAATACTAGGGCGACTATCCCTTACACCAAAGTAATTATAGTGAATTCACCACAATTAAGTACTTAATTAATTGGAAGTGCGCGATGTTTTGTCGTTTCTCTATCCCTAGAGGATTCCACCCAGCCGCAATTTTATTGTAAAAAATAAACTTCTGTGTCAACGTAATTGACTTTACAAACAAGATATAGGCTGGTTGGAAACTTAATTATATTTGTCAAGATTAGTTTTTGTGTTTTTCAAGCATGGTTTTATAATTCCAAAAATGAACAAATAAATAAATTAGGGTATAATTCCATTCGAATTATATTTAGCTGGCTGGTGTCTGCAAGCCCAGGTCTAAAGCCTGTGTTTTGCATTTTTATAAATTAAACTTTTATCTACTGAAAAATAGATCAGCTCAGTTTGTCTTGTGAAATGAAATGACGATGAAAAGACTTATTTTAACTTATTAAATATTACCAGTCGAAATATATTTTTGAGTGGTAGCTTACCGGTGGGATTCGTTTCGTGGGTAGCGTGATGCTCGACATGAGGGAAGTGCTGAAGCCTGCTGGGTGGGTTGGGCTGCTGGTAACGTTGGTAGACCTGGTGCTGCGTGCGGTTGTCGCGGCGCGCGCTCGCCTCCACCGCATCCACTGCCTCCAGCGATATCTCGGGCGAGCGCCACACACAGACATAGTACACGGACAGCAGGATGGCCGCCAGCGACACCGACAGCAGGTAAGCCAGCACCGTCAGCACGCGCACCACCTTGCTGGCAGGCTTCTGCTTGTAGATGTCCCGCGTGGCCGACGGCGCGGAAGGAGCAACCTCTTCCGTCGCGCTGTCCTCCTCCGCCTGCCCACTATGACGCACCGACATCCTGATGTCGCTAACTACATGTTCGAGAGATATTCAGCAAAAAATAAACCGCCGTGTCCGCGAGTGGCACGTGTAGTGTCCGCGGTCGGGCGAGTGGGGCTGTGCGGCTGGCCGGCCGCGCTCGAGCGCTGCCCGCCGCTGTCCGCTAACTCCCGCGTTATTCGCCGAGCCTAACAACCACACGTAACAGATTTACGATTGCTAGGTACGAATATTCAATAAATAGATATTCTGTAGGTACCTAGTTGTTATATTACGAGTACATTTCGCTTGTATGTATGTATAAGTAAAGTTACTTACGACATGCATTCATTTAGAACCGAGATGCATGCACATCCAAAAACCTATACTGGCAAATATAGAATTAAATTTAAAAAAAAACTGAATCATCTTATTTGAAACATAGGTACGTAGCCTGTTTTATCTTTGAAATAATGCAACTTGTTTTTAATAATGAATGTTTAGAGAGCAGTGGTGGCCCAGTGGTATCGGCCTCGACTTATGAGTTGTGTAGGTCGTGGGTTCAAATCCCGTCAGGCGCATTACTTTGTGTAATTTATTTCAACACCACTGCTCTCAAAACGGTAAAGGAAAACATCGTGAGGAAACCTGCATGTCCTAGAACCAAAAATTCGAAGACATGTGACATCTACCAATCCGCACTGGGCCCGCGTGGTAGATAACGGCCCACTCCCTCTCACAGAGAGGAGGCCTGTGTCCCAGCAGTGGGAACATTTATAGGCTGATGATGAATAAAAGTTTCACCCTGTATTCTATGTGAATATAATACAGAATGTAAAAGCAAATTTAGATTTATTTCCGTCATGCAGTCGCTGTTATGAGATCACGTCCAGGCCCTCTGAGAAGCCAATACAAAAACTTGTTGCACTCGGGCAATTACAAAACAGCACTGTTGAGAAAAAATATTAATGTCAATGGGACCTGTTGTTTATATAATAAAATACACCTCATAGTTTTAAGGAACTTTCCGTGCATTTATTAAATCTGAGGTGACAGCTTTACTTTTGGAAAAATGTCATTATTCAGTACAGGATTTTTTAAATGATGCCACTTTATAACTCTTCAAATCAATTTAATTTTATACCAGTCTAGTGGCCCGTCCCAGCTTCGCAGGCTATATTAAGAACCGCTCATCCGATTTTGTGCAAACTTCACTTAAGGCATCTATTAAATAGTTCGAACAAAGCCTAAACTTTTGGTTTGGATAGGTGAGCTCGTTCTTGAGTTATAACATTACAACGAAAAGTGGCATTGATTTTAACCGACTTCAAAAAAGGAGGAGGTTCTCAATTCAGTCCGATTTTTTTTATATATTAGATTAATGCCAATGTCTATTCTTAATTTAGTATTTGTTTTAATTTTTATTTATATTTTGTTGACATTCTGTATTTTCATATTTGTAGTGTTGACATTTAGAATTTTTATTGGTATACTAGCTGTGATACTAGCTGACCCGGCAAACGTTGTTTTGCCATAAAAAATCTATACATATAATAAGTCTGTAGAAGGGTCAATTCTGTACATTGAAAATATTGAAAAAATAAATAGCGGGGGGTGTTGCTGGATCGATACCAAACCCAAATATGTGATTTAAAAAATTTTTGTCTGTCTGTCTGTCTGTCTGTATATGCAGGCATCACGTGAAAACTAACGGTTCGATTTCGATGAAACTTATAATTATACCTTATTATCCTGGGCATAAAATGGGATACTTTTTATCCTGGAAAAACACGTAGAAAAAAATCTGTAACAAACCTTATTATGGAACCACTGGCGACACCTATTATCAAGTAGAACATTACGCCACGCCTGCCTCCATTGATTTCTAAAAAGGTTCCACCACTCACCTCTAGATGGCGTTGTGCCTATGACGCGCATTTCTGAATCGCGGTGTTAAGATTCTCCGAGAGTTAACGACTACCGCGACTTTATTATTTTTCTGTGTCACTGAACTAGCAGTGCACTTGAGGGCTACGTCCTAATAGGAATAGCTACACAAGACTCGGCTACTAAGTTTTATCATAAAGTTAAACAGTAATTCAATTCTGTTACTTTTGGTTTAGAGGACCATAAACCCCTGCCTTCGTTCTCCCTGGGAAAAGGTGGTCGGGACTTGTCCTATTTTATATAATATAAATAATTTGAACGTTGTGGACAATAAATCTTTGTCAAGAAACCGAACTTCTCTTCGTGCCGGCAACGGTGACTAACATCCCTTAAAAATCTTATTTTTCAGTTTTATTCATAGACGTTGTTCTGTAGAACCGCGAAGACACGTTGCATTACCCGCAGTGGATTCAGCACCGTAACCTGTAGCGCCGAAAGTCGGATTTGGCTTGAACCGTTTGCGGCACACGCGGGCCACGCCTCCCCGACTCCTATATAAGGAGCCGCGTTCCGCGCCGCGCGATCCATATAAATTCTGAATTTTGATGCGAGCGGACGTGTCCAGTGTGGCGAGCGGTCGTCCATTGTATGCGTGTAATTTCAAACCGTGCTTTTCAGCGCGACCTTTTTGATTACTGTTCCGATCAGTTATTTGTAAATACAAGGTCGGAATTACTATGAAAAAAATACTTACTACAGAACGCGAGCTCAACAGCAGTAGCTCAATAGATCTCCTTAATTATTATAGGCTTAGCCGTATTTGGGTCCAATAGATATTTATAAGATGTCATCGTCAGAGTTACTCAAAATGGAGAAATAAACCATCCACGCGAAGACCGACATCCGCGCGGACGGAGTCGCGGGCGGAAGCTAGTAGAAATTAAAAATTTTGTCTAAAAAATAAAAAAATAACTTAGGGGTGGACTACCCCTAACATGTAGGGGGATGAAAAATAGATGTTGGCCGATTCTCATAGATACCGGATAAGCACAAAAAAATTCATCAAAATCTGTCAAGCCGTTTCGGAGGAGTATGGCAACGAAAACTGTGACACGAGAATTTTATATATTAGATTTGACTTTTTTATAATTTCTACTTGTATTTTTTGTCATTTTTAATTTTTGTTATTGTTTTTGCTGTTGATATTTTGATAATTTTAATTTGTGTAAGTATTTGGCAGTTTTTTTTATTTCTGATATTATTTGTTCGACTAATGTCAATTTGCATGCCAGAAGGTAAAATGTAGCTGATCTTATTTATCTATGTTCAATATCTAATTCTGTACCTACATTTACAGCAAATAAAATTCTGATTCTGAAACTTTCATAACTTACCATATTATTTTTATAAGTTATATAAGACAGATTCATGTTATCAATAACTGTCCCCAGTAATAACGACACGGCTGAGCACTGTGACATTGTGTATGCAGAAATGCATGAAGAACCGGGATAGATAGGGATTGCAATTCTGTTTTGTTTTGTGTATCACATCATTTCAATGTTATCTTTGATCTTTTTAGCAGTGAGTAGTAAACCGTCGGTACTGTTTAAAAAATATTTTAGTTCCGGGTCTCATATACCTCCATATGAATACAGACTGATACACTTTTTACGTCTTGAAAGAGCGCCAATATCAATATCCGGAATATCAATTCCGTGAATCAAAATAATGGATTCCTAGATTTGCACGAAACGTGACGAATCTTACATGAGTAGGTAGTCCCTTTTTAGAGTTCCGTAGCCAAATGGCAAAAACGGAACCCTTATAGATTCGTCATGTCTGTCTGTCCGTCCGTATGTCACAGCCACTTTTTGTCAAAAGTATAAGAGCTATCCTGTTGAAACTTGGTAGGTAGATGTATTATGTGAACCGCATTAGGATTTTTACACAAAAATGAAACCAAAACAAATTTTGGGGGGCCCCCCATACTTAGAATTGAAACACAAAAAAAAAAAAAAACACCAAACCCATACGTGTGGGGTATCTATGGATAGGTCTTTAAAAATGATATTGAGGTTACTAATATCATTTTTTTCTAAACTGAACAGTTTGCACGAGAGACACTTCCAAAGTGGTAAAATGTGTGTCCCCCCCTGTAACTTCTAAAATAAGAGAATGATAAAACTAAAAAAAATATATAATGTAGACCTCAACAAAAAAAACTTCCAACGAAAATTGGTTTTGATGAGATACAGTTAGCAGTTTTTGAGATATAGTACATTTTCTAAAACCGCAAATATAACTTTGCCATTCATACAAACATTATTAAAAAATTGGTTTTAGTGTTTGTGTATATTACTTACTTAACTCATATAATTATATCACTAATCTATGCTTGTTATTACGGAACCCTTCATGGGCGAGTCCAACTCGCACTTGGCCGGTTTTTTAATGTTGTAAAATCATCAAATGGATCCCCCCGCCCTGGGTTGATCGGAAGGGACTGTCAAACTGGTACTCACTAAAATTCATCGTGTTCATGTTCCTCCAGGGACATGGTAACATTGATAATCTACTTGCCTGCCAGGCCCACAACTCCGGTAGTCGTTTGGTCTTATGAGAGGCCACGGCAGTTTCTGACAGCGTGCGTTTCTGATAAGTGATAACTCACATACACAAACACCCAAACCCGGAACAATTACATGTAGATCACACAAATATTTGTACCGTGCGAAAATCGAACCAGGGACACGTGGCACAGTCGTTCGTATATAGTCCTTACTTGGTTGGCGCAGTGGCTGAGCGGTCGACCGGTGCGCAGCGCGTCGTGGGTTCGATCCCCGCACGGAACAAATATTTGTATGATCTGCAAGTAGTTGTTCCGGGTTTGGGTGTTTAAATGTTTGTAAACATGCCCACGACACAGGAGAAATGCCTAGCGTGGACTACCTTTTTTTTGCCA
The DNA here is from genome assembly GCA_950005045.1 of Agrotis exclamationis. Classification (NCBI taxonomy): domain Eukaryota; kingdom Metazoa; phylum Arthropoda; class Insecta; order Lepidoptera; family Noctuidae; genus Agrotis; species Agrotis exclamationis. Next base: position 8,229,219 of record OX465436.1, on the reverse strand, counting down.
ACGTCTGTAAAAAAGAGTCATCAAAATCGAAGCTGAGAAGTTTTTGAGGATTTACAAAACATACTTGTGTCAAATCAGTGGTATCAACCGTCCAGGTTACTTAGTTCATTTTCTACATAATTATATTATGAATGGTCCTCGTCGAGCAAGCCACGAGAGCGGTGGGAGTTGATCCATTACACATAATTGGATCGTGGGCTGGTACCTCGGGAACTGTGTAATATTGTGTGCTCGCGCTATTGTTCCGTGCTCAGCAATCAATCATCCTAGTAATGGACAAGCTGCCGTCCTCAGGGGATATGCGGGACTTACTTTTTCACAGTAGCTACTTCACATAATTGATAACGTAGAAACTCATATTAAAAAATCTGTTTTTCTCTGGTGCAATAATTTTGAAATGAGAAATTTAGGGAAACGGTCGCCCCATAGAGGACCTAAGCCCAAGCTTAACAGGTAACCGTGACCTTAGAAAGTAAAGGGCTATTGAAGGATTTTAGTCAACACGAGTCTGATACTAGTCTATTCTGCTCCACCCACGGTGGGAGGATTCAAGAAAGAATCACACAAAACGACCAGAAATCTCGGAGTAATCGGTATACCTACATACTCGTACATAAAATATTTGAGAAGCCCCTCGAGAAAGGTTTCTTAGGGGCGTCGCTCACTCATTCGTCAATGCGAGTAATGCTACACTAGGCTATAATAAATCTCTCGTGTTAAGTCGAACGTTAGCGACTGTTTTCCCTTATTGACCCCGACCTAACCGTGAAGGAGTCTGTGGTTGTCCGAGTGTCTGTGGCACCGTATTTGAATGCTTTTTTATTTTTAATGTTTTTTTTTTAATTTATCTTATCGTTCAACTTGTTCTCGTAGTTATATCAGCCATTAGACTGAAGATATTCACGAAACGAAATGAGAAAATGGCAACCGTTTCCATCGAATTTCACATTATCACGTTGATCATACATGAGCATTGAGCACTGACATTCATTTCTAAAGAAATATGTGGTCATTTATGGTCATGTGGTCGGTCGATTAATAGTCATGTGAGTGACGAGCCTAACATTTTTAACAGTATCTACAAATATTTTGTATGAATGGTACAGCTTATACCAGACTGGTTATTTCAGAATGCGAATGAAGCCTCGAGAATGTATTAAACAACACGGACGCTGCGGCTCCGGAACACAAAAGACAATCTGAAAGAACAGTTTGGTTTTTGAGTCAGTCAAGTCTGTCAGTCCCTGTTTTTTCTGTTCCGTGGTCAGTCCCATATGCTCCATCCAGGGCGTGCCTATTATGACAATTGGAAATCATCAATCACCTAAAACAAAGGGTGCTCGCGTCACGGTGAGGCATGCTTGCTTAGAAACAATTATCAGCTGGCCCCTACATTAGGGTTGACTCACACAGTTCATTATTTTTCGTGATAAACTGAGAGACATGCTGAATACTGTCAATGACAATTGACATTAATGTACAGTCGGCCAAGAAAGTGGTGTACCACCCTAAGGTTGAATATCGCTTGCAGATTCATAGGTGATAAAGATTAGTTTCGCTTGCAGATCGATCTGACAACTTCTATTGCTGTCTTTATCTGATTATTGATAACGACTATTACTGTTTGTAACGTGACAGCTGTTCTTAGTTTGAACTTGATGGAACCAATGACGTCGTAAAATCAACGGCGGGGGGCTGTAGATTTTGATGACAAAATTGTATCTACAAATTCAGAATTGTAATCAACAAGTTACATAAAATTGTAAAGGCACAAGGCGAATCCACAAACCTACAATTTCTGTAAACTTGTAATTACAATATCAATAAAAAACAAGCTAAAAATAGATTTATCCTTTTATTTAATTTCTACAATCAATTTTAAAATACTTATAACAAACAAAAACATAGCATATATAGTAATATTTAGAAGATATTGAAAATTTTTAAAAATTAGAAACGGGTGTAACCGCCGTTGGCCTCTATAACCTCTAAAAGACGAGACCTCATTGAACCAACAAGCCGTGAGCAAATATCGGTTCCCCGCATTTCCTCCCAAATATAATTACAGTGACTAATAAGAGCTTGTTTGGTTCTTTCATTTTAATGCGACCATCGTTGGACCATAAGGCCCCAAAGATTTTCTATCGGGTTGAGGTCCGGCGATCTTGAGGGCCACTGAATTACCCTTACGTCAGTGTGTGAACGAAACCAGGCTCTTACGATCCTCGCATTATGAATTGAACAATTATCTTGAACAAAATCAAATTGTGGCACTTCGTTCTCCGGGTAAACATTACGGACTGTCGGTAGCATTGCATTCTGAAGCACGTCGATATAATTTACAGCCGTCGCTCGAGGAGGTAGAGAACACAATTCTCCTACACCATCCGCACTCATCCAGCCCCAAATATTTACGGAAATTCGACCTGATTCTCTATTTGGGATTACATGATCATCTTTATACCGTGTTGAATTATATCGCCAAAGGTGAAGACGTCCATGCTGACTGGATTTAAACGTTTTTTCATCACAAAACACTGTATTAGACCAATCAAACTCTAAGTGCTCTCTGGCGAAGTTCAGACGAGCAAGTCTGTGAGCATCCGTCAAATATATTTTCTTGGCGTAATGCCTGTGGTGCAACCCCATGTAATGTAGATGATTCCTTATTGTTTGGGCACTCACATCGAACATCTCCGCAAAATGTTTTGTGGGCTTAAAACCATTGATTTCATATTCCCGTCTCATGAATTCTCTATCGTTATTGGAGAGTGCAGGCCGGCGACCACTTCTTCTGTGATCCAACAAACTTCCCTCCTCTCCTTCACGACGAATCCAAAAGCGGACAGAACGCCTCGATATATTCAAATTCCGGGATATCGCACTGATACTGCTTCCCTCATTAAATTGGGCAATTATTTGTGCTCTTTCGGCAATGGTCAACAGGGGCGTAGCTACCGCCGTATCTGCCGTATCAATTATACGGGGCCCCCGGGCCACAAGGGCCCCCAACGTGTGTAAACAACACAGAAAAAATATTAAAAATCTTAATATATCTATGGTAAACAAAAATTAATAAAAACTTAATGATTTATTAAATAAAAAGTTATTTACTTTACACAATTTATTTGTCTAATCTATCTCTGGTGTTTTTATTATTATTATTTGTAAGTAATACTGTTTTAAGCACGAGATTCTCTATTTGAAATCCCGGGAAGATCCATATTTCGATGCAAGTATTAAAATAACTCTACCTAATTCCGACTTTTTTTTTATGACCTTTGTCCAATGTTTTGTTTATATTTCGGCTTAGCTACAGAGAAATGCATTTTTTTCTTGAGTGATAAATCTTTACCCTACCTAAGGGGCCCCCAAACAAATTTTTATACGGGGCCCCGCCACGGCACGCTACGCCACTGATGGTCAAGTTGGCAGGCATTGAGATGATTTTATATGCAGTTGATTGAAAAATAACACGGAAAATATATTGCATATATTTGACGAAATGTCAATTGTCAGTTTTCTTTTTCAAATGGAATTCGGTTTTCTATTTAAATAGTTTTTATTACTTTTGTTTGGAAACATTTCAATTGCTTTGTAGAAACTAATGTCCTTTTCATTTATACTAAAGGTTAAAATGTCATGTACTTATATGTGACATAATATGACGTATGAATACTATGAATACTAAATACATAGGTTTACGTCATGATAATGTTGTCTCTTTCAGTAATATCTTTTTATAACGAACCTTGTTGTAATTTTCGATGACCGGGAAACTAAATCAAAACTGGTACACCACTTTCTTGGCTGACCGTACTACTTATGGGCTGGAAGTTGGTTACCTACCTACCAACTACGCTATTCTTTTTCATAAAGCTGGATTCTACGATGTGTTCTTCGACAAGACGGCTTTGAGATAGTGTCGCTGTCAGTAGCTTAGTGAAAAGCAAACCAGCGTGACAAGGCTGTTGTTTATAGAGAATAGAACTGCTGATGTCACAGACGCTGGAATTAATTATGAACTGCAATGGAAGACTGAATAGCATCTAGGCTGATTGATGCTGTAAAGTGCTACTCTGTAGACGCAGAGCTATACAGACAGCATGAAATTACCGTTTGTCTTTAGTGAATTTTCAACGAAGCATTTTGTCTATACCTACTAATTTTATAAAGAGGTGCTTTGTTTTGTATGTAGGGGGGGTAATCTCCGGAAGTAATGATCCTATTTTAAAAACTTGTTTCTCTGGTAGAAAGCTACATCATTCGTGAGTGCTATAGGCTATAAATTATAAACATGCATATTTTACTGCTCAACCTTATATACAGGGTGTCCAGTAATGAATGGATAACCTTGGAATGGGTCATAGTAGAACGAAAGGCGATTCAGAAAAAAATACAAAAAAAAATCAATACCGAGTATTGCCTAAGATATGTCACTTTTAAGAATATTGATAATTTTTGGTACTCTACTTTACATTCTTGCACGCCACGACCACAAATTGATGAATTCCATAATTTTTTACTGTTAAAATAATCTACATTAACTGAGCTAATAGATGAGCAGTAAATAGTAACACTGCTACTAAACAGCTTTTTAAAAAATGAACTCGATTTAGTACTTTAGTGAAAAAATTGAGAAAAATTTTCATTGAGACAAAGTTTAAGCAACCATAGCATGAAAAAAACGTGGCAACACAGGTGACCAATAATTTTAAAATAATGAGCACTTAATGCAGATTTTGAAATGGTATTACTTATCATTGTACCTAATGTAAATAATGAATTATTGCTAATTGTGTTTGAAAGGAGAGAAAATTGCTGCTGAGAAAAGTTTGAAATATTCAGGTATTCCAGGTAAACCACACACATTTTAAGAATTTCACGAAAGTAAAAAAAAGTCTCATCTTCTAGACGCTTCGAATGACACCTATTTCAAATCTGTTGGATACCTTCACCCAGGTTAGGTTAGCAAATTTCTCTCCTTTCAAACACAAATAGCAATTATTCATTATCTTCAATAGGTACGATGACGAAAAAAACGTATGACAATCCAGGTGACCAATAAGTTTTAAATGATATGCACTTAATGCAGATTTCAAAATGGTATTATTCATCTTTGTACCTATTGAAAATAATGAATAATTGCTATTTGTGTTTGAAAGGAGAGAAATTGGCTTACCTAACCTAACCTGGGTGAAGGTGGGTGAAGGTATCCAACAGATTTGAAATAGGTGTCATTCGAAGCGTCTAGAAGATGAGACTTTTTTTTTTTCGGTGAAATTCTTAAAATGTGTGGGGTTTACCTGGAATACCTGAATATTTCAAACTTTTCTCAGCAGCAATTTTCTCTCCTTTCAAACACAATTAGCAATAATTCATTATTTACATTAGGTACAATGATAAGTATTACCATTTCAAAATCTGCATTAAGTGCTCATTATTTTAAAATTATTGGTCACCTGTGTTGCCACGTTTTTTTCATGCTATGGTTGCTTAAACTTTGTCTCAATGAAACTTTTTCTCAATTTTTTCACTAAAGTACTAATTCGAGTTCATTTTTTAAAAAGCTGTTTAGTAGCAGTGTTACTATTTACTGCTCATCTATTAGCTCAGTTAATGTAGATTATTTTAACAGTAAAAAAAATTATGGAATTCATCTATTTGTGGTCGTGGTGTGCAAGAATGTAAAGTAGGGTACCAAAAATTATCAATATTCTTAAAAGTGACATATCTTAGGCAATACTCGGTATTGATTTTTTTTTGTATTTTTTTCTGAATCGCCTTTCGTTCTACTATGACCCATTCCAAGGTTATCCATTCATTACTGGACACCCTGTATAGCTGACCCGTGCCCACTTCGACACGGGTCAGCTATTATATATGTATAGAATAGGCCATGGCGAAGTATTCTGAATAAAGTCTATGCAGAATACTTCGTGGACGGCTTTGTGAAGGGTCCAATTACATACCTACTGCATTTAACATCCCATTGCTGAACATAGGCCTTTATCCTAAGTATGCATTAAACGAACAATATTTTTTCACGTTCTCAAAAAAGGCTCTAACAATTTGATGAACGCAAAGTTAAAACACACTAACACACAGCGTAGTAGAGTACTAATAAAAAGTAGATACCTACTATATTTTTAAATTTTTAATTCAGACCATGCTTACACTTAAACCATAAACAAAAAACCAACCAATGTATCAACAACAGAACTTAACACTAATTAATTTACAGTTTGCTTTTCTGTCGCTCCAATAGTTTCTGTTTGAGCGCTCTGCGCAGGATCTTCCCTGATGGGTTCTTTGGTATATCGTCGACGAAGATCACTCCGCCATGCAGTCGTGACACGGAAGACAGCTGAGGAACAATATCAATGTTTAATTATCATAAAACAACCGATTTTTTGTATATTCCATTGTAATTGATGGTACGATTGGCTGAATGATTACATTCAGCCAATCGTACATTGGATGGAGCCGAGCGATCGACTGTTCCGCTACCTGTTACGGGTTCGTTTCCTTCACAGAACAATTGTATTTGTATGATCTAAATTTTAGATCCACTCTCGGAGCTTTTAGATTCTAAAAGCTCCGAGAGTAGCTGTTTGTGTATGTGAGTTTAAATTATTGTAAACCAACGATCATTTATATCTAGACGCCTCATGCACGATCTGACTAACGAAAAGGAGATGGTCCAAAAATGTATGGAGCCTGGGCCCAGTCTATGTACACCATATGTAAAAATAGCTTTTTAATACATAAACCGTTTTTAATTGTTAATTTTCTTTAATTTCACTTCGTTGAATTGTGCTTTTCAATTAACTTTGTCAAGGATAACAACACTCGACAAAAAATCAAACATGGTGGATCTGACAGTAATAAGCGAAAGGGCATTTTGACAATGACATTGACATATGATTGATGTTTATGTAGGTGTAAGCTGGGCTCATGCTGGGCTAAAGAGATCGCAGAAAACAATGATTGATCTCGAATATCTTAGGTTTTAATAAAAATAATAGAATAGTAACCGGCGGCACTTATATCATCTATCCTATATCTCAATGCCAAGAAACGAAACTTCACGATGCTCTTCATTCTGCCAAGGACAGAAACAGATGGCGAAGCATCTTCAAGCTGAAAGTAACTTCACATCGGGGGAATCACGTCCCTCAGCAATGAGGAATACAACGCGAGAAGGAGCAGTGGCATGTGTAGTACTTAACAACTTCAAGTTATTGTTATAGTACCTAGTTAACATGACACAGTAATAGCTAGGAAGAAGACAATAAATGTCTACTTTAGCATTAGCTGTGTTGGGAACATTATAAGCTGATACTTCTGCTAGGACATAGACCTCCATTCTGTGAAGGATTCCACACCCAATCCAACTGAGCACTTACAATATATGAAACAAGTTTTGTTATTTTACATCTATTACTAGCGACCCACCCCGGCTCCGCACGGGTACAATCTTTACTATATTATGCATGTTATCCTTCCTCTTTTATCACTCTATCTATTTAAAAAAACCACATAAAAATCCATTGCATGATTTTAAAGATCTAAGCAAACAGGGACAGACAGCAGGAATCGACTTTATACTATGTAGTGACATTAAGGGTATACATTTAAATAAAACAACTTGTTGAGACTTATGATTTATTCATCATCCACATCATCCCTTATTAATATTCCATCCAGGAATGACGCTGGTGCTTCTATGTTTTCTTGGTGCCGGGCCCAACCCAAAATACCACATGGTCATTATGTGAGCACAGCAACCCATTGTCCGTCGTCCAGAGATGCAACTACAATAATAACTAATTATATTATCATCCCAACCTGATCCTTCCCTTGCCAACAATATATATTATAATAGGTTCGTCCTGAGCTATGACTTGATTTTATTCTCTTTATTCTCTCAGAGAATAACTATGCATCTTCTGGCATTTGTAACACGCTAATAGATTTTACTCACATGCATAAATTGTCACAAATCAATGGCGTCATGAATGTGTCAGGACGAATATTAGACCTTGTATTAACTAATTTACCTTCCGGTAGCGTTACTGAGGCCCTTAATCCCCTTAGTAATATTGATGACCACCACCCTCCTATCGAAATCCTGCTACAATCGAGTGAAGAAACTCGACTTCCTTATAACCCTCAGATTGCAAGAACTAATTATTATAAACTAGATTACTCTAAAATCTGCGCGAATTTAAATGATATAGACTGGGATAAAATTTTCGAACCTTTGCCTGATGTTAATGCAATGCTTCGTGTGTTTTACGACAGGCTTCTAAACATTATAAATAAGCAAGGGCATACCGGGACTACCTGCAAACGTAAAAAATACCCCCCTTGGTTCAACAAAAGTTTAATAAGAGCTTTAAAAGAGAAGGAGAAATTAAGATCTCGATACAAAATCTATAAGAATCCTAGAGATGAAATCGAACTCAAATTGTTGGGCAAACGGTGTTCCAAATTGGCAACTGACAGTTACAACAATTACATAAAAGACATAGAAAATGACATCGCCAAAAATCCTGAACGCTTCTGGGCATACATTAAGGATAAAAAAGGTGGCTCTAGCTCTTTCCCGGCTACAATGACTGACGGAACCGTATCTACATCTGATGGTCCTCAATTATGTGAAATGTTCGCGTTAAATTTTTCCTCCGCATTCAGCGATGCAAAAGCGACCAACACTGAGCCAGAGTCTGATTATCTTCATAATATGAAGAATAACAGTCTACCACTAACGGTACCTGTGATTGATCGCGAAAGCCTGCTGACCAAGCTTAAATTACTGGATCTGCGTAAAGGCGCTGGCCCTGATGGCATCCCTCCAATATTTATTTATAAATGTGCCCCCGCTCTGGTATCCCCTTTAACACTGATTTTTAATAAATCCCTCAGCTCAGGTATCTTTCCCGAATTGTGGAAAAAAGCTAAGATTATTCCTATCCATAAGAGTGGTGAAAAGGACAACGTAAAAAATTACAGACCCATCTCTATCTTGTCTACCTTTGGCAAGGTATTCGAATCCTTAGTTTGCCCACACATTCAGGCACACTTCAAACTCTATTTGAGCTTTTCTCAGCATGGCTTCGTGAGTTCCAGGTCTACTTGCACTAATCTAGCTACTTTCACAGAAATGCTATCGGATGCCATTGACTGTGGCAAGCAGATTGACGTGATTTATACCGACTTTAGCAAAGCCTTTGACCGTGTACCTCACCATTTACTTCTGTCGAAGTTATCTGCGTATGGTATCACTGGTACACTCTATAATTGGCTAAAGTCTTATCTCGAAAATCGTTTCTTCTTTGTTGCAGTTAATGGTTTTGTATCTGGAACCTACAAGACGTCCTCAGGGGTTCCCCAGGGCGCACATATTGGACCAATTCTATTTAATGTTTTTGTTAACGACATTCCACACTGCCTGAAATTCTCGGATTGCTATATGTATGCTGACGACCTGAAATTCTCTAGGATAATCGATTCTGAAAACGATAAAATATTGCTTCAGCGGGACTTAGACTCGTTAGTTAAATGGTGTAACGACAACGAAATGAGCTTGAACGTAAAAAAGTGCTTCTACGTGAAATACACCCGAAAAAAAAAATATATTGCTAGTTTATATTACGTGGGCAATAACGCTATCCAAGAGGTGAACCAAATAAGGGACTTAGGAGTTGTATTCGATAACGCATTGACATTTGTACCCCATGTTGACGGCGTCATCAAAAGGGCTTCTAGAATGCTGGGTTTTGTTGTGCGCAATGTTGCTGGTTTTAAGCATAGTCGTACAAAAATCATAATGTACAACTGTCTCGTTCGCAGTATCTTAGAATATTGCAGTACAATATGGAGACCACATTACTCTACGCATATCCTTCGACTGGAGCGTATACAAAAGAGATTCCTCTGGCATCTGGCATTTGCTACCGGAAATACAAAAAGGATACGATCATACGAAGCCCGGTTGTCTTATTTCAAGATGATTTCATTGGAGAAACGACGAATAATTATTGATTCCGTATTCCTATACAAGCTCTTCAGATGCAAGATTGATTGCCCCCTATTACTATCCAAATTTCAGTTTCGGGCCCCTGCTAGAATCCCTCGTGCTCCAATTACTCCCTTACACCCTCCACTCCGCAGAACAGTACTCGGTGCAAATTCTATCGTCCCTCGTCTTTGCAAATTATTAAATGGCTCCAGTGATCTTGTTGACGTGCATTTTGACTCATATGCCAAGTTTCATAGAATAGTTACCCAATGTAATATTTGATTTTGGTTGATTGTTATTTTTTTTTTTTTTTTTTTTTCTTTCCTCTTTAATTTAAATTTATTTCATAATTTTATCACTTAATTATAATAATAATGTTTTGTTAATTTTAAGTCTTATGTTAGTCTAGTGCTTGTAAGTTTAAGGGGCATGCGGTGCTAACCTGTAAAAAATTGTTATACTAACCCTAGATTATAGTAGATTTAACTTTGACTATTTGTAGTATAAACAATTGTTGGTTGGCCAATAAAGAAAATAAAATAAAATAAAAATATTCTACCTTTTATTAGTAGAGGATTGTAAGCCACCTTCAGGTATCTAAAACAAAAAAACGAGATTTATTTAAATAACAACATTTATAATAAATATAAACTTATCAAGATTTATGTAAGAGTATTTTAATATCAATTTTATAGACTTGTCCTAGGGCCCTAGGCAATGTTCTATGTCATATAATTATTGTTATATATGCACATTCCCAGAAATGATATAGTATCAGTTCTTTTTCTACTAGCAATGACATTGTCTTGCATCATAATTATGAAACATTGCATTTGTGCCTACCCCATCCATATGAATAAAAGAGGGGTACTTACCTCTCTTGGAGCAATTGTTGCAGCTATAAATTGTCTTTCTGCACCCTCCGCAATGGAATGAGTACGCCTCCTAAATAATGACATCCTACACCGGACACAGACGCTATCATGACAATGCTGAAGTTCATGATCTCCATGTGCACTATTATTTGACATCTCACACACATTATGACTCCAAAGCACTGTGAGCACATTATTTCATTTTCATTAATCTAAAACAATAAATGAAAAAGAGGTTATACAGTGTTTATCAATCCGTTTGGTTAAACAGTATTTAGATTAGATAAATGTTTCTTACCAGATGGCCAAGATTTCGCTCGATGATAGAAATTATTTCGGGACCCATATCATCGGCAGCGTAAGACTGGTCATTTTCATTTATTATAGACGTGCATTGTAGCCATGCCATTGTCAATAAACTGGAATAAAAATGAGTAAAATCTGTTAGAATATAACACAAGGGAAAAATAACTCGCATAGTAAAAGCATTAAAACAAAATACAAGTATAGGACATACCTGAAACTAACTCGTTCTTGTAAAATAACATGACGAAATCCGAATCACAGGCGAATCAAAAACCATATAACAAAGCCGGGGTCAACAGGTAAGCAATCAATCAGTCCGTAGTAGTAATCTGGGTCGCAAAACTAAAACAATCACTAAAAATTCCAAAAAGTATCTAACTCAAGCTCAAAATGTGGCTCAATCAAAGCAAACATAAACAGAGACTCGGGTGCGAGAAACGTCAAAGTCGACAAACGTCATGTCAAATGTCAAACATAACTGTCATGGCTGCCCTAAAGACAGGGTTAACTTATTAAAAAACTTTCCTGATTATCATTTTTTAACAGCTAAACCCGTCTTCAAATCATTTTTATAGTATTTTTGTGAAACTCTCCTATTTTTTCCCTATTTATTGATGTGGTGTACATAGACTGGGCCCAGAATGAAACATCTCCTTTTCTGCAAAGTCGCTGAGATACGACATAAGCGAGGGGGACGATGTACTGCGTTCTGATTGGCTAACTCAAGGTCAGTGCGACGAGGGGACTCACAGGAGTGGTCGAAACTAATACGAACTTAAGACTTTTTTGCCTAATGTGTTGACAGACATCGGTCGCCTGTGATTAGGAGTCTAGATATAAATGGTCGTTGTTGTAAACTTACACACGACACAGGAGAAATTCCTAGTGTGTTTGTAGTTGAGCAAGGTTTTTTCTTTTATGAAAGAAAAACATTTAGGAACCTATATTATTCACAAATGGACGAGCATACTGCAAATGATCGCATTAAGACTGCTACAGCGAGTTACTTATTGAAATTTATGATTACACTCAGACCCACAGATGATTACTACATATTCTATGAGCAATATAGGTACTCATATATCAAGTAATCATCGCTTTTGCACAATCGCTGTTCACAAACTTGATTTTAGTTTCTATCCTAATCACTCCCCGCTAATCGCTAGCTGTGAAAGAGGTTCCTAATGATTTCGTTCGGATTATATATTTTACGAGTTTTTTGAGAGCTGCTCAGCTTGTTAGGTCGAGCATAAGACTTACCCTTTTCGCAGTGAATTCAAGTAGTTCCTTCTCGGTGACGGTGGCTCCGGGTTTCTTGACGACGAAGGCGGTGGCGAGCTCGCCGACGGCCTCATCGGGGGCGCCCACCACGCCGCACTCCGCCACGCCCGGGTGTCCCAGAACTATGCTCTCTACCGCCGCTGGCGCCACCTGCACGAGTAAAGAAATAAAGATTCAATATATAACATATCACGCCTGTAGTCCAGAAGGGGACAAGCAGAGGTGTACTTAATGGTACACCAACATTCCTCAAGTTATGTAAAGTCCATGAGAGCGAGCCTTTTACCATCAACCGGGAACATAACCAAATTCCTAATTCAAGAGAGAATTCCTGATGGAAAACTCTTACATTTTGCTCGACCTGGGAATCAATACCTTCAGTGGTTTTTTTCTCAATTAACATAGCCTTGTGAACGCGCGGCCACGTGACAAATCGATTGGACCATTGGACGATCTCAAAGTCGAAGAGCACATCGCATCGTAGAGTCCAGCGATGTGATTTCTTATTGGGAATAGCATAGCAGTATTTCTCCAGAAAGTCTGTCTGAAGTCGTTATACAATAGATATGTCTATGTATAACCATGCTTACAGTACAGTAGTTGGTACTTACACATTATTATGGAGCTGGCAAGTCATGATGTCCAGGTACTTAGATTAGATCTTATTATTAATTATTATCACTCATCGTAAATATGTAATGTAAGCACTAATCTTATGATAAGGAGTTATCATCAAATTGTAGAAACTATAAAACTATTTGCGCGCTGGAACAATCATATCTCCAAGCAAGAACGTAGATAAACTAAGGGGCCGTAAAACAATGCTGGGGATTTCGATTAAAATGATTTACAATTTAATCTATTAATATTTCACAAGATAAAGATAAAATTATTTAAGTACTTACCTACCTTCAAAATCAACAAATGCGAGTGAGTCATACAAAGCGATTAAAATGTCTTTACCTCGTAGTCATTCCCTCCAATCACTGAACCGAGTTTTAGTGAAAGATAGACGGGACCCTAAACACGGCTATGGTTTACCCTATCACACTTTTTTTCGAAGGGAGAAAATGCGGGGTGGGTGGGGAAGCAGTGGGCAAAACGATTGGGTTTATTTACCTGATGTCCCTTATATTTAATGAGTTCTTTAAGTCGGTCCACTATGAAGAAGCAGCCATCTTTGTCGTAGTAGCCGACGTCTCCAGTCTTCATGTAGCCCTCCTCATCAAATATGGCGCGGGTAGCGGCCTCGTCTCCGGCGTACCCCTTCATGATGATAGGTCCCTTGAGACAGATCTCCCCATTCTCGTTTGGTCCCAGTTTTTTACGAGTATCGATATCAACTACCTGTAATTGAGGTTCAAACTTTAAATTTAATGTACAAGCGGAACAGTTCTGTATTGAAAATGTGCTTAATGGATTCATAGAGTTAAATTACCGGGACATTGCAATAGGTAGATAAGTGGGTTATAAGTATTACCGGGAAATTAACCTACTTAAGATGTGAAGCTGTTATTTCTGTGATAGCTAGAAACATCATCATACCTGCTCTTACCCTAAATTATTTGGCGTTGATATTTCAATTTTAAATTTTATATTTCAATACTCTCTGTTACTTGACGTCTTATAGCCACTCTAATAACGTCTTATAGCCACTCTAATAACGTCTAATAGCCACTCTAATAACGTCTTATAGCCACTCTAATAACGTCTTATAGCCACTCTAATAACGTCTTATAGCCACTCTAATAACGTCTTATAGCCATTCTAATAACGTCTTATAGCCACTCTAATAACGTCTTATAGCCACTCTAATAACGTCTTATAGCCACTCTAATAACGTCTTATAGCCACTCTAATAACGTCTAATAGCCACTCTAATAACGTCTTATAGCCACTCTAATAACATCTTATAGCCACTCTAATAACGTCTTATAGCCACTCTAATAACGTCTTATAGCCACTCTAATAACGTCTTATAGCCACTCTAATAACGTCTTATAGCCACTCTAATAACGTCTTATAGCCACTCTAATAACGTCTTATAGCCACTCTAATAACGTCTAATAGCCATTCTAATAACGCGTGGCGTAGTAGAAATAAATTTTTGTTTTTAAATAAAACAGAAAGTACAATCCTATGAAACTTACTTTTGCCTTCACACCAAGTAGAGGATAGCCTCCACTTCCTGGTTTTCTCTCAATCTTCTCATCGTCGAAGTCCTTGGTAGCAGCCAGTGAAGTCTCTGTCATTCCGTATGCTTGGAATATGCCTTTGCAATTTTTCATACTTTAAATAACAAAAGTTTAAATGTTATTATTTTAAAGCAATAGGTTTCCGCGCGTTGCGAGGTTGATGAGACACGGATTTTTTTATATACAATGGGTTTAATCTTGACCTGAATCTAGCCCAGATGCAAAGATGAGATCTAAAATAGAGCAAGATCAACCAGGCCACTGAAACTCCTGCGCACCGCAGTAACACAGAATAATCTGTGTGGCGCCGAACTCCGACAGGAAATGTTAGTTTCGCCTAACGGTCTTCTAGGTTCTGGCTGGATTGTATGCGCAGCATAATTCTAGCAAAAGTGAGAAAAAGTTAAACTGAGGTTAAACTGTTAAGTTTCTTACCGTTTCAAAGCCAGTGTGATAGTTTCTGAGGAAAGTGGAGCAGCTCCACACCAGACAGCGGTGATGGAAGACAGATCAAACTTCTCTATTATAGGCGCCTTCGCGAGGAACACCACGATAGGGGGAACCGCTGCTAGGAAAGTTACCTAAAAGTTTGATGTTCATAAAAAACAACCTTAAAAAAAACGGTAAAAAAACCTACAAAATAACCTCTCTTTCGGAAGTCGGTGTCTTTGTTTTCTTTATTTCATTGTCTTTTTTTTGCCACCGACTTCCGAAAGAGAGGTTATTTTGTAGGTTTTTTTTTACCGTTTTTTTTAAGGTTGTTTTTGAAGGCGGTTACATTTTTTTTTGAAAAAGTTTTTATTTTACTCTTTTTAGTTTAAATATTCAACCCGAATTCTTGTCAAATACAGCATGTGCACTAGAATTTTGTAATCCATAACACCGGTAATAACATCGCTCGTGTACACAATAAGCTAATCAAATTTCCTATCTCAAAAACTACTGAACCGATTTTAATGAAACTTGCAATACTCTCAAGTTAAATGATACCTAGTACAACAAAAAAAGAATTACTTAAATCGGACTTGTAGTTCCAGAGATATGCAAACTCAAACTAAATCAGTCGATGCCTACTCCTTACTATTAAGGAGTTCTACCTTCCATCATCAGCTCAGCTACATGAAATTATGATTACCATACGCAAGTACTTAAATTACTTCATAAAATTTGCGAAAAACGGTGTGTCGCCCTATAGAATTCGAGGGTTGCCCTCGATTTCTCCAGGATCCAATCATCAGATCCCAACTTGGTGACTATGGGACCACCTCAGAAGTACCTCCTTTCGAACAAAAAAAGAATTTTAAAAATCGGTCCACATTTGGTGGAGTAATCGCGTAACAAATATACAAAAAAAAAAAAAAAACATACCGTCGAATTGATAACCTCCTCCTTTTTGAAGTCGGTTAATTAGAGCACGATGTAAGAAGACGCATCAAATAGCCTATGTTCTGTATAAGAAACAAATTCCAGTTTTGGGGAAATCACAACAGTGCGCAAAAAAAAGGATAACTCAAAATGTTACGTGGTTACGGTGGTTTTTCGGGATATGCAACGTTACAGAAATAGAAATTACGGGGCTTATAATATTTAAATTTGATTTTATGAAACGGTTAGAGAACTTTCTGTTTAGTGTATCTAATATTTCGTTAGGGTACGTTAGTACGTACCTATGACACTTTAAAAAACACAATGACGGGTACAAGAATTCGGATTCTCTTTGCAAAGCTTATTTTAAACCCGAAATAATATGTACCTATAGAACATTGACTCATCCAGTTTGAGTTACATTCCGAGATTCTTTGCCTCATAGCGACTTTAAACTACAATTTAATAATCTTCCGTTAAGCTCAAAGAATATTGAATGAAGGAAATAGTTACTTTGTATTTCTGAATAGCGCCCAGATATTTCAGAGGATTGAAGCCATTCAAGTACACCAACTTCTTCTTCACGAGGATGTAGTTGATGGTCGACATTAAACCGTAGGCGTGGTACCACGGCACTATCGTCAGTAATATGGTTTCCTGAGGGTGGGTCTCGATTCTAAAAAATAAAATACATTTAACCCCTCTTCCAACGTCGCTTTGAAAACATGAAACTGTCTAAAAAAATATTCTCCAAATGTCGCGTGGTCACCGTAATCACGCGACATTTTTTTCCCCCGATGGATCATTAAGGACGTTTGACGGATTAACTTATTTTATTAATCAGATATGCATCGTGCTATGTCAAGTTCGGTTGATGCGGTTCAGTTTGAAATGCATTAGTAGTAGTGAACGCTGTTATACTTGAGGGTGCTTTTTATAAAGAAGCAGGTTGTCGGTGCAGACAGCGACAGGTTGGTACGGTTAAGTGCAGTGTAAAATAAACGCATATAGAGACAGACATTTTCAGATTTAGGATGTCCACAATAAATAACTATACATATGTATATGGATAGGTAGGTAACGAATTAGGAAAAGTAAAGACATGCTGATTAAAGGCCCTATTCTGTGGTTCTATGTCAATAGATAGTAGAATACAGTTCCATAATTAACTTTTTTGTTTGAAAAGCCAACGAATGTTTCCTCCCGTAACGCATGGAACGGGACTTGACGGGCTAAAAAATCACCTTTCTTGAGAATTGGAGATTTTCTGGTTTCTTTATACAGGTTTTACCCTCAAGTATCAGTACGTACCGGTACCTACTTGTCTGTACCGACTACTGACAGCCTCATTCTTTATAATAGCACCTCAGTTCTCTAAATATTTTTTTTATTACCTACCTAAGTACCTATTTATGTTTCTATGCGAACTAATACTACATAGTTCACCTAGAAACATAATTTATCTTCGTAAAGCGATACGAACGGTGGTTGCCAATATCTACCTAATACCTATCTAACCACTTGAAATTATCAAGAATATCTTTTATTTATTTTAACGCCAACTTATGATATTGTCTGCAATCTACAGTGTTAATTACCTGTACTGAACTTTGGCCGCATATGTTATCTTTATAGCTAAATAAAAGCGAGTTATCTAATTTAGAGGCCTAATAGGAGGAGTAATTCACTAAAAAATAAATAAACAAACATTTGGTAATTACTCAAAACTGGCCGCGGAGTATAACAGATTGAGGTGTGTGAGCATGACTCCCTTTGGCAGGCCTGTTGTTCCCGACGAGTACAGGATGTAGGCCACGTCAGACCATCCCTGGACTTCCTCTACTTCGAACTCCTTTGGATCCACATGCACCTTCATATTGTTGTACTCAATGATACCGCTCGCAACCGGTTTACCATTCAATTGTATAATTTTTTCGATACTTGGCACTGTTTTTATGGTCTCCAAATTCCGTTTGAGCCCTACTTCAGAGGCCATAATAATTTTTGGTCTTGATATATTTAGCACGTGCGTCATTTCATCTGAAACAAACGTATTTATGTTGTATTTCACTCGCTGCTCAGCTGCTATTGGTCGAAGCGTGATGTTACTTGTATATAGTCTAAGCCTTCCTCGATAAACGGACTATCTAGCACAAAATAAAATTTCAATTAGAACCAATAGTTCTTGAGATTAGCGCGTTCAAGCAAACAAACTCTTCAGCTCTATAATATTAAGTATAGATTTACTTATCGGACGTTCTGTGCAGAAAGTAATAAAGTAAGTACCTACCTATCTGCAGTATTGCTCAGTATTACTTTTATCTACCTCAATATATTACTTATCCTCGTTTCACACTTGTGTGTTTGTTAGAGTCGGACATAAATTGTCCATGGCCCTCTACTGGGCCCTTTGCGTGTGCATGCGGAGGCTACCGCCAAAGGATCCGAATGATCCAGGGATACAGCAGGTTTTCCGAGGAAGCGGCCAACCTTGCCCGATTGCCGCCGTGGGATTGAAGGCCCCAGACCCTTCAGCGCGTCCACGAGTGCACATGGAGGCGCAACGCGCCCGCGCCGGGGTGAATTACCGGTGCCTTGACCAGGGGCCCGCAATCTTTTGGGCCGTTATCGTATTTTTGTATCGTTATTTCTTCCAAAATATTTTGTTATCGTATGTACATTTCTTAAATTCGGATAATTTTCTGCATAAGGGAATGGCAGCGGCCGGAGGCGACGCGGCGGCGGCGGCGGCGGGCGTGCACTTTCAGTGTGAAATAATTTTAAATTTTGTTTTCATTACTCATACTCTGCAAGTAGGTCATTACATGTCTGATTAGCCGTTTGAAAGTTATCCATTGCCGCCCTAGGGAAAATCGCTTTCAACTGACAGCTGCCAAATTTAAGAGAAAAAAAAACTAGTTCTATTTTGACATTTCTATTGAACCATGTTCAAACTTTTTATACAGCCACGAAATTACAGAGCGATTTAAAATTAAAATAACATAAATTTAAGTATTAAGAATATAAACAATGACTTTAAAATAATTTAATTTTAACTATTTCTCTAAAATAATACAGATTTCGACAAAATCTTTGCCAATTTTTAATAATGAACATGAAAAATCCTGGCTGTATAGCTGGACGACCACAGCACAAAAATTAAAAAAAAAAACAAGCGGCAAAGTGACAATCCGATCAACACTCATTTTTTCTTTAGCTAAAATTTATGTTGTTACTCGTAATTTTACTTTCCTCGTATTCGTAATGAAAAGCACAGTGTTTACCTCGGGTAAATTACTTATTTAGTCCCTCGAACTATTGGCGCCCTCACTACGTTACGGGCGCCAAACCCCGTCTCGGGACGTAAATAAGTAACTTTCACGCCTTGGGTAACAATGTACATACTTAAAAGATCAGTATCGCTTGACAAGGTCGAGAGAGATCAAAAGAAAAGCTAACATATTCGAAGCGGTGGTGTGCTAGTGAAATAGATTCGCTTGGCTCACTTTTGCATACTATGAGGGCCCCATAGCCCTAAAGGGCCCAGGGCTTTCAATAGGTTAAAGATGACCCTTACTGATAAGTTAAGAGACCATGGATTTACCTTTAGTGTATAGCACGTTGAGTGTGGTGACGGTGGCGCCGCAGCATAACACGGCCAGCGCAGTGGGCATGAACTCATCCCTGTTCTCGCTGCACAGGGCCACCACATCGCCACGCTTTATCCCCAGTCTCCTGAGTCCCGTCGCCACATTCACGGTCTCTTGCAATATTTGCCTGAATGATATCTTTTCATCTGTGTCGCCATTGATCTGTAAATATTATTCGAACCAATGACCACCTTACTAGTTCGTCTATTTTATGTCATAGGCTTTGATTATATAATGTCATAGGTATGCCTATTTTTGGGCCTTATAATTAGGGTCATTTTTCTAGAAAAAATAACATTGGAACCCGGATAACCGGGTCTTGGATGCACCAGTATGTCTGACTTAGGTATTTCATTTACCCAGTGACTGTCTCTCTACGAGTAGGTATATCCAAGTAGGTATACGTATAAATATCTGTCTCATTATAGTCTCAGTAAAAGAGCTAAAATATACACCGTCTTATTTTTAGAGGTAATTATGGCGTCATCGAGGAATCGGGGAAGGAAACATACATAAAAAGGTTCCGACGAATTGAAAAGTTCCTCCTTTTTCGAAGTCGGTTAATTATTAAATAGTATACTACTTCTATAGCGTTTTTAGTTGTGTAAACAAGTAGTTATACTCGTATTATTATGGCAACAACTGTAAAAACCTAGGTAGGTACCTACATTGCGTTTGGCCCGACAGCCGACGCGTTCTTTGAAGAAAAAACCAGTTTATTTTTCCCACGTTTTTATACACTCACTTTTCTTGTTTGTTTGTCGTTCCGGTTGGACTTTTGCAACTCAATTTTGAGGCACTTCCCGATAATCTAGCAGGCTAAAATTTTGGACACGCTCTGAGTTCTGATGACAATACATGATTAGCTAAGAAACGTCATAACAAATCCAATATGGCGGCCTCCCCAAGATGGCGGACTGGCTGTTTGAAATCCACCCCCATGATATGGGTATCAAATGAAAGGGTTTGCTGTCAGGAATACGAAAAAAATAGTCACGGGACTTAAATCCAATATGGCGGACGTCCAAGATGGCAGACAGGCTATTTGAAATGCACCCCTATGATATGGATATCAAATGAAAGGGTTTGCTGTCAGAAGTACGAAAAAAATAGTCACGGGACTTAAATCCAATATGGCGGACGTCCAAGATGGCAGACAGGCTATTTGAAATGCACCCCTATGATATGGGTATCAAATGAAAGGGTTTGCTGTCAGGAGTACGAAAAAAATAGTCACGTGACTTATATCCAATATGGCGGACGTCCAAGATGATAGACTGGCTGTTTGAAATCCACCCCCATGATATGGGTATCAAATGAAAGGGTTTGCTGTGAGAAATACGAAAAAAATAGTCATGTGAGTTAAATATGGCCAATATGGCGTACGTCCAAGATGGCGGACAGGCTTTAAGGCAGTTCCCGATAAGCTAGCAGGCTGAAATTTTCAGGGTAGCTTCAAACCCGATGAACAAAGATAAAAATAATAAAATAATTAATAGATTTAAAAAATCTAAAAACCCACGTTTTTAAATTTCCTAAAAATAAAAAAATAACCCTACGGGGCTGAGAGAGGGGCCACTCAAAACGTGGGGGCGTATTTTTGCAAGTTACACCCACGATCTATACACGTCATGTAAATATATCCCATAAATAATCCCTTAAATAATATACGCCCCCACGTTTTGAGTGGCCCCTCTCTCAGCCCCGTAGGGTTATTTTTTTATTTTTAGGAAATTTAAAAACGTGGGTTTTTAGATTTTTTAAATCTATTAATTTTTGTTAGCATATTTAATTCCTTGTGTCGATACGCGAGATCATTTAGAAGGTCATTTACACATAATATACACAACACGGGCAAAGTCTATGCCAGTGAACTAAAAATACCTACTTCCTAAAATGCATTTACGATATACATAATTATATCGTCGTTGGCATTTACTTACGATAGCAACAGCATCTTCTCCTTCACAATTTTGTCTTAATTTATCTATCACATATTGACCGAAAGACAAGTGACCAGGAACACTCAACGCCGGTCCTGTAGAAACTACTTTGTTTATTATCATTATCTAATAATGAACACACCGTTCTGAAATTGTGTTACTAACTGGAACTACTATGTCTTTTACGTACACTACCGACTGAACCGGCGCGGGCGCACGAGATAACTAAGCCCGCTGCTGTTTATCAACAAGGCGCTATGTCACTAGTCATGTTATAAAAATATTAAGTCCCCAGTTATTAACTCGTTACTAAGCTGAGGCCATTGTAGGGTTGCTGCTACTCTATAATATGTTATGTATTGCGCGAGTTACAACTTCATTGTTATTGATTCTTATACAATACCTACTTTATGATTTAAGGAAACTAGACATCAAGTAGATAGGTAGGTAGGTACTTAAACGTGGGGCATAATATATATCAATTACTACCTATTTCAACCCTACTTATTTAAACTTTCTTCCAAAATCAACGGTTCGATTTATTTTACAAAATTAATATCTGACCTAGTAAACCTTTTTTTTTACTTTTATTTTATTTTTATTTTTATTTTTATTTTATTTCATTAGGGATAACAAACAGTAGCGTATAATAATGTAATCACAATACTTTGTTAACAAGAGTAGCATATACACTACTAACGACGATATCCACAAATTATTTTACAAAATAGCTAGCTGTTAGTGAAGACAATACCAATTTAACTTAACCTAATGTAAATTATAATTACATGATTTTTACAATATTGAAAAATAAGGAAAAGACACAAATTCAAGAAATCTGTGGCCGATACTGTACTATTAATAAAATGTTTATAATACCACTATTATTTTATTATACTGATATTATCTACTATATAAAAATAAGTCGGGTTTTCCTTCCTGATGCTATAACTCCAGAACGCACGAACCGATTTCCACGGTTTTGCATTCGTTGGAAAGGTCTCGGGCTCCATGAGGTTTATAGCAAAAAAAAAAAAGTTACATAAAACGAAGCCATCTGGTGGCGAAACGGAGTTCGCCGGGTTTGCTAGTATACCTACCTATTTATAGATACACCTTATTTTCATTGACATTTTTGTATATACTAACAATCGTTTCAAAACAGTGGCGTAGCGTGCCTTGGCGGGGCCCCGTATAAAAATTTGTTTGGGGCCCCTTAGGTAGGGTAAATATTTATCACACAAGAAAAAAAAATGCATTTCTCTGTATCTACGCCGAAATATAAACAAAAAATTGGACAAAGGTCATAAAAAAAATTCAAAATGCGACTGATCTCTGGACAGAGGTTGGAATTAGGTAGAGTTATTTTAATACTTGCATCGAAATGTTGATATTAATATGGATCTTCCCGGGATTTCTAATAGACAAACTCGTGCTTAAAACAGTTTTACATATAAATAATAATAATAAAAACACCAGAGATAGATTAGACAAAGAAATTGTGTAAAAGTAAATAACTTTTTTATTTAATAAATCATGAAGTTTTTATTAATTTTTGTTTACGCACGTTGGGGGCCCCTGTGGCCCGGGGGCCCCGTATAATTGATACGGCAGATACGGCGGTAGCTACGCCCCTGTTTCAAAATGAACTTTAAAAGAATTGATGCAATTATTTAAGTTATTCCCGATTTATTGTCCAGGATTCCGATGGTACCTACATCAAATTACTCTTATATTTCACGTCTTATTCTTTATTTCAGATAAAAACGTTCATGGTCGCCCAATTTATTAGACGATACTCAAGATTCTCAGTCTATTTTGTTACCCGAAAGAAAAGCAAAAAAAAAAAGATTAAGAAAGAAGATGTTGCCATGTTGACATGCGAAGACTGCATGAACGGCATCAATGACAATATTGAAAGTGCAGATAAACGGAATATCCTTTTTGGTCAGTTAGTGTCTGAAGAGATGAACCAAATTAAACCCTGTCTTCGTACCCGCACTTATGCAAAAATTTTAACGTTTCTGAATGATGCAAAGGGTTCACACTCGGGAATCGGGTCAAATCAAATAATCAAAGGTTGTTAAATCCTGGAAAACGCCCTTAGGCGTCTCCAGCACCTAGAAAGGATTTTGCAATTTTTTTTTATAGTTAAAAACCGGACAGCCGACACGGGATGGCTCGGGCGCTCGGTCGCTCGACCGCGGCAGCGCTGTCACTTGCCTCGCCCGAGACACGTCCACATCAACCGAGCTGCTTCGCGCGGAAAGAAAATGCCTCGCGAGGCTTCGCGCTCGGTGTGGGACCTAATACCTAATGCGAAATTGTGTGTTTCCGATTTTACGTCAAAACAAAACTACTGAACCAATTTGGATGAATATTGATATGACTAGTGTTACAGTTATAGGCTATAGACGGTTACACAAGCTATAGGTACATGTAGGGGGTAGGGGTGAGTGAAGCCAAAGGCAAAATCTAGTAAGATAAATAGTCTATGTAATACCTAATTTCCGATAAGAACAAAATAGAAACCTTGATGTCTCGGTTGGTTACGGCTTATTTTCTATGGTCATATTAGGTGGTGGTCTAATAATGACCTTAATTTCATCACAGGCGAAATAATAAAGAGTGCTAAATAGGTAGATGCCTAAGTACTCGTTTGTAAAGGATTTAACAATAAAATGATGTATGCGTTTAAATGAATAAAGACAATATTATCAGCCCTGTTGACTACAATAACTGTCTAATATAGATTTGATAAGAATAATAATCCGTTATCAATCGAATCGCCGTGTATATTGTAAGACCGATTATTATTTTTTGTTAATAATACTAATACACATAATAATATGTGCGTAGGTATATTACCATACATTTTAAAGTTTGATTATGACTTTTTATTTGTTTTTAACGTTTTAAATTAATTTTCCCAGACATGGAACCTAGCTAGATCGATTTTTCGCCAAACGGCGAAAACGGGGGATTCTAAATTTCATCGAAATCGTTAGAGCCTTTTTGAGAACCGGAACCAGAATAATTATATAAATAGAAATATTGCTTGTTAAATATTATAGGACACGATAGGATTCGCTCGACGTATAATCTAGGTTAGTTACGGCAATTTGTACTATTAATTCGGGTTATTCTTTACGCGTTAAGCTACCGTTAATAATACCTACTGGTAGTACCACGGGCAACAAACGGTGTTGATAAAATACCTACCTACATAAAAACTAAACCTAGACTATACTGAAAATTCACGCAGAAAAAAATTCTAGACAAGAAAATATTCTCTCTCTAATATTGAGACGTTTTGCCTTTGTAAAAAATTTAACTGACGGAACAATTAGATTTGCAATTGATGATGATTTGATGCTGGAAACTATCCTACTGGTATGTAGCCGTGGTCGTATGCCACTGTGCCCGAAAGTTGTGCTCTGAGAATGTTTTTTAGGGTACTTAGGTGGCACAAAACCACGGCTATATAGAAGATGGGTCCACAACGTCCACATTAGTGATTTCGCTGAAA
Organism: Agrotis exclamationis; assembly: GCA_950005045.1. Lineage (NCBI taxonomy): Eukaryota > Metazoa > Arthropoda > Insecta > Lepidoptera > Noctuidae > Agrotis > Agrotis exclamationis. The sequence continues at coordinate 8,204,048 of OX465436.1, read as the reverse complement.
GGAACATCGTGATCACGACTGTAGTAAAATTTATTTTTGACGTATTTAACAATTTATTTGAGATATGGCGAGTTAACAAAAACCAGACAAAAACTCTTTTGCAAAAAAAAACGGGCCCTTCAGATTTTTTTCTTTACTTCAATGAAGAAAAACAAGAAATAGGTTTTATTAATTTGACGATGTATTGGCATGTTATTTGAAGCATCCTGGCATGATTCTTTACGTTCCAAATTTTAAATTTGAAATTAATAAAAGAAAAATAACGATTATTGTGGATTAGTCTAAAATTGCCAAAAATTGCTTTACTAATGGCGCGAATTGCTGAAACGATTTTTAACTGATTACGATATTTTAAAACTTTTTGGATATTTTCTGCAAATTAAACAATTTAATCTTTCTTTTTACATTAAATACCACTTTTTGATATGAGTGATAAAGCGATAAGGGCCGGTAAAATTATAGCCCTACTTGAAGAAGGTTGATCGCAAACTAACGTATCTCAGCGGCTAAATGTGAGTCGTTCAACTGTCCAGAGGATTTGGCAACGGTATCAAGAGACCGGTTCGGTCAAAAGAAGACCCGGTTCGGGAAGAAAACGATGCCGGATGCACAGAACCAAGAGATGACCGCTTTTTGGGGAGTCAGGCGTTGCGGAATCGTAAGGCGTCAAGTGTGGACCTGAAGAAGAGCCTTGAAGAAGTAAGAGGAGTAGAAGTTAGCTTGTGGACGGTCAGGAGGAGGCTTTTGGCTGCCAATATCAGGAGTTACCGCCCAGCTCGAGGCCCTTAATTACTCCGTGAGCACCGTGTTGCTCGACTTGATTGATTGATGAAGCTAGAATCTCTTTGTGTAGACAGGACCGACGCCGGCGAGTGCTGCGAAGACCACGGGAACGCTATGCGGAAGTGTGTTTCGAAGAAATCACTCTTTATGGCGGAGGCTCCGTTATGTTTTGGGCAGCAATTAATTCGATTCGACGGAGCGTACGGAGTTAGTTTTCATAGAAAATGTAACATTAAATGCACACCGGTACATAATGGAAGTCCTAATTCCATATGCACAACCCACATTGACTGCACTTGGGGAAGATTCCATTTTTATGGACGACAATGCTCGCCCGCACCGTTCTGGCGACGTGGAAGCGTACGTGCAAGAAGTTGGCATCCGTTGCTTAGATTGGCCAGCTCGAAGTCCTGACCTCAATCCAATTGAGCATGTCTGGGATGTTCTAAAGAGACGGGTAAGATTAGTGAAACCTGCTCCACAAAACATCAGGGAGCTAAAAAGAGTCATTGCAAAAGAGTGGGAACGAATTCCTCAAAACGTTATTAAAAACATCGTGGAAAGTATGCCCAGAAGGATTCAAGCTGTGATTTTGGCAAGAGAAGGTCACACTCGTTATTAGGTTTTTATATTTGTAATCTTGTCTTTATTGCCGACCACTTCTTATTGTTTGGGCGTGTACAGTCACGAGCAATAGTATGTATACACTAAGCCGTATTCAAAAGCGATGTTCTGCTACCATATTGATTAAACTTTTGCCTTTTCATTACACTCTATTCCTGAAGCCATACTATTACGAAATAGGTCTTATTTCAAAGCGGATACCAGTATTTCAGGAGTAAATTCCGTTTGAATTTTGTTAAGTGTATACATGTTATTGTTCGTGACTGTACATCGGTTTTAAAGAATCCATCGTTTTTTTTCTTCGCATTCATTTACACGATTATAAGTATACAGACTACGTCAAAGAAATAAATTACATTTAATTAACTAAAATCGACCTTAGAACGTAAATTTCCTTGCCCGTTGTTTTGCAAAACAGTGTATTAGCCTTAGCCATCCCCTAGAAAGAGAGGATTTAACAGTTATATGCATAATTATTATTTCCTTTATTCATCTCTCTACATATGTTTACATTTTTAAATATTTTAAAAAATATAAAAATAGTTGTCCGCCGGCGTGGGAGCAGGGTCCAAGCTACCGGTGGTTAGGGTTCCAGAGACAGGAACCTCCTCACAATACGAGCCGTATCAAGGAGTACTGCCTTCTGAATCTGGCCCTTGATCCAACTACCCAACGAGAGCCTCGACAGATGTTAGATTATTATTTTCTTTATTCATTATTTTTCATATTTATTTACATTTTTAAATATTAAAAAAAAAAAAATTAAAAAACATTTAAAAATATAAAAAATAGTGGCCCACTAGCATCGGGAACAGGGTCCAAGGTGCCGGTGGTTAGGACTCTAGAGAGAGGAACCTCCTCACAATGCGCGCCGTGTCCAAGAGAACTGCTTTCTGAATCAAGCCCTTGAGCCAGCTGCACAATGAGAGCCTCTCAAGATGTTGGTCGAGGCTCTTCGCAATTAGCCCATTGACCGAAACGACTATCGGTACAATGACTGCTGAGTCCACGTCCCACATGTCGACAATCTCGTGTGCTAAATCAAGATACTTGATTTTTTTATCATTTTCAGCTTTCACGAGATTTTCGTCATGAGGGACGGTGATATCAACAATCATTGCACGGCGCTCTCGGCGATCTACCACCACTATATCAGGCTTATTGGCTACAATAGTCCTGTCAGTGATGATAGATTGATCCCAATACAATATGGCATGACCGTTTTCAAGAACTGGGTCGGGCACATACCTGTAGTATGGTACTTCAGAATCCACAAGGTTGTATTGCAGATTATTATTATTATTACCGTATTATTATTATAAGCCCGTGTCGTCCCACTGCAGGGCAAAGACGGGAGGCCTTCCCTCCTTCCACATATGCATAAAAATGAAAAAAAAATGTTTTCCTCTCTTGCTGGAGAGCATGGTCAATTTTAAGCAGGTACTAATTGTTCAGTCCATCCTTTTAAGGTTGATGCTCAAGGGTAGCCCGCGAAATTCAAAATTTCTTGGGTTTTTTGCAATTTGCAGGCCAGTGCTAGGTTGTATGTTGATTAAAATATTGATCGCGCTTGTAAGACATATGTAGTTACAGAATTATTATCATCGAAATCACCAATACAACCCTCCAAGTTCATAAAGCTTCAGGAACAAAAAAATAACATAAAAAGTCATTCCTGAAGCTTTATGAACTTAGAGCGTTATATTAATGATTTTGTTGATTATAGTTCTGTAACTACATACGTCTTACAAGCGCGATCAATATTTTAATCAACATACAACCTAGCACTGGCCTGCAAATTGCAAAAAACCCAAGAAATTTTGAATTTCGCGGGCTGGTTGGAGCATTCCCCTTAAGTCAATGATTTACAAGAAGAGTAATAAAAAAATGCCAGAAAAGCCACGAATTCGTGCCAAAAAAAGGATTAATAAAAAAAAAACAGTCGCTGTGTGACATCTGAGCATCTGTATGACAGTGACAGTCTGACACTGACAACTAGGAAACTGACATGTGAAGTGACACTACCGTAACCTAAAAAAAGTAATTATTTTAATTTTTTTAACACCATCCAAAGTCTAATCCACTTTAGAATGCCTATTATCTAGTAATTTGTGATCCATGACCATTACTAATCGAATCGTTGAGATACAAGGATTATACTCATGATAAGATTAAATTATTTCTGATAACAAACTTCAAGTTTTTCCTTTGAGTTCTTTACAAATCAACATTTTCTTAAGTAGGTAGCGTGTTTATTGAGCAATTTACAAGTTTTTGTCAAAATGTCGGTTACTGTCCACAATAATGTGGTATCGGGGCCCGAAGAACGAAGTATTCCAGCGCATTTATCATATGGGCAGTTCCTGTTTGACCAAGTGAAAAACGGTGGTGATAATGTAGCCCTAGTAAGTACCAGTTTTTTAGCATTCGTATTAGTGATGAGGGAGATACACAAAACGTTCAAGAGAGTTACAAAAATAATTCTAGCATGCTATACTATGAACATTCTTAACCTTCATAAGTAATTAGTTAAAACAGTTATCAGCTGATTTGTAATGTAGTATGCAGAATTGATTGCTATAAAGACTATTGTACAGCTCAATTTTGTTGCACAGTTTAGTGGTCAGTGGCTCATATTAGAGGCCGTTTTTTATTACTCTTTATATCACTTAATATTTATGCCTTCGTATAATTATTTCAGGTAAGCGCAGAGACAGGAGAATCAGTTACATATAGATACATTCTTCAAAACAGTGTGAACCTTGCAGTAACTCTACGTAAACTAGGATTAAAGAAGGGTGATGTTGTGGGATTAAGTGCTGAGAACAGATTTGAGTTTGTGGTAGCAGCACTAGCTGTTATGTACTGTGGAGGAGTACTGTCTACTCTTAACATCACTTATACACCGGGTAAGTGCACATATTTCAAACAAAAACTTACCATGTACTACTAGGAATGCAGTAGGTAGCACTGTGGTCTCTACCTACCTCCATAGAAGTATGTGAATTTATGTAGGTATGTGGTTCAGGTTATCAAGTAAAAATAAAGAGAAGATATTGTCATTGACTGAAACCCCCTTAATATGTATCAATATAAAATTGTTGTATGAAATGTACTTTCCAGAGATTTCAATATTAGTTTATATTTTCAGGTGAAATAACTCATTTACTGAAAATAACAAAGCCAAAATTCATCTTTGTTTCACCCATAACATCACAGAACATCTATGATTGTGTTCAAGAGCTCTCTTCTCCTTGCAAACTGATAATGTTTGGGGAGTTTGATGTGGTCCCTGATTGTATCATGTATGATAACTTAATAAAAGATCATGTCAATGTGGAAGACTTTATTCTGACTGATGTAAATGGGGTGGAAGACACAGTAGCTGTGATGTGCTCCTCAGGAACCACTGGCTTACCAAAGGGTGTAGAACTTAATCATATCAATTTTCTCACATTGTCTGCACATATGAAGTAAGTAACATAATTGCACAGAAAATTGCTGCTTCTTAATTTTCTCAATGCTTTGTTTAGTAATAATAATTTAATGGATGATAAGAATAATGAAGTCTTTTACCTTAAATACTGAAAATAGATTCTGTTAAATCAGAAAACAACACAAATATAATATCTTTAGAATAGAAAAAACACTGCGCCTTAAAGACTTCTATTATTCTAAATGCCCACCTCATACTAACTATGAAACTGTGTGATCACTTTTGTTTTCCATTTACACATTTTGTTTTATTATCCTAGGTACTACTTTGATTATGTACAAAAACAAAAAAAGAATGGCATAGTAACTGGTTTGTCACTAATACCATGGTTCCATGCTTATGGCTTCATCACAACATTTGCTGTAATGGCAATGAATATAAAAATCGTATTTTTAATCCGTTTTGATGAACAGCAGTACTTGGAAACTATTCAAAATTACAAAGTAAGTGTTTTTTTTTTTTGTATTTCGTACAACTTCCTGAACTACAATTTACTGAATCATAATACCCTTAAATCTAAAAATACTGGTGATTTTTGGGGCATTTCAGTTAAACTCCTAAGTAACATAATCGAAATTGTAGCTCCTTATCTTGCAATTACTTTTAATAAATGTGTTGATCAGGGTACTTTTCCCGACCTCATGAAGAACAGTAAAGTCATACCATTATTTAAATCAGGCAATAAAAATGATATTGGTAATTTCAGACCAATATCCATCTTACCTGCTTTTAGTAAAATATTTGAAAAAATAATACTCAAACAGTTGCTTAGACATTTTAATGTAAATAACCTCCTGCACAGTGAACAATATGGCTTTACGAAAGGTCGTTCAACTACTGATGCAGGTGTTGCTCTGCTCAAGCACATATATAAGGCGTGGGAGAGCTGTAAAAATGCAATTGGAGTTTTCTGTGATTTATCTAAAGCCTTTGACTGCGTACACCATGGCACACTATTGCGAAAATTGCGTCATTATGGAGTCCAAAATGAAGCTCTAAATGTAATAGATTCATACTTACAAAATAGACTCCAATGTGTAGATATAAATGGTTCCAAATCTTACGGTCAACATGTTCAGCTAGGCGTGCCTCAAGGCTCTATTCTAGGTCCGTTTTTATTTTTGGTATATATCAATGACTTGCCATATCTTTTAAAGGGTGTTTGTGATGTTGTATTATTTGCAGATGATACTTCTCTTATATCTTATATTTAAAGTAGATAGAAATAGACAAGATTTTGACGATGTAAATACAGCATTAATATTGGTCACGGATTGGTTTACAGCTAACAATCTGGTTCTTAACGCCAAAAAAACTAAATGTATAAAGTTCGCCTTGCCAAATGTTAGAAATTTAGGACCTAACATTGTCCTAAGTAATGAACAGCTTGAAACTGTTGATTCAGCGGTGTTTCTGGGTATTCAAGTCGATTCGAAAATTCAATGGGGTCCGCATATAACACGCTTGGCGGGAAGGCTCAGCTCGGCCGCCTATGCTGTCCGAAAAGTAAGACAATTCACGGACGTTGATACAGCTCGACTAGTTTATTTTAGTTATTTTCACAGCGTTATGTCCTACGGAATTTTATTGTGGGGAAAAGCCGCTGACATTCAAAATATATTTGTTTTGCAAAAACGAGCTGTTCGGGCAATTTACCAGCTGGGTTCTAGGGTTTCTCTAAGAGATTTGTTTAAAGAGATTGGCATCCTTACGGTGGCATCTCAATTCATCTTTGCCAACATTATGTATATTAGGCAGAATTTACATCTGTATACTAAAAACAGTGATATTCACAATTTTAATACTAGAAATAAGCACCATCTACGTGTTCCCTTTCATCGGCTTCATAAAGTTCATAGCTCATTTGTAGGGCTCGGTATAGTTTTTTATAATAAACTGCCTTCATCTTTGTTAAGCTTACCTTTTAATGCCTTTAAATCTAAAATCAAATCCATCCTTTGTTCTAAGGCATATTATTCGATAAATGACTACCTTGACGATAAGAGCAGTTGGTCGCTCGATTGAAATAATGACTGCGTTCATGCTCTTTCTCCAGATTAATTTATTTTCCGACAGGTTATATGAATTCATATAATTGTATATTTTTTTTTACTTTTGACTTAGTGAAGTCATTTTAGTTTTATTTTATGTATATTTTGTGTTTTTTTATGTCTGTGTTTGTTTTATATTAATCTTCATTTTCTATTTTTTTTTTTTAAACCGTTTTAGTTTATCTTTTTGTGCCTTCTAGTCACGGTTGGGATGTAATTTCGAATTGATGTATGATGTGAATGTTCTATTAAATTGTATAAAATCTTGGTTCTTCTAACCGTACAGACAGATGTGTTGCTGGGGAGTTTGTTCCGCCACTTCTTCTTCCCAGCCAAAACACTAGGAAGTGTCGAAGGGGGGGCGCTTTGGGGGACTGTCTTATGTAAAAAAATGACCTTCAAAAAGTGCTGATAAATCAGCCTAATTTGAATAAATGACTTTTGATTTTGATTTTGAATAGGCTATTTGACTAAAAAAATCTAATTAGTCCGTCAGGTAGATTATCAAATAATATTTGACCCGTATTTTTTCTTTTTTAAGCAAACCAAAATTGACGGAGATATGATGCTTTTAAAATTGCCAATACGTCACAATTCAGTACAATTTTTACTGAATTTTGACGTCACGAGCCCCCACTCTTGAGTCTTGATGTGTTATATCTTGGTAAATATTCATTGATTTTACATAAGAAAAAATATGTGTCCGTTATTTTTCAAAACTCTAAATAACGGATTAATTAGATTTATAATTTATTGATACTGTCAAATAGCCTATTATTATGATCTTGATGTACCTGTTGCTTACATATAAAAAAACAAATTGCTCTATAATGTTATTATAGTATTTCATTCATATCATGAGATCATTCTCCCAAGAAGACAAGCAGACACAACAGAAAGCCATATGTGCTGCAGTCCTTACCTACTCCACGCCTCTTCCACAATCATTCATTATTCATTGCGCGCCAGCAACAAGCACTGCCCATCTGACATACCGACATCTAAAACAAGGTCAGTGTTAGACTTAGACTTAGCTGGACGACACGATGTGGGACACTATCAGCTAAACCAGTGATGGGTAAAGTACGGCCCGCGGGGAAAGCATTTAATCCGGCCCGAAGTATAAAGTAGATTCTACCTACCATGGCAGGGCCTTTTCACAAACAAGTACAGTTTTTACTTGCTTCTGAAGTCACGCGCCCCCTCTCTCGAATTTTGATGCGTTATATTTTTGTAAACATGCATAGATTTAACAAACAAAAGAAAAATTCATTATTTTCCAAAACTAACTGACGGACTAATTAGATTTATTGATACCGTCAAAACATGCCTATTTTTATCATTTGTTTATGATTAACAGTTTAAAAACAAAATGCATTTTTCCTATAATTCTGGGGCTCCTTTGATTAACTTTTTTAGCTCTCTCCCCCCCTTTTAGAAAGTTTGCCCACCACAGAGCTAAACAAATTGGTGCCTATACGCATTTCTGGCTACTGCAGGAAATTGACTCACGCCAAAGTCGATAGATTTGTTAGAACTTCCAGTCATGTCGCCCAGTAGGACCTATTATTGTGGCGGTACAGCTTATTTACTTAAGTTCTCATTCATGTTTTTTTTTTACATTAATATTCACAATTTGAGAATAGTGGCGTGGATACTTAAAAACATTTTTGCAATTTTCAGATAAACATGACAACGATAGTACCACCTTTGGCTGTGTTCCTCGCGAAACACCCACTGGTTCTTAAATACGATTTGTCGTCGTTAGTCGAAGTTTGGTGTGGGGCTGCACCACTATCCAAGGATATTCAGAAAGCAGTTTCAGAAAGGTAATGAATAATCTTAATTTATTGTTATACTAGCTTCTGCCCGCGACTTCGTACACGGATCCTGTTGCTTATGCCAGCGACAACGCGGTCGTCAAAATCGAAGATCTGAAACGTCTGATGTCAAATTCTAAGAGCCCGGGGACGGGAAAACCACTGGATGCGGGAGACGATTCGAAACTTCCATGACTCCCACCCAGGGCAGAGCGGGAGGGACTTTCAGATTCGTACTGACTAAAATCCACGGTTCCCTTTACGTTCCGGGGTCACGGTAAATCGTAAGTCCCACGACCGCGGCAGGTTTTTGCCCTCTAAAGGGGGGCCCCGTCATAATGCTGACACTCTTCGAGGCGCGCGTGGAACACAACGCGCCGTCGACCCGGGCATGGTCCAAGGTTGGACAGCGAGTTACCCATTACTCGCCGCCCGCATGCCCGAGCCTACGGTGGCTGGAGATCGTCTGCCGACGTCCGTCACCGTAGGCGTCTACCACTACGGCTGGGGTGGAGGGAGGACGCTGACCTCTCCTTCACGCGGTGCGCCTCCTCCTTCCATAGCATGACTGCTTTGCAGAAGGAGGCGACCGTTTCCCACTCCCTCTCGCCCCGCAGCATGACCTCGACCAATACCGGGCGCGAGAGGTCTCCTCCTATCGCCGCCGTGAGGACACGGCGGTGCTCTGCCAACAGCGGGGCAGTCCTGCACCGTATGCTCCACCGTGTCCTCCGGGCGATCCTCGCAGTGGCGACACCCAGGCGTTTCTTCGTTGTATTGAATTTATGCAGTTCTAGTACATTTTTTGGGTATTCAGTATTCACCGAAATACTTTTTTAGCATTGAAGACCGGTGGGCGCTGGGCGGCATGAACATAATTATTCTTCATGTTTTCCTAGTACTTTTTGTTCAGGATCCCTTATTCAATTTCGGCACCAACATCTTCTTCGTGATCATGTTACTATTATGTCACGTCTCACGGAAACAGGATAAAAATTTGATCGTCTTGGTGGCGGCATGGCATTGATAATTGTGATAATATCGGCACAATAAGCTTAGAAATTCAATACAAACACATCAACCGGTCAATTGATGTTTTGATTGATACATTTTTCATTTTGCTGTCATTCCATGTCAGTTGCGTTTTATTATAGCACATTTTATGTCACGTCCCACGGAAACGGGAAAAAACAAAAAAAAACTGTAAAAAGTATCCTATATGTTTCTCCTGGTTCTAAGGTACCTCCCCACCAATTTTCAGCCAAATCGGTTCAGCCGTTCTTGAGTTATAAATAGTGTAACTAACACGACTTTCTTTTATACATATAGATAACTAGCTACTACCCCCCACGACTGCGTCAAGTTTTGGCCGCCGATCCACCGCACAGCAGCTCATCGCCCCGTTGCGCTTTTTTACTTTCCCAACTTGCTAGACAAAAATTGTAGGTAATAGCTCGGCTAATATGCATGCTAAGCTAACTTAGTCGAGGGACTTACCTATCGCATTAACGTGACTCTGGAACTTAAAGGGTCATTGAAGGACACCGTAAAATTTAGTCAGTACGAGTCTGACAGTCCCTCCCGCCCTGCCCTGGGTGGGAGGACTCATTTGATGATATTAACACGATAAAAAAATGCATGCTGACTAAAATTATAGAACGTCCAGATTCATAGTAGGCCACTGAGAAATGAAGCCAAAATAGGGAAGAAATATTTTCTCCTTCGTTCAATTCCTACGTCACACGCCAAGGAAACATTTATATGTGTGCGTGGCACTCACTCATCATCATCATCATCTCGGCCATAGGACGTCCACTGCTGAACATAGGCCTCCCCTTTAGATCTCCACATATACCGGTTGGAAGCGACCTGCATCTAAATTAAGCATGATAAATTAGTATAGACTTACAAAATATAATATTGATATTTGCCTCAACACTGACCTACTTAATACAATATAGAAAAAAAAATATAAGCAGCAATACCTATATGTTTAATGCAGCTGATGATCAGCATTGTCATGTTGTAATTAACAGTATAGTTATGGCTAACGAAATTTTTTTATTGTGCAGGACGGGCATTGATTTTATTAAACAAGGATATGGCTTGACAGAAGTAACAATGGCTTGTCTTGTGGACCTGACAAGTGGCGAGAAGGTGGGCTCATGTGGAACGCCTGCACCTGGTATGAGTGTCAAGGTACGATTATTGCCTTCCCTAGCTAATTAAACACCATCGAATTTTTGAAAGTACCATTGGGGTCTGTCGCATAAAATTGATGGTTCCAGCGGCACCACAAAGAGCGGAGCCACAAAGTGGCAAGTCAATTAACGGCGGGCTCATTGCCGACCGCTACGACACACAAAGTACAAAACAGAACTCTCTTTCAATGTGCCGCATTTATCTTGTTTACGCTTTTATTCATGGGATGTTCAATAAATACGTAGAATTTTTAAAAACAGTAATTAATTGTAATCCGACGTAAGTATATCCGTCAGGAGCTGATAGAGGCGGGCCAAACTGAAACAATTGAACCCCCCACTTATTTATATCAGTGGTGCGTTTGCAAACATTTAAACTCATGCAGCCTTACTACAAAAACTTAAACATCTGTTGAACACTTGTCTAAAAAAATGTGTGACTGCAAAACGGACCTTATTTCAACGACATAATCTGACATTTTTTTAGACAAGTGTTCAACTGACGTTTAAAAGTTTTTGTGGTACGACAGATGGTATTCCAACACCCAGCCCAGCCGAATATTGTATGGGATTTAAAATACTATACTTTTTTGTGTGATACATTATTTTTCTTTTTCAGGTCATTGATATCGAAAATGGTCAAAAGTTAGGACCGGGTAAAGAAGGTGAATTGTGGATCAAATCCCCTCTGCGCATGAAGGGCTACATGGGCGACCGCGCTGCGAGCGACGAGCTAATTGACAGTGAAGGCTACGTTAGGACTGGAGATATCGGCTACTATGACACCGACGGTTACTTCTATATTGTGGACAGGCTAAAAGAACTCATCAAATACAAAGGCTTCCAGGTAAAATTAGCTTAAATAACTACCTACTTAAGTATCGATATTATACCAACTTATAATACGAAAGCGAAATGTAATGTAATTCCATCGAATAACGTTCATGAGGAACTAAAAGTTCCACTTATAGGTCTCTGGAATAACCGGTAACGTCGACAGACTGGATGACAACTAAAAAGTCTTAGGCAATAATAGGACTTAAGATGTGTTCGTTGAGTCCTCAACAAGGTCTCGGCGGATGTTCTTTTTCCCATTTTCAATCGCACTACATTGCCAGTCTATGCGTCAGGTTTACCAACAGTGGATTTTCCAAATTAGAGTTAGACCAACCCTCCTTAATAGTCCAGTCATTTTAGATTTATCTGCGGAATAACTCCAAGTGAGCTGAATTTTTGTACCCAACTTTATTCATCATCATCATCATCATCAGCCGGAAAACGTCCACTGCTGAACATAGGCCTCCCCCTTAGACCGCCACGCCGAACGACAATTCGCCACTTGCATCCATCGGTTGCCCGCGACCCTCACGATGTCGTCGGTCCACCTAGTGGGAGGCCTACCTACGCTGCGTCTTCCGGTCCGTGGTCGCCACTCGAGAACTTTTCTTCCCCATCGGTTGTCAGTTCTACGAGCGATGTGGCCTGCCCATTGCCACTTCAACTTGCAAATTTTATGAGCTATGTCGGTGACTTTGGTTCTTCGCCGAATATCCATGTTCCGGATTTTATCCCGCAAAGAAACTCCGAGCATAGCTCTTTCCATCGCTCGTTGAGTGACTCTTAGTCTCTCTAAAAGGCCAGCAGTTAGAGACCACGTTTCAGAGCCATATGTCATCACTGGCAACACACACTGGTTAAACACCCTTGTCTTGAGACACTGTGGGATTCTCGATGAGAAGATATCACGTAGCTTCCCAAACGCTGCCCATCCGAGTTGGATTCTTCGGGCGACCTCTTTCTCGAAGTTGGACCTACCTAACTGAACAATCTGTCCAAGGTAAGTGTAATGGTCTACAACTTCGAGAGTATCATTCCCAACAACAACCGGTACGGGTGCCACATGGACATTCGACATGACTTTCGTCTTGTCCATGTTCATTTTAAGGCCGACCCGTTGGGATACGATACTGAGGTCGCTGAGCATAGCATTGAGGTGCTCCAACGATTCTGCCATGATGACTATATCATCGGCAAAACGAAGGTGAGTGATGTATTCGCCATTGATGTTGATGCCGAATCCGTTCCATTCCAAGAGCTTGAAAACGTCCTCCAAAGCGTTCGTGAACAGTTTCGGAGAAATAACGTCTCCCTGTCTCACGCCTTTCTGCAATTGGATTGGTTTCGTGCTCTCTTCCTGAAGTCGGATGGACATGGTGGCGTTTCTATACAAACACTTCAACACTTCGATATACCTATAGTCGATATGACATCGTTGGAGGGACTGCAATACTGCCCAGGTTTCGATTGAATCGAAGGCCTTTTCATAGTCCACAAACGCCAAACATAATGGCCGATTATACTCCTCTGTCTTCTGTATAATCTGGCGGAGCGTGTGTATGTGGTCTACAGTACTAAAACCTTTTCGGAAACCGGCTTGTTCGGGAGGCTGGAAGTCATCAAACCTGCGTTCGAGACGGTTCGTAATGACTCTTGAGAACAGCTTGTATACATGGCTCAGAAGTGAGATTGGCCTGTAGTTCTTCAACAAGGTGTTGTCACCCTTTTTGAAGAAAAGAACAACCACACTCCTGTGCCATGCTTCTGGCGTAGTACCTTCGAGTATGACGGAATTAAATAACTTCTGGAGGACCATGCAGAAGTACCGGTTTTCCACCCGCTCTCAGAAGTTCTGTTGTGATTCCGTCTTCACCCGGCGCCTTGTTATTCTTTAGCTGTTTAAGAGCCATTCTAATCTCGTACAGGCTGATGTCCGGGATATCCTCAGTGTAGTGTCGAGTCAGTTTAGCTCTTGCGTCTCGAACTGTACTGACACTGGGTTGTCGTGTTGATGTGTATAACTGTCCGTAAAACCTCTCAAGCTCTCTCAGGATCTCCGGCTTCGTCGAAATAATGCTGCCGTCGTTAATCTTCAGCTTTGTCATTTGGCTTTGCCCAATAGACGAATTCTTTGCGAAGACTTTTGAGCCCTGGTTCCGCTCGATTGCCTCTTTGATCCGTGCCGCACTATAGGCACGCAGGTCACGTCGCATTGATTTAGAGATTCGTCTATTGAGTTTGCCATATTCCGACATGTCAGCTGAAGATTGCAGCCTCATCTCGGCCCGGTCTTGCATCAACTTGATGGTTCCGTTCGAGAGCTTTTGAGGCTTATTGCGGCGCGGGGTCTTAAAGAACTTGGACCCCACAGCTTGGACAGTTTCCACCAACCCATTGTTAATCTCGTCCACAGTTTCGCATTCGGTTAGGCACTGGAAGCGATTGTGCAGTTCGAGTTGAAAGTCTTCGGGGTTCTGGATGTGGGCAGGACCAGGTCGGAGCGTGGACTTCACCAGACGAGACCTTTCAAGCTTCACATTGATATTCAATGTGCCTCTGACGATTCGGTGATCGCTACCGGTTTTCACCTTGGCGATCACAGAGACATCACTGAATATTCGCTTTTTGGTCGTCATGATGAAGTCGATCTCATTTCTGGTAGTACCATCGGGGCTCATCCACGTCCACCTCCTTGATGGCCGCTTCTGGAAGTAGGAGTTCATTAAATGAAGTTCTTCCTTTTCCATGAAGTCGACCAGTCGCTGGCCCCTATGGTTTCGCTGCCCGTACCCAAATGGCCCCACTCTCAACTCATCGCCATTCCGTGCGCCCACCTTCGCGTTGAAGTCCCCCATAACAACGGTGAAGTATGTTTCGGAGGTATGTATGGCCTCGGATATCTCCTCATACAATGCCTCTACTTCATCATCAGAATGTGTCGAGGTCGGCGCATATACCTGTATGACCTTCAACGAATACCGGTTGGTTATTCTGAGTATAAGGTATGCTACCCTACTCGACACACTGTCGACTTTCACAACGTTGTTGATGAGGGACCTGCGGACGAGAAATCCAACACCACCCTGGGATTTACGGTCTCCTTCCCGGTAGAAAAGCATGTTGCCGGAATCTAGAACTATCGTATCCTGACCCTCTCTTCGGACTTCAGATAATCCCAAGATATCCCAACGCATTTTGCTCAATTCTTCCTCCAGCTCGATAATCTTCTCATCGGTCCTCAGTGTGCGGATGTTGTGTGTTGCCAGGGCCAAAGTCCGTTGGGGGTGGTAGCGGGGCATCTGCCGGGGATTCTTAGCACCCCCTGCTCCGCCGTTACCCGATCCGCTACCCAGACCAGGAATAGCGGAGCTGCCGGGGACTGGGGGCCGTGTGCTATTGTTGTCAATCATAATGGGGGGGGGGGGGTTGCCATAATCCCCACGCTTGGCAGGCGGCTTGGGGATCGCAGTAAGGTCACCGAAAGTTTACAAAGGACGCTGCTGCCCGTCCTTCGGTGGCTGGACGTAGTTTAAGGACGTACCCGGGTCCACACCCAACTTTATTGCGGTGTTGTAATGAAGATGTGAAAAATCTACATTAATATCGAGCCGGCTAAAAACTTATCAATGTCAAAAGGTCACGAAAATCAGTTTTTTGCAAATATCCGGCTACCCACCCCCACGACGACTGGCCCTGGTAACACACAACATACGCACAATGAGGACTGACGAAAAGATCTGCGAGCAGCACGCGTAGCATGGCGATTCTATCTCTATTCTACGAAGAAAAGACAAAGTTATTTCATCGTTATTTCTAAACAAATCGACTGTTTTTTTGCACAAATATGACACCATTCCTACACTATTGAAGAATAGAACGTTTATTTTCTATATTTTTTACATTACCATGCTTAAAACGCTAAAATTATTTTTACGTTCTGTCATTTTGTCTATTCTTCCGTCGACAAAACCCCTTTCTACGGCGTCATGCTACGCCTGCTGGAAGAGGAGCTGAGCAAGTTACACTGGGACATTGTAGGGTTATTTGAAGTCCGTAGAGTGGGGGAGGACACCGTAACCCTGAAGTCTGGTAACTAATTGCTCTACTACCGGGAGGGCGACCAACAGTCCCAAGGTGGTGTCGGGTTTCTCGTAAGTCCCTCGTAAACAACATATAACCATCGACAGTGTGTCGAGCAGGGTGGTATACCTAATACTCAGAATATCCAAAAGATATTCGCTGAAGGTCATTCAGGTATACGCACCGACCTCATCACACTCCGATGATGAAGTGGAGACTATGTATGAGGACGTAAGTAGGGCCATACATAGTTCCAAAACCCACTTCACTGTTGTTATGGGGGACTTTAACGCAAAGTTGGACAAGAAAAGCGGTGATGAGTTTAGAGTGGGGCAATTTGGGTATGGGCAACGGAACCCTAGGGGACAGAGGCTGGCCGACTTTCTGGAGAAAGGGGAACTCTTCATGATGAACTCTTTCTTCCAGAAGCCGCCTCACAGGAAATGGACCTGGTTGAGTCCCGATGGTTTCACGAGAAACGAGATAGACTTCTTCATGACCGACAAGAAATGGATATTCAGTGATGTCTCTGTGATCAACAGGGTAAAAACCGGTAGTGATCACCGAATCGTAAGAGGCTCGCTGAATATCAATGTTAAACTTGAAAGGTCCAGCCTGATGAAGTCTACGCTCCGACCTACTCGGTCCCATATTCAAAACCCCGAAAGCTTTCAACTCGAGCTCTCTAATCGCTTTGCTTGCCTTGAGAACTTAGTTTCAGTGGACGAGATCAACGACGGGCTAGTGGAAACTGTCCGCACGGTAGGGTCTAAGTTTTTTAGACCCTGCCGTAAAGATAGACCTCAGAAATTGACCGAGCAAACCTTAAACCTCATGGCTGAACGACGCTTGCTACAGCTGCAGTCTTCCGATGACGCGAAGTCATATAGGCAGCTCAATAGACGTATATCTAAGTCCTTGCGACACGATCTGCGTCTCTTTAATACGAATCGTGTTAAAGAGACCATACAGCGAAACCAAGGCTCCAAAGTGTTCGCAAAGGACAAGTCTATTGGACAAAGCCAGATGACAAAGCTGAAACGGGAGGATGGCAGCATAGCGTCGACCAAAGCAGAGGTTTTAGGCGAGATCGAGAGGTTCTATGGACAGTTATACACTTCGGTCGCAAAGCCCGTTGACAGCTTGGTAGGAGATCCAAGAGCCAAGCTGTCCCGACATTATATCGAAGATATCCCGGACATCAGTCTGTACGAGATTAGGATGGCCCTGAAGCAGCTTAAGAACAACAAGGCGCCGGGCGAGGACGGAATCACTTCAGAGCTTCTGAGAGCGGGTGGAACACCGGTACCTACTTAAAGTCCTCCAGAAACTCTTTGATTCCGTCCTGTCCGAGGGCAAAACGCCTCAAACGTGGAGCAGGGGTGAGGTGGTGTTGTTCTTCAAAAAAGGTGATAACAGCCTATTGAAAAACTACAGACCCATCACGCTTCTGAGCCATGTTTATAAGCTGTTTTCAAGGGTTATCACAAACCGTCTCGAACACAGACTTGATGACTTCCAGCCTCCCGAACAAGCCGGTTTCCGAAGAAGCTATAGTACCATAGATCACATCCATACGCTGCGGCAAGTTATACAGAAGACCGAAGAGTATAACTTGCCATTATGAAAGAAAGAAGAAAGAAAGAAAACTGTGTTTATTGGCATTAAAACTAAAAAATGCTTAGCGTTTGTGGACTATGAGAAAGCCTTCGATTCGGTGGAAACATGGGCGGTACTTGAGTCACTCCAGCGATGCCGTATTGACTATCGGTACATCGAGGTGTTGAAGTGTTTGTATAATAACGCCACCATGTCGGTCCGAGTACAGGAGCAGAGCACGAAGGCGATTCCATTGAGAAGAGGCGTAAGACAGGGGGACGTTATCTCCCCGAAACAGTTTACTGCCGCAATGGAAGACGCCTTCAAACTCCTGGAATGGCAAGGACTTCGCATCAACATCAACGGCGAATACATCACTCACCTTCGGTTTGCCGACGACATCGTAGTCATGGTAAAGTCGCTGGAGGAACTCAGCATGATGCTCAATGGCCTCGACCGAGTTTCACAACGGGTGGGCTTGAAAATGAACATGGACAAGACGAAAATTATGTCAAATGCCAATGTTGTGCCCACCCCAGTCTCTGTTGGAAACTCGGTACTCGAAGTTGTTGACTCATATATCTATTTAGGACAAGTAGTCCAATTAGGTAGGTCCAACTTCGAGAAAGAAGTCAACCGCCGAATCCAACTCGGTTGGGCAGCGTTCGGGAAGCTACGCAATGTCTTTTCGTCCGACATACCTCAGTGCCTCAAGACGAAAGTCTTCAACAAATGTGTGTTACCTACCAGTGATGACTTACGGCACCGAAACGTGGTCTTTCACTATTGGCCTCATCTCAAAGCTCAAAGTCGCTCAGCGAGCTATGGAGAGGGCTATGCTCGGTGTTTCTCTACGTGATCGAATCCGAAATGAGGAGATCCGTAGACGAACTAAAGTCACCGATATAGCCCACCGGATTAGCAAGCTGAAGTGGCAATGGGCAGGCCATATTGCTCGCAGAGCAGATGGCCGATGGGGTCAAAAAGTGCTAGAGTGGAGACCGCGGACTAGCAAGCGCAGCGTAGGACGTCTACCAACGAGGTGGACAGACGACCTTATAAAGGTCGCCGGAAGACGCTGGATGTAGGTCGCTTCCAACCGGTATATGTGGAGATCTAAAGGAGAGGCCTAAGTTCAGCAGTGGCCGTCCTATGGCTGAGATGATGATGAATTAAAACAAAAAAAGTATGAGTCCGAATTATTTTACCTACCTTTCTTCTCACCTCAAATTCTTGTAATGGTCAATT
Organism: Agrotis exclamationis; assembly: GCA_950005045.1. NCBI lineage: Eukaryota > Metazoa > Arthropoda > Insecta > Lepidoptera > Noctuidae > Agrotis > Agrotis exclamationis. The sequence continues at coordinate 8,185,309 of OX465436.1, read as the reverse complement.
ACTAACTTTAGAAGATACGTTATATTTTTCTAAACTTTATCAGATTATCCATTCCGTTAATTTCGATACTGAGAAAATAAGTAGTGTGTGTACTGCGCTGGGACGTTAGGTACAGTCAGCATCAAAAGTTGCTGAACACATTTAGATTTTCAAAATCGTTGTACACCGTATTATTATGTATTATTACGGTGTGCAGCGATTTTGAAAATCTGAATGTGGTCAGCAACTTTTGATGCTGACTGTACCTATACTACCCTTCGGGAATTAATTTGAGTGAGTGACTTTTCCGTAGAATATTTTTATTTGTATACAAAACTTAGGTCTCTAATTTCGTGTATCTTTGTTCAGGTAGCGCCCGCTGAGCTGGAAGCGCTGCTGCTGCAGCACGGCGGGGTAGCCGATGCCGGCGTGGTGGGCTTGCCGGACGAGGCCGCCGGTGAGCTGCCCTTAGCGTTCGTAGTAGCGCAGCCAAACTCAAACGTCACCGAGAAAGACCTCGTCGAATTCGTTGCGTCCAAGGTAATAATAAATAAAGGTTGTTTCAGTATTCATATCACCACTTCCTCATTTCACATTTTATGCTTTCAAGGGTAGCTACTAAAGTTCCCTTCAGCTCCTCTTATTAAATTGAAAGTTTGTACAGACGCCAGCACATCAACCTACTTCAATCTGGTAAATAAAATATGGTAATAGATTTTCAACCTTATCACAATAGTGGAAGGTTAATGTTCGATTGGAAAAAAATTACAGATTCGAGTAGGTTGACCTGCTGGCGTCTGTACACTAGCCCAATCCATTGCCACAGTGCTTACTACAGTGGTGCAGATAACTTTTTTTTAGCTGGAATTGTTCTTGCAATTTAGCATCTTACTAATCTGTCCGCGTCCACCTGGTACAGCTATTCCGTACTTTTGGGTTTTATCAAACCAAAATTAATGACGAAACTGCGGTCACTCGTACACAGGGATTCTAAGTACTCGTAGCTATCACCAGCCCCCTAGACAAGTGGCAAACAATAAAAGCTCAGCAGTCTTTAATATAGACTTTCAACTTAATGCTTTTGGGCATGATATTGAAAATCTATTAAAGAATACAGAGCGTTTTCGTTAAATAGATTTCTAACTATATGCTGTAAATAATAAAGCTGAAAATCTATGAATGATATAATACAAAGCTAAATTATTGTTTTCCACATGTCTAAGGGGACTGATACTGTGATATTGTTCGGCGTTGTTGCGCTCCTTTGACAGCTCTAACGTAATCTAAGCTATTTGGTCGAGTTGTCCTAGCTTACGGCCCGTTCACGACCTTGCTTGGCTTAGCGCGGGGCGGCGAGCGGTAAGATCAAATATATATGTTTGTATGTTTGAAACACGCCACGAGGCGCTGCCAGTGGCGACGTGGCGTGCACAACGCTCCGTCGTGCTCACCGCTGTCCCGAAGTCGGGAACGGGCCGTTAGTTACCGGGATTTGGCGACAAATTCAGACTGATTAGCGACTAAATCTGTTGTCGAATTTAAAATCCACGATGGAGGCTAAGCCAGTGTCAAGGACAAGTCCATCGTAAATGTTTAAAAGATTTTCAGTCATTCAATTGTGAAAAAAAAAATGTATTGCTAGTATATCACTTGTGAGCATCTTGATATACATTGATAAAAATATAAGTGCCAAGTAATAAGATAAGTATTTCTTTATCAGGTGTCACCAGCGAAACGTCTACGAGGCGGAGTGATATTTCTCAAAGATATACCCAAGAACGCGTCTGGTAAAATTCTGAGGAGAGAGTTAAGAAAAATGTTGCAAAAGTATAAAAGCAAGCTTTAATAAACCAAAGTATTTACAATACCTCATAACAATATACATTTATTTCAAGTAACAAAAGATAGACAATTTATGTTAATTATTATTTTAATTTAATTTGCAGTTACTGTTGATTTTTTTAATATAAAAGAATGTGAAGGGTATCTAAATGGTTTTATTTACATTATTTTGATCTTATCAGTTTGGTTCACTGTCCATAATTTCGTAGAATATTTCTATTTATTAACAAGTGCATCTTTTAATTCTTGCGGTATTTTGTTTACTGCGTAAGTGTGTAGGTCCTTAGAAACGGCTGCTAAAACTCCGGTTTTATTTGGGTGCAACTCTGCCGACCCGTATTTGTAGAAGTCGCCAAGAATATCCGTCAGTTTCCCTCCGGCGGCTGACAGGACTGCTTCTGGTGCACACGTGTCCCATTTCTTGCAGCCAGGACTGGCAAACACGTAAACTGACGCCTTACCTTCTAGAAGTTGCAGAACCTGTAACATATATTTTTAATGACTGCATAGGTAATCGCATGTATATGGTTCAGCATAAATGCTCCAAATTGAACACATGCACTTCTTACCTTATAACCGGCCCCACCAACTCTAAGTATCTGCGCAGCATTCATGACTTGCAGTGCTTTCTCAACCAATGGATTGGAATGACTCCTGGTGGTGGTAATAATGAGGGAGTCAGGTGGAGGTGCAGGAGTGAACCCTCCCACACCTACATCTTTTAAGCCCCATATAGTTCTCCCAATTATCTTCTCCCCTCCCAACATGGTTTTGTAATATGGCTGATGAATTACACCAGCCACTGGCTTCTCATTGACTGATATGCCAATCAAAACAGTCACATGTTCAAGAAATCCTGTAACAATTTACAATTTATTTTTCATAATAATATTCCTTTCATACAGCCATGCAACATGCAAATTTTCGATTTCAGTTACATTTTAGAACAAGGTATCTATCTTGATTAGAGAAAATAATTAGACCACAAGATCAGGTTTTCTGTACACCCAGAAATAAAGAGTATAAAATATCATGTTAGTCATTTATTACACTGGTAAGGGTCATTATTATGTAATTAATATTTACAATACATACATTAAAATTAAATTCTTGACCATGTTCCACTGTGTTCATATTGCTACAGTGCATCTAAACAACAAAAGCTCAAAACCTATGTATATCTTCAATTTACCATAATTTGATTGGAGCAAACTTAAATACCACTTCACACTTATAAAAGGATGAGTTAAGTACATTTTCCATCTTTCCCATGGATCTCTCTTCAACATTAGTGCACCTAGAATTATTTTACAGACTTGTAATAAGTAAATTCAATTATTATAGTAGGTATAGATTAGATATTGACAATGCATGTTACAACAGCAGGGTGTTGGTATGATTCGTGAATGTGGATAATTTTAATGTTGCAATAAATATAATTTTCAAGATAATAATAATATAATCAAATAAGATGTTGTGGTACAGGCAGCCTGACCGCTATACTTTTTATTAACCTGAACACTTCTGATGGGGTGTGCTTATGGTGGTCAGGCTCTAATCTCTGGAAAAGTATCATGTAGTTCATATAAATAATAAAAATAGTGTTTACCTTGAGTGTACTCAGAAGTGCCATCAAGAGGATCAACCCAGACTACTATATCCTCCTCTTTGACACCCTGAAGATCAGCAGGGCACTCCAAAGATAACACATCTTTATCTGCTTCATAAACTAACCAGTCACTGGCAACATCACCCTGAAGTTAAAAAATACTATTATACTTTATGACTCTGTAAAAAAACAATTCATACCTGTCTTTGCTGAGTTGATTGAATTGCCATTCACAATTAAGCAAAAAATGTTAATCAACCTTGAATGTCAGGAAATACAGTTTCAATATGAAAGGGTTTTCTTGTCTTGATAAAATCAATTGCCCAAAGAAGGAAAACCCTGAAATAATTGGAAAGGTATGGTATGAGGGACGCCTTTGCCCCAGTGGGCAGAAAGGTCATGAACATAGAATGGCTTGTTAGTAATTGAAGCTTGTTATAGGTGGTCCCAGGGGTTTACCACTAAATCACAAGTATTAATTATGATAAAATGTCTACTTAGTTTGATAAATAGATAAGAAATGAATATTTTTCATGTCTCATTAACTCAAAAGATTTTGACAGCATTTAGCATGCATCAGAATGGATCCTCTAACCCATCAGGACTTATAATAATATTCAGTTAAAATATACTATAATATTTAAAAAAATATTTTATTGATGTAAGACGTGACGTGAGGAGGGACAGTCAGACTTGTACTGACTAAAATCCATAGTGATCCTTTAATAGCCCTTTATGTTCCAGAGTCTCTGTTACCTGATGAGACATTCCCATGACCCAAATATTGATGGGGTGGTATGTAATTATGCTGAAATCACTTTACCTCATTATCAGAGCCATCTTCTTCGCCAATTATGTTCACTTTAGGATACTGTGCTGCAAGTGATGCAATAATACAACGCTGAGCCGACCGATCTGCTTCTGTTTGGTAATCATCTTTACCCTAAAATAGTGAAAGCACAAGTCTCTGTGAGTTTTTAGATTCCTTATTCACATAACAAACAAAATAATAACCATTTACTTAGTTTGTGAACTTTGGCCCCAATAAATTTATTGCTTTCTTCACACTTCTGTGATCTGAATTTTATTTCCGTTTGTGTTACATGAACCAACGAACCTTTTCAACTATTCCGAGTTCCCCTTTGCTCATAACATCACGCACAATTTTTCCAGCCCTGTTGGCCACTGATACTGAAGAAGCCAAAAGTCTCACAACAAGAGGAACATTTGCCGTCATTTTTCCACAATATTACGATGTCGTACGTTCTTTAAATTGTTTTTAATTTGTAACTTTCTATAATTATAAAATTTAGCTCAGTATCGTTGACCACAGTTTAGCGCAAAAGCAACACACACACTAATTTACTTCCATTCGGCAAAGTACTCTGTGCATTCGGCTCACAAAACCCTTTCCGTCAAAATATTCCGCTTACTTCTTTGCTTCTTTCAATGTCACAAACACAGACTACATAGACACTGATAGACACCGTAGAATAGAAAGAGAAAAAGTACCTATTGGCACCGTGTACGACTTTAGCGCCACCTAGCGTTTGCACTGTTGACGGCTCTGACCGTTCTAATTGAAATCAGATTTCTTTACAAAACACATGGTTTTGGATTCCATGGCGATCCATCAGCTCTGAATAAAATTAAATAAACATAGGCAAAATGTATTCTATAAGAAAAATGTCAAATACAGGATTAAAATGAGGATTATGATTTATTTACTTTTTTCTCTTCCCGGCAGCTAACCATCTCCTGCATTGCTCATCTTTCCAAGAACCGCTTGGGAATCAATAAAATTTAAATTTACTATTTCTGCTAGTATTCTTGCAGTTTACAACACAACAACTGCTGTGACCTATGTTTTTCTGGCGGAATAACGCGATTATAAAAATTACGTACAGATAATATATGTCTGACAAATTGATTCGAAATTGACAGATGACAGAGTTCAATGAACTCTGAGACAGAGCCGTCGTACTCGGACTGCTCCCCATCACCTGCCGTTGAAGAAACTACGGTATCTCGTCAGATATTCATTGAAATCAAATGATGTCAAGGGAAATTTTGTTCAAAATTAAATGTTTGTAATGATTAACGTATTTATTTGGGTAAGGATTAATATTATGTTCATAAAAATACCGTCGCAAGTAATGTATTATTTTAAAACCAATTTGATTTCCATAAAAAAGGTTATAGTGAGTTAACCTTAAAAGATAGATATATGCTGTCGCGGACTTTATTTCAGAACGTTTCATGAGGAAAAATTCCGTCATACATAATTTTTGCGTAATGTAAACCGTTTACGCAGCGCACGCAACGGAAGCTCTCAATAAAAATTTCCCGATTTGACAACATGTTTCATTGCTGCTCTGCTCCTATTGGTCATAGCATGATTTTATATAGCCTATAGCCTTCCTCGATAAATGGACTATCCAACACAAAAAGAATTATTCAAATCGAACCAGAATTTCCTGAGATTAGCGCGTTTTTAATAGTTGGCATAGGTGAATGTGCTCTTAGACAATCCCACATTAGTTTTACTTTTCGCCACCATGGGCGCTGCAATCGAATAGTACTACCCCCACCTAGTACTTCGCACCCAGCGATTGTTCTGAGCTATAGAACTCGTGATACAACTATCGGCACGGTTCTTGAGCGCTCGGCGTAAGAGTGGGGATCGCTTTGCGCATCGTACACTTATCGACAAATGAAACGCACAATAAAACAAATAAAACGCACAAAACAACGAATCCCGAGTGGCGGCTATGACGCGATGCGCTACGGCACGCTACGCGGGCCAATCACTACACTTTCCCCGCCCCCGTTCCTCACTTCATCTACCAAAGGGACCTAATAACTTACTTCTGCGCAGATGAAGGTCAGCGCTCAAGATCCATGCCGGTAACTGTACTTCCTTCTCTTTCCCTCAAGAAAGAAAAACAAATCGACAAATCGCATAAGAAGAAAACTTTTTAAAAAAAGTAACCGACTTCAAAAACAACAACAAAACAAAAAATGGTGAAATAACCTAATTAATAACTTCTTTCGGATGTCGGTGGCTTTATTTTTATTACCGACTTCAAAAAAAAAGGAGGTTATCAATTATCATATTTCATTGATTTTTAGACACCGACTTCCGAAAGAAGTTATTAATTAGGTTATTTCACCATTTTTTGTTTTGTTGTTGTTTTTGAAGTCGGTTACTTTTTTGAAAAAGTTTTTATTATTTTACCCTTTTTAGTTTATTTATTTATTAAGTATTTAACCCAAATTCTTGTAAAATACAAAATTTTCTTACATATGCACTAATCTTGTAATCCGTCACAACATAAAAAAATCCATATCTCTAAAACTACTGAACCGATTTTGATGAAACTTGCAGTGTACCCTAAGTTGAACAATACCTAGTACAACAAAAAAAGAATTACTTAAATCGAACTTGTAGTTCCGGAGATATGCGTGCACAAACATAAAAACATACATACATACACTTATGAAATTTGGCACATTTGTTCAGACGCTGTTATAGACTAACATAAGTGAAAACTGGGCAGTTCTGATAATATTACATACATACGGGTCGAATTGATAACCTCCTTTTTTTTGAAGTCGGTAAAAAGGGACAGAGCTTAGCCATCTTCATCTCTCAGCGCGTAGCCCTTAGATAAAGACGGCCCTAGATTCGTGTTTGGCGTAGCCCGTAGAAAGAGAAAAAGTATAGAACTCGGGATAATTCCTTCTCTTTCCCTCAAAAAAGAAAAACAAATCGACAAATCGCATAAGAAGAAAAGAGACCGAGCATAGCTATCGCCATCTCTCAGCGCGTAGCGTAGAAAGAGAAAAAGTATAGAACGCGGGATAATTCCTTCTCTTTCCCTCAAGAAAGAAAAACAAATCGACAAATCGCATAAGAATAAAAGGGATAGAGCATAGCTATCGCCATCTCTCAGCGCGTAGCCAGTTTTTTAAAGGCCAGCCACAACATTTCGCGGATTTTAGGGATACCAGATTCGGGCAATATATTTCCCGGACAATAGGGTATTACACCCTTTTTCAAAAAGTGTCTCAATCGAATCTTTAGGTGATAAAAAAGTACCAAAAAAATTACAAAATTTTTCTTTAATCCGTTAGTGCCATAAAAATACATTTAAAATTAAGATTTTCAAATTTCGCGCGTAAGTTGAGGCAAACGCTTTACGCCATTTTGATGACGTCAGTTTGCTGGTAAACTTTATAGCTGTGTGAATTTGACATTTTAAAACTACATTCTGTTATAAATTCCAATTTGATTGGAATGTTGAATGAATGCATATAAGCTGCATGTGGTTTGATAAATTTACAAGATGGTCTAAATACATATAATAATAATAAATAAATATATAATAGAATAAATGTTTCTTTTCCTTACTGTTAATCCACATAGCCAATCAAAATGTGAGATAACACTAAGTGGTTATTACTGAACACAATACTGATTTTGTAACTATTGTTTTGATTTTTTTTTATTTATTTACTTTCCTCACATGTGGCAAGCAACCATGGGATAATTTTCTTTAATTAGATAGAAAGTAATAAAATAAAAAGGCCACATCAGAATAAATAATTTATTTTCATCACCATATTAATTTAATAAGTTTATGCAAAGACAGAATATATTCCAGCTTTATGAACTGGCATGATGTTATTTTTCACTTCTTGTATTCTGACACAAATTCACTCATCAGCGCGCTGTCTGGTTCCAATTCTTTAGGTTTCCACTTTGCGATTTCTATTGTACTCAATATTTTTACTGATATCCCGACTTTGGCAAGATTGGCCCTTTTCCAATAACAGTCCACAGACGTGCAGGATGGCTCTTCACTGCGACGATGCAACCATATCAAAAATGTTACTCCATGTTTACAACCACCTTCCGATGCTGGACAATCATGGCATTTAACACTTGTCACCAATCCTACTTGTTCATCCACTATTATTGTAGCTACATATGGTTTAGATCACAGTTTGCGCTCTGGGCAAATTGTACATTTCACAACACAAACATTTTGTTCACGTTTCACCTGAAAAACACCTGTACATAACCTATTGCGTCGTCGCCTTATAAGATTCTCTTAATTTCAGACCTGAAAACAAACAAATACATTTTTAAGCACCTCTATAACGCAATTTGATAAGTTTTGTTTCTATTCATTTGAAGAGGACAGTACTTACATCGTTGTTATAACATTCCGTAACTCTGCTGAACAAAAATCGGGATTTATTACCGACTTAGGAAATTTATTCTTGGTAGGTTTGTGCTGTCTCCTTTAACGAAACCGTCTTCCATGGTAACAGTAACGATTATTTAATGAAGAATAAAATAAAATAGCATCAATGTTAATGTTAGTAAACACATTGACAGTTGTTTGACAACTTTGACAAGACACAATGACGCAATAACATGGCGGCTACCGTTTCGCTTAGTAAAAGCACAGAACAAAAAAGTGAAAACTTTGAAATGAATTTTAAAATTAATTTCATCATTTCATGTACTGAAACTAACATTTTCCGACTTCTTCTTGCCTAAACTATCGCATTTATATATTTAAAGATTTTTTTTCTAATACAGTAAAATACCCTATTCGGTCTGTACGATAATTTATGAAAATTGATATTTTTTTTTAACAAACATTCTACATGTTATACAGGATACAGGAATTTGAATCCGTAATAAGATATAAAAATAAATTGGAAGGAGACTTCAGTTCTTTCTCGATGTATTTTTTTTTGTGTATTTATTTGTCCACGAAAATGAGTGAGATAATAATTATGTATTGATGTTTCGCCTATTTATAGTTCATAGGTAATTCCTCGACCGACGGGCCCGATAGGAAAGTCCCTATATCGCTCAATATAAAAATCAACATTAGAATTACTTACTGATATTACTACAAGAGTATTGATTAGAGTTTACAATGGCCATTTTAAAAAGATCTAGTCTGAAAATAAAATATTAGGTCGAAACAATTTGAAGTAATGTGAGGGCATTATTTCAATTTAATTCGAACTAAAAAGAACAAAAAAAAAACACTGTTAAAATAATAAAAAACTGTTTCTTTTTTTCAACCTTAACATTCAAGGGTTGGGGTCACATCATACTCCACCTTGCATAATGTTGACTTAGTATGGCTTAGCAGGTTTCACAAACTTACGCCATTCAATTCTTCTCTGTACTTAATTAGGCAGATTAAGGGAAAAAGTCACATGCAATGATGTTTTCCTTCACCGAAAGGCCCCCCCCCCCCCTTTAACTTCTAATATAAGAGAAAGATAAAACTAAAAAAATATATAATGTAGACCTCAACAAAAACTTCCAATGAAAATTGGATTGGATGAGATATAGTTAGCAGTTTTTGAGATATAGTACATTATTTTTCTAAAATCGCAAATATAAATTTGCCATTCATACAAATACTATGAAAAACAAAGTTATTTTTATTGTTTGGGTATATTACTAATCTCAATATAATTATATCCCTAATCTATGCTTGCTACTACGGAACCCTTCATGGGCGAATCCAACTCGCACTTGGCCGGTTTTTTAAAATGACACAAACAACATTTTCTGTAAGATTATATTTATAACATTTCTTATTTTAGTCCTATATCCTAGTAAATTTATCATGATTAAACAGTGTTCTTCTCATTAAAAACACGGGCGATCCTCGCCGGCTCACCCCCCCCCCCCCTCACCGTATTGCCTATAATGTCACTCAGGACCAAAGCCGCTTTCAACTGGTTTTTTAAATTAGTCCAGGTGTTTCGGAGCCTATTCAATAATAGCCTGCGCATGGACACACATATGAAAATAACTAAAACAAATTGAAACATTGATCGGATTCTTGAATCTCTTGTAACATACCTATCAGATACTTGTGGTATCTATGTTTTGCCGCACTAGTAAGATATTATTAATCTTAGTCATTGATGTATTCAAAAGGGGAAGTTACGGGACTTGCCACAGCGCTTGGTCCTGACCAACTAAGTGATTGCCCGTAGTTGGCACTCAGTCGCGCACGGCACGTAGTCTTGGACGCACGGAACGGCCGACGATCACACAACTCGATAATTTCAGATCTTTGTAACAAATCCGTATCAAAATGACGTCTTGTGTAGCTAAACAGTGTTTTAATAATACAAGGAAGAAAAATAAGACACATGGGATCACGTACCACTCGTAAGTAGTCAAAAATGTTATTTAACTAGCAAATACATACAATATTTTTAATTGTTTGCTTCGCCATGTTTGTGAGAGCGAGATAATTATACAAACATGCGGGAGAGACACGATCCGCACGCCATGTCTGTCATGCCGGCTGACGCGATTTCGCTCGCACAACAGCGCCGTCTCCTATCTCTATCCTTGTCTGTAGATTTGCGCCAACCAGTAACACTAATCACAGATGTGCGACTTTTTGTGCATGTAGTCGTGCGCCGAGCCCAGTTTTACTGATTGAGATGTTAGCGTGTACCCCATCTTCCCCCTTTTAATACATCAATGATCTTAGTGATAATTTACAAGATAGCAGGCTACATACATTTTTTTACAAATCTTATCGCGCCATTTCATAGCAACCATGTTGATTACAATCACATTTTAATAAAACAAATTAATATGATACGCAAATAATTCAATACTTACGTTTTGGAAGACATCTATTCATTTGTTCAAAAAAAATATTCTATATTAACCACACTTTCGATCTGCATTAACGTACAGGGGTGCTATGATTTTATTCCAATAATTTGGTGGTTCGGACCCCACATATAGAATTTTATAAACAGAATTGAATTCCCCTTTAAGTTTGTACAGATCGAAATCGGACATAATTTATAGATCCACTTAACAACAAAACATTATCTTAATGTTATTTGATAAATTACAAAATGGACAACAGTAAGTTTTGATCAGGAGACATAATATTTTATTTTATAATAAAGGCACTTAAATAAAAGACCGTGCACGAAGTAAACATCTATTTCGACAATCCCGCCACTGTTTGAAGCGGTTTTTACCTGAACTAATGTGTTTGTTCAATTTTTTATTCAGAAAGTAAAATAAGTTTTCCAGAAAATCAAGTGTCTTGTCGGTACATAAAAGTAGCAAATTTTACAACTTCAATACATAATTTAACAATAACAAATCGAGAAACATCGTCTTTTTTTTCTACAAAAACCATTCCAGTCGTGATAGCTTTAAGTACTACAAAAACTGGGAATCTAAACGCGTGAACCTATTTTATTTTAAACTTTGCCCCACACTAGGAATTTCTCCTCCGTCGTGGGTGCGTTTACAAACATAGAAAGTTACATCAGACACCCAGACCCGGAAAAACTATGTATTTGTAGGTGATACAAATGTTTGACCGTGAGGGAATCGAACCCGCGACACGCTGCTCAGCAGTTCAATAGCTCAGCCACTTCGCTAACCGTGCCGTCTTGGATTACCTTGCTCCCTAAAATTAAGAAAAAATAGATATTTCGTGCACAGACTATTTTAAGGAAATAAAGCTTATATACTAACTTACAATAAGTTCGATCTGATTGTATAAAATTTTAATGCCATGTATATGTATAACGGTGTAGGAATAACAAATAGAATTAAATTGTAAAAATCTGTAAAACTGTCTTTAATTTTATTTATAAAAATCTAAAATAAAACTTTACGTAAGTATACATAACATTTTACATAAACTTATAACTAGGCTTTGCAAAAGAGATGCCCATATTATGATAATATTATCATACCCAGACACTCGGCTTATTTCAAAACAAGAATTTCTGCTGTGAAATATAATGTTGGTATTCGACCAGTTGATATCTTTTGGTAAATTAATAAAATTGCAATAGCAGAAAATAAAAAAGGATTTCAAAAGAAAACGATTGTAAAATTTGTAAAGTACATTCACACTTCCGTATACCGCACGCATGTGACGCTTTCATTCTACTGAAAGTGAGTACTGTAATGAGTAATTTATATTTTTATAATATTTTTTAAACCTCTGAAATAAGTTTTAAGCTTATTGTAGCGCTGGACGTCTGCATCCACTACGTTTGAGCCGATGCGCTTTTCAGGTGTGAACTATACTACTTAGAGCTAACATTAGGTAATTTGCTTGGTGTCGTCTTCACTAACTTGTTTGAGGATATGTTTGACGATTTGGTCTATAGTATGGGTGTCGAGCATGCGCGCAATGTTCTTGTCTTCGATCACATATAAGAACAAGTGCTTGGAGTTTTCCCGCAGGCGCTGCACGCGAGTCCACTTCTCACGGTCCGCGGGCTTGGCACCACACTGCTCGATCACTTTCTCCAATATCTGTGTAAAATAGTCCAATGAAGAGTTTATGAAGAGATTCCGCAATATATCATTATTGTTTGGAAATAAATAACTTAATTAACATACCACGTCTACGCTCTCGTCTGGCCAACCAAACAAGTAGAGTGTCTCCTCATCAATAAGATGCATAAGTAACATTTTCAAATTCTCTGTTAGCTCTTCCTCTGTCATCAAGGTTAAATTTCCCTTCTGGAATAAATAAAAAAAGAATTTATAACTTAACAATTTATGTACGTACTTCCGCATGCATAATAAACACTTCTTAGGCTCGGCTCGGACGACGCGATCCGATGCGAATGACATTAGTAACAACTAACACCCTTATTACGTTGACATAAAGGTTTTCTTGACCGGCTTAAGCCGATTCCGCGTCGATAAATGTGGGAGCACCCTTACTTACGTTTCAACAAAAGCATTAATAATCACATTTAATAATATGGATGAACAGTCCACCAGCATCAAGAACAAGGTCTGGGTTACTGGTGGTCAAAATCAACAAACGTGTTGGAACGATTGTCCCGCAGGTTGGAATGCCTGACACTACATGTCAACCGTGCCATTGCCGTGCGTGCCACACTTTATTTTCGGTAGTTATTTGTCATTATTACTTCGTCCGTTATCGCACAGACAAAACCTTCGGTTTCTCCAAACAAGTCGCACCAGCGCGAAGTGCAACCAAAAAAACATGGTACGAGTATGTATGTATTATAATTAGTTTACCTTATTCTGAACTTCGCTACTAGAGCTGCTCTGGTCGTCCTGCATGCCGCCGTAGAGCACGCCTGCCCCGCTGTAGCCTTGCAGAATACGATCCGACTCCACATCTAACAGATTTAGTATTGATTCCATTTCAGACTTTTTCACTCTTTCCACTGAACTATTGGCTCCCTGGAAAAATAGTGATTGACATGAGTGTGACAATATAATATAAATATATAATAGTTTCCACTTTCCACAGTTGGAATAAACACTGAGTATGTGTTGGTAGAAGTAAAAAAAGTGGGTAGGTATACTATTACGTACCTAAGGGCTCATGTACGCACGACGCCGCTGCCGCGCCGCCACCGCGATGCCATTCGCTAGTGTTTGATTTTGTTTTTATTTAACCGACTTTTAAAAATGGAGGTTTCTCAATTCGACCGTAAACAGGGTAGAATTTTGTAATGCCACCTGGAGGGAAAGTACTCTTAATGCTGCAGATAGAAAATTTTACTCAAAGGAAACATTCCTTTATTTTTGAATAGAAAGCAAACTGCATTCAAAGATTTTCGAAAATTCTCTTCTCCCACAACCGGAAATCAAACCGGCTAAAATCTGAAAAAAATATACCCTGTACTTTTATTGCATCGATCGTTAGTGTCAATTATAAGGATGAAATCTCTCTAACAAAAATGATAAATTAAATGAAAGGAAAACCAGGAAATTTTAAGGTGAATGCTCCAGGGTAGCCCGCGAAATTCAAAATTTCTTAGGTTTTTTGCAATTTGCAGGCCAGTGCTAGGTTGTATGTTGATTAAAATATTGATCGCGACTGTAAGACTTATGTAGTTACAGAATAATTAAATCAATAATTAAATTAATTTAAGGTGAATACCCTGGAGCATTCACCTTAAATTAATTTAATTCAAAATCAAAAAATCAAAATCAAAATATTTTATTTTACATGGGCCACAATGGGCACTTATAAAACGTCGAGGGAAAAAAAAAAAATTGGCACGGTTCGGGTTGGTCGCTTCCATGGAGAAGAACCGGCAAGAAACTCCATGGTTACTCTTTTAAAATATTTGCTTTTACAATGTTATTGTTACAGATTGGTATACTTAAACACGAGAGAACATCGTAGGCACGATAAGAAGAGGCTCTTACCAAATATCTAAACAAAAAATAATAATAATAAAATAAAATAGTATATAATAATATATACGTAATAAACTAGACGAAAAAGATAAAATGGGCATCGGGGAATTTACACAACCAACAATGTTCTCGCATTCACAATTCTGGAGTAAAAAGAAGCTATATAAAAAAAAAAAGCTATATTAGCCAAAGGTAGGTAATGACTGTAAATTAAAACATTGTAAGATAAAATAAAAAAAAGGTAAAAAGAGACAAAACAAACACATAAACAACAGAAAAAAAATGTATACAAGTAAAAATAAAAGGTAGTACCGTGATTCAGAGCAGTTAATAGACAATATACCTAATTTATAATAAAACTGTTGAAGAACCAGGGAAGCCGCATGAGCAGAAGGAACTATTGCCAAATATCTTTGCCTTCAACGTAGTCCTTAATTTTGTAATATGCTTTTTTAATAAGGACACGTTTAATGTGGGTTTTAAACTTTCCGTCAGTTAGTTCTATGACTGACTTGGGCAATTTATTATAAAAACGTATGCTGTTTATAACGAACGACTTACTTGTCTTTGCTAGTCTGAATCTGGGTATCACAATTTCGTGTTTACTCCGTGTATTAATATTATGGAAATCGCTTTTAATCTTAAAATTTCCTAGGTTTTTACGTACGTATAAAATACTCTCTAATATGTAAAGTGACGGCAGTGTTAATATTTCAATTTCTTTAAATTTTTCTCTAAGTGACTCACGGGGACCCATTTTATATATCGCACGGATTGCCCTCTTTTGTAATATAAAAACTGAATCTACGTCTGCTGCTGATCCCCACAGCAGAATGCCATACGACATAATACTATGAAAGTAGGCAAAGTATACTAACCTAGCTGTGGCCGTATCAGTTAGCTGCCTTATTTTCCTTACCGCGTACGCAGCGGAGCTTAATCTGCTCAAAAGAGTTCTAATGTGGGCGCCCCACTGTAATTTCGAATCAATCGTAATACCCAAGAATACAGTTTCCGCAATAGTATCAAGTTTTTTGCCATCAAGTTTTAAATTTAGACCAACTTGCGGTACGTTTGGCAAAGAGAACTTCAGACATTTTGTTTTGTTCGCATTCAGTAATAGATTGTTAGCTGCGAACCATTTCGAGAGAACAGCTAGACTTTCATTTACGTGTAAGACATCCGTATCTTTTCTATCTACTTTAAAAATAAGCGATGTGTCATCGGCAAACAATATTATATTCGATAAGTTAGCCATCATGTACGGAAGATCATTAATATAAACTAGAAAAAGAAAAGGGCCGAGAATTGACCCTTGAGGCACGCCCATCTTCACTAAAGACCCAGAGGACGTCGCCCCACTTACATTTACTTTTTGCTGCCTGTTGGATAAATAGGAAAGAACAAGGCCAGCAGCTCGTCCACGAATTCCGTAATGGTGTAATTTACAAATGAGTGTATTGTGGTCGACGCAGTCGAACGCTTTTGAGAGGTCACCGAAAATGCCAATGGCATCCTGGGACCTCTCCCAGGATTCCAAAATGTGACTGATGAGTTTTACACCAGCGTCAGTCGTCGACCTACCTCTTGTGAACCCGAACTGCTGACTATGTAGAATCCCATTTGAGTTAAAGTGAGACAGCATCTGGTCCAACATGATTTTTTCATAAATTTTACTCAATGCTGGAAGCACAGATATGGGCCTGTAATTCGCGGGATCATTCTTACATCCCGCTTTAAAAATTGGCACTACTTTGCTATGTTTCATTAAATCAGGAAATTTGCCGCTGTCCAAACATTGATTAAATATGTCTGTTAGAACAGGAGCTATTGTAACAATAATTTCGCCAAGAACCTTGACTGATATTCCCCAAAGATCTTCAGTATTTTTTATATTGAGACTTTTGTATGCATTTATAATTGTAGAAATAGATATAGATTTAAATTCAAAGGATGGTACGTCTTTAGTAAAATGTTTTATTAGAAGTTCTTCAGCTAAAATAGATGAAGAGGGGAGAGATTTCGTAACGTGTAACGGGATGTCAGTAAAGAAGTGTTCTAGTGTCTCAGCAACTTCTTGCTTATCAGAAATGATTTTATCGTCTACTTTTAAGGACAATTCATTCTGATCTCGCTGTTGTGTCTTTCCAGTTTCTCTGTTTATTACCTGCCATACAGTTTTAATTTTATTATTTGAAATGCTAATTTTATTACTAAAAGTTCGGCCGAACCCTAGCCACGGCAAGTTTGTGCTCCGCGTTATTAAATGTTTAAAAATGGTAAAACCAAATAAACTATCATAGAACAAGTACGATCGCAAACTAAAGTGTGTGCATGTGTGTTAGTGTTAATAAAAACTTAAATATACAGTTAAATACTACAGTGAACATTAATATTGAGAACAAATACATTTATCTCTCATAAACTCGACTTTTTACTGTCATATCAAGTGTTAAAACTTTATAACAGTGTTCAACGTGTAATATAATATCAAAGAAACTCAACATATACACGGTAAAAGTTTAAAGAAGCGATAAAAAGAAATAAAACAAAGCTAAACATAGTGTACAAATCAAACAAAGAAAATGAACTTTGGACCTCACTAGACTTCGAAATTCAAAACATGATTAACGATTTTTTTTTATGACATAACGCCTAATACACAGCTCTAATTGAACATAACAATTACTGTTCAAATGGCTCGATGCGTAAAGTGTTGACCTGCGCAACCGTTCCGAATGAACAGTACCAGGATCGATCCCCGCCACCGGTGATCTCTTTTTGTGATTTGTATTCAGATAAAAACCTAAAGCAATGGATTCTGAATATATTACATGCCGTAAAACTAATAATAAAACCATTTCTTTAAATAATTCTTCGAATTCAATGTTTGATACTACGGAAATGAGTTTACCTGAGAATACTATGAATGAAAATGATAATTACATCAAACAAATAAATGAGTTAAGAATGGAATTAGCATCCGTACACCTAGAAGTAGAACATTTACAACAGGAAAATAAACAACTAAAATCAGAATTAGAGCACAACAAAACAGTTATAGAAAACTACAAGAAAGTCAGGTTTACTCCTACGCCATCATCTTGCCAAAAAAATCGACAAAAACGGAAATCTGAACTAAATCTAAGTTCAGTTGCCAAACAAATCAGAACGAATTCTCCTACAAATAGTGCTACAGGAATGAATCTTGAACCTGAAAAAATCAACTCCAAATCACTTGGGAATGTCACTAAAACAGAAATAACAAAAAATAAAATATGTATAATAAGTAACAATAACAAGAATAAGATTTTACCAATTGCTGAAGCTACAATTAAGGATAATTTTGAATTCTGCCATTACATATCACCCCATGCAGGGAACAAACAACTATTTGCAGGAATAAACGAAAAATTACATACTTTCACAAATAAGGATTATTGTATCATACTTATGGGTGAAGAAGATTTTAAAATGACGCAAAATTACTTTGACCAGATTATTTTTATTCGCGAGACACTACAAAATATAACACATACAAATGTTATCATTTGTTTGCCTACCTACAAGTGTAAAGATTACGCAAACATGCATAACTGGAGGGTTGAAAATTTCAACAACCTTCTATATCTAGACATAATAACACATGAGCATGCATATCTTTTAGATTCCAATAAAAATATATATTATGACTATTCACTGTATAGTAAAAGTACTGGAATAATTAATGACAAAGGCATTCGCGTCATCTTCAGAGACATAAACGAATACATCCAGAATTTACGAGAGTACAACAGCAACGAACTACGGACTCACTTAGAAGAAGACAGTTTTTTTCTTGACTAATGAGAAATTAATACTATTGCACCAGAATATTGCAGGGTTGATAAACAAATCAGACATGCTTGCAGTCTGCTTAGAAGATCTCATAGATAGGCAATTGAAAGTTGACATATTGTGCATAACGGAACATTTTATGTCAGAAGGCGATGAGACACATCTGCTGATCCCAAATTACAGTTTGGCTTCTTACTTTAGCAGAACCAATAGTAGAAGAGGTGGTTCATGTATTTTAATCAGAATTGGTCATCTTTGGAAAGAAGTACCAGAGATTAAGAAATTGTCAATAGTTAATATATTTGAATGTTGTGGAATAGTACTTACAAAGTATAATATCTTAATTGTGTGTATTTATCGGGTACCAAAAGTTACAAATTTGAGTCTATTTTTTGAAAAATTAGAACAATTACTAAAAAGTGTAAGTAATAAAAAATATAGCAACATTATACTAACTGGTGACTTCAATATTGACATCATGACAAAAAGTAATGTGTGCCTTGATTTTACTTGTTTGTTATTAAATTACAATCTGAAATTAGCCATTAATGAACCTACTAGATTAAAAAGCCAGACTTGCATCGACAATTTCGCACATAATTTTCAAAATCGATGTGGGACCGAAGTGATAGAATTTGCATTATCTGACCACACGGCACAACTGTTAAAATGTCCTGTAAAAAATACACAAAATAGCAAATATTGGAAAAAAACACAGCGTGACTATGCAAAAGAAAATATATCGAAGTTCAAATCATGTTTAGAAAGTCTTACATTTGCTAACGTATATAAAACAAATGACCCCAACATCGCATATAATTCATTTATGGAAGATTTTTTATTGTTTTACAACCTGTGCTTTCCATTTAAACTTGTTACTATCAACATAGACAGAAAAGCTAAATGGATCTCGCGTGGTGTTAAAATATGTAGCAAGAAGAAGAGGCAACTGTTGTGGAAATATAGACTTAAACCGTCTGAAACCAATAAAATGCGCTTTATTAAATACAGTAAATTATTCAAAAAAATTATACGACTTACCCAAAGAGCTCAAAATAATTATAAAATCAAAACGTCTGAAAATAAAACTAAATCGACATGGCAAATAATAAACAATAAGAAATTAAATGTACCTCAGGACTCTATACTTAAAATTAAGCTTGATAATAATACAATTACAAATCCACAATTAATCGCAAATCATTTCAATAATTATTTCATTGACAGAGTTGTCCCTATACGAGGGTCAGGAAAACATGTTACAGCAGGTATTTTGAGTAGGCAAAAATCAATGTTTATGGCCCCAAGCTTACCATGTGATATCTTACAAATTATAAATCAACTTAAAAATACTAACAGCGTAGGTTATGACGGTGTCTCTACCAAAATAATTAAATCTGTCGGTGATGTAATTTGCAACCACTTAAGTCACATCTTAAACATGTGTATCAGTACGGGTACCTATCCTGATGGTATGAAAACATCTATAGTAAAACCTCTATTTAAGAAAGGAAATAGAGACTTAATCGAAAATTATAGACCAATAGCACTGATACCAATTATGTCAAAGATTTTTGAGAAATACATCTACAAACAGTTAAATAGCTACCTGGAAAAAAATTCTATTCTTTGCAGTGAGCAAAAAGGTTTTAGGAAGGGTAAGACTATCAATATGGCGGTCTATGATTTTCTACACACTGTTATGACACAAATGGATAAAAGGACCCCCACTTGCGCTGTGCTATGCGATATGACACAAGCATTCGACTACGTTGACCACACTATTTTAATTAATAAACTTGATACATATGGAGTTAGAGGCCAAGTTCTTAAATTAATTGAATCCTTTATTTCTAATAGAAAACAAATTACAGCCATCTCAAGAATAGAACGCACAAAAAAAGAGATAACTTATTTGTCTCAAGAACGAATAGTGAAATACGGTGTACCCCAGGGATGCGTTCTGGGACCACCATTATTTAACATATTTGTAAATGACTTTCCGAATTCTACTGAACATCCAATGACTCTCTTTGCAGACGATAGCACAGTGACTATAGCATGTAAGAATACTGACACTTATGGACTTGACATCAATAATACTTTAGCTTCTATAATTTACTGGTTGGACAATAATAATTTAAAAATTAATTTAAATAAGACACAAATCATGCATTTCAGTCAGAGAATGACAACAAAAGATGACATAAATTTAATATACAAAAACCACACCATAAGTAGAGTTGATAATGCCAAATTCCTTGGATTAACCATTGACAAAAAAACTTGACTGGAAAGATCATATTGAAGAAATTAGTAAGAAAATTAGCAGTTCCTCCTACGCATTGTACAAACTCGCTCCTATCGTAAATACAGATACATTGCTTACTGCCTATCACGGACTTGTTGCATCGACCCTAAGATACGGAATTATCTTCTGGGGAAATTCTACACATAAAGATGTTATATTTAAAATGCAAAAACGATGTATAAGAGCTATGTTTGGTCTACGAATAACAGACAGTTGTAAACCATATTTTATTAAACATCGAATTCTCTCACTTCCTTCCTTATATATATTGGAAACATTATTATTTGTTAAGAAGAATCCCCAACTGTTTCCGAAGTATTCAGATGGTTCCGAAAGAAGTCAACGCGACAATCAAAGACTTCGTTCTCATAGTGCTAAAACAGCTCTCATGGGCAAGAGCGTATTCTGCATGGCACCACATTTATACAACAAAGTTCCAAAGGCATACAAAGATTTAAATATTGACAATTTTAATAAAGTTATGAAGAAATTTTTAATTAATAAATGTTACTATAATGTTGCTGACTATTTAAATGACGTAATTTGACATTTTCATCACCTATTGTTTTATAATAATGTTTATATTTTTTTAAATTAATGATTCTATTATTTTGAACTGTTTTAATAACGTAATTGCTTGATTTTTGTATTTCAAACTATATTTTGTATTTGTACGCCTTCCAGGCAAAACATGTTGAAACTTCATTTTCTATAATCGTACCAACATATTATAAACCTACACATGTTTCTAACAAATAAACTTATCTTATCTTATCTTATCTTATCTTACTAATTATTTTAGACTTTGCTTGAGCACAGACTTTTTTGAAAATTTTCGAATAGTTTCTAACATAATTGTGAAAGGATTGATCTGAAGTCAATGATTTTTCATTATATAAATTATACAAAACATCTCTGCTTTTTCTTATTCCCGCAGTGGCCCATTCACTAAACTTAGACTTTTTATTGATCTTAACTTTTTTTACAGGGCAGGTTTTATTGAATTCTTGGCAGACTGTTGAAAATAATATACCATAGTTAATATTGGGGTCTTGTGAATCAAAACTGGCGGTTGAGAGGTGACTAAGAACATTATTATTAAAAGAATTTAGTTTATTTTTTGGAAGAGGTCTTATTTTAATTGTTTTATTTAAAAAAATCTTTTTGTTTGACTCAAAAGATACAAGTTGGCCAGTATGGTCAGACCTAACGCCACTAATTAGATAAGAGTCTTTCACTTTACAATTTGTATATACATTATCTATGCAAGAAGCTGAAGTAGCGGTTATTCTAGTAGCTTCATTAAATAAACAATGCTTCATTAAACAAACATTTTTTGTAAAAATTATTTACAAAAAATGGTAAACTAACTTATTAGTTGCTCGAAATGGGCTCCATTCTCTTGGAATCTTTGAATGCAGTTTGCTTTTTATTCAAAAATAAAGGAATGTTTCCTTTGAGTAAAATTTTCTATCTGCAGTATTAAGAGTACTTTCCCTCCTGGTGGCATTAAAAAATTCCACCCTGTATATGTTTTTTATGTTTGTTCGCGGATAACTTCGTCGTTTATGAACCAGCTAGTTACGTATAACTAACAAATGTCTAGTGGTATGATAAAATCAAGCGGCGCGAACGCGGTGGCGGCGCGGCGACGACGACGAGTTCGCGAACGTATACACAGCCTAGAGGCGCGGTGGCGGCGCGGCAGTGGCATCGTGTACATGAGCGCTAACCCTTTGGTGATATAGTGTGTACTCACGAGCACGGCGCGCACGTGCATCAGATGTCCGCGGAACACGGCGGGGTGCCGCTTGCGCACGTGCCGCAGCAGCTGCTCGCCGCGCACGTAGGCGCGCGCCGACACACAGTACATGCAGCGCCGCGGCCGGTCCAGCGTGTGCGTCTCCACGTGCCGCCGCAGGTTCACGTCCGAGTGGAACGTCTTGGAGCACACCTCGCAACTGAACGCTACACACATTACATATCTAATTAATAACCTTCATCGTCACCTCAGCAGAATGTTTTGTTCTTCCATTATTCTCTGTCAGACTTAGGGTCAGTTCACGCCGAGATGCGAAGCGACGTGACGATGCGTGAAGAAGCCAGTGGTTTCGAGCTGCGCCGCGCTGCGCTGCGAGGCGCATCCAGACTACACGACGCCGCGCGGTGCAGCGGAACGAGTTTACATTCTCCACGTGCTCCCGCCCCGTCCAGCGTCCTCCCGCAATCTAACATTTGCAAATGGCGGCCTCTACATAGTCCAGGGGCTAGAGGTAGTTGAGTATGCAAAATCCGAGTGACGGCAATTATGACCGAATTCTTATACCTGATAATACCCGAGACCCTAAATAATGACAAAACATATCTCGCCGCCAGGTCTGATGTTCCCTTCAGTAAGCATGGCGGGCGTACGCGTTTTGTATGTTTGTACATCTATTGACGTTAGAGATGAGCAAATTGTGTCAGTAAAAATAAATGAATTAAGTATATCTTTTCGCTTGATGAAGTAGTCCACTCATTTAGTTCAGTACTTCATTTAATTCAGCAAATCGGAATAACTTCCTAACTAATAATGAGACGGAGACGATTGACAAAAAATGATGCATTTCACTAGGTCAGTTTTATACGTACCTAAGTCGATTTTCCTTCATACTGTAATTATGCTGAGGACTGTCTAGTGTCTACCTAGCTATATAATTGTATGTTTTATTTTTATCGAGATAACGGAAAAAATATTTTTATGCAATTATTATCAAGTAACTAGAAAGAAAAACAAATCTCAGAACAAGATAAAAGCACCTTATTTGTACCGCAAAAAGCTGTGATCTAATTTTTCTACAAATTATTACGGAAATGATTAATTAAAATGACTTTGGTACTCAATACATTCCGTTTACGAATAAGAGAAGAGGGTTAAAAAAATGGAACAAAAAATTGACCGGCAGGATCCAAATTGTTATTCTTTGACCTTTTTTTCCCTTTAATCGGTTGGCGAAATTCGACACTCACATTATGCATACTCAGTTACCTCTAGCTCCCGGTCTAACACCTCGCATCGTCGAGCGGCCTTGAGCGACGTCGAGCGGCCTTGAGCGACGTCGAGCGGCCTTGAGCGACGTCAAGCGGCGCCGCGCTGCGCCTTGTTATGTCTCGCTGCGCCGCGCTATGTCGCGCTGTTCTGCGCTGCGTCGAGAGGCTCAGCGCCGCGGCCGCAGCGCTGCGTCGCGGTGCGTCGAGAAGCACCGCTCTACGCCGCGAAGTGTCACGCGGCGCAGAGCTGCATGGCGCAACGTATTCTAAATTCTCTCAACGAAATGTGTATCTTTTCGTGTAGAAAATAAAGTCGTATTTTGAGTGGCTCTTAAAAGTGTGCGCGCATCATCGCGTCGCTTCGCGTCTCGGTCTGAACTGATTCCTATTATAAAATAAGCTTCCTAGATATCTAAAAATATAATATCAGCCTATTACCTACTATCCTACTACTAGGCAAAGGCTTCTTGTCGTACAGAGAAGGCATAGCAAATGCATGAGAGAGGTCAGAGGAGGTTCACAACCAACTGCATGAGAGAGATGGCCTAACCTCTTGACCAACATGACATTATTACTAGGTGTATTTATAATACATTCATATTTTCATACGGCTCTATTTGTACAGGGGGACACCCAAAGGTCAACTTACGCTTATCATCTAAATGCACTTTCAAATGATTGTTCAAACTGGCCTCACTGATAAATTCTTTTGTTGAGTAGGTACATGTTTCCATGGGACAAAATAACTTCTCTAATCCCATATGTTCTCTAAAGTGAATCAGCAACCTGAAAGCATTTCATTGTGAGTACATGATTTTTCCTGAATCTTCTATCTGTAATTCGGTATTTGTATTTAGAATTCTTTTATTATAGTCCAGTCAACGAATGATTATAGAGGGAAAGTCTTGGAACACAATTTTTGACTTCATAACTTTGTTTAGACTAGTTAGGAGGTAAACATATCAAAAGTCCCCGCCTCTAGCCCTTGAGCTTTGGGAGGGGGGGGGGGTTGAAGGTCCCATTTTTTGGTTTTTTGATTATATCTCGGAATCTATGCGTCCTAGCGACATAGTACCTCAGAACAAAATAAAAGCTGATTAAATTTGCTACAAGTTATACTAAATAAGTAATTCGATATCTTTTACAGTCTGTCATTTTGAAAAAATCATAACTTTACATTTTTGCGCTTTTTTACCGGATAACTCTTTAACGATACAGCCATAAGTAAATGCTGGCAAAAGGGTTGTGGAACACTCAATTTCCTTTAATAATACTATAATGTTTTATCCATTTTCTTTAAAATGTTATAGCAATGTCAATGTTGAGCGTGAAATCTGAAGTTGCGCTAACTATCGACAAATGAATCTTTCAATTTCTCACCATTCGTAGTTATTATATTGACCGAAATATGCACCAGTTAGTACATACGTAGTGAGTACTGGACGTCTGAACAGCACAAAGACTTATTTTAGAATATATACATGTAGGCCCGTTGGCAGGTTCCTCTCAATCAAAGCAGACCCATACCATTTCAGTGGAAAAATATGTTGCCATGACCGAACACAAATGACGCTATAACGTATTGGGATAGTTATAATAAAAAACAATCATTAAGACGAATTATTTTATTGACTTAAAAAATGAATTAATACCTACATATAACAACAGTAACTACTAGTAATTACTGTTGTTAAGTAAATTTCTTGCTTTCTTGGGGTAGGAAGGACCTTCACCCTCGTCGTCGTTTTCATCTTTTTTTTCCCAATCGGACTCATCCGGGGAAACGGTCAGAGGATCTTCATGTTCTTCTTCATCGTCTGAGTCATCATGAGGAACCCCATTCAAACAGTTCCCCTGACAATTTTGGCATGCTAGGGAACATTTGAGGCTTGCTTGTTTGCAGCCACACTTTGCGCTGGCACAGTCTTTCTTGCATCGACAGAAAATTATTTTTAGAATATCCTCCGGTGCAGCTGCTAGCTCACTATGCATGCACTGGGACCAGGCAGTCGTTTTTAATTTTCCACCCATACATTTAAAAGGCAAGTCGTTTCCTAGCCACAGCTGAACTTGGTGAAATGTTCGCAGGAAATGCTGTTTTACTGCTCCTTCGCTGGGAGGCAGACATGAGATGTCAGGTTTAATAGTGGCAACCGATTTTAGAAATGAGTTGTACCTGTAAGAATTGAGGGAGACCTCTTTTGCTGGAGCCCCATACCACCTCAATATGCAGATTTCACCTGCTGTTCTAAAAATGTAAAGTTAAAATGACAGACTTTCAGGAGCATATATCTCGAAAACTGTAGAAGATATCGAAATGCTTATTTAGTATAACTTGTAGCAAATTTAATCAGCTTTTATTTTGTTCGAGGTACTATGTAGCTAGGACGCATAGATTCCGAGATATAAACGAAAAACCAAAAAATGGGACCTTCAAACCCCCCCCCCCCCTCCCAAAGCTCAAGGGCTAGGGGCGGGGACTTTTGATATGTTCACCTCCTAACTAGGCTAAACAAAGTTACAAAGTCAAAAATTGTGTTCCAAGACTTTCCCTCTATACCCTATTTTGAGCATTCGTTGACTGGGCTATTACATAATTAATAAATCCACCACAAATAAGAACATTTATGGAAGAGAAAAAAACTTAATTCATAAGACAGGTGTAAATAGACAGTTGTGAATGAAACAAAAAGCAGTAAATACTTGGCTCTAGAAGAGAAGGTCTCGCCACAATTGTTGCAGAGGTTTCCAGTGTGCTTCTCGAGATGGCGCTGCAGCTGCACTCGTTGGATGTACGACTTGTTGCACAGCGAGCACTTGTAGGGCTTGTCCTCCACGTGCGTGAGTGTGTGCCGACGCATCACCTCGATCGTATACGTACTGTAGCCGCACTGTTCAAACACATCATGTTACAACCGTCATTGCCGTCGTCAAAGCAAAACGCCCCATCGATCTCTCCAAACTTACTGCTTGGAACCAAACGTGAGGGTGGCCGCTGTTGGCGTAGCTCTAGCACTCTCGTGAGGTTCCGAGCAGTAAGTTTGAGTGCCACAATGATAGGGTGTTTTGTCAACTAGGGCTTAGTACCTAGTTTTACCCTATATCCCACACTTGGGATATCTCCTGTGTCGTGCGAGCTAGTAAATTGGTATTTTTACCAATGTTTCACTTACCGTTTAGCTCCTAAGGCCATGAAAGCAGTAAACAAATAATAAATAGATTTAATATAATACATACATGTGATTAATACAAAAGTGAAAAATTATGTAATTAAAATTAAAGCTAATAAATAAAATTACCACATCACATGAGAACTTCTTCTCGCCATGTATTTCAAGGTGCTTGGTCATGGCGGCGCGCGAACTGGTCCACTTGCTGCAGTGGTGACATTGATATTGGTCAGGTGTTTCTGTTGCAATATTATGTTTTGTTAAAACATATGCCACACATGTGTTCTATATAATTTAGAGATCACTGTTCATAACTATATCATTATTAAAACATCATATCTGATTAAATTAAAATTATACAGGGTGAATTTTTCAAGTGGGCGTGGATGGCTATATCCGAAACTAGGAGGAACTTTACCCTTTTCAAAACGAACCTTTTTCAAAAACGTTGAAAGGAGTCTCGAGGCCGATTTTGACGAAAACAAAACTGCATTATTAGATTTTAGAAAATTCGATAACCCTGGCCAGGAGTCGAACCCGCTGATTTTGGGAAAAAATTAACATTCTGTATTATTACACCTTTTGATAGTGTTGCTAATAAGGATCAAATTCTGGGAAACAATGATATACGGCAAACTGAAGGAAATAGCAGTAACAAAAAAAAAGTAACAGAATTTTTTTATGAAAATGCTATTTTTCTATGTTACTTTTTTTCTACTGAGCCATATTCTATTCGAAATTATAAAGGGGTTTGAAGATTTTACTATGGAGCGTGGCATACCTACTGCCGCCATTTTGATTTTTTTTCAAAATCGCGGCCAGCCATGAAACCTTTATAAATCGATAGCTGACATCAATAACAACAAAAAATATTATGACACCAACCCTCGTAAAGTGTCCGGTTTCTGAGATAATAATCGTGAAAGTTGATCACGTGACATTCACAATTCTAAGCTAGTGTATGTGTTCGAATGTATCAAGATGTTAAAAATAATAACTTTTTGAACGTAATATGTATGTTGCATT
Organism: Agrotis exclamationis; assembly: GCA_950005045.1. Classification (NCBI taxonomy): domain Eukaryota; kingdom Metazoa; phylum Arthropoda; class Insecta; order Lepidoptera; family Noctuidae; genus Agrotis; species Agrotis exclamationis. The sequence goes on along the minus strand of OX465436.1, from coordinate 8,157,263 downwards.
ATATCTGGATGTTATTTAAACATTATACGTCTGACATAATCTACTTTTTGAACTTAATATCTTATTTTTAGTAAAGTGTAATTTTCCCTCGTAAAGAGTCCGGTTTCTGAGATATAAAGTGTTAAAGTTGACCACATTAATTCGGAATAACAAAGGCTTAATATTTTTTATAAAATATTTTAGTAATTGATAATCCTGATGGTCTGGGAGAAAAAGAAAAACGTAGAATGTGCCAGCTGCTTCTCTTCCCGGGCAGACCGTAAAAGTCGGTCGAGGGATAGGGCAAAATGTAAGATCCATAGCCCCTCAGCTTAAAACTCTTTCAATGGGCAACAGGTTTGAAGACTAATAAGCTAAAATAAATGCGCTCGCCAACCCGCCTGCCAAGCGTGGCGAGTATGGCAATAACCATCCAATGGAAAATCCTTGGGTGAGGCCTTAGTCCAGTAGTGGACTTTCTACGGCTGTTATGATGATGATATGCCTCATGATGTTTCTGCTTACTGTGGCCATCACACCAATATATCTGGATAGAAGCAATATGTTCTTCAATTTGTATCGAGACGAGCGTGTCATATTTTGCATGGATATTTTGATGATACAACTGTAATTTAGTATACAAACTTCGTCATAGTCGTCCCACTTCTTGTGTATTGTTTCTACAACTCAATACGGCACAATTAGGCATTTTTTACTATTTGTATTACCTCTGACTGCGAGAATATTCGAGCTCGGACTCATTAAAAGAAATCAAAATATCTCCTTTTTTTACACGCGCAGTAAATACACTTCCGGTACAAGCCAATCCAAGTCTGTAGTGGTCATAATTGTTGATGATAGGGATACAATGTAACGGCTAAGTTATGGCTTCAGGTACAAACAAGAAAATTCGATTTTTTAAAATGTGGCAAAATCTAACCATCCCTACCAAAATTGCAAAAAGTAAAGGTGACATGCCATGGTTATATTTATCAAATAAAAACATGACGCCTAAAATTGTTTGATAGGCAATAAAATGTTCTTAAAACGGATTTTTAATTTTTCTATCCCTATTTGTGCCAGTATATTAGAAAGAGAGACAGGTTTATGCAACCTATAGAAGACAATTTTCGCGAGTTGACGTCAGTTTATTATAATGCTTAAAGTTAGAAATTGTAGTAACCACAGAACCATCACACAATATAAATGTAACGAGTACTGTCAGTTGTATTTTAGACTGAATGTTTAAACCTGTCTCATGTATTGTACATTTACATTGTTTAACATTTATCGTACAACTATCGTATTGATAGTTAAATCATATGAAGATATTACATTCAAACAAGTGTAGATGGTCTAAAAATAAGTTATTATGTTCAAAAAGTAGATTATGTCAGACGTATAATGTTAAAATAACATCCAGATATAATGCAACATACATATTACGTTCAAAAAGTTATTATTTTTAACATCTTGATACATTCGAACACATACACTAGCTTAGAATTGTGAATGTCACGTGATCAATTTTCACGGTTATTATCTCAGAAACCGGACACTTTACGAGGGTTGGTGTCATAATATATTTTGTTGTTATTGATGTCAGCTATCGATTTATAAAGGTTTCATAGCTGGCCGCGATTTTGAAGAAAAATCAAAATGGCGGCGGTAGGTATGCCACAAATCTTCAAACCCCTTTCATTGTTTTCAATGTTTTACTAGATTTGACGTCTCAACAGTAGTACTGCATACAGCAATACGAAATTATTGAGTTGAACAAAAAACAGCCTTCTTGCAAAGAAAAAACGGTCAACTTATATTTCGAATACAGTCATTGCCTTGAAGATTGATCACTTTTTTTTTATATAATAGGTATACGTTTTCCTTAAGTTTGCCGTATATGATTACTTCCCAGAATTTGATCTTTATCAGCAACACTATCAAATGGTGTAATAATACAGGGTGTGATTTTTTTTCCAAAATCTGCAGGTTCGATTCCTGGCCAGGATAATTGATTTTTCTAAAATCTTATAATGCTGTTTTAGTTTTCGTCAAAATCGGCCTCGAGACTCCTTTCAACGTTTTTCTATATTCCTCATAGTTTTGTATATAGCCATCCACGCCACGCCCAGTTGAAAAATTCACCCGGTATATGATACCTGAATGTTGTTTGTGCCAATGGTTAACCAATTTGGAGAAGTTCTTTGTGGAGTACAGACAGTTCTTGCAGTAGAATTTATTTTTTATAATATGTTGCAACCTTATGTGGACCATTAAATTGTCCTTTCTTGAAAATTTTGCTTCACATATCTGAAAATAATCATAATCATAAATTTATTTTGGACAGTATACACATGAAAACATTTAAAACTTTTACATATGAAAATGATACACAGGCTGTCCCAAAAAGCAATGTTTTGCCAGAAAAGAGCAATAGACCTAGTAATGATAGTTTACGAGAGAAATAGTTTTAAAAATAAATATTCACCACAACTTATTCAAATAATATTAACTGACCATTACTGACAAAATAAAAGAACTCAAGGAAACCACATATCAAATGTTGCTAATAGTTTGTATTAGTATGTGGTTTTGCTGACCTCATTGACCAGCTGGCTCATACACAGATTTGATAGGCAAGGTATACCAGCACGCCTCACTCTATATTTCAACCTATACATGTCTGTATACATAAGATCCAATCTCCTAAGGCAGGTTGGTTGTAAGAAACACTTAAATAAAATAAAAATGCTCTTGCCATTTAGACTTACTTTAAAATTTTACTTCATTCAAAAATCAGTGTTTAACCATCACTGTAGATTAGATCATAATTGTGCTAATGCTACCACCAATTTAGATTTGGAACCAAGATAAGAGGAACTCCAGTTTGAACAACAATTTTAGAGCACCAATGTTTAAAGAGGTAAAAGGAATGGAAAGGAATAGAATTTTCCTTCAATTACTTTTTATGTTCCAGGGCCATAGTGACCTGCTTAGACAGTCCCATGACCCCTTCAGGTGAATTTATTTATTTTCTTCCTTTTCAGACCCCTTTCAAAACCAGAGCTCTAAAATTGTTGCTCAAATGGAAAAATCTCAATAGAAAACTTACTTCACAAGTATATGAGGCAATCCCCTGTCCATCACATCCACTCTGTGCCATATGGCGAAGTACATGTGAGCGCCGCACAAATGTTCTCTCGCAGTGTGGACATGAAAAAATTGCTCTTTCATGAAAATTTTTAATGTGCTCAATCAATGTTTTCTTATCTGGGCAACAGACAGTACACTGGTCACAAGAAACACTATCAGGTAGCTTGGAATGCTCATTGTGAAGATGCAGTGCAAAGCTTTTCTTAAACCTGAACTTTTTGGGGCACTCATTGCAACTGTATGCTACCTGCAATTAAAAATAAACAGGTATTATTTTGGTTTTAAGATTCTAAGATTTGCTGACGACCTAGCCCTGATGGAAGAAAACCCAAACTCACTCCAAGAAATGATACAATCCTTGACCAACAAGAGCAAAGAAGTCGGGCTTAAAATCAACACAAGCAAATCAAAACTGATAACCAATAGTACCTAAGTCAGTATAGAAATTGAAAGATACACATTTGAATATGTAAAGGAGTATGTGTACCTGGGAGAAATAATAGCACCAACTGATATGATGACGAAAGAGATCGACAAAAGAATAGCAATAGGATGGAAGAAATACTGGGCTCTAAAAGAAGTCATGAAGAGCAGACTTAAACACACATATAAAAACAAAAACATTTAACACATGCATCCTTCCTTGCCTAACATATAGTTGTGAAACCTGGTCTCTCACAGAGAAAAAATCGCAAAATGTCAAAGGTTAATGGAGAGAAGCATGTTGGGTATAAAACTGAGCGACAGAATAAGGAACACTAACAAGTGGAGCAAACAAGTCACCCACTGGTATCCTAGAGATGGCACCAGAAAACCGGGACGCCCAGTAAGAAGATGGCATAAGGCTAACGGTGGGCCCGCTCTGGACTACACGGCACTGGACAGAGCGCAACGGAAAGAGTTGGAGGAGGCCTATGCCAAGAGGAACTTCGTGACATACTATAAAATTATTAAAAAAAAAATGTAAATGAACAAGCTGTGGGCCCGCAAAGCTCAGGACAGGTGCCCTGAAATGACGAGGCGTGGTCGAGGCGGACCGCGAAAGAGATGGCGGTACGAACTAGATGCCTTTCTTGAGAATTGGAAGGAAATGGCGCACAATCGAGACCATTGGAAAGAATGGAGGCAGGCCTTTGCCCAGCAGTGGGACAGTACAGGCTAGTAATAATAATAACATAATAATAATAATGTAAAAAAATTCAGCAATAAAGGGCTATTACATTATATTATAAAAGATTAGTCTGACTTTGGTTTGAAGAAATTTATTTAAAAAAAAAAAACTTCTATGTTTAGCTTCTGCTTCTAGCAAAGGTGTTGTGTCACAAGACTGTTTACCAAGACAGACAGTCAACTTTCCTAATACCACAAAGTGTAAAATTGCACACAGACAACTTAATGCCTTCCAGATTTGGTTTGTGAATTAAGAGGATAATAATAATGATGATTAATATTGCTATCGAGCGCCTACTAATCAATAATTAATTCAAGTGATGAGTGAATGTAAAAGTTATGTCAAACGCACTTTGTTTACCTTTGGGAGAACTATTTCAGAATACTCTAAAGCGCGACATCGTTTATGATGCACCAATAACTCCTTTCCTGTTTTAAAATTCTTGTTGCAAACATTACAGATGTATTCAACATTTTGAGAGGATACTTCTTTTTCCTTCTTCGGTATCAGAATCGAATATGAATTATGTTTCACATGATTTTTGTTCTTAATTTTCCTTTTCTTATTTTTGGGCCCAGGTGGTCGCCCTAACTTCTTTCGTTTAGGTGGCATTCGTGTGACAAATTAAAGTATTGTATAGTTTTAATCCTTGGAATTAAATTGTTGTTTCTCGAAGTAAAGATGTGCAATGAGTTCACCTTTACAAAAATTGATATTCTTTTCACTCAGGCGCTGGAAATTCTCAATCGCCACATTCGCCACGTCTTTAATTTTAAATTTTTATGACCACAGATTAGACAATAGTGACGTGACGTAAAAGAATGGGTTGCCAGCTCTAATCCATTCAATCATAGACTTAAAGTATGGACTGCGTAATAGTTACCTGAAGTGCTAGAGTCCGTCTCACGAAAGAAGTCTCGCAGATGCGGTGCTAGCGCTAGTCATGTCACGGAATTTTGCCAAACTCCACTGTTCAAGGTGAATGCTCCAGGGTAGCCCGCGAAATTCAAAATTTCTTGGGTTTTTTGCAATTTGCAGGCCAGTGCTAGGTTGTATGTTGATTAAAATATTGATCGCGACTGTAAGACGTATGTAGTATCAGAATTATAATCAACAAAATCATCAATACAACGCTCTAAGTTCATAAAGCTTCAGGAATGACTTTTTATGTTGTTTTTTTGTTCCTGAAGCTTGAAACTTGGATTGGAGGGTTGTATTGGTGATTTTGATGATAATAATTCTGTAACTACATACGTCTTACAGTCGCGATCAATATTTTAATAGAACCTAGAACTGGCCTGCAAATTGCAAAAAACACAAGAAATTTTGAATTTCGCGGGCTACCCTGGAGCATTCACCTTAAGACTCCCCAATTTCATATAATGGGGATGGCAACTCAAAGCTATTCGTAGATGTCGCTGCGATCGTTGTCCCATAAGTCAGATTACTGTCTATCTTGTACAAAAAACAAACTCGTATTTTGTTATAAAAATTGAGTTTATTCAAAAAAACAAATATGGGAAATTATTCGTCAATGCAAGTGCATATACTAAAACCAGAACTAAGACGCCGCGTTGCATCTACAAGAGGAAAAAAAAGTGATTTAGTTGAGAGGCTAGAAAATTGATTCTACTACATTAAACACACATTTACTTGTAGTTGGGATTTAAAATTGTAATTTTTAAGTAGGTATTACATGTGCTAGCCTCTACAAAAAATATAGTACTGATTTCAAATATATTTTTTTTGTTGTAAGTATTGATATTTATTAGGTATATGCATTAGGTAACTAAAGCTAAAATAAAAATAAATAAAACTATATATTTACAAAAAAACTTAAACTAAAATAAAATGCTCAAATTTCAAATTGAATTTTTGGTTTAATCCGATTTTTTTTTAATAATTTAATTACTTTAAATGAAATTCGGGACTTCTTTCGTGAGACAGACTTTATCTCTTTTCCACAATTGCCAGGAGATAAGCATTGGTAGTAATGGTAGAATAATTTTTTGGGGCTCACTTAATTTATTTTTAATTTATGTTATTTTTAAGCTTCAAGTAAAATAAGTTTGTAAGATTGCTTAAAAATGTATTTCATTATATTTTTATAGTACATAGAAAATAGGAATCATTATTTTTAGTACAGTTTTATTCATAGTATGACTATGTGGTAGTAATTGGGAAGGCCGGTCAAAGCTAATTGTAGATGGCGCCACCATAGCTAAGTCCTAATCCGACCAATGAGGTAGTACTATTTTGAAGTACCTATAAGATTTGAGCCAATGACGATGCTTGGAACAAGCTATACTAGCGCCATTAGTTCCCCAGTTGCCATCCCCATTACATAATTATTCTGACAGCACTGAAGTTTGTCGTATGAATTATAAATGGCGCCTTTTTAGGGTTCCGTAGCCAAATGGCAAAAACGGAACCCTTATAGATTCGTCATGTCTGTCTGTCTGTCTGTCTGTCTGTCTGTCTGTCTGTCTGTCTGTCCGTGTATGTCACAGCCACTTTTTGTCGAAAGTATAAAAGCTATCCTGTTGAAACTTGATAGAAAGATGTATTATGTGAACCGCATTAGGATTTTCACACAAAAATCAAAACAAAACTGGGGGTGCCCCCCATACTTAGAATTGAAACTCAAAAAAAAAATTTTCACCAAACCCATACGTGTGGGGTATCTATGAATAGGTCTTTAAAAATGATATTGAGGTTACTAACATCATTTTTTTCTAAACTGAACAGTTTGCGCGAGAGACACTTCCAAAGTGGTAAAAAGTGTGTCCCCCCCCCCCGTAACTTCTAAAATAAGAGAATGATAAAACTAAAAAAAATATATAATGTAGACCTCAACCAAAACTACCAACGAAAATTGGTTTGGATGAGATACAGTTAGCAGTTTTTGAGATATAGTACATTTTCAAAAACCGCAAATATAACTTTGCCATTCATACAAATACTATGAAAAACAAAGTTATTTTTATTGTTTGTGTATATTACTTACTAATCTCAATATAATTATATCTCTAATCTATGCTTGCTGCTACGGAACCCTTCATGGGTGAGTCCAACTCGCACTTGGCCGGTTTTTGTTGTTGATGTTGTTTTTAAAAACCTTTTAACAAATACGTTTTAATTGCGGGTCTCTTCTATTTTTATTGTGAAAATAGTAAAATGTGATCTATTAAGTCATATATATAGAAGTGATTCATATTTATATTGGTTGTGGTATATAATTTCACAGGTAATGGCGGAAACACACTTACGTGTCGTGGCGTGGCGTGACGCGCCAGAAGCATATCGGTTTCATAAGGTTTTATACATTTAATATGGTTAGAGACATATTTGCATGTTGTGTCGTGTTGCAACGCGTTCTATCGTGGCGCCGACTGCTCGCCACCGATTGCGCCAGAGCGGTGGTGAGGGTTATGTTATGACGCGACACGACACAACAGGCAAATGTGTTTGATGTGTTTCTATAGCGGCGCGTGCCTCGTGGCGCGACATCTAGCGGGCACTTTTTAATTTATTATATTTGCAGAAAAATGTCTGACGATCCTATAGAATTTGTACGTCAACGAAAAGTTATATAATATCACTTATTTAGTTTGTGTATGACTCAAAGTGTAAAGAGTACAAGGACCATTTGATCTGAAATGCTGCTTGGGAAGAAATTGCTGTAATTTTTAAACATTTTTTTTTTAATTTAAATTGTGCTTTATTCATTCTAAAGTACTGATGAAATTTCTATTCGTCACTCTCAATTCTTTAACAAGACGATGAAATTCACCTTTGTCTATTCTCCCTCTGTTTAAAGGGTGAACTCAGTATCTTCTTTTCATTTTTTTTTGCTCTTTTGAAGTTTCATTGCTAACGAGAAATTGAAGGTCTTCATCAAAATCACTATCCGAATCAGAAGAAAACATTATGTATGTTTGAACGCTGCAAAGGTTCGTTGAGTACTGTTCAGAAATAACGCTAGAGTACGCCACGACACGTAAATGTGCACACTCCCCGTCACGACAGTAAGCATCACGCCACGCCACGACACGTAAGTTTATTCGCCTTAAGGTGAATGCTCCAGGGTAGCCCGCGAATTCAAAATTTCTTAGGATTTTTGCAATTTGCAGGCCAGTGCTAGGTTGTATGTTGATTAAAATATTGATCGCGACTGTAAGACGTATGTAGTTACAGAATTATTATCATCAAAATCACTAATACAACCTGTAACTACATACGTCTTACAGTCGCGATCAATATTTTAATCAACATACAACCTAGCACTGGCCTGAAAATTGCAAAAAACCCAAGAAATTTTGAATTTCGCGGGCTACCCTGGAGCATTCACCTTAAGGAATATTTAGTAAGATTTTGTTACCTAACCTTGATTAGTGTGACAAGACTTAAGAAGTTTTGAAGAAAAATCTAACTTATTCTTTCATGTCTTCGATGAAAACTAAGGGAAATATACGTTGAACCTACGAGTAATTATCATAGTACTGCAATAGATTATAGTATACAGGGTGGTCCAGGCCTAATGGTTAAAAACATTTTTTTAGATAGTCCGTTTAGGGACCTATTTGAACCCGCTAAGAAAATTAAAAAAAAAGAAAGTTTTTTCTTTTTTTAAGATTTTTTTTACTTTCTAATAAGAGTTTACGAAAAATCTGTCGATTTCAAGGAAAGTAATTATTCTTGTATTGATATGAAATTAAATTAAATGCACTTCAAATTTGCAGATCAGTCTGATTTTTTTTCTTTCTGAGAGAGTGCAATAAAATAAAAAAAATATAATATAATTTTTCATTCTAAAAGTAAATAAAAATCATGAATACATTAAAATTGGTGATATTTCAAAAATTACAAAAAAAAAATATCTTATAAGCGGGTGATAAGCGATTTTTTTTCTGACGGATACAAATAGGTCCCTAAACAAAAAAAAAATTTTTTATCCGTTTGGCCTGGACCACCCTGTATATTAGTTTAATTTTTTAGTTGAACGTGACAAAAAAATGTTGTGTGGAGTCGCCATTTCAAGCCAGGCGTTATTTGGGGTTCCGTAACCAAAGGGTGAACGAAACTCTATTACTTGGACTTCGCTGTCCGTTTGTCTGTCTGTCACCAAGCTGTATTTAGAACTGTGATAGTTAGGCAGTTGAAATTTTCACAGATGATGTATTTCTGTTGCCTCTATAACAAACTAAAGCAATAGAAAAAAATAATATTTAAGGGGGCACTTATACCCGCGTCCGTCCGCATGGACCATGCCTGGGTCGACATCGCGGCGTGGTCTATACGCGCCTCAAACAGCTGTCAACAATCTGACGGGGCCCCTCTTGTTGGGCCAATGCCTGCCGGGGTTGCGGGACTGTCTTATCAGGTGAACCGGAACGTAAAGGGCTATTGAAGTAACACCGTGAATTTTAATCAGTACAAGTCTGAGAGCTCCTTCACGTTCCGCCTGGGATGGGAGGTCCTCCCATCCCAGGCGGAACGTGAAGGATTTGATGAATTTACCACAATGAAAAAGAGGGCCCAGAGTTTTTTGCTCTTGTTTACTCGATAACGGCAACAAGTAGACGCTCCAAATACTTATTTACAAAGTATTGAGTTATATATTCTCTATACAAATAAATAATTATGAAAGTATGAATGATATTCTAGTCAAGCAAATATTTAAGGGAGGCTCAAATAAAAAAAAAACTGTGTTTTTGCGGTTTGTGGGTATTAAACGGGTACAATGAAAATACTATAATAAATTCTTGTACTTTAATCTATAATCGCCTAATCAAACCTTCGGGATCCTGTGGGATGTTCGAAGAGTAGGGTGGTGGAACACCATGGGGTCATTGATCTTGAGGTAAAAGTTAAATCCGAAAGTCATGAACTCATGATCCGCGATTCTCGTGGAGTAAGTGACGTTAAGGTCAAGGGTCCTTAGAGTTAAGGTAAAATGACTTTGAAATTAAAATCAAATGATCCCGAGGGCATTTGTATTTACCTCGAAAGTTAAGGTCGAGTGGAATTGATGGTCAAGGTCAAGTGTCTTGAGAGTTCAGGTAGTACTCTGTGGTTCAGGTTCAACAAAAGAAGAGAAAAAATATTATTGCAATTGGAGTCAAGTCAACTGGAGTTCCAGTACTTTGACTGTGAGTCTCAAGGGCCAAAACAGTCTTTTTTTTCTGTCTTGTCGCAAAAATATATCGAAAAAATTCAGCCAAGTTATAGCGAGAAAAATCTTGTTCCAGGATCTTATGGTCACCCCACTAGAAAGAGACGGTACCCTCCAAATTAGCTCTCTCAGCTGGCACGTTTTTCGGCATGAGTACCTACTCAGTCCAGATTGTTATAATACGTCCGTGAGAGCGGGTCCTAAAATTCCTACATTACTGTTAGTGCCTTTTCATACGTTCCGGTTGCCGGGTCGCCGGTGCCGGGTAGCCGGCGGCGTAGTGTATGGCCATGTACAGCTTGGCCAGAACGTCTTGAAACGGAACTAATTTTTTTATTTGCTGACAACGTTTTAAAATATTTGATATTTGATGTAAACAAAGACGCAGGTTTGTTAGATTTATTATTGTGCCATAAAACTAACGTAATAAGTGAAAATAAATAAAATAAAATCATTCAAAGCGCTGGTAGCGAGAAGACAGTGGCGACTTCCGGTTTTCTACTGTTTTTGCCAAGCTGTACTATAGCTTTCACACGTACCGGCGTAATTTGCCATACACTGCGCCGCCGGCTACCCGGCAACCGGAACGTGTGAAAAGGCACTTACAGGAAAGAGATGTAGTCTAGGATACATTTAAGAAATATATACCCTCATGTGTTATTTGAAAATGGCATATAATGCACGTTAGATACTCTAAGCGACGATATTTTGGTGATAGGTTGTCTTCCTGAAGCGCATACCGTCATTGTTCATTTCTAAAAATTGTCTTCATAAATTTTCGATTGACTTCCCTCATCTGTTATTAAAAATCTGTAAAAATCTGGGGGCACGGCAGTGCCCCAGCCAAGTCTCGAACACTAGCGCCGCATCAAAAAGACCTCAGTCGTAGCGCAGACTCAGCCCGCGAAATTCATATTTTTTTGTACTCGCCGTTTTCACATCGGTATCAGGTTGTAACTACTTAACTGATTTAAATATGATTCGCGACAATTAGAAGTCGGTATGTAATTACATAATTTATTATAAACATAAGAATAAACAATAAATTGCTCTAACTTAGAATTGTGCATATTGTTGAATTGTTTATGTTAAACTGAAGCCGGCTGATTTCCGAAATGGGAGAGCGTCGTTGGGAGAGACCTTGCTTTTACCTTTGCCTAGCAGTGGGACAGCCATTGCCAAGCCGGCCACACTGCCAAGCCGGCCACACCAAAGAGGTAAAACGATTTCTTTCGCCGTCGCGTCGATCAAAGTGACTTCATTGTTTCCTTGGTGGTGGTGTATCCCTAGTTTCGTTACCATAGCAACCATGTGTGTAAACGAAATAATCAAACTCATCCTGACAACGTGCTTGACAAATAGTTATTCTTTAGATTCTATTGGATTGTGACTTACCTAATTTGAAGAATTGAGGACTGTTTAACTATTTTTTTACGCTGTTACAGCATTATGAGCAATGGAAAAGGAATTAGATCCGGAGGTTATCAAATCGACACAAATATCCTTAGGGAAATATGTAAAGCGTCCGCCGTTAAGTGAAAAATTATTAAGGAAACCACCTTTTCGATTTTTGCACGACATTTTTACGACGGTAAGTGTTAGCAGACAAATTAATTATACAAATTAAGACTTATCTAACACTCACTAGTACCTTGAACTTCGCCGTTGATCTAGTTGCTGAATAAACAGGGTGAATATTCCAACTAGGCGTGGACGGCTATATCTGAAACTATGGAGAATGTCGAAAAATACTGCAAGCCACTGAAGGGAGTCTCAAAGCCGAAACGAAAACTGCATCATTGGATAAGAAAAATCAGTATTCCTCCCTAGGAATCGAACCCGCACATTCACGCCTCGTTGGAAAATGCACCTTGTTTGGGATAGGCTGTCAACGCTTCTGCACGCAGGGGCTGCCCAAGTAACACACAAGCAAGATAACAGTTCACATTTGTACAACTTTACAGTTTAAAAATGAATATCGTTTGTATAAGAGCCTTACAAATACCTAAATGCTTTATTAAGTTGAGTTTGAACTCTTAAAATTCTTAATGCTTAATAAATTCTGTATTTTTGTACTTTATTTCTTTAAACTTAAGTAACAAGATTTGTTAGACAATATACAAACATGATTAAGTATGTATTACGCTTTCTAGGTATTATTAAGCTGAAAAAAAAGCCCCTGTGTAAGCATTTATCTGAATAATCATAATCAGTATTGCTATTATACTACTACTTTAAATACAATGTTTGTTTCTTCATTTTTCAGTTTGCATATTAGCTCCGTTTCACCTAGAACTGCCATTTTATCGTCTGTGTACTTAACTTATTAAGTTTTTAGTTCGCCTTGCTTTTAGATTTGCCTTGGTTTTTTTCATCAGATGTCTTGGTAATACATTGCATTTCTGCTCCGGTATCTAATTTAACTGTAAATTTTACTTTGCCAACTTTTATTTCCTCAGTCCATTCTTTCTTTCCACTGGTACTGATAGCTGATATGTATACCTCATCTTCAGAGTTTGAGCTTTCTTCTAATATGTTCACTCTATTTTTCTGTTTTGTATCACGTTTCTTCTAAGTTCCGGACATCTTTGAAAAATGACCAATTTTTTGACACTTGATACATGGTTAAATGCTGGACATCCTCTGCGTTTATGAATTGTGCCACATCTTTTGCAGTTAATGACATTTTGTTCTTTGTTGGGATTCGTATTTTTCACTGCTGCGATTTTATCAATTTTGTTTTTACCTTCGAACTCATCCAGTTGTTTTAAAGCTAGTTCACATGTTTTACAAATAGTTATTGCTTTTGCTAAGTCTAAATTATGTTCAGTAAGTAATTTCTCCCTTATTTGATTGGATCTAATTCCAAATACTATTTTGTCTTTCAACATTTCGTCGAGTTGATTTTCGAATTCGCATTTGCTTGCTTGAGTTTTTATTTTTGTCAAGAACTCGTTAAATAACTCGTCTTGTTGTATTTTAAAGAAAATGTACCTTTCGAAGGATATATTTGTTTTAGGCGCGAAGTACTCTTTAAACTTGTTTTTGATGACTTCTAGGTTATTTTGGTTTTCTTGGGTGAGATTGAAGCTGTTGTTTATTTCTGTGGCATCTGGGCTTATCACAGCCTTATATGTTGCAGCTTTGACCTCTGCAGGTTTCTTGTCCAATTGTATAGCTGTAGCGTACCATTCGAATTATTGTAGCCACTTTTTCCAGCACGTGGATTTGTCAGAGTTAATTTGTATGTTAGCTGGCGGCTTTATTCCGGATACTGCGTCGTTCGTAGCCATTTTATTTATTACTAGTGTTTACCCGCGGCTTCGCGTTAATTTAGAATTTGAGAAACAATACGGATCGTTTAAGTGGCGCCATCTGGAATATGAACGTAATTGTTTTCTCGGAAACAGCTCTCTTCTGTTTTTCGGGATGAAAGATACCATCCGTGCTATCCGTGTCTATACTCCTGACAACGTATTTGCAAAATTTTGGGACGTTCGATGCACTTGCATTTATAATATTAGTTTAGATCAATAATGTTATAGGTACATAGTTTGCATATAATAGGAAACGTCCTTGTTTGAGTGACATTAATTTCAAAGATCCGTGTTTATCTTAAACATTAGACTATCATTTTTTGGTCGTTTTACAGTAGGTATCGCTGCAATTTGTTAACGAAATTGAACGTACGATAGCATTGCTCTTCTCCCTTTAGCATACCGCGTGATAACTAAAAAAAAATAGCTTATTATTTGACTCGATGAGTAATGTTGTCGTTTAAAACAGAATCGTTTGAGCACCAATTCAAAACATAAAAACAAATAATATGAAGATTTGTTTGTTTTCGATTCTTTAAAAGTCCTACAGCTCGAAACAATTATAGTTTTAAAAAAATATCCAACTTACTACCTACAATTTAAATCAGCGTAGAAATAATTTATCTTAGAGAACTATTGAAAAAAAAATATAGTAATAAATAAAATTGCGGATAATATTGAAATAAAAGTATGCATAAATTTATTTTAATTATTTGAAACTATCACAGGATAAATAAAAACAAAAAAAGAAACACAAAAAGTGAAAAAGAAATAACCATGATTTGATCCTGAGGCCCATTGCACGAAAGACAAGCAAGTTACTAACCAGACTGGTTGGTTCGCTGACAGTAGTTTTCAAATAGCGGTCTTATACAAATGTCAACAATGACTGAAAATCAACATAATTATAACATTGCTAATCCTCCAAGGGGAATAGCGTAATAATACATACCCTATTAATTGAAAAGCAGTTTAAGGAATATTTGAATAAATAATATCTAGTGGTTTATTTAGCTTCCAACTCAAAACATAGGTACATAAAAAAACAATATACCTAAGTAATTCAAAATTGCTTATCTCCCACGGATTTTTTGTTCAACTCAATAATTTCGTAGGTATTAATTGCTGAATACAGTGGGATTGTTGAGACGTGAAATCCAGTGAAACATTGAAAACAATGAAATTTTATACCTAATTTCGAATTAATTATAATATGGATCAGTAGAAGTACTCGTATCATAGAAAATGATTACTTCCCAAAATTTGATCCTTATTAGCAACACTATCGAATAGTGTAATAATACAGGATGTGATTTTTTTTCCAAAATCAGCGGGTTCGATTCCTGGCCAGGATTATTAATTTTTCTAAAATCCAATCCTCGCCTCGAGACTCCTTTCAACGTTTTTATGTGATATTCCTCATAGTTTCGGAAATAGCCATCCGCGCCTTGAAAAATTCACACTGTATAATTAATTATAAAATAACATAAACTGGGAGTACCTGCACGCGATGAAGGCGGCAAGACTTTAGGACTGATTTTCGATGACGATGGTATATCATTAAAAATCTGACTCACTGGTCAGAACTCCCATTTATAATTTACCCGGGCTCTATTGGACATCAGACGTTTCAGATCTTCGATTTTGACGATTTTTGCAACTTGCAGGCCAGTGCTAGGTTGTATGTTGATTAAAATATTGATCGCGGCTGTAAGACGTACTTATGTAGTTACGGAATTATAATCAACAAAATCATCAATACAACGCTCTAAGTTCATAAAGCTGCAGGAATGACTTTTTATGTTATTTTTTTGTTCCTGCAGCTTTATGAACTAGAGGGTTGTATTCTTAATATTTCTGTGGTTGTATTGGTGATTTTGATGATAATAATTCTGTACTTAACTATATACGTCTTACAGTCGCGATCAATATTTTAATCAACATACAACCTAGCACTGGCCTGCAAATTGCAAAAAACCCAAGAAATTTTGAATTTCACGGGCTGCCCTGGAGCATCCACCTTAAAACTCCGTACTACGCTAGCTAGGTCAAGGTCAACTCTGACTTGCGGTCATTCATTTGTCACCGTCTCACCGACCTACAAGTAGGTACCTGCCTACACTACGCCATCACTTGTTATAGCTGATTGATCCGTCGCAGACAATCTGTCTAGACGGGTACACGATCGACCGGATCTCTAGTCTAGGCCCACACGCCCTGTAATATTGTGTAGGTTCACAAAGTGACATGTTTACCTACAGCCAGATAATACCTACCAAAAAATTGAATGGGCATCTTCAGGATGACAGAAGATCGTGAGCGAGAATTACATTTACCTATATTGTATACTCGTAGGTGCTAGTGGATAGGAACTTGTTTCGATTTCGAACCGTAATTGCCTAAAACCTACCATTTCCAAACTTAAATACTTACCATCTCAGATTCCTAGTAGGCCACACACAGAGAAATGAAGCCAAAAACACGTCAAAAGAATTACCGTTGTTATTAAATGATCGAAGCCGCCTTCGTCCGATTCCTAAGTAAAACAAGTGAACAATCTCTTCAAGGAAAACATATACAGGGTGATTTGTAATTCGATGCGGTCCTTGAAATGGATGATACTAGACCTTATTTGCAACAATTTTAACCCCGACAACATGGGGTCTAAACTGACTGGTTTTGGAGATATCGAACTTTAAAGGTTTTTCAAAAAATTTCTACCTATCCATCATTAAGTGCTTATTGTTAGAAAGTAACGATGGTCACCACTTAGAATTTATACTTTTCTGATAGAATATGAACGACTGAATCTAGTGAATACAAGTTTGTTATAAAACCAATCATATCTTGGGAAATAAAGTGTCATAAAGTTTCTGTTTTGAAGTTTTCTAAAAACTACCCTTGTCTTTCAAAGCATATTTAAAAAAATAAATGTATGACACTTGGTTTAAAAATTACAGGAAAAACTTTCTTGTCTCATTACCTTTCTATAATGGTGCCACAGTACCCACTTTTAGTTAGTGTCTGACCAGAAAATTAGGGTTGTTACCGACAAGGTAGTAAATCAACGAAAATTGGTTGTAAAGCTTTTTCGACCCAACATTTTTTTTTCTGTGGTTTTTGTCCAAACTGTTATCTGATATTAGCTTTTTGAGTCAATGCGCTAAATCCTGGTCGATTACATCAGGCAAAATCGCGCTTTATCTGGAGTATTTTTACCTGTCCTACCAGTAAGGTGACCTAACTTTTATGCACGCCAGTTTAGTTTTTTTTATGAAACCAGAGTTTACAAACATTCCGTCATTGTACTTATGTTTCAAGTAGCTGTTTTAAATGGAAGGGAATTGATGGTTTGACTATCTGGTCCATAGGTAAAATACTCCAAATAAAAACCGACTTTGCCTGATATGATTACGTGATTACGGCCAGGATTAAGCGCATTGACTCAAAAAGCTTATATCAGATAGCAGTTTGGACAAAAATCACAGAAAAAAAATGTTGGGTCAAAAAAACATTGCAACCGATTTTCGTTGATTTACTACCTTGTCGGTAACAACCCTAATTTTCTGGTCAGACACTAACTAAAAGTGGGTACTGTGGCACCATTATAGAAAGGTAATGAGACAAGAAAGTTTTTCCTGTAATTTGTAAACCAAGTGTCATAAGTACATTTATTTTTTTAGTAAACCAAGTGTAGTTTTTAGAAAACTTCAAAACAGAAACTTTATGACACTTTATTTCCCAAGATATGATTAGTTTTATAACAAACTTGTATTCACTAGATTCAGTTGTTCATATTCTATCAAAAAAGTATAAATTCTAAGTGGTGACCATCGTTACTTTCTAACAATAACCACTAATGATGGAGAGGTAGAATTTTTTTGATAAACCTTTAAAGTTCGATATCTCCAAAACCAGTCAGTTTAGACCCCATGTTGTCGGGGTTAAAATTGTTGCAAATAAGGTCTAGTATCATCCATTTCAAGGACCGCATCGAATTACAAATCACCCTGAATAGTGCGGTTCAACTAAGAAGGATAGTGTAAATGGTCAACAGTTAGGTACCTACTTGAAAATAATGTTTAGCAATGAAATGCTCTGTCCGTCGCGCGTCGCTTCTCTTATATCGCAATCGAAGCTTTAGCAACATAGCAAATTAGCACGCAGCAGTTAGCAATTTAGCACTTAACAGAGGGCCTACCTAGTGAATCTACGATATGCGTAGGTTCACTATGTCACTCAGGACCAAAGCAGCTTTCAATTGGTGAAAGAATTTTTGAAATCGGTCCAGTAGTTTTTGAGTTTATCCATTACAAACAAACAAACAAAAATACAAAGTTTTCCTCTTTATAATATTACTAGCTGTTGCCAGCGGTTTCACCCGCTACAACTCAAAAATCATCCCGTTGGAACATAAAATAGGGATAAAAACTATCCTATGTGTTAATCCAGGTTATAAACTATCTATGTACCGAATTTCAACCAAATCCATTCAGTAGTTTTTGCGTGAAAGAGGAACAAACATACATCCATCCAAACAAACTTTCACGTTTATAATATTAGTAGGATTACTAGCTGTGCCCGCGACTTCATTCGCGTGGATGTAGGAACTCAACAATGTATTTTTTTTAAACAAAGGATTTTTCTAAAATTTAAAAGTAGCCTAAGTTACTCCTTATTACATCAGCTACCTGACAAAAAAGTCCCGTCAAAATCGGTCCAGCCGTTTCAGAGATTAGCCGATACAAACAGACAGACAAAAATTGTAAAAAATGTTATTTTGGTGTATGTGCCGTATATATATTCATATGCAAGTAGAAAAAAACAGTTATTTCAATATTACAAACAGACACTCCAATTTTATTTATATGTATAGATGTACTTATAGATTATATCATTTATAGTCCAGTCAACGGACAATTTTAGAGGGAAAGTCTTGGAACACAATTTTTAACTACGCAACTTTGTTTGTTTGGACTAGATATGAGGTGAACATATCAAAAGTCCCCACCCCTAGCCCTTGAGCTTTGGGGGAGGGGAGGGTTTGAAGGTATCATTTATTGGTTTGTCGCTTTATATCACGGAAACCATGCGTCCTAGCGGCAATGTCTGTAATTTGGGGAAAATCATTTTTACCGTTTCACATTTGGAAAGTTGTATTTGTTATCGCCAAAGATCTAAAAAGCAGCAGCAGTCTTTTCAGACCCTTCCCTCACCACCTACGATGAACACAGCCAGATGAAACCTGCATGTTGAGCTGGTATGGAGCTCCAGCTAAAAAATCTCCCTCAATGCCCACAAGTTTAAGTAGTTCTTGAAGTCGGTGGCCACCATTAAGCTTGATATCTCTTGTCTTCCTCCCACCGAGGGAGCAGTAAAAAATAGCGCAGAAACTCATTTCAGTTTACATTAGGTTCATATACAACTTAAGTCGTATTTCGTTAGATTTGAGTCGTTTCATAAGATTTGGCTCACTTCTGTTGCCCAGATAATTATCCTTCTCATACAATGAAGTTATCCTAACATGACACTAAACCAAATACGAGTAGCATCATTAAAAATAAATCATTTTTTCGTTCAAACCATTTGTATGAAAAATTATTAAACTAAAGAGCAACTTCCGCCGTTCCGATTATTTTATTCCAATATCATAAAATGACCCTTACCTGAATGAGAGTCGAACGGCATTAAAAAAAATTGGGCAATTCATTTTTATGGACAACTCACACTTGACCAAAAATTAAATAAGTATGCCAAAATTGTTTACATAGAAAAAGCTAAAGGTTCCTTAGATAGTTTTTCTGTAGCTCTTATGGATGCGGATATCTCCCTGTTGGTCAACTTAAAAGCATGACCCTTAGGTACATGTATTTAATAATTATAATCTAGAATTATCATTGTAGGTGGTAAAGGGAGGGTCTGAAAAGACTGCTGCTGCTTTCTGGATCTTTGGCGATATCAAATACAACTTTCCAAATGTGAAAAGGTAAAATGATAAAACTTATAGACTGAATAAAACTTATGGGGAATTAATTCAGCTTTTATTTCGTTCATACATGTTATGCCGCTAGGAAGCATGGTTTCCGAGATATAAGCGAAAAACCAAAGAATGGTACCTTCAAACGCCCCCCCCCCCCCCCCCCCTCCCCCGAAGCTCAAGGGCTAGGGGCGGGAGCTTTTGATAAATGTTCACCTCCTAACTAGTAGAAACAAAGTTGCGTAGTCAAAAATTGTGTTCCAAGACTTTCCCTCTATTGGAACCGTGCACGAGGGACGGCGCGCCGCGGCGGAATAACGCGATTATAAAAAAAATCTGTACGTAAGATTGCAGAGCTGAATGTACTGTGAGACTGAACCGTCGTAGGTATTTCGACTGCTCCTCAACACATGCCGTTGAAGAAACTACGATATTTCGTCAGATATTCATAATGGTAGGTTCACACGCGCGCGTTCAACTCTACATTCAACGTGCACATTCACATTCACGAGCGTGTAAACGGTACGCCCGAGCCCGTGAACGCGCCTGTGAACGTGAATGCCGCGAATCGGGCAAGTGTCGGTTTTTTGGCAAAGTTCAAAGGATGAATGTGCGGGCGCCCGGTGACTGTTTACACGCGCGCGGGCAGTCAGTCTCTCCCGCGCTTTCGCGACGAGTGGATCTTCATTCAACGTTGCTAAGAAAGTCGCTACGATCGGAGATTACAACATGGCGGAATGGTCAAACGAGACAATTTTGACGTTCCTGGAATATTAACAGGAAGAAGAAGTATTATGGAACCCCGGACATAAATTCATGCAGTCTTTTTCTTTTTCTCCGTCGTTCATAATTTTGTTTCTTTTTCCAATAAAAATAAGTTAAGCCAAAGGATATGGCAGCAACAACACCGAGATCCTCGCTGCTCGCGATTCTGGCACTGACTGACACGACGCCGTGCGTGTGAACAGCTTGTGCATGCCGCGCAGCCCGCCAGGCAGCCCGCCGGGCTCCACGGCGCGCTTGTGACCGTAGCATTAAAATCAAATGATGTCGAGAGCAATTTTGTTCAAAATTTAATGCTTGTAATGATTGACATATTATTATTTATTTAGGTAAGGTTAATATTATGTTTATAAAAACATTGTCGCAATAAATGTATTATTTTAAAACCAATTTGATATCCTTATAAAAGGTTATGGAGAGTTAACCTAAAAAGATAGACGTATGCTGCCGCCCGCTGACTTTATTTTAGAACGTTTCATGAGGAACACTTTCGTCATACAAAAGTTTTACGTAACGTAAACCGTTTGCGCAGCGCACGCAATGAAAGCTCTCAATACGATTTTCCCGATTTTGCAACATTTTTCATTGCTGCTCTGCGGCTGGCGGACATTCAAGCTGTTCACACGCACGGCGTCGTGTCAGTCAGTGCCAGAATCGCGAGCAGCGAGGATCTCGGTGTTGTTGCTGCCATATCCTTTGGCTTAACTTATTTTTATTGGAAAAAGAAACAAAATTATGAACGACGGAGAAAAAGAAAAAGACTGCATGAATTTATGTCCGGGGTTCCATAATACTTCTTCTTCCTGTTAATATTCCAGGCACGTCAAAATTGTCTCGTTTGACCATTCCGCCATGTTGTAATCTCCGATCGTAGCGACTTTCTTAGCAACGTTGAATGAAGATCCACTCGTCGCGAAAGCGCGGGAGAGACTGACTGCCCGCGCGCGTGTAAACAGTCACCGGGCGCCCGCACATTCATCCTTTGAACTTTGCCAAAAAACCGACACTTGCCCGATTCGCGGCATTCACGTTCACAGGCGCGTTCACGGGCTCGGGCGTACCGTTTACACGCTCGTGAATGTGAATGTGCACGTTGAATGTAGAGTTGAACGCGCGCGTGTGAACCTACCATTACGTTTTGTTTCGAACGAACACGTCTGGATATTTTATATCTAAAGGCTCATTAGAGATAATTATTTTCATTTCTATTTATGAACACTGTTTCCGTGATCATAATATGTATTAAACTTTTTAAGTGCTGATAGACGCCTAGACGGCCATTGTTTACCGTAGACTGATATTTATGCACTCAAATTTTATACAACTAGGTAAAACTACATTTCAGGTTTTGAAGACAACTGGTTTTTTTGGAAATTTGTTTGAGGAAGGAGAATTGATATCAGAAAATGTGAAAGACAGAGATAGTAAAATCGCATTTCTTAACAAAGTTATATTTGTATTGAGTAAGTTGTTTTGACAATTAATTACTTAATAATTATGTAGTAGGTACTTACTATTATATTAAGTAAGTACCGTTAATTTCCGAAAATTTTCACACGTTCACAGGTTTAACTACAGGAAAACAACTGGGTGCTAAACCATCTAAAATAGTCGCAGGTCAGGAACCAGAAAAAACGAATGAATTACTCCAGTGTTTAGCTAAAGCGCTTGATGAAAGACTATCAACAGAAGAAGCTGTAAAGAAATATAAAGAAAGTGCAAAGCCAGCTCAGGTATCTGAACCTAAGAGCAAGGAACCAGTTTCTAAATCAACAAAGAAAGCAACAGATCCTAAAAAGTTTACTTCGCGAAGTAACGAAAAGTTGGGTGGTCAAAGAAATGATGTTACACGATCTACAACTAAGCAAGATAAAGAAAAGGCCAACGATGTTAAATCAAAAAGAAAAGAAACTGGGTCGGTTAAGGCTGAAGCGCAGAACCTCAAGAATGCACAGCCATCCAAATCAAATAGTGTGAAAGGCGGAAAGGAAAATAATAAAGAAAAAAAAGATC